>OV702283.1:208283381-209733381 GCA_916181665.1 Avena sativa | reverse complement strand
CCACTCTCATTCATCTCCCGAAGATCATCGGTTTTCTCTGTCGGGAACTGTCGGCAGTTCGTCAGTGAAACACATCCTTTTGTTCTCTGTTTCCAGCAAGCTCATTCTTGTGCTTCCCTGTACACCACTTCGCCTTGTATGTTTCTTCCCACTCTGCGTCGCCGGTCTGAGGTTGTCGCCAATGCCAACACCACCATTCCACCTGCGCGCGAGCGCACGCCAACCAGTTGCCACCACTCCAGTCTGTCTCTCTGTCAGCAACTGCGTCCATGTATGTGTGTGAGACTCTTGTTTTCACCTGCCTGCCTATTAGCTTGAGCTAGCTAGTTTTGCAAGATGAATCGATTCAGCTGCTAGCTAGGCAGCTTGCTTAGCTCGCATGCGCAAAGGCTCTGCTAGGTACGAAATTTCTGGTGGCGCACCACTTCCCTGTCTAGCATATGCATTTAAATCTTTTCGCTCACCGGTTGATCTATTTCCCAGTAGACCCAGGTTCATGTCCCAGAAGATTCAGGTGTCTCTGTTTTCTGTCTCCACATTGTAAGTTTAGAAACATTTAAACTAGCTCCTGGTTTAATCTTAACAACAATCTAAACAATTTAATTATGGTTTGAATAACAATATGTTTTGAAATTAAAAAAAATGAACTAGTTCAGAAAGTCACTCGTTTTATTTTTGGAACATTTAAAAATGCTTCATCAATAAATACTTGTTTAAACATTGAAAGGGGTACTTGCATAATTCTCAAACCATCGCTCCAAATAAAATAAGCTATATGCATATATGTTTTATTTATCAGAAAATTACAAAGAACATGATCATTGCTTTTACACATGTTTCATTGTGCGGTAGTTTTGCATCCTCAGCTAATATTAACTTATGGGACATTTGGGCATGTTGTTTTCATTGCATTTTAAACTTAAAGTAGATCATCTATGCCCTGCTTTCCCATGCTAATGAACATTTAAATTGATGGTTAGAAAAACAACTTGAACCATATCTCTTAATTGGGTTAGCAAAATAAAACATATTATATATGTTGTGTTATCATTAAAATGCAAGGATTAATAATGTGCTATCCAAAATAAATTCTTAACAATTAAAATTTCGAAATTATTTTAAATTCTATCAAATGCCTATTTCTTAATAAATCCATAACTATGAAACAGTAACTCCGAATTCAACAAATGATATGTCTAAACCGATCAGCACGACGAGCTTTTTCCAACTATGCATTTCGTACTTGTCATTTCCTGCATCATATCATGATCATGCCGGTTCTTCTGCATTAGTTGTAATTATTGCATCGCTGGTTTTTTTTCTAGTGCTTTGCTTCTTTCCGGATAGGACGATGAGATGTTGTGAGCTTCGATAAGTTCTTCGCATGTGAATCTTCGGCAATGTTTTTCAGGCGAGCATTCTCCCCCTTTCTACCTATTTTACTTTTATAGTATTGATTCCCTCCTATTGATCTATTGCTATCTGTGTTGCGATGCTCTAGTTTTCGTACCAGTGATATCCCTTGCAGCCTTATATTGCCTTGGACACATCCTATTACCTGTTGTTTGGTAGATAGTTGGACTTGCGTGTCGTAGTCGCTTGCTCAAGTGCGGTTGCGTGTCGTCAAGTACCACAGTTGTTGGAGTAATGCCGCATGTTTAATGTTGGAGATGATCATGGCTTTAATTATCGTTTAATAACTAAAATTGAAGTAGGTAAATGCAGAGGCACCGGTGGGTAATAGACAATATTTGGTTTTTAACCGCTCACTGGTGTCCCGTAGGACCCTGAGTTCTTGACACCTGTTCCGAGATCGAGCGCGCTAACCACAGGTGGGGTGTGTGGGCACCCCCATCGATTAGTACCTGATTTCAAAGTACTGTACCGGGGGCCACAAAGTAGTTTGGGGCTTTACTACTATCCTGTACTTATGCCATGCTTTACTGCTTTATTTACTATTGCGCGTGGAGCGCTTGTACTGTTTTGGAACCCCGTGCCACGTTTTCGCGGTATCGACAAGCCCAGTCACACTTTCGGGTTCCCAGTCGTTTACAGCCGTCGTCACAAACCCTGGGTCCATCTCGGAGACCGGCCGACTTCGTTACGGGTAGCTTAGTGGGGTGGCCCCCATGTGCTTGCTTTGGGTCTGGGAAACGTCATGTCTGAAACCCCGTCGACATACCGTTGGGTGTATGTTTTGTGATCTTGTACCTACCTGATCTGACAACAAGGGTGTAGGTGCGTGTGGAAACTTTGGTGCACCCCTGCAGGGTTAAATCTTTTCGAGAAGCCGTGTCCACGGTTATGGACGACTTGGAGTACAATTCTCGATCGTAGACAACTATAACTAAAGTTTACTGTTATAATTTGACTTGTATCCGATATGATTAGTAATCAGCTTCACTACAACGGAATGGCTAAATAAAAGTACCAACTACTGCTGGGTTTGGGATATCTCATGCTAATTGTATCTGACTAGTAAGTGTTGCAACTATAACGGAATGGTTAACTAAAAGTGCCCACTGCTTATTATATCAGGATGACTATCTATACCTGACTAGTAATTGCTGCAACGATAACTGAATAAATAAAACTGCCAACGGTGTGAGTTCCTCGGTTGACTTCCTCGTTTGGTCTCGAGGGGGGGAAATACCAGGATGGGTATGTTTGGTGGTAGTATCAGGATGGTTTCGAATAGGTCTTGCTTATCTCTCTCTGATAGCCGACAGTTGTATCGAGTCTCTATAGGTTGTTTAGTGCATGCTACGCTGCCGCTCAGTCCACCATACCTATGTAGGCGAGGACCGCCGAATTCTAGTCTCGCCGTGTACTGGCCTCAGTACTGACCGCTCTCTTTTTCCTTTGCCTTTGTCGGCACCCCTTTTGTTTTTAGCAGGTTTTGAGATCGACGTCGTTAGCAGGGTTACCCTTCCGTCTTGGCCTGGGCAGGGTTTTGGACGCCATTGGTTATTCTTCGGGGCTCTTAGCTCAATTTGCATCTTGTCCGTACTCGGACGCTGTATTGTTTTCAAGGTGATTTGGATCTTTGTACTGTAAATCTGTATTCTTGACTCTTTGAGTCGCTGTTGTATATATATGTTTTGTGGGTTCCATCGAGGACTATTGTGTTATGATATTACTTCATTTTCCACCCGCACGCAAGTGCCTGGTGGGCACCTTTAAATCGTTTCTATGCGGGTTTGGCGGGAAGCGCTGAAACTTGCATAGGACCGATTCTGAGGGTGTTACAGAGTGGTATCAGAGCTCAGCAGTTGCGATACCCCACTGGTTCAGCCTGTAGGATAACCTAGCTAACGGTCGTTGTAGAGTGTCAAAACTATTTTGGAAAATCGGTTGAATAGATCTGATTAGGTCTACTTTTATTCCTTACCCCTCTGCTAATCTCTTCTTACCTTCGCGTGTTTTGAATCTGCTCTCTTATCTTTTCTGTGAGTCCAGGATTTCTCGTGGTTGGGTTTCCGTCGTACCTTCAGGGTTTCACTTCCTTCCTCTACGGTGCCTCGACATCCGGTCTTCAGGCTATCTTATGAAGTTTTCATCTATTGTACCTTTCAGTGGACCAAAAATTCAATAAACTTTTTCTTTGTATCCTCCGGTGTTCTCCTTCACGACGACGTCATCTATATCAGATCTGATAAAAAGAGCCTAAATCATTCTTTTGGTTCTGAACCTCGATTGTAAGATCTTCAGTCTGAATTCCGAGAGTTGGTTGTATAAGTCTTCTATTCATGTACAGAGTAATGCTTTGAGTGCAGGATGGAGTCGCGACCATACCACTACTCTTATCATTCGCTTTTGTACATTGAATGGTCGATCGATGCAATTCTTACTCCTTCCATGTAAGTTAGCGGTGGCCTTACCTCATGATACCTTTACCTTCGCCCTTGTCTCTCCAGAGTGTTCTCTCGACGAACATGAACAACAACCTCTTGTTGGTGGTGTCGTTTTTCCGATTTTAAGATGGAGAAAGAACCCTTGTTAGTGGTGTCACGAGGATCTACATGAAGCGAGAAGATTCCGGCCGTCAACCTTATTTTCCGTACCATTAGGCAGATCTCGAGGGCGAGATCCATTGTTAATGGTGTCGAATTGTAGCACCCCGGATAAAACCACTACTAGAAAATCGCTTAGTGTTTTTGTTTTGTGCATCATCATTAGATCATGCCCATGTCATCATGTCATCATGCCTCATTGCATTTGAGCATCATATCGAACCTTTCATTTGTTTTGTCTTGCTATGTTGTTACTATCACCATTACCCTCTCCTCTCTTATGTCTCTCACTATTTTTGTTTTCTATAAGAATGGATCCACTTGATCGGGTCCATTAATTTCCAAAATGTTTTCATTCCATTTTATAAACCCAAAATCCCAATTCTAGTAAAATGCCCAAAATGAATATGTATGTTGGCATCCTCTCTCCTTATGTTTCTTGTTATATCTTGCCTCTCCTCTTGGTCAAATCCTCTGTTCAAAATCCCCTGAAAAAGCTCAGAAGGATGTGAAATTAGAAACTGGTTTGAAATTGTAATAGAATAAAAGCAAAACCAACCAAAAGTAATTAAAGCATAAAAAGTTAAGAGGAGAAAAACATACCTGGATCTTACCTGCATCAGCCCAGCACACCGAAGCCCGCCCGGATGCTCTCCTTGCCCTTCTTCGTCTATGGCCCATTCTCCCAGCCCATACCCCTTTGACCGAGACACGACGCCGTGTTGTGTTCTTCTTCTCCGTCGGCCTGGCCTCTCTCTGCGGTTCTGACGGAAGCGAGCAGGTGGCCGTCTCGCACCGTTTGCCGCGTCATCTGCACCGCGCCGCTGCCTTCTTATCCCCCATTCAACCCCTGTCAAACCCTAGTACCCAGCTCTTCCCTCCTCGAGCCTCCACCACCCTCCCTTTCCTCTAGATTGATCTCTCTCTGTCGTGTTTCTCTTCTCCACAAGCTTCTCGGAGCCACTACCGAAGGACTCATGGCCGCGCCATCGATATGATCGTCTACGAACTCGTACAAGACCACCAAGAGCTCCGCCTAGACGCCAAGATCGTCCCCGCAAAAGGAATCGAGCCAGGAGCCCCCGCAGCATCGCCTAATCGCCATCATCCTCATGGTCGGTGGGGCACGTACTCGACAAATACGTTACCGTAAGACCTCCTCCGCTTCATCCAAGTACAGCCCAAGACCCCCGGTGAGCTAGCTGTTCCATTCCTTTCTTCCCCTTCTTTCTCATACACCATAGCCGCCGGTCCGCTCCCGCTGAAGCTCGAGCACATCTCTGCCATGAAGAAAACGATCTTGTAGTCCGTGTTTAGTCCGTCAGTTAACCCAGTGTTTCCGCTCTGAAACTGCCAAGATGTAGCCCGATCCCGTGCGTCTTGGCGAACCTCCCTTGGAAGATTTTGTTCCTTGAAGAACCCAGCTCTCGCCAGCACCAACTGAGTGCAAAACTGAGCACTATGCCACTCTCATTCATCTCCCGAAGATCATCGGTTTTCTCTGTCGGGAACTGTCGGCAGTTCGTCAGTGAAACACATCCTTTTGTTCTCTGTTTCCAGCAAGCTCATTCGTGTGCTTCCCTGTACACCACTTCGCCTTGTATGTTTCTTCCCACGCTGCGTCGCCGGTCTGAGGTTGTCGCCAATGCCAACACCACCATTCCACTTGCGCGCGAGCGCACGCCAACCAGTTGCCACCACTCCAGTCTGTCTCTCTGTCAGCAACTGCGTCCATGTATGTGTCTGAAGTCTGAACCTAGTGAGACTCTTGTTTTCACCTGCCTGCCTATTAGCTTGAGCTAGCTAGTTTTGCAAGATGAATCGATTCAGCTGCTAGCTAGGCAGCTTGCTTAGCTCGCATGCGCAAAGGCTCTGCTAGGTACGAAATTTCTGGTGGCGCACCACTTCCCTGTCTAGCATATGCATTTAAATCTTTTCGCTCGCCGGTTGATCTATTTCCCAGTAGACCCAGGTTCATGTCCCAGAAGATTCAGGTGTCTCTGTTTTCTGTCTCCACATTGTAAGTTTAGAAACATCTAAACTAGCTCCTGGTTTAATCTTAACAACAATCTAAACAATTTAATTATGGTTTGAATAACAATATGTTTTGAAATTAAAAAAAAATGAACTAGTTCAGAAAGTCACTCGTTTTATTTTTGGAACATTTAAAAATGCTTCATCAATAAATACTTGTTTAAACATTGAAAGGGGTACTTGCATAATTCTCAAACCATCGCTCCAAATAAAATAAGCTATATGTATATATGTTTTATTTATCAGAAAATTACAAAGAACATGATCATTGCTTTTACACATGTTTCATTGTGCGGTAATTTTGCATCTCAGCTAATATTAACTTATGGGACATTTGGGCATGTTGTTTTCATTGCATTTTAAACTTAAAGTAGATTATCTATGCCCTGCTTTCCCATGCTAATGAACATTTAAATTGATGGTTAGAAAAACAACTTGAATCATATCTCTTAATTGGGTTAGCAAAATAAAACATATTATATATGTTGTGTTATCATTAAAATGCAAGGATTAATAATGTGCTATCCAAAATAAATTCTTAGCAATTAAAATTTCGAAATTATTTTAAATTCTATCAAATGCCTATTTCTTAATAAATCCATAACTATGAAACAGTAACTCCGAATTCAACAAATGATATGTCTAAACCGATCAGCGCGACGAGCTTTTTCCAACTATGCATTTCGTACATGTCATTTCCTGCATCATATCATGATCATGCCGGTTCTTCTGCATTAGTTGTAATTATTGCATCGCTGGTTTTTTTCTAGTGCTTTGCTTCTTTCCGGATAGGACGATGAGATGTTGTGAGCTTCGATAAGTTCTTCGCATGTGAATCTTCGGCAATGTTTTTCAGGCGAGCATTCTCCCCCTTTCTACCTATTTTACTTTTATAGTATTTATTCCCTCCTGTTGATCTATTGCTATCTGTGTTGCGATGCTCTAGTTTTCGTACCAGTGATATCCCTTGCAGGCTTATATTGCCTTGGACACATCCTATTACCTGTTGTTTGGTAGATAGTTGGACTTGCGTGTCGTAGTCGCTTGCTCAAGTGCGTTTGCGTGTCGTCAAGTACCACAGTTGTTGGAGTAATGCCGCATGTTTAATGTTAGAGATGATCATGGCTTTAATTATCGTTTAATAACTAAAATTGAAGTAGGTAAATGCAGAGGCACCGGTGGGTAATAGACAATATTTGGTTTTTAACCGCTCACTGGTGTCCCGTAGGACCCCGAGTTCTTGACACCTGTTCCGAGATCGAGCGCGCTAACCACAGGTGGGGTGTGTGGGCACCCCCATCGATTAGTACCTGATTTCAAAGTACTGTACCGGGGGCCACAAAGTAGTTTGGGGCTTTATTACTATCCTGTACTTATGCCATGCTTTACTGCTTTATTTACTATTGCGCGTGGAGCGTTTGTACTGTTTTGGAACCCCGTGCCACGTTTTCGTGGTATTGACAAGCCCAGTCACACTTTCGGGTTCCCAGTCGTTTACAGCCGTCGTCACAAACCCTGGGTACGTCTCGGAGACCGGCCGACTTCGTTACGGGTAGCTTAGTGGGGTGGCCCCCATGTGCTTGCTTTGGGTCTGGGAAACGTCGTGTCCGAAACCCCGTCGACATACCGTTGGGTGTATGTTTTGTGATCTTGTACCTACCTGATCTGACAACAAGGGTGTAGGTGCGTGTGGAAACTTTCGTGCACCCCTGCAGGGTTAAATCTTTTCGAGAAGCCGTGTCCGCGGTTATGGACGACTTGGAGTACAGTTCTCGATCATAGACAACTATAACTAAAGTTTACTGTTATAATTTGACTTGTATCTGATATGACTAGTAATCAGCTTCACTACAACGGAACGGATAAATAAAAGTACCAACTACTGCTGGGTTTGGGATATCTCATGCTAATTGTATCTGACTAGTAAGTGTTGCAACTATAACAGAATGGTTAACTAAAAGTGCCCACTGCTTATTATATCAGGATGACTATCTATACCTGACTAGTAATTGCTGCAATGATAACTGAATAAATAAAACTGCCAACGGTGTGAGTTCCTCGGTTGACTTCCTCGTTTGGTCTCGAGGGGGGGAAATACCAGGATGGGCATGTTTGGTGGTAGTATCAGGATGGTTTCGAATAGGTCTTGCTTATCTCCCTCTGATAGCCGACAGTTGTATCGAGTCTCTATAGGTTGTCTAGTGCATGCTGCGCTGCCGCTCAGTCCACAATACCTATGTAGGCGAGGACCGCCGAATTCTAGTCTCGCCGTGTACTGGCCTCAGTACTGACCGCTCTCTTTTTCCTTTGCCTTTGTCGGCACCCCTTTTGTTTTTAGCAGGTTTTGAGATCGACGTCGTTAGCAGGGTTACCCTTCCGGCTTGGCCTGGGCAGGGTTATGGACGCCATTGGTTATTCTTCGGGGCTCTTAGCTCAATTTGCATCTTGTCCGTACTCGGACGCTGTATTGTTTTCAAGGTGATTTGGATCTTTGTACTGTAAATCTGTATTCTTGACTCTTTGAGTCGCTGTTGTATATATATGTTTTGTGGGTTCCATCGAGGACTATTGTGTTATGATATTACTTCGTTTTCCACCCGCACGCAAGTGCCTGGTTGTGGCATCCCGCAAAACCACTACTAGAAAATCGCGTTGTTTTTGTGCATTGCATCATCATGACCGCATGCTCATGTCATCATGCCACATTACATTTGTGCATCGTCATTAGCTTGCATTTTGCTTGCATAAAACTATTTTCGGAAAAACCTATTTTTGTTTTCTAAACGCCCCGTCTTTGTTCAAACGCAAAACCGGGTCTCCGGATTAATTTGTTTGTCGGCCAACGGTTCGCAAAAACCTGTTTAAACAAATAAAATATTTAATTATTTTAGTGGGGGCAGCCAACCGGGCCGATCCGACCCAGTCGGCCACCCCCAGAATAAAACGGTCCACCCAAAATCCCTAACCTACCCAAACCTATCCTACCCACCTATCCTAGCCTGCCACCTCACCTTTCCCTCCACCTCATCACACCCACCGCCACCTCACCAATCCACCAGCCCTCCCCACCTTCCCCAGGTCCCACCTTGCCCCCACCTCTCTCCCCTGGTCAAACCCACCAGCACACACGCCACCCCCCAACCCTCTCTCTCTGCCACCTGGTCCCACCTACCCAGCCGACCCCACCTCACTCCCTCTCTCCTCCTGATCCCAACCCCCTCCGTCCCACGCGCGCCACCAGACTCCACCCGCCCCGCTCCCTGTGCCCCACCACGTGGCCCACCCACTCGCCCCTCACGGAACCCACCTCCCCCGCATCCACAGCCCCCACCTTCCTCTCCCCGACCCGCGCCTCGCCCCCGATGCAGAGCCGCCGGAGCCGACCCCCACCTCCGCCTCACCGTGTCCCCCGTTCCGCTCCGGCGAGAGGCCGCCTCCCAGGTCGCCTTCCCCGCCGTCGCCATCTCCCCACCTTGTCTGGCCCCTGCCACGGCCGCCGCCCTCCTCACCTCCGTCGGCCGTCCTCTCCACGCGCGGCGGCCTCGCCGACGGATCCTGCCGCGGTCGGCCACGCCCGGCGCCGCCTAGCCGTCCTCCTCCTGCCCTACATCCCGAGCCACCACCGTCCTGCCGCGGCCCCGTCACCATCATCGCCGGCGCCTTCCTCTGCAGACCACCACCGCCCCGCTGGATTCCGCTGCCAGGGATGCCGCGCCTCCTCCCTCCGCACGACCCCTCTCCCTCTGCTAGGCTCCCTCTCTGCTCCTCCGGCCCGTCGACCTCGCCGGCGCCGATTCCGTAGCACCACCAAGCCCGCGCTGCCTCCTGAGCTCCTCGCGTCGGCCTGCTGCAGCGAGGTCGTCCACCAGCCCGACGTGCCCGCCTCCCTTGCCGTTTCAGCGAGCCACCGCGGCGACCTCCGCCTGCGTGCGCCGCCCGCTGTCGTGGCCCCATCTTCCTCGCCACCCTTTGCGCCTGTCGCCGGTCGTCTTGTCTGCCACCCTTTTTGTCTCTGCGTCTGGTGCCTTTGTTGCATGCCGACTGTGTCCCTGCATGCCTTGGGCTCCATGATGAGTTGCTGCTCAGGTTCAATCGAAGAGGCACGCTGGATGTGTCACCTTCTGGAACTATATCCTGGTCCCCTGTGATGTGTCAGTGCTAGCTCGGTGCCAATCCAAGCCACCATCAGGGAACGAAACAAGTACCACAACGCCAACGACAGAGAACCGAACAAGATCTTCTACACGGAACGCCAAGGTCTCCGTCCCGAACCCGAAGATGTCAAGTTCTTCCTCACGAAAAACTGAAGACCCCGGTGTCGAGCCCCAAGTTCGCCTCCGATGATCAAGATGGTACCCCAAGATCTCCATCGTATGTGTCGAGTCCAACACCAAAGCGATGACAAGATCTACCGATGACCGAGAACCCGGATGCCAAGATCGCCACCGGGACGACAAGCACTTCACCGCGGAACGCCAAGTCCTTCTTCCCGGAATGCCAAGCTCTTCATCTTGTATCCGACCTTCGAAGACCGATCCCGTCGAACCCTGAACCCTGAGCCCGACCCCGAACCCCTCGGAGCCCAAGTTCGCTGAACCCTAATGTGTGACCCTTTATCCGAGACCCCTATTTTTATAATATGATATTGATCACCTGTCGCATATTAATTGTTCATGCATGCATATTTGTGTGGTTTGGGGGACTTATGCCGATTCACCTAAATTAAATATGGGGCCCATATGCGGGCAAATCTAGTCTCATATTGGCCTCATTTAAATTTGTGTAGCGAACCGATAACTTATCTTGCCCTGTTATTACAACATTTAATTTGCGGGGTAGTTAAATAACTTGAACCATCTGAATAATTGTCGGGACCCCCGGTTCCGCTTAATAGGATCTAATTGCATTGCACCTTTGCCATGCCACACATCATACATGCATCATGCCCGATTTTCTACCGTAGTAATAAATGGTGCATCCGGTGTTTGTGCTAGTGTTTTGCTTCTTCACGGACTAGGCCGATGAGTTGAAGCGAGTGTCGACCCGATCTTCGGTTGAACCTTCGGCAATGTTTTCAGGCGAGCACCTCCCCCTTTCTACCTATCTTACTTTTATAGTATTTATTTCCCTCCTGTTGATCTATTGCTATTTGTGTTGCGTTGCTCTAGTTTCCGTACCCGTGATATCCCTTGCAGCCATATATTGCCTTGGACACATCCTATTACCTGTTGTTTGGTAGTTAGCTGGACTAGCGCGTCGTAGTCGCTTGCTCGAGTGCTGTTGCATGTCGTCGAGTACCACAGTTGTTGGAGTTTTGCCGCATGTTTAATGTTGGAGATGATCATGGCTTTAATTATCGTTTACTTTAATTACTGTTTAACAACTAAAATTGAAGTAGGTAAATGCAGAGGCACCGGTGGGTGATAGAAAATATTTGGTTTCCGACCGCCCACTGGTGTCCCGTAGGACCCCGAGTTCTTGACACCTGTTCCGAGATCGAGCGCGCTAACCACAGGTGGGGAGATATGGGCCCCCATCGATTAGCAAAGTATTGTACTGGGGGCCACAAACTAGTTTGAGGTTTTATTTACGATCCTGTACTTATGCCATGCTTTACTGCTTTATTATGATTGTGCGATGGATAGCACCTGTACTGTTTAGGATCGGGACACGATTTCGCGGTGTCGACAAGCCCAATTTTGGGTTCCCAGTCGTTCACAGCCGTCTACCCAAACCCTGAGTCCGTCTCGGAGACCGGCCGACTTCGTTGCGGGTGTACTTAGTGGGGTGGCCCCCCGTGCTTGCTTTGGGTCTGGGAAACGTCATGACTTAGGCCTCGCCGACATACCGATGGGTGTATGTTAACTGATCTGGCAAAAAGGGTCGAAGTGCTTGTGGATACTTTGGTGCACCCCTGCAGGGTTAAATCTTTTCGAGAAGCCGTGTCCGCGGTTATGGACGACTTGGAGCACAGTGCTTGATCATAGACAACTATAACTAAAGTTTACTGTGATAATTTAACTTGTATCCGATATGACTAGCAATCAGCTTCAGTACAACGGAATGGCTAAATAAAAGTACCAACAACTGCTGGGTTTTGGGTTATCTCACGCTAATTGCGTCTGACTAGTAAGTGTTGCAACTACAACGGAATGGTTAACTAAAATTGCCCACTGCTTATTATATCAGGATGATTATCTATACTTGACTAGTAATCGCTGCAACGATAACTGAATAAATAAAATTGCCAACTGTGTGAGTTCCTCGGTTGACTTCCTCGTCTGGTCTCGAGGGGGAAACACCAGGATGGGTTTGTTTGATGGTAGTATCAGGTTGGTTCCAGATAGATATTTCTTACCCCCTCTGATAGCCATCAGTTGTATCGAGTCTCTATAGGTTGTTTAGTGCATGCTGCCGCTGCCGCTTCAGTCCACCATACCTATGTAGGCGAGGACCGCCGAATTCTAGCCTCGCCGTGTACTGGCCTCAGTACTGACGCTCCTCTTTTTCCTTTGCCCTTTGTCGGCACCCCTTTTGTTAAGCAGGTTTTGAGATCGACGTCGTTAGCAGGGTTACCCTTACGGCTTGGCCTGGGCAGGGTTATGGACGCCATTGGTTATTCTTCAGGGCTCTTAGCCCCATTTGCATCTTGTCCGTAGTCGGACGCTCTATCATTTTCAAGGTGATTTGGATCTTTGTATATTATATCTGTATTCTTGACTCATGGAGTCGCTGTTATATATATATCTGTTCTTTGGGTCCCATTGAGGACTGTTGTGTAATGTTATTACTTCGTTTTCCACCCGCACGAAAGTGCCTGGTGGGCACCTTTGAATCGTTTCTATGCGGGTTTGGCGGGTTTCGCTAAAACTTGCATAGGGCCGATTCTGAGGGTGTTACAGAGTGGTATCAGAGCTCAGCAGTTGCGATACCCCACAAGTCCAGCCTGTAGGATAACCTAGCTAACGGCCGAAGTAGAGTGTCAAAACTATTTTTGCAAAATCGGTTGGATAGTTCTGATTAGGTCTGATTTTACTCCTTACCCCTCTGCTGCTCTCCTCTCACCTTTGCGTGTTTTGAATCCACTCTCTTACCTTTCTTCAAGTCCAGGATTTCTCGTGGTTGTGTTCCGTCGTACCTTTAGGGTTTCGCTTCCTCCTTTGCTAACAGTGTTCTACCATCTGGTCTTCATGTTATCCGAGGAATCCGTCTACTGTGGTACCATTCTTTGTTCCTTGTTTGTGCCTTCCGGTGTTTTCCGACACGACGACATCATCTACGCCAGATCCGATGCAGAGTCTGCATCACTCCTTTGTTCCGAACCTCGTTTGTCGAGATCTTCAGTCTGAGTTCCGAGAGTTGGTTGCATAATCCGCCTATTCATGTGCAGGGTAATTCTTTGGGTGCGCGATGGACTGATTACCATCCGACTACTCTTATCATTCGCTCTTGCACCTTGAATGGTGAATCATTGCAGTTATACTCCTTTCGCGGAAGCTGGAGGTGGCTTTATTTGTTGATACCTCTACCTTCGACCTTTTGTTTCCGGAGTGTTTCCTCGACGATCACCGACAACGACCTCTTGTTAGTGGTGTCGCGAGGATCTACACGAAGCGAGAATATGCAGATCGCCGCCCTTCTTCCCGGTACCATGAGGCGGATCTCGAGGGCGAGATCCATTGTTAGTGGTGTCGAATTGTGGCATCCCGCAAAACCACTACTAGAAATTCGCGTTGTTTTTGTGCATTGCATCATCATGACCGCATGCTCATGTCATCATGCCACATTACATTTGTGCATCGTCATTAGCTTGCATTTTGCTTGCATGAAACTATTTTCGGAAAAACCTATTTTTGTTTTCTAAACGCCCCGTCTTTGTTCAAACGCAAAACCGGGTCTCCGGATTAATTTGTTTGTCGGCCAACGGTTTGCAAAAACCTGTTTAAACAAATAAAATATTTAATTATTTTAGTGGGGGCAGCCAACCGGGCCGATCCGACCCAGTCGGCTACCCCCAGAATAAAACGGTCCACCCAAAATCCCTAACCTACCCAAACCTATCCTACCCACCTATCCTAGCGTGCCACCTCACCTTTCCCTCCACCTCATCACACCCACTGCCACCTCACCAATCCACCAGCCCTCCCCACCTTCCCCAGGTCCCACCTTGCCCCCACCTCTCTCCCCTGGTCAAACCCACCAGCACACACGCCACCCCCCAACCCTCTCTCTCTCTCTGCCACCCGGTCCCACCTACCCAGCCGACCCCACCTCACTCCCTCTCTCCTCCTGATCCCAACCCCCTCCGTCCCACGCGCCCCACTAGACTCCACCCGCCCCGCTCCCTGTGCCCCACCACGTGGCCCACCCACTCGCCCCTCACGGAACCCACCTCCCCCGCATCCACCGCCCCCACCTTCCTCTCCCCGACCCGCGCCTCACCCCCGATGCAGAGCCGCCGGAGCCGACCCCACCTCCGCCTCACCGTGTCCCCCGTTCCGCTCCGGCGAGAGGCCGCCTCCCAGGTCGCCTTCCCCGCCGTCGCCATCTCCCCACCTTGTCTGGCCCCTGCCACGGCCGCCGCCCTCCTCACCTCCGTCGGCCGTCCTCTCCACGCGCGGCGGCCTCGCCGACGGATCCTGCCGCGGTCGGCCACGCCCGGCGCTGCCTAGCCGTCCTCCTCCTGCCCTACATCCCGAGCCACCACCGTCCTGTCGTGGCCCCGTCACCATCATCGCCGGCGCCTTCCTCTGCAGACCACCACCGCCCCGCTGGATTCCGCTGCCAGGGATGTCGCGCCTCCTCCCTCCGCGCGACCCCCCCCCCTCTGCCAGGCTCCCTCTCTGCTCCTCCGGCCCGTCGACCTCGCCGGCGCCGATTACGTAGCACCACCAAGCCCGCGCTGCCTCCTGAGCTCCTCGCGTCGGCCTGCTGCAGCGAGGTCGTCCACTAGCGCGACGTGCCCGCCTCCCTTGCCGTTTCAGCGAGCCACCGCGGCGACCTCCGCCTGCGTGCGCCGCCCGCTGTCGTGGCCCCATCTTCCTCTCCACCCTTTGCGCCTGTCGCCGGTCGTCTTGTCTGCCACCCTTTTTGTCTCTGCGTCTGGTGCCTTTGTTGCATGCCGACCGTGTCCCTGCATGCCTTGGGCTCCATGATGAGTTGCTGCTCAGGTTCAACCGAAGAGGCACGCTAGATGTGTCACCTTCTGGAACTATATCCTGGTCCCCTGTGATGTGTCAGTGCCAGCTCGGTGCCAATCCAAGCCACCATCAGGGAACGAAACAAGTACCACAACGCCAACGACAGAGAACCGAACAAGATCTTCTACACGAAACGCCAAGGTCTCCGTCCCGAACCCGAAGATGTCAAGTTCTTCCTCACGGAAAACTGAAGACCCCGGTGTCGAGCCCCAAGTTCGCCTCCGATGATCAAGATGGTACCCCAAGATCTCCATCGTATGTGTTGAGTCCAACACCAAAGCGATGACAAGATCTACCGATGACCGAGAACCCGGACGCCAAGATCGCCACCGGGACGACAAGCACTTCACCGCGGAACGCCAAGTCCTTCTTCCCGGAACGCCAAGCTCTTCATCTTGTATCCGACCTTCAAAGACCGATCCCGTCGAACCCTGAACCCTGAGCCCGACCCCGAACCCCTCGGAGCCCAAGTTCGCCGAACCCTAATGTGTGACCCTTTATCCGAGACCCCTATTTTTATAATATGATATTGATCACCTGTCGCATATTAATTGTTCATGCATGCATATTTGTGTGGTTTGGGGGCCTTATGCCGATTCACCTAAATTAAATATGGGGCCCATATGCGGGCAAATCTAGTCTCATATTGGCCTCATTTAAATTTGTGTAGCGAACCGGTAACTTATCTTGCCCTGTTATTACAACATTTAATTTGCGGGGTAGTTAAATAACTTGAACCATCTGAATAATTGTCGGGACCCCCGGTTCCGCTTAATAGGATCTAATTGCATTGCACCTTTTCCATGCCACACATCATACATGCATCATGCCCGATTTTCTACCGTAGTAATAAATGGTGCATCCGGTGTTTGTGCTAGTGTTTTGCTTCTTCACGGACTAGGCCGATGAGTTGAAGCGAGTGTCGAACCGATCTTCGGTTGAACCTTCGGCAATGTTTTCAGGCGAGCACCTCCCCCTTTCTACCTATCTTACTTTTATAGTATTTATTTCCCTCCTGTTGATCTATTGCTATCTGTGTTGCGTTGCTCTAGTTTCCGTACCCGTGATATCCCTTGCAGCCATATATTGCCTTGGACACATCCTATTACCTGTTGTTTGGTAGTTAGCTGGACTAGCGCGTCGTAGTCGCTTGCTCGAGTGCTGTTACGTGTCGTCGAGTACCACAGTTGTTGGAGTTTTGCCGCATGTTTAATGTTGGAGATGATCATGGCTTTAATTATCGTTTACTTTAATTACTGTTTAACAACTAAAATTGAAGTAGGTAAATGCAGAGGCACCGGTGGGTGATAGAAAATATTTGGTTTCCGACCGTCCACTGGTGTCCCGTAGGACCCCGAGTTCTTGACACCTGTTCCGAGATCGAGCGCGCTAACCACAGGTGGGGAGATATGGGCCCCCCATCGATTAGTACCTGATTTCAAAGTATTGTATTGGGGGCCACAAACTAGTTTGAGGTTTTATTTACGATCATGTACTTATGCCATGCTTTACTGCTTTATTACGATTGTGCGATGGATAGCACCTGTACTGTTTAGGATCGGGACACGATTTCGCGGTGTCGACAAGCCCAGTTTTGGGTTCCCAGTCGTTCACAGCCGTCTACCCAAACCCTGAGTCCGTCTCGGAGACCGGCCGACTTCGTTGCGGGTGTACTTAGTGGGGTGGCCCCCCGTGCTTGCTTTGGGTCTGGGAAACGTCATGACTTAGGCCCCGCCGACATACCGATGGGTGTATGTTAACTGATCTGGCAAAAAGGGTCGAAGTGCTTGTGGATACTTTGGTGCACCCCTGCAGGGTTAAATCTTTTAGAGAAGCCGTGTCCGCGGTTATGGACGACTTGGAGCACAGTGCTTGATCATAGACAACTATAACTAAAGTTTACTGTTATAATTTAACTTGTATCCGATATGACTAGCAATCAGCTTCAGTACAACGGAATGGCTAAATAAAAGTACCAACAACTGCTGGGTTTTGGGTTATCTCACGCTAATTGCGTCTGACTAGTAAGTGTTGCAACTACAACGGAATGGTTAACTAAAATTGCCCACTGCTTATTATATCAGGATGATTATCTATACTTGACTAGTAATCGCTGCAATGATAACTGAATAAATAAAATTGCCAACTGTGTGAGTTCCTCGGTTGACTTCCTCGTCTGGTCTCGAGGGGTAACACCAGGATGGGTTTGTTTGATGGTAGTATTAGGTTGGTTCCGGATAGATCTTTCTTACCCCCTCTGATAGCCGTCAGTTGTATCGAGTCTCTATAGGTTGTTTAGTGCATGCTGCCGCTGCCGCTTCAGTCCACCATACCTATGTAGGCGAGGACCGCCGAATTCTAGCCTCGCCGTGTACTGGCCTCAGTACTGACGCTCCTCTTTTTCCTTTGCCCTTTGTCGGCACCCCTTTTGTTAAGCAGGTTTTGAGATCGACGTCGTTAGCAGGGTTACCCTTCCGGCTTGGCCTGGGCAGGGTTATGGACGCCATTGGTTATTCTTCAGGGCTCTTAGCCCCATTTGCATCTTGTCCGTAGTCGGACGCTCTATCATTTTCAAGGTGATTTGGATCTTTGTATATTATATCTGTATTCTTGACTCATGGAGTCGCTGTTATATATATCTGTTCTGTGGGTCCCATCGAGGACTGTTGTGTAATGTTATTACTTCGTTTTCCACCCGCACGAAAGTGCCTGGTGGGCACCTTTGAATCGTTTCTATATGGGTTTGGCGGGTTTCGCTAAAACTTGCATAGGGCCGATTCTGAGGGTGTTACACTGGTGGGCACCTTTGAATCGTTTCTATGCGGGTTTGGCGGGAAGCGCTGAAACTTGCATATGGACGATTCTGAGGGTGTTACAGAGTGGTATCAGAGCTCAGCAGTTGCGATACCCCACTGGTTCAGCCTGTAGGATAACCTAGCTAACGGTCGTTGTAGAGTGTCAAAACTATTTTGGAAAATCGGTTGAATAGATCCGATTAGGTCTGCTTTTATTCCTTACCCCTCTGCTAATCTCTTCTTACCTTCGCGTGTTTTGAATCTGGTCTCTTATCTTTTCTGTGAGTCCAGGATTTCTCGTGGTTTGGTTTCCGTCGTACCTTCAGGGTTTCACTTCCTTCCTCTTGTAACGATGCCTCGACATCCGGTCTTCAGGCTATCTTATGAAGTTTTCATCTATTGTACCTTTCAGTGGACCAAAAATTCACTAAACTTTTTCTTTGTATCCTCCGGTGTTCTCCTTCACGACGACGTCATCTATATCAGATTTGATAAAAAGAGCCTAAATCATTCTTTTGGTTCTGAACCTCGATTGTAAGATCTTCAGTCTGAATTCCGAGAGTTGGTTGTATAAGTCTTCTATTCATGTACAGAGTAATGCTTTGAGTGCGGGATGGAGTCGCGACCATACCACTACTCTTATCATTCGCTTTTGTACATTGAATGGTGGATCGATGCAATTCTTACTCCTTCCATGTAAGTTAGCGGTGGCCTTACCTCATGATACCTTTACCTTCGCCCTTGTCTCTCCAGAGTGTTCTCTCGACGAACATGAACAACAACCTCTTGTTGGTGGTGTCGTTTTTCCGATTTTAAGATGGAGAAAGAACCCTTGTTAGTGGTGTCGCGAGGATCTACATGAAGAGAGAAGACTCCGGCCGTCAACCTTCTTTCCCGTACCATTAGGCAGATCTCGAGGGCGAGATCCATTGTTAATGGTGTCGAATTGTAGCACCCCGGATAAAACCACTACTAGAAAATCGCTTGGTGTTTTTGTTTTGTGCATCATCATTAGATCATGCCCATGTCATCATGTCATCATGCCTCATTGCATTTGAGCATCATATCGAACCTTGCATTTTTTTGTCTTGCTATGTTGTTACTATCACCATTACCCTCTCCTCTCTTATGTCTCTCACTATTTTTGTTTTCTATAAGAATGGATCCACTTGCTCGGGTCCATTAATTTCCAAAATGTTTTCATTCCATTTTATAAACCCAAAATCCCAATTCTAGTAAAATGCCCAAAATGAATATGTATGTGGGCATCCTCTCTCGTTATGTTTCTTGTTATATCTTGCCTCTCCTCTTGGTCAAACCCTTTGTTCAAAATCCCCTGAAAAAGCTCAGAAGGATGTGAAATTAGAAACTGGTTTGAAATTGTAATAGAATAAAAGCAAAACCAACCAAAAGTAATTAAAGCATAAAAAGTTAAGAGGAGAAAAACATACCTGGATCTTACCTGCATCAGCCCATCACACCGAAGCCCGCCCGGATGCTCTCCTTGCCCTTCTTCGTCTGTGGCCCATTCTCCCAGCCCATACCCCTTTGACCGAGACACGACGCCGTGTTGTGTTCTTCTTCTCCGTCGGCCTGGCCTCTCTCTGCGGTTCTGACGGAAGCGAGCAGGTGGCCGTCTCGCACCGTTTGCCGCGTCATCTGCACCGCGCCGCTGCCTTCTTATCCCCCATTCAACCCCTGTCAAACCCTAGTACCCAGCTCTTCCCTCCTCGAGCCGCCGCCACCCTCCCTTTCCTCCAGATTGATCTCTCTCTGTCGTGTTTCTCTTCTCCACAAGCTTCTGGGAGCCACTATCGAAGGACTCATGGCCGCGCCATCGATATGATCGTCTACGAACTCGTACAAGACCACCAAGAGCTCCGCCTAGACGCCAAGATCGTCCCCGCAAAAGGAATCGAGCCAGGAGCCCCCACAGCATCGCCTAATCGCCATCATCCTCATGGTCGGTGGGGCACGTACTCGACAAATACGTTACCGTAAGACCTCCTCCGCTTCATCCAAGTACAGCCCAAGACTCCCGGTGAGCTAGCTGTTCCGTTCCCTTTCTTCCCCTTCTTTCTCATACACCGTAGCCGCCGGTCCGCTCCCGCTGAAGCTCGAGCACATCTCTGCCATGAAGAAAACGATCTTGTAGTCCGTGTTTAGTCCGTCAGTTAACCCAGTGTTTCCGCTCTGAAACTGCCAAGATGTAGCCCGATCCCGTGCGTCTTGGCGAACCTCCCTTGGAAGATTTTGTTCCTTGAAGAACCCAGCTCTCGCCAGCACCAACTGAGTGCAAAACCGAGCACTATGCCACTCTCATTCATCTCCCGAAGATCATCGGTTTTCTCTGTCGGGAACTGTCGGCAGTTCGTCAGTGAAACACATCCTTTTGTTCTCTGTTTCCAGCAAGCTCATTCGTGTGCTTCCCTGTACACCACTTCGCCTTGTATGTTTCTTCCCACGCTGTGTCACCGGTCTGAGGTTGTCGCCAATGCCAACACCACCATTCCACCTGCGCGCGAGCGCACGCCAACCAGTTGCCACCACTCCAGTCTGTCTCTCTGTCAGCAACTGCGTCCATGTATGTGTCTGAAGTCTGAACCTAGGGAGACTCTTGTTTTCACCTGCCTGCCTATTAGCTTGAGCTAGCTAGTTTTGCAAGATGAATCGATTCAGCTGCTAGCTAGGCAGCTTGCTTAGCTCGCATGCGCAAAGGCTCTGCTAGGTACGAAATTTCTGGTGGCGCACCACTTCCCTGTCTAGCATATGCATTTAAATCTTTTCGCTCGCCGGTTGATCTATTTCCCAGTAGACCCAGGTTCATGTCCCAGAAGATTCAGGTGTCTCTGTTTTCTGTCTCCACATTGTAAGTTTAGAAACATTTAAACTAGCTCCTGGTTTAATCTTAACAACAATCTAAACAATTTAATTATGGTTTGAATAACAATATGTTTTGAAATTAAAAAAAATGAACTAGTTCAGAAAGTCACTCGTTTTATTTTTGGAACATTTAAAAATGCTTCATCAATAAATACTTGTTTAAACATTGAAAGGGGTACTTGCATAATTCTCAAACCATCGCTCCAAATAAAATAAGCTATATGCATATATGTTTTATTTATCAGAAAATTACAAAGAACATGATCATTGCTTTTACACATGTTTCATTGTGCGGTACTTTTGCATCCTCGGCTAATATTAACTTATGGGACATTTGGGCATGTTGTTTTCATTGCATTTTAAACTTAAAGTAGATCATCTATGCCCTGCTTTCCCATGCTAATGAACATTTAAATTGATGGTTAGAAAAACAACTTGAATCATATCTCTTAATTGGGTTAGCAAAATAAAACATATTATATATGTTGTGTTATCATTAAAATGCAAGGATTAATAATGTGCTATCCAAAATAAATTCTTAGCAATTAAAATTTCGAAATTATTTTAAATTCTATCAAATGCCTATTTCTTAATAAATCCATAACTATGAAACAGTAACTCCGAATTCAACAAATGATATGTCTAAACCGATCAGCGCGACGAGCTTTTTCCAACTATGCATTTCGTACTTGTCATTTCCTGCATCATATCATGATCATGCCGGTTCTTCTGCATTAGTTGTAATTATTGCATCGCTGGTTTTTTTTCTAGTGCTTTGCTTCTTTCCGAATAGGACGATGAGATGTTGTGAGCTTCGATAAGTTCTTCGCATGTGAATCTTCGGCAATGTTTTTCAGGCGAGCATTATCCCCCTTTCTACCTATTTTACTTTTATAGTATTTATTCCCTCCTGTTGATCTATTGCTATTTGTGTTGCGATGCTCTAGTTTTCGTACCAGTGATATCCCTTGCAGGCTTATATTGCCTTGGACACATCCTATTACCTGTTGTTTGGTAGATAGTTGGACTTGCGTGTCGTAGTCGCTTGCTCAAGTGCGTTTGCGTGTCGTCAAGTACCACAGTTGTTGGAGTAATGCCGCATGTTTAATGTTGGAGATGATCATGGCTTTAATTATCGTTTAATAACTAAAATTGAAGTAGGTAAATGCAGAGGCACCGGTGGGTAATAGACAATATTTGGTTTTTAACCGCTCACTGGTGTCCCGTAGGACCCCGAGTTCTTGACACCTGTTCCGAGATCGAGCGCGCTAACCACAGGTGGGGTGTGTGGGCACCCCCATCGATTAGTACCTGATTTCAAAGTACTGTACCGGGGGCCACAAAGTAGTTTGGGGCTTTATTACTATCCTGTACTTATGCCATGCTTTACTGCTTTATTTACTATTGCGCGTGGAGCGCTTGTACTGTTTTGGAACCCCGTGCCACGTTTTCGCGGTATTGATAAGCCCAGTCACACTTTCGGGTTCCCAGTCGTTTACAGCCGTCGTCACAAACCCTGGGTCCGTCTCGGAGACCGGCCAACTTCGTTACGGGTAGCTTAGTGGGGTGGCCCCCATGTGCTTGCTTTGCGTCTGGGAAACATCGTGTCCGAAACCCCATCGACATACCGTTGGGTGTATGTTTTGTGATCTTGTACCTACCTGATCTGACAACAAGGGTGTAGGTGCGTGTGGAAACTTTGGTGCACCCCTGCAGGGTTAAATCTTTTCGAGAAGCCGTATCCGCGGTTATGGACGACTTGGAGTACAGTTCTCGATCATAGACAACTATAACTAAAGTTTACCGTTATAATTTGACTTGTATCCGATATGACTAGTAATCAGCTTCACTACAACGGAATGGCTAAATAAAAGTACCAACTACTGCTGGGTTTGGGATATCTCATGCTAATTGTATCTGACTAGTAAGTGTTGCAACTATAACGGAATGGTTAACTAAAAGTTCCCACTGCTTATTATATCAGGATGACTATCTATACCTGACTAGTAATTGCTGCAACGATAACTGACTAAATAAAACTGCCAACGGTGTGAGTTCCTCGGTTGACTTCCTCGTTTGGTCTCGAGGGGGGGAAATACCAGGATGGGTATGTTTGGTGGTAGTATCAGGATGGTTTCGAATAGGTCTTGCTTATCTCTCTCTGATAGCCGATAGTTGTATCGAGTCTCTATAGGTTGTTTAGTGCATGCTGCACTGCCGCTCAGTCCACAATACCTATGTAGGCGAGGACCGCCGAATTCTAGTCTCGCCGTGTACTGGCCTCAGTACTGACCGCTCTCTTTTTCCTTTGCCTTTGTCGGCACCCCTTTTGTTTTTAGCAGGTTTTGAGATCGACGTCGTTAGCAGGGTTACCCTTCCGGCTTGGCCTGGGCAGGGTTATGGACGCCATTGGTTATTCTTCGGGGCTCTTAGCTCAATTTGCATCTTGTCCGTACTCGGACGCTGTATTGTTTTCCAGGTGATTTGGATCTTTGTACTGTAAATCTGTATTCTTGACTCTTTGAGTCGCTGTTGTATATATATGTTTTGTGGGTTCCATCGAGGACTATTGTGTTATGATATTACTTCATTTTCCACCCGCACGCAAGTGCCTGGTGGGCAGCTTTGAATCGTTTCTATGCGGGTTTGGCGGGAAGCGCTGAAACTTGCATAGGGCCGATTCTGAGGGTGTTACAGAGTGGTATCAGAGCTCAGCAGTTGCGATACCCCACTGGTTCAGCCTGTAGGATAACCTAGCTAACGGTCGTTGTAGAGTGTCAAAACTATTTTGGAAAATCGGTTGAATAGATCTGATTAGGTCTGCTTTTATTCCTTACCCCTCTGCTAATCTCTTCTTACCTTCGCGTGTTTTGAATCTGCTCTCTTATCTTTTCTGTGAGTCCAGGATTTCTCGTGGTTTGGTTTCCGTCGTACCTTCAGGGTTTCACTTCCTTCCTCTTGTAACGATGCCTCGACATCCGGTCTTCAGGCTATCTTATGAAGTTTTCATCTATTGTACCTTTCAGTGGACCAAAAATTCACTAAACCTTTTCTTTGTATCCTCCGGTGTTCTCCTTCACGACGACGTCATCTATATCAGATTTGATAAAAAGAGCCTAAATCATTCTTTTGGTTCTGAACCTCGATTGTAAGATCTTCAGTCTGAATTCCGAGAGTTGGTTGTATAAGTCTTCTATTCATGTACAGAGTAATGCTTTGAGTGCGGGATGGAGTCGCGACCATACCACTACTCTTATCATTCGCTTTTGTACATTGAATGGTGGATCGATGCAATTCTTACTCCTTCCATGTAAGTTAGCGGTGGCCTTACCTCATGATACCTTTACCTTCGCCCTTGTCTCTCCAGAGTGTTCTCTCGACGAACATGAACAACAACCTCTTGTTGGTGGTGTCGTTTTTCCGATTTTAAGATGGAGAAAGAACCCTTGTTAGTGGTGTCGCGAGGATCTACATGAAGCGAGAAGATTCCGGCCGTCAACCTTCTTTCCCGTACCATTAGGCAGATCTCGAGGGCGAGATCCATTGTTAATGGTGTCGAATTGTAGCACCCCAGATAAAACCACTACTAGAAAATCGCCCTTGTCTCTCCAGAGTGTTCTCTTGTTTTCACCTGCCTGCCTATTAGCTTGAGCTAGCTAGTTTTGCAAGATGAATCGATTCAGCTGCTAGCTAGGCAGCTTGCTTAGCTCGCATGCGCAAAGGCTCTGCTAGGTACGAAATTTCTGGTGGCGCACCACTTCCCTGTCTAGCATATGCATTTAAATCTTTTCGCTCGCCGGTTGATCTATTTCCCAGTAGACCCAGGTTCATGTCCCAGAAGATTCAGGTGTCTCTGTTTTCTGTCTCCACAATGTAAGTTTAGAAACATTTAAACTAGCTCCTGGTTTAATCTTAACAACAATCTAAACAATTTAATTATGGTTTGAATAACAATATGTTTTGAAATTAAAAAGAAAATGAACTAGTTCAGAAAGTCACTCGTTTTATTTTTGGAACATTTAAAAATGCTTCATCAATAAATACTTGTTTAAACATTGAAAGGGGTACTTGCATAATTCTCAAACCATCGCTCCAAATAAAATAAGCTATATGCATATATGTTTTATTTATCAGAAAATTACAAAGAACATGATCATTGCTTTTACACATGTTTCATTGTGCGGTAGTTTTGCATCCTCAGCTAATATTAACTTATGGGACATTTGGGCATGTTGTTTTCATTGCATTTTAAACTTAAAGTAGATCATCTATGCCCTGCTTTCCCATGCTAATGAACATTTAAATTGATGGTTAGAAAAACAACTTGAATCATATCTCTTAATTGGGTTAGCAAAATAAAACATATTATATATGTTGTGTTATCATTAAAATGCAAGGATTAATAATGTGCTATCCAAAATAAATTCTTAACAATTAAAATTTCGAATTTATTTTAAATGCTATCAAATGCTTATTTCTTAATAAATCCATAACTATGAAACAGTAACTCCGAATTCAACAAATGATATGTCTAAACCGATCAGCGCGACGAGCTTTTTCCAACTATGCATTTTGTACTTGTCATTTCCTGCATCATATCATGATCATGCCGGTTCTTCTGCATTAGTTGTAATTATTGCATCGCTGGTTTTTTTTCTAGTGCTTTGCTTCTTTCCGAATAGGACGATGAGATGTTATGAGCTTCGATAAGTTCTTCGCATGTGAATCTTCTCCGGCAGGTCCCTCCGAATTTGCTCCCAAGAAGCGAACCAAGAAATCAGCCCAGCACCTTCCGAAGCGCAAAACCATGCCCGGGGTTACTGGTTGAGTTTATTTTCATTCGTATTTCTTGCTTCTCTCTTTCTGTCTTTTGATTCGACTTTTTGTGCTTTTGCAGCACTCCTCTATCTACAAAGCCAAGTGGTCCGAGTATGACGAGTCATACAACTCGGTTGCCTTCTCCTTCGCCTCCTGAAGATACTCGGGTTCCTCGTCCCTCTCGCGTTGACTCTCCTCGTGCGCCGACTCAGACATCGCCTCGGCGAGATGTACCCACAGCTTCCATTGCTGATGTCGACATAACTCTGCCAGCAGATCATCCTATTGAATCTGTCACCCCTGTTATGACCACCGAAGTTTCCCCCAAAATTCCTTTGACCCCCAAAATTACAGCTGCAACTCCAACTCCAGCCAAGGATGCCACCATCTCGGCCCCCTTGGAAACCATAGTTCCTCCTGCCTCCAAGGATGCCACTCCTAGTGCCAAGGTCGCTGCCCCTGCCGACACCTATTCTAAGGCTAAGAAGGTTGTTGTCACCAAACCTTCAGCGTCTCAGAAGGGGCCGGCTAGTTCTTCTCAACCCAACATAGCCGATGCATTCCGTAAGGGGGCTTCCTCTGCTAAGCCTGTTATCACCCCGGCCGCTGATAGTCAGCTTACTCTCCATAAGATTCCCGCGGCGGCGGTGGTTACCCAACGGGTCCGAGGTAAAGTGATGACCCGTACTGAGAGTGGGAACAGCCTCGGCTCCTTGGTGGAATATGCCAACAATTGGAATGCCGCCAATCAGCTTGAGGGCAATCCGAGTAACCAGCCATTTCAGCTTTCCGACATCAGCAGTCGTTTGCATATGGCTGCTAAGATTGTTCTTGAAAGTGATAAGATGAACGAGGTAAGCGCTTCTGTTGATATTTTGTCTATTATTCAAATGATAGTATATATACACTAGTCCCCGAATCTTGCAACCGAATAACTTGTTATTCGTTTGGAAGCTTTGTTAGGCTTCAAATGCATTATTTGCTAAGTTAATTTCTTGTATACCTTGGATTGATCGTTGTTCATCCATATTTCGAATTAAGCGTTGCTTAATCCGGATCCATTTCGGCTTCGGTTATCCAGCCACCTAGATCCGAGTTGCTTGATTCGGATCTGTCTTAGCTTTGAATATCCAGCCACCTAGATCCGAGTTAAGTTTTACTTGATTCGGATCTGTCTTAGCTTTGAATATCCAGCCACCTAGATCCGAGTTAAGTTTTATTTGATTCGGATCTGTCTTAGCTTTGAATATCCAGCTATGTAATTCATTTTGATACTTAGGTTGCCCATGATCGGCGGACAGCCGAGTTTCAAATGTTGCTCTTTGCACACAAGAAGTTGGAGGAGAAATATGAGAAAGTTCTCCCCCTGGTGAAGAAAACTGGTAATTTAATAAACCTTTGTATTGTTCCTTAAGTTCTTAATATTTTCGACTTGGTGTGCTAATTCATTCCTTGCTGGTGTGCAGCTAATATCAATAATCTTAATATATGCCTTACCAAGAAAGTCAAAGCTCTGGAAGGTTAGTTATTCTTCTCGTCTGTTTTTTTCGTTCGAGACTGATTCTAGGTTTCTTATAACCTTCTGGCTTTGGTATAGCTGAGTTACAAACACTTGCAGCGTTGCATCAAGAATGTATATCCCTGCCTGATATGATGCTGCATTTTTTAGAACAAGCCGCCACTCATTCGACGCAGCTTAAAGAAAAGGATGATGAGATAACCCTGTTACGTGCCGAGGTTGAGTCTCTCAAGCTCTCGCAGAAATCCGAATTGGAGAAAGTTGATCAGGAGTTCTCTGAAGAAAAGAATCGACTAAGTCTGCAATTGCAGAAAGATAAAGAACTCCTCGATGCTGCCGAGCTGAAGAACCGCATGATGGGCGAGGAAATCGCTCGCTTTGAAAAGAATAAGGTCGACTGGACCCAGGATCTCCAGAAAATGTTGAGTTATATTCATCGTAAGTTTCCGACCGTGGCCGAGTTATCTTTTTCTCTTTCTTATTTTTAACTGATATGTTTTCCTTTCGTGTAGATCATTTTCCGGAAGCTAGACCAGTGAGCTCTAAGGCAGTGATTTCTGCTCGCCAGCATCGAGGTGTCCCCGCAGACTCGAGTCCAGAATACTCAATGGAAAACTTCCTGATTGCCGGTGGCGCTGCAGTTGGACCAATGAAGATTATGGGCCGAGATCTGGTACAAGCGGCCATTCGGGCCTACCATGTTCTTTGGCCGAACACGTCAGGGACACCCGATATTGACGAGGTCAAAATACTTGTGGAGAGATTAATGGCATCTCAGAACCAGCTAAATCTCTGGAGGGAATCTGCTGGGAGGGCTGGTGCTGACATGGCACTTACAGCCGTTCTATCTTGGTACGAGGACATTTCGTTCGACACTTTGATAAACTTGCACACTGGCTCTCGTTGGGTTGAGGATCCAGAATTCGTCGCTCGCCGTCAAGCTCGTGCCTTCCAGCTTGTTGAGTACGCTGATGTGCATAATTGGATTGAAGGGCCGAGTTTTCTTTCCAATCCAGCGGATGACGTCGAGATTGAAGACGCCTCTGATGATGATTCGGCCGACCAGGATGAGGCAGAGGGTGAATCGGACAACTCACGTGATTCCAATGCAAGCTCGGATGAGGACGACGACGCGCGATCATCTTCCAAAGGAACTGGGCACTCTCAAGCTCAAACTAATATTTCTCAGCAGCCCAAGATTTCCCCCGAGGTTACTATCGCTTCTGTTGAAGGTGAAGTAACTTTGGCCGAGGCGTCGTCTACCTCGGAGCGCCCAGTTCCTTAAAATGCCCCTGACAGGAGACCGAGGTCGCGCCGCCATCATCCGAGATAGCCGTTCCTGATGCTCCTGATCATGCTGCTGCCCCTTAAGGGTGTTCTGGCCCTTTTCGCTGTTTATGTTCAAAAAACCTCTTAAGTTATTTTCAGTCCCCGGTATGCCGGGCGTATGATGTCTATGGAACAATTGTTTGGCTTTTGGTGTGATGCGAACCTTCTTTTGCCTTTTGCCGCTAAGGCATGGGTGATGGTAATCATTATTACTTTGTTTAAACGGGTCTCATTGCTTTATGTCTTTGTTTTGGCGACCTTTGATTTTGTAAATTCGGATTGTACTTCTCCACGTGTCTAACCTTAGTTCGGCTTATATCTTGCCTGCCCTTTATAAACTCGACAGCCTAGTTGTTGTGTTTTCAACTTCTACCTGAGACACAAAGCCCTAAGCCCACATCTGATAAGGTGATACAATAAACTGCATCCCGTATCATACTTCGATTTGCTGGGTTGTTGTTCTTTTTTGCATTATCCTTAGAGATCTTTATTTGTTGAGCTATGGAACTTTTATGTGTCTGGCGACAAATAGTGGGTTATACCAATTAGTCCCCGAGTTATCACTTGGGTTATCGAGTTCTTGCATGTGCTCAAAGAATTACCTTGGGCCACGTGGCAGTCCCCGAGTTACAAACTGGGTTGCCGAAATACATTTCATGAGTTAATGCAAAGAATACTACGGGGTAGTCCCCGAGTCATTGCTCAAGGTGCCGAAGTTTAATACGTGTTTTTAGATCAAGAAACAATCATGGGGCAGTCCCCGAGTCAGTGCTCAAGGTATCGAGGTTTTAATGCATGATCCGAGATAGGGGATAATACGGCGCAGTCCCCGAGTCCCTGCTCGAGGTCTTGAAACTTAACACATAATTCAAGAATAAGAAATAACATGGTACAGTCCCCGAGTCACTGCTCGAGGTACCATATATGGCTCCTAAGTGTAGAATGGGCGAAGTAAAGCTATGTTCCACGGTCTTTTCGATTCGTCGCCGGCTTTGTTTGCCTTGTTCTTTTCTGGTGACTGGGCATCGATTAGGTAATATGCATCATTGTGCAATGCTTTACTCACGATGAAAGGTCCTTCACATGGGGGTGATAGTTTGTGCATGCCAGCTGTGCGCTGCACTAGCCGAAGGACCAAATCTCCTTCTTTAAAAACTCTTGGATTGACTTTCTTGTTGAGATATCGTCGGAGATCTTGCTGATAAATAGCTGACCTTGATAATGCCAATTCCCTGGCATCTTCTAGCAAATCGACATCGTCTTGCCGAGCTACCTCATTTACCTCAGCGGTTGTATACTGGGTTACTCTTGGCGAATCATGTATTATGTCGGCTGGAAGCACAACTTCTGCCCCATATACCAGAAAAAATGGGGTATACCCTGTTGACCTGTTTGGGGTAGTTCTGAGGCTCCATAGTACTGCTGGTAGTTCCTCGATCCAGCATCCTGCCGACCTTTGCAGAGGTTCGATAAGCCGGGGTTTTATTCCGGACAATACTAGTCCATTTGATCTTTCTACCTGCCCATTTGATGCTGGGTGAGCCACCGAGGCGACATCTAGTCTTATGTGTTTTTCTTGGCAGAATCTAGCAAAAGCCCCTTCAGCAAAGTTTGTGCCATTGTCTGTAATAACACTATGTGGATAACCATATCTTAAGATAATATCTTTGAGGAATTTTACTGTTGTTGGTCCATCACATTTTTTATTGGTTTTACTTCGATCCACTTTGTGAACTTATCCACCATGACTAAAATGTGAGTCATTCCGCCTCGGGCTGGCTTGAGTGGTCCCACCATATACAAGCACCATACAGAAAATGGCCAAGTAATTGGTATCGTCTTTAACTCAGACGATGGCATATGTATCTTGCTGGCGTATCTCTGGCAACCATTACATTTTTCTACCAATTCTTTCGCCTCTTTCAACACCGTCGGCCAATAAAATCCATACCTGAATGCTTTGGCCACTAAAGCTCTGGACGAGGTGTGATGCCCGCATTCTCCCTGATGTATATATAGGAGTATTTCCTGGCCTTCTGCCGAGTCAACACATCTTTGTAGCATGCTTGTGACGCTTCTTTTATACAGCTCATTGTTTATGATTGTATAAGCTTTTGCTCTTCTTACTGTCTGTCTAGCCAGTACCTCATTACTCGGCAAGATTGCGTCCTTAAGGAAGGAAAATATGGATTGCGCCCACGTCGGCATGATTTTCTTTGGGATAATTTCACTATCTATTTCCATATTTTCCACCGACATAACAGCTTCGGATTTCTTTATATTCATTCGTGCGATGGCCGGGTTCACTTTCGGAAATTCTGGGTTGCATTCTTTGTCAATTTCCATTGGCATACTACCTTCTCTTGATTCTGCCGAGATATGAATGGACTCGGACTCTGGTGATGGTTTTATTGATGGTTTTCTCAGGTGCTCTAGGACGATACCCGGGGGAATTGATTGCCTAGTTGATCCCAGTTTTGATAGCGTGTCTGCAGCGTCATTTTCTGCCCGAGGTATATGATGAAACTCACATCCATCGAAGTATCCATTGATTTTTTGCACATGGAATCTATATATGGCCATATTCGCATCTAATGCGTCCCAATTGCCTGATACTTGCTGCACTACTAGATCTGAATCCCCGTAGCATAGGATCCGACGTATACCAATCTCTTTTGCCACCTTTAACCCGTGGACGAGTGCTTCATACTCGGCTACATTGTTTGACACGGCGAAATGTATTTGCAGCAGATATTTCAGCTGATCTCTTTTCGGCTAAGTTAACACTATCCCTGCTCCCAAGCCATTTCTCAGCTTGGATCCGTCAAAATGCATTGTCCAATAATTCAGATCTGGTAATGGCGGCTCATATTGTACCTCGGCCCAATCCACAAAGAAGTCGGCCACCGCCTGAGATTTGATCGCATCTCGCCTATCGAATTGCAGAGCATAAGGTGATAACTCGATTGCCCATTTTGCTATTCGGCCACTTGCATCTTTGTTGCTCAATATCTCGGCTATGGGCGCTTCACAAATGACTTTTATCGGATATTGTTCGAAGTAATGTTTAAGTTTTTTCCCCGACATGTATACTCCATAAGCCATCTTTTGGTAGTGCGGGTAGTTCTGTTTTGAGGCCGATAGTACTTCTCTTTGGTAATATACTGGCCTTTGTATCGACTTATCACCTTCATTTCGTTCCACGACAACCACCACACTTACCACTCTGTTAGTGGAAGCTACATAAAGTAACATAGGTTCTTTTGACAGTGGAGAGGCCAAGATTGGTGCTGTAACCAACATCTTTTTTAATTCATGAAACGCATTATCTGCTTGCAGTGTCCAAATGAACTTATCAGACTTTTTCATCAATTGATATAGAGGTAATGCCTTTTCCCCCAGCCGACATACAAATCGACTCAGCGAGGCCAGGCAGCCGGTGAATTTTTGTACATCATTTAGACAACTCAGTAATTCCATTTTCTCCACTTCTCGGATTTTAGTTGGATTTGCCTCTATACCTCGGCTGGATACAAGGAAACCGAGTAATTTTCCAACCGGCACACCGAAGGTCCATTTTTCTGGGTTAAGAATCATTCGGAACCTTCTCAAGTTTGCGAATGTCTGCCGAATACCATCCAGGAGCGTTTTGCTCTCTTTGGTTTTTATAACCACGTCGTCTACATATACTTGTACATTTTTTCCTATCTGTTCATGTAGACACTTTTGCATGCATCTCTGGTATGTTGCTCCTGCATTACGCAGGCCGAATGGCATGGTGCGATAGCAATAAGCCCCGTACGGGGTAATAAACGCAGTCTTTATTTGATCGGCCGGATTTAATGGTATCTGGTGGAAACCAGAATACGCTTCTACAAATGACAACATCTCACAACCAGCGGTCGAATCAATGACTTGATCTATCCTAGGTAAAGGAAAAGGATCTTTGGGACACTCCTTGTTTAGGTTCGTGTAATCAATACACATTCGCCATACGACGGCTACATTTGGGTCATCCTTTTTCTTTTCTACTAATACCGGATTTGATAACCAATCCGGATGAAGCACTTCCATGATGAACCCGGCCTCAAGGAGCCGAGCTATCTCATCCCCTATTATTTTTCTCCTATATTCGGCGAAGCGGCGGAGAGGTTGCTTCACCGGCCTTGCTCATGTCCTTACATGCAAAGAGTGCTCAGCCAACTCCCTCGGCACACCTTGCAGGTCTTGAGTTGACCAGGCAAAGATATCCCGATTCTCACGGAGGAAGTTGGTGAGCTCGCCTTCCTATTTGGCATCTAGGCCGGCACCAATCGTGATGGTGCGCTCTGGGAACTGCTCATCTATCTGGACCTTTTTTGTCTCCTTAGTCGGCTGGAAAGAAACACTTCCATGTGGGTTGGCTAATGCTGGCATATTCAGCTGAGCTGACTGAGCGAGAGCCGCTACCTCCTGAATCCTTCTTTTTTCTCTTGCAATCACCAATGACTCGGCCAGGTTTGATCCGGCCGAGGCACATTCCATCGACTTCCTGTAATCTCCTTCTACTGTTATCACCCCTTGTGGTCCGGGTAACTTCATTTTCAAGTAAGTGATGTGGCAGCTGCTCATGAATTTGGCCAATGTCGGTCGTCCGAGTAAAGCATGATAGCAACTTTCTAGCTCCACCAGTTCAAACTCCAAATTTTCTGCTCTGCAATTCTCCCTTGTGCCGAATAATACATCTACTCGGACTTTCCCAATGGGTTCGCATGAAAGTCCCGGCACTATTCCATGGAATGTGGTTCTTGTGGATTGCAGCATATTCTGCGCTATTCCGAGTTTATGCATCGTATCTTTGTACATGATATTGATACTGCTCCCATTGTCAATGAGTACTTTTGAAAATTTCACATTAATGCTGGGCCCGACAAATGTCGGATCTAGTACGAGTGCGTACGACCCTGGATTCGGCATTATTTTCGGGTGATCCTTTATGCTCCAGGTTATTTCCTGATCTGACCAAGGCACATATCTTGGTACCGCCGGCATAACCGCATTTACCTCCATATGCCGGCGTTGTACACTTTGCATGTCTTGCTATTCTGTTGTGAACACACAATAAGATTGATGATGCTCTCTGTAATCATTACGTCCATTATTTTCGGGGTTTGCCCTTCCATCCTGACCTTGATTTATCACTTGATGCACTGCATCTCTCCGATCCGAGTTACCATACCTCGGAGGAGGTGGGGGTAACATTAACTGCTGCGCATTTGCTCCGGTTAAATGTGGCTGTTGCTATTGATGCGCTTGATGAGGAGGCGCTTGCATGTTCGTCGGGTTCCCCATTGCGTTTTTCATCCAAGCACACTGCCGAGTCATATGATTAGCCGGCTTGGCCGGATTTGGAGTATGGAACTTACACGGTTGATCCAACATGGACTCAAACATGTATTTCGGCCTTTCCTGCCACTGCTTGTTCTGTTCTGGTGTCCACTATCTCTTCCCTTCGTTCCTTGGCATCCACTGCTGAGGACCATTTCTCTGCCGCTGACTGTTTTCGAGACTCGGCTGATCTTGCACTACCGCTACCACCTGATTGGATGCATATCTGTACTCCGGTCTTTCCTCTCTTCTTCTACCTCTGAATTCGTTGCGTCTCGATGATCCGGCTGCATCTCTTGCATATTGATCCTGATGCTCTCGATGTTCTGCCGACATCAGTTCTGGTTGTGTCGGACCCCCCCAAAGCATATGAATCTTCTATCCTGATGGTTTCTGCCAAGGTGGTCGGCATATCTCTTTGCAACCTCTGCCACAAAACACTGGCGTATCGGCAGCCTTGAGCGAACCAAGCTATCGCTTGAGATTCTATAACTCCTTCACATGAGTTTTAAGGTTACACCACCGAGTCAAGAATTATCTATCTGTCTCATTCGGACTTTGCTTGCACATAGCAAGCTGTTGTGGCCTGCTTGGTCTTTTGTAAGTACTGGTGAAGTTGCTGACAAACATCTCTTCAAAATCTAGCCAACAGTTGATACTGCCTGCTGGCAGATTGTTTAGCCATACTCTGGCTGGTCCTTCCAGCATCTGCGGGACATATCTTACCGCCCATCGCAAGTTTCCACTAGCTATCTTTACTGCAGTAGCATAATCAATCAACCAATCTTGTGGTTTGGTGCTCCCATTGTATGTTTTCGTGCCCCTTGTCAGCTGAAAGTTTGGCACTGGTGGCTCGCCCATGATCCGAGGCCCAAAACATGTCGGACCGGGCGGACCCTGCTCTTCTAACAACTCGGACCGGTACAACCTGTCCAGTTTTAATCTTGCATCATTTGATGGCAAGTTTCTGTACATGATTCTCTCCTGCATTCCATAATGGTTATTTCCACCATGCCCTGCATATTCCATATCTGAGTAACAATCATTGTACCTCTCGTTTGCCTGATTATGGTGAGCTGGTCTCACTTCTAGCTCTTGTCGAGGTTCATACCTCGGCTGAGGATCGGGCGGTGGGTCTCTCCTTCCTTCCACCGGGTTATTGTTCTCATGATTTCCTCTTCCGAGGTCTCCATTACCTCGGCTTCCGTTGCCTTTGTTGGCACGGCCGGGGTTTCTTTCGCCACTGTTACCTCGGCTCCCATTGCCTCTGTTCCCATTGACTTTTCTGGCTACTGCCGGATCATACAGAACAATTTGCTTATTTCTTTTTCCTGAAGTTACTCCTCTATCTTTTCGCGCGTTATTTTTGGGTGAGGATGCTGCTGCCACTGATAGGGCGGGCGCTGCTCCAGCCGAATGAACCATGCGCGAGGCTCCCGGTCTTGCCGGGTCAACCCTAAGCATTTCTTCATTCTGCTGGTTCGCAATGCGTACCAGATCATTCACTCTTTCTTGCTGTTTCTGCCGGGCTTCGCCGGTTAAACCTTCTAACTCCAATTCAGCGGCATTTGCCGCCCTTAGGTTCTTTGCCGGGGTGCTATACCTCGGCAAGCCTAGATCAACTGAATCTTCCTTATGAGTCTCTTGCTCTTTGTTGATATCATTCATGAGGTTTTTTCCTCTCAATCTTAACTCATCTACCCGCTCGGGGGCAACATCTAGTTTATTTGCCTTGGCATATTCTCGCAGGGTCCTGTTCAAGGACGCCCGCAGGGCCGACACCTTTTTTGCCTCTACCAGTACTTTCTGCCTAGTCTCTTCTCACTCAGCCTGAGCATTGGCCGGATCAAGTATCAGCGCTACAGGCGTGGTCAGATTATCTATAGTTGCGTGAAGAATATTTTCTGGTCTTTCCAAAGGTGGCCATCTTACCCTTGGTGCCTTCGGGGTTGTCTCCTGCACCTCGGCTGACTTGGCTGCTGACGGATCTACCTCGGTGGGCTGTGGAGCTGCTTGCTTTGTGGTCACCTCTCTTCCCGCCGCCGGTTCCTTGCTTGATCCGACGCTTGCTGATGCCGTCTGTGCCCCGACTGCGACCATCACCTCGACGCTGCCGACGGGGCGTGTTCCACGTGGACCGTTCACAACGCTGAGGGGAGGATCTCCTGCATCAATAACTAGGTGAGGATAAACGCAGGAGGTGTCGACGCCGATGCAGATCTGGTGCATGCCCAAGTTGATGAAGACGTCGTTGCGCGGTGGAGCTTTCCTCCTGAAACTGCCTGCGTTATCGTTGACGTAGTCCCAGAGATCAAATCTCTGGACTAAGACAGAGACAATGCGCTCGCCGGTGTGAATGAAGTTTCCCGTCCGGATCTTGACTCTAGCTAGCACCGCTATGAGCCCCACGGTGGGCGCTAACTGTCGTGGTGGTGGCACGGCAGATGCCATGGGTAGGCTAAAGTATGGGGCCAATGGATGCTAGAGGGATCCGGGGAGGGAAGATGTAGTTATTTCTACACTCAAATGGCTAACATGCAGATCTTTATTTCTCTTCTTTGGGACTACAAGTGCTCCTCGAGCTGTTTGCAGGAAGAAGAGAGCTACTACACGAGCCTTACGGCGTAGAATGAATCGATCCCTTCTCCGGAGCCCGCTTCCCCCCTTATAAAGGGGTGCTTTGGTTCCTCCTTGGGCTGACGTGGCAAGCATATTCGAGGAATATGCTTGTCCCAATATGGTAACTCGGCGACCCTCTTTCCATGTCCCCCTTCTAATGACAGCAATTTTCCAGAGAGCCCCACCTGCGCGCCTCGGGCTCCATGACTGTCACCTCCGTGACCTTCTTCTGCCCTTCGGCAGCTCTGCTCCTTGTCCTTTGTGCTTGGCTTTGTTCAGATTCTCCCTAGCTAGTGACTAGGGTTTGACTATAGGCACCTCCTTCTCCTGCAAGCTTCGTGTTACTCGGCCTTGTCTTGCATAACTCGGCTCGGCCTTCACCTGTATTCATGTTAGTAAGACTTACTCGGCCGACTTAACTCATATGTCGGCCGGATAAGGTGTTTATCCTTCTGTAGCTGTCATGGCCTTGCTTAGCTCGGCCGACTCTTACATGACTCGGCCGATATAAACAGTAACTCGACTCATGACAAGGGAGATCCCTTTTGTCTTTCCCCTGTCTTGACCCTATTCGGGGTCACCTCCCCAACAGTTCCAACAAACACCACAATTTCATAGAGACATTCAACTCCAAATATAACTCATAACAAATATTCAATCTAGCCAAAGTGCCACACACGGTATGCACGCTGTCACTTTCACACACGTGGGGAAAAGCATAGATCTATTAAAGCACAAATAGTATTTATGTAGACTCAAACCTAAGTGCCACCATGGCGTGCACGCTGTCACTTTCACACACATGGGGAGAGCAGAGATCTATTAAAGCACTTGAGTAGTAAGGTAGATTTACTTGATTACAAAGCTCATGATCACAGTATGACCATGCATAGAGAGAGAGATGAACACATAGCTACCGGTAGAGCCCTTAGCCTCGAGGAAGAACTACTCCCTCCTCATCATGGGAATCAGCAACGGCGATGAAGATGGCGATGGAGATCGATGGAGATGGCTCCGGGGGCACTTCCCCGTCCCGGCAGGGTGCCGGAACAGAGACTTTCTGTCCCCCGAATCCCCCCTTCAGTGGCGGTGGCGCTACGGAGGTTTTCGTGGCTTTCTGGTTGATTTTTTATGGTTTCCGCATCGGGGATTCTTATAGGCGAAGAAGCGAGGCTGGGAGGCGACCGGAGGGGCCACACCCTGCCTAGGCACGGGTCCACCCTAGCCCGCGCCTAGAGGGGTGTGGTGGCCCTCTGGCACCTCTCCGTCTCCCCTTATGACTTCATGACACCCACGGTAAAATATTGACTTTGGATTTTGTCCCGTCCAATTCCGAGAATATTGGTTTTCTGCCTTTCTGGAACCAAAAACAGAAGAAAACAGGCAACTTGCACTCACTACTAGAAAAACGCCTATTCATGGCGCACCTGAAAAGGCCTTCCGTGGCGCACTAGCAGTGCGCCACGGGCCTCGCGCTACGGCTATCTCGTAGCCGTGGCGCACTGCATGGTGCGCCACGGTTATATCGAGATAGGCGTGGCGCACTACCAGGTGTGCCACGGGTAGGGGTACAGGTGCGCCACGGATGTTTTTTCAAAAATCAAAAAAAAATGCAAAAAACACCCTCGTTTTGAATTGCAAAAGCAATCGGGTCCGCATCGCTGTCGTCGTATCGCCTCGCTGGAGCATGGTGGTCGTGGCCACGACCTACCACCGCAGGGAGGTGCGGGAGGCCGTGGCGTGCTACTCCTCGCCGGCATCAAGGAAGAGAGGGAGAAGGAGGTGTGGCTGGAGAAGGGAGGAGGTCGCCGAAAGGAGAAGGAGGTCATCGGCGGTCGTCGGAGCTCGTCGTCGCTCTTCGTGACTGCAAGGAGGAGGAGGCCGCAAGGAAGGAGGTCGTCGCCGTCGTGACTGCAAGGAGAGGAGGATGTCGGAGCAAGGAGGAGGAGAAGGCCACCATCGCCATCGTCAGTGCAAGGGAAGGAGGAGAAGGAAAGGAGGAGGAGGAGAAGAGAGAAGGAAAAGGAGGAGGGAGGAGAATGAAAAGGAGAAGAGGGAGGGAATAGGGGTAGGTGGGCGGGGTGGGGATTCGAAATTTGAATCCCGCCCAAGCTTATCCGTGGCGCACTAGGTGGTGGTGCGCTACGGGTAAGTCGCCCTCTATTTTTTTTCTGCAGGAAAAACGGTCTTTTGACCGTAACTTTTTACTCTTTTCGAATTTTTAAAATCTAAAAAATCGCTAAACGACTGGAGGTGGTTGCGAGCGGATGCGAAATCTCGTTCTCGTCATTTTGGTATATTATACGATTTTTTCGATATCGTATGCAAAAGTTACAGCCTTTTTACCGTGGCATGACTTTTTTTTGCAGATAAAGTCGAAACTCATGTTTGTTAATTTTACTAGAAGCTATACCACATTACCTACCTAAATATGAAAGGATTTAATTTTTTGAAGTGTTTATCATTTTCTTTTATTTTTTGCAAAGCCTAAAAAGGCGATCCACCGGGGGGGGGGTGGAGTTGGTGCAGGATAGTTAGGCGTAGGGCACTAGGGCAAGGTGCCCTACTACTAAGTTTATACATCCGTGGCGCACATGCCATAGTGCGCCACGGATGTGTCTGGCCATTTCACAGCAGAGAGGGGCATGTGCTTAGACGTAGCGCACCCCCTCCATGTGCGCCATGGTTGACACTAACAACCGTAGCGCACCTACCCTATATGCTCTACGGATGTTTGGCGTGCGGCCAACAAGGCCCTGGCCCACACATATTTGTGGTGCACTATGGTCATATGCGCCACGGTTGTTCTAGCTACTAGTAGGGCACTGCCCATAGGTGAGCCACGCCTGTTTTAGCCGTGGGGCACTTCAACCATGTGAGCCACGGATGTGCTGATTACCTATAGCCATTTTCCTAGTACTGTGGCAACTTGTTAATAGGTTAGTTCCAGAAAAGATATAAAAACACCTCAAAGTGTAGACAAAGTTGTCACATCCCAAGATTTTCCAAATCTTGTAATGTGAAAATAAATAAATAAAATAAAACTTTGTTTGATTTTCAGGGCCAGAAGAAACATTTTGAATTCAATTGGAACCTCAAACCAATTTGGATTAAATAAAATCCTAAAGGAATTTAAAAAGATAAACATTTTAAATAGAGGAAAATAAAATGTTTTGGAAATACCATTATTGATCTTTTAAATAAAAGATTTTGTTTTTAAAGGAAAAGGTGGATTTATAAATAAAGATTATTTTATAAAGCCAAATTAAACCTTGGCCAAGATTTGGAAATAAAATGCTTTGTTTTGTTTAAAAATAGTAAAGGTCTGTTTAAATAAAATAATAAGGATTTAATATCCAAACTTTATTTAAATAAAAGGTTTTACCAATTTAATTGAAACATCAAAACTTATTAATTTATTTTAACTAAGTGTTCCAAGTATTTTATATTCACAAATAAAACCTACTAAAGTGTTTAGGCTTTATTTTTCAAAATAAATAACTCAATAAAATAAGTCCTATTTTAAAAATGAAAGTCTATTATATTTAATTAACAATGGACTCTAAAATAAAAGGTTATTTTATTTTAAACAAGTATTTCAAGTATCTTATATTTTGAAATAAAACCTACTGATTTGATTTTGAAAATATTTAGGTTTCAGATTAAGATGTTAGTAATAAAATCAAACTCTATTTTGATTTAAATAACCAAGGTCCAATCTTATTTAAATTATTAATGGACCCTATTAATAAAAATTATTAATTTGAATAAGACTTGGTTTCATGATACTAAACAGAACTAATTTCAATATTACAAAGTGTGGGTGTTGTTTGAATTTATTTGAACCATGTTTGTTTGATAGAAACTTCAAAACAGAATTCAGAAATAGAAAAGGAAAAGGATGCAGAATAAAAAAAATGGAAGTGGACCGACCCAACCCAACAGCCCAACAGCAGCCCACCTAGCCCACCTATTCCCACGCTTGAATCGTTTTTCCTCACTCAAGAACTTAACCGCGCAGAGACTGACTAGTGGACCCTCTCCACGTTTCTTTCCCCACTGACGACTGGACCCTACTCCCCTGTTCATCGTCCACACCCCGCACGACCTCTTCTTCCCCCCCCTCTTCGCCGTTTCCTGCAGAGATTCCGCGGCCTTAATTCGCCATAATGCAGCCACCATTACTCGCCTTGACCATGCTCGCTAAAACGCCTGCGTCTTTCCCTCTGTTCCCCTCTGTCACCACGCCTCGACTCGCCCCCAGGCTGCTCCATTTCTCACCACACCACCCTCGGTCCGACGAGCTTCCTCTGTCGATTCCGGCCAAGCCACACCTCCCCGAGCCTCCCTGAGCACGCTGGCAGCTTCCCCACTCCCAGACGCTTCTCCCCATGCCCTTCATTCAACCGCGGGCGCCCCGGAGCGTCGGCTTTGACAAGCTCCGACAGCGCCGCCGTCTGTTTCTTCTCCGACGACGTTTTCCAGGTGAACCAAACCGCCCCTTCACTCCTCGTTCACGCACACAGCGTTATCTTGATCCTGCGCATCTGACCGCACCTTTGTTTTACCTTAGGGCGATCTCCAGCAACGTCCTCGACCTCAACCAGAGCCACCCGCCGCCAGAACGAACTCTGGCGAGAGATTCCACCTGACCCTGTGCGCCCCTTGCCTCATCGACCACACGTCGAGCACCTCCTCGTTCTCGCGAACACGGTAAGCGCCACCTCCATCTTCCTTGATTCCTAGAACCACCGCCCATCTGTGACCGAACAATAGCATCCGTAGGATCTTAATCCAACGCCTACGATAGATCGCTTAAGCCGTGAAGAGGTACACGCCCTGTGCCGTGCGATCAAACTAGATCCTGCGGTCCATGTTGTCGATCCGGCCGAACCGTTACCGTCCAGTTAAAACACGCCGCGTGTCACTGTTCTGTTTAAAAACTGATTTGAAAACAGAATATTTTGTGAATTTCAAACCCTTGTAACTTTCAAACCACACGTCCAAAAATTACAAATTTTATATCACTGGATTCAGGAGAGCAAGACCAAACCAACCATGCCATTAGTTTAGCAAATAGTATCTGTTAGCTTGTTTGAATTTGTAGAAACATTTGTGTACTTGTTTAGAATATAAAAATTGTTTAAAATTGATTTTAGGGTTAAAACTTTTGCAAAAGGGTTTTATGTGACCTTACTGACCCTAGGAACCAACCTTTGGTGTTGAAAATGATTTTGGTAAATTTTAGGTTAAATTATTTGACTTAGCCAATTTCTAGCCAAATAAAATTATTGATTTTATTATGAAAATGTTTATGGAAAGGAAACTTTGAGAAAATAGTTTGGACCAAACCTACTAACCCAAAACAACAAATCTTGAGAGTTATAAACTTTTGGTGAAGACTTAAAGGTTTAGAATTAATAAAAACTATTTTCCACCATATAAAATGTTAAATGGATTTTAAAATAGTTTTTGGGCAAAACCCTCTAACTAATGACTTTGCCATTTTGGTAAATGACCAATTTGGACCTTACAAAGTTTATAAACCAAATAGAGACCATCCTTGCAATAGAACCATCCTTTGCATACTATTGCATGACTTAGACTCCATTGCTTTGTGAGTGTGAAATTGTTTGTTTGACTTTGGTTTGGAATGTTAGTTGATTTTGTGTTTGCTTGATTGACTTGTAGTGAATTTAACAAAGTGTGAGACTAGCAAGGTCAAGGAGAGAACCACCATTCCCTACCAAAAAGGCAAGTTACACTATCATACAAAAGTCCTACTATTTTCATTATACTTAGTGGATTTTGAAAACATGCATGAAAAGATATTTCTGTACTTATGCTATGCTAAATCCTAATAGGATTCCCTATACACTCCTTAGTGAAAATATTGAAGTTGTACATGCTTAGCCATGCTATGTTTTGAAAAGAGATACATGTTGAGATTTGACAAAGGTTGAGAAAAGGACTTGTGTTTTACATAATAAAACAAGGACTCAATGAACCACCTAGGTGGAGGATACTTGAAGTTTTGGAGAAGGTGGCAACAAAAGGAACCATGTCTATGGCAATCACTTTGTGTTGTGCTCCAAATGAAAACCACCTAGGAAACTTAGAGATTGAACATGTTTCTCCAATTGTGGCTTTCGTGTGCAACCACATGCTATTATGGCTCTGGCTTAGTCGACTACATTGGGAAGACCCATGCACTGTCTTCAGTTAACCGGACATGGGGATCTGGAATGCTTCATGGGTGCTGAAGGCAAGCTAGCAATGGTGTATGGAAGGACCCTTTGGAAAGACTTCGTCACATTCTCAATCTGCCAGTACTCCATCTTGGTGAGCACTAATCCAGTAGGCCACTGGTGGCAAAAGGATGGGATTGTGACATGTGGGTAAAGTGTACTCCTTCTGCAGAAGTTAATAAAATCTAAGTACTTAGCCGTGTCCCCGGTTATGGACAATACTGAGCAACTAAAGTTTGAACCATGGGAGATCTCGACATTCCAACTTCTAATATAAAAACTTGATGCACTTGGGGGTACCAAGGAATTCAAAGAGATTTTGTTAAGCTTGTTGCACTTGGGGTTACCAAGGTGCTCAAGAGCATGATGTACTTGGGGTTACCAAGAAACTCATGAGATTTTGATAAAAGTTGCTGCACTTGGGGTTACCAAGTAGCTCAAGAGATTTTTTGACAAGGACTTGAACACTTGAGTTTCTACCAGGGAGTTCAAAGAACTTGGAAAAGGAGATTTGACAAAGGACCAAAACCATTTTGAAAAGATAGGATAAAATATTGCTTTATGCAAATAAGCCTTAAACTCTACTTAGCCAAATATGCATGTATTGATAGGATCCACACATAATATACATAGTAGTGAAACTTGCCAATACAATTCAAATGTATTGACCCTGTGGCTGTAACTTGTAATGTTGCAGGTTTGATTGATTTTAGTGAAGATTGTTTGATTAGGATTACAAAGTCTATAACCAACATCTGCCTGTGGCACTTTGAAGATGAAGGACCCCATGACTATAGTTATTCCGCTGCAATGTAATGTAATAGCCAAATGAGCTATGTATGATGTAATAAAATTATGTTATTCCTGGTTATAAAGTTATGTTATGACCTTTGTATCTTGATATTACATCTTAACTGTGGATGCTAGCTATTGATCCAGGGACTAGCATTGTAAAACACAGGAGGAATCTACCTTATTAGGTTGAGACCCCTACAGATGGTATCAGAGCATTGTGTTGCCTGTAGGATTTGTAAACCCTAGGATTGGACAAAAACCCTTAGAAAAATAGGAGTTATACTTGTTCCAAAAACTTATTTACAAAAATCTTGTAAACTCTTTCCTCAACCATTTTGGTTTCAACTCTACTTCTCTTCTACTTCAACTTGATGGAGAAACCTATCCATGGCCAAAGACTACACCATGTGTAAAGGACTGCTTCAACTTCCTCAACTCTAATGACTTCAACATCTACAGCATATTCACCAAGGACTTCCAACTTGGATACCACTAAGGACTACAAGTGAGACAAGGAAATCCTACTCAAGATTTAGAGACTGAGGGAATGCAAAATAAAAAGAAACCATCAACAACTTTGAAGTATTGCAACCAAGATTTTATTCCAAGGAAACCCATATCTCATGCAAGAAGAATCAACCAAGAAGGAAGGAAAAATCACAACTGAACCATATAGATGGACCACCATAATTTAGTTAAGTCAAACCACTAACTTATGTGGTGTAACAAAAATATTTTGTTGCCTAAGTTTGTGCTTGAACTTTGTTGTTTGAGTGCAAAGTTGTTTGTGAATGTTGGTTTGTGATTGCATGCACATTGCTTGTGTGAATTGTGATGTGTGTGATTAGAAAGATTTCCTTAGAATTATTCTGTCTACTCTAATCTCCCTTCAACCCAAACAGATGACTACTCCAAAAGACTCCAAGGTTGATGACACCAACACCAACCAAGCTGACAGCATGAAAGAACTCATAGTAACCCAACACCAGTTGAACCAACTGACAGCTCAGTTCATAGTCAACAATAGTGATAAAGACCCAGCACTACAAAGGTTTTTGGAAGAACAATCCCAACTGATGCTTAAGGTGACTAATCAAATGATCAGCATGGAAGAAAACTATCCCAACGGAGTGTATGATAACAAGGATGACAAGAATGTTATTCTAGATGGAGCCCCAGCTTGCATTATTTGTGGAGACAAGGATCATACTTCCAAGGAGCATGAAGGATAATGCCCCAATTGTGAAGAAGAACATCCTGTTGGACAATGCCCTACCTCTCAAGCTACTTGCTACCTGTGTGAAGGAAGTGATCATACTCCTAACCAATGTCCTATCTACTCCATGGTGGAACAAAGGAAACAAGAAGGATCCAAGTCTACCAAAGGAAAAGGACCACTTATACCTCCAAACAAGACAACCCAATTCAAAGGACTAAAGAAACTTAAGAAACAAAAGCAAGACATGAGCATGGCACAATGTCGTAAATGTAAGGAAATGGGACACTACTCCAGTGGATGCCCAGAGAACAAGAAGAATAAAGAGATTGACCAAGTGTGGTGCAACAACTGCAAAGAGTTAGGCCACTATGTAGCAACTTGTCCACAAGAGCCACGTAAAGAACTCAAGGACATCCATTATTTCAACTGCAAGAATCCAGGACATTATGCAAGCAACTGTCCAGAAAAGATGAAGAACAAGTTGAACAAGCCCATGGAGAAACTCAACCTTGGCCCATGAGTCAAGAATGGAAACCAAGGACAAGGCAAAAGTTACTTAGAGAAGTTTTCCCAGGATCCCATGAAGGACAATGTGTAATTTTTGTTTGAAAATTTTTAAGGGTGGTAGTACCCTAGTTGTTATGAACTTGCCTGTAACCCTAACCTTCCCAAATCTCGGGACGAGATTTATTTTAAGGGTGGTAGCCTGTCACATCCCAAGATTTTCCAAATCTTGTAATGTGAAAATAAATAAATAAAATAAAACTTTGTTTGATTTTCAGGGCCAGAAGAAACATTTTGAATTCAATTGGAACCTCAAACCAATTTGGATTAAATAAAATCCTAAAGGAATTTAAAAAGATAAACATTTTAAATAGAGGAAAATAAAATGTTTTGGAAATACCATTATTGATCTTTTAAATAAAAGATTTTGTTTTTAAAGGAAAAGGTGGATTTATAAATAAAGATTATTTTATAAAGCCAAATTAAACCTTGGCCAAGATTTGGAAATAAAATGCTTTGTTTTGTTTAAAAATAGTAAAGGTCTATTTAAATAAAATAATAAGGATTTAATATCCAAACTTTATTTAAATAAAAGGTTTTACCAATTTAATTGAAACATCAAAACTTATTAATTTATTTTAACTAAGTGTTCCAAGTATTTTATATTCACAAATAAAACCTACTAAAGTGTTTAGGCTTTATTTTTCAAAATAAATAACTCAATAAAATAAGTCCTATTTTAAAAATGAAAGTCTATTATATTTAATTAACAATGGACTCTAAAATAAAAGGTTATTTTATTTTAAACAAGTATTTCAAGTATCTTATATTTTCAAATAAAACCTACTGATTTGATTTTGAAAATATTTAGGTTTCAGATTAAGATGTTAGTAATAAAATCAAACTCTATTTTGATTTAAATAACCAAGGTCCAATCTTATTTAAATTATTAATGGACCCTATTAATAAAAATTATTAATTTGAATAAGACTTGGTTTCATGATACTAAACAGAACTAATTTCAATATTACAAAGTGTGGGTGTTGTTTGAATTTATTTGAACCATGTTTGTTTGATAGAAACTTCAAAACAGAATTCAGAAATAGAAAAGGAAAAGGATGCAGAATAAAAAAAAATGGAAGTGGACCGACCCAACCCAACAGCCCAACAGCAGCCCACCTAGCCCACCTATTCCCACGCTTGAATCGTTTTTCCTCACTCAAGAACTTCACCGCGCAGAGACTGACTAGTGGACCCTCTCCACGTTTCTTTCCCCACTGACGACTGGACCCTACTCCCCTGTTCATCGTCCACACCCCGCACGACCTCTTCTTCCCCCCCTCGTCGCCGTTTCCTGCAGAGATTCCGCGGCCTTAATTCGCCATAATGCAGCCACCATTACTCCCCTTGACCATGCTCGATAAAACGCCTGCGTCTTTCCCTCCGTTCCCCTCTGTCACCACGCCTCGACTCGCCCCCAGGCTGCTCCATTTCTCACCACACCACCCTCGGTCCGACGAGCTTCCTCTGTCGATTCCGGCCAAGCCACACCTCCCCGAGCCTCCCTGAGCACGCTGGCAGCTTCCCCACTCCCAGACGCTTCTCCCCGTGCCCTTCATTCAACCGCGGGCGCCCCGGAGCGTCGACTTTGACAAGCTCCGACAGCGCCGCCGTCTGTTTCTTCTCCGACGACGTTTTCCAGGTGAACCAAACCGCCCCTTCACTCCTCGTTCACGCACACAGCGTTATCTTGATCCTGCGCATCTGACCGCACCTTTGTTTTACCTTAGGGCGATCTCCAGCAACGTCCTCGACCTCAACCAGAGCCACCCGCCGCCAGAACGAACTCTGGCGAGAGATTCCACCTGACCCCGTGCGCCCCTTGCCTCATCGACCACACGTCGAGCACCTCCTCGTTCTCGCGAACACGGTAAGCGCCACCTCCATCTTCCTTGATTCCTAGAACCACCGCCCATCTGTGACCGAACAATAGCATCCGTAGGATCTTAATCCAACGCCTACGATAGATCGCTTAAGCCGCGAAGAGGTACACGCCCTGTGCCGTGCGATCAAACTAGATCCTGCGGTCCACGTTGTCGATCCGGCCGAACCGGTACCGTCCAGTTAAAACACGCCGCGTGTCACTGTTCTGTTTAAAAACTGATTTGAAAACAGAATATTTTGTGAATTTCAAACCCTTGTAACTTTCAAACCACACGTCCAAAAATTACAAATTTTATATCACTGGATTCAGGAGAGCAAGACCAAACCAACCATGCCATTAGTTTAGCAAATAGTATCTGTTAGCTTGTTTGAATTTGCAGAAACATTTGTGTACTTGTTTAGAATATAAAAATTGTTTAAAATTGATTTTAGGGTTAAAACTTTTGCAAAAGGGTTTGATGTGACCTTACTGACCCTAGGAACCAACCTTTGGTGTTGAAAATGATTTTGGTAAAGTTTAGGTTAAATTATTTGACTTAGCCAATTTCTAGCCAAATAAAATTATTGATTTTATTATGAAAATGTTTATGGAAAGGAAACTTTGAGAAAATAGTTTGGACCAAACCTACTAACCCAAAACAACAAATCTTGAGAGTTAGAAACTTTTGGTGAAGACTTAAAGGTTTAGAATTAATAAAAACTATTTTCCACCATATAAAATGTTAAATGGATTTTAAAATAGTTTTTGGGCAAAACCCTCTAACTAATGACTTTTCCATTTTGGTAAATGACCAATTTGGACCTTACAAAGTTTATAAACCAAATAGAGACCATCCTTGCAATAGAACCATCCTTTGCATACTATTGCATGACTTAGACTCCATTGCTTTGTGAGTGTGAAATTGTTTGTTTGACTTTGGTTTGGAATGTTAGTTGATTTTGTGTTTGCTTGATTGACTTGTAGTGAATTTAACAAAGTGTGAGACTAGCAAGATCAAGGAGAGAACCACCATTCCCTACCAAAAAGGCAAGTTACACTATCATACAAAAGTCCTACTATTTTCATTATACTTAGTGGATTTTGAAAACATGCATGAAAAGATATTTCTGTACTTATGCTATGCTAAATCCTAATAGGATTCCCTATACACTCCTTAGTGAAAATATTGAAGTTGTACATGCTTAGCCATGCTATGTTTTGAAAAGAGATACATGTTGAGATTTGACAAAGGTTGAGAAAAGGACTTGTGTTTTACATAATAAAACAAGGACTCAATGAACCACCTAGGTGGAGGATACTTGAAGTTTTGGAGAAGGTGGCAACAAAAGGAACCATGTCTATGGCAATCACTTTGTGTTGTGCTCCAAATGAAAACCGCCTAGGAAACTTAGAGATTGAACATGTTTCTCCAATTGTGGCTTTCGTGTGCAACCACATGCTATTATGGCTCTGGCTTAGTCGACTACATTGGGAAGACCCATGCACTGTCTTCAGTTAACCGGACATGGGGATCTGGAATGCTTCATGGGTGCTGAAGGCAAGCTAGCAATGGTGTATGGAAGGACCCTTTGGAAAGACTTCGTCACATTCTCAATCTGCCAGTACTCCATCTTGGTGAGCACTAATCCAGTAGGCCACTGGTGGCAAAAGGATGGGATTGTGACATGTGGGTAAAGTGTACTCCTTCTGCAGAAGTTAATAAAATCTAAGTACTTAGCCGTGTCCCCGGTTATGGACAATACTGAGCAACTAAAGTTTGAACCATGGGAGATCTCGACATTCCAACTTCTAATATAAAAACTTGATGCACTTGGGGGTACCATGGAATTCAAAGAGATTTTGTTAAGCTTGTTGCACTTGGGGTTACCAAGGTGCTCAAGAGCATGATGTACTTGGGGTTACCAAGAAACTCATGAGATTTTGATAAAACTTGCTGCACTTGGGGTTACCAAGTAGCTCAAGAGATTTTTTGACAAGGACTTGAACACTTGAGTTTCTACCAGGGAGTTCAAAGAACTTGGAAAAGGAGATTTGACAAAGGACCAAAACCATTTTGAAAAGATAGGATAAAATATTGCTTTATGCAAATAAGCCTTAAACTCTACTTAGCCAAATATGCATGTATTGATAGGATCCACACATAATATACATAGTAGTGAAACTTTCCAATACAATTCAAATGTATTGACCCTTGTGGCTGTAACTTGTAATGTTGCAGGTTTGATTGATTTTAGTGAAGATTGTTTGATTAGGATTACAAAGTCTACAACCAACATCTGCCTGTGGCACTTTGAAGATGAAGGACCCCATGACTATAGTTATTCCGCTGCAATGTAATGTAATAGCCAAATGAGCTATGTATGATGTAATAAAATTATGTTATTCCTGGTTATAAAGTTATGTTATGACCTTTGTATCTTGATATTACATCTTAACTGTGGATGCTAGCTATTGATCCAGGGACTAGCATTGTAAAACACAGGAGGAATCTACCGTATTAGGTTGAGACCCCTACAAAAGCAAACAAAAGTAGATACAAAACAAGCATGGAGCATCAAAAATTATAGATACGTTTCCGACGTATCACAAAGATACCATCTTAGAAAGCAAGATGAAGCAAGTTGAGAGTAGGAAGAGGAAACACCATTTTGATAAGCATGGATCAGGAGCATCTCACAAGCGTTCTTATGGTGAAGGTGGTGGAAGTTCTGGATCCCACAAGCACGGGAATCATAACAACCACCAGAACAATAACCGCCACCACGATGGCAATAAACATCAGATTTGGGAAAATTCAGATTTGGTACAATATTAGTGAGGAAGATCATGCTTGCATACTGGTCAAAGTTTGGATAACGAAAGATGCTTTAGTCCCCAAAAGTTTGGTCTTAAGGCAAATGGGTGGTCATAGAAGGGCTTGGGCTGTTCCTGTTTATTTACTCCGTAGTGATCAATGGAATGCTCACATGCATATTATTCCTGAGGATACTGAAGATGAGCCACCTGCTGATGGGGAGCCCCACCCATTTTATGGTGCACACACTTCTGCTGAACGACGCTTTCAACAGAGGTTTCAGGGTTGGTTATAGAGGAATGGGATTTTTGCCCAGGGTAATGGAAACAATGTTGCAAATAATAGGAGAACTATTTACAGAGATGTTAGTGACTCAGTTAGGAGAAACCTGGAATTTGAAAATTCCAACTCAGCTCCATTGATGATTTTGCCAAGTAGGGGACAAGTGAATTATCAAGCTATTGCAAGTGAATAGGGGGTACACTTTTCTGCTGGAGTCCATCCTTCTCCCAATAGTCTGACTGATAGTCCTTTTTCTGCATGGAATGATATGATTTCTGATGGCTTTAGTAGCTCAACTGAATCAATGCAAATTATAGTGAATGATTCTGATTTGGCTGAATCTTCAGCTCAAGGAGCTGCTAGAGGGTCAATTCAGCAAGAGATATCTCCTTCTTTTATGATTGCAAGGACAGTATTAATCAATTGGCATCAGCCAGACATTTTCTGGGGAGCTAAGTCATTATTTGGATCAATGTTTTCTTCACCAACTCTGATTAAAACAGACTTCTCTACTAGAAAAATATCCTGTCATACTGAGGTTGAGGATAGTTTCAGGACCAGAAGGGTAGCTAGGAAGCTGTTTTTGGATGACTCTCCTAATCTAGGGGAGGAGTGCTTCATCTCTGAGATGCAGAACCATGCTGGAAAACATTCTGATTCTGAGGACTCTGGGATGGTTGTACAGAAATATTTGGGGAGGACAAAAGGAAAGGGGAAAAAATCTGTATCTGTAATGGTGCCTGTGCGTAGGAGTCCAAGAAATAACATTTATAATGGATTCAAGGTTGATATGCCTACAGACTCAAGGAAGAGGAAATCCAAGGTCAAGGACAGAGTTATTCCTGGATTCAGAAATAATAGTGCATTGGATGATAATAGCTCTACTGACTCTGAACTTTCTGAAATCCATAATCCTGCTTCTCCCATTCCTCCTACCACTCCAATTTCAGTGCTTCAGAGGGTTGGTGTTAACATTTGTGGCATTCCTCCTGAGGAACTCCAGGAGGACAAGCTGGAGAAGGATCATGATGATGAGGAATAAGATGAATTTATCTTATGTTCTTTCAAATAAATTTGCATCATTTGTTATTCAGAAACTATCTGTTATTGTAATAAGGATTCCCTTAGGAATTATTCACAGGTGTGCCTACCTGTTTCATTCATTTGCTATTTGTTATGAATTTCTATCTAAGACAGTGGAACATTCTATGTTGGAATGTTAGAGGTTTAAATTCTGAGGGTAAACATAATGCTCTTAGAAACCATATTGATTCCTCAGGTTGTGCAATCATTTGCCTACAGGAGACAAAAAGAGAACATTTTGATCATTCTTATATCAGAAAATTTTGTCCTAGAAGATTTGATAAATTTGTCTCTTATCCTTCAGTTGGAAATTCCAGGGGGATTGCTGGTAATCTGGAATAGTGCAATTTTCAGTGGGAAAGTTAGTGAAAATTTATCTTGGGCAATAACTATTAGATTCACTTCTCTGCAAACAAACTCTAGTTGGTTTCTATCTAATATTTATGGGCCTTGTGATGAAGTGGAGAGACAGGATTTTGTGAATTGGTTATATAATCTGCAAATTGATAGTTTGACCAATTGGATACTCATTGGGGATTATAATTTTTATAGATCACTGAATGATAGAAACAGATTGGGAGGTAACATTGATGACATGATACTTTTTAATGATATTATTAGAGCTCAAAATTTGGTTGATCTTCCTTTACAAGGTTCCTCTTATACTTGGAGTAACATGCAAGCTGAACCTTTATGGGAGAGACTTGATTGGTTTTTCACTTCCAATAATTGGACAACTACTTTTCCAAATACCACAGTTAGAGTTTTGTCAAGACCAGTTTCTGATCATGTGCCCTGCCTTATCTCTATTCAGTCTTCAATTCCAAAGTGTAGATTATTCAGATTTGAAAATTTTAGGATTCATCATCCTGGTTTCAGAGAAACTGTTTTGGCTGCATGGCAATTGCCAGTCTATAGTAATAATCCAGCAGTGGTTTTGAATGGTAAATTAAAAAATACCAGAAGGGCTTTAAAATTGTGGAGTAAGAATATTTCCAAATTATCTCTTCTTATTGAAAACTGTCAGAAAGTATTAAAGCAAGTGGATGACTTGGAACAGATAAGAAGATTGACAAGGGCAGAGTGGAATTTTAGGAGGATTCTGAAAAATCATATTGTAAGGTTACTGTCTTATCAGCAACAGTATTGGAAAAAGATATGCACTGAAAGATGGATTAAGTATGGTGATGAAAATTCAAAGTTTTTTCATAGAGTGGCTACTGAAAGGCATAGGAAGAATTCCATTGCAATGCTTCATTCAGAGAATGATTCAATCATTACTGATCATGATGGGAAAGCTCAGCTACTCTTCCAAGCTTATAAATTGAGATTAGGTATTTCTGAATCCCATGAGATGAAATTTAATCTGCAAAGTCTGTTCTCACCTTTAACTGATCTTCATGAGATTTGTTCACCCTTTTCAAAGAATGAGATTGATAGGGTGGTCAATAAATTACCATTGGATAAAAGTCCAGGACCTGATGGCTTTAATGGATGCTTTCTCAGAACATGTTGGGATATTATAGCTGCTGATTTTTACAATCTGTGTGAACAGTTTTATCAAGGAGAGGCCAATCTGGACAGTATTAATAGTTCATTTATAACTCTAATACCCAAAAAGACTTCTCCAACTGGTGTGAATGACTTTAGGCCAATCTCTTTGCTTAATAATTCTTTGAAATTACTGACTAAAATCTTAGCAGATAGACTGCAGCTTTGGCTTCCAAGATTAGTCAGTGAAAATCAATATGGTTTCATAAAAGGAAGAACTATCTAGGATTGTTTGGCATGGACTTTTGAATATATCTATCAATGTCAAGCTTCCAAAAAAGAAATTGTGGTGTTAAAACTAGATTTTGAAAAAGCCTTTGATATGGTGGAACATAATGCCATAATTGACATTCTTAAAGGCATGGGTTTTGATGAGCTATGGCTAAGGTGGATAAGAAGTTTACTTTCATCTGGGAACTCTTCAATTTTACTAAATGGAGTTCCAGGGAGGACTTTCAAATGTAAGAGGGGAGTCAGGCAGGGAGATCCTCTGTCACCTTTACTATTTGTGGCTGCTTCTGAACTACTCCAAAAGGTAATTAATAAGGAAATGATGACTGGAAACTTGAATCTTCCAATTCCTTGTGGAGGTAAATTTCCTATCATTCAGTATGCTGATGATACTATTTTGGTTATCAAAGCCTCAAATGAGGAAGTTATCCATCTGAGAAATATTTTATTGGACTATGCTACTTCAACTGGGCTGAAAATTAATTTTCATAAATCTAGCCTAATTCCAATCAATATTACTGAAGCTAGGGCTCATGAATTAGCTTCTATCTTTGATTGTGCTATTGCAAAAATGCCTTTCACATATTTAGGTCTGCCTATGGGGACTACAAAGCCTGTAATTACAGATTTAATGCCTTTGGTTGACAGAATTGAGAGAAAAGTAACAAGTGCTACTCTTTTAATGTCTCATGCTGGGAAACTAGCTTATGTCAATGCAATTCTCTCTTCAATATCTACATATTCAATGTGTACTATTGAAATTCATCCTAAGATTTTAGAATATGTGGAGAAGATCAGAAGAAGATGTTTATGGACAAAAAACACTGATAATGGTATAAAGTGTGTTTCTTTGGCTGCTTGGGAGATGGTTTGTAAGCCTAAAAACAAAGGAGGTTTAGGAGTTCTAAATATGAAGCTACAGAATCAAGCTCTACTGCTTAAATTTTTAAATAAGTTCTATAATCATCATGATATTCCCTGGGTGAATCTGATCTGGTCAACTTACTATCAAAATTCAGTCCCTCATGCTACCAATTCAGTGGGATCTTTTTGGTGGAAATCGGTTCTGATGTTATCCCCTATTTTCAGAGGAATAACATCTTGTACAGTTAAACAAGGGAATAATGTGCTTTTTTGGAAGGATAAATGGAATGATGATATTAAACAGCAGTCTTATGCAAGATTATTTTCTTATGCAAGGAATGAGGATATTACTGTCAGTAACTTTTGTTCTGCAGAGGATTATCAAAACCTGTTTCATAATCCACTTTCTTTAGAGGACTCACAGGAGCTACATCAAGTTCAAATGGAAATTTCTAATCTGAGATTGACTGAACAGTGTCAAGATGAATGGAAATTTATTTGGGGAGACAAATATACTTCACAGAAATATTATAAATTTTGTTTTAGACTGCTTCAGCCACCTGTGCAATTTTCATGGATATGGAAATCAAAATTATGGCCAAAACTGAAGGTGTTCTCATGGTTATTGCTCTCAGATAGATTAAATACCAATAATATGCTTCGAAGAAGAAATTTCAATGTGGGTCAAGGTCAAAATCACAACTGTCCACTCTGCAATCTTAATATTGAAGAAACACTGGAGCATTTATTCTTTCACTGCCCATTCAGTATAGCTTGCTGGCTCAGATGTAATATCACTTGGATGGGCACAGGAAACAGATTCCAGTTACTAAATCTAGCTAAACAAAATTTTCAGGAACAGCTATTCTTTGAACTGTTTGTTATTTCTGCCTGGGGAATTTGGAAAGAGAGGAACAATCTTATATTTCAAGGAATTACACCATCTATTCAGGCTTGGAGAGCTAGAGTGAAATCAGATTTACAACTGCTTAGGTTCAGGGTTAACCATAACCAAAACCTGGAACAAACCATAGATTTTTTTATTGATACAATTTAGATATTCTTGATTTATTTTTATTTTTGCTGCCATGGCAGCCTTTTGTATATACATGTAATCTTTTATCTGATTAATATAGTACCACAGTAGGAGCCTCTCCTGCTGTTTTTGGTCAAAAAAAATAAACATCGTGGACACAACAATGGGGATTACCAAAACAAAAAGAGTGGATACAAGAGTCACCATAGTGGACATGGCAATGGGAAACATTAGTCAAGTTGAATGTTTCAATAGCAAGAAAACAGGGCACTATGCCAATGAACGCCCAGAAAAGAAGACTGATGGAGCCAACAAGCCAAATCTTTTTTAGAAGGGTCATGTGAACCACATCAATGTGGAGGAAATCCAAGAGGAGTCTGATGCTATGATTGGTAAGTTCAAGATTAATTCCATTCTAGCAATTATCCTTTTTGATACCGACGCATCGCATTCATTCATTTCAAGAGCATTGGTAGAAAAAAATAGATTCCCTACTGAAACAATTGGATGTCCTATTAAAGTAAGCTCCCCAGGTAGAGAGATGATAGTAAATTTTGGATGTCATCAACTAGTCCTATTGTTTGGAAAGTATAAGTTTCCAGTTAGTCTAATAATCTTAGAGTCCCAAGGATTGGATGTAATATTAGACATGGACTAGATGACCCGTTATGAGGGAGTAATAGACTATGCCAGACGAACTGTTACAGTCACAACCCCAGAAAAGAAACGGATTAGGTACAAGTCTAACTTTGAACCCAAAGGGAGTAAGTTAAATTCTCTTAAGGGGTTAGCCTAGACAGTGTACCAGTAGTGAAGGAGTACCCTGATGTGTTTCTGGAGGAATTACCAGGAATGCCACCAGATAGAGATGTGGAGTTTCTGATTGACTTACTGCCAGGATCTGGACCATTAGCAAAGAGACCTTACAAGATGTCAGTGGATAAGTTAAAAGAACTCAAAAAACAGCTTGGAAAACAGCCAGGATCTGATTTACCAGTTTTGTTTGTCGAGAATAAAGACAGATGTCAAAGGCTATGCATAGATTATCGATCACTTAACGAAGTGACCATAGAGAACAAGTATCCCCTACCCAGAATCAATGATCTGTTTGATGAGCTAGAAGGAGCTCGTGTGTTCTCAAAGATTGATCTTCGATCAGGTTGCTTTCAGATATAGATTAGAGAGCAAGATATATGGAAGACTGATTTTACCACTAGGTATGGATTGTATGAGTATACAGTGATGTCGTTTGGACTAACTAATGCACCAGCTTATTTCATGAACATGATGAACAAGGTGTTCATGGAGTTTCTTGACAAGTTTGTTGTGGTATTCATCGATGACATATTGATTTATTCCAAGAGCAGTGAGAAACTCAGAGAACACAAGTTGTATGCCAAGTTCAGTAAATGTGAATTTTGGTTGAATGAAGTTGGATTTCTTGGACATATTGTGTCTGGGAATGGTATAGATGTCGATCCCGCAAAGGTACCAGTTGTAACAGAGTGGGAATCTCCCAAAATAGTTAAAGAGGTTCATTATTTCCTAGGCTTGGCAGGATACTATAGAAGGTTCATCCAGAATTTATCGAAAGTAGATAAGCCAATGACAGAACTACTAAAGAAAGAAAACAAGTTTGAATGGACTGAAGCATGTGAAACCAGTTTTCAAGAGTTGAAGAAGAGATTAGTGTCAGCACTAGTGTTATGCTTGCCATACCTAGAGAAAGATTTCCAAGTTTATTGTGATGCATCTCACCAAGGACTGGGTGGTGTGTTAATGCAAGAAGGAAAATTAGTGGCTTATGCCTCGAGACAACTCAAAAATCATGAAGTAAACTATCCCACGCATGACTTATAGTTGGCCTATGTTGTACATTCACTCAAGACATGGAGACATTATCTTATGGGAAAGCGTTGTGAAATGTTCACCGATCATAAGAGTCTGAAATACATTTTCACACAGAAGGACTCAACATGAGGCAAAGAAGATGGCTAGAAGTTATCAAGGATTACGATTTAAGTTTGCAGTACCATCTCGGGAAAGTAAATTTCATACCCGATGCATTAAGCCATAAGGTTTATGTGAATGTCCTCACCAAAGGAGAATTGTCAGATGATTTGTGCGCTCAATTTAAAGAGCTAAGATTAGAGATAGTGCCTGAAGTATATCTTATGTCCTTGGAAGTACAACCAACACAAATGGATAAAATCAAAGAAGCTCAAAAGTTGGACAAGGAAATAGAAGAGATCAAGAGTAAAATTGTTAAAGGAAAGGCAAAGGGATTCCATGAATGTGATCAAGGAGCCTTATGGTATGGGAAGCGTATCTGCATTCCGCAAGATCCAGAACTAAGGAAATTGATCCTGCAAGAAGCACATAATTCACCATACTCTATTCATCCTGGCAACACGAAAATGTACATGGATGGGAACGAAATATTTTGGTGGAACAATCTAAAGAAAAATATCACGGAGCACATTGCCTTGTGTGACGTGTGTATCCAAGTAAAGGCGGAGCATCAGAAACAGGCAAGGTTATTACAACCACTGCCAATACCTGATTAGAAGTGGGATAAAATCGGTATGGATTTTATCACAGGACTGCCAAGGACTAGATCTGGATAGGATTCTATATGGGTTGTTGTGGACCGCTTAACAAAAGTGGCTCATTTCATACCCGTAAAGACCACCTATACAAGTGCTAAATTAGCCAAGATTTACATGAACAGAATTGTGTGTCAGCATGGAGTACCTAAGAGTATTGTGTCAGATAGAGGAACTCAGTTCACTTTGCATTTTTGGCGACCAACTACATGAGTCATTGGGAACTAGACTAGAATTCAGCACTGCGTTTCATCCTCAGACTGATGGACAAATAGAAAGGACCAATAACATTTTCGAAGATATGTTTAGAGCTTGTGCGCTAGACTATGGATCTAGTTAGGATGAAAGTCTTCCATACGCAGAATTTTCTTACAATAACAGCAATCAATCGAGCATAGAGATGGCTCCGTTTGAATTCCTTAATGGAAGGAAGTGTACCACACCATTATTGTGGAATGGAGCAGGAGAAAGAAACTTATTCGGACCAGACCTGATCAAGGAAGCCGAAGAGAAAGTCAGGATGGTAAAGGATAAACTAAAGATAGCCCAATTCCGACAAAAGATCTAGGCAGATCCAAAATGTAGAGAGGTCACCTATGAGGTAGGTGATAAAGCTTATCTCAGAGTCTCTCCACTTCGTGGTGTGAAGAGATTTGGAGTCAAAGGGAAATTGGCACCTCGTTATGTAGGACCATTCAAGATTTTGAGCTGTAAAGGAGAAGTGTCCTATGAGCTAGAATTACCAGAATCTCTGTCAGCAGTTCATAATGTATTTCATGTAAGCCAGTTGAAAAAGTGTCATCCAGAGATGGAAGAAACTTCGTTAAGAGACACTATACCGTTGGAGGAAGTTCAATTAGAGAATGATCTCACTTATGAAGAGAACCTATCAAGATTCTGGAGATAGCAGAAAGAGTTACTCGTACTAAGACAATCAAGTTCTGCAAAGTACAGTGAAACCATCACACCGAAGAGGAAGCAACTTGGGAAAGATAAGATGAGCTTCGGAAAGATTACTCTCACCTATTTGCTAACCAATCCGAATCTCGAGGGCGAGATTCATCTTAAGGGGGTTAGATTTGTAACATCCCAATTTTCATTAAACCAAAATCATTCTCATTGCACACATATCATCATGGCATGTGTGCTTCGCACAAAAAATTCAAAGTTTCAAACCTAGCAAAACCCTAATTTTAAAACCCCTTTTTATATGCAAGTATGAGGCTTGTGTTTTTATTTTTTATTTTGTAGCCAAAATGTTTTGTAGTGGTTTGATGTGTTTAAAACATTTTTGAACACTAGGTTCATCCCTCAAAATTTTTGTGAAAATTTGAATGGATTTGGAGTTGTTTTGCTAGTTCAAATGTTTTATAGAAAATAGAAATAGAAAAAGAAAAGGAATAAGTTTAGAAGAAAAAAAACAAAAACCCTACCTGCCCAACCGACGCGGCCCAACAAGCAGCCCAGCAGCCCACCCAACATTCCCTTTCCCCTCTGATCTTTCTCACCGTGCGCATCCGCACCCCCTCGCTGACAGGCAGTCCCCACCACCACATCACCTCGTCGTCAATCCCGCGCCGAAGGACTCGCGCCCTCTCTGCTGTTTCTTCCCTGTTTCAATTCGCTTAATAGCGATTGACTGTCGGCATTATTCTCTCCCCCGAGCACCGCTACTTAACCACCTCTCTCCCCGCTCCATTTCCCCCCACACAGCACCACCCGAGAGCCCCCACGCTCGATGAATTTCTACTCGCAACCGCCACCACCCCGAGCACTTCAGCGACCAATTCTGGTGAGCCCCTGTGCCCCTTGCCCTCTGGTTCACGCTATCTTGTTCGCCATCTTCATGCGCTCGCACTGATGCCTTCCGCCCGTTTGATGGTGCCCTATAGGCCCGCCTCCATCTTCGACTGCGAGCACCCGACGGTGAGCTCGACTTCGACGAGCAATCCCAGCCGCGCCCGTACGCACCTCCCTCGCTCGTGACCTCCACTGCATCCATGTCGTCACCGCGACCTTGGTAACCCCATGTGCCTCCCCCTTTACCCCCTAGAATCGCCGAAGCGCCATCTTCAGACGCGTCGCTGCCGCGTTCGCCATTTGCGCCTCCCATCTTTGGCCAGAGCGATCAGATCCGCTGGATCTAGATCCAGCGGCTAGGATTAGAACTAGCGCAAAAGGGTAACGTCAGATCTGAGCCGCACGATCTGTCTTAGATCTAACGGTGCGCGCGCGTGATCCGCGCAAAGCGGTACCGACCAATAAGATCGTGTCGCGTGTCAGTGTTTTCTGTTTAGAATCCGGAAAAGGTTTATTAGATGTTTAAACTTGTAAAATTCATAACTTTTGATCCACATTTTAGAAAAATACAAATTAGGTGTCTATGGATTTAGAAAAATGTGAACTTTATTACTATGTCCTTACTTTGCTCACTTGCTTCTGTAAAAATTGTGTTTTGGGCAGAGACATTTGTAGGGCTATTTTGACTATAAAAATTATTGTGAATATTATTTTTAGGTGGATTTTGTGATCTTTAGACTTTAGAAAGTATATTTTATCTTCTGAACTGTAGATTTTGGTTTTAAAAATTGTGGCATTCGTATTATTGCATTTGCATGCATTCATATTATTTTTTAAGTGCTATATTGAATTGTTTATTTTTGTTGTTTGATTTGTTGTGTAGATTGTGTGGATTGTGAGGTTTGTGACTATGAGGATTGTACCTATTCTCCTAGCTACCAAGGCAAGTGATATTTCATCTTATGTCCTATTATTTTACCTATTGCATTAGTGTTATTTTTAGTAGACTTGCATGATAGTTTTCAAGTATAATGCTATGCTATAGATTATATCTTGGTAGTATTTTCCTAAGTTAGGAGACATCGTATGCTAGAATGCTTAGTCTTGCTGTTACAATTCGTGGGTAGAAATTCATATTATGATGTTATGGAAAGTTTATACTTATATTTTTGACTAAGAAAACAACCTTTTATGAAACACCTGGGTGTAATGGAACTTGTATGGATTGTGTTGAGTGGTTACTCAGGGCCCATTTCTATGTTTTACCCTGGTATCACACTTGTGGATGGCCACCCAGCAATAAAGATATTTGAGATGTTTTGTGTTGCGAAGCTTCCAGTGCAGCCACATGGCATATGGGCTCTGCCTTGACCAACTAAGTAGTGAGAACTTAGCCAGACGGACAGTGGGTGGTAGAATTGATAGGAGGAACGCGTCCGTGGTGGTATGAGGGATTGCTTCGGAAAAGTCTCGTATCGATGCATGTCGAGTCTTGTGGGAAAAGTGCACCACCTCTCGAGAGGGTAAAACTAAGTACTTAGTCGTGTCCCCAGTTATGGACAATTCTAAGCATCAAAGACATTGAAACGGTTCAAGAATCTCCTCATCCCAATTTCTTTAAGTTAAAATTTGTGGGTGAACAAGGGTAGAGGTTCACCAATGTATATTGGTGATTCCTTAGTGTTTTGCAAAAACAAAACTTAGTATTTTCAAACTAGTAGGATAAAACTTACTTTGTGCAAAGCCAGTCTGATCCACACCTATCCATATTCATGTAGTTGTTATATTCTACTATACAACTATGGTATCACTTTCCAATACAATTCCAATTGTATTGACCCTTTGTGGCTGTAACTTATCATATTGCAGGATACTCTGATGGTGAGTAGGGTTATGAGTCTACACTCGACATTTTTGCCTGTGGCGCATGAAGATGAAGACTTTATTATTATGCTATGTATTGAGAACTCTAATAAGTTAGCCTTCGGCTAAGTGAGTTGTAAGAACTATTTTACTCCTGGAATTACGATGTAATAATGACCTTTGTATCTGTGTGCTTCATCTTAAACTGTGGGTGCTAGCAATTCGATCCAGGGACTAGCACTGCAATCACAGGGATCTCTACCTTATTGGGTGATATCTTACAGATAATGAGTGATGCGTAGAAACGCAAAGACATGCAAATACACATGGACCTAGAAGTGTTAGATCCGAAGATTATGTTTACCACTAGCAATTGTGTATATACAACACCAGAAAGCCATAGGTGTTGAATGCACAAGTTTTTCCAAACAAGATTATTGACTCTAGTGCAAGTGGGAGACTGTTGGAGATATGACCAAGAGGCAATAATAAAAATGGTTATTATTATATCTTTGTGTTTACGATGAATATTTACATCCCATGCTATAATTGTATTAATCGGATACATTAATACTTGTGTGTTTTATAAACATAAAAGAGTCCATAGTAAGCCTCTTGTTAAACTAGCTTGTTGATTAATAGATGATCATGGTTTCCTGATCATGGACATTAGATGTTATTAATAACAATATCATGTCATTAGGAGAATGATGTGATGGACACACTCCTATAGTTAGCATAGCATAAGATCAAGTCATTTAGAGTTCGTTTGCTACAAGCTTTCAAATACATAGTAACCTAATCCTTTGACCATGAGATCATGTTAATCATCATCAATGGACGAGTACTTTGATGACATCAAACACCACTTCCATAACTGGGTGGTTATAAAGATGGAATTAGGTATTCTGAAAGTATGTGTTGAAGCACATGGATCAAGAGTCGGATTTGTCCATCCATATGACAGATAGATATACTCTGGGCCCTCTCGGTGGAATGCCATCCAATTGGCTTGCAAGCATGTGACTAGGTCACAAGGGATGTCATATCACGGAACGCGTAAAGATTACTTATCGGTAACAAGGTTGAACTAGGTATGGAGATACCGACGATCAAACCTCGGACAAGTAAAGTATCGCGCGACAAAGGGAATCGATATCGTATGTAAATGGTTCATTCAATCACAAAGTCATCATAGAAATATGTGGGATCCATATGGATTTCCAGATCCCTCTATTGGTTATTGATCGGAGAGGTGTCTCAATCATGTCTGCATAGTTTATGAACCGTAGGGATGCACACTTAAGGATTCAATGTTGTTTAAGGAGATATGGAATATGAGTTGGAGACCGAATGTTGTTCGGAGTCTCGGATTGGATCCAGGACATCACGAGGAGATCCGGAATGGTTTGGAGAATCTTATAAAAAATGGGTTTTTCGAGGCTCGGGAAAAGTTTCTGTTTATTGACTAGATACTTCTAGAATTTTTTAGAGGGACCACCAGTGGTTCCACCACCCCAGGAGGGGGTCACTTGAAAAGTGGCATGCCCTAGGGGCCAGCCGCACCAAAACCTAAAGGGCTAATTCGGCCAAGACTAGTAAAAGGGTCAAGCCCTAGTTTGAAAAGTCAAACTCTAGTTTTTGGTAAGAAGGAAGACTTGGTGGAAAAGGTTTCAAGCTCTTCTCTTGGTGGCCGACTTGGGCGAGGGACACGGCCTGGGCTGGGAACCCTTGGCCGCCCCCCACCTATATAATGAGGGGTGGGGCCGACCCCCCCCCCACACACACACACACCCTTGTCCATTGGCGCCTAACCCTAGACGCCCCTCTCTTCTCTCTTGCCCACTGTCCTACTTTAGCTTAGGCGAAGCCCTATAGAAACCTCTCTTCCTCCACCACCACCACCACACCATCATGCTATTGGAATTCTAAGGAGATCTACAACCTCTGCTGCCCTACTGGAACAAGGGAGAGGAAGGTCTTCATCGACAACCATACGTGTGACCGACTACGGAAGCGCTGCCGGAACACGGTGTCGGAAAGATCGTCTACGCGAAGATGGGCACGTGATCGACTACATCAACCACGAGAATCCGATCTCGTTAAATGCTTTGGATCTACGTGGGTTTGTTCTCTACAATATCGTTGCACCGATCTCGTATATTAGATCTTGCAATTGCCATAGATTAGATCTTGGTTTTGTGTGTTCATGCGATAGAATTTTTTTGTTTTCCATGCTATGAACCCTATAGTGCCTTGAAGCCCGATGGTGCAAAGATCTTGACGCGCTCGAGGAGTGCCTTGAAGAGCTTGATGCACGAGAACATGGTCTTACCAAACCATCAATGAGACGTTGAAGCTTGTCATCATTAGTGGCGACATCATGTTGTAGATCTTCATTTTGATGGCCTGGGTTGTGTTGCATCGCATGCATTTGTCCTTGGACCTCCTCGAAGCGGTTGTCAATGCTCTTGAACTCCATTTGAGTTTCGCTAAATTGTTCATCTTGGCGCTTCTCAAGGGCGTCGCAATGGTAGTTGAATTTTTTTCGAATCTTCCAATGAGTTGCCCTTGTCATGTATTTGTCTTCATCCTCTTAAGGTTCAGGTGGTTGGTTCGTCTCACTGTTCCTATCCATGATGCAAAACCAACAAGGATTGTATATGGAAAGAATATGTGGTGGGGGGTAGCCTTTTACCTCACCTTGGGGATTGTATCAAACTAGTTGCCACACGTGATACTAAAGGCTTGCAAAGTGAAATTGCAAAGAAAACTCACACTAAAAGGAAAGATACAACACTCAACAGCTTTTGGTGAAAGGTTAGGATTGTGGAAAACCAAACGAAACCATCCAAGGAAAAGGCTATTATTAAAGGTAGAACCAAAGATCAAAAGCAAAAAGGATACGATCTACAAAAATACGAGGAAACACACACGTGGAGATGAAAGAGGCTAGCACGACTTTAAAAATGAGCACAAAATGCCCTAACAAAGACTAAGCTCGGTGTCGTGCGAACACAAGGAGAGAACACAACTCGGTTGCCAAAAGAGGGTAAGCAACGAATTTGTGCACTTTCCTTGGTCGCGCCTTTTCTCTCTTTTTTTGCGTACAAGGTTGATACTCTCTTTGTATTGGGTGAATATGTATCTTTCTATTTTTTTCTCTTTCTTTTTTTAATTCTTTTCCTCCCTTTCTATACTAGTATGTTAGGTTTTATACTTGCTTACACACTCTCACTTTTCAAAGGCAAGAGCACAATGCTTAGGCAAACACAAAATGAGTTGTTCTCATAGGATAGGTACACACAAAGGAAGATATGGAAGGTGGAGCAAGTTATACCTTTGGTATTGTGGACGGCTTGCTACCGGTGTTGGGGGAAGGAGCTCGGTGTCGCAGTGTCGAAGAGCACGGGATGTACAGAGGTGCGGAAGCTTGTTTTTAGTTTTGGTGACACACACACGAAACACGAACACACAAGGAGGAACTCTGTCAAAATTGAGGCCAGAAAAATTTATGGTGCAGAAACCGGTGGCGCCAATTCGGTTGCGGATTCGGTCATGCTAGAATTTCTGGTGGCTGAATCGGTTCTCTGGATCTCTCACAAAAACCTGTTCTTGATGAACTCCAAAAAGTCAAACTAAGAAATCCGTCGAAATTGGGCTAGGGGAATTTTTGGGGAATTTTCGAATTTATGGTGCATAGAAGAAAAATTGAGGGGAAATTCGTGATCAACCTTGCTCTTGATACCTGATATGGGGTGGCCTGATCTTCTCAGCAAGCACTTGTCGATGATGATGGTGGGTGGATGATAACTAGCCTATAGCTATGAACTCTCCCGCTCGAGCCTTGATATTGATGCAACAACTCTCGAACCCTTTGGGATATGCATAACACCACGCTCTTGCGCACGTAGCCGTCAACCACGAACGGTAGTTTGCAATCTACTAATTCCCAATGAAACAACAGATTAGACTCAATTACAGTAGATAATTCGATCAAAGGGTAATTCCAGAGGTTCTTAGTAAGAAACAACTCAATTCAGCATTTCCCGCCAAAATCCGCATAGAGGCGATTCAAAGACGCCCACCAGACAATTTCGTGTGGGTGGGATTTGAATACTAGTTTACAACAGAGTCCACAAGAACTTATATATATACAACAACGACTCAACGACTCAAGAATACAAAAGGTACAATACGAAGATACAACTCAAGAAGAAAGCAAGCTACTATCTGAGTACGGACAAGATCCAAATGGGACTAAGAGTCCTGAAGAATAACCAAGCGGTGTCCAACCCTGCCCAAGCCAAGCCAGAAGGGTAACCTTGCTAACGTCATTAATCACATACCTGTCAAAGCCAAAATGGTGCCGACAAAGGGCAAAGGAAAACAGAAAGAGAACGGTCAGTACTTAGGCAAGTACACGACGAGACTAGAATTTGGCTGTCCTCGCCTACATAGGTATGGTGGGCTCAGCGGCAGCAAAGGTTGCACTATCTAACTTATAGAGACACGCTTCAACTTCGGCTATTAGAGCGAGATAAGAGAGCACTATACGATAACTATATGTAACACCAAGCATAACCCATCCGAAGATTTTCCCCTCGAAGACCAGTCGAGGAAGTCCCCTTACGGAACACACATAGTGGAAATTTTAGTTAAGCACGTGTTTAATTGATAAGGCTAATTACTATTCATATTATTAGAGACAAAACATTAGTGGCGTTGTCTACGATTATGACACTGTACTCCTGAGGCGTCCATAACCATGGACATACGGCTTCTCGAAAAGATTTACCCTGCAGGGGTGCAATACTGTACCCAAACACATGCTCAACTCACCAGGCAACATATTACGTGTGCCATCTGAATCTCACAACAAGAACTGTCCCATAACTACGCGCATATCCAGAGGCATCACCTACTGAGGGGAACCAACCAAGAGGTACGACGATTCTCAAGGAAGACACAGCGTTTGCGCCTACTGGTGGATCAGGCCCTGCGGGGTAACTTGTACACACCGTGGGTGCCGCCACCGTGTACCGCGATTTATGTATGCAATCCATGGCAATCCACCAAAACATCAAGTCCAAAGACATATCAACTCACCCATGTCCGAGGATATATTTTGCGTATGCACCAAATGGAAAACCAATTTTGTAACTCTCTGGATATACGAATAGCGCCGGTAGTTGAGGGGGGATCCTAGAGGCCCGACATTTGGTTAGCACGATCAACTCAGAACTGGTATCGTAGAACGAACGGGTCCTATGTCGGCTCAAGCAGTTCCTAAAGGTGGTCCCTGTCATGGCCTTATCATTAGGTGAAACCATAACCAACAACATCAGATTAATTATCTTGTCACCAACCATATCCGAGTATCATGTTCCACATATATAAGAGCAGTACTAAGCATGCCTACAACTCGCAAGGACAAAGCCAGCTAATCAAACAAGGGAATAGGATAACCAAGGCAATATACTGGAGTAGGTAAGTAAAGGAACGATACTATAACATCGACAATAAGGATAGAAATAGATCAAAGGAAGGAAGTAAAGACTATAAATACAAAATAGGTAGAAGGGGGAGAATGCTCGCCTGAGGAACAAAGTCAGGTAGCCAGAGGCTTGTCGTATCTCGCACCAACTCAGCAGCCTATCCGAGAAGAAGCAAAGCACTAGAAGAAAACACCGGATGCACTATTTGATGCTAGGGCGGAAGATCCGGCATGTTTATGATATGATGCATGGCATGGCAACATACGGTCCCACTTAGCAATATTAAGCGGAATCGGGATCCCGACAAATAAATATTATGGTTCAAGTTGTCTATATATCATGCAATTTAAATGTTGGCTAAACAAGATATAACATAGCATTGTTCGCTAAACAATATTAAATGGAGTCCGAATATGACATAAATATCCCGCGTTTAATCTCCATATTTAACTTAGGTAAATCGACAAAGTACCCCAAATAAATAAACATGTATGCGAGTATAGATGACTTAATATGCAACAAGATATATGACATTTGTAAAATAGGAGGTCAAAGTCTCACTGTTCGGATTGAAAATATGTAGAGGTGATCTTCAGATTGTCGTGGAAATAGGCAAAATCATGGACACCGGAAAGTAGACCTTGGCAGGATGTAGTCGTTGACGAATAAGTAGAGGTCACGCCAGAATGATGGACAAAGGGTCGAGTTTTAGCTTAACCGATCTTAACAGAATGGTAGTCCAACGAGATATGGCAGACCACAGGCTTCGGTAGAAAAGAATCTGGAACCAAACATCTTGTGAGCAATTCGTCGAACATGTGGGGTGTATAAACTTTAGGCAGAACGACAAGCTACTCAAGTTCATATGATAGCTGAAGCAGAGCAACACGGCAGCAGTGGATCAGACGAACAACAGATAAGTGCACGATGCGCTATAGTAGATGAAAACAAAGTCACAGAAAGAGGTTTACCGAACTGGGATGCGCTGCGGGGAAAGAAGAACGAGGCGCTGTATCGAGACCCTCCTGGCGCGCTGGATCGAGGCGAAACCAAGTGGGAGCCGTGTGCGCATGAAGCAGCTCGGGACCGCTTGCGACCGTCTTGACTGGCGTTGCCAAGGCTGCACACCTGGGATCTGCGGCTGCATGCCTGTCGGCGGCCGCAAGCGGCAGAGAATCAAAGAGCAACTGGGCGGCCCTTTGCGCGCGTGAAGGGACACAAGGCGGCCGTTATCAGGAGATGTACTGCTGCTGCTTTAGTTGGTCGGGAAGCATGAGATGAACTGTGGTGCTTAGTTTGTCGATCTGCTCACAGAAACCAAGCAGTTGGGACAGCTTCATGCGCATGGTAAAATTGACCAACGAACAAGACGTCAAGGAATTAGACACAAACCGGACAAGGATTAGGAACATATTGTTTTATAGAAAAGAAGAGGGGACATTTGGTAGAGGAGGTGGGGAATTTTAGACGTAGATTTGGCACAGATCTGGGGCTAGGGGAGAGGCAAAAGAGGAGAATAGATTATTTATCTAGTCCAAAGTAGCTAGATGGGGCTAGTTTTGGGTTAAAACTTTAGATGGGATTTAGCCTAATTTTATTTTTAATAAAATAAGAAAACCTTTTGCGGTCTTATAATAGACCAAGAATATTTTATTTTAATTTATAATTAAGAAAAGAAGGACGAGTTTAATAAAACCACGGGAATATTTTAGTAAAAAAAAAATAGGTTTTTAGCAAAATAGTTTCCGCTTAAAATTGCGAACAAAATATGCATAATGATTTCATGATGATGCACAAACTAAAAATAACAGTCAACTGCTAATTTTTAATATTTTTCGGGCGTTACAACTCGACACCACTAACAAGGATCGCGTCACGAGATCCAAGCAAGGACACCGGGGGAGAGGGTTGAAGATCGGATCTTCTTGCGTCAGTTTCATGGTCGCGACACCAATAACAAGAGTTCTTGCTCCGTCTTGATCGGGTCGACACCACCAACAAAGGTTGTTGTTCACATTCTTTGAGGAAACACTCCGGAGAGACAAAGGCGAAAGTAAGATAAAGTTGCCTCTAACTTCCGTGGAAGGAGTAACAGTCTCATGGACCCACCAATTCAATGTAACAAGAGCGAATGATAAGAGTAGTGGTATGGTCATGACTTCATCCCGCACTCAAAGCATTACTTTGTACATGAATTAGGGAATCATGCAACCAAACTCTGGGAATAGAGATTGAAGATCTTGACAATCGGTATTTGGAAAGCTTCAAAGAAAGATCTAGATAGGGGTTGATCGTCAGATTAGAAGCCACAAAACCGGAAACATATGAAGAAATCTCAGGTGGAGCGAAAACCAGATGTAGAGACACCTTTGCAAAAGGAAGGAAGTGGAACCCTAAAGGTACGACGGAAAGCCCAACCACAAGAATCCTAGACTTGAAGAACGTAAGCTACCAGATTAAAACACGCAAAGATATAAGAGGAGAAAGAATGGAGATAAGGAGAAAAATCAGAGCTACTCAGATCTATCCAACGCATTTGTAACAAAATAGTTTTGACACTAGACGATGTCCGTTGGCAAGGTTAACCTTTAGGCTGGACCAGTAGGGTATCGTAAACCTTCGGTCTGATACCACTTGTAACGCCCCTGAATCGGGTCTATGCAGATCTCAACATTTCCTGTCACATCATCATAGAAGCGATTCAAAGACGCATACCAGACACTTTCGTGTGGGTGGGATTTGAATACAAATATTTATATCACAGTAGTTAACAACAGAGTCCACAAGAACTTATATATACAACAACGACTCAACGAGTCAAGAATACAAAAGATACAATATGAAGATACAACTCAAGAAGAAAGCAAGATAGTATCTGAGTACGGACAAGATCCAAATGGGACTAAGAGTCCTGAAGAATAACCAAGCAGTGTCCAACCCTGCCCAGGCCAAGCCAGAAGGGTAACCTTGCTAACGTCGTTAATCACATACCTGTCAAAGCCAAAATGGTGCCGGCAAAGGGCAAAGGAAAACAGAAAGAGAGCGGTCAGTACCGAGGCCAGTACACGGCGAGGCTAGAATTCGGCGGTCCTCGCTACAACTTCGGCTACAACTTATAGAGACACGCTACAACTTCGGCTACAACTTATGGTGGGCTCAGCGGCAGCAAAGCTTGCACTATCTAACTTATAGAGACACGCTACAACTTCGGCTATTAGAGCGAGATAAGAGAGCACTATACGATAACTATATATAACACCAAGCATAACCCATCCGAAGATTTCCCCATCGAAGACCCCCCTTACGGAACACATACAGTGGCAATTTTAGTTAAGCAGGTGTTTAATTGATATGGCTAATTACTATTCATATTATTAGAGGCAAAACGTTAGTGGCGTTGTCTATGATCATGACACTGTACTCCTGAGGCGTCCATAACCGTGGACACACGACTTCTCGAAAAGATTTATCCTGTAGGGATGCACTACTGTACCCAAACGCATGCTCAACCCATCAGGCAACATATTACGCGTGCCATCCGAATCTCACAACAAAAACTGTCCCATAACTACGCGCATATCCAGAGACATCACCTAATGTGGAGAACCAACCAAGAGGTACGACGATTCTCAAAGAAGGCACAACGTTTACGCCTACTGGTGGATCGGGCCCTGCGGGGTAACTTGTACACACCGTGGGTGCCGCCACCGTGTACCGCGATTTATGTATGCAAACCATGGCAATCCACCAAAACATCAAGTTCGAAGACATATCAACTCACCCATGTTCGAGGACATATTTTGCGTATGCACCAAATGAAAAACCAATTTTGTAACCCTCTGGATATACAATAGCGCCGGTTGTTGAGGGGGGATCCCAGAGGCCCCACATTTTGTTAACGCGATCAACTCAGAACTGGTATCGTAGAACGAACGGGTCCTAAGTCGGCTTAAGAAGTTCCCAAAGGTGGTCCTTGCCGAGGCCTTATCATTAGGTGAAACCATAACCAACAACATCAGATTAATTATCTTATCACCAACCATATCCGAGTATCATGTTCCACATGTATGAGAGCAGTACTAAGCATGCCTATGACTTGCAAGGACAAAGCTAACTAATCAAACAAGGAAATAGGATAACCAAGGCAATATACTGAAGCAGGTAAGTAAAGAAACGGTACTATAACATCGACAATAAGGATAGCAATAGATTAAAGAAAGGAAGTAAAGACTGTAAATACAAAATAGGTAGAAGGGAGAGAATGCTCGCCCGAGGAACAAAGTCAGGTAGCCGGAGGCTTGTCGTATCTCGCACCAACTCAGCGGCCTATCCGAGAAGAAGCAAAACACTAGAAGAAAACACCGGATGCACTATTTAGTGCCAGGGCGAAAGATCCGGCTTGTTTATGATATGATGCATGGCATGGCAACATGCGGTCCCACTTAGCAATATTAAGCGGAATCGAGATCCCAACAATAAATATTATGGTTCGAGTTGTCTATCTACCCTGCAATTTAAATGTTGGCTAAACAAGATACAACATGGCATCGATTGGCTACACAATATTAAAAAGAGTCCGGAATATAACATAAATATCCCGCGTTTAATTTCCATATTTAATTTAGATAAATCGCCAAAGTACCCCAAATAAATAAACATGTATGCTATATAGATGAGTTAATATGCAACTAGATATATGACATTTTATAAAAAAGGAGATCAAAGTCTCACTGTTCGGATCGAAAATATGTAGAGGTGATCTTCAAATTATCGTGGAAATAGGCAAAATCATGGACACCGGAAATTAGCCCTTGGCAGGATATAGGCGTTCACGAGTAAGAAGAGGTCGCGCCAGAATAATGAACAAAGGGGCGAGTTTTAGCTTAACCGATCTTAACAAAATGGTAGTCCAAAGAGATATGGCAGACCACATGCTCCGGTAGAAAAGAATCTGGAACCAAACATCTTGTGAGCAATTTGTCGAACATGTGGGGTGTATGAGCTTTAGGCAGAACGACAAGCTACTCAAGTTCATGTGATAGCTGAAGCAGAGCAACACGGCAGCGGCGGATCAGACGAACAACAGATAAGTGCATGATGAGTACAGTAGATCGAAACAAAGTAACAGAAAGAGGTTTACCGAACTGAGATCCGCTGCAGGGCAAGGAGAACGAGGCGCTGGATCGAGACCCTCCTGGCGCGCTGGATCGAGGCGAAACCAAGCGGGTGCCATGCGCGCATGAAGCAGCTCGAGACCGCTTGCGACCGTCTTGACTGGCGTTGCAAATGCTGCATGCCTGGTATCTGTGGCTGCATGCCTGTCGGCGGGCGCATGCGGCAGAGAATCAAAGAGCATCTAGACGGCCCTTGCGCGCGTGAAGGGACACAAGGCGGCCATTACCAGGAGATGTAATGCTGCTGCTTTGGTTGGTCGGGAAGCACGAGGTGAGCTGTGGTGCTTAGTTTGTCGATCTGCTCACAGAAACCAAGCAGTTGGGACAGCTTCATACGCATGGTAAAATTGACCAACGAACAGGACATCAAGAAATTAGACACAAACGGGACAAGGATTAGGAACAGATTGTTTTATTATAGAAAAGAAAAGGGGACATTTGGTAGAGGAGGTGGGGAATTTTAGACGTAAATTTGGCTCAGATCTAGGGCTAGGATTTGGGAGGCAAAGGAAGAGAATAAATTATTTATCTAGTCCAAAGTAGTATTTTTAATAAAATAAGAAAAACTTTTGTGGTGTTATAATAGACCAAGAATATTGTTTTATTTTAATTTAAAATTAAGAAAAGAAGGACGGGTTTAATAAAACCACGAGGATATTTTAGTAAAACAAAATAGGTTTTTAGCAAAATAGTTTGCGCTTAAAATTGCGAACAAAATATGCATGATGATTTTGATTTTATAATGATGCACAAAATAAAAATAACAATCAATTGCTAATTTTAATATTTTTTGGGCGTTACAGCTAGAAACCGAAACTAAGACGCGTACGACTCAAACTGATACATGCCGACTCGGAACAAATTTGGTGATCGGCCGAACATTCCGGTATGATTCGGCCGGACAGTCCGGGTGGGCCGGACAGTTCGATGCTTCATATTCTCGCCAATTGACTGGATCAGTGTCCTGCTTTTTTGCATAACAAGATCACGTGCAGAAATCTAAATTGATACAGTGGAACACTCACAACTCACTCCAACTGACAAGAAAGCAGATCTTACCGTTTAAATGTGAATAGTGATGCTTTACCAATTTGAAATCAACAACTAATGAACTGGCGTGATGAAGTGAATATCAAGAGTATGAAGAGCGATCACAGGGTACATAGGTAATTTATGATGGGGTTGTAGGTATGGAATCCTAACTACACCGCAAACAAGTCCTAGTGATGATCGCGTGATAACCCAAGAAACACACATGGTGGAGATAAGCATGACAAAACAACTTATGAACATGAATATTTCAATGCACAAGAGATACGCTAGTAATATCTCAAAATAAATAGGCACAATATTGCTCAATCTACAAGTGCTATGATCAACTAGGCCTCCAATAATGCACACTATGATTTCTCTTTTTGTCACGCTTGTAGCTTTTTTTCTCTTTTTTTTGATACTGAAACTCTTTTTTTTCTTTTTTTTGATTTGTCAACTATATGACTCAATGAAAAACGGATGCAGCAAATTCTGAACAACTGGGCCGGATAGTCCGGTGTGTGTCGGTCGGAGACTCTGGTGGCGCCGGATAGTCCGGTTTTGCCTATCGAAATTTTCTGCACTTCAAAATGAGCACCCTGTCAGAGTAAAGTAACTAGTCTCGTGGGTATGTTCCTAGGCACGGATGTTGTAGTAGGTTGTGTCTACGGTATGAAAACAAAAGGTATGCTATGTGGATTCGGAAAGTAGATGGAAACTTGCGGAAAACGGTGATAGTGGACTCGGCGGAAAACAAGAGCAGACCCTAAACCTAGACACAAATGGAAACTAGACTCCTACGAGAAAAACCTGCAGATCGGATGTACGAGAAGACACGACCAACAACTAAAACGTAAAAACGATGCAATCTAGGCTATGGCAAATCTTTTTGTATGGATTTTTCTATATAGACGAAAAATAAACTAATCTATGGATGGATTGTGGATGCTCAACGAGTAAACAAGGAAATCTGATACCAAGATGATGTGGGGTGGCCCGATCTTCTCAATAAGCACTTGTCAATGATGATGGTGGGTGGATGATAACTAGCCTGTAACTATGAACTCTCCCGCTCGAACCCTGATGCCGATGCAACAACTCTTGAACACTTTGGGATATTCACAACACCATGCTCTTGCGCACGTAGCCATCGACCACGAACGATAGTTTGCAATCTACTAATTCCCAATGAAACAACAGATCACACTCAATTGTAGTAGATAATTCGATCATAGGGTAATTCCAGAGGTTCTTAATAAGAAACAACACTAAAATAGTTTTAACGTGGTCTAACCCTAACTATGGGGACGTCTCAGGGCTTTTAAGGGCGGCTAGGGTAGCTAGAAACCAAAACTAAGACGCGTACAACTCAAAATGATACATGCCGACTCGAACCAAATTTGGTTGTCGGCCGACATTCTGGTGTGATTCGGCTGGACAGTCCGGGTGGGCCGGACACTCTGGGTGGAGTGCGCTGGACAGTATGGTGCTACCGGAAACTTCAGACTTTCCGGGTGGTTTCCAGGTAGTTTCCGATCTTGGACACAGAATGCCAGCGCCTCAGGGGTTCTCCAGATTGGTCGGACAGTCCGGACGGACTAGGCCAGACACTCTGGTTCTTGCATTGAATTTGGCCTTGTTCTTGGTGATCTTCCCTCGCGCCTTCCTCCCGCTCCTCCCTCGCGCATCCTTGGGCGATCATCATGTTATGCTCCATGTGCTTTAACTCATCTCTCCATGCTAACCCTTCTTCTCCAATGTACCTGACCATATAATAGCACGATGACTTAGGCAGTATGAAGTTCTCATTAATTAAAACATCTGGCTCATTAAGAAACAAGTTCACCTATTGTTCTACTAGCTTAGCACGAGCTCTTGCAATAGGCACAATCCCTAGGATCAGTGAAGGGCAAGACACTCTCCCACTATGAACATCGGGGGTGGGAGGCTTGATAAGATCTTGACTACTCGGAGACGAGACACCGACTCCAAGGACTTGAACAACTTGAACGCACTAGGCAAAATCCAAGAGATTGGCGGATAATTGGTGCTCCTCATGAAGGACCATGAGACTAGCAATAGATAGATCCTCTAGGGTTTCTTCTATTACAATTATCCAAGTGTAGGGATTACAAAGGAGGGTAGGGGCTATTTATAGGCCAGCCGCTTAAATAGGGGTAGTTTGGGAACAAAAAGGTAAAGTCTAGGCAAAATAAGGGATTACATGGACTCAGCCCGAGAGTTGACTTGAATCTGGGGTGTTCCGGCGATAAGTCCGGCGGCGCCAGAATTCTCGCCGGAATTTCTGGTGGTCGCCGGTATTTCCGGTCACTTACAGAAAAGCTATGTAGAGAGCATTTTCAGTCGTTGCCGGATGCAACTGGGTCTGTCGCCGGGATTTCTGGTCGTGGGTCCGATCCACCGGTTGCTGCGTCGGGAATTCTGGTAGGGGAACCGGTTCGCCGGTCCTAGCGCAGGTTTGGCCTCCAGCTCCCTCTCGTATAGCCTTGGGTCATTCCCTTGGCGTTTCTTTATGGGGTTCATAGCTGAGGATGCACAAAGTATTTGCATGAAGTAGCAAGCCACCAAAGATGTATCGAAATCATACAAGGAGAGGAGCGAGTTAACCTTTGCTATAGAAGTTTGGCTCGAACGCGTATCATCGGTCCACTTAGAGGACTAGGAGGAGGAGATGTAGAGGCGTCAGCGGGACATTCTGCATCAACTACACACGCCACTACGGTCTACCGAGCTTGTTCAGAAAGTTTTCACTACGGTGGTCTGCATCGGGTGGATCTCCGCCACGAACAGGAGGAGTTCAGAGACGCACGACGCGGCTGCTGGTGCTTGCGGAGCGCGACACGCACGGAAAGCGACGAGATCGATCGACGGGAAATTCACTTGGTTGCGGGGGTGGGGAATATGCGGCGAGATGTCAGAGCCACGAGGAACCAGGATTCGGCGACGCTGCAACAGGGGGCACTGTGGGCTCGCCGGAGACGCAACTGCGGTGGTGGTCACACCGTTAGAGGAAACAACGGTCATAGCGCGAACCAGAGCCAGGAAAGGCTCTAGGGTCAGGTGTAGAGGGAGGGCATCTCACCGGGGACATGTTGGAGCGGAGGTTGAGGCCGGAGGGAACCGAGGCTTCCGGAATTGCGAGGAACGGCTACGGATAGAACGGAAAACGGCGGCCAACCTTCCATGTTCTGAACCAGGCAGCAGCAAAGCGACCCAAATCAGATGACACTCAGCGATCAGGAACAGGGGAACGGGGGCAGGGACTCACTGGGACGGCGGGGATAGAGACAACTCAGACGGGGAAGGTCTAGCGTAGAGAAGCCATGGTGTCCTTCAGTACGGTGACCCAGCATACCACTGCATGTGTAGTACACTATAGTCGTTGACATGACATTCACAGAACACCATTCTGTAAATATCACATCCCTCAGAGTGGTACAACGGAAACATTACGGGTCCATATTACAAAGTTACATACATTATTATTATTACAATACCGGAAGTTCAAGACTTCCAAAAGATCCAACTTACAAACCAAACTATAAGATGTTCAGCAGAAATTTAAAAGTAACCACTCCGTCTAGGAGTGGGGCTCAACAACTTATTTTATAGAGTTCATGCTGCTCGGCTTCGTTGGTTACTACTAACTAGACTCTTAAGTGGACTCGTTCTCATCTACACCGTAACGGATCTCGTAGTCCATGCCTTCAACTCCTCCGGATAGATCAGGTTCCTCGTAGAACACGTCTTCTTGGCATTCAGCTACATACATTGGCACGTCTTCGGAATCCTCAGAGTCTAAGCAAGGGATCAAAGGAAAGAATGAGTAACAGCGTTACCCAACAAGTTCATTATATGCAAGGTGGGAAGATTGATGCTCTAACTACCACCTCGGATTATAAATCCTTGGCACTATGCAGTTTTTGTAAATCTTTCTTCAAAGATTGATTTTATTTTGAAAAACTATGACAATCAGCCTTCACAGGTTGACTAGAACTTTCATGGAGTTCCTTTCCTGCTGCGTTCGTAGCTCCTTCCCGAAATATGGAGTAACAAGTTATAGTTCTTACACTCTGCAGAGGTGCGTTACTTTACCCATGAGAGATCAACTCCTTGTTGCACAACCGGGCGTACTTTCCCATCCACAATTCCTTGATGTGGGGCCCAGTAGTTGGTCCAAGCCAATCACTGCCCCCTTCGCGACCCCGCATGCCTCCTTGGTGTACACCATGCCCACATAATGAATTACGGCAATGGTTTGTACAAACCGTTAGATGCCAGAACTATCGTGGGATGTTGAGGGTTCCCAACCATATGCTGCATATCCTCTACGAATTACCAATTAATATGCACGCTACGAGGATAACAGCCACGACCTGCACATCCGGCTTCATGCGAGAGGAAGAAGATACAGCTGACTTCTCTGTCCCATTCCAAATCTCATGGCTAACGCGTAATATACGGCGCTAGAATCACTGATGTTAGGGTTATTAAGTCCCTACTTGATCATCATTGTTGCAAATAGAACCCTAAGTTCTATTGCCCCATTATATCACCACTTAGGATGATATCTATGATTGCTTTATTTATGAAAATATTATTTTCTTTCTTTTATATCATATATGATAACACACAATTTGCAAATACTTTGATAAAGACTCTTCAAAGGACATGAGCAAGTGATGAACTTGCCTTGTGATGGCAAGGTAGTGAAGTCTGATGCTTGCACTGGACCTTGAGCTTCTAGTTCTACAAAAACATCATTATTGCCCGGTAAGGACAATATTTAAAGAAGCAAAATGTTTATGCAAGTAATGTAATGCATTATTTAAACTTATATGCATTTACCCCAAAAGGTTCCTTTTTAGTAATAAAAGATTTATAAATATTACTTTTTAATATTTTGTAACCTATATTGAATTATTTTATTTTATTTCCCTTTTATTGGACTTTTTAATAATTCCTTTAGGAATTTTTAATTCCTTTAGGAATTATTAATTATACCTTTATTTTATTACTAAATATTTATTTAGTATTTTTCAAAAATACTATACTATTAATAAATAATGAAAGTGATTTTTATTTATTTTTATCACCTTTCAATAATTTTTTAAATTCCATAAGGAAAATTTAAATTACAAAATTCTTATAAAAATTTGAATGTTCAAAATTTGATATGTTATTTTATTTGGACAGAATGGATTATTGTGAATCCAAAAATATTTTATTTATAATTTTTGGACTATTATTTTATTTTCTAGAATTTTATTAAGTCCAGGGGTATTTTGGTCTTTTTCTTTTTTATTAAAACAGGCCTGAAATTGTTTCTGGGCTGGTTATTTTTATTGGACCCTATTGGCCCACTAGTACTAGACAAAAGAGCCACCCCGAAGGGTCTGCCCAGCTCGGCCCATTCCTCACTGCGTCTCTCTCTCGCGAGATCATCTTCTCCTCCTCTAACCCCGAACCTATGGCCGGCGATGCCGCCACCGGCGATTCCCGCCACCGTCGGCTGTTCTGGTCGCTGTCGTGGTGCATTAGGGGGTTGTCGACGACGCCCGTTCGTTCTATCCAATTGGATTCGAGCATAGGATTCTCCTGCGATGGATCGATGTCGTCCCGGACCCTAGGGTTTGGGGATTGGCATGGATTCAAGTGCGGCCGTGGTCGTCGTGGAGGTGATGCTCTGCACCTCCAGGCGTGATCAGTGTCGTTGCCGTGGCGCCGTGCGGGTTGCAGCGCCCCCTCTGGGGTGCTCCCCGTGCCGCCATGGCCGTCGGCCCCTCTGCTTCCTCTTTTATCCTTTAGCGAGGACCTATGGTGAGTTTGACTCCCCTCTCCTAGTGCTCTCCGTGCTTGTTGATTCGATGCTAGATGTTAGCAGTGTCCTCTCTGGCTACTATCTGATTCAGATTAGGATGATTATCCCTTTAGGGTTCCTGTGATGTGCTTGTTCATGTACTGGAGGAATTCATTCATGTTTAGATGGTCTGTACACATACTGAATGCTTATTGGCCTGAGGCTTGTTGGTTGAACTGATATATGATGTTTCTGGTGGCTTACTAGATGATTTGATTCTTGGATTGCATCTGATTCAGATGATGTGGTTGTATGGGAAACATGCTTGGTAAAGCTAATGATCTGATAGCTTTCCACTGTTTATTTGATTCATGGTCATGATTATGATAAGATACAACTACTGTCCTAGTGTTGTTATCTTGGAAATTAATATGTGGGTTGAGATCATCATGATCTCAAACAGTGAAGTGTATTATAGGAATATTCTAGTTATGATTCATGTTTTTAATAGGAAAATGATTAGTTAGTTGATTTTCTGAATCTAGGATGATTTACTGCTTTTCCTGATTCATATTGAATTGTTCTTGTGAAACCATCATGTATGGCACACAAGTTTAATTCTAAACCATGGATTTGGTTAGTTTATGCTTGAGACAATCTTTGCTTTGAAAAATAGAGATGCTCATATCTGAATTCCCTATGACCAATGATGTTGGTCTGAGGCTTAGGGATTCAAATCTTATCTAGTTGGTTCATCTAGATAGTCTTGGTAGTGGTACCAGCTATTCTTTATTGAATCAAAGCTTGGAAAAAATGGTAGTGAGCTTGATCAATCTATGGATCCCAAAGATTTGTTTCTAAGGTGCTACCCTTCCTTTAGGGATGTGTCTAGAAATATATCATAGGTATATGTATGATTGAATTGTAGAATATGGTTTGACAACCAGAGCAAGGATGTTGCTCTGAGCTTTGGTTGAATCTTGGTATGTTGTGATTTGCCTTTAGAGCTTAAAATAAATCCCTATGATGGATTCACCCCACTTGGGTGCTTTCTGAGGGTTTGTTTTATAAAACAACACATGACTTTCTCTAAATAAGATGATTAGATCATGTGAAGGTTTTATGAAACTCACCACAAAAGCTGATATTTGTGGAGTAAGTTGGTGATGATCTTGATCTGGTTTTGCTGGACTCCTGTGCTTGATCTAGAGCTAGCCTGCTCCTCCTAGCTCCTGGGATTGGCCTTGCTGTCCACCTGATTCATCCCCCTCCTTATGTCACCATTTTGGTGATGTTTGGGTTAATCTGGGTGGTTTGGTTTGGCTGCTGTTCTTGGTTTACTTGCTGTTCACCCTGGCTGTGCTATGGTGTGGTGTGGTGTAATGATGCACTGAGGTGCTTCCCCATGGCTGTGCTCTGGTTTTGTTTGATCTGGCTGTGCTTGTGCAGTCGACATCACACCCTTGCATGCTTGTGTGTGTGCAGCCTGTGTGCTTGTTATGCACATATGGATAGGTTTAGAAAATTTGATCTTACTGTTACCAATCTACTTTTACCTTGGCTGGTGAACTGATCCCTTTTGGCTGCCATTTGCATTCTGGCTGTGAATTTATGAAAGATGAAATCTTTCATATTGGTGAAACTTGCCCCTCTTTAACATTTCTCAATGATGAGATTGTCAAGTGCACCTCACTGACATATCTGAGAGAAATATATACTAACACTAATCTTGTTTTATTTCTGTTTAATCTTTGTTTTGTAGGTTCAAAGATAAAGATGAAGATTTAGTTTAGGTTTTAGATATAGGATAGTTAGTAGATGTAATTTTCTTAATCCTTTGTAATTTTTCTTTTATAGTTCTTGTAATCTTTATTTTATTCAATTGTAATAAAGATTATATCATTATTAATAAAGAATATTCTTATTCTTTATTCTGTTGTAACTTGTTTATGTCTTTATAATATGAAAATAATTTTCATAATTTCTATTGTTTTGAGATTTAAGTTATACTGCCTATATCTTAATTAATTTAAGACTCAAATCTTCTATCTAAATCTTTTAAATTAATATTCAAACACTTAAGCTTTTAAATTCAAACCCATTTCAAAACACACATAATTCTTTTAAGATCACATCAAAGTTTTTATACAATCCTCCTTTAAGTCTAAACCTAATCTTAAAGTAAGAAAGAAACATTGATCACTTAAGATTTTATTTGGCGAAAAATTTTACCCACTTTTTCACAAATAGATGCATGCAACAATACATAATCCTAAATCTACCCTTCGTTAGGTTCCTAAATGCTGGGATGTTACATTCAGGATCTTCTGACAGTGGGGAAAACAGAGAGAGAGGATCGGTGGCACAATGGAGGGCTAGGGTTCGGAATTGCTGCGGTCGGGATAAGAAGGGAAGAGCAGCTGCTGTCGCTGTCGAGGCAGCTCATGGAGACGAAGACGTCCACCTGCCCTCGTGACGCTTCCCTCCGCGGCCATAGGGAGCGGGCGATGACGGGGAAGAACAACAAGGGACAGCTTCGGGCAACAAAGCGATGCGCGCGCGGAGCTGGTCCGGGGCTGCTCTGCTGCAGCAGTTGGCCTAGGAAGAGGCTGCAAGCCGGGATAACTCTTATATTTTCTGTTTATTTAGGAATCTGTTTGAATTTCTATTTAATTGTTTCACTTGTTTGTTGCAAATTGAATCAGGTACTGAAACAAATAGGTGAAATAGAGGCCTGGTTGAGGTGTGACAGGATGTTAGCTAGATGAGGGAGATATGCTAGACAGGTAGATTAGCTAGGTTAGCTAGATGGAATAAATAAGGTAGGTTTGGTTATATGATTAGTTTTTTTGGTTTGAGTTTTAAGCAACTTAAAGAATTAGTTCCAAGAGAAAACAAATAAAGTCAATGCATCAAAAGGGTAGGAATTCTTGCAAGCTTGTCTTGCAATGTGCACTTCTTTGCATTCCAAGCAAATTAAGTTCATACCTAAGCCAAGAGATCAAAATAATGAGGGAAATGGTGCAAGCATGCATGGGACATTGATGAGGACATCCCATATATTGATACAACCACTGTACTTATAGCTACACAAATACAAGGACCTATCCCTCGAGCTCGTGCCAAGCAACTTAACTATCAGGTACATTCGTTTCCTAGAACTATTCCTCATATACATGAGAATATGATGCTGCCTAAATCAGATGTAATTGTTACTCTTATGAATGATGGACCAAGTATGGACGAGAGGGACAAGCATTGCAACATGATCATGCATGGAGATGGCAGCAAGCATGTGAGGATTGAAGAGGACTCCACGAGTGGAGATTTCAGAACTTTGAAGCCACCATAAAGAAGATAGAAGGCTTGGACGAAATATTCAAGGATATTACTTCATAAATTCGTCCATAGCTTAATTTGGTGTTGCGACACCTTTATTTTGGGCCACACACATGTAATTTTCAGAGTCCGTATTTGAGGAGAAAAGTACTTCTAGGGTTGGTTTTGCCCACCAGCTCTAAGGCTGGCTGAAATCCCACCTTTTTCTCCTTAAATACCACCCATAACATCACTTTAGACTCGGATTTTGATTAGACTAAAAGTTAGCCATCATTGCAACTTCGCCAAGGCTTGAGTTTCGCAGAGGCCTCTTGTACTTCACACCTATACAGGATCCCTCATTTTCAATAAAGCTTTCATCTTCATCCGTCATATCTTGATTGCAATATTAGTTCTTACTTGTTCTCGATTTCAGGTAGGAATTAAGACCCTCGTTGGTCAGGCTCATCGTGCTCCTGCAAGATCGGTAACCTCTAGAAGATTGGCCTAGCAATTGCATTGGCGCTCGTGCTCGTACGTGTAGTCCGATCGTCAAGCCTGAAATCCACCCAAATCAACTATCACCATATCATCGAAAGATCGGACACCTTTGCCCTATCAAACATGCATATGCATTAAATGCCCAAATACAATAGTGAAAACAATTGGAATTCATGTGGCAATTATCATCCATGCATGCCTACCCAAAAATTTGAACCAACCATGCCAAGAATGGAGCTTGCTATTATATGAGAAACATTCATCATATGCACAAATAGGAATACAATGGTCACTAGCGTGTATTTTCCCACTAGATCAATTTATAACAAAAGTAGTCTCATTCATGAGCATAGAATGAATAGAATCATATGAAAGCTTCCAAGAAGCATTCTACTCGCATGGCATGCAAAGGTGGCCATGAGGCTCCACACAACTCATATTGTGAAAAAAATAAGATACATATATATAGAAGCATTGATAGGGCAAAGGTGTCCAATCTTTCGATGGGATGGTGATAGTCAATTTGGGTGGAGTTTGGGCTTGATGATCCGACTACACGTGCGAGCACAAGTGCCAATGCAATCGTTAGGCCAATCTGCTGGAGGTTACCGATCTTGCAGAAGCATAATCAGCCTGACCAGCGAGGGTCTTAATTTCTACCTGAAGTCGAGAACAAGTAAGAACTAAAATTGCAATCAAGATACTGTGGATTAAGATCAAAGCTTTATTGAAAAGGTGGGATATTGTATAGGTGCAAAGTACAAGAGGCCTCTACGACGCTCGAGCCTTAGCGAAGTTGCTATGATGGCTAACTTTATGTCTAAACAAAATCCGAGTCTAAAGTTACGGCTATGGCGGGTATTTAAGGAAGAAAAGGTGGGATTTCAGCCAACCATAGACGTGGTGTCCAAAACCAACCCTATAAGTCTTTTTCTCCTCAAATACGGACGCTAAAAAGTGGCTATTTTAATTCCTACGAAAATTATATGGGTCTGGCCCAAAATAAAAGGTGTCGCAACACCAAATTAAGCTATGGACGAATTTATAATGTAATATTCTTGAATATTTCGTCCAAGCCTTCTTTCTTCATTGTGGTGGCTTCAAAGTTCTGAAATCTTAATCTGTGGCCTCCTCTTGAATCCTCACATGATTGCTGCCATCTCCATGCATGATCATGATCCAATGCTTGTCCCTCTCGTCCATGCTTGGTCCATCATTTCTAAGAGTAACAAATACATCTGATTTAGGTAGCATCATATTCTCATGTATGTGAGGAATAGTTCCAAGAAACGAAAGTACCTGATAGTTAAGTTGCTTGGCACGAGCTCGAGTGATAGGTCCTTGTATTTGTGTAGCTGTAGGTACAACGGTTGTATCAATAGATGGGTTGTCCACATCATGATCCCCTTCTTGAATTGAAGTCGTCCTCGACACAATCTCATCATACTCACCAAAGTAAGTCTTCAAATCTGCAATGTTAAATATAGGACTAACCGTACCAAAATCTGCAGGTAGCTCAATTGTATATGCATTATCATTTATCTTCTCTAACACCTTAAAAGGATCAACAGCGCGTGGCATTAACTTAGACTTGCGCAAATCAGGAAAACGATCTTTGCACAAATGTAACCAAATAAGATCACCAACATCAAACACAACATGCTTTCTTCCTCTATCCCTAGCTAGTTTGTACTTAGCATTCATGTGTTCTATGTTGTCTTTAGTAGCCTTATGCAATTGTAATATCATTTCTGCATGTTGTGTAGCATCCAAATTATTTTGCACTGAAGAAGGTAATGGTAATAAATCAATAGGTGCACGAGAAATAAAACCATACACAATCTCAAATGGGCACATATTTGTGGTAGAATGCAGCAAAGGATTGTAAGAAAATTCAATATGAGGTAAACACTCTTTCCACAATTTTAAGTTCTTTAAAACAGCCTGCAACATAGTAGACAAAGTTCTTGATATGGGGTGTCCCGATCTTCTTAGCAAGCACTTGTCAATGATGATGGTGGATGATAGATAACTAGCCTGTAGCTACGAACTCTCCTGCTCGAATCCTGATGCCGATGCAACAGCTCTTGAATCCTTTGGGATATTCACAACACCACGCTCTTGCGCACATAGCCGTCGACCATGAACAGTAGTTTCCAATCTACTAATTCCTAATGGAACAACAGATCACACTCAATTGCAGTAGATAATTCGATCACAGGGTAATTCCAGAGGTTCTTCATAAGAAACATCTCCATTATAGTTTTAACATGGTCTAACCCTATCTATGGGGATGTCCCAGGGCTTATAAGAGCGGCTGGGGCGCTAGAAACCGAAACTAAGACGTGTACGACTCAAATTGATACATGCCGACTTGGACCAGATTTGTTTGTCAGCCGGACATTCCGGCGTGATTCGGCCGGACAGTCCGGGTGGGCCAGACACTCTGGATGATATCGACCGGACAGTCCGGTCCGGCCAGAAACTTCAGAGTTTCTGGGCGGTGTCCAGGTAGTGTCCGATCTTGGACGCAGAATGGCAGCACCTCATGGCTTCTTCGAGTGGGCTGAACAGTCCGGGTGGACTAGGACGGACACTCCGGTTCCTGCAGTGAATTTGGCCTTCTTCTTGGTGATTTTCACTTGCGCCTTCCTCCCGCTCCTCCCTCGCGCATCCTTGGGCGATCATCATGTTATGCTCCATGTGCTTCAGCTCCTCGCTCTGTGCTATGCCTTCTTCTCCAATGTACCTGATCATACAATATCACAATGACTTAAGCAGTATAAAGTTATTATTAATTAAAACATCAGGTTCATTAAGAAACAAGTTCACATGTTGTTCTAGTAGTTTTGCACGAGCTCTTGTAATAGGTCCAAATCTAATCTCATTGGACTGAACCTTCTTTGTAGCAACTGAAACATCTTTAGTAGTAGTTGGGGTAGATATAATTGTAGGGATGTCCTCATCATCTCCCCCCTTCAAAAGGCGTCGACCTCGACGCACCAAGGTCTTCTCCATCACATGGTGATAGATCAGCAACGTTGAAGCTGTTGCTGACTCCACCAAAACCAGCAATAGGAATATCAATCGAGTAGGCATTATCATTAATCTTGGCTAGCACCTTGTAAGGACCAGTGCCACGGGGCTTCAATTTGGATTATCGAAGCTTGGGGAACCTATCCTTGCGCAGATGCACCCATACCATGTCTCCAGGCTTGAACAAAATCTCCTTTCTTGCTTAATTCCTTGCAGAAGCAATGCTCTTGCCTTTCTTCTCAATATAAATTATATGGGGTGGCCCGATCTTCTCAGCAAGCATTTGTTGATGATGATGGTGGGTGAATGATAACTAGCCTGTAGCTATGAACTCTCCCGCTCTAATCTTGATGCCGATGCAACAGCTCTCCAACCCTTTGGGATATTCACAATACCACGCTCTTGCGCACATAGCCGTCGATCACGAATGGTAGTTTACAATCTACTAATTTTCAATGGAACAACATATCACACTCAATTGTAGTAGATAATCCGGTTTGAGTCAGTTACATGGGTGCTGAGGAAGGGAGGGGCGAAAGCAATGCCATGGATAACGCCCGCGAGGAGCAGCTGGCGCATTTGGGACCCAGGAAGAAGTGAAGAACGCATCATGCTTAGGGGGTGATTGTTATCATTAAGCACGTTGCATACCGGCACGGCGTCCCGGCTCCATGCGTATACGTGCAGGCTTACAAATAGGATACATGTATGAATAGGTTTAGGAGTTTGTAACCGACTACCAGTCTAAGCTAGTTCAAGTCGGTTAGCTATCCTGATATATATACATGTAACCTGCTCTTGTAACTTGACACCGTGTCATCAATAGAAAGTTTCAGGAGGTCCGACACGGGCATGTAGCCATCATGTTTCTTTTACATACGTGAGTTGAGAGAGTTCAGCTAGCTTATCAAAAGAATCGATCCGGCTGGTTAACAGTTGATACGTGCGCGTCTCGGCAGGAGATTATCGTACGTGTGTGTCGTCTCGTTGGAACTTCATCGTCAGTGTCGTCGGAAAGTACTCGGCGGCAGGGGCTGTGCTATCAATTGGTATCAAAGCCTCGTCGAGGATCTCCTAGTAACGGGAAGTCATGACGATGAAGGAGGTTAGCGAGTATTCCTATGCGGCTGCGGGTGCACCGGTGTTGATGGAGTATCTGTGGTAAAGCTGCGACAACTACACGGTCTGGGCGGTTCAGATAGAGTGGGCGTTAGAAGGAGCCAAATTCTGGGAGGCTGACGATCCAGGCGGCGACAAGTTCAAGAAAGGCGCATCTAAGTACCACCTGGACTGACTAGCACTCGCCGCCATCTGCTCGGTGGTGCCGACGTATCTGATGCAACACCTGATCTCGAAGATATCTACAAACGAGGTGTGGGATATGCTCAAGATGCTAAATCTTGGGCACGAGCGCGTCCGCGAGGAGACCCTACAAACCTTGCAGAAGAAGTATGAGAATCTGGAGATGGGAGAAGATGAGACGCTAGACGCTTTTGCTTCAAGGGTCGCTACACTAGTCAATGGGATTCGTGGACTTGGTGAGAAGCTAGAGGAGATCTCTACCGTGAGGCGTTTCCTCCGCGTGGCGCCGCCACGTTACTCGCCCGTTGTCTCGGCGATCGAACAATGCGTTGATCTCAAGACTCTCACGTTGGATGATCTAGTTGGATGGTTCAAGGCGCACGACGAGCGGATGAAGATCACCAACATCGACGCGAAAGTGGATGAGCATCTCATGCTTATGGCTCGAGCATTGTTCGCCAAGGAGAAGAAGGGCGATAAAGCATCCGGCAGCAGGAGTGATAGAGAAGATTCTCGCCTAGTGAAAAATTATATCGCAGGGGAGGACGAGGATGAGGCTCCGCCACGAAGGAAGTTTGACATAAAGAAAGTAAAATATCATAAGTGTGCTGAGCTCGGTCACTTCAAGAAGGATTGCAAGAAATCGTCGAAGGAGAGGGCTCTCATCTCCTAGGAAGGAGATGATGGACCAATGATGCTGATGCTCAAAGTAACTGAGCTAAAGGATGAGGAGGATCCTCCATCACCGGTATGGAGATTGTGGTGCAAGTGGATCACGATCTACCATGTGTGGATCACGAGCAACGGAGTGCCCCGTTTCTGCGTGAAGCCACGTTTGAGGCGAGTGAAGCTTCAGAATCTATTCATGGCGATCTATGCATTGAAATTTCACCAGCAACTCCGTCCGGCAATAAGTTCTTGATGCTTGTGGTCGATGATTATAGTAAATACATGTGGATTGTGTTGCTGAAAAGTAAGGATCAACCTCAACAAGCATTCGAGAAGATCAAGGAAGCCGAAGAGTTCAAGTGGAGGCAAAGATAAGAGCCTTATGCATTGATCAGGATGGCGAGCTACATCAAACCATGTTGACCATGGCACGGAGCATGATGAAGAGTAAAGGCTTGCCAGGAAAATTCTGGGGTAAGGCAGTCAACATGGCTGTTTACTTGCTGAACATGGCACCAACTGAGAGTGGAGTTGGTATGACTCCGTACGAAGGATGGTACGAATGGAAGCCCTCGGTTGATCATTTTTGTACTTTTGTATGTGTGGCGCATGACAAGACCGGCCATAACAGTAGTACTCCAATGATCATGATAGGCTATGATACGGGCACGAAGGAGGAGGTGAAGCCTAATTTCAGGACATGCGCGAGGGAGGAGTGGGAGGAAGTTGCAAGAGGAGATCATCAAGAAGGACGCGAGGATTCTAGTGAAGACCGAAGTGTCCGACCGAATCCAGCCGGAATGTCCGGCCTATCCAGGACGCGTCAAGGTGGTAGCCATTCTATATGCCAGGTCGGAAGCCACCCGGAATCCAGCCAGAAACACTGAAGTTTCTTCCAGGACCAGAATGTCTAGTGTGAATCACCCGGAATGTCCGGCCTACCGGAGTGTCTGGCCCATATACACCAGAATGTCCGGCCTACGAGGTTTCATCCGATCCGGACATATCTGTTAGAGTTTGGCTTGAGTCTAGTTTGAGTCCGGTTTGGGTTTGTCCAACCGGTTATATAAAGAGTTAGTCTATCTAGGGTTAGGGTTAGCTTTGAGTTCAGTTGTTTAGTCTAAAAACTATATTGTGCTCCACCATGTATCATCCCTCCGGGGACGACGATATCGTTTATCAGATTCTATAGCGATTGCTGTGGAGGTTCTTGTGTTCATCAAGGATTATCGAGCTGTGGTTTGAGGCATGGTGATCTTCATCACGTTACTAGCCGGATTGATTCCTCTTCTTCAGGTGACGTCCATTGACGTTGTTGGAAGGATTACTACTGGTTTGACTCGCTGTGAAAGATCGGGACAAAACTATAGGATCATCGGGACGATCCGTATCATGTGGTATCAGAGCACCAGGTTGCTCATGGCGAGATTGTGTTGATTGATCGGTTGAGTGTGTTTGGCGGAGATCATCCTGAGGAGAGCAGATCGGGCTGTGCAGATTGGATCTCGACATGCGCACACCAGAGTGTCCGATGGTTTTCTCCCGGAGTATCCGGCCGACCCGGACAGTCCGACCCACCAACACCGGACAGTCCGACCCTGAATATTTTTTCTGTTCTGTGCAGTTCATGCTAGGAACCATGCAGTGGTTTCAGGGTGATTTTTTTGGCAAACGGTGTGTTTATGGAAAGAGATCTAGTGATGTGTACAATGACTATATCGGCATCTTGGATGGTATAGTATGTGATTCTTCTCAAATCAAGTCGAGACTGGTTCACATGGCAACATATGATGAATATGAGTCGTGGGAGCGTCACATGCAAGATGGTTTTTACAAATGTAATACATATGAGTATTTGGATAATCCTACATGTGTGTTTCTTGCTTTGCGACGTGTATATGAGGAGATAGCTTGTTAGTGGCATAAGAGATGTGTGACAAGGACATTATAGATGCAACTTGGAAGGACTTCAATAATTTTTTGCGTGGTTGTTTTATGTCTCCTCGTCGCAAGGTATCTTGTACCAAGCCCTTGAAGACAGTTCCATAGTCGCCCAGGGTTGCATTTGTGTCTATTACGTCTCATGCAAAGGAGGTCCCAACAGTTGTTCCAATGCAAACGGTTAGCGTGGCAGTGACAAAACCTTCTGAGGATAAGCAATCTGTTGTTGCCGAGGTTGTTGTGCGCACTGAAACTATAGTGGAAGAGTTTGTAAAATTGAGTGGGCTGAATATGTGACTCAAGAGGGTACATGATGAGACTTGTATGGCATTGGATAGAGGCCAGTGATGGAATTTATTTCAGGCGCAGTGCATGATCAGGAGCAAAGCATGCAAGTTGATGATTGATAGTGGTAGCTACTGTAATGGCATTAGCAAGGCAGTTGTGGAAGCATTTGGTTTATCCAAATGGCGTATTCCAGATCCGAGGCATGTTGAGTGGGTCAATAGCTGCGGTATGATGAAGATTACTCACAAGGTGCATGTGCCATTTATAGTTGGTGACTATGTTGATGAGGTGGAGTGTGATGTGTTGACATTGGATGTATGTGGACTGTTAATTGGACGTCCATGGCAGTATACTCATGCAGGGAGAGCAAATACATATTCTTTTGTGCATGGTGGCAAACAACAGACTTTGAAGCCTATGCTGGATGATCAAATCAAGTCTGATGGGGTGCTAGTGGTACGTAAGGAGAAGTTGCGCAAGGCTAAGACAAAATCTGGGCTAGCTACGCCACAACATGAGGAGCATGATGCGAGGAGCGTCAGTATTGATAGTGTTTCAGCCATGCCTGTAGATGACAAGTTAGTTGTTAGTGACAAGACGGTTGAAGTTAAGCCTCTGATTGATGAGAAGAAGGATATTCCAGTTTGTGTTGACACAGGTGTTTAGACCGATGATATATGTGCTCCTGGTGTTCCAGTGCATGTGGTGTAGCGGGGTCACAAGAGCAGTTTTGTGAGCACACCTATGAGGCGTTTTGTTGGGACAACAGTGCAGATGCATGCAGGCAACGATGGATGTGTTTGTCAGTTGTGTGGCCCAGGCATTACACATATTTTGCAGGGTCGTGCAAACCAGGTTCATGTTCAACACTGCAATGTTCCAGCAAGAGTTGAGAAGAGGAAGAAGACGGTGGTGCCTAGGACCAAGCTCGTATGGAGACGCAAGGAGGTGCAGCCACCAAGGGTTGTATCAAGTCGAGCAGGCCAAGAGGGAGGATGTGGTGTGGAAGGCAGGTAAGACTTGAAGATGGTGACATCGTGTGTTGATTGCGTTGATATCACGCCACCCTTTCGAGCAGACCCTCACGTGTTCGGGATGACGCTTCTTGAACGGGGGAGGATGATACGGGCACGAAGGAGGAGGTGAAGCCTCATTTCAGGACATGCGCGAGGAAGGAGTGGGAGGAAGGCGCAAGAGGAGATCATCAAGAAGGACACAAAGTGTAAGATCCCTCCCTTTATAAAGGTAAGGATCCCTGTGATTTTAATGCTAGTCCCTGGATAATTGCTAGCATCCACAGTTTAAGATGAAGTACACAGAAACAAAGGTCATTATTACATATCATTCCAGAGACAAACATAGTCTTTTACAAACTCCATGGCCATAGGCCTAATACAAGAGTTCAATTATAGAATACGATAAATAAGTCTTCATCTTCATGTGCCATAGGCAAGCATGTTGAGTGTAGACTCATAACCCCTAATCATCATCAGAATAACCTGCAACATCACAAGTTACAACCACAGTGGGTCCATACATTGGAATAGTATTGGCAAGTGATACCTTAGTACAATATTAACATCTAAATACTATATGAATTTGGCTAAGTGTAGCTTAGGCTTGCTTTGCTTCAAAATAGGTTTTACCTATTAGTTGAAAACACAAAATTTTTCTTTGAGAAAACTTTCCCAAGGAATCACAAATAGAAATTGGTGGACCTTCACCCTTGTTCAACCACATGTTTTTAACTTAGAAAATTGGGATGAGGAGATTCTTGATAGCTTGCATGTCTTGATGCTCAAGTTGTCCAATACCAGGGACATGGCTAAGTACTTAGATTCTTCCATCTGCAGTGGTTATGCATTTTCCCCACAAGACTTGATTTTCACCAAGACAGGACCTTTCAGAAGCCTTCCCTTAGACCAAATGGACGCGTTCCAACCTATCATCCCACTACCACCAACTTTCCAAATGGCTAAGTTATTGCAACCTATATGATCCAGGCAGAGCCCATATTTCCATGTGGCTGCACTAGAAGCTTCTTAACATTTGGCATCTCAAATCCCTTTGTTCCTGGGTGGCTTTCCACATGTGAGATACACAAGGTAAACCATAGAAATCGGCCTTGTGTAACCACTCAACACAAACCAATCTTTCCATTCCACCCAGGTGTTTCATTCACTTAGTTGTTTTATTAAGCAAAACATAAGTCCAAAGACTTAGAAATATTTCTCATAGCATGATTATATAAACCACCCTTGGTTGTTACTAGCTAGGCTAAGCATGGCAATATCAAGTATCTTAACTTAAAGGAAATTCTAACATTGCTACAACTACTAGGATTTCCCAACATAACATATGGATACTTGGCAAAATAATCATGCAAGTCCTATACAAAATATTTATAATGCATAGGTATAAAATATTGGGACAGAAACATGTAGCACCACTTGCCTTGGTAGTTTGGGGAGTTGCAACAATCTTCACAACCACAATCACTATTAGCACCAAAATCTAAACATAAAATAAGGGCACCAAAATCACATAACAAAATATATACAAACAAAAATATATGAATGCATGCAAAATGCCATGTGATGATTTCCTACACCAAACAAGACAAGTAAACAGTACTGAAACATAAACAAGACCAAAATATACTAAATTAAACTTTGTTTGATTTTTAAATCATTTCTATACCTAAAATATGCCTACAAATGATTCTGCAAAAACAACCATTTTTACAGAGGCAAAACATTAAACACATTACATAAACAGATAGAATTTTCTCTCCTGATTCCAATGATATAAAATTTGTAAAATTTGAACGTAGGGATCAAAAGTTATAAATTTTACAAGTTTGAAACTCTAATAGATCTAATTCAGATTTTAAAACAAAGAACTAGCCATGCGGCAGCGTCTGATTGGTCGATTCCATTTCGCACCGGATCACACTCGCGGGCCGTTAGATCTAACTTAACACATACGGCCCAGATCTGCCCGTACCGCTTCGTTACAGATCTAATTCTAATCGCTGGATCTAGATCCTACGGCTATGGATCAAACGACCACAGGTGGGCGGCACCAGCTGGTGCGATGCGGCGGTGCGGCTCTGTCAGAGAGTTTGCCGGCAATTTAGATCGCGCGGGGAGGAGTGGGGGGTGCTTACCATGTTCGCGGGACTGCCGTGAAGCTCAAGGTGGTCGAGGGAGAGACAGGGGCGCTCGGACTCAGCTGCTATTGCTCGCCGGAGTGAAGCCTGTTGTCGGGGGCGAGGTTGTGGTGCGCGCTAAGACAAACCAGAGGTGTCGTTAGATGCGCACAAGCCTGGTGAACAAGTGAGTATGCAGAAGAGAGGAAGGGATGGTCGGGAACTACCAATGGGTGTCGCCGGAGTTGCGCTGAGCTTAGGTTGCTTCCAGAGGTGGACGATGACAACGCTCTAGGACGATACAGAGTAAAAGAAGGGTATGAGAAGATGCGCAAGGACCCACTGATCACGCTCGTATGAATCAGAGACAGGGGGCGGTCTATGCTTACCGGAATCGCACGCCGGAGTTGCTCGGTATCGCGGCGGTGCAAGTGGAATCGTGGGCAGCCTGGTGGCGCTTCTGGCTAGCTCTGCTGGGGGAAATGGCCGCGAGGGGGAGGGGATTAAGTAGCCAGAGCGGAGGAGAGAATCACGCTCGCAATCAACGGCAATTAACCGGATTAAATCGCGGCAATGAAGGAGAGGAATAAACGGCGAGGGCCTGGTCGTGGGCGGGGTTTTGGGGACGACGAGCTGACCTGGCACTGGGTCCACTTGACAGCGAGGGAGGGTGTGTGCTGCTGCGGTGAGAAAGAGAGAGGAAGACCCCGGGTGGGCTTGCTGGGCTAGATCTGCTGTTGGGCTGAAAAGCTGGCGCCGGCCTCTTTCCTTTTCCTTATTCTTTTTCTTTTTATAATTGAATTTCTAGGAATCAAATTCAATTGATTTCAAATGTGTTTGAATTCAAACTTGCTCTCGATTTTTATAAATTGAAACTTGTACACATTTGGTTGCAGAACAATGTTGTGCATTTTAAAATAGTTTTTGTACTTTGGAATTTTAAAATAAACAGCATTGTTTAATAAAGACAAAGAAATGGTTTTGAATTTGTTTCCTTGTTTTGAGAAATTTGTCCAAGCTTTGGAATTTATCAAACAATCCTATGAACCAACAACATTGGTTTAAAACAATTAAAACAATTATTCTCTCACTAGAGGGTAGCATTTGGATCAATGCTTGTCTACATAAAATAATAAGCACTCAATGCTTCTGTTTTCTTGAAATGACTTTGAAATTGATCCCTAAATGATTATGCATGCATGGATGGTATGCAATATTTGAAAACATGATTTTAGGCCCTCGAGATTCGGATTGGCTAGCAAATAGGTGAGGGTGGTCTTTCCGAAGATCATCTTCTCTTTCCCATGTTGCTTCTTCTTCGGAATGATGGTTCCATTGAACTTTGCAGAATTTGATAGTCTTAGTCCGAGTAACTCTTTCTACAGTCTCAAGAATCTTGATGGGTTTTTCCTCATAAGTGAGATCACTTTCCAATTGAACTTCCTCCAAAGGTATAATATCCTTCAAAGAAGTCTCTTCCATCTCTGGATGGCATTTCTTTAGCTGACTCACATGAAACACATTGTGAACGGCAGACAATGATTCTGGCAATTCAATCTCATAAGCTACTTCTCCTTTACGACTCAGAATCTTGAATGGTCCCACATATCTTGGGGCCAATTTTCCTTTGACTCCAAATCTCTTCACTCCACGAAGTGGTGACACTCTAAGATAAGCTCTATCACCCACTTCATAGGTGATCTCTCTACGCTTAGGATCTGCGATAGCTTTTCTGTCGGGACTGTGCTATCTTCGATCTGTCCTTTACAAGCTTGACATTCTCTTCAGCTTCTTTGATTAGTTCTGGCCCGAACAAGTTCCTTTCTCCAACACCATTCCATAGCAATGGGGTAGTACACTTTCTCCCATAGAGAAACTCAAACGGTGCCATCTCAATACTAGCTTGATAGCTGTTATTGTAAGAGAATTCTGCGTAAGGCAGACTTTCATCCCAACTAGCTCCATAGTCTAGAGCACATGCCCTCAACATATCTTCAAGTATCTGATTGGTCCTTTCTGTTTGTCCATCAGTCTGAGGATGAAAAGCAGTGCTGAATTCCAACCTCGTTCCCAATGACTCATGTAGTTGCCTCCAAAAATGAGAAGTGAATTGAGTTCCCCTATCAGACACAATACTCTTGGGTACTCCATGCAGACATATAATCCTATTCATGTAGATCTTGGCCAACTTAGCACTTGTGTAGGTTGTCTTCACGGGTATGAAATGAGCCACTTTAGTTAGGCGATCCACTACTACCCAAATAGAATCATATCCTGACCTGGTCCTTGGCAATCCGGTGATGAAATCCATGCCAATCTTGTCCCACTTCCAATCAGGAATAGGTAGTGGTTGTAGCAATCCTGCTGGTTTCTGATGTTCCGCTTTCACTCTACTACATACATCACACAAAGCAATATGTTTGGCAATGTCCTTCTTGAGATTATTCCACCAAAATCTTTCCTTCATATCCATGTACATTTTGGTATTACCCGGATGAATGGAATATGGTGAGTTGTGTGCTTCTTGTAAAATTAGTTTCCGAAGCTCCGGATATTGTGGAACACAGATACGTTTTCCATACCATAAAGTACCATGTTCGTCTTCATGGAATCCTTTGGCCTTTCCCTTGCCAATCTTTTCCTTAATCTCTTCAATTTCATTGTCTGTCTTTTGGGCTTCCTTGATTTTGTCCAACAAAGTGGGTTGAACATCCAATGACATGATATGTCCCTCAATCACAATCTCCAATCTAAGATCTCTAAATTGGGCACTCAGATCATCTGGCAATTTTCCCTTAGTAAGGCCATTCACAAATACCTTACGCCTTAGAGCATCCGCTACAACATTTGCTTTACCGGGGTGGTATTGCAAACTCAAGTCATAGTCCTTGATGAGTTCTAGCCATCTTCTTTGTCTCATGTTGATTTCTTTCTGAGTGAAGATATACTTCAAACTCTTGTGATCTGTGAACACTTCACATCGTTTTCCCAAAAGATAGTGTCTCCATGTTTTGAGTGCATGGACAATGGAGGCTAACTCTAAATCATGAGTAGGGTAATTTACCTCGTGAGTTTTGAGTTGTCTCGAGGCATAAGCCACAACTTTCCCTTCTTGCATTAGAACTGCACCTAATCCATTATGAGATGTATCACAATACACTTGGAAATCTTTCTCCAAGTCTGGAAAACATAAGACTGGTGCTGTCACTAGTCTCTTCTTCAATTCTTGGAAACTGAGTTCACATCCTTCAGTCCAAGCAAATTTCTTGTCTTTCTTTAGTAATTCCGTCATTGGCTTAGCTACCTTGGAGAAATTCTCAATAAATCTTCTGTAATATCCTGCCAAGCCAAGGAAACTACGAACCTCTTTTACTGACTTAGGGGATTCCCATTCAGTTACAGCTAACACTTTTGCAGGATCAACTGCTACACCATCTCCTGACACAACGTGTCCAAGAAATCCAACTTCATTTAACCAAAATTCACACTTGCTGAATTTGGCATACAGCTTATGCTCTCTAAGCTTCTCAAGTATCAAACACAAATGTCCTTCATGCTCTTCTTTACTTTTGGAGTAGATCAAAATGTCATCGATGAAAACGACAACAAACTTGTCAAGGAACTCCATAAACACTTTGTTCATCATATTCATGAAATAAACTAGTGCATTGGTCAAACCAAATGGCATCATGGTGTATTCATACAATCCATACCTAGTGGTGAAAGCTGTCTTAGGTATGTCTTGTTCCCTTATCTTGAGCTAGAAATAACCTGACCGGAGATCAATCTTTGAGAACACATAGGCTCCTTCTAACTGATCAAACAAGTCATTGATTCTAGGTAAAGGGTATTTTTTCTTGATAGTCACTTCATTGAGTGAACGGTAATCTATGCATAACCTTTGACTTCTATCTTTCTTTTCCACAAACAAGACTGGTGCTCCCCAGGATGAAGAACTTGGTTGAATAAATCCTTTCTGCAATTGTTCTCCAAGTTGTTTCTTGAGTTCTTTCAACTCATCAACTGACATCTTGTAAGGTCTCTTTGCTATTGGTCCTGATCCTGGTAGCAAATCAATCAGAAATTCCACATCCCTATCTGGGGGCATTCCCGGTAATTCTTCCGGAAACACATCTGGATATTCACTCACAGTAGGCACACTGTCTATGCTAACCCCCTTAAGAGAATTTAGCTTACTCCCTTTCGGTTCAAAGTTAGTCTTGAATCTAATCCTTTTATTTTCTGGAGTTGTGAGTGTGACGGTATGGTTGGCACAATCTAGCACTCCCTTGTGCTTAGTCATCCAGTCCATCCCCAATATGACATCCAATCCTTGGGAATTTAGGATTATCAGATTAACGGGAAACTTATACTTCCCAAACTCTATGACTAGATCATGACATCCTGAGTTCACTATCATTTCTTCGCCAGAGAACTTACTTTTATAGGACACCCAATAGTTTCTACTGGAAGTTTCTTTCAACAAATTCTCTTGATATGAATGAATGCGATGCACCAGTATCAAAGAGAACAAATGCTGGAACAGAATTGAGTTTGAACTTACCAGCAACAGCATCCGGTTCCTCATAGATTTCTTCCACATTGATGTGGTTCACCAGTCCCTTCTGGAAAGGGTTGGGCTTGTTTGGTCCCTCAACTTTCTTTTCTAGGCATTCATTTGCATAATGCCCCATCTTCTTGCACTTGAAACATTCAACCTGACTAAGATCTTTCTTGACAGGATGGCTTCCACTACCACTTCCACTTCCATTGTGGTGGTTCTTGTATCCACTCTTGTGATTCTTGTACTTGTCATTGTCATGACTACGATGATGTTTGTTGTCATGATACGGTTGTGGTTGTGGTGGCTGTTGTACTTTCCATGCTTGTGGGATCCAGAACTCCCACCATCATCATAATGGGAACGCTTGTGAGACGATCCCGAGTTGTGCTTGTCAGAGTGTTTCCTCTTCCTGCTTTCAACCTATTTCATCTTGCTCTCCAAGAGGCAGCCTTGTCACAAAGAGATTGATAAGTGGGGACATAGGCCACAGCTAACTGCAGGTTCAGTTCATCGTTCAATCCTTCGAGGAACTTCTCCTTCCTCTTAGCATCAGTGTCAACTTCATCCGGTGCATATCGCGCCAGATTGTTGAACTCCTCAATATATTCAGCCACGCTGCGGTGGCGCTGCTTCAGATTATGGAATTCCTTCTTCTTCAAGCTCATCATTCCAGATGAGTGAGCTGTATGGAAACCATCTTCAAAGATAGCCCATGTCACATCCTCAATGGGAGTGGTGATCTGAAAGTTATCCCACCAAGTAGCTGCTGGTCCTTCCAACAAGTGTGCTGCAAACCTGACTTTCTCCTCATCAGTACAGCCAACAGTTACCAAATCCTTGTTCACTGAGCGTAGCCAATCATTGGCCACCATGGGATCAGTAGTTCCTGAGAACTTAGCAGGCCTCAGTCTTAAGAATCTGGTGAGCATGTCAAATCCTGGTGGGTTATTCTGATTGTTGTTGTTGTTGTTGTTGTTGTTGTTGTTGTTGTTGTTGTTGTTGTTGTTGTTGTTGTTGTTGTTGTTGTTGTTGTTGTTGTTGTTGTTGTTGTTGTTGTTGTTGTTGTTGTTGTTGTTGTTGTTGTTGTTGTTGTTGTTGTTGTTGTTGTTGTTGTTGTTGTTGTTGTTGTTGTTGCTGTTGTTGCTGTTGTTGCTGTTGTTGTGTTGTTGCTGTTGTTGTGTTGTTGTTGTTGTTGTTGTTGTTGTTGTTGTTGTTGTTGTTGTTGTTGTTGTTGTTGTTGTTGTTGTTGTTGTTGTTGTTGTTGTTGTTGTTGTTGTTGTTGTTGTTGTTGTTGTTGTTGTTGTTGTTGTTGTTGTTGTTGTTGTTGTTGTTGTTGTTGTTGTTGTTGTTGTTGTTGTTGTTGTTGTTGTTGTTGTTGTTGTTGTTGTTGTTGTTGTTGTTGTTGTTGTTGTTGTTGTTGTTGTTGTTGTTGTTGTTGTTGTTGTTGTTGTTGTTGTTGTTGTTGTTGTTGTTGTTGTTGTTGTTGTTGTTGTTGTTGTTGTTGTTGTTGTTGTTGTTGTTCTGATTCTGCATGAAAGTAGTCATCATTTGCATCAGCTTTGCTTGTGCTGTCATCAGCTGCTGCATCTCTGGGGTGACATTGTTGTTGTTCGGGTTGGGGTTGGCACGTCGAGGAGGTATCTGTGGTTTTCAATGAGGATAAGAATGAGATACCCATAGATGCTTATTATGCACAATACAACACAGACAATCACAAACAAGCATCAAAATAACAAAAGTTCAACAACATAGACATCAAGTTTTTGAAAAGCAAACACACCAGTAACATTAGGCATCTATTTTATAAGATAGAGAAAAGTTAGAAACAACATCACTAGAAATACACAAGACAAAGTGACACAAGCATATCATTGGCAAACATACACACAAGTCATGGCATACCTAAATTCTTTACAAGAATCCAAGGTTCAATATAACTTAATCAAAATTTTGGAAATATAATGATAAGTGTGGTGGTCCAACTAACAAGGCACAATACATCTCTCACTCTCTAGTCTAAAGGCTATCAAAGAATCCTTCTATCAATAGAGATGAGAAAGAAGATTAGAAAAGTTTACGAGAAGAATAAGACAAGTGTGGAAGTTGTTGATTTTTTTTCATTAGTGGTTTCTAATCCAATTCTAGGGTCATAATGCTATAGGCAACACAGTGCTCTGATACCATCTATAAGATCCGTCCCTTTATAAAGGAAAGGATCCCTGTGATTGCAATGCTAGTCCCTGGACAATGCTAGCATCCACAGTTTAAGATGAAGTACACAGAAACAAAGGTCATTATTACATATCATTCCAAAGACAAACATAGTCTTTTACAAACTCCATGGCCATAGGCCTAATACAAGATTTCAATTATAGAATAAGATAAATAAGTCTTCATCTTCATGTGCCATAGGCAAGCATGTTGAGTGTAGACTCATAACCCCTAATCATCATCAGAATAACCTGCAACATCACAAGTTACAGCCACAGTGGGTCAATACATTGGAATAGTATTGGCAAGTGATACCTTAGTAGAATATTAACATCTAAATACTATATGAATTTGGCTAAGTGTAGCTTAGGCTTGCTTTGCTTCAAAATAGGTTTTACCTATTAGTTGCAAACACAAAGTTTTTCTTTGAGAAAACTTTCCCAAGGAATCACCAATAGAAATTGGTGGACCTTCACCTTGTTCAACCACAAGTTTTTAACTTAGAAAATTGGGATGAGGAGATTCTTGATAGCTTCCACGTCTTGATGCTCAAGTTGTCCAATACCAGGGACATGGCTAAGTACTTAGATTCTTCCATCTGCAGTGGTTGTGCACTTTCCCCATAAGACTTGATTTTCACCAAGAGATGACCTTTCAGAAGGCTTCCCTTAGACCAAATGGACGCGTTCCAACCTATCATCCCACTACCACCAACTGTCCAAATGGCTAAGTTATTGCAACCTATATGTTCCAGGCAGAGCCCATATTGCCATGTGGCTGCACTAGAAGCTTCTTAACATTTGGCATCTCAAATCCCTTTGTTCCTGGGTGGCTTTGCACATGTGAGATACACAAGGTAAACCATAGAAATGGGACTTGTGTAACCACTCAACACAAACCAATCTTTCCATTCCACCCAGGTGTCTCATTCACTTAGTTGTTTTAGTAAGCAAAACATAAGTCCAAAGACATAGAAATATTTCTCATAGCATGATTATATAAACCACCCTTGGTTGTTACTAGCTAGGCTAAGCATGGCAATAGCAAGTATCTTAACTTAAAGGAAATTCTAACATTGCTACAACTACTAGGATTTCCCAACATAACATATAGATACTTGGCAAAATAATCATGCAAGTCCTATACAAAATATTTCTAATGCATAGGTATAAAATATTGGGACAAAAACATGTAGCACCACTTGCCTTGGTAGTTTGGGGAGTTGCAACAATCTTCAAAACCACAATCACTATTAGCACCAAAATCTACACATAAAATAAGGGCACCAAAATCACATAACAAAATATATACAAACAAAAATATATGAATGCATGCAAAATGCCATGTGATGATTTCCTACACCAAAAAAGACAAGTAAACAGTACTAAAACATAAACAAGACCAAAATATACTAAATTAAACTTTGTTTGATTTTTAAATCATTTTTCAAATCATTTCTATACCTAAAATATGCCTACAAATGATTCTGCAAAAACAACCGTTTTTACAGAGGCAAAACATTAAACACATTGCATAAACAGATAGAATTTTCTCTCCTCATTCCAATGATATAAAATTTGTAAAATTTGAACGTGGGGATCAAAAGTTATGAATTTTACAAGTTTGAAACTCTAATAGATCTAATAGCCACGCGGCAGCGTCTGATTGGTCGATACCGTTTTGCACCGGATCACACTCGCGGGCCGTTAGATTTAACTTAACACATACGGCCCAAATCTGCCCGTACCGCTTCGTTACATATCTAATTCTAATCGTTGGATCAAACGACCACAGGTGGGCGGCGCCAGCGGCGGCGATGCGACGACACGGCTCTGTCAGAGAGGTTGCCGGCGATTCATATCGCGCGGGGAGGAGTGGGGGTGCTTACCGTGTTCGCGGGACTGCCGTGAAGCTCAAGGTGGTCGAGGGAGAGACAGGGGCGCTCGGACTCGGCTGCTATTGCTCGTCGGAGTGAAGCCTGTCATCGGGCAAGTTCTAGCGTCGTCGGGGGCGAGGTTGTGGTGCGCACTAAGACAAACTAGAGGTGTCGTTAGATGCGCACAAGCCTGGCGAACAAGTGAGTATGCAGAAGAGAGGAAGGGATGGTCGGGAACTACCAGTGGGTGTCGCCGGAGTTGCGTTGAGCTTCGGTTGCTTCCAGAGATGGACGATGACGACTCTCTAGGACGATACAGAGCAAAAGAAGGGTATGAGAAGATGCGCAAGGACCCACTGATCACGCTCGTATGAATCAGAGACAGGGGGGCGGTCGATGCTTACCGGAATCGCACGCTGGAGTTGCTCGGTACCGCGGCGGTGCAAGTGGAATCGTGGGCAGCCTGGTGGCACTTCTGGCTAGCTCTGCTGGGGGAAATGGCCGCGAGGGGGAGGGGATTAAGTAGCCGGAGCGGAGGAGAGAATCACGCTCGCAATCAACGACAATTAACCGGATTAAATCGCGGAAGTGAAGGAGAGGAAGAAACGGCGAGGGCCTGGTCGTGGGCGGGGTTTTGTGGACGACGAGCTGACCTGGCACTGGGTCCACTTGACAGCGAGGGAGGGTCTGTGCTGCTGCGGTGAGAAAGAGAGAGGAAGACCCCGGGTGGGCTTGTTGGGCTGGATCTGCTGTTGGGCTAAAAAGCTGGCGCCGACCTCTTTCCTTTTCTTTATTCTTTTTCTTTTTATAATTGAATTTCCAGGAATCAAATTCAATTGATTTCAAATGTGTTTGAATTGAAACTTGCTCTGGATTTTTATAAAGTGAAACTTGTACACATTTGGTTGCAGAACAATGTTGTGCATTTTAAAATAGTTTTTGTACTTTGGAATTTTAAAATAAACAACATTGTTTAATAAAGACAAAGAAATGGTTTTGAATTTGTTTCCTTGTTTTGAGAAATTTGTCCAAGCTTTGGAATTTATCAAACAATCCTATGAACCAACAACATTGGTTTAAAACAATTAAAACAATTATTCTCTCACTAGAGGGTAGCATTTGGATCAATGCTTGTCTACATAAAATAATAAGCACTCAATGCTTCTGTTTTCTTGAAATGACTTTGAAATTGATCCCTAAATGATTATGCATGCATGGATGATATGCAATCTTTGAAAACATGATTTTAGGGATGTTACACGAAGATTCCTGTGAACACCGTAGTGTCCGGCCGAAGACAGCCGTAATGTCATCCTACCAGGACGTGTCAAGGTGGCAGCTATTCTATATGCTAGATCGGAAGCCACCCGGAATCCAGCCGGAAACACTGAAGTTTCCGCTAGGACCGGAATGTCCGGTGTGAATCACCCAAACTGTCTAGCCTACCGGAGTGTCCGACCCATATACACCGGAATGTCCGGCCTACGAGGTTTTGTCCGATCCGGACGTATCTGTTAGAGATCGGTTTGAGTCCAGTTTGAGTCCGGTTTGGGTTTGTCCAACCAGTTATATAAAGAGTCAGTCTATCTAGGGTTAGGGTTAGCTTTGAGTTGAGTTGTTTAGTCTAAAAACTATATTGTGCTCCACCGTGTATCATCCATCCGGGGACGGCGATACCGTTTATCAGATTCTATAGAGATTGGTGCGGAGGTTCTTGTGTTTATCAAGGATTATCGAGCTGTGGTTTGAGGTGTGGTGATCTTCATCACGTTACTAGCCGGATTGATTCCTCTTCTTCAGGTGACGTCCATTGACGTTGTTGGAAGGATTACTACCGGGTTGACTCGCTGTGAAAGATCGGGACAAAACTATAGGATCATCGGGACGATCCATATCAGGCTATGAAGGCTCAAAGAAATACCGTCTGTGCAATCCCTATACCAATAAGGTGGTTGTCATGGGCGATGTATCCTTTAAGGAAGAGAAATCATGGAATTGGGGCTCCAACGAACCGGGATATCCAACTTTTCACGTCACGTCGGATCTTGAGTATGAAGAAAATATGGATCAACCAAGCTTATATTTGTTAGCAAATTTGGACCTAGAAGAGATTGAAGGCCTAGGGGGTGCTCCAGACATGGACACCAGGCCAGAAGCACTAGGGATTTTTCCAGAAGAAAAAGAGTCTGAACAAAAGGCTAGTCCGTGGCTAGAAAAAACGGAGCTAGAAGGTCCCTCGTCGAGAAAGCCGGCCATGCTTGAAGGAAACGGACCAGAAGAAAGGCCAAGCAGCCCCGTGGCTGTGAAGGCAGAAGAACTAAAAGGAAATTATCCACGTGAGGACCATAGACCAAAAGAATGCCATGGCAGGCAATGCCCATGCGACGTTGTACCAAAGAGTTCATCTAGGCAAAAGGCAAGTGGGATAGGTCTTGGTTGCTCCTCAAAAGGCCAGGGAGCATGCAACCTAGAAACTACTGCAGGGGGAGTTTCTCCTAGAAATCGACCAGAAGGGAGTAAGGTTGGATCTCGGTCAGAAAATGGAGGATTCGCAAGTGAAGAAACATGCGCGATGTCGGACACAGAAGAGTATGTCACACCGCCTCCGAGAGTACAGGAGCCGAGACGACTACGACCGACGCGAGGATGCATGCAAGGCATGTTGGACTACTATCCGAAGAAAGAATTTTGGACGGTAAATTATCTGGTGAAGATGGAGTACGAAAATCAATGTTTGTTCATCAAGGAACCGGTTGTGGCATCCCGCAAAACCACAACTAGAAAATCGCGTTGTTTTTGTGCATTGCATCGTCATCATCATGCATTGTTTGTCTGAAACTATTTCGAAACGCCTAGTTTTGTTTTCTAAATAGCCCCCGTCTTATTTCAAATTAAAACATCGGTCCGTTCAGATCTTTTATTTGTCTAAAAACTATTTACAAAACGTTATTTTAAATTAAATAAAGTTTTATAATATTTTTGGGAGGCAGCCGCTAGGCCCGAAAGCCCGGCTGGCCACCTCCAGTTGAAAATCCTGGCTACCCCAAACCCTTTTATACCTAAACCTAGTCTACCCAACCCCCTCCACCTCACCCCGACCAATCCCCTCCCTCCACCTCACCGTTCTCTCCACCTCATCACACCCACCGCCACCTCACCAATCCCCTTCTTTTCCCCTCTCCCTTACACTCCGGCCCTACCAACCCCACTCCCTCAACCAGCCGCCTCCCACCAAAACCGTCCACCACCCCGCCGCTTGCCTCACACCTGCCCCACCTACCCTTGGACGCGACCCCACCCCTGGCCCACTCTCCCTGGCACGACTCACACCCCGCGTGGCCGCCCCTTCCCCACGCGAGCCGGCCCCACCCCACCCCGCGTCCTCCCGCTCCTCCCCCGTCGCTACCGACACGGGACACGCTCCCCATCCCTCTCGCTAACCTCCATCGCCGCCGCCTGCTCCCTCAGTCCACCGCCGGCGCGCCTTCCCCGCAGCACACCCCCTCTCTCTCTTCCTCCCTCTCCCTCCCAGGCCGCCGCCAAGCTCGCCCTCCCTCGTGGCCCTCCTCCCCGCCTCCGCCTGCGAGCTCTGGCGCGCGCGCGTCCGCCGCCGGCTCTCCCTCCCTCTGCCGCACCGGCTCGCCGACGACCCCCTCCTCCGCAGCCGTCTCCCCGCTCCGCCCGGCCCTGCTCGCCCCTTCTCGGCCGCCGTTCTGCCCGTGCCGACGCTCGACCGGCGCCATCCCGAGCTCCTCCCCGCTGCCCTCTTCTCCGAACACGAGCACCGCCCCGCCGCTCGCCGTCGAGCCTGCTCCACCGGCCACCTCCTCCAAGCTCCGTCCGCCTCTGCCCCCAGCAACCGCGTCGCCGTCTAGCCGCCGCCAGTGCCCTTCTCTGCTTCCCTGTGAACCCCGCTCCGGTGGCCATCCGCTCCGCTGCAAGGCCGCCGCCACTGCATGCTGCCGGCCCTGCTCGCAATCGACCCGCGCGTCCCCACCTCTGGCCCATGTGTGTATTTATGTGTTTGTGCGATGTTCCCCAAAACGCCCGAGTACAATACAAGATCGGCATCGGCAAACCAAGAGGGAACCCCAAGATCTTCGGGAGAAACTTCGACTTTAGACCCAAGTTCGCCGACCACCCGAGGAAACCACACCGAGAAACCACGGTACCCGGAGATCGACACAGGACTGAAGCATCAAGGCCTCCTTCATGGAATCGCCAAGATCACCGGCGCCAAACCCAAGACTAACATCGTCACCCGAGAACTCTGTCAAGGACGCCAAGCTCGTCGAGATCCCGGACGCCAAGTTCTTCGTCCCGAACGCCAAGACCGATCCGATACGCACACTCGACAAGGTCTTCACGACGACAAGAACGACATCGACCAGGGCGAGTCCGATGCGCCCCCGACGCCAACCAGGTCCTTCTTTCCGGATGCGACAAGATCTACTTCCGTTGTCCGAGCCCGATCCCGCCGAGACCGAACCCCAGATCCGAACCCTGAGACCCGACCCCGAACCCCGGAACCAAGATCGCCGAAACCTAATGTGTGACCCCTTTCTCGAGCCCTATTTTATAAATGTAAAATATCAAATTGTTGCATATTAAATCATTCATGCATGCATACTTGTCTGTGGTTTGGGGTCATTATGCCGATTCACCTTATAATTAAATATGGGGCCCATATGCGGGCAAATCTAGTCTTATATTGGCCTCATTTAAATTTGTGCAGCGAACCGGAAACTTATCTTGCCTTGTTATTACAACATTTAATTTGCGGGGTAGATAAATAACATGAACCTATCAACTAATTGTCGGGACCCCGGTTCCCCTTAATACGGCCTAATTGCATTGCACCTTTGCCATGCCATGCATCATACATGCATCATGCCCGATCTTCTGTCGTAGTATTAAATAGTGCATCCGGTGTTTCTTCTAGTGTTTTGCTTCTTCGCGGATTGGGCCGTTGAGTTGATGTGAGCTTCGCCCGATCTTCGGTTGAACCTTCGACAATGTTTTCAGGCGAGCATCTCCCCCTTTCTACCTATCTTACTTTTATAGTATTTATTCCCTCCTGTTGATCTATTGCTATCTATGTTGCGTTGCTCTAGTTTCCGTACCCGTGATTTCCTTGCAGCCTTATATTGCCTTGGACACATCCTATTACCTGTTGTTTGGTAGATAGCTGGACTTGCGCGTCGTAGTCGCTTGCTCGAGTGCTGTTGCGTGCCGTCGAGTACCACAGTTGTTGGAGTATTGCCGCATGTTTATTGTTGGAGATGATCATAACTTTAATTATTGTTTAATAACTAAAATTGAAGTAAGTAAGCAGAGGCACAGGTGGGCAATAGATGTTATTTGGTTGTTAACCGTCCACTTATGTCCCGTAGGACCCCGAGTACTTGATACCTGTTCCTTGAATATTCGCGCTATCCACATCCGGGAGGATTATGGGACCCCCCTGAGCCAGAGCTTGATTCATTCTTATTTCTTGGGGCCACAAACTAGTTTGAGGTTTTATTTACTATCCCGTACTTATGCCATGCTTTACTGCTTTATTTACGATTGTGCGAGGAGCACCTGTACTGTTTAGGTAAGCGGAGTGTTTTCGCGGTATCGACAAGCCCAGTTTTGGGTTCCCAGTCGTTTACAGCCACTGGCGCAAACCTTGAGTCCGTCTCGGAGTCAGCTAACTTCGTTGCGGGTGTACTCAAAGGGGTGCCCCCCTGAAATAATTCTGAATCCTGTGATTGCTTTGTCGTGAAAGCCTCGTTGGGTTTTGATTTGGTTTTTCCGAGGTTGATCGAGTGTGTGTTGCTATTTGTGCACCCCTGCAGGGTAAAACTTTCTGAAAGCCGTGTCCGCGGTTATGGACGACTTGGAGCACAGTATCTCGATCATAGACAACTATAACTAAAGTAGTGCTATAAATTTGACTTTATAATGACTAGTAATCAGCTTTACTATAATGGAATGGCTAAATAAAACTGCCAACAATTTCTTGTTTGGGTTGTCGCTTGCGACCATTGTATCTGACTAGTAAGTATTGCAACTATAACGGAATGGCTAAATAAAAGTACCAACAACTGCTGGGTTTTGGGTTATCTCATGCTAATTGAATCTGACTAGTAAGTGTTGCAACTACAACGGAACGGTTAAATAAAATTGCCCACTGCTTATTATATCAGGATGATTATCTATACTTGACTAGTAATTGCTGCAATGATAACTAAATAAATAAAACTGCCAACTGTGTGAGTTCCTCGGTTGACTTCCTCGTTTGGTCTCGAGGGGGAAACACCAGGATGGGTATGTTTGGTGGTAGTATCAGGTTGGATCCGGATAGGTCTTTCTTATCCCTTTCTGATCGCCGACATTTATATCGAGTCTCTATAGGTTGTTTAGTGCATGCTGCGCTACCGCTCAGTCCACCATACCTATGTAGGGAAGGACCGCCGAATTCTAGCCTCGCCGTGTACTGGCCTCAGTACTGACGCTCCTCTTTTTCCTTTGCCCTTTGTCGGCACCCCTTTTGTTTTAGCAGGTTTCGACGTCGTTAGCAGGGTTACCCTTCCGGCTTGGCCTGGGCAGGGTTATGGACGCCATTGGTTATTCTTCAGGGCTCTTAGCTCCATTTGCATCTTGTCCGTAGTCGGACGCTCTATCATTTTCAAGGTGATTTGGATCTTTGTATATTATATCTGTATTCTTGACTCTTTGGGTCGCTGATGTATATATCTCTGTTCTGTGGGTCCCATCGAGGACTGTTGTGTAATGTTATTACTTCGTTTTCCACCCGCACGAAAGTGCCTAGTGGGCACCTTTGAATCGTTTCTATGCGGGTTTGGCGAGTTTCGCTAAAACTTGCATAGGGCCGATTCTGAGGGTGTTACAGAGTGGTATCAGAGCTCAGCAGTTGCGATACCCCACAAGTCCAGCCTGTAGGATAACATAGCTAACGGCCGAAGTAGAGTGTCAAAACTATTTTGCAAAATCGGTTGGATAGTTCTGGTTAGGTCTGATTTTACTCCTTACCCCCTGCTGCTCTCCTCTCACCTCTGCGTGTTTTGACTCCGCTCTCTTCTCTCTCTTCGAGTCCAGGATTTCTCGTGGTTGGGTTCCATCGTACCTTCAGGGTTTCGCTTCCTCCTTTGGTAACGGTGTTGCTACATCTGGTCTTCATGCTGTCTGAGGAATCCGTCTACTGTGGTACCATTCTTTGTTCCTTGATGGTGCCTTCCGGTGTTTGCCGACGCGACGACATCATCTACGCCAGATCCGATGCAGAGTCTGCATCACTCCTTTGTTCCTGAACCTTGTTTGTCAAGATCTTCAGTCTGAATTCCGAGAGTTGGTTGCATAATTTCCTATTCATGTGCAGAGTAATGCTTTGGGTGCGCGATGGACTGATCACCATCCGACTACTCTTATCATTCGCTCTTGCACATTGAATGGTGAATCATTGCAGTTATACTCCTTCCGCGGAAGTTAGAGGTGGCTTTACCCTTTTGAGACCTTTACCTTCATCTTTGTTTCTCCGGAGTGATCTCTCGACGAATGGGGAACAATCCTTGTTAGTGGTGTCGCGAGGATCTACACGAAGCGAGAAGACGCAGATCGCCGATCTTCCTTCCGGTACCATGAGGCGGATCTCGAGGGCGAGATCCATTGTTAGTGGTGTCGAATTGTGGCATCCCGCAAAACCACTACTAGAAAATCGCGTTGTTTTTGTGCATTGCATCGTCATCATCATGCATTGTTTGTCTGAAACTATTTCGAAACGCCTAGTTTTGTTTTCTAAATAGCCCCCGTCTTATTTCAAATTAAAACATCGGTCCGTTCAGATCTTTTATTTGTCTAAAAACTATTTACAAAAGGTTATTTTAAATTAAATAAAGTTTTATAATATTTTTGGGAGGCAGCCGCTAGGCCCGAAAGCCCGGCTGGCCACCTCCAGTTGAAAATCCTGGCTACCCCAAACCCTTTTATACCTAAACCTAGTCTACCCAACCCCCTCCACCTCACCCCGACCAATCCCCTCCCTCCACCTCACCGTTCCCTCCACCTCATCACACCCACCGCCACCTCACCAATCCCCTTATTTTCCCCTCTCCCTTACACTCCGGCCCCACCAACCCCACTCCCTCAACCAGCCGCCTCCCACCAAAACCGTCCACCACCCCGCCGCTTGCCTCACACCTGCCCCACCTACCCTTGGACCCGACCCCACCCCTGGCCCACTCTCCCTGGCACGACTCACACCCCGCGTGGCCGCCCCTTCCCCACGCGAGCCGGCCCCACCCCACCCCGCGTCCTCCCGCTCCTCCCCCGTCGCTACCGACACGGGACATGCTCCCCATCCCTCTCGCTAACCTCCATCGCCGCCGCCTGCTCCCTCGGTCCACCGCTGGCGCGCCTTCCCCGCAGCACACCCCCTTTCTCTCTTCCTCCCTCTCCCTCCCAGGCCGCCGCCAAGCTCGCCCTCCCTCGTGGCCCTCCTCCCCGCCTCCGCCTGCGAGCTCTGGCGCGCGCGCGTCCGCCGCCGGCTCTCCCTCCCTCTGCCACACCGGCTCGCCGACGACCCCCTCCTCCGCAGCCGTCTCCCCGCTTGGCCCGGCCCTGCTCGCCCCTTCTCGGCCGCCGTTCTGCCCGCGCCGACGCTCGACCGGCGCCATCCCGAGCTCCTCCCCGCTGCCCTCTTCTCCGAACGCGAGCACCGCCCCGCCGCTCGCCGTCGAGCCCGCTCCGCCGGCCACCTCCTCCAAGCTCTGGCCACCTCTTCCCCCAGCAACCGCGTCACCGTCTAGCCGCCGCCAGCGCCCTTCTCTGCTTCCCTGTGAACCCCGCTCCGGTGACCATCCGCTCCGCTGCAAGGCCGCCGCCTCTGCATGCTGCCGGCCCTGCTCGCAATCGACCCGCGCGTCCCCACCTCTGGCCCATGTGTGTATTTATGTGTTTGTGCGATGTTCCCCAAAACGCCCGAGTCCAATACAAGATCGGCATCTGCAAACCAAGAGGGAACCCCAAGATCTTTGGGAGAAACTTCGACTTTAGACCCAAGTTCGCCGACCACCCGAGGAAACCACACCGAGAAACCACGGTACCCGGAGATCGACACAGGACTGAAGCATCAAGGCCTCCTTCATGGAATCGCCAAGATCCACCGGCGCCAAACCCAAGACCGACATCGTCACCCGAGAACTCTGTCAAGGACGCCAAGCTCGTCGAGATCCCGGACGCCAAGTTCTTCGTCCCGAACGCCAAGACCGATCCGATACGCGGACCCGACAAGGTCTTCACGACGACAAGAACGACATCGACCAGGGCGAGTCCGATGCGCCCCCGATGCCAACCAGGTCCTTCTTTCCGGATGCGACAAGATCTACTTCCGTTGTCCGAGCCCGATCCCGCCGAGACCGAACCCCAGATCCGAACCCTGAGACCCGACCCCGAACCCCGGAACCAAGATCGCCGAAACCTAATGTGTGACCCCTTTGTCGAGCCCTATTTTATAAATGTAAAATATCAAATTGTTGCATATTAAATCATTCATGCATGCATACTTGTCTGTGGTTTGGGGTCATTATGCCGATTCACCTTATAATTAAATATGGGGCCCATATGCGGGCAAATCTAGTCTTATATTGGCCTCATTTAAATTTGTGTAGCGAACCGGAAACTTATCTTGCCTTGTTATTACAACATTTAATTTGCGGGGTAGATAAATAACATGAACCTATCAACTAATTGTCGGGACCCCGATTCCCCTTAATACGGCCTAATTGCATTGCACCTTTGCCATGCCATGCATCATACATGCATCATGCCCGATCTTCTGTCGTAGTATTAAATAGTGCATCCGGTGTTTCTTCTAGTGTTTTGCTTCTTCGCGGATTGGGCCGTTGAGTTGATGTGAGATTCGCCCGATCTTCGGTTGAACCTTCGACAATGTTTTCAGGCGAGCATCTCCCCCTTTCTACCTATCTTACTTTTATAGTATTTATTCCCTCCTGTTGATCTATTGCTATCTATGTTGCGTTGCTCTAGTTTCCGTACCCGTGATTTCCTTGCAGCCTTATATTGCCTTGGACACATCCTATTACCTGTTGTTTGGTAGATAGCTGGACTTGCGCGTCGTAGTCGCTTGCTCGAGTGTTGTTGCGTGCCGTCGAGTACCACAGTTGTTGGAGTATTGCCGCATGTTTATTGTTGGAGATGATCATAACTTTAATTATTGTTTAATAACTAAAATTGAAGTAAGTAAGCAGAGGCACAGGTGGGCAATAGATGTTATTTGGTTGTTAACCGTCCACTTGTGTCCCGTAGGACCCCGAGTACTTGATACCTGTTCCTTGAATATTTGCGCTATCCACATCCGGGAGGATTATGGGACCCCCCTGAGCCAGAGCTTGATTCATTCTTATTTCTTGGGGCCACAAACTAGTTTGAGGTTTTATTTACTATCCCGTACTTATGCCATGCTTTACTGCTTTATTTACAATTGTGCGAGGAGCACCTGTACTGTTTAGGTAAGCGGAGTGTTTTCGCGGTATCGACAAGCCCAGTTTTGGGTTCCCAGTCGTTTACAGCCACTGGCGCAAACCTTGAGTCCGTCTCGGAGTCAGCTAACTTCGTTGCGGGTGTACTCAAAGGGGTGGCCCCCTGAAATAATTCTGAATCCTGTGATTGCTTTGTCGTGAAAGCCTCGTTGGGTTTTGATTTGGTTTTTCCGAGGTTGATCGAGTGTGTGTTGCTATTTGTGCACCCCTGCAGGGTAAAACTTTCTGAAAGCCGTGTCCGCGGTTATGGACGACTTGGAGCACAGTATCTCGATCATAGACAACTATAACTAAAGTAGTGCTATAAATTTGACTTTATAATGACTAGTAATCAGCTTTACTATAATGGAATGGCTAAATAAAACTGCCAACAATTGCTTGTTTGGGTTGTCGCTTGCGACCATTGTATCTGACTAGTAAGTATTGCAACTATAACGGAATGGCTAAATAAAAGTACCAACAACTGCTGGGTTTTGGGTTATCTCATGCTAATTGAATCTGACTAGTAAGTGTTGCAACTACAACGGAACGGTTAAATAAAATTGCCCACTGCTTATTATATCAGGATGATTATCTATACTTGACTAGTAATTGCTGCAACGATAACTAAATAAATAAAACTGCCAACTGTGTGAGTTCCTCGGTTGACTTCCTCGTTTGGTCTCTAGGGGGAAACACCAGGATGGGTATGTTTGGTGGTAGTATCAGGTTGGATCCGGATAGGTCTTTCTTATCCCTTTCTGATCGCCGACATTTATATCGAGTCTCTATAGGTTGTTTAGTGCATGCTGCGCTGCCGCTCAGTCCACCATACCTATGTAGGCAAGGACCGCCGAATTCTAGCCTCGCCGTGTACTGGCCTCAGTACTGACGCTCCTCTTTTTCCTTTGCCCTTTGTCGGCACCCCTTTTGTTTTAGCAGGTTTCGACGTCGTTAGTAGGGTTACCCTTCCGGCTTGGCCTGGGCAGGGTTATGGACGCCATTGGTTATTCTTCAGGGCTCTTAGCTCCATTTGCATCTTGTCCGTAGTCGGACGCTCTATCATTTTCAAGGTGATTTGGATCTTTGTATATTATATCTGTATTCTTGACTCTTTGGGTCGCTGATGTATATATCTCTGTTCTGTGGGTCCCATCGAGGACTGTTGTGTAATGTTATTACTTCGTTTTCCACCCGCACGAAAGTGCCTAGTGGGCACCTTCGAATCGTTTCTATGCGGGTTTGGCGAGTTTCGCTAAAACTTGCATAGGGCCGATTCTGAGGGTGTTACAGAGTGGTATCAGAGCTCAGCAGTTGCGATACCCCACAAGTCTAGCCTGTAGGATAACCTAGCTAGCGGCCGAAGTAGAGTGTCAAAACTATTTTGCAAAATCGGTTGGATAGTTCTGATTAGGTCTGATTTTACTCCTTACCCCCTGCTGCTCTCCTCTCACCTCTGCGTGTTTTGACTCCGCTCTCTTCTCTCTCTTCGAGTCCAGGATTTCTCGTGGTTGGGTTCCATCGTACCTTCAGGGTTTCGCTTCCTCCTTTGGTAACGGTGTTGCTACATCTGGTCTTCATGCTGTCTGAGGAATCCGTCTACTGTGGTACCATTCTTTGTTCCTTGATTGTGCCTTCCGGTATTTTCCGACGCGACGACATCATCTACGCCAGATCCGATGCAGAGTCTGCATCACTCCTTTGTTCCTGAACCTTGTTTGTCAAGATCTTCAGTCTGAATTCCGAGAGTTGGTTGCATAATTTCCTATTCATGTGCAGAGTAATGCTTTGGGTGCGCGATGGACTGATCACCATCCGACTACTCTTATCATTCGCTCTTGCACATTGAATGGTGAATCATTGCAGTTATACTCCTTCCGCGGAAGTTAGAGGTGGCTTTACCCTTTTGAGACCTTTACCTTCATCTTTGTTTCTCCGGAGTGATCTCTCGACGAATGGGGAACAATCCTTGTTAGTGATGTCGCGAGGATCTACACGAAGCGAGAAGACGCAGATCGCCGATCTTCCTTCCGGTACCATGAGGCGGATCTCGAGGGCGAGATCCATTGTTAGTGGTGTCGAATTGTGGCATCCCGCAAAACCACTACTAGAAAATCGCGTTGTTTTTGTGCATTGCATCGTCATCATCATGCATTGTTTGTCTGAAACTATTTCGAAACGCCTAGTTTTGTTTTCTAAATAGCCCCCGTCTTATTTCAAATTAAAACATCGGTCCGTTCAGATCTTTTATTTGTCTAAAAACTATTTACAAAAGGTTATTTTAAATTAAATAAAGTTTTATAATATTTTTGGGAGGCAGCCGCTAGGCCCGAAAGCCCGGCTGGCCACCTCCAGTTGAAAATCCTGGCTACCCCAAACCCTTTTATACCTAAACCTAGTCTACCCAACCCCCTCCACCTCACCCCGACCAATCCCCTCCCTCCACCTCACCGTTCCCTCCACCTCATCACACCCACCGCCACCTCACCAATCCCCTTATTTTCCCCTCTCCCTTACACTCCGGCCCCACCAACCCCACTCCCTCAACCAGCCGCCTCCCACCAAAACCGTCCACCACCCTGCCGCTTGCCTCACACCTGCCCCACCTACCCTTGGACCCGACCCCACCCCTGGCCCACTCTCCCTGGCACGACTCACACCCCGCGTGGCCGCCCCTTCCCCACGCGAGCCGGCCCCACCCCACCCCGCATCCTCCCGCTCCTCCCCCGTCGCTACCGACACGGGACACGCTCCCCATCCCTCTCGCTAACCTCCATCGCTGCCGCCTGCTCCCTCGGTCCACCGCTGGCGCGCCTTCCCCGCAGCACACCCCCTCTCTCTCTTCCTCCCTCTCCCTCCCAGGCCGCCGCCAAGCTCGCCCTCCCTCGTGGCCCTCCTCCCCGCCTCCGCCTGCGAGCTCTGGCGCGCGCGCGTCCGCCGCCGGCTCTCCCTCCCTCTGCCACACCGGCTCGCCGACGACCCCCTCCTCCGCAGCCGTCTCCCCGCTTGGCCCGGCCCTGCTCGCCCCTTCTCGGCCGCCGTTCTGCCCGCGCCGACACTCGACCGGCGCCATCCCGAGCTCCTCCCCGCTGCCCTCTTCTCCGAACGCGAGCACCGCCCCGCCGCTCGCCGTCGAGCCCGCTCCGCCGGCCACCTCCTCCAAGCTCCGGCCGCCTCTTCCCCCAGCAACCGCGTCGCCGTCTAGCCGCCGCCAGCGCCCTTCTCTGCTTCCCTGTGAACCCCGCTCCGGTGACCATCCGCTCCACTGCAAGGCCGCCGCCTCTGCATGCTGCCGGCCCTGCTCGCAATCGACCCGCGCGTCCCCACCTCTGGCCCATGTGTGTATTTATGTGTTTGTGCGATGTTCCCCAAAACGCCCGAGTCCAATACAAGATCGGCATCTGCAAACCAAGAGGGAACCCCAAGATCTTTGGGAGAAACTTCGACTTTAGACCCAAGTTCGCCGACCACCCGAGGAAACCACACCGAGAAACCACGGTACCCGGAGATCGACACAGGACTGAAGCATCAAGGCCTCCTTCATGGAATCGCCAAGATCCACCGGCGCCAAACCCAAGACCGACATCGTCACCCGAGAACTCTGTCAAGGACGCCAAGCTCGTCGAGATCCCGGACGCCAAGTTCTTTGTCCCGAACGCCAAGACCGATCCGATACGCGGACCCGACAAGGTCTTCACGACGACAAGAACGACATCGAACAGGGCGAGTCCGATGCGCCCCCGACGCCAACCAGGTCCTTCTTTCCGGATGCGACAAGATCTACTTCCGTTGTCCGAGCCCGATCCCGCCGAGACCGAACCCCAGATCCGAACCCTGAGACCCGACCCCGAACCCCGGAACCAAGATCGCCGAAACCTAATGTGTGACCCCTTTCTCGAGCCCTATTTTATAAATGTAAAATATCAAATTGTTGCATATTAAATCATTCATGCATGCATACTTGTCTGTGGTTTGGGGGCATTATGCCGATTCACCTTATAATTAAATATGGGGCCCATATGCGGGCAAATCTAGTCTTATATTGGCCTCATTTAAATTTGTGTAGCGAACCGGAAACTTATCTTGCCTTGTTATTACAACATTTAATTTGCGGGGTAGATAAATAACATGAACCTATCAACTAATTGTCGGGACCCCGGTTCCCCTTAATACGGCCTAATTGCATTGCACCTTTGCCATGCCATGCATCATACATGCATCATGCGCGATCTTCTGTCGTAGTATTAAATAGTGCATCCGGTGTTTCTTCTAGTGTTTTGCTTCTTCGCGGATTGGGCCGTTGAGTTGATGTGAGCTTCGCCCGATCTTCGGTTGAACCTTCGACAATGTTTTCAGGCGAGCATCTCCCCCTTTCTACCTATCTTACTTTTATAGTATTTATTCCCTCCTGTTGATCTATTGCTATCTGTGTTGCGTTGCTCTAGTTTCCGTACCCGTGATTTCCTTGCAGCCTTATATTGCCTTGGACACATCCTATTACCTGTTGTATGGTAGATAGCTGGACTTGCGCATCGTAGTCGCTTGCTCGAGTGCTGTTGCGTGCCGTCGAGTACCACAGTTGTTGGAGTATTGCCGCATGTTTATTGTTGGAGATGATCATAACTTTAATTATTGTTTAATAACTAAAATTGAAGTAAGTAAGCAGAGGCACAGGTGGGCAATAGATGTTATTTGGTTGTTAACCGTCCACTTGTGTCCCGTAGGACCCCGAGTACTTGATACCTATTCCTTGAATATTCACGCTATCCACATCCGGGAGGATTATGGGACCCCCCTGAGCCAGAGCTTGATTCATTCTTATTTCTTGGGGCCACAAACTAGTTTGAGGTTTTATTTACTGTCCCGTACTTATGCCATGCTTTACTGCTTTATTTACGATTGTGCGAGGAGCACCTGTACTGTTTAGGTAAGCGGAGTGTTTTCGCGGTATCGACAAGCCCAGTTTTGGGTTCCCAGTCGTTTACAGCCACTGTCGCAAACCTTGAGTCCGTCTCGGAGTCAGCTAACTTCGTTGCGGGTGTACTCAAAGGGGTGGCCCCCTGAAATAATTCTGAATCCTGTGATTGCTTTGTCGTGAAAGCCTCGTTGGGTTTTGATTTGGTTTTTCCGAGGTTGATCGAGTGTGTGTTGCTATTTGTGCACCCCTGCAGGGTAAAACTTTCTGAAAGCCGTGTCCGCGGTTATGGACGACTTGGAGCACAGTATCTCGATCATAGACAACTATAACTAAAGTAGTGCTATAAATTTTACTTTATAATGACTAGTAATCAGCTTTACTATAATGGAATGGCTAAATAAAACTGCCAACAATTGCTTGTTTTGGGTTGTCGCTTGCGACCATTGTATCTGACTAGTAAGTATTGCAACTATAACGGAATGGCTAAATAAAAGTACCAACAACTGCTGGGTTTTGGGTTATCTCATGCTAATTGAATCTGACTAGTAAGTGTTGCAACTACAACGGAACGGTTAAATAAAATTGCCCACTGCTTATTATATCAGGATGATTATCTATACTTGACTAGTAATTGCTGCAACGATAACTAAATAAATAAAACTGCCAACTGTGTGAGTTCCTCGGTTGACTTCCTCGTTTGGTCTCGAGGGGGAAACACCAGGATGGGTATGTTTGGTGGTAGTATCAGGTTGGATCCGGATAGGTCTTTCTTATCCCTTTCTGATCGCCGACATTTATATCGAGTCTCTATAGGTTGTTTAGTGCATGCTGCGCTGCCGCTCAGTCCACCATACCTATGTAGGCAAGGACCGCCAAATTCTAGCCTCGCCGTGTACTGGCCTCAGTACTGACGCTCCTCTTTTTCCTTTGCCCTTTGTCGGCACCCCTTTTGTTTTAGCAGGTTTCGACGTCGTTAGCAGGGTTACCCTTCCGGCTTGGCCTGGGCAGGGTTATGGACGCCATTGGTTATTCTTCAGGGCTCTTAGACCCATTTGCATCTTGTCCGTAGTCGGACGCTCTATCATTTTCAAGGTGATTTGGATTTTTGTATATTATATCTGTATTCTTGACTATTTGGGTCGCTGATGTATATATCTCTGTTCTGTGGGTCCCATCGAGGACTGTTGTGTAATGTTATTACTTCGTTTTCCACCCGCACGAAAGTGTCTAGTGGGCACCTTTGAATCGTTTCTATGCGGGTTTGGCGAGTTTCGCTAAAACTTGCATAGGGCCGATTCTGAGGGTGTTACACCGGTGAAGACTGGAGGAACGATCATGGACGATATCGACAAGGAGGATGTGGAAAAGAAGGACACGTACGAGGAGGGTCGATGTGAAGCCATGGAGAAGCCGACAAAAGCAAAGTCGGTGACATGGGTGCTAAGGAAGGGAGCGGTGAAAGAGATGTCGTGGATAATGCCCGGAAGGAGCAGCTGGCGCATTTGGGACCCAGGACGAAGTGAACAACGCATCGTGTTTAGGGGGTGATTATTAGCATTAAGCACGTTGCATACCGGCACGGTGTCCTGGCTCCATGCGTATATGTGTAGGGTTACAAATAGGATACATGTATGAATAGGTTTAGGTGTTTGTAACCAATTAGTAGTCCAAGCTAGTTCAAGTCGGTTAGCTATCCTGATATATATATAAATGTAACCTGCTCTTGTAACTTGACACCGTGAAATCAATAGAAAGTTTCAGGAGGTCCGACATGGGCCTGTAGCCATCATATTGCTTTTGCGTATGTGAGTTCAGAGAGTTTAGCTAGCTGATCAAAAGAATCGATCAGACTGGTTAACTGTTGATACGTGCGTGTCTTGGTAGGAGCTTCTCGTACGTGTGTATCGTCTCATCGGAACTTCATCGTCAGTGTCGTCGGAAAGTACTCGGCGGCAGGGGTTGTGCTCATAGTTGGTATCGGAATATTGAGATGATATGGGGTGTCCCGATCTTCTCAGCAAGCACTTGTCGATGATGATGGTGGGTGGATTATAACTAGCCTGTAGCTATGAACTCTCCCGCTCGAACCCTGATGCCGATGCAACAGCTTGCGAACCCTGTGGGATATTCACAAAACCACGCTCTTGCGCACGTAGCCGTCGACCACGAACGGTAGTTTGCAATCTACTAATTCCTAATGGAACAACATATCACACTCAATTGCAGTAGATAATTCGATCACAGGGTAATTCCAGAGGTTCTTAATAAGAAACAACTCCAAAATAGTGTTAACGTGGTCTAACCCTAACTATGGGGACGTCCCAGGGCTTATAAGGGCGGCTAGGGCGGCCAGAAACCGAAACTAAGAAGCGTACGACTCAAACTGATACTGTTCCATTGCTAGGGATAGCCTCTTGAGTCTTCTCATGTATTTTGTTCACATATTCAGCATGTTTTGATGCCTCCATATCAATTCTCTCATGCAATGGTAGACGCAACAAATCAAGTGGTGTCAATGGCTTGAAACCATACACCACCTCAAAAGGACAAAGATGAGTAGTAGAACGCACAACCCTGTTGTAAGAAAAATCGACATGTGGCAAACACTCTTCCCACTCCCGCAGATTCTTCTTGATCATAGTCCTCAACAACTATGACAATGTTCTATTCACCACCTCCGTTTGACCATCTATCTGGGGATGACATGTAGTACTAAACAACAACTTTTTTCCAAGATTTCCCCATAAGGTCTTCCAAAGTAGCTCATGAACTTCACATCACGGTCAGAAACAATCGTCTTTGGTAATCCATGTAGTCTCCCGATGTCCCTGAAAAATAGGTTAGCAATATGCGAAGCATCGTCGCTTTTGTGGCAGGAAATAAATTGAGACATCTTAGAGAATCTATCCACTACCACAAATATTGAATCATGACCTCTATGATTTTTAGGTAAACCTAGCACAAAGTCCATGCTAATATATTCCCAAGGTGTAGTAGGTGCAGAGAGAGTGTATACAAACCATGAGGCTTCAGCTTTGATTTGGACTTGTTGCATGTAATGCAGCGACTCACAAATCGATAGACATCACGCCTCATCTTGGGCCAATAAAAGTGATCAGCGAACATGAGCAATGTCTTGTCACACCCAAAGTGACCCATCAAACCTCCAGCATGTGATTCCTGCACTAAAAACAAATGCAAAGACGATTCTAGAATGCATAGTTTGTTAGCTCTAAACAAATAGCCATCATGTATATTATACTTATCCCGAGAATTTTTCAATGCACACAAACGATATGGTTCAGCAAAATAATTATCAGTTGAATAAAGTGCAGAAATACTCTCTAATCCAGGAATTTTAACATCAAGATGTGTCAATAACATGTTCTTCCTAGATAATGCATCAGCAACCACATTCTCATTTCCTTTCTTATATTTAATGATGCAAGGAAATGAGTCAATAAACTCAGCCCATTTAGCTAAGCATTTATGCAAGTTTGATTGAGCTTTAAGATACTCAATGCTTCATGATCAGAATGTATGATAAATTATTTTGGCCACAAATAATGTTGCCAAACCTCAAGAAATATAACAAGTGCATACAATTATTTATCATAAACATGATAATTCAGTCTAGAACCAGCAAGTTTTTCAGAAAAATATGCTATAGGACAACCCTCTTGCATCAAAACGCCACCAATTCCTATACCATTAGTATCACCTTCAACTTCAAATTGTTTTGAAAAATCAGGTAATGCAAGCAAAGGTACAGAAGTAAGCAATAATGTATCACATGCAATATCTTGGGTTGTGCCCCATACAAACAGCACACCTTTCTTAGTCAATTCATTCAATGGTGCAGTAATAGTGCTAAAATCTTCAACAAAACGCCTATAGAAACTAGCTAAACCATGGAAACTACGCACTTGACTCACATTCATGGGAATAGGCCAACTTTGAATTGCTTTAATTTTAGATTGATCTACTTCTACCCCATTCTTAGATACAACATATCCAAGGAATACAACTTTATCTTTTGCAAATGTGCACTTCTCAAGATTAGTATATAATTAATTATCACGCAACACTTGCAAAACTTGTCTAATATGATCACAATGTCCAGTTTAATTGCGGCTGTATATGAGTATATCATCGAAATAAACAACTACAAAACGACAAATATATTCTCTAAAAACATGATTCATTAATCTCATGAATGTACTAGGTGTATTAGTAAGACTGAAAGGCATAACTAACCAGTCATACAAACCAAATTTTCTTTTGAAAGCAGTTTTCCATTCATCCCCTTCTTTCATTCTAATTTGATGGTATCCACTATGCAAATCAATTTTGGAGAAAATAGCAACACCACTCAATTCATCTAACATATCCTCTAAACGTAGAATAGGATGACGATATCCAATAGTGATGTTATTAATATCTCTAAAATCTACATACATGTGCCATGTACCATCTTTCTTAGGTACTAAAATAATAGGAACAACACAAGGGCTAAGAGAGACACGAATGTACCCTTTGTCGAGCAACGCCTGTACTTGTTTCTGTATCTCCTTAGTTTCTTTGGGGTTGGTTTGGTATGGTGCCGATTGGTAATGTGGCGCCAGGGATCAAGTCTATCTGATTCTCAATGATACACAATGGAGGAAATCTAGCTGGTACATCGTCTAGAAACACATCACAAAAATCCTACAAAATAGTAGATACACCAAGATAAATAGGGTTCATGTCGTTAGAAACCAAAACCTCGCCCTTATACATGAGCACAAGCGGCATGGCTGTAGGATCCTCACTAAATTCCCTCATGTCCTCTTTGGTGGCTAGTATTAATAGATTAGGCACTCTATCACTTTTCGTTATATCATTCTTTTTGGGATCATTTACAACACTCATAGTTTCAACACTCTCTCGCCTAGAAGTGGTGTATCTTGTAAGTTCACTTCGATTTTCTGACGAGACTCATTGACAATCTTCCGTGGTGTCATAGGATGCACATTCATTTTTCTTCCCTTGAACTCCAAATGATATGTATTGGCTCGGCCATTGTGTTGCACATGGCGACCAAGGCCGACCCAATAGTAAATGGCAAACAGTCATAGGAACCACATCAAAATCAATAGAATCCTTGTATGGCCCTATTTCAAAGTTCACACGTACCATATGGTTTACCTTTATCTCACCATTGTCACTCAACCATTGTATGTAGTATGGCTTGGGATGAGGTAAATAAGTCAAATTCAGCTTGGCACACAACTCCTTGCTTGCAAGATTTCTGCAACTACCTCCATCAATGATTACTTTGCAAACTTTGTTTGGGCCAACTAGAGCTTTTTTTAGAACAAGTTGCAACGTTGGGAATCAACAATAGGCTGCACACTAAGTATACGTGGATATACCACAATGTTAGGTGCATGTGCTGGAAAAGCATCCAGACCTTCTTCACTATCATAACCATTGTCATCACTAGCAAATTCAACCTCATATCCACTCTCTTACTCACCATTGTCATTGATAAACATCACCTTGCGGTTTGGGCAATCCTTCTTGAAATGTCCCCTTCCTACACAAGTATGGCACTCCACATCACGAGTACGAGCTGTTGACATATTGGAACCTGTGCTAGCAGCAGGAGCAGCAGGTTTCCTTGCCTGAGAACCATAAGATGACTGAGGTGTAAGCTTGGAAGATGGTGTAGTAGGGTGACCAGCAGCTGCAGCAGATGTAGGAGCATGTGGCGGCGCTGTAGATCGTGCTGAAAAACGGCTGGTGCAAGGATATCTTGCATGCGCCTTGGCTTCTTCAGCAAGCTGTGATTCGGCCTCCCTTGCATGATGCAGCAAGTCATTCATAGTCTCATACTTATAATGACGAACAATGCTCTTGATTGGTTGCTTCAAATTATTGATAAATCGCTGCATGGTCATCTCAAGAGATTCACGAACTGTAGCATGCTGCATAAGCATCTCCATGTCCATGTAGTACTCATCAACCGACTTGGTTCCTTGTCTCAAGTTTGTCAACTTATCAAAAACTGAACGCAAATAGTTAGTGGGCACAAAATAGTCCTTCTTGATGCACTTCATCTCTCTCCATGATTGCACAGGCACTTCATTGTCTTCCCTTCTATTTTGTAATATAGCATCCCACCAACGCAATGCATATCTATAAAATTCTGATGCTGCAAGTTTTATCTTCTTATCTTCTGTATACTCATGCAAACGCCATAGTTTCTCAATCTTCAACTCCCATGTGAGGTAATCTTCAGGATCAAGCGAACCATCAAACTTGAGAATTGAGAATTTTGGCTTACCCAAACCATCCTCGGGTATTTGGGGTATACGCTAAGCACGCCCAATTGGTGGAAAGCCACGTCCATGAACAAGAGGAGGAGCACAGCCACGGCCAACCTGATTTGGATGTTGACCATCTCCGACATTACTTCCTTCTTCATCTTCATGGACATCATCATATGGTTGTTGCTGCCTTTGTCCAATTGCTATTGTCAGAGCATCAATAGAGCATTGCAAAGCTGTTATATTGGTGTTGATAGCCGTCACTTGTGTTTCAATATTGGTGACTACGGTCTCATTCTCTCCCAATGCAATGTACACATCTTGTATTGTTTTGTCAATCCCATTTGTGGTGGCAGTGAACACACGGGTCAAATGGGATTTCAATGCTTCATATTCTCGCCAATTGACTGGATCAGTATCCTGCTTTTTTTGCATAACAAGATCATGACTAGTAGACATGATTAGTAGGTTAGTGCAAAAATCAAAATCGATATGGTGGAACACTCATAACTTACTCCAACTGACAAGAAAGTAGATCTTACTGTTCCAAAGTGAATAGTGATGCTTTACCAATTCGAAATGAACAACTAATGCACTGACGTGATTAAGTGAATATCAAGGGTATGGAGAACAATCATAGGGCATACAGGTTATTTATTATGGGGATGTACGTATGGAATCCTAACTACACCGCAAACAAGTCCTAGTGTTGATCGCGTGATAACCCAAGAAACACACACGGTGGAGATAAGCGTGGCAAAGCAACTTATGAACAGGAATATTGCAATGCACAAGAGAGACGCTAGTAATAGCTCAAAATAAACAGGCACAAGATTGCTAAATCTACAAGTGCTATGATCAACTAGGCCTCCAATAACACACACTTTGATTTCTCTTTCTATCACGCTTGTAGCTCTTTTTCTCTTTTTTTAATACTGAAACTCTTTTCTTTTTATTTTTTTTGATTTTTCAACTATATGAGTCAATGCAAAATGGATGGAGCAAATTCTGAACAACTGGACCGGATAGTCCGGTGTGTGTCGGCCGGAGACTCCGGTGGCGCCAAATAGTCTGGTTGGTACAAGCCGGATAGTCCAGTTTTGCCTGTCAAAATTTTCTGCACTTCAAAATCTAACGAGCAACCCGTCGGAGCAAACTAACTAGTCTCATGGGTACGTTCCTAGGCACGGATGCTGTAGATAGGCTGTGTCTACGGTATGCTATGTGGACTCAGAAAAGTAGATGAAAACTTGCGGAAAATGGTGATGGTGGACTCGGCGGAAAACAAGAGCAAACCCTAAACCTAGACACAAACAAAAACTAGACTCCTACGAGAAAAAATTGCAGATCGGATCTATGAGAAGACATGACCAGCAACTAAAACGTGAAAACGATGCAATCTAGGCTATGGAAAATCTTTTTGTATGGCTTTTTCTATATAGGACTGAAAATAAACTAATCTATGGATGGATTGTGGATGCTCACCGAGTAAACGAGGAAATCCGATACCAATATAATATGGGGTGGCCTGATCTTCGCAGCAAGCACTTGGAAATGATGATGGTGGATGATAGATAACTAGCCTGTAGCTATGAACTCTCCCGCTCGAACCCTGATGTAGATGCAATAGCTCTCGAACCCTACGGGATATTCACAACACCACGCTCTTTGCGCATGTAGCCATCGACCACAAACGGTAGTTTGCAATCTACTAATTCCCAATGGAATAATAGATCACACTCAATTACAGTAGATAATTCGATCACATTGTAATTCCAGAGGTTCTTAATAAGAAACAACTCCAAAATAGTTTTAATGTGGTCTAACCCTAACTATGGGGACGTTCCAGGGCTTATAAGAGAGGCTGGGGAGGCCAGAAAGCAAAACTAAGACGCAAATGACTCAAACTGATACATCCAACTCGGACCAGATTTCTGTAGGGGTAGACAGTCCGGTGGGGCGGACAGTTCGGTTGATATAGGACGGACAGTCCGGTCCGGCCAGAAACTTCATAGTTTCTGGGTGGTGTCCGAGTAGTGTCCGAACTTGGACACAGAACGTCCACGCCTCGGGGTATCTTCCGGGGGCTGAACAGTCTGGGTGGACTAGGCCGGACACTCCGGTCTTGGCAGTGAATTTGGCCTCCTTCTTTGTGATCTTGCCTCGTGCCTTCCTCCCTCTCCTCCCTCGCGCATCCTTGGGCGATCATCATGTTGTGCTCCATGTGTTTCAGCTCCTCGCTCCGTACTATGCCTTCTTCTCCAATATACTTGATCATACAATAGCACAATGACTTAGGCAGCATAAAGTTCTCATTAATTAAAACATCAGGCTCATTAAGAAACAAATTCACCTGTTGTTCTAGTAGCTTAGCACGAGCTCTTGTAATAGGTCCAATTCTAATCTCATTGGACTGAACCTTCTTTGCGGCAACTGGAACATTTTTAGTAGTAGTTGGGGTAGATATAATTGTAGGGATGTCCTCATCACTTGTTCTTTCTTTTTACTTTCCTTACTTGTTGTTTCTGTGCTATGCTAAGTCCGTCTTGAGTTAAAGTCTAGTCGCAGGTCCAGAAGGTGAGCAAAACAAAAAATTCTAGCTATACTAGTTTTCGACCCCGGGGATCACTTTTCTCCATCGGCCGTTATATCGACATTTTTTTGGCGTCTATGCGCTTTCAGGAGCATAATAGAAAAAACTGACAAAAAAACTCGGGGCTATCCTGTTTTAGACCCCCGTAGATCAGTTCTAGAAACTCGCCATCATAGTGATTTTGGACATCTCGGTTTGCTTTTTAGGGCGCCATATCATCATACAATTGCTAGTTGTGCCGCGTCATGACATTATTAGTGCTCTAGGCTCGCGTCTCTAGTACGGTCTATCCTAGGATCAGCACAGTACCATCATTGAGCATATTTTCAACTTTGCATTTCTGTTTTGATAACTAACCCCTTTGCTAAGCCTTCCCAGAGCTCCACAGATTTCTCCATGTGCGGTGTCTCGACTCCTGGTAATCGCTTGGTTCAATCTCTGGACCACTTATCTTTGCGGTTGCACATCGCCTTTTCCTGCTGTTTGGTAAGAACCTGTAAGAGATTTGTATATTGCTTGACGGATTATGCATGCCTTCCACCATATTTCCGTATTTATATGCATATACACTTCTGCCTTTTTAAGGACTAACCATGACAGATACTTCGCATGACCCTGCAAAATGACGAACGAAGAGCTACATGCCCACTTTACCGAGATGTTGGTAGGACGCGCTGAAGATGTGGATGCAAGACTAGAGGAGTTCGATAACAATCTCACCAACCCCATGGAAAAGATTGAAGGACTCGAGAAATCCTTCAATGATAAGCTCGACGCTCGATTTAAGGAGGTTTTGGACAGATTTCCTACACCTGCACCTGCCCCGGCTACACCTCGGCATGGCCCATGGCGCATTCCGCTCATGGGTCGTACTGCTGGTTCGGCTGCCGCCGCACCTCAGGCTGCTACTACTGCAGCTGATGCACCTTAGGCTTCCAACACGGCTGCTGTTGCGATGGGGGGGAGATGATGGGTATGACAACGACTTCGACGACAATGATCTGTTCGACGAGGAGGTCGAACAACCTCCACATCCTGCTGGCCGACCCCGACATTACCACCGCAACGCTCAACCACCGTTACGTGATGATGATCATGTTGCAAATCTTAAATTAAATATTCCATCTTTTGAGGGTAAATATAATCCTGATGCATATCTTACATGGGAAATGGAAGTAGAACAGCGTTTTGCATGTTTAAAATATCCTAAGAATATGCGTGTTAGTGTTGCTACATGTGAATTTACAGATTTTGCTTCACTTTGGTGGTCTGAACATTGTCGCTTAAATCCTATTACTATTCCTAATACTTGGACTGCTTTAAAAACTGCTATGCGTGTTCATTTTGTACCTCCTAATTATCAACATGATTTACTAAAGAAATTGACACGTTTAGAACAAGGAAAAAATTCTGTAGAAGAGTATTATCAAGAATTGCAAATAAAGATGGTTTGGTGTGGTATTGTTGAAAATCCTGAACAAATGCTTACATGTTTGTTTGGTGGGTTAAATAAGGACATTCAACATATATTAGACTATAAGGAATATGCTACCATCACTCGTTTGTTTCATCTTGCTTGTAAAGCTGAACGTGAAGTGTAGGATCGCCAACCACCATGGAGGAAGATTAATAATTCTGTAGGTCGCACATCCTGGACATCCCGACAATCAGCGCCTTCTTTTCATGGTAATCCACCAGCACCGACCACGTCCAAAGCCAACACGCCTACATCATGAACGTGATAGGGCAAAGGTGTCCGATCTTTCGATGAGATGGTTATAGTCGATTTGGTGGAGTTCGGGCTTGACGATCCGACTACATATGCGAGCACGAGCGTCAATGCAATCGCTAGGCCAATCTCCTGGAGGTTACCAATCCTGCGGGAACACGATCAGCCTAACTAGCAAGGGTCTTAATTCCTACCTGAAATCGAGAACAAGTAAGAATTAATATTGCAATCAAGATATTACGGATTAAGATGAAAGCTTTATTGAAAAGGTGGGATCCTATATAGGTGTGAAGCACAAGAGGCCTCTGCGACGCTCGAGCCTTGGAGAAGTTGCTATAATGGCTAACTTTATGTCTAAACAAAAATCCGAGTATAAAGTGACGACTATGGGGAGTATTTAAGGAGGAAAATGTGGGGTTTTGGCCAGCCATAGAGGTGGTGGCCGAATCCAACCCTAGAAGGCATTTTCTCCTCAAATACGGACTCTAAAAAGTGGCTATTAAAAATCCTGCGAAAATTACATGGGCCTGGCCCAAAGTAAAGGTGTCGCAGCACCATATTAAGATATGGACGAATTTCTGAAGTATAAATCTTGAATATTTCGTCCAAGCCTTCAATCTTCATTATGGTGGCTTCAAAGTTCTAAAATCTCCACTCGTGGCGTCCTCTTCAATGCTCACATGCTTGCTGCCATCTCCATGCATGATCATTCTCCAATGCTTGTCCTTCTCATCCTTGCGAGGTCCATCATTCCTAAGAGTAACAAACATATCTGATTTAGGCAGCATCATATTCTCATGCATATAAGGAATAGTTCCAAGAAACGAAAGTACCTGATAATTAATTTGCTTGGCACGAGCTCGAGTGATAGGTCCTTGTATGTGTGTAGATATAGGTACAACGGGTGTATCAATAGATGGGATGTCCATATCATTCTCCCCTTCTTAAATTGAAGTCGTCCTCGACGCAATCTCATCTTCCTCACCAAAGTAAGGCTTCAAATCTGCAATGTTAAACGTAGAATTAACCGAACCAAAATCTGCTGGTAACTCATGTTTATATTCATTATCATTTATTTTCTATAACACCTTAAAAGGACTAGAATCACGTGGCATTAACTTAGACTTACACAAATCAGGAAAACGATCTTTACGCAAATGTAACCAAACAAGATCACCAACATCAAACACAACATGCTTTCTCCCTTTATACCCAGCAAGTTTATACTTAGCATTTATGTGTTCTATGTTATCTTTAGTAGTCTTATGTAAGTTTAATATCATTGCAGCATGTTGTGTAGGATCCAAATTATTTTGCACCGAAGAAGGTAATGGCAAAAAGAAGTAGGTGCATGAGGAACAAAACCATACACAATCTCAAATGGGCACATCTTTGTGGTAGAATGCAGCGAACGATTATAAGCAAATTCTATATGAGGTAAACACTCTTCCCACAATTTTAAGTTCTTCTTTAAAACAGCCCACAACATAGTAGACAAAGTTTTATTCACTACTTCAGTTTGTCCATCAGTTTGGGGATGACATGTAGTACTAAACAGCAATTTAGTCCCCAACTTAGCCCATAAACATCTCCAAAAGTGGCTAAGAAATTTAGTATCACGATAAGAAACAATAGTATTTGACACACCATGTAAACGAACAATTTCACGAAAAAACAAATCAGCAATATGCGTAGCATCATCTGTTTTATGACAAGGAATAAAGTGTGCCATCTTAGAAAACCGATCCACAACAACAAAATGCTATCCCTCCCCTTCTTCTACGAGGCAATCCCAAAACAAAGTCCATAAAAATATCCTTCCAAGAAACACTAGGAACAGGAAGAGGCATATATAAACCATGTGGATTAAGGCGAGACTTAGCTTTTTGACAAGTAGTGCAGCGTGCCACGAATATCTCAACATCTCGACGCATACGTGGCCAAAATAAGTGCACCACAAGAACATCCTCCGTTTTATTGACACCAAAGTGTCCCATCAATCCTCCTCCATGCGCCTCCTGCAACAACAAAAGACGAACGGAACTATCTGGGATGCATAGTTTGTTAGCACGGAACACAAATCCATCATTGAAGACGAACTTGTTCCATGTTCTACCATCTCAACAACTCTAAAACACATATTTAAATTCAGCATCATGCACATATTGTTCCTTAATAGTTTCCAATACAAATATTTTGAAGTCAAGTTGAGATAATAAAGTATAACAGCGTGACAAAGCATCAACAATAACATTATCTTTACCCTTTTTGGATAACATAAGGAAAAGACTCAATAAATTCAACCCACTTTGCATGACGACGATTCAACTTAGCTTGACTACGAATATGCTTCAAAGATTCATGATCAGAATGTATAACAAATTCTTTAGGCCATAGATAATGTTGCCAAGTTTCTAATGTCCGAACCAGCGCATATAATTCTTTATCATAAGTAGAATAGTTCAGACTAGCCCCACTCAATTGCTCACTAAATATGCAACATTTTTTCCCTCTTGTAATAACCCACCTCCCAAACCAATTCCACTAGCATCACATTCAAGCTCAAAAGTCTTATTAAAATCAGGAAGTTGGAGTAATGGAACATGTGTTAACTTATGTTTCAATAGCACGAAGGCCTGTTATTGTGCATTGCCCCAAACAAAGGGCAAATCTTTCTTGGTAAGTTCATTCAGCGGCGCGACAATTGATCCAAAGTCCTTCACAAAGCGCCTATAAAAACTAGAACTGCCAAGAAAACTCCTACCTTGTGTGACCGTCTTGGCATGCGGCCAATTCTTAATAGCTTCAATCTTGGCTGGATCCACTTCAATACCCTGTGATGTAACGACATAGCCAAGAAACGCAACTCGGTGATGCAAAAGGTGCACTTCTCAATATTACCAAACAAACATGCACCGCGTAAAGCATTGAAAACAGCACATAAATGTTTCAAATGATCCTCTAAAGATTTGCTATAAATCAGAATATCATCAAAGTAGACTACCACAAAACATCCAATGAGAGCTCGTAAAACTTCGTTCATTAATCTCATAAATGTACTGGATGCATTAGTTAAACCAAACGACATCACTAACCACTCATATAAACCAAACTTAGTGTTAAATGCAGTTTTCCATTCATCTCCCAATTTCATACAAATCTGGTGGTAACCACTACGCAAATCAACTTTAGAAAACATGGTAGAGCCGCATAATTCATCAAGCATGTCATCTAAACGTGGAATAGGATGATGATATCTAATAGTAATATTATTGATATCTCTACAATTAGTACACATGCATGAAGAACCATCATTCTTAGGTACCAAAATAATAGGAACAACACATGGGCTAAGGGACTCACGAATATCATCTTTGTCGAGTAGTTCCTGAATTTGGTGTTGTATCTCCTTTGTCTTCTCTAGATTGGTTCGATATGGCGCGCGGTTGGGCAACATGGCACCAGGAATTAGATCAATTTGGTGCTAAATTCCTCTAATAGGAGGTAGTCCTGGTGGCATCTCAGCTGGAAAAACGTTCTCATATTCCTGCAAAAGGTTAGCAACAGCAGGTGGCAAAGGACGCATATCCTCAAATGAAAACAAAACCTCTTTGCAGACAATTGCATAACATTGAGTATTGTTTACATCTAGTTAAACAATATCAATTTTATTTGCAAGCATACATGGACTCTTTAAACGAATTTCAGTAGCATGTTTGATGCAGCCCGTCCTACGGATGCGCCTACATCCCAGGCAACTAGTCCCCCAAGTGGACCGATCACTACTAGGAAAAGGGCTATAGGTAATCCGCACATCCGTGGCTCACATGGTTGAAGTGCCCCACGGGTAAAATAGGCGTGGCTCACCTGTGTGTAGTGCTCTACTAGTAACTAGAACAGCTGTGGCGCACATGGGGTATGTGCGCCACAGATATGTATGGGCCAGGGGCCTGCCAGCCGCATGCCACGTACCCGTAGCGCACATGGGGTAGGTGCGCTATGGTTGTGCCAAGTTCTGTGGCGCACTATGCCATGTTCGCCACGGATGTATAAACTTAGTAGTAGGGCACCTTGCCCTAGTGCCCTACGCCTAACTATCCTGCACCAACTCCACACCCCCCTATGGATCGACTTTTTAGGCTTTGAAAAAAATAAAAGAAAATGATAAACACTTCAAAAAATTAAATCCTTTCATATTTATGTAGGTAATGTGGTATAGCTTCTAGTAAAATTAACAAACATGAGTTTCGACTTTATTTGCAAAAAAAAGTCATGCCACGGTAAAAAGGCCGTAACTTTTGCATACGATATCGAAAAAAATCGTATAATATACCAAAATGACGAGAACGAGATTTCGCATCTGCTCGCAACGACTTTTTAGATTTTGAAAATTCGAAAAGAGTAAAAAGTTATGGTCAAAAGACCGTTTTTTCCTGCAGAAAAAAAATAGAGGGCGACTTACCCGTAGCGCACCACCACCTAGTGCGCCACGGATAAGCTTGGGCGGGATTCAAATTTCGAATCCTCACCCCTCCCACCTACCTTTCCCTTCCCCCTTTTCCCTCCCCCTTTTTCCTCTTCCTTTTCCTTTCCCTTCTCCTTCTTCCTTCTCCCTTCTCCTTCTTCCTTCTCCTTCTCCTTCTTCCTTCTTCCTTCTCCTCCTTCCCCTTCTCATCTCCTTGCAGTGACGGCGCGATGACGGCCTCCTCCTCTCCTTGCAGCGACGGTGGCGCGACGGCGGCCTCCTCCTCTCCTTGCAGTGAAGACGGCGTCCGACCTCCCTTCCTTCCTCTCTTCCTCCATCTCTTCCTTCCTCCCTCTCTTCCTCCCTCTCTTCCTCCATCTCTTCCTTCCTCCCTCTCTTCCTCCATCTCTTCCTTCCTTCCTCTTCCTCCCTCTCTTCCTCCATCTCTTCCTTCCTCCCTCTCTTCCTACCTTCCTTTCTCCAACCACACCCTTCCTACCACCTCGACGCCGGCCATGCTCCAGCGAGGTGACATGACTGCGACGACGATGCACGGACCCGATTGCTTTTGGAATTCAAAACGAGGGTGTTTTTTTTGCATTTTTTTGTTTTTTGAAAAACACATCTGTGGCGCACCCTGTACCCCTACCCGTGGCGCACCAGGCAGTGCGCCACGACTAGGAGATAGCCATAGCGTGAGGCCCGTGGCGCACCCCTAGTGCGCCACAGATGCTGTTTACAGGTGCGCCACGAACAGGCGTTTTCCTAGTAGTGACAATTTTATGGTTCTAGGGCGATTTACAACAACCTTAATAAACGATACATGTTTGAGAGTTATGACCAAAAACTCGTCGTTTTCGAGTTTTATGGTCATTTTCATGAGTTATTGCCGACAATTTTTGGGTTCTAGTTGGTTTTGCATGCCTCGGAAGAACCCTTAAATGTTTGGGAGATATGACCAGAAACTCGTCGTTTTCGCATTTTATGGCCGTTTTCATGAGCTATTGCCCACAGTTTTTAGGTTACAGGGCGATTTACAACGACCTTAAGAAATAATACATGTTTGAGAGTTATGCCTAAAAGCTCATCATTTTCGTGTTTATGGCCATTTTCACGAGTTATTGCCCACAGTTTTTGGGTTCTAGTTGGATTTTCAAGGCCTATAAGACCCGCTACATGTTTGAGATATATGACTAAAAAACTCGTAGTATTCCCGTTTTATGGCTGTTTTCATGAGCTATTATCCACAATTTTATGGTTCTAGGGCGATTTACAGCAACCTTAAGAAACGACACATGTTTGAGAGTTATGACCAAAAACTTGTCGTTTTTGTGTTTTATGGTCATTTTCATGAGTTATTGCCCACAGTTTTTGGGTTCCAGTTGGATTTGCATGCCTCGGAAGAACCCCTACATTTTTGAGATATATGACTAAAAACTCGTAGTTTTCTCGTTTTATGGCTGTTTTCATGAGCTATTGCCCACATGATGACCCGTGCTCGAGCCAAGCTCCTACAAGCTCAGGTTAACTCGCTCCTCTCCTCGTGTGATTTCAATACATCCTTGGATGGCTTGCTACTTCATGCCAAACCCTGTGCATTCTCAGCTATGAACCCAATGAAGCATCGCCAAGGGAGGGACCAAAGGCTACCCGAGGAGATCCGCCAGAGCAAACTGGCGCCAGGGCCGGCGGACCGTTCTCCTTGCCGGAACTCCCGGCGACCGGCCTCCACGCCGACAATCCCGGCGGCGATCGGAATCCTCCGGCGACCTTCTGTAAGGCTTTCTGGTGGGCGACTACCGGAATTTCCGGCGAACACGCCGGCGCCGCCAGACCCCTCGCCGGAAATCCCCAGATTCAAGTCAACGTTCGGGCCGGGCCCGTGTAACTCCTTATTTCGCCTAGTTTTTACCCTTTTCGTGCCTAAACTACCCCTGTTTATGTGGCTGGCCTATAAATAGCCCCCACCCCCTATTGTAAACCCTATACTTGTATAATTATAGTTGAGGACACCCCTTTGAGGATCTATCAACTATTTGTCTCATGCTCCTACCAAGGAGCACCAAATTATCCACAACCTCTTCGATTTTGCCTAGCGCGTTCAAGTTGTACAAGTCCTTGGGATCTCGGTGTCTCGTGCCCAAGTAGTCAAGATCTCACCAAGCTCCTCACCCCCGTTGTTGGCCGTGGAGAGAGAGCTTCACCCAACACCGATCCTAGGGATTATGTTGGACCGGTTGCCACCGGCGTGAACTATCGGTTTGTATCGTGTTTTCGTGTGTGTGAGTTCATCGAGTTCTTCACATGTGTGTTCGTGGATTTCATCCCCTTCCCCCTTCCACCGCTTTACCCTCGTTTCCCACGGAATTCGTGAAAGATCGGGCCATCCCAAGGGGGCACCCCTAACAATGTTTAGAATCAGATTTAGTGTTCTTTGGTGGTACAAAATTTGTAGCAACAATCTGATTCTCACTTTTAGTTTTCTCCTCAGTTTTAGCTCTACTAGCTCTAGCAAGATCATCTTTTAAAATCTGTTTGGGAGTCATAGGTTTTAGACCAATTTTTTTTCATTATGCATAAGAGAATAGTGATTAGTTTTACCATCATGAACATATTCTCTATCAAAGTTCCATGGTCTACCAAGTAACAAAGAACAATCTTGCATAGGTACAACATCACAATCAACAAAATCAGAATATGTACCAATAGTAAAATGCACGTGTACCATTCTTGTTACCTTGATCTTGCGAGAACTCTCAAACCATTGGATGTAATATGAATGTGTGTGTTGTCTTGTTGGACGTGCAAGCTTTTCTACCATGTCAACACTAGCCAGATTATTACAACTCCCTCCATCAATGATGATCCTTATAGCTCTTTCCTTGACAACGCCGCATGTTTGGAGCAGGTTGTGGCATTGATCTTGCTCAGATTTGCTCAATTCCACATTCAACACACTTTGTGCAACTAAGCTCCTGTATTGATCAGCAGTTTCAGCTCCCATTACCTCTATCTCTTCTTTAGAATCGGAATTATATCCATATCGAGTAGAAATAAGAGCTAATGTATCTTCATCAAAGTCACTTGCTGAATTATATTCACCATCTTCACGCACCATCATAACACGTTGTGTTGTGCACTGTCACTCAATATGACCATAAACCCAGCACTCGCGGCATTGTATATCCTTTGTTTTACCTGTGGAAGCCATAGAAGAAGCAGTTGAAGGAAGCCTTGTGGTAGCTTTGGATGTGGTAGTAGCTGGTGGAGAATCATGAGAAGAAGGCGCTGATTGTCCAGATGTCCAAGAGGATGTGCGACCTGCAGAATTATTAGTCCTCCTCCATGGTGTTTGGTGATCCTGCACTTCACGTTTAGCTTTGCAAGCAAGATGAAACAAACGAGTGATGGTATTATATTCATTATAGTTTAATATGTGTTGAATATCCTTGTTTAGTAGTTTCAACAAGACCACACCGAACCATCCCTGTTTGCAATTCTTGATAATACTCTTCTACAGAATTTTCCCTTGTTCTAAACGTGTCAAATTCTTTAGTAAATCGCGTTGATAAGTAGGAGGCACAAAACGAACATGCATAGCAGTTTTTAAAGCAGTCCTAGTACTAGGAATAGTAGTAGGATTTAAGAGACAATATTCAGACCACCAAAGGGAAGCAAATTTAGTAAATTCACATGTAGCAACACTAACACGCATATTCTCGGGATATTTTAAACATGCAAAACGTTGTTCTACTTCCATTTTCCATGTAAGATATGCATCAGGATTATATTTACCCTCAAAAGATGGAATATTTAATTTAAGATTTGCAACATGATCATCATCACGTACCGGTGGTCGAGCGTTGTGGTGGTAATGTCGGGGTCGGCTAGCAGGATGTGGCTGTTGTCCAACCTCCTCGTCAAATAGATCGTCGTCGTCGAGGTCGTAGTAGTATCCGGTGTCTTCCTCCAGGGTTACAGCAGCAGCCGTGTTGGAAGCCTGAGGTGCATCAGCTATAGCAACGGTAGCTGGACCAGCAGTACGACCCGTGATTGGAATGCGCCGTTTTCCCTGCGGAGGTGCGAGCGGGGAAAGTGCGGGTGCAGGTGCAGGCAATCTGTCCAAAACCTCCTTGAACCGAGCGTCGAGCTTGTCGTTGAAGGATTTCTCGAGTCCTTCGATCTTGTCCATGGCGTTGGTGAGCTTGTTGTCAAACTCCTCTAGTCTTGCATCCACAACTTCAGCGCGTCCTACCAACAACTCGGAGAAGTGGGCATGTAGCTCTTGGTTCGTCATCTTTCCGGGGTCACGCGAAGTATCTGCCATGGTTAGTCCTCAAAAGAATAAGTATATATGTATGCTTATAGTACGGAAATCTGGTGGCAACATGCGGAATTCGTCAAGCAATACACAAAGCTCTTACAAGTTCTTACCACCAGGCTCTTTCAATAGCAATGCAGTGTTGAAAGAATGCTCAACGACGGTACCGTGCTGGTCCAAGGCTTGACCGTACTAGAGACGCGAGCCTTGAGCACTAACAATGTCACGAGTGGCACAACTAGCAATGGTATGTTGATATGGCGCCCTAAAAAGCGAACCGAGATGTGAAAAAACACTATGATGGCGAGTGTCTAGAACTGATCTATGGGGTCTAAAAACAAGATAGCCCCAAAAAAATTTGTCGATTTTTTTGTGCTCCAGAAAGCGCGCAGGTGCCAAAAAATGTCGCTATAACGGCCAATGGAGAAAAGTGATCCCCAAGGTCAAAAACTAGGATATCTAGAAAAAAAATCGGAGGCAGTTCCAGACTTTTTTTTGCTCTCCTTCTGGACTTGCAACCGGACTTTTAGATCAACACGGACTTTAGCTCAACACGGAAATAACAAGGAAAGTAAAAAAGAAATAAGTAGGAAACAATAACTCAACTCGGACTCGTGACGCGGCAGGAAAGGTAATCGGATCCGTGTCGCGGTAGGATGGCGGTGGCGGAGTCGCTGTCGGGTTTTGGTGGCAGGGTGTATGGCGGCGGAATATGGTGGTGGCGGCTAGGGTTTTATGTGGCAGAGTCTATGGAGGTATGTATGGAGGCGGAATATGGTGGTGATCTGCGAGCGTGTCGGCGGTGACTAATGTGACCAGAACTCGAAACTCTAAGGGACGCGACACTAAGACCAGCAACTTGACGCGACGATGCAGACACAAATTCAACAATGCAAAAACTGAAAAGATAATGCAAGGCGTAGATTGGTGATGAGATGGATCTAAACTCTAACTGTGTTTTTGGGATTTTCGTGGGTTATAGATAAAAACAAATCTAAACTAGGAAAATAGTAAATCTCACCGAGCAACCTGAAATCCGATACCACTTGATAGGGCAAAGGTGTCCGATCTTTCGATGAGATTGAAGGGTTTTCAACATAGAAAACAAAAATTTTCCTACGATGGGAACAACTAAGTACCAAGATCTATCTACTAGATACAAGCAACAGGTGGATATACATCCATAGAATACATACCCTCGAAGACCGAATAGTGTTAACAAGGTTGTACTCGTGGATGATGTAGTCAAACGCTTGCTGATCTCAAGATCGTGATGATGTCCATCTGGTCCAGCCGGTTCAACACCATCAAGTCCAGCACCACAAAGCAGTGGTGCATCCGTGATCGCACACAAATTCGGGTACCCCGACAACCTTCGTTCCCTCGCTCCAGCGAAGCAGCGGATGCAACAAATCCTTCCAGAAAAATCCACCGGGAACATGTATCTCGCTGATCTGAGACCATGGGTTAATTCTAAAGGGGGGAGAGAGATCCTTCACAAGGAGGTGTGAGATGAGAAGAGGGAGTGGGGTGCCTTCTATAGGGAGAGGGGCAGCCCCCTCCCATGGTGTGGCAGCCATGGAGGTGCCCACAACTCTTTTATTTATTTATTTATTCAATTTTTTTTAATTACTTGAATTAACAAACATTCACATAAAACCCCTTGCTAGTATTCAATTTCACATGCAGAACCAGTTTCAGCAATTTCAACCAAAACAGTTCCGGTGTCTAATGAAATAATTCATGAGCTTTCCTTTTTCTTTCTCTGGCATATTATTTTCTCCAAATGGTGTCGATATCCCTTAAGTGTGTCACCCTACAGTTCTCTAATAATGTAGACATGATCGAGACCTCTCTCCGATCAATAATCAGCAGCGGGACCTAGAGATCCGTACTGACTCCTACATATTCAACGATGACTTCTGTGATCGTGTGAACCTTATACGCATGTAACTCAATCCCTCTGTCTCGCGATATATTACATGTCCGATATTTGATCATCGGTATCTCCATACCTAGTTTGATCTCGTTACCGACATATACTCTTTTCTCGTCCCCGTGATATAACATTCTAGTGATTAAATCATTTGCTTGCAAGCTAACTAATGTGATATCACCAAGAGGGCCCAAAGTATATCTCTCCGACATCGGGATGGAAAAATTCTACTCTTGATCCATGAGCCTCAACATAACACCTTCGTAGAACAGAACCCACCCGGTTACGGTGTGATGTTTGATGTTATCAAGATACTCTTCCGGTGTTAGTTATTAACATGATCAAGATACTCTTCCGGTGTTACTTCGTATGATGTTATAGCAATATAAACACAATGAACTTGATCGTAATGCTATACTTCGGATGAATGTTCATCACATCATTCCAACAATGTTGTGACCTCGTTATTAACAACATCCAATGTCTATGATCAGGAAACCTTTGATCATCTTGTTAATCAACGAGCTAGTTTATAAGAGAGGCATAACTAGGAACTTTCTTTTTGTTTATTAAACACACATGTATTAACGTTTCCGTATTAATATAATTATAGCATGCAAAATAAATATTCATCATAAATAAGGAATATGATAATAACCTCTTTATTATTGCCTCTCAGGCATATTCCCTTCAGTCTCCCACATGCACTAGAGACAATAATATTGTTTATAAACTTTGTGTATTGAACACATATGGATTTCTAGTGTTCCATATACGTGATTGCTAGTGGTTAACATAATCTACGGATCTGACGCTTTCAGGTCCGTGTGTATTTGCATGTCTTTGTGTTTTCACGCATCACTCATTCTCCAATGATATGACATTGTATAAATTTGGTATTTTGGTGAGACCTTTAGTTCCTTGGGGTTAAATCATGTCGATACTATTGTCGTACAATATATATTTAGTGTTAGCCTATTGCGAACCACACCTTAGTTTGATAACAAACTACTTGACACAAATGCCCTCATTTGCTGCTACTATAGTAGTCATATACTTAGCCTTTTTTTGTAGTATCCGTCACAATGTCTTAACTTTGGAATTCATCCAAATCCATCATGGAATATCCTTTCCATTACATTGTGCCACCCATAGTTTAAATTGAGATAAACTTAATTTGTATCTTGTGACAAAACTAGTATCATTTTTCAATGACCTATTTGTCTCTTATAGAAATGGAATATATTCTTAATTCTTCCAGAAGATTCTAAGAATATCCTTACTATCATCCAATGATCATTTTATGATTCATTCTGGTATATGCTCATAACGTTTAGAGCATAGGACATATATGGATGTGTACATATCATGGTATGATTGATCAAAACATTCTTGTGATTGCACTCATCAAGTGTCAAAGCACTTAATCTTGTTTCACTTATCAAGTGTCGATACACTTGAATCTTGATTCAATTCTTTTTCCATGCGACAAGATCATTTTCTCGTTGTTTCTATATTGAACCCCTTCAATATCTCATATATGTATGTTTGGCACAACCATATTAGCGTCACAGTCTATCCATGTAGACATTCATGCTAAATATTCGGGTTTTGCCTAAGTCTTTCATCGAAATGAAATTCTTAACCTTTGTCAATAAAAGATACATTATTTCTAGTCAACAAGATGTCCTCCACATAATGTATTAGAAATATGTCTCAGCGCTCCCACTTAATTTCTTGCAAATGCAAGCATCTTCATCGTCTCCTGATGAAAACTCCTTTAACAGTTTCATCACTGCGAAGATTCCAACTCCGCGATGCTTACTTCAACCATTGAAGTTTTCATGCCCTTTTTAGAATCGTTTGAATTAACAAAACCATTTGTTTTGTGTCAGGCACACGTCCTAGGTAACCATTCTATTAGAAGAACTTTGTTTTGTTTATTCATCTACCATATACCAAATTATATGCAGTGGTTGCTACTTTAATCCGTCTAGACTAAATATCGCTATGAAAGATCAAATCTTGTCATAGTCAACTCCTTGAACATTGTCATAAAAACTTTATCGACATGTCGATTCATAGATGTGAAACATACATGTCCGTTTTTATATAGATCCAAATACGATCGGTTTTTACACCTTTCCGGAGGGTCTTCCAAGTTCAAAACTTGATTTCTCGTGTATGGAACTATCACGGATTTTATGGTTTCAAGCCATTTGACGGAGTTAGGGCCCATCATCGCTTCTTTGCATGTAGTCGGTTCATCATTGTCAAACAACAATGATTTACTCTCATATCTTAGCATTTGATTGTTTATCAGACCTACTTGGTTCAATAGGAACTTAGACTTCCGTGACCACCACCTTTGAGGCACATGAGCCATGAGCATTGTGGCTACCTCTGGAACATTTTCCAGCGCTGCGCAACTCAACACATATAGCTAAGGTTCGTTAACCTTATCAAAGTTGTATTGTCCTCCCACTTAACTTTTGCGAAAAATTCCTTTTTCAAAAAACTTCACGTTTCAAGCGACAAACCCTTTTGTCCTCGGTGTAATGGAGGAATACCCAATGATTATTCGAAATAACCTACAAAGACATGCTCATCCGATTTTGGTTGTAAACATCTTACTTATGCTAGCATACCACAATTTAAGAAAGGACAACTTGGGTTTTACCCCAAACTATAACTTCATTTCAACGGATCAAGATGGAGCTCTTTTCAGTGTAAAAGCGGTAGTCTCTAAAGCTTTTAATCTTTTAAAACATAATGGCAGTTTTATAAATAACATCTTTGATTTAACCATGTCAAACAAGGTTTCATTACACATCTCAAACACTCCATATTCCTATGGTGTTTCAGGAGATGCAAATCTAGGTGTTTTGCTAAACTTGCAACTCAAATAAATCCCTTTATGATAAAATCATAAATTATTTATTTTCTTGTTACAATGATTTTCCACTTCATCTTGAAAGTCTTTGAACGCTTTCAAATATTTCATACTTATTTCTCATTAAGTGTACATTCACTCAAATTTTCGGAGAAAGCATATGAAGTTAAAATCCATCTCTTACGACTACACATAATGGAATACATACATCGATATGTATAAATTACAATATTTTAGTCGTTCGTTCTTCTTTGGCCTTTGAACAAAGTGTTAATTATCCCGAGGAAAGTCTCACAAGCGTCATTTGATCAAATCAAAGACTCAAAAAATCCATGAAAATGGAGTTTCTTCATGTTTTCTTTCCAATATAATTTAAACGGTGATGTCACTTCGTAAGTGATCTTCCATTCATTTGTCTTGCTACATTTTAGCATTAGTTTTATGGATGTGATTTCTCCAACTAGATTTGTAAATCATCCATCTTATATGGAATACGGTAATTATTTGAACAATCTTTGTTCTTATAATACCTGATTTAAATAAATATTATTAAAACAAATCTTGAAGGCAAGCTTTGATGTCAACGAGAAATACCAACAACGGTTTTTTTGTTTTCGATGAACATCATCACATATTATCTTTCTAGTTACTTAGGCCATTGTGGTTCATGAATTGTGCCATTCTGTATGAAATTTTGTACCAACCAATTCGATATTCAATACCCAAGAACAACATTTTTTAAAAAGCAAAGAATACAACCATAACATATATATAATCTATATACCTAAACTGGATATTTCCAATCTTTTCTTTTTTGCCAAATATATTTTACAGATTCTCTTTCAGCATTTCCTTATCCTTTTAAAAGAATCTATCAACATCAAAAGTGGTGCCATATACATGACACATAGTCGAAAGCGTGTATATTTAAATACTAATACCTTTGGACTTGCACTTTGAAGTAGATCACCATCATCAAGTGATTGGCGTTCTTTCAAAATCCATTCTTTATTAATCTTTTAGTGTAGTAAACACTTTACATACATCTTCTATGCATCCTTATCATGACTACTTTCATGATAAAACTAATGTAGCTTATATAGGTGAATCGTGAGTATAACATTACTTGCCAAAACCTTTTTGGATGATTAGGATGTATAGCATCTTCAACCTTTGCAAATTCTCATCCAAATGAGAACATATATTACACTCTATCATATTGCAACCAAAACATTGTTCTAGATATCGTTATATCTGCCACACATGATGGTTTCTGAAACAATTCTTTCAGCTCCTAGATAATATCGATATTTAAATCAAGAATCATGGAGGAAAACATGATACTTTAGATACTAACACTGGAATTGTCACTCTCGATTTAATACCAATTATTAAAATTCACGGAGTAAACAAATTTTGCTGAAAGTTTGCAATAGGACTTTAAACTTTAGATTGACACTCAACACAATACGATACTAGTTCGTATAGTAAATATCCAGAATTCTATAGTTCTATTATCTCAATTACAACTAAGCATACTACAACAAATTATGCAAATTCACTTTGATTTAATTTATGATAAATTGAGTTTTACTAATCCAAATTACAAATGAACTCCCACTCAAAAACGACACCCCTCGTGTCTTTTTGGTGATTACATGAACCAAATCCACTACACCAAGTCCGATCATCACGTGAGTCGGTGTAGCTTCAAAGGCGAGCATCCATATGGTCATTATATCAAAACATATGACTCATGCTTAATCTTTCGGTCCGTGTTCTGAGGCCATGTCTGCACATGCTAGGCTCGCCAAGTAAGAACCTTAGTATTTGCGTGTGTAAAACTGTCTTACACTTGAGATATGCTCGTGGATTCAAGTACACCCGATCATCACGTGATGTCTTGAAGCGGCTAAACATTGTCGGTGTATACTTAAGGAAGAACACGTTTTTATCTTGATATCTAAATGAGGGATCATCTTATTATCCTAATAAAACGCCAAACTAGCAATATAAGATGCAACAAACATCTTATGTGAAAAGTGAAATGATATGGTTCTTGCACTTGATCGTTATCATGTGCATCATGGTATGATCTTCATCATTCATTTATGTGTAAGGCCAAGGTCTATGGAAGTTATACGTTATGCGTGTTGTAAGAGTATCGACTTATACTTTTACTTACAACATCACCATATCATGACACTAGCCCAACAACAATTTAAACTAGACGCTTCTAATTTATCCATTGCAAGTTTTACCTGGCTGAGGTATTTCGGAGATAGAACCGTTCTTACCTACGAACATGGAACCACAACAATGATAATCAAATTATTGACAACTCGTTGTAAATCAGATATTGACTATAGTAGGAGAGACAGACACCCGCAAGCCACTTATGCAAAACTAGTTGCATGTCAAGCGTGGAACAGGTCTCATGTGCGAGGACATGTAAAGTTTGTCCGGGCCGCTTCATCCCACTATGCCACCAATATCCAAAGTACAAGGAATAAGTAATAACATGACCATCAACGCCCACATATTCATATGTGTACTACCCATACAAAGCATCTATGCATAGATCCGGCTCTGATACCACTGAAGGGTTTGCAGCATAGAAAACAAAAAATTTCCTACGATGGGAACAACTAAATACCAATATCTACTAGATACAAGCAACGGGTGGATATACATCCATAGAATACATACCCTCGAAGACCGAATAGCTTGCCGATCTCAAGATCGTGATGAAGTCCATCTGGTCCAGCCGGTCCAGCACCATCAAGTCCAACATCGCAAAGCAGTGGTGCATCCGTGATCACACACACGTCCAGGTACCCCGACAACCTCCCTGCCCTCACTCCAGCGAAGCAGCGGAAGCAACAAATCCTTCCAGAAAAAGCCACCGGGAACATGTATCTCACTGATTGGAGACCATGGGGAAATTCTAAAGGGGGTGAGAGATCCTTCACGAGTAGGTGTGAGATGAGATGAGAGAGTGGGTGCCTTTTATAGGGAGAGAGGGACAACCCCCTCCCATGGTGTGACAGGCATGGAGGTGCCCCCCAGCTCTTCCACATTCATGTGGGTGGAGCTCCCACTCACATAAATAGCCACCCACTCAAAATTCCACTCACCGCAATCTCTCATTAAATAAAACTCTTTTATTTATTTATTCAGAATTTTTTTAATTACTTGAATTAACAAAAATTCACACAAAAACCCTTGCTAGTATTCAATTTCATATGCTGAACCAGTTTCAGCAATTTCAACCAAAACAGTTCCGGTGTCTAGTGAAATAGTTCCCGCGCTTTGCTTTTTCTTTCTCTGGCATATTATTTGCTCCTAATTGTGTCGGTATCCCTTAAGTGTGTCACCCTAAAGTTTGCGAATAATGTAGACATGATCGAGACCTCTCTCCGATCAATAATCAGCAGCGGGACCTGGAGATCCGTACTGACTCCTACACATTCAACAATGACTTTTGTGATCGTGTGAACCTTATACGCATGTAACTCAATCCCTTTGTCTCGCGATATATTACATGTCTGAGATTTGATCATCGGTATGTCCATACCTAGTTTGATCTCGTTAGCGACATGTACTCTTTTCTTGTTCCCATGATATAACATTCTAGTGATCAAATCACTTGCTTGCAAGCTAACTAATTTGATATCACCGAGAGGGCCCAAAGTATATCTCTCCGTCATCGGGATGGAAAAATTCCACTTTTGATCGATGAGCCTCAACATAACACCTTCGTAGCACTGAACCCATCTTTATAGTCACCCCGTTACGGTGTGACATGTGATGTTATCAAGATACTCTTCCGGTGTTAGAGATTAACATGATCTCATGGTCTAAGGACTAAGATTACTTCGTATGATGTTATAGCAATATAAACACAATGACCTTGATCGTAATGCTATACTTAGGATGAATGTTCATCACATCATTCCAATAATGTTGTGACCTCGTTATTAACAACATCCAATGTCCATGATCAGGAAACCTTTGATCATCTTGTTAATCAACGAGCTAGTTTATAAGAGAGGCATAACTAGGAACTTTCTTCTTGTTTCTTAAACACACATGTATTAACGTTTCCGTATTAATACAATTATAGAATGCAAAATAAACATTTATCATAAATAAGGAATATGATAATAACCTCTTTATTATTGCCTCTCGGGCATATTCCCTTCAGAGATGGTGATAGTCAATTTGGTGGAGTTCAGGCTTGACGATCCTACAGGAACATGATCAGCCTGACCAGCGAGGATCTTAATTCCTACCTGAAATCGAGAACAAGTAAGAACTAATACTGCAATCAAGTTATTGCAGATTAAGATGAAAGCTTTATTGAAAAGGTGGGATCCTGTATAGATGACAGTTGCTATAATGGCTAACTTTATGTATAAATAAAATCCGAGTCTAAGTGATGGCTATGGGGAGTATTTAAGGAGTAAAAGGTGGGGTTTCGGCCAGTTATAGAGGTGGTGGCCGAATCCAACCCTAGAAGGCCCTTTCTCCTCAAATACGGACTCTAAAAAGTGGCTATTAAAAATCCTGCGAATAATACATGGGCCTGTCCCAAAGTAAAGGTGACGCATCAGCATATTAAGCTATGGACGAATTGAAGTATTAATCTTGAATATTTCTTCCAAGACTTCAATCTGCATTATGGTGTCTTCAAAGTTCTAAAATCTGCACTCGTGGCGCCCTCTTTAATCCTCACATGCTTGCTGTCATCTCCATGCATGATCATGCTCCAATGCTTGTCCTTCTCATCCTTGCTAGGTCCATCATTCCTAAGAGTAATAAACATATCTGATTTAGGCATCATCATATTCTCATGTATATAAGGAATAGTTCCAAGAAACGAAAGTACCTGATAATTAAGTTGCTTGGCACAAGCTCGAGATATAGGTCCTTGTATGTGTGTAGTTGTAGGTACAACAGTTGTATCAATAGATGGGATGTCCACATCAGAACGCCTTTGGCAGCTCTTCCGTCATCGTCCAATGCCCCTGCTCGTAGTGCTTCTCCTATGGCTTCCACGGGAAAGACAAAGGACATTCAATGCCACAAGTGCTGGGGATATGGTCATATTGAGAGGATGTGCACAACACAGCATGTTATGATTGTGCGTGATGATGGTGAATACGATTCAACAAGTGACTTTGATGAAGATACATTAGCTCTTATTTCTGCTCGAGATGGAGATAATTATGATTCTGAAGAAGAATCGGAGGTTATGGGAACTGAAACTGCTTATCAATACAAGAGTTTAGTTGCACAACGTGTGTTGAGTGTGCAATTGAGCAAATCTGAGCATGATCAATGCCACAACCAGTTCCAAACACAAGGCGTTGTCAAGGAAAGATCCCTAAGGATCATTATTGATGGAGGGAGTTGTAATAATCTGGCTAGTGTTGAAATGGTAGAGAAGCTTGCGCTCCCAACAAGACAACACACACACTCATATTACATCCAATGGTTTGAGAGTTCTCATAAGATCAAGGTAACAAGAACGGTACACGTGCATTTTACTATTGGTACATATTCTGATTTTGTTGACTGTGATGTTGTACCTATGCAAGCTTGCTCTTTGTTACTTGGTAAACCATGGAAATTTGATAGAGAATCTATTCATAATGGTAAAACTAATCACTATTCTCTTATGCATGATGGTAAGAAAATTGGTCTGAAACCCATGACTCCTAAACAAATTTTAAAAGATGATCTTGCTAGAGCTAGTAGAGATAAAACTGAGGAGAAACACAAAAGTGAGAATCAGATAGTTGCTACAGATTTTGTACCACTAGAGAACGCTAAATATGATTCTAAACATGATACTTAAATTCGTTTGAAGGGTCCATGTATTCTTGCAAATAAACTTGATATTGCTGAACTAGATGTAAACAATACTCAATGTTATGCAATTGTCTACAATGAGGTTTTGTTTTCATTTGAGGATATGCCTCCTTCTTTGTCACCTGCTGTTGCTAACATTTGGCAGGAATATGAGGATGTTTTTCCAGCTGAGATGCCACCAGGACTACCTCCTATCAGAGGAATTGAGCACCAAACTGATCTTATTCCTGGTGCCACACTGCCCAACCAAACTCCATATAGAACCAATCCTAAGGAGACAAAGGAGATAGAACGCCATATTTAGGACCTACTTGATAGAGATCACATTCGTGAGTCCCTTAGCCCATGTGTTGTTCCTATTATTTTGGTACCTAATAAAGATGGTTCTTTGCGCATGTGTACTGATTGTAGAGCTATAAATAACATTACTATTCACTACCGTCATCCTATACCATGTTTAGATGATATGCTTGATGAATTGAGTGGCTCTACCATGTTTTCTAAGGTTGATTTGCATAGTGGTTACCACCATATTTGTATGAAATTAGGAGATGAATGGAAACCAGCATTTAAAACTAAGTTCGGTTTATATGAGTGGTTAGTATAAATTTTGGTTTAACTAGTGCACCTAGCACATTCATGAGATTAATGAACGAAGTTTTACGTGCTTTCATTGGACGATTTGTGGTAGTCTACTTTGATGATACTCTGATCTATAGCAAAACTTTAGAGGACCATTTGGATCATTTGTGTGCTGTTTTGAATGCTTTACACGATGCATGTTTGTTTGATAATCTTGAGAAGTGCACCTTTTGCACCAATCGAGTTGTGTTTCTTGGCTCTGTTGTTACATCACAGGGTATTGAAGTGGATCCAGCCAAAATTGAAGCGATTGAGAATTGGCCACAGCCCAAGATGGTCACACAAGTGAGGAGTTTTCTTGGCCTCGCTGGGTTTTATAGGCGCTTTGTCAAAGATTTTGGATCAGTTGCCGCGCCCCTGAATGAACTTACCAAGAAGGATGCGCCCTTTGTTTGGGGCAATGCACAACAACAGGCCTTCATGATATTGAAAGATAAGTTAACACATGCTCCATTACTCCTACTTCCTGATTTTAATAAGACTTTTGAGCTTCAATGTGATGCTAGTGGAATTGGTTTGGGAGGTGTGTTTTTACCTGAAAAGGTGCACGGATATCACTAAATAGTCTACGGAGAAAGTTTTTGCCTGCGAGGATGAATTCTTTTCCAAGAGATACTTTTGGCCTGAGGTGTACACGTGGCAAAAATTCTAGTGCTGTTTTCAAAGACTATCTCGATCTCCTGAATGGAGTGGCACGTAATGCATCCGAGCTTAGCTGGTGCCTACATAGACTTGCGACCGTTGAGGAGTACCAAGATTGGGAAAGACACATGGAATGGGGTTTCCATCGATGTCGCAAATACAATGAAAAGTTTAGTGGGTATGATGGGTATGTTCTTGCTCACCGGCGTGTGGACAAGGAGTTAGATAGTTGGTGGTCCGAGGCGGTTGAAATAGATGGATTTTCTCATACTTGGGAGGACTACAAAAAAATTCTCCATGATGGTTTTATATTACCGTATATGGAGGACTTCGAGCAGCCGCCCAAGGTTGTCAATGGGATAGTGGATGTTGGAAAGAGTATAGCTCTTATACCAAAGGTCGCGACGACTATTACTACTCATGAGAAGTTGACAGTTGTTCCATTGCCGACAGTTAGCAAGGTGGCAGGCACGATTTCTGAAGCGTTAGCGGTTGATGTTGTTAAGGCTGATGTTGTCAAGGTCGTTAGTTCTGAGGATGTTGTACCATTGAGTAGGCTGAATTTGCAATTTAAGAAAGTACAAGGCGATTCTTGCATGACAGTTGACAAGGGCCAACGTTGGAATTTATTTCAAGCGTAGTGTATGATCAAAGGTAAATCATGCAAATTGATTATTGATGGAGGAAGCTGTACTAATGGCATTAGCAAGGTAATGGTGGCAGCGTTGGGGTTGTCCACATGGCATATTCCTGAACCTAAGCATCTATAGTGGTTAAATAGGTGCGGTATGGTGAAGGTAACTCATAAGGTGCATGTGCCATTTACAGTCGGTGATTATGTTGATGAGATTGACTATGATGTGTTTCTATTGGAGGTATGTGGGCTGTTATTTAGTCCTCCATGGCAGTATGATCGCAATGTTACACATGCTGGAAGAGCAAATACATATTCTTTTGTGCATGGTGGCAAACCGCAGACTTTGAAGCCTATGCAGGATGATCACATAAAGTCTGATGTGGAGCTGGTGGTACATAAGGAGAAGGTGTGCAAGGCTAATCCAAAATCTTGGCTAGCTAAGGTGTAGGATGGAGAGCATGATGCACAGTGAACATTATTGATATTGCTTCAGCTATGCCTATAGATGACAAGCCAGTGGAACTTGTTTGTGACAAGCCAGTTGAGGTGCATTCTCTTATTGCTGAGAGGAAGGATGTTGCAGCTTGTGTTCAGAAGGTTGTTGGTGTTGACACATGTGTTCATACGGATGCTATTTGTGCTCCTGATGTTCTAGTGCATGTGGTGCAGCGGGGTAACAGGAGCAGTTTTGTGAGCACACCTGTGAGGCGTTTTGTTGGGACAGCAGTGCGGATGCATAGAGGCCAGGATGGACATGTTCGCCAGTTGTGTGGTCCAAGCATTACTCATCTTATGCCAGGTCATACAAAGAAGTTCCATGTTCACCAACCACGGGTTCCAAAAAGAGTTGAGATGGCCTAGGTCGAAGCTCATATGGAGACACAAGGAGGCGCAGGCGCCAAGGATGATTTCAACTCAAGCAAGCCGAGAGGGAGGATGCGGAGTGGAATGCAAGCAATACTTGAAGATGGCAAAGACGCGTAATGATATGGCAAAGGTATCCGATCTTTCGATGAGATGGTGATAGTTGATTTGGTGGAGTTCGGGCTTGACGATCCGACTACACGTGCGAGCACGAGCGCCAATGCAATCGCTAGGACAATCTCCTGGAGGTTACCGATCCTACGGAAACATGATTAGCCTCACCAACAAGGGTCTTAATTCCTACCTGAAATCGAGAACAAGTAAGAACTAATATTGATATCAAGATATTGCAGATTAAGATGAAAGCTTTATTGAAAAGGTGGGATCCTGTATAGGTGCGATGTACAAGAGGCCTCTGTGACGCTCGAGCCTTGGCGAAGTTGATATAATGGCTAACTTTATGTCTAAACAAAATCCGAATCTAAAGTGACGGCTATGGGGGGTATTTAAGGAGGAAAAGGTGGGGTTTCGGCCAGCCATAGAGGTGGTGGCCGAATTCAACCCTAGAAGGCATTTTCTCCTCAAATACGAACTATAAAAAGTGGCTATTAAAAATCCTGCGAAAATTACATGGGCCTCGCCCAAAGTAAAGGTGTCGCAGCACCATATTAAGCTATGGACGATTTTGTAAAGTATTAATCTTGAATATTTCGTCCAAGCCTTCAATCTTCATTATGGTGGCTTCAAAGTTCTGAAATCTCCACTCGTGGCGTCCTCTTCAATCCTCACATGCTTGTTACCATATCCATGCATGATCATGCTCCAATGCTTGTCCTTCTCGTCCTTGCTAGGTCCATCATTCCTAAGAGTAACAAACATATATAATTTATGTAGCATCATATTCTCATGTATATGAGGAATAGTTCCAAGAAACAAAAGTACCTGACAACTAAGTTGCTTGGCACGAGCTTGAGTGATAGTTCCTTGTATGTGTGTAGTTGTAGGTACTGCGGTTGTATCAATAGATGGGATGTCCTCATCATGCTCCCCTTCTTGAATTGAAGTCGTCCTCGACGCAATCTCATCTTCCTCACCAAGGACTTCAAATATGCAATGTTAAACGTAGGACTAACCGTACCAAAGTCTGCAGGCAACTCAAGTTTATATGCATTATCATTTATTTTCTCTAACACCTTAAAAGGACCAGCAGCACGTGGCATTAACTAAGACTTGCGCAAATCAGGAAAATGATCTTTATGCAAATGTAACCAAACAAGATCTCCAACATTAAACACAACATGCTTTCTCCCTTTATCCCCAACAAGTTTATACTTAGAATTCATGTGTTCTATGTTACCTTTAGTAGTCTTATGTAAATTTAATATCATTTTAGCGCGTTGAGTAGCATCCAAATTATTTTGCACCGAAGAAGGTAATGGCAATAAATCAACAGGTGCACGAGGAACAAAACCATACACAATCTCAAATGGGCACATCTTTGTGGTAGAATGCAGCGAACGATTATAAGCAAATTCTATATGAGATAAACACTGTTCCCACAATTTGAAGTTCTTCTTTAAAAGAACCCGCAACATAGTAGACAAAGTTCTATTCACTACTTTAGTTTGTCCATCAGTTTGGGGATGACATGTAGTACTAAACAACAATTTAGTCCCCAACTTATCCCATAAACATCTCCAAAAGTGGCTAAGAAATTTAGTATCACGATCAGAAACAATAGTATTTGGCACACCATGCAAACGAACAATTTCACGAAAGAACAAATCAGCAATATGCGTAGCGTCATCCATTTTATGACAAGGAATAAAGTGTGCCATCTTAGAAAACCGATCCACAACAACAAAAATGCTATCCCTCCCCTTCTATGTACGAGGCAATCTGTAACATCCCAAAAATATAAAACAAGGATCATCAAACTCCAATCACTAAAATTAGGGTTAACAAAAACTTTGATCAATTAAAATCATATGAATGCATGTGTGAATGAGGTGATTGGATAAATGCATGAATGAACTTGTGTGATTAATCTAAATAGCAAGAAATGGTTTAAAGAGGAAAATAACATCATATAAAACATTTCCATGTAGAAACAAATCAAGAGAAAATAAAAAATAACAAATCAAATAAAGCAAATGGTCATTTTTGCCAATCTTGCTCACTAGGTCACTTTGAGTGTTTCTAGTCCAAGATTTCAAAGAGAAACTTTCCCAATTCTTTTCACCCCTTGCTATAACAAGTAAAAGTGAATCAAAGCCCACCTTTCAAACTTACAGAAACATTTGGCAACCTTATTCAAATCACATTTCAAAATTGAATCTTTATCATATGTGAAGATCACCCATTTTCAAAACACAAACAAACCAGTGCCCCTTGTCTAATCCAACTAACCAGACACTCCCTAGTATGTGCCTAGCAAACCCACCAAGTTTGAATCCAAAATTTAAATTTGAATCTCTTGCGGCCATTTTATCAAACACCTTGCAGAAATAAATCAAACAAACATCAAACACTATAGTGTGCAGTAATTTTGGCCTAACTTGTTCCCTATCTAGCTCACTCTACACCCTCAGTAGATCATCTAACTTGTTTAACCCCTCTAGCTCACTATAAACCAGACCATGCAATTAATGGCAAGCATGTCGAGCCTCAACTTGCCACCCCATTGTCGACAACAAGCTAGGAGCAGCACCAAGCCTAGCAAGCATGTCTAGCAGGCACCCCACCGTCCATCGCCACTCCCTATCCCAGCCCCGAGCACTACCATCCCCTGGACCACACGACAAGACCATGCCAAATCTCTCTACGTGCGAGCCGAGAGCGCGCCAGTGCGCCACCCTCGACCAGCACCCACAGACCGCGCGCCGCCCTCGCCGCGTGCGTGCGTGATCACCACCGCCCCAGCAACCCCGCAAACATGCCCGTTCGCCGCTGCGCGGACCACACACGTTGTGCGCCATTAAAATCGTCGTCAGACCCGCCTAGAGCATCGACGTGTTCCGACCGATCAGCACCGCCCCACTCCTCGGCACCACGCCATTGAGCTATGCCAGGGAGCACAGCACCTCCCCTACCGTCGCCCATGCTAGTAGCACTCCGTGCCGTCTACCACGACGAGCTCAGCCCGCGCCCGTCGGTCCCCTTCAGCCACTATAAATAGAGGCCTCCACCGCTCGTTTTCTTCAAACCAGTTCACTCCCCTCTCCCTCAGAACCACCCCACCTCACTCCCGGAGCAAAGCGAGTAGCGCATCGTCAGAATTTGGCCGGAGCCCGCCGCTGCTGGAGGAGAAGGGAGCCGTCGATTGGAGCCGCCCCAGGAGAAGCTGTCGGTACCAGGAGAACCGTCGTCGTTGACTTCATCGTTCGCCTCGTCGCTGACCCTCGCTTGAGCCCCGGTGAGCCTCCCATGACCCCCACCTACCGCACTAGGGTTCTTTCTCGCCGGCGCTGCCCGATGTGGACGATGAACCAGAGCCGTTCGATTAGAACTAGATCCCATGGTCCACATAGCCCCGTACCGCTTCGCCCCTCACCGTCTCACTAACGCGTGGGGACATCCACTTAACCAGCCCGCGCGTGCGCTGTGCGTAGTGGGCCGGCCCAGTAAAACCTCCCGCGCGACCCAACAATTCAAATTTAGTTTTATTCATTTAATTTCAAACACAGTTCTGTACCTAGATTCAAAAATCAACCCAGCTCGATTCACTGAACCAAAATGCATGAAACCAATTTTGTTAGAAAGGTACTGGAAAGCTGAATCCAAGCCCATTGGATTCAAACCATTTAGATTTATAGATCACCCCTGGTAAAAATAACAAGGTAGAAGCTTTTCTGCATTCAACCATTTTTAAAAATTCAACCATAAAAGCCTTTGAGTTGATTCCAACTCTAAAAAATCACATTTGACCATACCTTTGAGAATATATAAAAATATATAGGTTTACATACAGAAATAATGATCCAGTAATAAAAGAATGCCACATAGGCATTTCTAGTCACATTATTTAATTAAAATAAAAAGGTTAAACCTTATTATATTGTGACACCACTTTAAATCACATTCCCATGTACTGAAATATATGGTGATGACATGTGTCAACATGATCCCATGTTTGAGTTGGAGAATATTAAATCTTAAGTAGTTTTTCAATGAGTAGAAATTACTTTTCTCAAATTAAAATAAATAAGATAAGTGCTTTAATCTTGTAATGATAGTGATGATAATAGATCATCTAGTGTGAACCTTTGAGTGATGTTTAGAAATAGTTAAGTATTGTTTGGTGATTGTGTACCTCATATTTATTTATAGACGCTAGTACCGACCAAGGATACGAGGAGGAAGGAGGACACTACGAGGAAGAAGCCGAGGAGAACTTCAACCACTACTCTGCACAAGGCAAGCTAACACTTGCAAGATACCCTACTTATAAGCAAGATATTAACTTAGCAAGCTTACACCACTTGATACCCAATCCTAGCTTTACTTCCAAGCTTAACATTTTATTTTCTTTATCAAAGCTTTCTCTTAGAGTTTACATAGTGACTTGTAGATTCTAGAAAGATAATTGAAGGTAGCATAAAGAGCATAAAACTTGGCCTAAGTTAGATAATCTTAATGTCATCCTGAGGCATGAGATTTACTTAGATAATATACACTTGCTTATTACTCACCATTAGTATTTACCCCACTTGTAGATGCTAGTGCTAAGAATAAAACTTGATCAACTTTAGATGGGAATACGTAGTGAAAATGGTTATGAAAACCTTAGAATGATGAGTCATTCTACTGAAATGTTTTGACATGTGTTCTTGAACACCAGATGATTTTGATGATGAAAATGTTGAGGCATGAACCTTAGCCCTTTACAAAACTGATGGTTGTCTGGATGCAATACCATTCCAATTTTACCATACAACCACAATACCCGAAAATTGGGTAGGGCTTGACTAGAAATTTATATACCTTAGTATGGGTTCCCTTGCGGCCAAGGTCTGAGCTGAGGCTACCTTGTGAAGATTGTCCACCTGTGCAGTACCCAAGATGACAGTTGGTCATGGTTTGGAGGCCAAACTCATAGGAGAGGTGCCTATACTAGGGCATGAGTATGGTGAATTCAGGATTTGTTCCCGACGGATGTATCGAATGTTGTGGTGAAAGTGTACAATATCTGTAGAGTGTCAAACTATTCGAATAGCCGTGTCCGCGGTTATGGACAGTTGGAGTGGCCATACTGTTCCCCATCAGATGTTTTCAAAACAACTTGTGAAATTATTTGTGACTTTGACTTGACCATAACAGATTTGTGATATGAATTCAAGTTCCCACTTAGGTGTTAGAAAATTTTCAATTAGTTTTATTTGCTTCTGAACTTAGTAGAGGTAAATCTGACTTTTTGCAGAACAACCATAGAGCTTAGTACTTCCTATTCCAAAACCACTTAACTTATTAGTATTAGTTTGCGAGTACTTAAAGAGTACTCATGGCTTTGTCCCTGGCTATTCCCGTGGCCAGACTATGAAGAGGAGTATCAGGATGACGGACCGCAGGAAGGTTACGACAACTAGGATCATCTCCCATCGTCAGCATTGCCTGTGAACCGAAGATGGAGCTTTGCCTACACTATCGTTATCTTTATGTTATTCCGCTGCTTGAGTTGTATTAAGAACTAGATCATGAGATCCTTATTTGTGTAAGACCTTATGTATGGTTTGTAATGGATGATGTACTGTGATATACAAATCTGTTATGTATCGCAAAAATGGTAATCCTGAGATTGCGATGTATGGCATAACAGGCATCTGGGATTAAAAATCTGGGTGTTGACACAATACCAAAACAAAATCCATAGAAATATCCTCCCAAGGAACACTAGGAACAGGAAGAGGCATATATAAACCATGTGGATTAAGGCAAGACTTAGCTTTTTGACAAGTAGTGCAGCATGCCACGAATCTCTCAACATCTTGACGCATACGTGGCCAAAAGAAGTGCACAGCAAGAACATCCTCCTTTTGTGTCCCATCAATCCTCCTCCATGCGCCTCCTGTAACAACAAAATACGAACAGAACTATCTGGAACGCATAGTTTGTTAGCACGGAACACAAATCCATCATTGAAGACAAACTTGTTCCATGTTCTACCATCTCTACAATTCTGCAACACATCTTTAAATTCAGCATCATGCACATATTGTTCCTTAATGGTTTCCAATTCAAATATTTTGAAGTCAAGTTGAGATAACAAAGTATAATGGCACGACAAAGCATCAGCAATAACATTATCTTTACCCTTTTTGTGTTTGATAACATAAGGAAAATACTAAATAAATTCAACCCACTTTGCATGACGACGATTCAACTTAGCTTGACAACGAATATGCTTCAAAGATTCTTGATCAGAATGTATAACAAATTGTTTAGGCCATATATAATGTTGCCAAGTTTCTAATGTCCGAACCAGCGCATATAATTCTTTATCATAAGTAGAATATTCCAGACTAGCCCCACTCAATTTCTCACTAAAATATTGATGTGGACATCCCATCTATTGATACAACCGTTGTACCTACAGCTACACACATACAAGGACCTATCACTCGATATCGTGCCAAACAACTTAACTATCAGGTACTTTTGTTTCTTGGAAGTATTCCTCACATACATGAGAATATGATGCTGCCTAAATCAGATGTATTTCTTACTCTTAGGAATGATGGACCAAGCATGGATGAGAGGGACAAGGATTGGAGCATGGTCATGCATGGAGATGGCAGCAAGCATGTGATGATTCAAGAGAAGACCACAGATGAAGATTTCAGAACTTTGAGGCCACCATAATGAAGAAAGAAGGCTTGGATGAAATATTCAAGATTAATACTTCACAAATTCGTCCATAGCTTAATATGGTGTTGCGACACCTTTATTTTGGGCCAGGCCCATGTAATTTTTGCATAATTTTAAATAGCCACTTTTAGAGTCTGTATTTGAGGAGAAAAGGACTTCTAGGGTTGGATTCGGCCACCACTTCTATGGCTGGCCGAAACCCCACCTTTTTCTCCTTATATACTCCCCTTAGCCGTCACCATAGACTCGGATTTTGTTTAGACATTAAGTTAGCCATCATAGCAACTTCGCCAAGGCTCGAGCGTCGCAGAGGCCTCTTGTACTTCGCACCTATACAGGATCCCACCTTTTCAATAAAGCTTTCATCTTAATCCACAATATCTTGATTGCAATATTAGTTCTTACTTGTTCTCGATTTCAGGTAGAAATTAAGACCCTTGCTGGTCAGGCTGATCGTGTTCCCGCAGGATCGGTAACCTCCAGGAGATTGGCCTAGCGATTGCATTGGCGCTCGTGCTCGCACGTGTAGTCGGATCCTCAAGCCTGAACTCCACCCAAAGCGACTATCACCATCTCATCGAAAGATCGGACACCTTTGCCCTATCAAGTGGTATCAGATTCCAGGTTGCTCGGTGAGATTTTACTGTTTTCGTAGATTAGATCTGTTCTACCTATAACCCACGAAAAAGCCAAAAACACAGTTAGAGTTTAGATCCATCCCATCACCAATCTACGCCTTGCATTATCTTTTCAGTTTTGCATTGTTGAATTTGTGTCTGCATCGTCGCGTCGAGTTGCTGGTCTTAGTGTCTCGTCCCTTAGAGTTTCAAGTTCTGATCACAGTAGTCACCGCCACACTCGCAGATCATCGCCACCATATTTCACCACCATATTCCGCTGCCATACACACAGCCACCATAAACCCTAAAACTCCGCCACCGCCTTCCTACCGCGACACGGATTCGATCACCTTTCCTGCCGCGGCACGAGTTCGAGTTGAGTTATTGTTTCCTAGTTATTTATTTTTACTCTCCTTCCTTGTTGTTTCCGTGTTGAGCTAAAGTTCGTGTCGAGCTCCAAGTTCAGTCGTAAGTCCAAAAGGAGAGCAAAAAAAAGTCTGGAACCACCCCGGGTGTTGACACAATCCCAAAACAAAATCCATAGAAATATCCTCCCAAGGAACACTAGGAACAGGAAGAGGCATATATAAACCATGTGGATTAAGGCGAGACTTAGCTTTTTGACAAGTAGTGCAGCGTGCCACGAATCTCTCAACATCTTGATGCATACGTGGCCAAAAGAAGTGCACATCAAGAACATCCTCCATTTTCTTGACACCAAAGTGTCCCATCAATCCTCCTCCATGCGCCTCCTGTAACAACAAAAGACGAACATAACTATCTGGAACGCATAGTTTGTTAGCACGGAACACAAATCCATCATTGAAGACAAACTTGTTCCATGTTCTACCATCTCTACAATTCTGCAACACATCTTTAAATTCAGCATCATGCACATATTGTTCCTTAATGGTTTCCAATTCAAAAAAATTGAAGTCAAGTTGGGATAACAAAGTATAATGGCACGACAAAGCATCAGCAATAACATTATCTTTACCCTTTATGTGTTTTATAACATAAGGAAAAGACTAAATAAATTCAACCCACTTTGCATGACGACGATTAAACTTAGCTTGACTACGAATATGCTTCAAAGATTCATGATCAGAATGTATAACAAATTGTTTAGGCCATAGATAATGTTGCAAAGTTTCTAATGTCCAAACCAGCGCATATAATTCTTTATCATAAGTAGAATAGTTTAGACTAGCCCCACTCATCTTCTCACTAAAATATGCAAAAGGTTTTCCCTCTTGTAATAACACACCTCCCAAACCAATTCCACTAGCATCACATTCAAGCTCAAAAGTCTTATTAAAATTAGGATGTTGGAGTAATGGAGCATGTGTTGACTTATCTTTCAATATCACGAAGGCTTGTTGTTATGCATCGCCCCAAACAAAGGGCACATCCTTCTTGGTAAGTTGATTCAGCGGCGCGGCAATTGATCAAAAGTCCGTCACAAAGCGCCTATAAAAACCAGCGAGGCCAAGAAAACTCCTCACTTGTGTGACCGTCTTGGGCTGCGGCCAATTCTTAATAGCTTCAATCTTGGCTGGTTCCACTTTAATACCCTGTGATATAACAACATATTCAAGAAACGCAACTCGATCGGTGCAAAAGGTGCACTTATCAAGATTACCAAACAAACGTGCATCGCGTCACTACTAGGAAAACGGCTATAGGTAATCCACACATCCGTGGCACACGTGCTAGTGGTGCCCCACGGGTAAAATAGGCATGGCGCACTGCCCACAGGTGCCCTACGGCTAATTGCCGTAAGCGTGGCGCACATGAACATAGTGCGCCACAGATATGTGTGGGCCAGGGCCCTGTTGGCCGCACGCCAAACATCCGTAGCGCACATAGGGTAGGTGCGCTACGGTTGTTAGTGTCAACTGTGGCGCACATGGAGGGGGTGCGCTACGCCTAAGCGCATGCCCCTCTCTGCTGTTAAACGGCCAGACACATCCGTGGCGCACTATGCCATGTGCGCCATGGATGTATAAACTTAGTAGTAGGGCACCTTGCCCTAGTGCCCTACGCCTAACTATCCTGCACCAACTCCCCCCCCCCATGGATCGCCTTTTTAGACTTTGCAAAAAATAAAATAAAATGATAAACACTTCAAAAAATTAAATCCTTTTATATTTAGGTAGGTAATGTGGTATAGCTTCTAGTAAAATTAACAAACATGAGTTTCGACTTTATTTGCAAAAAAAATTCATGCCACGGTAAAAAGACCGTAACTTTTGCATACGATGTAAAAAAAACGTATAATATACCAAAATGACCAGAACGAGATTCCAGATCCGATTTTTTAGAATCTCAAAATTCGAAAAGAGTAAAAAGTTATGGCAAAAACAAGATTTTTTGCTGCAGAAAAAAAATTTGAGGCAACTTAGCCGTAGCGCACCACCACCTAGTGCGCCACGGATAATCTTGGGCGGGATTCAAATTTGAATCACCACCCCGCCCACCTAACCCTATTCCCTCCCTCTTCTCTTTTTCATTCTCCTCCCTCCTCCTTTTCCTTCTCTCTTCTCCTCCTCCTTTTCCTTCTCTCTTCTCCTCCTCCTCCTCCTCCTCCTTTACTTCTCCTCCTTCCCTTGCCGTGGCAGTGACGATGGCGATGGCGGCGGCGACCTTCTCCCCCTCCTTGCAGTCATGACGGCGACGACCTCCTTCCTTGCGGCCTCCTCCTCGCCTCCTCCTCCTTGAAGTCACGAAGAGCGATGACGAGCTCCGACGACCGCCGAAGACCTCCTTCTCCTTGCGGCAACCTCCTCCCTTCTCCAGCCACACCTCACTGCCTCTCTTCCTCGATGCCGGCAAGGAGTAGCAAGGCCATGGCCTCCCGCACCTCCCTGCGGTGGTAGGTCGTGGCCACGGCCACCTCCCTGCCGGCGAGGCGACACGACGGCGGCGATGCGGAGCCGATTGCTTTTGCAATTCAAAACGAGGGTGTTTTTTGCATTTTTTTTTATTTTTGAAAAAAACATCCGTGGCGCACCTGTACCCCTACCCGTGGTGCACCTGGTAGTGCGGCACGCCTATCTCGATATAACCGTGGCGCACCACAGCTACGAGATAGCCGTAGCGCGAGGCCCGTGGCGCACTGCTAGTGCGCCACAGAAGGCCTTGTCAGGTGCGCCACGAATAGGCGTTTTTCTAGTAGTGCGTAAAGCATTGAAAACATCACGTAATTGTTCAAAATGATCCTCTAAAGATTTTCTATAAATTAGAATATCATCAAAGTAGACTACCACAAAACGTCCAATGAAAGCACGTAAAACTTCGTTCATTAATCTCATAAATGTGATGGGTGCATTAGTTAAACCAAACGGCATCACTAACCACTCATATAAACCGAACTTAGTTTTAAATGCAGTTTTGCATTCATCTCCTAATCTCATACGAATCTGGTGGTAACCACTACGCAAATCAACTTTAGAAAACATGGTAGAGCCACTCAATTCATCAAGCATATCATCTAAACGTGGAATAGGATGACAATATATAATAGTAATATTATTGATAGCTCTACAATTAGTACACATGCGCGAAGAACCATCTTTCTTAGGTACCAAAATAATAGGAACACCACATGGGCTAAGGGACTCATGAATATGATTTCTATTGAGTATTTCCTAAATTTGGCGTTGTATCTCCTTTGTCTCCTCTGGATTGGTTCGATATGGCGCGCAGTTGGGCAACATAGCACCAGGAATTAGATCAATTTGGTGCTCGATTCCTCTAATAGGAGGTAGTCCTGGTGGCATCTCAGCAAGAAAAACGTCCTCATATTCCTGCAAAAGGTTAGCAACAGCAGGTGGCAAATAAGGAGGCATATCCTCAAATGAAAACAAAACCTCTTTGCAGACAACTGCATAACATTGAGTATTGTTTACATCTAGTTCAACAATATCAATTATATTTGCAAGTAGACATGGTCTCTTCAAACGAATTTTAGTAGAAAGTTTAGAATCAGATTTAGTGTTCTTTGGTGGTACAAAATCTGCAGCAATAATCTGATTCTCACTTTTTGTTTTCTCCTCAGTTTTAGCTCTACTAGCTCTAGCAAGATCATCTTTTAAAATCTGTTCGGGAGTCATAGGTTTTTGACCAATTTTCTTTCCATCATGCATAATAGAATAGTGATTAGTTTTGCCATTATGAATAGATTCTCTATCAAATTGCCATGGTCTACCAAGTAACAAAGAACAAGCTTGCATAGGTACAACCTCACAATCAACAAAAATATATACCAATAGTAAACTGCACGCGTATCGTTATTGTTACCTTGATCTTGCAAGAACTCTCAAACCATTGGATGTAATATGAATGTGTGCATTTGTCTTGTTGGAAGTGCAAGATTCTCTACCATGTCAACACTAGCCATATTGTTACAACTCCCTCCATCAATGATTATCCTTATAGTTCTTTCCTTGACAATGTCGCGTGGTTGGAACAGTTTGTGGCATTGATAATGCTCAGATTTGCTCAATTACACACTCAACACACGTTGTGCCACTAAGCTCTTGTATTAATCAGCAGTTTCAGCTCCCATTATCTCTGTCTCTTCTTCAAAATCGGAGTTGTCGCCATCTCGAGCAGAAATAAGATCTTAATGTATCTTCATCAAATTCACTTGCTGAATCATATTCACCATCTTCGCGCACCATCATAACACGTTGTGTTGTGCACTGTCGCTCAATATGACCATAACCCCAGCACTTGCGCCATTGTATATCCTTTGTTTTACCCGTGGAAGCCATAGAAGATGCACTATGAGCAGGAGTGTTGGATGACGGTGGAGGAGCAGCTGAAGGAAGCCTTGTGGTAGCTTTGGAAGTGGTAGTAGTGTAAGAGGTCCGAACCTTTAATAAGGTAGAGATTCCTGTGTTTACAATGATAGTCCCTAGATAAATAGCTAGCATCCGCAGTTAAGATATAATATCAAGAAACAAAGGTCATAATACAACTTTATAACCAGGAATAAAATAATTTATTACATCTTACATAGCTCATATGGATATCTCATTACAATGCAGAATAAATAACTATAGCATGGGGTCCTTCATCTTCAAAGTGCCACAGACAATCATGTTGGTTGTAGACATGTAATCCTAATCAACACACTTCACTAACATCAAACAAACCTGCAACATAATAAGTTACAGCCACAAGGGTCAATACATTTGAATTGTATTGGCAAGTGATACTATGGTAGTATAGTGGTATCTATCATCTATATGCATTTGGCTAAGTAGAGCTTAGGCTTGCTTTGCTCAAAATAGATTTTCCTTATCTTTTGAAAACACTAAGTTTTTGTTTGTCAAAAATCACCCAAGGCATCTCCCAATAGAAATTGGCGATCCTTCAACCCTTGTTCAACCACAAAATTTTAACTTAGAAATTGGGATGAGGAGATTCTTGATAGCTTCCATGTCTTGATGCTCAAATTGTCCTTTACCAGGGACATGGCTAAGTACTTAGATTCTTCACTCTGCAGAGGTGGTGCACTTTCCCCACGAGACTTGGTTTCATCAAGACAAGATCTTTCAGAACCTTCCCTTAGACCAGAATGGACGCGTTCCAACCTATCATCCCCTACCACCAACTGTCCATTTGGATAATTTATTGCAACCTATATGATCCAGGTAGAGCCCATAATGCCAAGTGGCTGCACTTGAAGCTTCTCAACATTTGGCATATCAAATATCTTTGTTCCTGGGTGGCCATCCACAAGTGAGATACACAAGGTAAATCATAGAAATGGGCCTTGTGTAACCACTCAACACAAACCATTCCTTCCATTCCACCTAGGTGATTCATTCAATTAGTTGTTTTATTAAACAAAACACAAGTCCTTGACTTAGAAATATTCCATAACATGAATATAATCCACCCTTGTTTTCTACTAGCTAAGCTAAGCATGATAGTAGTAGGAACCTTAACTTAGGAAATTTCTACTAAGGTTTCATCTACTAGGATTTACCATGGCATAGTTTATACTTAGTAAAAATTCCATGCAAGTCCTACTTAGAAATATCACTAATGCATAGTGAAAATAATGGGACAAAGTATGAAGCATCACTTGCCTTTTTGGTAGAGAATATAAGTTCACTCCTTGATCTTGCAATATTCACACTCTTCAAATTCCACTACAATTCAATCAAGCAAGGCACAATTTCAATCTACATTCAAGCAAACATCACATAAAATAATAGAAACAAAGTACTACTTGCAAGCGTGCAAGAGATTGTTTATTTGGAAAAGTGGTTTCTAATGGGTTATAAACAATTGAAAACACCTATTGGTGATTTTATAAAAGTGGCAAAACCATTTGAAAAAGATCTTACTTATAAACCATTTTTAAACCAAATCAATATTTTATGTGGTTGAAAATGCCTTTTTAGCAGAGCAATAATTTTTATAGGGTTCATAAAATATATTTTTAAATCATAAAACTTTGTGTTTAGGGTCAGAGTGTTTAAATCAAAACATTTCCCAAAGGTTTTTTTCCAAAAGCGTTTTTAACACATATGCATTACTTTTATTTGACTAGAAATGTTCTAAATCAAAGATTTACTCTTTTGCCTCACAAAATATGTTTTTGAATCCACAAGTTGGTTTCTATGGTCAGTAGGGTCAAAACAATCCATTTGCCAAAAAAATTATCACAAAAATAATTTTAGAATGAATTTTATATTCAAAATAGGCCTATACAAGTTTCTGCAAAAACAACCATTTTTCCAGAAGCAATTCACTAAACAAATTGTATGGTTGGAAAGTACTTGCTCTGCTGATTCCATTGATATAAAATTTGCAAAATTTGGACGTGTGGTTTGAAAGTTATGCAATTTACAAGTTTGATCATCTAATAGAATAGTTTCTGGTTTTTAAATCTAAACCTAGGCCACGTGGCTGCTTCCTATTGGGCAAAAAAGGTTCGCTGTCACATCCCAAGATTTTCCAAATCTTGTAAAGTGAAAATAAATTAATAAAATAAAACTTTGTTTGATTTTCAGAGCCAGAAGAAACTTTTTGAACTCAATTGGAACTTCAAACCCATTTGAATTAAATAAAATCCTAAAGGGATTTAAAAGGATAAACATTATAAATAAAGGAAAATAAAATATTTTGGTACTACTACTATAGATCTTTTAATAAAAGATTTTGTTTTCAAATGAAATAGAAGTTTATAAATAAAGAACATTTTATAAAGCCAAATTAAACCTTGGCCAAGCTTTGGATTTAAAACATTTTGTTTTGAATTAAAATAGCAAAAGTTGATTTAAATAAATTAATAAGGATTTAATACCCAACTTTATTTAATAAAAGGTTTTACCAATTTAATTGAAACTTCAAAGCTTATTAAAAGTATTTAAAATAAGTTTTCCAAATATTTCATATTCACAAATAAAACCTACTAAAGTGTTTTGGCTTTGTTTTTAGATTTCAAAATAAATATCTCAATAAAACAAATACTATTTGATTTAATAATGAAAGTCTATTATATTTAATTAATAATGGACTCTAAAATAAAAGGGTATTTTATTTTAAACAAATTTCCAAGTATTCTTTATTTCCAAATAAAACCCACTGATTTGTTTTTGAAAATATTTGGATTTCAAATGGAGACTCTATTAATTAAATCAAACCCTATTTTATTAAATACCTAATGAACCACTTTTATTTAATTAATGAATGGTCTTAAAAAGAATAAAAAAAATTATTTTATTTTTGGAATTTGGTTTCTATTGATAAACAGAACCAAATTCATATTTGAAAAGCTTGATGATTGTTTGAATCATTTTGAATGTGTTTGGTTGTTTGAATCTCAAAACAGGAAAATAGAAATAGAAAAGGAAAAAGAATCAGACAGAAAAAAATAGTGCAAAGACCCAGCCCAACAATCTGGCCCAACAGCCCAGTCCAGCCCACCTGTTCCCACGCCCCCGAAGTGTTTTCTTTACCGCAGAAGCAACCCGCACAGTCACTGAACACTGGACCCCATTTCCTCTCCTTTTCCCATAGACCAGAGGACCCCACTGCCACGTCTCTTCTTCCCCACCCCGCGAACTGTTCTTCCTGCTCACTTCGCCGTTGCAGACTTGATTCCTCAGACTTAATTCGCTTTAATGCCACGAGTAAAACCTGCAGTGATCACGCGTGTTAAATCACCAGTCACTCCTCTCCGTTTCCCCTCTGCCTCCTTCCCCGAGCATGCCTCCAGGCCGTCGCAATTTGTCCTCGAACAGCTCCGTCTCCGACGAGCTTCCACCGACGAATACGACCGAGCCACACCACCTCCTGCCTCCCCGAACACACGAGCACGCTCACCGCATCCTGGCGCATCTTACCGTGCCAATCATTCATCCGCGGGCGCCCAGAGCATCAACTTCGACAACATCTGACCGCGCCGCCGCGTCTGCCTCACTCCGACGAAGTCCCCTGGTAAACACCGACCGCCCCGTGCTCTCTCGTTCATGCTCCTACACTCGCCACACTCGACTGCGTCTAATCGTGTACTCGTTTTCCCTCGGGGCGAATCACAGCTCCACCCACGACGAGCTCCAGAACCATCTGACGCCGACCAAGTCTCCGGCGAGCAATTAATCACAACTTCGCGTGCCCCTCGTCGAACCAGCAGTACCTTGAGCTTCACTATGTCCTCCTGAGCCTGGTGAGCATCTTCTTACCCTTTCTTGCTTCCTGCCTCGCCAGCGCCGCCGCCAACTGGTCGCTCCGCCGCTCGCCGTTGTCATCGCGCCGCCAGTCCTTGGCCAGGCAGCAGCAGCCGTCCGATCTTGATCCAGTGGATAGGATAGAAAGTAGAGCGAAGCGGTAAGTGGTGCTCCTGTGCCGCACGATTTAACTGAAATCCAACGGACGTCGTCGCGTGATCCGGCCGAACCGTTACCAACGAATGACGACGTGACGCGTGGCCAGAGTTTGTGTTAAAACAGATTTTTGAATCAGAATTATTTGCAAACTTCAAACCTTTGTAACTTTCAAACCACACGTCCAAAAATTACAAATTTGGTATCAATGGATTCAGGAGAACAAGCCCTAGCCAACTGTGGCCTTAGTTTAGAAAATAGTATATGTTAGTTTGCCTGAATTTGCAGATTCATTTATGAGCTTGTTTAGAGTATAAAAATTGTTTAAAATTGTTTTTAAGGTTAAAACTTTTGCAAAATGGTTTGTTGTGACCTTACTGACCCTAGGAACGAACCCTTTGTGTTAAAAATGATTTTGGAAAGATTTTAGTTGGATTACTTGACTTAGTCATTTTCTAGCCAAATAAAAAGAATGGTTTTTGTTATAAAAATGTTTATGGAAAGAAAACTTTAAGGAAATGTTTTGGACCAAACCTACTGAACCAAAACACCAAGTTTTGCAAATTAGCAACTCATTTGGTGAACAACTTAAGAGTTTTGCCTTGATAAAAACATTTTTCACCACATAAAATGATGAATGGATTTAAAGATAGTTTTTGGACAAAACCCTCTTGCTAATGACTTTGCCACTTTGGTAAATGACCAATTTGGATCTTACAAAGTTTAGAAACCCCATAGAGACCCCCTTTGCAAAATAAAACTATCTTGTGCATGCTCCCATGCATGAATTGGTTTTCTTTGTCTTGTGGGTGTGAATTTGTTTGAGTGACTATTGGTTGGAATGTAAATTGAATTGGTGTTTTCTTGATTGACTTGTAGAGAAGTGTGAGACTATCAAGATCAAGGAGTGAACCACCATTCCTACCAAAAAGGCAAGTGATGCTTCATACTTTTTGTCCCATTACTTTTTCTATGCATTAGTGATTTTGCTAAGTAAACTTGCATGGATTTTGCTAAGTATAGATGTTGCTATAGGAAAACCTAGTAGATGAATCCTTAGTAAGATTTTCATAAGTTAGAGATTCCTACTACTACCAAGCTTAGCCTAGCTAATAGAAAACATGGGTGGAATATATATATTCACACTATGGAAAAATATTCTAAGTCTGAGGACTTAAGTTTTGTTTAATAAAACAACTAAGTTAATGAATCACCTGGGTGGAATGGGCTTGCTTGGTGGAGATTGGTTGAGTGGTTCACAATGCCATAGACTTGGATTGTGTATCTCACTTGTGGTATGCCACCCAGGAACAAAGGGATTTGAGATGTCAAATGTTGAGAAGCTTCAAGTGCGACCACTTGGCAATATGGGCTCTGCCATGATCATATAGGTTGCAAGAACTTAGCCAAATGGACAGTGGGTGGTAGTGTTTGATAGGTTGGAGCGCGTCCATTTTGGTCTAAGGGAAGGCTTCTGAAAGATTTTGTCTTGGGAAACCAAGTCTTGTGGGTAAAGTGCACCACCTCTGCAGAGTGTAAAATCTAAGTACTTAGCCATGTCCCTGGTAAAGGACAATTTGAGCATCAAGACATGGAAGCAATCAAGAATCTCATCATTCCAATTTCTAAGTTAAAATCTTGTGGTTTGAACAAGGGATTGTTTGAATTCTTCAATCATTGATGGAGAGATGGCTTGGTACAAGGATCTTGAAATCTTTGATTGAGAAAAATGATTTTGTCAAGAGAAACTTAGTATTTTCAAAATGATAAGAAAAATCTATTTTGAGCAATGCAAGACTCAACTCCACTTAGCCAAATGCATATAGATGTTAGACTCCACTATACTACCATAGTATCACTTGCCAATACAATTCAAATGTATTGACCCTTTGTGGCTGTAACTTGTATGTTGCAGGTTTGATTGATTTTAGTGAAGATTGTTTGATTAGGATTACAAAGTCTACAACCAACATCTGCCTGTGGCACTTTGAAGATGAAGGACCCCATGATTATAATTATTCCGCTGCAATGTAATGTAATAGCCAAATGAGCTATGTATTGATGTAATAAAATTATGTTATTTCTGGTTATAAAGTTATAATATGACCTTTGTTTCTTGATATTACATCTAAACTGTGGATGCTAGCTATTGATCCAGGGACTAGCATTGTAAAACACAGAGGGCTCTATCTTATTAAAGATTGGGACCCCTACAGATGGTATCAGAGCATTGTGTTGCCTGTAGGATTTGTAAACCCTAGGATTGGACAAAAACCCTTAGAAAAATAGGAGTTGTATTTGTTCCAAAAACTTATTTACAAAACAATCTTGTAAACTCTTTCCTCAACCATTTTGGTTTCAACTCTACATCTCTTCTACTTCAACTTGATGGAAAAGCCTACCCCATGACCAAAGACTACACCATGTGCAAAAGACTTCTTCAACATCTTCAACTCTAATGACTTCAACATCTTCAGCTCTAATGACTTCAACATCTTCAGCATATTCACCAAGGACTACAAGTGAATCAAGGAAATCTTGCTCAAGATTTAGAGACTGAGGGAATGCAAAATAAGAAGGAGCCATCAGCAACTTTGAAGTATTGCAACCAAGAGTTTTCTCAAGGAAACCATGATCCCAAGTAAGAGGAAGAAACCAAGAAAGAAGGAAGATCACAAGTGAACCATATAGATGGACCACCATATTTTAGTTAAGTCAAAACCACCAACTTGTGAGGTGTAACAAAAATATTTTGTTGCCTAAGTATGTGCTTGAACCTTGTTTGAGTGAAATGTTTGTTTGTGATTGCTTGCACATTGCTTGTGTGAGTTGTGATGTGTGTGATTAGAAATATTTCCTTAGAAATATCTTGCCTATTCTAATCTCCTATCAAACCCAAATAGATGACTACTCCAAGAGACATCAACACCAACCAAGAAGACAACATGAGAGAACTTATAGCAACCCAAAACCAGTTGAGCCAAGAAACAACTCAACTTTTAGCCAACAACAATGGACTAGACCCAGCCATACAAAGGATATTGAAACTTCAATCCCAATTGTTGCAAGGAATGGTTACTCAAATGATCAACATGAGAGAAAACTTTTTCCAAATAGCTAATGACAACAAGGATGACAAAGATGCTATTCTAGAAGGAACCCAAGCCAACAATAGTTTTAGAGACAAGGATCATGCATCCAAGGAACATGAAGATCAATGCCTCAAGAGGAGAGAAAGATCTCCCACCTATGAAGAACATGAACTAGAAGAACTCCTAGCTTTGGAGAGACCCAAAAAGAAGAAGAAGGACATAAGCCAGTTGCAATGTTACAATTGCAAAGAGATGGGACACTATGCCAATGAATGCCCAGAAAAGAAGAAGAACCAAAGAGACAAACAAAAGGCAATGAAACCCAAGGAAAAGAAAGATATTAGCCAAGTGATGTGCAAACACTGCAAAGAGTTAGGACATTATGCAAACAACTGTCCAGAAAAGATGAAGCATAAGATAAACCAACCTATAAAGGATCTCAGCCTTGTCACATGTTTCAAGTGTGAAAACAAAGGACACTATGCAGATGTTTGTCCAGAGAAGATGAAAGACAAGTTAAATAAGTCTATGAAGGATCTCAACCTTGGCCCATGAGTCAAGTATGGAAACCAAGGACACAATGCAAAAGTTTGCTTAGAGAAGTTTTCCCCAGGATCCCAAGAAGGACAATGTGTAATTTTTGTTTGAAAATTTTTAAGGGTGGTAGTACCCTAGTTGTTTTGAACTTGCTTGTAACCCCAGCCTCCCCAAATCTCGGGACGAGATTTATTTTAAGGGTGGTAGCCTGTCACATCCCAAGATTTTCCAAATCTTGTAATGTGAAAATAAATTAATAAAATAAAACTTTGTTTGATTTTCAGAGCCAGAAGAAACTTTTTGAACTCAATTGGAACTTCAAACCCATTTGAATTAAATAAAATCCTAAAGGGATTTAAAAGGATAAACATTTTAAATAAAGGAAAATAAAATATTTTGGTACTACTACTATAGATCTTTTAATAAAAGATTTGTTTTCAAATGAAATAGAAGTTTATAAATAAAGAACATTTTATAAAGCCAAATTAAACCTTGGCCAAGCTTTGGATTTAAAACATTTTGTTTTGAATTAAAATAGCAAAAGTTGATTTAAATAAATTAATAAGGATTTAATACCCAACTTTATTTAATAAAAGGTTTTACCAATTTAATTGAAACTTCAAAGCTTATTAAAAGTATTTAAAATAAGTTTTCCAAATATTTCATATTCACAAATAAAACCTACTAAAGTGTTTTGGCTTTGTTTTTAGATTTCAAAATAAATATCTCAATAAAACAAATACTATTTGATTTAATAATGAAAGTCTATTATATTTAATTAATAATGGACTCTAAAATAAAAGGGTATTTTATTTTAAACAAATTTCCAAGTATTCGTTATTTCCAAATAAAACCCACTGATTTGTTTTTGAAAATATTTGGATTTCAAATGGAGGCTCTATTAATTAAATCAAACCCTATTTTATTAAATACCTAATGAACCACTTTTATTTAATTAATGAATGGTCTTAAAAAGAATAAAAAAATTATTTTATTTTTGGAATTTGGTTTCTATTGATAAACAGAACCAAATTCATATTTGAAAAGCTTGATGATTGTTTGAATCATTTTGAATGTGTTTGGTTGTTTGAATCTCAAAACAGGAAAATAGAAATAGAAAAGGAAAAAGAATCAGACAGAAAAAAATAGTGCAAAGACCCAGCCCAACAATCTAGCCCAACAGCCCAGTCCAGCCCACCTGTCCCCACGCCCCCGAAGCGTTTTCTTTACCGCAGAAGCAACCCGCACAGTCACTGAACACTGGACCCCATTTCCTCTCCTTTTCCCACTGACCAGAGGACCCCACTGCCACGTCTCTTCTTCCCAACCCCGCGAACTGTTCTTCCTGCTCACTTCGCCGTTGCAGACTTGATTCCTCAGACTTAATTCGCTTTAATGCCACGAGTAAAACCTGAAGTGATCACGCGTGTTAAATCACCAGTCACTCCTCTCCGTTTCCCCTCTGCCTCCTTCCCCGAGCACGCCTCCAGGCCGTCGCAATTTGTCCTCGAACAGCTCCGTCTCCGACGAGCTTCCACCGACGAATACGGCCGAGCCACACCACCTCCTGCCTCCCCGAACACACGAGCACGCTCACCGCATCCTGGCGCATCTTACCGTGCCAATCATTCATCCGCGGGCGCCCAGAGCATCGACTTCGACAACATCTGACCGCGCCGCCGCGTCTGCCTCACTCCGACGAAGTCCCCTGGTAAACACCGACCGCCCCGTGCTCTCTCGTTCATGCTCCTACACTCGCCACACTCGACTTCTTCTAATCGTGTACTCGTTTTCCCTCGGGGCGAATCACAGCTCCACCCACGACGAGCTCCAGAACCATCTGACGCCGACCAAGTCTCCGGCGAGCAATTAATCACAACTTCGCGTGCCCCTCGTCGAACCAGCAGTACCTTGAGCTTCGCCGTGTCCTCCTGAGCCTGGTGAGCATCTTCTTACCCTTTCTTGCTTCCTGCCTCGCTAGCGCCGCCGCCAACTGGTCGCTCCGCCGCTCGCCGTTGTCATCGCGCCGCCAGTCCTTGGCCAGGCAGCAGCAGCCGTCCGATCTTGATCCAGTGGATAGGATAGAAAGTAGAGCGAAGAGGTAAGTGGTGCTCCTGTGCCGCACGATTTAACTGAAATCCAACGGACGTCGTCGCGTGATCCGGCCGAACCGTTACCAACGAATGACGACGTGACGCGTGGCCAGAGTTTGTGTTAAAACAGATTTTTGAATCAGAATTATTTGCAAACTTCAAACCTTTGTAACTTTCAAACCACACGTCCAAAAATTACAAATTTGGTATCAATGGATTCAGGAGAACAAGCCCTAGCCAACTGTGGCCTTAGTTTAGAAAATAGTATATGTTAGTTCGCCTGAATTTGCAGATTCATTTATGAGCTTGTTTAGAGTATAAAAATTGTTTAAAATTGTTTTTAAGGTTAAAACGTTTGCAAAATGGTTTGTTGTGACCTTACTGACCCTAGGAACCAACCCTTTGTGTTAAAAATGATTTTGGAAAGATTTTAGTTGGATTACTTGACTTAGTCATTTTCTAGCCAAATAAAAAGAATGGTTTTTGTTATAAAAATGTTTATGGAAAGAAAACTTTAAGGAAATGTTTTGGACCAAACCTACTGAACCAAAACACCAACTTTTGCAAATTAGCAACTCATTTGGTGAACAACTTAAGAGTTTTGCCTTGATAAAAACATTTTTCACCACATAAAATGATGAATGGATTTAAAGATAGTTTTTGGACAAAACCCTCTTGCTAATGACTTTGCCACTTTGGTAAATGACCAATTTGGATCTTACAAAGTTTAGAAACCCCATAGAGACCCCCTTTGCAAAATAAAACTATCTTGTGCATGCTCCCATGCATGAATTGGTTTTCTTTGTCTTGTGGGTGTGAATTTGTTTGAGTGACTATTGGTTGGAATGTAAATTGAATTGGTGTTTTCTTGATTGACTTGTAGAGAAGTGTGAGACTAGCAAGATCAAGGAGTGAACCACCATTCCTACCAAAAAGGCAAGTGATGCTTCATACTTTTTGTCCCATTACTTTTTCTATGCATTAGTGATTTTGCTAAGTAAACTTGCATGGATTTTGCTAAGTATAGATCTTGCTATAGGAAAACCTAGTAGATGAATACTTAGTAAGATTTTCATAAGTTAGAGATTCCTACTACTACCAAGCTTAGCCTAGCTAATAGAAAACATGGGTGGAATATATATATTCACACTATGGAAAAATATTCTAAGTCTGAGGACTTAAGTTTTGTTTAATAAAACAACTAAGTTAATGAATCACCTGGGTGGAATGGGCTTGCTTGGTGGAGATAGGTTGAGTGGTTCACAATCCCATAGACTTGGATTGTGTATCTCACTTGTGGTATGCCACCCAGGAACAAAGGGATTTGAGATGTCAAATGTTGAGAAGCTTCAAGTGCAACCACTTGGCAATATGGGCTCTGCCATGATCATATAGGTTGCAAGAACTTAGCCAAATGGACAGTGGGTGGTAGTTTTTGATAGGTTGGAGCGCGTCCATTTTGGTCTAAGGGAAGGCTTCTGAAAGATTTTGTCTTGGGAAACCAAGTCTTGTGGGTAAAGTGCACCACCTCTGCAGAGTGTAAAATCTAAGTACTTAGTCATGTCCCTGGTAAAGGACAATTGGAGCATCAAGACATGGAAGCAATCAAGAATCTCATCATTCCAATTTCTAAGTTAAAATCTTGTGGTTTGAACAAGGGATTGTTTGAATTCTTCAATCATTGATGGAGAGATGGCTTGGTACAAGGATCTTGAAATCTTTGATTGAGAAAAATGATTTTGTCAAGCAAAAACTTAGTATTTTCAAAATGATAAGAAAAATCTATTTTGATCAATGCAAGCCTCAACTCCACTTAGCCAAATGCATATAGATGTTAGACTCCACTATACTACCATAGTATCACTTGCCAATACAATTCAAATGTATTGACCCTTTGTGGCTGTAACTTGTATGTTGCAGGTTTGATTGATTTTAGTGAAGATTGTTTGATTAGGATTACAAAGTCTACAACCAACATCTGCCTGTGGCACTTTGAAGAGGAAGGACCCCATGATTATAATTATTCCGCTGCAATGTAATGTAATAGCCAAATGAGCTATGTATTGATGTAATAAAATTATGTTATTTCTGGTTATAAAGTTATAATATGACCTTTGTTTCTTGATATTACATCTAAACTGTGGATGCTAGCTATTGATCCAGGGACTAGCATTGTAAAACACAGAGGGCTCTATCTTATTAAAGATTGGGACCCCTACATTCGTGTGGATCAACAGATATAGGCCGTTGGATTAAAATGAAATCGTGCGGCACATGTGGACGCGTACTCTTTCGATTGGATCTAATCCTAGCCAAACGTTGTGCATCCTACGGCTACAAAGCGCTTGCCAGGAACTGGCGGCGCGAACGACGATGGCTGGCGGCGGCGCGGTCTGTCAGTGGTGTCTCCCGCGATGTAGGAAGCGAGGGAGAGGATGATGAGGCTAACTGCGTTCGCCGCGATGTGCTGAAGCTCGTCGTATCCTTGGTTGGCGAAGGGGCGCTCTGGTTCGAGGTGGATTGCCCACCGGAGCTAGCGGCGGCGTCGGGTTCGTCTGCTCGACGACGGAGGCGATGATTGTGGGCGCGCTAAGACAAAAGGAGAGCAGCGTTAGATGCGTGCAAGAGAGGAGAGTGCGAGAGTATCAACTAGAGGGTCCGGGTTGGTCTGGGCTCACCAGGAGATGTCGCCGGAGTTCGAGCAGACGGTGGCAGAGCTCAATTGTCGTCGTTGCCGACACTGGGGGTCAAGCGTGAGCAAGCAGAGACTACTAGGAGATGCAGTGGTTGATGGGGAACAAGCTAGCGTGGTCGAGGGGGCAAGGCGCGGTGGAGAATGGCAGGAATTTATGAAAATGCTCGCCGGAGTCCGCGGCGGTGTAGGTGGAATTGGGGACGGCCTGGGGCAGAGAGAGACGGGCGAGAGAGGGGAAATGGAGAGGAGGGAGAGGCGGTTAAGAAGGCGTGGTCGAGGGGCTGTTAAATGGCGTTATTACCGCGTAATCAATCGAAGAAATGGCGACAGAATGGCCGGGGGAGGAGGGCGTGGTCTTCGAGCGGGTGAGGGAGACGATGACCTGGCGGTGGGGTCTGGGTGTCAGCGAGAGAGAGTGAATCGAGGTGGGGTCTTCTGTCAGTGACTGCGCGGGTTCTATCTGCGGTGAAAAACGATTCGCGCGTAGAGGGAGGGGGAGTGGGATGGACTGGGGTAGTTGGGCTTTGCTGGGCTGGGCTCGTTTTGTATCATTTTTTTGTACTGATTGTTTTTCCCTTTTCTTTTTCTATTTATCTGTTTTGATTTTGTTTAAACTTTTAAAACATCAATTTGATTTCAAACTTCAACCAAATTTTATGTGTATTCAAATACTGATTAATAATACATTTTGAAGTCAAATTTAGAATAATTCTTTTATTCTTTTTAGGGTCTTTTATTTATTATATAAATAGACATTTGTATTTAATTCAAATAGGTTATAATGTATTTTAAAACTTTATTTGAAATCCAAATTTTTACCAAACCTATTCAGTAGGTTTATTTATTTAATAGGGTGTCAAATAATTTACTTTGAATTATTTGGAATATTTTAAATATGATTTATTAATCATTTAAATCGGGTATTTGATTTTATTCCAATGAAATGAATTATGGTTTTAATTCCATAATTTTTATTTGGGTTATTTCCTTGATTCCATTTAAGTTAATTAAATGACTTTTAATCCACTTGGGTAAATTCCAAATACTATTTTCCCATGATTTAAATAATCATTTTTATTAGATATTTGTCTTTATTCAAATAAAAATAGAATTTGGTTAATGCCATTTTATTTTATTTGGAAAATTCTTTATCCTTTTATTTTATTTGAATTTGGATTATATTCATTCCATTTTCTTATGGATTAGGCCAAGATTTAATTTGGCCTTTAAATATTCCTCATTTAATATTTCTTTCTTTACCTTATAAAATCCATATCATTTTATTTATAAGTCCAAACTTGGTGATTCCAATTTGTAAAATATTATTTAATATTTGTTTATCCTTTTAAATCTTTTTAGGATTATTTGCTCACCATTTGGTATGGATTTCTAGATAGGTGCTTTATTAGCTTTGGAAATTCAATTTCCTTATCTTATTAAGTTCATAAGATTTTATCTGTGGCTCCAATTTAAGTGAAACCAACTTCTATGGTTTTATAATATTTAAATTTGTCATTCTTGATCATTTGTAAATGTTTGTTGAAAAATTCTTATATGGATCAAATCCATAGGCTTACAGATAACTTGGAAATGTTTTCTTCCATTAGGGTTTTAGGGTTTTGGTTTAACTTTTCCAAGCGTTTAAATTTCAAGATACATTCATTGATGAATGCATTTCACTTGATTTGAATTTAGTTGGTTTCAAACATTTAACCAAAGTTTGTTCAAGATGGGATTTTAAGTTTCCATTTAGAAACAAAAAGTTTATTTTCACCCTAAATTTCAACAATTATTTATTTTGTTGAAATTTAGTGAAATGCATTACAAAGTTTGGAAAATTTTGGGATGTGACAGGCTACCACCCTTAAAATAAATCTCGTCCCGAGATTTGGGAAAGATAGGTTTACAAGTTGGCTTCAAGGTAACTAGGGTACTACCACCCTTAAAAAATTTCCACTGGATTACTTCTTGGCTTGCTTGGGATCTTATTGAAACCTCTCTGGGCAAACATCTGCATAGTGTCCTTTGTTTCCACACTTGAAACATGTGACAAGGCTGAGATCCTTCATGGGCTTGTTTATTTTGTGCTTCATCTTTTCTGGACAATTGCTTGCATAATGTCCTTGGTTGCCACAATTGTAACATGTGACAAGATTGAGTTCTTCACGTATCTTCTGTGGACAAGTTGACACATAATGGCCTAGCTCTTTGCAGTTGCTGCACCACACTTGGTTAATTTCCTTATACTTCTTCTTCTTCTCTGGACATTCATTGGCATAGTGTCCCATCTCTTTGCAATGGCAACACTGCACTTGACTTTTGTCCTTCTTCTTCTTGGGTTTTTCCAAATCTAGGAGTGCTTCTAGTTCATGCTCTTCATATCTTATCTCAAAGGTGGGAAAGTTTCCTGGTCTCCTTAATCTTTTCCTTGGGTAATACATATGTCTCCTATTTTGTCCATCAAATTGAGTCATATTGCATGGAGGTGCAAGCTGATATTTTCCTTTGTCTTCATGGGGGTTTACAATCTTTTTATGCACTCCACCTTGTTTCCTTTGTTGAACTATGGAATATATGGGGCATTGGATAGGGACATGATTATTTCCTTCACATAGGAAACAAGTAGCTTGAGATGTGGGGCATTGATTTGTTGGATGTTTCTCTTCACAATTAGGGCATTAATCTTCATGCTCTTTGGAAGTGTGATCCTTGTCTCCACAAATATTACAAGCTTGGGTTCCTTCTAGAATATCATCCTTGACATCCTTGTTGTCATAAACTCCTTGGGAAGAGTTGTCTCCCATGTTGATCATTTGATTTGTCACCTTTTGCATCAATTGAGTTTGGGTTTCCAAAAACCTTTGCATGGTTGGGTCTAACTCATTGTTGTTGGCTAAAAACTGAGTTGTCACTTGGTTCAACTGGGTTTGGGTTACTATGAGTTCTCTCATGTTGATCCCTTGGTTGTTGTTGTTGTCACCATTCTTGATGTTGGAGTCTCTTGGAGTAGTCATCTGTTTGGGTTGGATTGGGATTAGAATAGGCAAAATATTTATAAGGAAATAATTCTAATCACACACAACACAATTCACACAAGCAATGTGCAAGCAATCACAAACAATCATTCCACTCCAAACAACAAGTTTCAAGCACATTTATAGGCAACAAAATATTTTTGTTACACCACATAAGTTGGTGTGTTTGATTTAATATTAATATGGTGGTCCAACTATATGGTTCACTTGAGAGCATTTCATCCTTCTTAGTTAGTTCTTCTTGATCAATATCCTTGTATCCTTGGATAATTTCTTGCATCTTGGTCACAAAACTTCAAAGGTGATGATGGTTCCTTCTAAGTTGTATTTCCTTAGTCTCCAAGTCTTGAGTAATGTTTTTGTCTCTCTTGTAGTCCTTAGTGATGTCCAAGTTGAAGTCCTTGGTAAAAATAAAGTTGAAGTCATTGGAGTTGTTGAAGTCCTTTGCTCATGTTGAAGTCTTTGCTCATGGTTGAGGCTTTATCCATCAAGTTTGAAATAGAAGAGATGTAGAGTTAAAACCAAAAGGTTGAGGAAAGAGTTTACAAGATTATTTGTAAATATGTTTTGGAACAAATACAAGTCCTATTTTTCTAAGGAGTTTTGTTCAATCCTAGGGTTACAATCCTACAGGCAACACAGTGCTCTGATACCATCTGTAAGAGGTCCCAACCTTTAATAAGGTAGAGATCCCTGTGTTTACAATGCTAGTCCCTAGATCAATAGCTAGCATCCATAGTTAAGATGTAATATCAAGAAACAAAGGTCATAATACAACTTTATAACTAGGAATAAAATAATTTATTACATCTTACGTAGCTCATATGGCTATCTCATTACAATGCAGCAGAAATAACTATAGCATGGGGTCCTTCATCTTCAAAGTGCCACAGGCAATCATGTTGGTTGTAGACTTGTAATCCTAATCAACACACTTCACTAACATCAAACAAACCTGCAACATAATAAGTTACAGCCACAAGGGTCAATACATTTTAATTGTATTGGCAAGTGATACTATGATAGTATAGTGGTATTTATCATCTATATGCATTTGGCTAAGTGGATGTTAGGCTTGCTTTGCTCAAAATAGATTTTCCTTATCTTTTGAAAACACTAAGTTTTTGTTTGTCAAAAATCACCCAAGGCATCTCCCAATTGAAATTGGTGATCATTCAACCCTTGTTCAACCACAAAATTTTAACTTAGAAATTGGGATAAGGAGATTCTTGATAGCTTCCATGTCTTGATGCTCAAATTGTCCTTTACCAGGGACATGGCTAAGTACTTAGATTCTTCACTCTGCAGAGGTGGTGCACTTTCCCCACAAGACTTGGTTTCACCAAGACAAGATCTTTTAGAAGCCTTCCCTCACTACAAGAAATGTGTCAATCTATGACGTTTTGGTAGTGACCGTTGATGAAATCGTCATAGTTTTATGACGATTACACAATAGATGGGCGTAAGCTGTTTGAGAGGGCCAAAACCTTATTAAATTATGACGATTTCGCTCTAAAACATCGTAATTTCTGTGGACGAAATCGTCATAATTACTACGCAGATGAAGATATAAGAGAAAGGTAGGGTACACCGTTGGATGTGAACAGAATGAACAGATGGGATTGTGATCTATAGAAACTTCTCGTGGATCGATGACCTGGCAGAACCCATCACGCGCGCACACAGGGAATATTTCCACATCGTCCCGCCCCCACCAAACCACATAGAACCCTAATCTCTCCGCCGCCACCCCACCCCACCCTCGTCAGTCCCGATCGGATCTAGAGAATCATCGCAACCCACCCACCATCGACCATATCCACCACCGCCGCCACCACCTCGCCCCTCCACTGCCGCCACCACCTCGCCCCACCGCTGCCACCACCTCGCCCCTCCACCGCTGCTACCACCTAACCCTCAGCCCCCCAGCAGCACAACCTCTCTCCCTCCCTTGCTCGGCCTCCACTCCTCCCCAACACCAGCCATCGCGGCGTAGCTCGTCTACGCGCCGATGAAAGGCCTGCAAGGAAGGGGCACACGGATGCGGACGAGTATGAGTCCGCAGGGAGGAAGAGTACTTTGACTACGGTCAAGGGGAAGTCCCCAACAAGATGCTGGTGGTTGACATGGAGGGCATCAAGGCGTGCTGGCTGCTGCTGCTCGTCTACACTAACGACGATGAGCCCAAAGAGGGTGGATCCTGTCGTCCTGCGGCCATCTGACCATCTCCTCCTCGGCAGGGCCACGACCAAGGTGACGCGATGGAGGAGTTTGTCTGGTTCCCAACATCCATGATGCATGCATTGACTCTGACTGGTTAGGTATCTTAATGTTCTAGATCTTGTGGATGATGTAGGTTCTTACTTACTGCTCTAGCTATTAGTATATTCCTAGGTTCTTGGTTAGTACAGTTCTTTAATTGGTTGCCAAATTCATCATCACAACCGAATTCCATCATGGTCCCTAGTGTGTTTGGACTAGTAGCTACAAGTGATGGCATCTTCAGTTATGTCAAGCCAAGTCTTCAGTGGAATTTTTAGTGTAGACAAAAGAACTTCTTGGTATGACCCTTAATGTTTCACACTTACCGTTGATTGCTCTTAGTGCATGTGCCTTCTTTGGAAAGAAAACATGCTAATGAGAGATCCTGGAGCTTCACATTGCATTTGCTAGCTAGCTCAGTACTAGAAATGTCCTACTTGTCAGATTACTTTTATTTTTTTACTAAATAACATGTTATCTTAGCTTGTTCTTGTGTGCTCAATGATTATTACTAACTCATCTTACCACATTTTGAATTTATCATGCATTTTATAGCTGTTTCTAAAACTCAGATGATTTACAATTGATTTGCTGCTCTCCCTATGTAGCTGTTTGAGAAGGGGCTGCAGTGTGCCTAGTTTTCTGCCTATAGAAATATATCCCTTTTGTTTTAGTCTGCTGTCTTTGCGTCGATCTGCCTGTTATGATCATTGACAGTAGTGTCCTAATATATGTTTGTATTTTTTCTAGCTATGGTAAGTGACAACCTTCCATTGGTCAACACATCTACTAGTTTACACTCTTTCCCCATGTCAATTTATTTGATATGATGAAATGACTCGTATGATTGCCACCATCATAGTTGCACACCTGATTTACTATCTTGATAATGTAATTCGATAGTTGAGCTAGCAGTTCTCTAGATTCCAACAGTATAAAAACTAGCTGAGATTTTCTTTGCTTCTTTATCTTCATCTCATTCACGATAGCTTTATTATCAGTTTCTATAGTCGCATGATTAGTTTCAACAGTATAATTTGCATACCTTGGAATTCTGGATTGTTGTGAGGTAGTACATGCCATCTTAATCAGTTTGTTGCTAAAGCAGTTTTGGTTCTGAATATACTAGCACCTTTACCATGAATTATTTTCTGATGATTCTCTATAGATTGATCTTGTGCTGAAATGTGTCTTATTGTGCTACTGCAGTGTTGGTTCTTAAATGTCGCTCATTAATTTTGCAAATTTGGCTTGGAAGATGGGAAGGATTGGAGTACTGCACAATATACGTTCGTGACTGGTCCTGCTGCGGCCATCTCTGGTGAAGCTACAGGTACTTCCCGACGCCGACGACCACCTCAGGTAAAAGCCTCTTTTTCTTCCCCTATTCTTCTTGAGCAAGAGCGCACCTATGTGCGGTGCTGAAAATTATAATGGACTCTTTTTGGTAGGATGCATGAGCTACAGGTGCATGCGTGATGACTACATATGCTTTAGTTAGCAAATTTGGTGTAGTTGTCTTTGAATTGTCTCCAGGGAGGTGCTAATTCTATAAAACGGAAGCAGTAAGCTATGGCCTGGTTATATTTTGTTTGTCGAAATTTAGTATGTTGCTTTTGAGATTTATCTTGTCAAAATTTTAAAAAACCAAAAGCAGTAACTAAAATTCAGTCTGTTGATTCTGTTCTGTTCGTAATAGTGTAAAGCTATGTAATCTCTTATCAATTTTTTGTGTTATTTTAGACAACAGAAGTCATTTTGAATGAAAACACCATGGCTGACTTCTTTCCATCGAACATTGGTAACTTATAGCTAGACATACATGAATGTGTAATGACAGCAGCATCTACATATATATTTAAGCATTCTTTTGCAGTATATTTCCTAAAAGTATAGGAAGTTTAAAACATAATTATTTATCTATTTATTGCTAATGGCGTAACCTATCCTGAACGTAAATTGAAGTTAGTTTTTTTCCAAATGTTTTCTTACTCCTTTTTTATAATGATTTAATAGGCTGATGATAGCAGGTCTTCATTGACTCGTCGAACACAAGATACAAATTATGTCATCAAAGCTTGGATGGAACATAAATGGTCTGGATGGATAGGAGGATGATTTAATAGGCTGTGTACTCTGTTCCTTGTGCATATTTGTATTTTGATGTGATGTAATTAGTTCAGTTAATTCTATATTGTATTCTGAATTCTAGTTCATAAATGTTGTGATAAAAATAGGTGTAGTGACTCTTGGTTTGGTTGCACGAATGGTCTGGATCAAATAAGATCAGGAAAATAGAAATAGAAGAACAAAAAAAGGTAATATTTTGTTGGAGTAGAATTATAGAGGTAGATAAAAAGGCCAAGGCCCATATTTGAAACGGACTGTAAAAAGGCCAAGGCCCAAAATGAATTGACTGTAGCAAGGTCAAGGGACAAAATAAAATGCCCTATAAATTTTCTTGACCCAGAAAAGAAAAAGGCCAGAATTTTTTGGCTCAGCCCACTTAGACCACTAAAATGGACTGGGCTAAATTCACACTATGACGATTTCATTTCGTCATAATTCTGCCACGTAAGATCGGCCACATAGGATCTGACCTGGCCATGCCAGTTTGCCCATGACGATATTGGATCGTCATAACGATTATGACGATCCAATATCGTCATAGACAATTATGATGATTTTACCAAAAAGGTCATTATAGTTCATTTGCAACGCCCAGGATTCGACGATCTCAAAATCGTCATAGAATCATCATAAACAGACTACTATGACGATTCTGTGATGAAAATGAAGGGTCATATATAGCCAGATTCCTTGTAGTGCCTTAGACCAGAATGGACGCGTTCCAACCTATCATCCCCTACCACCAACTGTCCATTTGGCTAAGTTATTGCAACCTATATGATCCAGGCAGAGCCCATAATGCCAAGTGGCTGCACTTGAAGCTTCTCAACATTTGACATCTCAAATCTCTTTGTTCCTGGGTGGCCATCCACAAGTGATATACACAAGGTAAATCATTGAAATGGGCCTTGTGTAACCACTCAACACAAACCATTCCTTCTATTCCACCCAGGTGATTCATTCACTTAGTTGTTTTATTAAACAAAACACAAGTCCTTGACTTAGAAATATTCCATAGCATGAATATAATCCACCCTTGTTTTCTACTAGCTAAGTTAAGTATGATAGTAGTAGGAATCTTAACTTAGGAAATTTCTACTAAGGTTTCATCTACTAGTATTTCCCATGGCATAGTTTATACTTAGTAAAAATTCCATACAAGTCCTACTTAGAAATATCAATAATGCATAGTGAAAATAATGGGACAAAGTATGAAGCATCACTTGCCTTTTTGGTAGAGAATATAAGTTCACTCATTGATCTTGCAATATTCACACTCTTCAAATTCCACTACAATTCAATCAAGCAGGGCACAATTTCAATCTACCATTCAAGCAAACATCACATAAAATAATAGAAACAAAGTAATGCTTGCAAGCGTGCAAGAGATTGTTTATTTGGAAAAGTGGTTTCTAATGGGTTATAACATTTGAAAACACCTATTGGTCATTTTATAAAAGTGGCAAAACCATTTGCAAAAGATCTTGCCAATAAACCATTTTTAAACAAAATCAATATTTAATGTGGTTGAAAATGCCTTTTTAGCAAAGCAATAATTTTTATAGGGTTCAAAAAATATATTTTTAAATCATAAAACTTTGTGTTTAGGGTCAGAGTGTTTAAATCAAAACATTTCCCAAAGGTTTTCTTCCAAAAGCATTTTTAACACATAAACATTACTTTTATTTGACTAGAAATGTTCTAAATCAAAGATTTACTCTTTTGCCTCACAAAATATGTTTTTGAATCCACAAGTTGGTTTCTATGGTCAGTAGGGTCAAAACAATCCATTTGCCAAAAAATTTATCACAAAAATAATTTTAGAATGAATTTTATATTCAAAATAGGCCTATACAAGTTTATGCAAAAACAACCATTTTTCCAGAAGCAATTCACTAAACAAAGTGTATGGTTGGAAAGTACTTGCTCTGCTGATTCCATTGATATAAAATTTGCAAAGTTTGGACGTGTGGTTTGAAAGTTATGCAATTTACAAGTTTGATCATCTAATAGAATAGTTTCTGGTTTTTAAATCTAAACCTAGGCCACATGGCTGCTTTCTATTGGGCAAAAAAGGTTCGCGTGGATCAACAGATATAGGCCGTTGGATTAAAATGAAATCGTGCGGCACATGTGGACGCGTACTCTTTCGATTGGATCTAATCTAGCCAAACGTTGTGCATCCTACGGCTACAAAGCGTTTGCCAGGAACTGGCGGCGCGAACGACGATGGCTGGCGGCGGTGCGGTCTATCAGTGGTGTCGCCCACGATGTAGGAAGAGAGGGAGAGGATGATGAGGCTAACTGCGTTCGCCGCGATGTGCTGAAGCTTGTCGTATCCTTGGTTGGCGAAGGGGCGCTCTGGTTCGAGGTGGATTGCTCACCGGAGCTATCGGCGGTGTCGGGTTCGTCTGCTCGACGACGGAGGCGACGATTGTGGGCGCGCTAAGACAAACGGAGAGCAGCGTTAGATGCGTGCGAGAGAGGAGAGTGCGAGTGTATCAACTAGAGGGTCCGAGGTGGTCTGGGCTCACCAGGAGATGTCGCCGGAGTTCGAGTAGACGGTGGCGGAGCTCAGTTGTCGGCGTTGCCGACACTGGTGGTCAAGCGCGAGCAAGCAGAGACTACTAGGAGATGCACTGGTTGATGGGGAACAAGCTAGCATGGTCGAGGGGGCAAGGCGCGATGGAGGATGGCCGAAATTGATGAAAATGCTCGCCGGAGTCTGCGGCGGTGCAGGTGGAATTGGGGACGGCCTGGGGGCATAAAGAGCCGGGCGAGAGAGGGGAAATGGAGAGGAGGGAGAGGCGGTTAAGAAGGCGTGGTCGTGGGGCTGTTAAATGGCATTAATACCGCGTAATTAATCGATGAAACGGCGACAAAACGGCCGGGGAAGGAGGGCGTGGTCTTCGCGCGGGTGAGGGAGACGATGACCTGGCGGTGGGGTCTGGGTGTCAGCGAGAGAGAGTGAAGCGAGGTGGGATCTTCTATCAGTGACTGCGCGGGTTCTATCTGCGGTGAAAAACGATTCGCGTGTAGAGGGAGGGGGAGTGGGCTAGATTGGGCTAGTTGGGCTTTGCTGGGCTGGGCTGGTTTTGTATCATTTTTTTGTACTGATTGTTTTTCCCTTTTCTTTTTCTATTTATCTTTTTGATTTTGTTTAAACTTTTCAAACATCAATTTGATTTCAAAATTCAACCAAACTTTGTGTGTATTCAAATACTGATTAATAATACATTCTGAAGTCAAATTTAGAATAATTCTTTTATTCTTTTTAGGGTCTTTTATTTATTTTATAAATAGACATTTGTCTTTAATTCAAATAGGTTTTAATGTGTTTTAAAACTTTATTTCAAATCCAAATTTTTACCAAACCTATTCAGTAGGTTTATTTATTTAATAGGGTGTCAAATAATTCACTTTGAATTATTTTGAATATTTTTAATATGATTTATTAATCATTTAAATTGGGTATTTGTTTTTATTCCGATGAAATCAATTATGGTTTTAATTCCATAATTTTTATTTGGGTGATTTCCTTGATTCCATTTAAGTTAATTAAATGACTTCTAATCCACTTGGGTAAATTCCAAATACTATTTTCCCATGATTTAAATAATCATTCTTATTAGAGATTTGTCTTTATTCAAATAAAAATAGAATTTGGTTAATGCCATTTTATTTTATTTGGAAAATTCTTTATCCTTTTATTTTATTTGAATTTGGATTATATTCATTCCATTTTCTTATGGATTAGGCCAAGATTTAATTTGGCCTTTAAATATTCCTCATTTAATATTTCTTTCTTTACCTTATAAAATCCATATCTTTTTATTTATAAGTCCAAACTTGGTGATTCCAATTTGTAAAATATTATTTAATATTTGTTTATCCTTTTAAATCTTTTTAGGATTATTTGCTCACCATTTGGTATGGATTTCTAGATAGGTGCTTTATTAGCTTTGGAAATTCAATTTCCTTATCTTATTAAGTTAATAAGATTTTATCTATGGCTCCAATTTAAGTGAAACCAACTTCTATGGTTTTATAATATTTCAATTTGTCATTCTTGATCATTTTTAAATGTTTGTTGACAAATTCTTATATGGATCAAATCCATAGGCTTAGATATAACTTGGAAATGTTTTCTTCCATTAGGGTTTTAGGGTTTTGGTTTAACTTTTCCAAGTGTTTAAATTTCAAGATACATTCATTGATGAATGCATTAAACTTGATTTGAATTTAGTTGGTTTCAAACATTTAACCAAAGTCTGTTAAAGATGGTATTTTAAGTTTTCATTTAGAAACAAAAAGTTTCTTTTCACCCTAAATTTCAACAATTATTTATTATGTTTATTTATTTTTCAAATTACAAAATTTGGACAATTTTGGGATGTGACAAGTAGCTGGTGGAGAATCATGAGAAGAAGGCGCTGATTGTCGGAATGTCCAAGAGGATGTGCGACCTGCAGAATTATTAGTCCTCCTCCATGGGGTTTGGCGATCCTGCACTTCACGTTCAGCTTTACAAGCAAGATAAAACAAACGAGTGATGGTATTATATTTCTTATAGTCTAATATGTGTTGAATATCCTTGTTTAATCCACCAAATAAACGTGCAAGCATTTGTTCAGTAGTTCCAAAAATACCACACCGAACCATCCCCGTTTGCAATTCCTGATAATATTCTTCTACAAAAATTTTCCCTTGTTCTAAACGTGTCAGGTTCTTTAGTAAATCACGTTGATAAGTAGGAGGCACAAAACGAACACGCATAGCAGTTTTTAAAGCAGTACAAGTACTAGGAATAGTAGTAGGATTTAAGCGATAATATTCATACCATCAAAGGGAAGCAAATTTAGTAAATTCACATGTAGCAGCACTAACACGCATATTCTCAGTATATTTTAAACATGCAAAACGTTGTTCTACTTCCATCTCCCATGTAAGATATGCATCAGGATTATATTTACCCTCAAAAGATGGAATATTTAATTTAAGCTTTGCAACATGATCATCATCACGTACCGGTGGTCGAGCGTTGCAGTTGTAATGTCGGGGTTGGCCAGCAGGATGTGGTGGATGTTCAACCTCCTCGTCAAATAGATCTTCGTCGTGAAGTCATAGTAGTACCCGACGTGTTCCCCCAAGGTTGCAGCAACAACCGCGTTGGAAGCCTGAGGTGCATCAACTGCAACAACGGCAGCTGAACAGCAGTACGACCCGTGATCGGAATGCGCTGTGTGCCTACCGAGGTGCGACCGTGGCAGGGTGCGGGTGCAGGTGCAGGCAATCTGTCCAAAACCTCCTTGAACCGATGTTCTTGATTGTCGTTGAAGGATTTCTCGAGTTCTTCGATCTTGTCCATGGAGTTGGTGAGCTTGTTGTCAAACTCCTCTAGTCTTGCATCCACATCTTCACCGCGTCCTACCAACAGCTCAGAGAAGTGGGCATATAGCTCTTGGTTCGTTATCTTTGCGGGGTCATGCGAAGTATCTGCCATGGTTAGTCCTTAAAAGAACAGGTATATATATGCCTATAGTACGGAAATCTAGTGGCAACACGCATAATCTGTCAAGCAATATACAAAGCTCTTACAATTTCTTACCAATCGACAGGAAAAGGCGATGTGCAACCGCGAGGATCAGTGGGTCCAGAGATTGAACCAAGCGATTACCAGGAGTCGAGACACTACACATGGAGAAATCTATGGAGCTTTGGGAAGGCTTAGCAAAGGGGTTAGCAATTATCAAAACAACAATGCAATGTTGAAAGAATGCTCAACGATGGTACCGTGCTGGTCCTAGGCTAGACCGTACTAGAGACGCGAGCCTAGAGCACTAACAATGTCAAGACGTGGCACAACTAGCAATGGTATGATGATATGGCACCCTGAAAAGCGAACTAAGATGTCCAAAATCACTATGATGGCGATTGTCTAGAACTGATCTACGAGGTCTAAAAACAGGATAGCTTTGAAATTTTTTGTGGAAAATTTTCTATTATGCTCCAGAAAGCGTGCAGGCACCAAAAATATATCACTATAACGTCCGATGGAGAGAAATGACCCCCCAAGGTCGAAAACTAGTATAGCCAGATTTTTTGTTGGTCTCCTTCTGGACTTGCGACCGGACTTTAGCTCAACATGGACTTTAGCTCAACAAAGAAACAACAAGTAAGGAAAGGAAAAAGAATGAACTAGGAAACAATAACTCAACTTGGACTCGTGCCGTGGCATGAAAGGTGATCGGATCCGTGTCGCGATAGGAAGGCGGTGGCGGAGTCGGTGTCGGGTTTTGGTGGCAGGGTGTATGGCGACGGAAGATGGTGGTGGCGGCTAGGGTTTTGTGGCAGAGTCTATGAAGGTATGTATGGAGGTGATCTACGAGCATGTCGGCGGTGACTAATGTGACCAAAACTCGAAACTCTAAGGGACGAGACACTAAGATCAACAACTTAACGCGACGACGCAGACACAAATTCAACAATGCAAAAACTGAAAAGATAATGCAAGGCATAGATTGGTGATGGGATGGATCTAAACTCTAACTGTGTTTTTGGATTTTTCGTGGTTTATAGGTAAAAACAGATCTAACTACAAAAACAGTAAATCTTACTGAGCAACCTAAAATCTGATACCACTTGATAGAGCAAAGGTGTCTGATATTTCGATGAGATGGTGATAGTCGATTTGGTGGAGTTCTCTAGAGGTCCCAACCTGATAAGGTAGAGATCCATGTGTTTACAATGCTAGTCCCTAGATCAATAGCTAGCATACACAGATTAAGATGTAATATCAAGAAACAAAGGTCATATTACAACTTTATAACCAGGAATAAAATAATTCATTGCATCTTACATAGCTCATTTGGCTATCTCATTACAATGCAGCAAAAATAACTATGTAGCATGGAGTCCTTCATATTCAAAGTTCCACATGCAATCATGTTGGTTGTAGACTTGTAATCCTATTCAACACACTTCACTAACATCAAACAAACCTGCAACACAATAAGTTACAGCCACAAGGGTCAATACATTTGAATTGTATTGGCAAGTGATACTATGGTAGAATAGTGGTATCTATCATCTATATGCACTTGGCTAAGTGGAGTTTAGGCTTGCTTTGCTCAAAATAGATTTTTCTTATCATTTGAAAACACTAATTTTTTGTTTTTCAAAATCACCCAAGGCATCTACCAATCAATGATTGAAGATCCTTTAACCCTTGTTCAACCACAAGTTTTAACTTAGAAATTGGGATGAGGAGATCCTTGATAGCTTCCATGTCTTGATGCTCAAATTGTCCATTGCCGGGGACACGGCTAAGTACTTAGATTTTACTCTCTCGAGAGGTGGTGCACTTTCCCCACAAGACTCGACATGCATCGAGACAAGATCTTTCAGAAGCCTTCCCTTAGACCAAAATGGACGCGTTCCCAAAACTATCACCCCTACTACCAACTGTCCATCTGGCTAAGTTATTGCAACCTATATGATCCAGGCAGAGCTCATATTGCCAAGTGGCTGCACTTGAAACTTCTCAACATTTGACATCTCAAATCTCTTTGTTCCTGGGTGGCTTTCCACAAGTGAGATACACTAGGGTAGACCATAAATATGGGTCCCTGTGTAACCACTCAACATAACCCATTCACACCATTCCACCCAGGAGATTCATTCACATAGTTGTTGTATTAAACAAAACACAAGTCATAGACTTAGAAATATTTCAGAGCATGAATATAATCCACCCTTGTTTTCTACTAGCTAAGCTAAGCATGATAGTAGTAGGGATCTTAACTTAGGGAAAATTCTACTAAGGCATCATCTACTAGGATTTCCCAAGGCATAGCATACTTAGTAAAAAAAATTCCATGCTAGTCCTACTCAAAATATCACTAATGCATAGTGAAAATAATGGGACAAAAGTATGAAGAACCACTTGCCTTTTCAGTAGAGAATATAGATTCACTCCTTGATCTTGCAATAGTCACACTCTTCAAATTTCACTATAATTCAATCAAGGCACAAATTCAAACTAGCATTCAAACATTTCATCACATAAAATGAATAAACAAGGCAATGCATGCAAGCATGCAAAATATTGTTTTATTTGGAAAAGTGGTTTCTAATAGGCTATAAACATTTTAAAACACCTATTGGTCTTTTATAAAAGTGGAAAAACCATTTTAAATCAAGTTGGTGAAAATGGGCCATTTAAATCATTTTTGTTTGCTAGAAATGATTTAAATCAAGGTAATAATTTCTAATGTTTGACAAATAACACAAATTTTAGTGTTTTAAGGTCAAGTGTTTAATATTAAACCATTTGTAAAAGGTTTCACCTAAAAACCATTTTTTAAAATCAAAGCAATATTTTATTTTGTTGGAAATGCCTTTAAGCAAAGTAATAATTTTATAGGGTTCACCAAATTTTTTTTTTTAAATTCCAGAACTTGGTGTTTAGGGTCAGAGATTTTAAATCAAACCATTTGCAAAAAGGTTTTACTCAAAAACTATTTTTAAAACATATTCAACATTTTTATTTAACTAGTAATGCTTTTATTCAAACAAATAACTCCTTAGTGTCACAAAATATATTTTTAAACCCATGAGTTGGTTTTTATGGTCAGTAGGTTCAAAACAAAACATTTATAAAATATTTTACCCTAAAATAATTTTTAGAATAAATTTTATAACCAAAATAGGCCTACACATGTTTCTGCATAAACAACCATTTTTACAGAAGTAATTCACTAAACAAAGGGCATGATTGGAAAGTATTCTTTTTCTTGATTCCAATGATATAAAGTTTGCAAAATTTGGACGTGTGGATCAAAATTTATTAATTTTACAAAATCAAACATCTAATAGATTCATTTCTGTTTTTAAAACAACAGTTAGGCCACGCGTCTTAATTCTATTGGCTAATACCATTTCGTGAGGATCGCGTTATGCAGACCGTTGGATCTAATCAACAACGCATGGATCAGATTGAACGATACCTCTTCGTCTAAATGATCTATCGTGTCCTTTGGATTAGCATCTAACGGACCAAAACGATCTAGCCAGAAATGGGCGGCGCTGCGACGGCTGCGCGGCGGCGGCGCTTTGCTAACGGCGCTGCGGTGGCTACGGGAAGCGAGGGAGAGGATGAGGTGGCTCACCAGACTTGCCGTGTGTTTCTAATGCCTAACGTGCTCGTGGGGAGGCAGGGGCGCACGAGAGCGAAGGAAATTGCTCGCGGTAGTTGTCGTCGGCGTCGGGCGTCTCTGTTCGTCGACGGGGGCGAGGCTACAGACCACCAGAAGGCAAATAGAAGGAGGCGTTAGAAGCGCATGGAAACATAGATCATCCGGGCGTCATCGTGAGAGAGGGGAGGTCAGGGTTCACCTGGAATGCTCGTCGGAGTGGAGGCAGACGGGGGTGGTGTTCTGTCGAAGACGTTGCCGAGGTTACGGGGCACGCACGAGCGAGAGGGAGGCACTGGCAGGTGCGTAGGGAGATGGGGAACATGCTCGTGGGAACTAGGAGGCAAGGGGAAGGTCGTGCTCGTCGGAATTGTCCGGGTAAGGTCGTCGGAGTAACGTCGGTTGCAGGGGAAATTGGAGCAGCTTGGTGGCTCCGGTGGTGTGAGGTTTGAGGGGAAAAGGAGAGGAGATACAGGCGATTAAGTAAGGCGTGATTGCTAGTGTTTCAATCGCAGCATTAAGACGAATTAAAAGAGAGAAATCAGCGGCAGAAACGGGCGAGTGAAGGGGAAGAATGGGTCGCGCGGGTGGAAGGGATGATGACGAGGCAGTTGACGTGGAGTGGGGTTCGCGCGTCAGTGAGAGAGGAGGGTGGGTGCGCGAGTGAGAAATTCTAGGGAGAGAGGGAAGCCGGGTGGGCTATTGGGCTTGCTGGGCTAGGTTTTCCTGGGCTGGTCTACTTCCCTTTATTTATTTTCTTCTGATTTCTTTTTCTTTTTTCTAATTTCATTTTCTGTTTTGAATTTTGTTCAAAAGATTCAACACCCATTTGAATTCAAATTCCTCTCAACCTTTTCAGAACTGTTTATTGTTGTGTGTAAATAATCCATTTTAGAATATTTTCTTATATTCTCGTCGGGTTTATTATTTATTTAAAATAGACATTTTGTCTCTATTCAAATAATATTTTAAATACATTTTCAAACTTCCATTTGAATTCCAAATTTTACCAAACCCTTTTCAGTAGGTTTTATTTAATTTAAAATATTTGAATATGATTTATTAATCATTTAAATTAGGCATTTGTCTTTATTCAAATAATTTCAAATATGGTTTTTAATTCCATATAAATTTTATTCAAATAATTCTTTTAAGTTATTTAGATTTTTAATCCACTTTGGTAAATTCTAATTTATTATTTTCTCATGATTTAATTATTCATTTACATTAGGGATTTTATCTTTATTCAAATATAATTAGAATATGGTTTAATCCCATATACTTCTATTTGATTATTCTGTATCCCTTTATTTTGTTTGGATTTGAATTATCTTTGTTCCATTTGCTTATGGATTTAATTCAAGGTTTAAATTGCCTCCTAAATAATTTTATTAGGATTTATTATTTAGTTTACGCATATAATCTTTATTTCAATAAAATTGTATATTCTTTAATACTTGTGATTTTATTTAAGTAATATTTTACCCTTATTTATTATTCAATAAACTTTCATTTTATTTGTTTATGGATTTGGCAAGATTTAATTTGGCTTTTAGATATTCCTATTTATTTATTTTCTTTCTTTTTCTTATAAAATCCATATCTTTTTATTTATAGATCCAAAATTGCTGATTCCAATTTGTATATTTTTATTTAATATTTGTTATCTTTTTAAATCCTTTTAGGATTATTTTTCTCACAATTTGGTATGGAGTTTTAGCTAGGAGCTTTATTAACTTGGAAATTATTTCCTTTAACTCATTAAATTCATTAGTTTTTATCCATGGTTCCAAATTAGATGAAACCAATTTCTATGGTTTTATAATATTTTTATTTGTCATTTTTGATCATTTTAAAATGATTGTTGCTGAATTTTTATATGGATCAAATTCATAGTCTTAGAGAGATCTTGGAAATGATTGATTCCATTAGGGTTTTAGGGTTTTGGTTTATTTTTCCAAAGGTTTAAATTTCAAGATACATTCATTGATGAATGCATTTCACTTGGTTGAAATTTGTTAGATTCCCTTTTGCTTCAAAGTTTGTTCAAGTTGGGTTTTGATGTTTCTATTTGGAAACAAAAAGTTTCTTTTCACCCTAAATTTCAACAATTATTTATTTTGTTTATTTATTTTTCACACGCTAGGCCAATCTCCTGCAAGCACGTGACAAGTTCGGGCTTGACGATCCGACTACACGTGCAAGCACGAGCACCAATGCAATCGCTAGGCCAATCTCCTGGCGGTTACGATCCTGCGGAAACACAATCAGCCTGACCAGCGAGGGTCTTAATTCCTACCTGAAATCGAGAACAAGTAAGAACTAATATTGCAATCAAGATATTGCGGATTAAGATGAAAGCTTTATTGAAAAGGTGGGATCCTATATAGGTGCGAAGTACAAGAGGCCTCTGCGACGCTCGAAGTTCTAAAATCTCCACTTGTGGCGTCCTCTTCTATCCTCACATGCTTGATGCCATATCCATGCATGATCATGATCCAATGCGTGTCCTTCTCGTCCTTGCTTGTCCATCATTCCTAATAGTAATAAACATATCGGATTTAGGCAGCATCATATTATCATGTATGTGAGGAATAGTTCCAAGAAACGAAAGTACCTGGTAATTAAGTTGCTTGGCATGAGCTCGAGTGATAGGTCCTTGTATGTGTGTAGTTGTAGGTACTGTGGTTGTATCAATATATGGGATGTCCTCATCACGTGAAGCTATTGTTCATATCACGCCACCTTTTCGACCCGATCCGCACGCGTTGGGGACAACGCTTCTTGAAGAAGGGGAGGATGATATGGGCACGACAGAGGAAGTGCAGCCCAATTTTAGGACTCCACCAAGCTAGGCGTGTCTTTGTAAATTAATAATTAGGTTTTAATATTCCTGGTCATGTCGTGGGCCAATTAGATTTTATTATGTTTGTGGGCTTGGCTTGGGTCTGTCCAACCAAGTCAAGTCGTGGCCCAACTAGTGGGACGACCCAGCCCTCATATAAGGAGCTGGCCGAGTTAGGGTTTAGGGAATTCAGTTGTTTAGTCTAAAAAAACTATAGTTTCTCCACCATGTATCATCCCTCCAGGGACGGCGATACTGTTTATCAGATTCTTATAAAGATTGTTGCAGAGGTTCTTTTGTTCATCAAGGATTGTCGTGCTCAGGTTTGAGGCATGGTGATCTTCATCACGATACTAGCCGGATCGATTCCTCTTCTTCAGGTTACGTTCATTGCATAATTGGGAGATTACCTACCCGGTTGACTCGCTGTGAAGGATTGGGACAAATCTATAGGATCATCAGGGCGATCCGTATCAACCTTACTCCATCATCTTTCAAGCCTACACCTCAGTCATCTTATGGATCTCAAGTGAATAAACCTGTTGCTCCTGCTACTAGCACGGGTTCAAATATGTCAACAACTCGTACTCGTGATTTTGGAGTGCCATACTTGTGGATGAAGGGGACATTTCATGAGGGATTTCCCAAACCTCAAGGTCATGTTTATCAATGACAATGGTGAGTACGAGAGTAGAGATGAGGTTGATTTTGCTCATGATGACAATGGTTATGACAGTGAAGAAGGTCTGGATGCTTTTCCAGCACATGCGCTGTAAGATCCCTCCTATGTAAAGGAAAAGGATCCCTGTGATTGCAATGCTAGTCCCTGGATCATTGCTAGCATCCATAGTTTAAGATGAAGTACACATATACAAAGGTCATTTATTACATCCATTCCAGAGATAAAACATAGTCTTTTACAACTCAAGGCCACAGGCCTAATACAAGAGTTTTGGAATAAGTAAATAAACATAAGTCTTCATATTCATGTGCCACAGGCAAGCATGTTGAGTGTAGACTCATGACACCTAATCATCATCGGAGTAACCTGCAACAGCACAAGTTACAGCCACAGTGGGTCAATACTTTGGAATAGTATTGGCAAGTGATACCTTAGTAAATTTTAAGTGGTCTATATTACTATATGCATTTTGGCTAAGTGTAGCTTGGCTTGCTTTGCTCAAAATAGGTTTTTCCTATTAGTTGAAATCACTAAGTTTTTCCTTGTCAAAGAAATTTCCCAAGAAACCACCAATAGACATTGGGGTCCTTTACCCTTGTTCACCCACAAGTTTTACTTAGAAATTGGAGTGATGAGATTCTTGATAGCTTCCATGTCTTGATGCTCAAATTGTCCATTGCCATGGACTTGGCTAAGTACTTAGATTTTCCATCTGCAGAGGTTGTGCACTTTCCCCACCAGACTTGGTTTCCCAAGACAGGACCTTTCAGAAGCCTTTCCTTAGCCAAATGGACGCGCTCCAACCTATCATTCCCACTACCACCAACTGTCCTAAAGGCTAAGTTCTAGCAACCTATATGATCAAGGCAGAGCCCATATTGCCAAGTGGTTGCACTATAAGCTTCTCAACACTTGGCCTCCAAATCCCTTTGTGCCTGGGTGGCATACCACAAGTGAGATACACAAGGTAAACCATATCCATGGGCCTTGTGTAACCACTCAACCAAAAACCACCATTCAAGTCCCATTCCACCCAGGAGGTTCATTGACTTAGTTGTTTTATTAAGAAAACATAAGTCCAAAGACTTAGAAATATTTTCATCATAGCATGTATATATTTTACCAACCCTTGTTTGCTACTAGCTAGGCTAAGCATGGCATAGTAACTTAACTTAGGAAATTCCCTAGCAATTCTACAATTCTACAACTACTTAGGATTTCCCAACATAGCATTTGGCAAAATAGTAACAACATGCAAGACTTAGCAAAATATTTCTAATGCTTGTATAAAATATAGGGATGGAAATATTCATGAAGTACCACTTGCCTTGGTAATGGGGAGAGTAGCACTCTTCACAATCACAGTCACTAGCAAAATCTACACAAAAATTTGTAGCGCTAAATTACACACCATTCATATACAAACAAAAAATATGAATGCATGCATGCAAGAAAATGCTAAGTGATGATTTTTGAAAACTCCACCAAGCAAGTGCATGATACAGAAACATAACCAAGTCAAAAACTTGCTAACTAAATTTATTTAGCACTAAAACAATTTACTAAACAAATTCTATACTTAAAATAGTCCTAAACAAGTTTCTGCATAAAAAGTCATTTTAACAGAAACTTTTTGTTAAACGAATTGCAGATTCAGAAAGGGCTTGTCTCCCTGATTCCAACAGTATAAAGTTTGCAAAAATCTAACGTGGGAATCAAAAGTTATAGCCTTTTGAAATTTGGATCTAAATCTGATTTGAATTCTGTTTTTGATTTAAACTCTAGCCACGCGTCTTAATCCTATTGGTTGATACCGATTCGTTCAGGATCACCCTCCCGCGCCGTTGGATCTAGTTAAAACCCACGGCTCAGATCTGCCCATAACGGTTCGCTAACTTATCTAATTCCACGCGTTGGATCCAGATCTGACGGCTACAAATCAACTAACCAAACTTGAGCGGCGCTAGCGGCGGCGACTGGCGGCGGCGCGTCTGACAGCGGCGGCGCTAGCGTTCTAGGTCGCGCGGGAGTGGGGGAAGTGGCTTACCAGAACCGCGGTGGCGTGCTGAAGCTCAACGTGGCGCTGGTTTGCGAAGGGGCGCGCGGGTACGGTCTCAGGGGCTCGTCGGAGTTGCGGGCGGCGTCTGTCGCTTGCAGTCGTGGTTCTTGCCGAGGTTTGGCGTCGCCCTAGCACGAACCAGAGGGGTCAGACGATGCACAAGATGCAGGCGATCAATATCGTATGAAAGAGGGGGCAAGGGGCGCTCGGGTTTTACCTCAATTCGTCGCCGGAGTCAAGCGGCGGCGCAGGGTGGTTGCGGTCGTGAATGGAAACGACGTCCTGGGTCACGAGCAGGCAAAAGAGAGGTGTCAGCAGCTGCGCCAGATCATGCTGAGCAAGATAGCTTGAACCAGAGAGAGGGGGCGGTCGAGGCTCACCGGAATCGGTCGTCGGAGTCGTCGGTATAGCGGGGCTTCGAGAGCAAATGCACGCAGCCTGGTGGCAGAGTGAGCGAGGAGAGTGGGGGAAAATGCTCGCGGGGCAGAGGGGTTTAAATAGGCCCAGGCGCGACAGGAAACGCCTGCGGCATCAAGGCTAATTACGTCGCGCCATTACCGGCTTCACTACAGCGGCGACGTGGTCTGCGGGCGCGATTTGGGGAAGACGAGGGCGACGTGGAGACCGCTCGTCAGCGAAACGCGCCAAGGGGAGGTGGGGTCTGGTCGTCAGCGACTGTCTGGGTGCGCTGGCGCATGCGAGAGAGAGAGGAATGGCCCGGGTGGGATAGTTGGGCATGTTCTGATGCTGGGCTGGAATCCTGGCGCCGTCCCTTTTCCAATTCTTTCTCCCTTTTCTTTTTCTGTTTCAATTTTCTGAATTTATTTTCAAATGAATTCAAGTTCCATTTGAATTCAAATTTTCTTGGGATTTTTGCAGTGTGCTGTAGTCTCAAATATAGGCATAAAATCATGGGGTTGCTTTTGCAAAGGCTTGGTCAACTTGGAGAACAAAATATCAGAGGCTTGCATCTGATTTGCAAAGGTTTGAAAAAGGGTTTTTGAAACTATTACCAATTTGTAAAACTTGGTCCAAAACCACACTCAATCCTTTCTATAAGGAAATCAAACAAGCTAAGTTTTGAAATCATTCAAACTTTCAAATGGGGATGGCCATTTGATTTAAGTTTGCTCACATAAAATCATAGCACTATGTGCTTCTGTTTTTCTGAAATGAGTTTGAAATAGATCTCAATTCTATATGCATGCATGAATGATATGCAAACTTTGAAATCATGATTTTAGGGATGTTACAAATCTAACCCCCTTAATGTGAATCTCGCCCTCGAGATTCGGATTGGCTACCAAATAGGTGAGGGTGGTCTTTTCGAAGATCATCTTCTCTTTCCCATGTTTCTTCCTCTTCGGAATGATGATTCCATTGTACTTTGCAAAATATGAGTCTTTGTCCTTGTGACTCTTTCTGCAGTCTCAAGAATCTTGATAGGCTTTTCTTCATAAGTGAGATCACTTTCTAGTTGAACTTCTTCCAAAGGTATGGTATCCTTCAAAGAAGTTTCTTCCATTTCTGGGTGACATTTCTTAAGCTGACTCACATGAAACACATTATGGACTGCTGATAGAGATGCTGGCAGTTCAATTTCATAAGCCACTTCTCCTTTGCGACTCAGAATCTTGAATGGCCCAACATATCTTGGTGCCAACTTTCCTTTGACTCCGAATCTTTTCACTCCACGGAGTGGTGATACTCTAAGATAGGCTCTATCACCAACTTCGTAGGTGACTTCTCTATGCTTAGGATCTGCGTAGCTTTTCTGTCGGGACTGTGCTATCTTCAGCCTGTCCTTAACCAACTTGACTTTCTCTTCGGCTTCTTTGATAAGATCTGGCCCGAATAAACTCCTTTCTCCCACACCATTCCATAACAATGGGGTGGTACACTTTCTTCCGTAGAGAAACTCAAATGGTGCCATCTCAATGCTGGCTTGATAGTTGTTGTTATAAGAAAATTCTGCGTAAGGCAGACTTTCATCCCAACTTGCTCCGTAGTCTAGGGCACATGCCATCAACATGTCTTCCAGAATTTGATTAGTCCTTTCTGTTTGCCCATCGGTTTGAGGATGAAAAGCAGTGCTGAATTCTAACCTCGTTCCCAATGACTCATGTAGCTGTCTCCAAAAATGGGAAGTGAATTGGGTTCCCCTATCAGACACAATACTCTTAGGCACACCATGAATACATACAATTCTACTCATGTATATTTTGGCTAACTTGGCACTTGTATAGGTTGTCTTCACGGGTATGAAATGAGCCACTTTAGTTAGGCGATCCACTACTACCCATATGGAATCATATCCTGATCTGGTCCTTGGTAATCTGGTAATGAAATCCATACCAATTTTGTCCCATTTCCAATCAGGAATAGGTAGTGGTTGAAGCAAACCTGCTGGTTTTTGATGCTCCGCTTTTACTCTACTACACACATCACACAAAGCAATATGCTCGGCGATGTCTCTCTTGAGATTGTTCCACCAAAATCTTTCTTTCATGTCCATGTACATTTTGGTGTTACCCGGGTGAATAGAATACAGAGAGTTGTGTGCTTCCTCCAAAATCAGTTTCCGTAACTCCGGATCTTGTGGAACACAGATACGTTTCCCATGCCATAACGTACCCTGTTCGTCTTCATGGAAATTTTTAGCTCTCCCTTGGCCAATCTTTTCCTTAATCTCTTCAATTTCTTTATCAGTCTTTTGAGCTTCTCGAATCTTGTCCAACAAAGTGGGTTGGACATCTAAAGACATGAGATGTCCTTCAGGAACAATCTCCAATCTGAGTTCTTTGAATTGAGTACACAAATCATCTGGTAATTCTCCTTTGGTAAGGCCATTCACAAACACCTTACGACTTAGAGCATGCGCTACAACATTTGCTTTACCAGGGTGGTATTGCAAACTTAAGTCATAATCCTTGATAAGCTCTAACCATCTTCTTTGTCTCATATTGATTTCCTTTTGGGTGAAGATATACTTCAAACTCTTGTGATCGGTGAACACTTCACAACGCTTTCCCAAAAGGTAATGTCTCCATGTTTTGAGTGCATGGACGACAGAGGCTAACTCTAAATCATGGGTAGGATAGTTTACTTCATGAGTTTTGAGTTGTCTCGAGGCATAGGCCACAACTTTACCGTCTTGCATAAGTACAGCACCCAAACCTTGATGAGACGCATCACAATATACCTGGAAATCCTTTTCCAAATCTGGCAGACATAGAACTGGTGCTGTCACTAGTCTCTTCTTCAATTCTTGGAAGCTGACTTCACAACCATCAGACCAAGCAAACTTCTTGTCTTTCTTTAATAATTCAGTCATTGGTTTAGCAATCTTTGAGAAATTCTCGATGAACCTTCTGTAGTAACCTGCTAAGCCAAGGAAACTACGAACCTCTTTCACGTTCTTAGGAGATTCCCATTCAGTCACAGCTGAAACCTTAGCAGGATCAACTGCTACGCCATCTTTTGTCATAACATGACCAAGAAAACCAACTTCTTCTAACCAGAACTCACACTTGCTGAATTTGGCATAAAGTTTATGTTCTCTCAACTTCTCAAGTATCAAACGCAAGTGCCCTTCATGCTCTTCTTTGCTCTTGGAGTAGACTAAGATGTCATCGATGAAAACGACAACAAACTTGTCGAGGAATTCCATGAACACTTTGTTCATCATATTCATGAAGTATGCTGGAGCATTGGTTAAGCCAAAAGGCATTACGGTATACTCATACAATCCATACCTTGTGGTGAATGATGTTTTAGGTATGTCTTGTTCTCTTATTTTAAGTTGAAAATAGCCTGACCGGAGATCAATTTTTGAGAATACACAGGCTCCTTCTAGCTGATCAAACAAGTCATTGATTCTTGGCAAAGGATATTTGTTCTTGATAGTCACCTCGTTGAGTGAACGGTAATCTATGCATAACCTTTGACTTCTATCCTTCTTCTCCACAAACAAGACTGGGGCTCCCCAAGATGAAGAACTTGGTTGAATAAATCCTTTCTGCAACTGTTCTCCTAGTTGCTTATTGAGCTCCTTCAGTTCATCAACTGACATTTTGTATGGTCTCTTTGCTATTGGTCCAGAACCTGGTACCAAATCTATCAGAAACTCCACATCTCTATCTGGTGGCATTCCTGGTAATTCTTCCGGAAATACATTCGGATACTCACACACAATTGGCACAATGTCCATGCTAACCCCCTTAAGAGAATTAAGTTTACTTCCTTTAGATTCAAAGTTTGACTTGAATTTTATTCTTTTTCTTTCCGGGGTTGTGAGTGCAACAGTACGATTAGCACAATCTAGCACTCCTTCATACTTAGCCATCCAATCCATTCCCAATATTACATCCAGTCCTTGGGAATCTAGGATTATCAGACTCACTGGGAACTTATGTTTTCCAAACTCTATTACTAGATTCCGGCATCCAAGACTTACTATCATATCTCCACCCGGAGAACTAACTTTTATTGGACACCCAATGTTTTCAGTTGGAAACCCATTTCTATCAACAAATGCCTTTGATATGAATGAATGCGATGCACCAGTATCAAAGAGTACAAATGCTGGAATGGAATTGAGTCTGAACTTACCGGCAACAGCGTCAGGCTCCTCATAGACCTCTTCCACACTGATGTGGTTCACCTGTCCTTTCTGGAAAGGATTGGGCTTGATAGGTCCTTCAACTTTCTTTTCGGGGCACTCGTTTGCATAGTGTCCCATCTTGCATTTGAAGCATTCAACCTGACTGATGTCCCTTTTAGCAGGCTGACTTCCACTTCCACTACCATTACCACCGTGGTGGCTCTTGTGTCCACTCTTGTGGTTCTTGTACTTGTCGTTGTCATGACTGCGATGATGCTTGTTGTCATGACAGTTCTGGTTGTGGTGCTTGTTGAATTTCCCATGCTTATGGGATCCTGAGCTTCCACTGTCATCATAGTGAGATCGTTTGTGAGACGATCCCGAGCTGTGCTTGTCGGAGTGCTTTCTCTTTCTACTCTCGACTTGCTTCATTTTGTTCTCCAATATAGCAGCCTTGTCACAGAGTGACTGATAAGTGGGAACATATGCCACAGCCAGCTGCAGATTCAGCTCATCATTCAAGCCTTCTAGAAACTTTTCCTTTCTCTTGGCATATGTGTCAACCTCATCCGGTGCATAACGCGCCAGATTGTTGAACTCTTCAATGTATTCAGCCACGCTGTGGTGGCGTTGCTTCAGATTGTGGAACTCTTTCTTTTTCAGGCTCATTATTCCTGATGAGATATGAGCAGTGCGAAAGCCATCTTCAAAGATAGCCCAAGTCACCTCATTTATAGGAGTGGTGATTTGGAAGTTGTCCCACCAAGTGGCAGCTAGCCCTTCCAGCAGATGTGCAGCAAATCTGACCTTTTCAGTGTCCGTGCAGCCCACGGTCACTAAGTCCACAGAACGTAGCCAATCATTGGCCACCATGGGATCAGTCGTCCCCGAGAACTTAGCTAGCCTCAAACGCAGAAATCTGGTGAGCATATCAAAACCTGGAGGGTTGTTGTTTTTGTTGTTGTTGTTATTGTTGTTGTTATTGGGGTTGTTGTTGTTATTATTCTGGTTCTGGATGAATGTTGTCATCATCTGCATGAGCTGTGTTTGAGCATTCATCATTTGCTGCATTTCTGGTGTTATGTTGTTGTTGTTGGGGTTGGGGTTTGCGCGACGGGGAGGCATCTGTGGTTTGTTCAAATAGAGATAAGAATGAGATACCCATAGATGTTTACATGCACATTACATCACATAAGCAAACACAAGCATGCAACAGAAGATAAAAGTTCAACCACCAGGTAACAAGTTCACAAAGTAAAACACACAAGTGGCAAGCCATCCACATGTCGGATGGTCCAATAACAAGTTCACAAATAACAAGTACGATAATAAAAGATAAACGAGTTGTCAAGTCTACTCATCAGCATCTATCTCCTCCTCGACAAAGCTAAGACCTGCGTTCTCCATCGCGGTCTTGTTCTCCTTAATGGTAGTGGTCAAGGACTCAATCTTGGCCTTGAGAGCCCTCTTCTGGGAACGAAGCCTCTCAATCACCATCTGCTGCTGCTCTAGCTCGAAATCCTTGGACTTCAGTTCTTCAGTCATGTCCCGGATCTTCTTGTTCCTATCCTGGACGCGTTTCTCCTGACTCTTGAACTTCCGGTCCTGGGTCTCGAATTTCGCCTCCATTTCCTTGACTATCTCGTCCTGCTGTGCGAAAAGCTTGTCCTTCTCGCGAAGCTGCACCTGGAGCTCGTCATTGCTGAGCATGACATTGGTCCTGTCCGTGTCCACGTGCCTAATGAGAGACTCTAAGTCCTGGAGATAGAGACGTATCGGCTCTGCTGCGTCCCTCGAGTCGTCCTCGAAGTCGATGGACTCTCCATCCTCATCACGTCTTCCGAAGACGTGGAAGTGGGTGCCTCTAACCTGTCGGGAGTGACGGCCTAGCAGACATCCTATCAGGTCCTGCATGACTACCTCCATGCCTCTCTCCCTGTCATCGTGCATAAGCTTGAAGACGATGGCCTCCGTAGTAGGCTCTGTCTGGCGTCCGGGCTGGTTCACCTTGAATCCCCAGAGGTCCTTCCTCTCGAACTTGGTGAGTGGATGCACCATGATGGTGGGAAGAGGGAGATCGAGCAAAGTGGTAAGCTCAATGATACGAGGACCAAAGCGGGTAACCTGGAACTCCTCAACAGTGCTGATGGTAATAGGCATCTATTTATAAGATAGAAAAGTTAGAACAACACTATTTAAGATAAAACAAAGACAAACATCACATACACATCCTTGGAACACAAAATCACACAAGTCATGCATACATGAATCCATTACATCAACCAAGGTCCAAACTTATTTAAGGTATCATTTTGGAAAATAAGGTGATAGGTGGTGGTCCAACTAACGAAGTACGTTTACAATCCTATCTCACTGGATCTGTTGGCTAACAAAATGTTCCTAGAGGCAATCAGCCTATCTTGTTCACATGATTCCATCACTAAGTCTATAATATCTCCTCTTAAGGTTTGGTTGGTGGATTCCAACTCTTGGGTATGTTCTTTCTCTTTCTCTAAGTCTTTTTGGAGGTTGAGCATTCTGCACTTGACTCTGGCACTAAGTTCTTTGATAGTCCTCCAAGCTGCTTCTCTTGTTGACTCAAAGATGTGGTGTGCATCACAGTGTTGGTGTACATGCAGAATCCTCTTTCTTTGTGGATGTCTTCCTTGTTTTTTTACAAGTGAAGCTGCACCCACCAGTACTCCACTCCTTCATCCATCACTGGAAAGCCTTTGTACATAGCTGCACCATGTGCTTCCATTGCCACCATGAGATCCTTGAGAATTTTGGGAAACTCAGTTTCACACTCCAAGGTCATGGTCATGAGTGGTCCTTTTTTCACGGCTTCGTTGATGGAGTTCATCTACAAATAGAGAGGAGAATGAGAAGATTAGATAAGTTTACGAGAAGAATAGACAAGTGTAGAAGTAGTTGAAAAAATTTCCTTAGTGGTTTTCCAATCCTAGGGTCATATTCCTACAACACAGTGCTCTGATACCATCTGTAAGATCCCTAATTTGTAAAGGAAAATGATCCCTGTGATTGCAATGCTAGTCCCTGGATCATTGCTAGCATCCATAGTTTAAGATGAAGTACACATATACAAAGGTCATTTATTACATCCATTCCAGAGATAAAACATAGTCTTTTACAACTCAAGGCCACAAGCCTAATACAAGAGTTTTGGAATAAGTAAATAAACATAAGTCTTCATCTTCATGTGCCACAGGCAAGCATGTTGAGTGTAGACTCATGACACCTAATCATCATCGGAGTAACCTACAACATCACAAGTTACAGCCACAGTGGGTCAATACTTTGGAATAGTATTGGCAAGTGATACCTTAGTAAATTTTAAGTGGTCTATATTACTATATGCATTTTGGATAAGTGTAGCTTGGCTTGCTTTGCTCAAAATAGGTTTTTCCTATTAGTTGAAATCACTAAGTTTTTCCTTGTTAAAAACATTTCCCAAGAAACCACCAATAGATATTGGGGTCCTTTACCCTTGTTCACCCACAAGTTTTACTTAGAAATTAGAGTGATGAGATTCTTGATAGCTTCCATGTCTTGATGCTCAAATTGTCCATTGCCATGGACTTGGCTAAGTACTTAGATTTTCCATCTGCAGAGGTTGTGCAATTTCCCCACCAGACTTGGTTTCCCAAGACAGGACCTTTCAGAAGCCTTTCCTTAGCCAAATGGATGCGCTCCAACCTATAATTCCCACTACCACCAACTGTCCAAAAGCCTAAGTTCTAGCAACCTATATGATCAAGGTAGAGCCCATATTGCCAAGTGGTTGCACTATAAGCTTCTCAACACTTGGCCTCCAAATCCCTTTGTGCCTGGGTGGCATACCACAAGTGAGATACACAAGGTAAACCATATCCATGGGCCTTGTGTAACCACTCAACCAAAAACCACCATTCAAGTCCCATTCCACCCAGGAGGTTCATTGACTTAGTTGTTTTATTAAGAAAACATAAGTCCAAAGACTTAGAAATATTTTCATCATAGCATGTATATATTTTACCAACCCTTGTTTGCTACTAGCTAGGATAAGCATGGCATAGTAACTTAACTTAGGAAATTCCCTAGCAATTCTACAATTCTACAACTACTTAGGATTTCCCAACATAGCATTTGGCAAAATAGTAACAACATGCAAGACTTAGCAAAATATTTATAATGCTTGTATAAAATATAGGGATGGAAATATTCATGAAGTACCACTTGCCTTGGTAATGGGGAGAGTAGCACTCTTCACAATCACAGTCACTAGCAAAATCTACACAAAAATTTGTAGCACAAAATTACACACCATTCATATACAAACAAAAAATATGAATGCATGCATGCAAGAAAATGCTAAGTGATGATTTTTGAAAACTCCACCAAGCAAGTGCATGATACAGAAACATAACCAAGTCAAAAACTTGCTAACTAAACTTATTTAGCACTAAAACAATTTACTAAACAAATTCTATACTCAAAATAGTCCTAAACAAGTTTCTGCATAAAAAGTCATTTTAACAGAAACTTTTTGTTAAACAAATTGCAGATTCAGAAAGGTCTTGTCTCCCTGATTCCAACGGTATAAAGTTTGCAAAAATCTAACGTGGGAATCAAAAGTTATAGCCTTTTGAAATTTGGATCTAAATCTGATTTGAATTCTATTTTTGATTTAAACTCTAGCCACGCGTCTTAATCCTATTGGCTGATACCGATTCGTTTAGGATCACCCTCCCGCGCTGTTGGATCTAATTAAAACCCACGGCTCAGATCTTCCCATAACGGTTCGCTAACTTATCTAATTCCACGCGTTGGATCCAGATCTGACGGCTACAAATCAACTAACCAAACTTGAGCGGCGCTAGCGGCGACTGGCAGCGGAGCGTCTGACAACGGCGGTGCTAGCGTTCTAGGTCACGCGGGAGTGGGGGAAGTGGCTTACCAGAACTGCGGTGGCGTGCTGAAGCTCAACGTGGCGCTGGTTTGCGAAGGGGCGCGCGGGTACGGTCTCAGGGGCTCATCGGAGTTGCGGGCAGCGCCTGTCGCTTGCAGTCGTGGTTCTTGCCGAGGTTTGGCGTCGCCCTAGCACGAACCAGAGGGGTCAGACGATGCACAAGACGCAGGCGATCAATCTCGTATGAAAGAGGGGGCAAGGGGCGCTCGGGTTTTACCTCAATTCGTCGCCGAAGTCAAGCGGCGGCGCAGGTGGTTGCGGTCGTGAATGGAAACGACGTCCTGGGTCACGAACAGGCAAAAGAGAGGTGTCAGCAGATGCGCCAGATCATGCTGAGCAAGATAGCTTGAACCAGAGAGAGGGGGGCGGTCGAGGCTCACCGGAATCGGTCGCCGGAGTCGTCGGTACAGCAGGGCTTCGAGAGCAAATGCGCGCAGCCTGGTGGTGGAGTGAGTGAGGAGAGTGGAGGAAAATGCTCGCGGGGCAGAGGGGTTTAAATAGGCCCAGGTGCGACAGGAAACGCCTGCGGCATCAAGGCTAATTACGCCGCGCCATTACCGGCTTCACTACAGCGGCGACGTGGTCTACGGGCGCGATTTGGGGAAGACGAGGGCGACGTGGAGAGGGCCCGCTCGTCAGCGAAACGCGCGAAGGGGAGGTGGGGTCTGGTCGTCAGCGACTGTCTGGGTGCGCTGGCGCGTGCGAGAGAGAGAGGAATGGCCCGGGTGGGCTAGTTGGGCCTGTTCTGATGCTAGGCTGGAATCCTGGCGCCGGCCCTTTTCCAATTCTTTCTCCCTTTTCTTTTTCTGTTTCAATTTTCTGAATTTATTTTCAAATGAATTCAAGTTCCATTTGAATTCAAATTTTCTTGGGATTTTTGCAGTGTGCTGTAGTCTCAAATATAGGCATAAAATCATGGGGTTGCTTTTGCAAAGGCTTGGTCAACTTGGAGAACAAAATATCAGAGGCTTGCATCTGATTTGCAAAGGTTTGAAAAAGGGTTTTTGAAACTATTACCAATTTGTAAAACTTGGTCCAAAACCACACTCAATCCTTTCTATAAGGAGATCAAACAAGCTAAGTTTTGAAATCATTCAAACTTTCAAATGGGGATGGCCATTTGATTTAAGTTTGCTCACATAAAATCATAGCACTATGTGCTTCTGTTTTTCTGAAATGAGTTTGAAATAGATCTCAATTCTATATGCATGCATGAATGATATGCAAACTTTGAAATCATGATTTTAGGGATGTTACATGCGCCAAACATTGTGGTATCTCCATGTATACTTAGCGTGTAGCCTATTATTGATTCTCAGCGCTGCAACTTGTTCCAAACGAGAGCTCTAGTTGGCCCAAAAAATCTTGCAAAGTAATCATTGATGGAGGTAGCTGTAGAAATCTTGCAAGCAAGGAGTTGTGTGCCAAGCTAAATTTAACTTATTTACCTCATCCCATGCCATACTACATACAATGGTTGAGTGACAATGGTGATATGAAGGTAAACCATATGGTGTGTGTGAACTTTGAGATAGGACCATATGATACGTCCATTTTGCATCACTATTCTATATCATAATTTGCTGTTATTCATTGATATATTTCTTACTAAGTGGTGATACTTATGTTATTTCATCTATTTTTGCATGATGGATGATTCTTGGAGGATGAACTGCTGGAGTCTGGATTCTGATGGAAAAAGCGGTGTCTAGATGCAATTTTCATGAAGATCAGTAAAATACTAGAAAATATATGAAATGTTATATTTTTCCAGAAGACGAAGGTAGCCAGAAGGGGTGGCGAAGTTGGGCCAAAGGGGGCCCACACTCCCCACCTCCTACTCCGCCCCTTCGCCAATATCTTCCACCTGAAACCCTAAAGTTTAGGGAGCAACCACAGAAAGATTCTGCCGCCTCTGCGGGGCGAAAACTAGCTCCCCGGCAGAAAGATTTCTGCCGGGGAAATTCCTTCCCGGAGAGGGGAGATCGTCGCCATCAACACCGTCATCAAGATAGACTTCATCAGGATCATCATCATCCACACCACCATCTCACCATCACCATCATCACCACTCCATCCCGCCGTAACAATTGTGTTGAATCTTGCATAGTTCTTAGGGGAAACTTTCCCAGTGTTAATTACTATTGTAGTTAATGCTTGTGAGTGGAACCATTGAATTATTTTTTATGTTCAGATTGTTATCCATCATCATATCATCTCTGATATTGATCCATATGATGTCTCATGAGTAGTTCGTTTAGTTTTTTAGGATATGGGAGAAGTCATGTTGTTAGTAGTGGAATTGTGTTGAGGTATTATTCAATGGTTTAATATTTAACTTTTGGTGCTATTCTTCTAGTGGTGTCATGTGAACGTCGACTACATGATACTTCACCATTTATGGGCCTAGGGGAATGCACTGTGTATTTGGTTATTAATTGTGGGGTTGCCGGAGTGACAGAAACCTAAACCCCCGTTAGGAAACCTTTGCACAAGGAAGTGTAGGATCTCAAAGTTTAAGGTTTTTATCTTAATTACTTTCTTATAGTTACGGATGCTTATGAGGGGTTTAATAACAAGTATGTATTAGTCCTGGTAAGGTCAGTTCATTAGCACAGGTTCACCCACACAACACTTATCAAACCCAAGAAGATTAATCAACTATATGAAACGAAAGCACTTGACAGTATTCCCATGTGTTCTCGAGAATTTTGGTCGTCATAAGTATTACATCGACTTGTCCTTTGCATCATCCCGACCTTTAGGGTTTCAGCCAAACGGTCGTTGTCAGTCTAGCAAATATTTTGGGAGTTATGTATACTAGGGAAAAACAAAAACGCGAGAGTAGGACTGCTTCCACTTTTCTTCTTACCCACCCACCCACCCTTTTCTGGTAAGGAAGTGCAACGTTTTCAATCCTCTTCTTAAAATTCAAACTAGGATTCATGTGTTCTGGGTTTCCGTAGTACCATAGGTTGTGTGTGTGTGTAATCCCTTGTCTATCTGTTGCATCCAAGTTGTTATCTAATCAGCCTTTGGTTATCAACTGTTGGTACATTCCATACCGACAGGCTTTTGCAAATCGACGCAATCTGTCTTACTCTTTGTATCCGACGCTATCTTGTTTGGGGTGTTCGTTTCCGTAGTTACCAATCTGTAGGTTCAACGTGAGAAGAAGGGGTTAGGATATGTGTTCCACTTATTCATGTGCGGAGTAATGCTTTGAGTGCGGGATGGAGTCGCGACCATACCACTACTCTTATCATTCGCTTTTGTATATTGAATTGGTAGAGTCGCTAATCTTGATTCGTTAAGTAATTTTGCGCATCTATTGGTATTTTAATGCCGAAATTTGTGGAAAAAATTTCTTTGATATATTTGTGTACCACACTCCTTTTCAGTCGTGTGCGATATGCTTGATATCTTTTAGGTGCTTTGAACTTTGTTGATATTATAATATCATCTTAGTAATCGTATCCTTTAATCTTGGTTAATTCCATTTTGGTACTATTTTGGATTATTATTATTCTCCATTATAGTGCTGACTTGTGTTTTATATCAATCTCAGGATGGCTCCACCACGTCGTTCAGATGAGGACATACCACCGGAGTTGGGGGACGCATTGTCAAACATAGCTAATGCCTTGGCAGCAATGCAGCAGAACCAGCAGCGCTTGGAAGAAAGTGTCAGAAGAAATGAGTTTGCTCCACTCCCTCCACCTCCCAAGCGAGGAGACATCAAGAGCTTCCTGAAATTCAACCCTCGTCAGTTTGATGTTTCTGATCGACCACTGGATGCGAATGATTGGTTACGTGAGACGTCAAGGCTTCTTGAGACTGCTGATGTTCCTGAGCAGGAGTGGGTAAAGTGTGCTACTCACCTTCTAAAGGGAGATGCAGCTCTCTGGTGGGAGAATTACTTGAAGGCAAGCTGCACTGGTTTTCAGCCTACCTGGGAACAGTTCTCTGGAGCGTTCAAAGAGCAATTTCTGTCAGAGATTGTCATGGAAAGGATGAAGGAAGCTTTTCTCAACCTGAAGCAAGGAAATGATAACGTCAACACCTACATCAGGAACTTCATGAATCTATCTCGTTATGGTGGCGATGAGGTATCTGATGACAAGAAGAAGCAGAAGAGGTTCAGGCAAGGGCTCAATGCATCGATCAAGTATGCAATCACACATGCAAGGCCGGCATCTTTCCTGGAACTGCAGCACCTAGCTTTGCAAGAGGAAGCAAGCAGGCAAGTGTTTGAGGAGTCCAAAAACACAACAGGGATACATCAAGCTCTTCAGTTATGGCAGCTCCTTCTAAGCGTCGTGTCTGGGTTCCTAACACCCCACCGTCGCTCCCGGCTTCACCAAGACCTTCAAGCTACGCGTCAAGGCCACCAAACTCCATCACTGCTGCTCCCAGGGGCTACACCCACAACTACCCTGGAGCGCCTGGCGGAGTCCCTGGCTATGTTGCTCCACGTCCACATGGTGCTTGTTTCACATGTGGAGATCATGGACATCCCAACTGGAACTGTCCGTTGAAGAACAAAGCTCTCCCTCCACCCCCGCCAAGATCTGCAGCAAGCTCTCCTATGGTTCGTGCACCACCACCTCGGGCTCTCAACATCAACACCAAGCCCGGGTCTACGGTTGCTCGTGCCAATTGTGTCAACGCCGCTCAAGCTGAGCATGCACCTGGAGTGGTGATGGGTATGCTTTCCGTTAACTCAGTCCCTGCACGAGTTTTGTTCGATTCTGGTGCATCGCATTCATTTGTTTCTCACAAGTTTGCAAATGAGAATGAGTTAGCAATGGATCCTATCCTTAAGCAGTTAATGGTTCTTTCGCCTGGAGCAAATATGATAGCATCTAAGATCAGTCATGGCAATCAAGTTAAGATTGGTGGCTCTTCATTCTCGGCTTCTTTAATTGTTCTGGGCAATTCTGACATTGATGTCATCTTGGGCATGGATTGGTTGACGGCAAATGCAGCTGTGATTGATTGTGCTGAACGCTCGGTTTCTCTGAAGATTCCTGAAGGTCATATAGTCTTTTCTCCAAGTCTGACTCCTGCTGTCCAGCTTTTCTCTTTGGCGGCTCTGAATGATGATGCTATGGAAGCTATTCAGAGAGTCCTAGTGGTCTGTGAGTTTCCGGATGTTTTTCCTGAAGAGTTGCCGGGTATGCCTCCGGATCGTGAGGTTGAGTTCGTAATTGAGCTTGAACCTGGAACGGCTCCTATCTCCAAGCGGCCTTATAAAATGGGTCCTGCTGAGTTGGCTGAACTCAAACGACAGCTTGATGAACAAGAGAAGTTGGGTTTCATTCAACACAGGACTTCTTCTTGGGGTAGCCCAACAATCTTTGTGAAGAAGCGTGACAGGACTGATAGACTTTGTGTTGACTATCGGGCTCTCAATGCTAAAACCATCAAGAATAAATATCCCCTTCCGCGGATTAATGATCTCTTTGACCAGCTAGCTGGAGCTGTGGTATTCTCTAAGCTGGATTTGAGGAGTGGTTATCACCAAATCAAGATTCGCAAGGAAGATGTGCCTAAAACAGCTTTCACCACCCGCTATGGCCTGTATGAGTACACGGTGATGTCTTTCGGTCTCACCAACGCGCCGGCTACCTTCTCGAGGCTTATGAACTCGGTCTTCATGGAGTACCTGGATAAGTTCGTTGTGGTCTATCTGGATGACATTCTGATCTATTCTAAGTCCAAGGAAGAGCATGAAGAACACCTGCGGTGTGTCCTAAACAAGCTTCGTGAGAACCGCTTGTATGCAAAGTTCTCAAAGTGTGAGTTTTGGCTGCCTGAAGTAACCTATCTTGGTCATGTAATCTCTGCCAAGGGCATTGCAGTCAACCCGGAAACTGTGAAGACAATTGTTGAATGGCTTCCTCCTATTAATGTCAAAGAAGTGCGGAGTTTCCTCGGTTTGGCTAGTTATTGCCGTCGCTTCGTTCAGAACTTCTCGAAGATAGCGAAGCCTCTTACCGATCTCCTCAAGAAAGGCAAGAAATACCTGTGGACTCCTGCCTGTCAAGAAAGCTTTGAGACACTCAAAGAGAAGCTCACTTCCACGCCAGTCTTGGTTCCTCCGGATACATCTAAGCCTTTCCAGATATTCTGCGATGCCTCTTTGCAAGGATTGGGTGCGGTCCTTATGCAAGAAAAACAAGTGGTTGCTTATGCCTCTCGACAGTTGAAGACACATGAGATCAACTATCCCACACATGACCTCGAGCTAGCAGCAGTTGTCTTTGCTTTGAAGCTATGGAGGCACTACTTGCTTGGCAACCGTTGTGAGATCTTCTCTGACCACAAAAGTTTGAAGTATATCTTCACTCAGCCTGATCTCAACCTTCGGCAGAGGAGATGGATCGAAGCAATCAATGACTTTGATTTGACCATCAACTACACACCGGGCAAAGCTAATGTCATGGCAGATGCTCTCAGCCGCAAAGCTTATGTCAACAACCTCATGATGGAAGAGCAGCAGCCCCTCTTGTGCGAGGAATTCCGCCACCTCAACCTGGAAGTTGTGGAACAAGGACATCTCCTGAACCTTCTGGCTACTCCTCTCTTGGAAGAAAAGATTCGCTCTCGTCAGCTGGGTGATCCGCACACCAGAAACATCATCTCTAAACTTGAGCTTCCGAAGTATGAGTCCTTCCACGTAGATGATCAAGGCACGCTTTTCTTCGACCACCGGATGTTTGTTCCAAACTACCCGGGTTTGAGAGAGCAAGTTCTCAAGGAGGCGCATGATTCGGTTCTATCTATCCACCCTGGCAGCACAAAGATGTACATGGACTTGAAAACACAGTATTGGTGGCCTGGTTTGAAACGATATTGTGCCAAGTACGTCTCGGAGTGTGATGTTTGCCGCAGAGTGAAAGCTGTCCATCAGAAACCTTTCGGTCTTCTACAGCCATTGAAACCTCCGGAGTGGAAATGGAAGAAAGTAGAGATGGACTTCATCACTGGTTTTCCAAGGTCGCAGAAGGGCAACAATGCAATCTTTGTTGTCATCGACAGGCTTTCTAAAGTGGCTCATTTCTTCCCCGTCAAGGAAACAATTTCTGGAATTCAGTTGGCTGAGCTCTATATCAACAGAATTGTCTCTCTGTATGGGGTTCCGCTTGAGATCAGTTCAGACCGTGGGAGCATCTTCACTTCCAAGTTCTGGGAAAGCTTTCAAAATGCTCTGGGAACAAAGTTGAACTTCAGCACTGCTTACCACCCTCAGTCGCAAGGACAAGTGGAAAGGATCAATCAGATTCTGGAGGATATGCTTCGTGCTTGCGTCATCTCTTTTGGCATGAAGTGGGAGGAATGTCTTCCTTATGCTGAATTCTCGTACAACAACAGCTTCCAGAAGAGTCTGAAGATGGCACCATTTGAGGCTCTCTATGGTCGCAAGTGCAGAACTCCGATTGGTTGGTCAGGTGCAGGAGAGAGAATCTAGTTTGGCCCTGACATTGTAACTCAAGCAGAGGAGAAGGTGCATATCATTCTTGAGAACCTGAAGATTGCTCGAAGTCGTCAGAAGAGCAACTATGACAGGAAGCACACGGATATGGTGTATGCCCCTGGTGATCTCGTGTACCTTCTTGTCACTCCCATGAAAGGCACACATCGCTTCGGTATCAAAGGAAAGTTGGCTCCTAGATACATCGGTCCATTCAAGATTCGTGGTAGAAGAGGAGAAGTTGCTTATGCACTTGAGCTTCCGGAAAAACTCAAAGTCCATGATGTTTTCCACATCTCTCAGCTCAAGAAGTGCTTCAAAGATCCCGGCAGGACCGTCGATCATGAGCTAATCGATCTCCAAGAAGACCTGTCTTATCAAGAACACCCCACCAAAATCCTTGAGACCGCAGAAAGAAGGACTCGCAACAAGTCCATCAAGTTCTGCAAGGTGCAGTGGTCACACCATTCTGTTGATGAAGCCACTTGGGAGCGTGAAGATGAACTCCGTGCCAACTATCCTACCCTCTTTGTGTCTTCTTCTTCTTCCTAGAATCTCGGGGCGAGATTCCTGTTTAGTGGGGGAGAGTTGTAGCATCCCAGTTGTCTAACACCTGTAATGCTACTTGATCCAGTAATAAAAGGGCCACTTCCTACATATAATTGTTGCATCATCATCATGTCATGCTCATGTCATCATGCCACCTTGCATTTGAGCATCATACAAAAACCCTTTTGCTTTGGTTCTTATCTCATATGCATTAATATCTGTATTTGCCTCTTGATATTGTATTTGGTTCTTGATATATTGTTAAATGCCCAAGTTGAGTTGGGGGCATATCTCTTATTAACTCACCACCTTTCTTTCACCACCTTATAATTCCACCATCCAACTAAATATGAGCTTGGCATTTATGGGTTTACTTCTAGCTCATGTGGGTTGGGATGGGTCCATTTCTTTTCCACATGTTCTCATCTTGGCATCATTTTCTTTTCACATTATTGATGCATGAGAGCCACATGGCCACCTTTGCATGCCTTGTGAGTGGGACCCTTTCTCCCTAGCTTCCATATGTGTGTTGTTGGGGTTATCATCATGTGGGGATATTTTGTGGGCTTATTAAATATCTAGTGGCATATACACACTAGCAAGTCCCAAATATATTCCAATGTCATCATCTCCTCATACTCCATTTGGAATTCTTTCTAATTTCTTTTGCTTGCCCTTGGTTTTTATTTGCTTTTTGAGTTGATCATCTTCATCTCTATCCTCACTTTTGGCTTGAACTTGTTGGATCTTGCTATAAACCCTACCACATAATCCCCTCTCTACTTCTACCTCTAACCCTACACCCTACCTCTCCTTTATATCCATCCCACACTTGCATGATCATGTGGTCATGTGGGTGTGCTTAGCTCTAACCCTCTCAATTAAAGCCTAAACCAAACCCTCTATTCTAAACAAAACCCTAAGCCACCCCATACCCCAACCTAGCTATCTCTCTTCCTCTCTCGACCTCCCCTCCCTATCTCTGCTAACAGCACCCCGAGCTACCCCTCCCTCTCAGCTGTCCTCTCCCTCCTAGCTGGTCCCACCATACCCCCCTAGCCGAGCCACCTCCCTGCCTAACCCTAGACCGCACCATGCCTCCCTCTATCTTCTCCCTCTGCCCTAGCTGCCCCACACCGAGCATCCTCTCCACCCCTGGCCCTACCTGGCATCCTCCTTCCCCAGCTCCCCCACCTAGCTACCCTGCCCTGCCGATCACGTGAGGGGGGACAAGGTGGCACCGAGGCCACCTTTCCATCTACCCCTCCCCCACGCAAGCCCCCACCTGCCCCTCTCCTTCTTATCCTCTCCCTTCGCCTCTAGCCGGCCCCAGATCCACCCAGAGGCTCTGCCTCGCTTCCCCCCTCTGCCCCCTCTTTCTCCACCGCAGCGCACCCCGCCGCCGGCCACACCGTCGGTCTCGCTAGCGCACACGAACCAGGAGGCGGGCGCGGAGTTGCGGGTGTCGAGGAAGCTTCGGAGGACGTCCGCGTCGCCCCCGTACTCAGCCGCGAGGAGGAGGAGCCCCCCAGGAACACTGCACGTCGGCGCCGCCCCGACGAACCCTAGCGCCAGCGCGTCTGCCTCGCCGTCGATCGCGACCGCCCCAACCTGTTCCGTCCACACCAGCACGACCGCGGTGAGCCCCTTCCTCCCAGACACCCTCGCCTGCACCGTTGCTTCCTGCCGTTGCCGTTCATATCGTCGAGCAGCCTCGGTGCGCGGCGGCCGACGTCGCTCTCGCGTCGCTGCATCGCGCAGCGACCTATCTAGGCCCCGTGCGCTCCCCTGTCAACAGCCACACAGCCACCGCAGCGGTTTCGCCACGCCGCGCGCACGCCCGCGTCGCGGGATCGAGGCCCAGCCTCGCCACGCCGCGCGCCGCGCCGTCCCTGTCAGTTTCGTCAGATAGGAAGAAGTACAGTGCGCGCCTGACGCTTTGCACAAAGCCCCCCCAAACCTTTTTCTCAACCCGCGCTCCCTCTGTCCCCACCTGTCTGTGCCCCGAGCCGTTTTGCAAAAAGGATCCTCGCTTATTAAGTTTTCCACCCGCGGTCCCTTCTTCCCCGCCTGTCAGCCGCTGCCATTGCCCCACTGGCACGTGGGCCCGCGAACCCCTGTCCCCACCTGGCAGCCTCAGTGGCTGGCAGCAGCCGCGGTGTCCACCAGTTCTCTGCGCGCGTAGGCCTGTGCCGGCTCTGGCCCACCTGTAAGCGTCTGTAGATAGATTAGACTGAGTATAAAAAGGTTTTCCTGGATCTGTTTAAATTCAAATCTTTTTCTAATTATTTCAAATTCAAAAATAATTCTGTTTTTAAATAACTTTTCATTTATAAATCCAATTAATGCAAATGTTATATGTTTCTGAACCAGAAAAATGTAAGGATTTCAAATATGCTATTCAAATTACCTTTTGCACATTTAAAATCCCAAGTTGAATTAAATTACAACAAATGCCACTGGAACTTAAATAATTAATAACTTTTGAAATATAACTCCGAATTTAACAAATGATATGTCTAAAATGATCAGCTCGACGAGACCTTTCTGTTTATGCTTCCCATGACTTCAATTGCAGCATGCATCATATAAAAATATAGTGTACAGCAACTAATATGACAACAAATGTGATCCAGAACCCCATTAAAATGTTATTTCTTGCCTTCCACACCTCACCTATGCCATGCTACTTTATTGCCATGCAACTTGTGCATCATTCATCATGGCATGATTGTTTGCTTGACGCATTTTATTCCTATGCTTGTGCACTTTATTTATGTTGGCCCTTGTTTGTTTGGTTCTTCTTCGGATAGACTCTGAGCAGGGGATATATCAAGAGAACCAGGAGCACTACCCAGATCCGTCTCTCGCTTCAACTGAGTTGCCAGGCAAGCACTTCCACATGCTTGCATACATACAGTACCTATTGCCTCTATCTTATTCTTGCATCATTGAGTCGCGATTGCATTAAATTGAATCCCAAGTATGGCATAGCCTTTACTTTTAAACCCCACCAAGCTTGTTCCTCCATCCCATGAGCCTTTACTACAGGAGTTGTTTGAGCCATGCGAGTCGTAGAACAGCATGTGTAGGGTTTGTGAGAGTCTGATGGATAACGAGGTACCTAAACAACTTAACCTGAGTAGTAATGGGATAACTAATGAAAGTGGCACCGGTGAGCAATATCTGCTATTTGGTTCTTCCTGCTCACTTGTGTCCCGTAAGACCCCGAGTACTTGATTCCTGTTCCAAGATTTATCGCGCTATCCACATCCGGGAGGTATATGGGACCCCCCCTGAGCCAGAGCTTGATTCCGTCTTATTTCTTGGGGCCACAAACTAGTTTGAGGTTTTATTTATTATCCTGTACTTATGCCATGCTTTACTGCTTTATTAAATTGTGCGACAGATAGCACCTGTACTGTTTTGGATCGGGACACGATTCCGCGGTGTCGACAGTCCCCGTTTGGGGATTTGCTGTCGTTCACAGCCGTATACCCAAACCTTGAGTCCGTTTCGGAGTCAGCTAACTTCGTGGCGGGTAGCTTAATGGGGTGGCCCCCTGAAATAATTCTGAATCCTGTGATTGCTTTGTCGTGAAGGCCTCGTTGGGTTTTGATTTGGTTTTTCCGAGGTTGATCGAGTGTGTGTTGCTATTTGTGCACCCCTGCAGGGTAAAACTTTCTGAAAGCCGTGTCCGCGGTTATGGACGACTTGGAGCACAGTTTCTTGATCATAGACAAGCATAACTAAAGTACCGCTTTTAACTTGACTAAACAACTGACTAGTAAATAGTGCAACACTCATGGCTTGGTTAATAAAATTGCCAACGGATGGGGGTTGTTCGTCCGCTTCCTCGTTGGTAAGCGAGGAGGAGGATGGATCTGATGGTATTACTGTTATAACTATTGTCATTAATTCACGGACATCCGTCTATCATTGGTTAGGCGGATGGTTAGCGTTTATCTATAGAACTGCTAGGGTTTATCTTTTGCTGCAATTGCGTCACCCCAGGTTGTGTCCCCTTTAGAGGCATAAAGACTTGCTGAGTACCCTTAGGGTCTCACACGATAAATTATTGGTTCAGATGAACAGGTACCCTCGCAGGACGGATACTGGGTGGAGGAGGCTGATGATGTGGGCAACGATCGTTCGGTGTAGAGATTCCGGGAACGGGGATCCGTGAGATCTGTGGGCGGGATGTGCTTAGTTCTATGGCATCTTATGCCGATTTGCTTCTTATCCGTACTCGGACTATGTTTTGTCGCTTCCGCTTGATACTCTGATGTGTGATGTATGAGGAATTATCCTAAAATATTATATCTATCTAGGTCTTTTGAATCTTGCCGTATGGCGTTGCTATATTTTCCTTTCTTTCTAGATGGTATGGCTCTGATGTACTCTTGTATGGTGGCTTGCATACATACTCATTTGTGTATGTAGTTGATCCCTTCGCCTGCCGATTACGCCGCCCGTACAGGTCCCGTTGAGTTGGAAGTGGTTGGGACGGCCGAAAGGTCTACCCGTGAGTGGCTTTTGGGGCCCCACCGTACTATTTCAACCACTACCGCTCATCCAGGCTTGTATCTAGGAGCGTAATTCACCGAGGTAGTTACATTGGGCCACTTTGTGCAATTATTTGTTGTATTTATTTACTTGCACTTTATTTCTTTGCTTTATCAAAAAACACTAAAAATCCATTTTATAAGTATTTACGGAGATTTCCTGCTCCAAACCACTAGTCAACGCCTTCTGCTCCTCGTTGGGATCGACACTTCTATTTCTCGAAAGTACTATGATACACCCCCTATACTTGTGGGTCATCAAGACTATTTTCTGGTGCCATTGCCGGGGAGTGAAGTGCTATTGAAAAGTGGGACTGGTAAAGGAAACTTCTACTATGATTATTGCTTTTTATTTATGGTTGTTACTTTGTTTCCAATATGGATAACCCACTTGGTTTCCTATTTGGGAAAGCTACTTCCACTGCTAGGATAGTAGATGAACCACCACTTGTTGAGATAGATCCTTTTAACATACCTACAAGAATTATTGCTCGTGTTATGAATAATTATTGTTATGGGGATAGAACTATCCATCCTGGTGATCACTTGCCTTTTATCCATGAATTATGCGGGTTGTTTAAGTGTGCAGGTATCACAACAAAACAAGTAAGAAGAAGTTACTCTCTATATCATTGAAAGGAAGAGCTGAAGAATGGTATAAGCTGTTGAAGAATGGACAATCTATGGAATGGGAGGAAATAGTACCTCTCTTTTACTCTAAATTCGATCCTCCCTGTAAGATTCATAAGGATAGGAATCAAATATATAACTTTTGGCCTTGTGATGGAGAGAGTACAACCCAAGATTGGGGGAGATTGAAGTTACTAATGCTTAAATGTCCTATTCATGAACTCCCTGATAATATTATTATCAATAACTTTTATGCATGTCTTTCTCTTCATGATAAAGATTTATTAGATGCTTCTTGTGCTGGATCATTCACACGTATGAAGGAAGAAGCTAAATGGGATCTTCTAGACCGTATTCAAGAGAATATTGAAGCATGAGAGAATGGCAAAGGAAGAAAGTCAGGTAAATTATGATTATGAATGCTCTTTTATGGGAACTGATGACTTTCATGACATTAGTACTGAGTATGGTATTGATTCTCAAAGTATTGCCAATTGTTTTAAGGCCTTTGACTCTTATATAGAAATTCCCAAAAAGAAGCGGAACAAGTACCATGAACATTATAAAGATGTTTTTAATCATGTTCCTGTTAGAAATACTGAAGTTTGTACTATTGATCGCATTTTGCCTGAACCTTATATTGAGAAAATACCTTGCCCTGCTAAGTTAAAGGAACATTCTATTATAGCTAATGTGGTTAGCAAAAGTACAAAGAAAGCTGATGAACAAATAAATATTGAACCTGTAGTAGCCATTGTGAAAGATCATGTCACTAAAAATGTAGAAGTCAGGCACATTATCTTTTGTGAAGATGCTTCTAATAGTATCTCTCATCCTAGTAAATCTAGAAGAGCTAGTGTCCATGTGCTTTCTATTAGAATTGGTGATCATTGCTATTATGGCTTATGTGACATTGGTGCTAGTTCTAGTGCTATTCCTTATGAGCTTTACAGGGAAATCATGCATGAAATTGGTCCTTGTGAACTTGAGGACATTGATGTGGTTATTCACCTTGCTAATAGAGAGACAGTTTGTCCAATTGGCATTGTAAGAGATGTGGAAGTCCTTTGTGGTAAGATCAAATATCCTGCTGATTTTCTAGTACTTGGTTAAGCAACTAGTAAAACTTGTCCTATCATTTTTGGTAGACCCTTCTTGAACACTTGTGGAGATATTATAGATTGTAAGAAGGAGAAAGTTTTAACTAAATTTGATGGAGATTCTTACGAGTTTAAATTTCCAAATTTGCCAACGCTCCTTATGAAAATAATTTGCCTAATGAGGATTTTAGGGTTGAACAACCTGCTTCTATTGATTCAGTTTATGACCTTAGACATCTTTTTGATGATTGTAAGTATGATCATTCTGATGATAAAGTTGTCTCTTGTGATAGTTATATTGTCAACTTTATTCAAAGTGCTACTGAAAGTTATTACGAGATAGGGAAACATGGTTTTATGCATCTCACTAATAATAAGTTTCCCCTCTTTATGTTGAAAGCTTTGAAGTTGCATTTGTTTTGTCTTCCTATGCTAGTAGCCTTTTGTTTCAATAATTTGTTTTCTCATGAAACTCCCTAGCATAGGAAGTGGGTTAGACTCAAATGTGTTGGATATTTGCTTCTTGATGCTCTCTTTCACTTCAAATCCATATCTCCTATCTGAGCATCATTGAAATTATTATGCCCATCTTAATGGCTATAAAGAAAGAGCTTTTGGGAGACAACCCATTTTAGTTTGTTTTGGGTCTTTGTTTCTTTGAGTCTTGGAAGTTATTACCACCGCTCCTTATCCTTTTTGTTTGGTTTTTGTGTCAATATGAACCTCTTTTGAGAAGTAGAGGAGTTGTGAAAAGTTGTTATCTTGGGACAGATTTTTGTGCTGCATTGTAAAAATTCGTGAAAGATCTCAGTATTTCGATGGATTTGTAATTTTCGGTGCTTGTTCCCAAAGTTCTAATCCAACTTTCATTATTTTTGCACTTTTTGATTTGAGCAACAGAAGATTTTCGAAAAAATCAATATTCCTGCTGGTCTATTTTGATAGATTTCTGCCATCATTTGCATTTGCCTCTTAAATCAACTTCCTTTTAATTTCTTTTTGGGCTTTTGAGAGTTGTTTCAGTAGCTTTTGTTTTGTTGGATTTCAGTTGAAATTTGAGCCCAAATGTTCTTTGTTTTTGCATGAAGATTGTGTGAGGATTTGTATGAAAGGAGCTTTCAAGTATTGGAGAGAAGGAATCTGCAGAGTCCGTGTCCGAATAGGTAACAGTGCTGGAAATCAAAGGTTCACGAAAAACTTTTCTCTTTATATTTTTGCTGTTTTTATTCCATATGGAAGGTTACGAGACAAAAAAGAGGAGGAAACGGAGCCCGGGTGGGCCACACCCACAAGTGGCGCGGGCCCTACCTGGCCGTGCCACCAGGGTGTGTGAGCACCCCGAAGTCCGTATCCGCCCTGTTTTCACCCTATACCTTCCTTATGTTGTAAAACTTTGTAATATATAATCCCCCAGATTCCCCGAGGTTCGTATATCGTGTTCTCGTCGTGTTTTTGTTTCAATCTGTTTGTGTCAGGAAATATTGTCAAGTTTAGAGGCACCATGGTCTCTGCCAATGACAAGGGAAAGGAGCCCGTGGAAGAAGAAAGGATCGCTGCTAGGCGCGAAGACATGGATTGGAGCGTCGAGGAGGAAGTAAAGAACATGCCAGCAGGCATTAAGGGACAAACTGCCACATGATCAAGGGCAAGGAAACCTACTTTTGTAGGGGCAATTAACACTGGACGCGCTTTTTCTCGTAATATGCAGGGGATGATGACCTCCATTCCAGACTTTAGTTCCTGCCCTAAGGCAGTGCCCTTCGAACCACTAATGAGTTTTGTGATAAGTATCGAGCTCTAAGGAGGAAGGTGGATATACTTCATGGCACATCCCAAATTTTATAATTGGTACTGCATAGCATACATTTCATTGAATCATGAACATCATTGCAAAAATTCAGTTTGAAAAGGTTTTGGCAAAACACCTCACTTGCATTTGCATTTTGTCACCTATACCTGAGTGCTCGGTTTCTACCTTGCATCTGCTAGAATGGTATGTTTTAGTTGTTTGGAATGCACAGGTGCGTAGAGGGTTCCGACACGAACCCGTAGCACTTTCAATCGCCTCAATCGGAGCTTCGGAGCAAAATATACAACAATCTGAATTTTTGCTTATCTATAGACAGTTTCAGACAGACAAAAAATTCAGTTAAGAATTGCTCAGGAAAACGAAAAAGAAAAATTAAAAAAGGAGGAGCAGCGCCGGTGTAGCCAGCCAGCCCGCGGCCCAGCCGGCCCAGCCGGGGCCTGCCAGCACTGCGAGGCCGCGGCCCGCAGTAGCAGCAGCAGCGCGCGCGCAGCAGATATTAAACGACGCCGCCTTGCCCAGCCCTGCTGACGAGCGGGCCCCGTCCGTCAGCCGCCCGCGTGCCACCGCCAAGCGGGACCCGCCTATCATCATCCCCAAATCGGCTTCTTCTCAGACTCTAACTAACAGCGGGAATCCGCGACAAAAACGCAATGAATCCGAACAAATATCCACCTAAGACTTGCCCCATATGAATCCCTACCTTCCCCTTTACGAAACCCCCCCAAAACCGCCTCCTAAGCCGCTGCCATCACCGAGCAATTGCTCGCCGGAGATTGCACGCCGCCGCCATTGACGCGGTAAGGGATGTCGCCGCCGCGGACAACCTTCCCCTCGCCCCCGTTCACCCCTGGGCCTCCTCCCCACCTTGTACTGACACGTCGCCGTGCTTCTCCCCGTGCAGGCCGTGCCCGGAGCGCCGCTTCCCGAGCTCGCCGGAGCCGCCCGCCAACGTCGTCGCTCCAGCCGCCCGCTGCCGCCGCCCGCGGACGAGAGTCCGCACGCCGTCTCCCCCACGAGCTCCGCCGCCTCGCCCCGCACGTCGTCGCACCAACCGCCGCCGCCGATGACCACCCGAGCCGTCGCCGCCGTCGTTGCCGAGCCGCGCCGCCGTCGTTGACCGCAGGTGAGCGCCGCCGCCCTCCCCTGCCTTTCGATCTGGAACGGACGGTCCAGATGGACCGTTGACCAACTACTCTGGCCGCTGACTGGTCAGCGTGCCACATCAGCGTGGTCAAAGTCAGTCAACTTTGACTGATAATTTAACTCGAATTAATTTTGTCAGAAAGTAGGGAAAACTTGTAAAATTGATAGAAAATAATCTACTAGGCCAAAAATTGCAAATAAGATATGTGTGGATTCAATTTTTCACGTAGAACATTGCTGTACAATTGTTTCATACTTTTGCAGCAAGGTTTTGCCATGATTAATTAAATAGTTTAATGCCCTTTTTAGAGTAATAAATTCATAGTAAAAGTTCTACAACTCCAAAAATTGCAAATAAGATGTCCCTGGAATAAGTAGAACAAGAGGAATCTGTTAGTGAATTAAAAAGGTAGACTTACAGTACTGGAATTTGCAGAATCTATAAAAAGGCTTACTGGAGTATTTTAATTACCCAGGAAATTCTATAAATCCTTTTTGAGTGATTCCAGTTGGTACTGGTTCTATTTTAGGTTGCCTACACAGTGGATATTTTTCCAAGATTTTACAAACTGTTCAATAGCAGTGGATAAATAATTGGGTTATAGCTCAATTGTTGGTCATTTAAAATTGCATGCTTTGTTTCCTATGCACTTAAAATGTTTTCCATGCATGCATACAGTAGGTATGCTGAATAAGATTATATAAAGCTACTGCAGCATTGTTCAACTTGTGATGCATGCATCTTGCATTGTCATGTTTGTATATGATTGTGTTTGGTTTGTTTATGTGATTGCAATTGTATCGTGTAGATTGTGACGAGTGCAACGCTTGCTCGTGTGAGGATTGTTCGTTCGACCGCTACAGCCAAGGCAAGATGCTACCTTGTTCATGATGTTGTCCTACTATTTTTCAATGCATTGTCGTGTATTTTGTAGATGCATGTGTAGGATATTACTATCGGTATGCTATGTCCTATTATGTGGTAGGGCTTTCCTGTAGATGAGCCACCGTTGGTAGATGTGCTTAGACATGCTATGATGAACGAGGGATGGGGTACATCACTGAAGGTTGTTTCTAAATATGTTGGTTTGTGAAAACTAAAAACAACTTAATCAATGAATCTCCTGGGTGTGATGGGATTGAAAATTTTGGTGGTATCATTGCGGAAAGGCACCCAGGTATCAAGATAAAATGATTGGCTTCTTTATTTTGTAGCTTACGTGTACAACCATGTGCCAATAATGAAATGGATGGTTTGTTGGACTCAGTAGGTTGTGGTAACTCGAACCCACTTATCCAGAGATGCAGAATTTTGGTAGGTTGGACCGGTGCGTGTCGGGTTTGGGGAGCTACTTCCCGAACGGTCCCTTCTTGGACTTCTCCCTATCATCACCCAATCTGAGAGTGGTGGTACGAGCTGGGCTGGCCAAGTCACATGGGTAAAGTGTACTAACCCCTACAGGGTGTATAAACTAATCGATTAGCCGTGTCCCTGGTTATGGACATCTGAGTTGCTTGATATTGAGTTCATGACATGTTTCTCGCTCATTATAATTTCATAATTGCTTTAATGTTGATGGGTTAACTTAATTGGGATTTTTTCAAAGAAAATCAAAAACTGTTTATGAAAGTAGTACAAAGGTATTCGTAAATGCAAGCTAGGCACAGCTCCACTTGCCAAATATGCATGTAGATGTTATCTCTATTGACTCCTTTAATAGCTCTACTTGCCCTACATTCCAAGTATTGACCCTTCGGGGCTGCTATGTTTTATGTTGCAGGTTATTATTCCAATTCCGAGTGATCGAATAGGTCGCGATACTCCACTCAACAGCTGTTCGCCTGTGGCACAATTGAAGATGGAGCCTATCAATTTTTTATGCTTCCGTATGCTACTTGAATTTGAGCTAGCCTTGAGCTAAGCATTATTGTAATAATTGCAAATTTTGGATCAATTTGTTATTTATGATGCACTGTTAAATTCTTTGGTATTCATCTGTACTGTGTGTGCTAGTGAACTGATCCAGGGATTGGCACTATACACATGAACTCAGCCTTATCAGGCGAGGGTGTTACAAGATGGTATCAGAACCCGTGTGTCGACTATAGGATCGTGACCTAGGTTTGAATTAGGAAGCCATAGAATTATTAAAGCTTATATTAACTCTGTCTTTCATCTTATGCCTTTCACTCTCGTAAATCTTTACCATGTGCTATTCTCACACTTTCCTCTTTTAGTTGATAGATGGGAGAAGTCAGGACTGAGTATGCAACAATGGAGTCACCAAGGCCCTTTGCAAGACAGTTGGCACAGCTCTCGCAGTCATTGGGATTGTCACTGCCTATGTTCAAGGGAAGAAGGCTATACACCTATGGATATGGCGAGGACGCCTGGGAGATCACCACTTTCATCTTCAGGGATATCGATTTGCCAAACCTTGTGCATCTGGTCTACACCAAGACATATTGCAACCGGGGGCTTGGAATAAACTTGGCTCTGCATGAAGCCCTGTCATGCTAGTGCCATCTTGTTCGACACCTACTGCCGGAAGACTCACCTTACCGTGATTACAGAAGGCGTGATGAGAACGGGGACGTAGTGGTTACCCCGGGCGACAGGAACAACATGCTGCCCCGTCGAAGGCACATAGAGGATATGGAGAGGGAGAATGGAGCCCTAGCTGAGAAAGTGATGATGGTAAAGGAGATAGCAGATTTTGCCAGCAACGATATGGTGCTCCAGGAACAGGAGATTGAGACCTTGCATGAAGCTGTGGATGTTCTGAACCATGCACTGATTGGCAGGGACGCAACCATAGCACAGCTGAATGGGACCGTCCAGGAGAATAATCAAGCCATAGCACAACTGAATGGGACCGTGCAGGAAAACAATCAAGCCATACATCAGCTGCAAGGGACCGTCCAGGAAAGGGACCAGACTATTGTTGATATGGCAACCCAGATTGCCACTCTTCAAGCACAGTTGAATCCACCCCCTGATGACAACAATGGAGATGATGGCAACAATGATGATGATGATGATGATGATGATGACAGTGGGAACATTGATGATGATGAGGACGAAGAAGATGATGATGATGATGGAAACGACGATGGTGGAGGAGATGAAGTTATTGCTGTAGCAGCAGAGGATGAAGAAGAAGAGGAGGATCCAGAAGAGGTGGAATTTGAGGTTTCAAGTGATGATTCAGGAGAGGTGTATACTCCACCGCCATGGTTGGTTCGCGGACAGAAGCGCCAACGCATGAATGCAAGGACCTACTGCAACCTCTTCATGAAGTAGTTAGATGTCCACCAAATAGTCTTCGTTAGGATATATCGTTAGCTTAAGTCTTGATCAATGTAAAACTTATTTACTATTAGTTTAAAGTGTTTAGTTTCTCCTATGTGTACTCCAAAGTTCCAGGATTAATTGTGCGAATTTTATAAATGAGTTATGACAAGTTTTGGTTAATATCCGAGTTTTCCCTGTTGTAGTTTTCTGCTGACCCTATTGTACTGTACAATTTTTCATATTTTATTGGTAACTGGGAAAAATCTGAAAAAAGGGTATAGTTAGAAACTCTCTGTACTGTATACACAAAAATCAGAAAAAATTCCTGACGAGTTTAAGTCAGGTAGAAAAATTCGTGAACACTACTGGACTGTTCTGGCAGATTCCTGTTTTAATGCTTTGTTGGCCAATTTATGTTGATAACTGTTGCAACGCTTCTAAAACTATTTCAGTAGATATATACTGCTAGGATAACCCCTGGAACCTCGCTGGATCGTTTGTTTGCTGATGTGTTGCTTGCTCATGATTGTCTGTGATTGCCTTGTTGTTGTTTGATCATAATGCATGGGTAGAATCCAATTTTCGTAATCGATTCTTCTAAGCTTACCTGTGCTGACCCGCAGATGCCTCCCCGCCGTCAACCTACTGAGATGGAGCATCTTATGGCTGCTCAGGCACAGCTAACCCAAGTGATGACCCAGTTCATGGAAGCTCAGAACAACAACAACAACAACAACAACAACAACAACAACAACAACAACAACAACAACAACAACAACAACAACAACAACAACAACAATAACAACCACAACAACAACAATGGGAACAACCAGCCCCAGGGAGATGCACTTACAAGGTTCCTGAGGCTAAGGCCAGTGAAGTTCTCTACTGCAATGGAGCCGATGGTTGCTCTCGACTCGTTGCGTTCAGTGAATAAGGATCTGGTAACTGTTGGGTGCACAGATGCTGAGAAGGTGAGATTTGCTGCTCACCTACTGGAGGGACCAACTGCTTCATGGTGGGACACTTTTCAGATCACCCACCCGCTGGACACTATAACTTGGGAAATGTTTGAGGAAGGTTTCAGGACCAACCGCGTTTCTTCAGGAGTTCTGAGCCTGAAGAGGAAGGAGTTTCGCAACTTGCGCTAAACCAACCGCACCGTGGCTGAATATATAGAGGAGTTCAACAACCTGTCGCATTATGCCCCTGAGGATGTTGACATTGATGCCAAAAGGAGAGAGAGGTTCTTGGATGGCCTCAGTGATGAGCTTTTAGTACAGCTGCTAGTGGTTTATTGTCCCACTTTCCAGGAGCTTATGGACAAGGCCAAAATCTTGGAGGGGAAGCACAAGCAGGTGGAAAACCGCAAGAGAAAGAGCAACAATCACCACTCTGGCTCTCACCACAAGTCTCGCACTTCTTACGATGGATACTCCAAGCATGGGGAAGTGACCATGGGCGCCATGGAAGCCATGACCGCCATAGCCATGGAAGCGATGGACATCGCCATGAGAGCCACAAGAGCAACCGTCACGGCCACAAGGGAGGACACACTCACCATTCTGGAGGACACAATGGGCATGACCACAACCGTGATCGCAACTTTGTGAAGAAGGACCTAGTGAGGTGACATGTTTCATGTGCGGCCAGAAAGGGAATTATGCAGATAACTGTCCGGAGAAGAAGGGACTAAAGCCAGGCAACAACCAGAAGGCCACAGTGAACCACATGAATGTGGAGGAGATCCCAGATGAGCCTGATCTTGTGGTTGGTAAGTTTCCAATCAACACTCACCCTGCACTTATACTTTTCGATACTAGTGCATCGCATTCATTCATATCAAGGGCATTTATGGATAAGTATAAGCTACCCATGGAGTCTCTAAAAGGTTCTATTAGAGTAAGATCACCTGGAGAGGAAATGATAGCTAGCGCGGGATGCCACGACTTAACTGTGAGGATTGGAGCACACAATTTTATTGCACATCTGGTAATATTGGAGTCACAAGGTTTAGATGTAATATTAGGCATGGATTGGATGTCTATGCATGAGGGACACATAGATTGTGCACAGCGAGCGGTATCGCTCAAAACCACGGATGGTCAGAGAATTAGGTTCAAGTCATCGGTGCGACTGGGATGGTGTAAGCTGAATTCTCTTAAGGGGGTTAGCATGGATACTGTGCCTGTAATAAAGGAGTACGCCGACGTGTTTCCGGAGGAGCTGCTAGGGATGCCACCTGACAGGGATGTGGAGTTTCTCATCGATCTGATGCCGGGAATAGGACCTATAGCAAAGAGGCCATACAAGATGGATGTGGATGAGCTAAAGGAATTAAATAAACAACTAAGAGAGCAGTTGGACAAGGGATTTATTCAGCCCAGTTCGTCGTCATGGGGAGCACCTGTTCTGTTTGTGGAGAAGGACAGTAGCAAGAGGTTAGTGGTGGACTATCGCTCGCTAAATGAAGTGACCATCAAGAACAAATACCCCTGCCAAACATAAATGATTTGTTTGATCAACTAGAAGGAGCAAAGGTGTTTAGCAAAATTGATCTGCGATCGGGCTATTTCCAATTGAAGATTCGGGGGGAGGACATACCAAAAACTACTTTCACCACCAGGTATGGTTTATATGAGTATACGGTTATTTTTTTTGGACTAACTAATGCTCCGGCATATTTCATGACCGTGATGAACAAGGTGTTTATGGAATACTTGGACAAGTTCGTGGTTGTGTTCATCGATGACATGCTGATATATTCCAAGGATGATGCTAAACATGAGAGACATCTGCGACTGATTATGGAGAAGCTGAGGGAACATAAGCTGTATTCCAAATTCAGCAAGTGTGAATTCTGGCTTAATACTGTTGGATTTCTTGGACATGTGGTGTCAGGAGAAGGAGTCGCTGTTGATCCAAGCAAAGTGACGGCAGTGACTGAGTGGGAAGCGCCCAATAATGTGGGCGATATTCGGAGCTTTTTGGGACTTGCTGGATATTACAGGAGGTTCATAGATAATTTCTCCAAGATCGCAAAGCCAATGACGGAATTGCTGAAGAAGGGAAGAAGTTTGAGTGGACAGGTGTGTGTGAAGCCAGCTTTCAGGAACTGAAGCGTCGTCTAGTGATCGCACCTGTTCTATGTTTACCTGATGTTCAGAAGGATTTCCAAGTGTATTGTGATGCTTCTCGACAGGGACTTGGAAGTGTGCTGATGCAAGATGGGAGAGTGGTGTCATATGCCTCATGGCAACTTAAACACCATGAGAGGAATTACCCCACACACGACTTGGAATTAGCATCGGTTTTACATGCGCTCAAGGTATGGATGCACTACCTAATGGAAAACACTGCGATGTGTACACCGACCACAAGAGCCTGAAGTACATATTTACACAGAAGGAACTAAACATGAGGCAAAGGAGATGGTTGGATCTTATCAAGGATTATGATATGAATTTGCAATACCACCCAGGAAAAGCCAATGTAGTAGCGGATGCTCTAATCCAGAAGGTCTATGCTAATGGATTGACTCTTGGGGAATTGCCCGAGGATTTGTGCAAGCAATTCAAGAAGCTTAGACTAGAGGTAGTGTCAGAAGGATATTTGGCAGCAATGGAAGTCCAACCAACGCTACAGGACATGATCAGGAAGGCTCAAGTAGGAGACAAGGAGATAGAGGAGATAAAGGAAAAGATGAAGGAGGATCGAGCAAAAGAATTCCGCGAGGATGAGCAAGGAATCTTGTGGTATGGAGATCGTTTGTGCGTTCCCAACGATCCGGAGATAAGGAAGTTGATTCTGCAGGAAGCTCATGACTCCCCGTATTCTATACATCCGATCAATACGAAGATGTATATGGATCTAAAGGACATATTTTGGTGGAGCAACATGAAGGGAGACATCGCCAAGCATATTGCCTTATGTGATGTATGCAGCCGAGTGAAGGCGGAACAGCAGAAGCCAGCAGGATTGCTACAGCCATTGCCCATGCCAGATTGGAAGTGGGATAGAGTGGTAATGGATTTTATCACAGGATTACCCAGGACCAGGTCGGGATACGACTCTATTTGGGTAGTGGTCGACCATTTGACCAAGGTAGCCCACTTTATACCGGTGAAGACAACCTACACGAGTGCAAGGTTGGTCAAGATTTATATGGACATGATTGTGTGCCTACATGGAGTTCCCAAGAGCATTGTATCAGATAGAGGCACCCAATTTACATCGCACTTTTGGCGTCAGCTGCACAAGTCATTGGGAACTAGGTTGGAGTTTAGCACAACATTACACCCTCAGACAGATGGACAGACGGAGAGGGTAAATCAGATTTTGGAGGATATGTTGAGAGCTTGCGCTTTGGCTCATGGCTCTAGTTGGGATGAGAATTTGTCGTATGCCGAGTTTTCCTACAACAACAGTTACCAAACCAGCATCAAGACATCGCCGTTTGATGTACTATATGGAAAAAGGTGCCGGACACCGTTGCTATGGGATGGAGTAGGAGAGCGTCAGCTATTTGGACCTGATTTGATCAAGGACGCCAAGGAGAAGGTCGCTTTGATTAGGGATAGGCTGAAGGTAGCACAATCGAGACAGAAGAGCTACGCTAACGCCAAGCGCAAGGAAGTGGTGTATGATATAGGTGATAGAGCATACCTCAGAGTGTCGCCACTGCATGGAATTAAGAGATTTGGAATCAAGGGTAAGCTGCCACCTCGGTTTATAGGACCATATCGGGTCTTAGCACACAAGGGAGAGGTTGCATATTAGCTGGAGTTGCCAGAGGCTCTGTCCGCCGTCCACCATGTGTTCCACGTGTCCCAGCTGAAGAAGTGCCATCCGGAGATGGTGGATACACCATTGAGAGACAAGGTTCCACTAGAGGAGGTTCAACTGGAGAGTGACTTGACCTATGAGGAGAAGCCAGTCAAGATACTGGAGACAGTGGAGAGGATTATCTGTACCAAGACGATCAGGTTTTGCAAGGTGCAATGGAGCCACCACACTGAAGAGGAAGCCACTTGGGAGCGTGAGGATGACATCCGAGAGGACCACCCACACCTATTTGCTAGCCACGCCGAATCTCGTGGACGAGATTCATCTTAACGGGGTTAGTCTTGTCACATCCCAAATTTTAGAATTGGTACTGCATATCATATATGTCATTGCATCATGAACATCATTGCAAAAATTCAGTTTGAAAAGGTTTTGGAAAAACACCTCACTTGCATTTGCATTTTGTCACCTATACTTGAGTGCTCGGTTTATACCTTGCATCTGATAGAATGGTATATTTTAGTTGTTTGGAAGGCACATGTGGTAGAGGGTTCCGACACGAACCCGTAGCACTTTGAATCGCCTCAATCGGAGCTTCGGAGCAAAATCTACAACAATCTGAATTTTTGCTTATCTATAGAAAGTTTCAGACAGACAAAAAATTCAGTTAAGAATTGCTCAGGAAAAAGAAAAAGAAAAATAAAAAAAGGAGGAGCAGCACCGGCGCAGCCAGCCAGCCCGCGGCCCAGCCGGCCCAGCCGGGGCCTGCCAGCGCTGCGAGGCAGCGGCCCACGGCAGCAGCAGCACGCGCGCAGCTGATATTAAACGCCGCCTTGCCCAGCCCCGCTGACGAGCGGGCCCCGTCCGTCAGCCGCCCGTGTGCCACCGCCAAGCGGGACCCGCCTGTCATCATCCCCAAATCGGGTTCTTCTTAGACTCTAACTAACAGCGGGAATCCGTGACGAAATCGCAACGAATCCGAACTAATCTCCACCTATGACTTGCCCCATATGAATCCCTACCTTCCCCTCTACGAACCCCCCCCCCCCCCCGCAAAACTGCCTCCTAAGCCGCTGCCATCACCGAGCAATTGCTCGCCGGAGATCGCACGCCGCCGCCGCCATTGACGCGGTAAGGGCCGCCGCTGCCGCTGCCGCCGCGGACATCCTTCCCCTCGCCCTCGTTCACCCCTGGACCTCCTCCCCACCTTGTTGTACAATTGTTTCATACTTTTGGAGGAAGGTTTTGCCATCATTAATTAAATAGTTTAATGCCCTTTTTAGAGTAATAAATTCATAGTAAAAGTTCTACAACTCCAAAAATTGCAAATAAGATGTCCCTGGAATCAGTAGAACAAGAGAATTCTGTTAGTAAATTAAAAAGATAGACTTACAGTACTGGAATTTGCAGAATCTATAAAAAGGCTTACTGGACTATTTTAATCACCCAGGAAATTCTATAAACCCTTTTTGAGTGATTCCAGTTGGTACTGGTTCTATTTTAGGTTGCCTACAGAGTGGATATTTTTCCAAGATTTTACAAATTGTTCAATAGCAGTGGCTAAATAATTGGGTTATAGCTCAATTGTTGGTCATTTAAAATTGCATGCTTTGTTTCCTATGCACTCAATTGTGGCTAAATAATACAGTAGGTATGCTGAATAAGATTATATAAAGCTACTGTAGCATTGTTCAACTTGTCATGCATGCATCTTGCATTGTCATGTTTGTATATGATTGTGTTTGGTTTGTTTATGTGATTGCAATTGTATCGTGTAGATTGTGACGAGTGCAACGCTTGCTCGTGTGAGGATTGATCGTTCGACCACTACAGCCAAGGAAAGCAGATGCTACCTTTTTCGTGATGTTGTCCTACTATTTTTCAATGCATTGTCATGTATTTTGTAGATGCATGTGTAGGATATAACTATCACTATGCTATGTCCTATTATGTGGTAGGGCTTTCCTGTAGATGAGCCACCGTTGGTATATGTGCTTAGCCATGCTAATGATTTACGAGGGCTGGGGTACATCAATGAAGGTTGTTTCTAAATGTGTTGGTTTGTGAAAACTAAAAACAACTTAATCAATGAATCTCCTGGGTGTGATGGGATTGAAAAGTTTGGTGGTATCATTGCGGAAAGGCACCCAAGTATCAAGAGAAAATGATTGGCTTCTTTATTTTGTAGCTTACGTGTACAACCATGTGCCAATAATGAAATGGGCGGTTGGTTGGACTCAGTAGGTTGGGGTAACTCGAACCCACGTATCCAGAGATGTAGAATTTTGGTAGGTTGGACCGGTGCATGTCGGGTTTGGGGAGCTACTTCCCGAACGGTCCCTTCTTGGACTTCTCCCTATCATCACCCAATATGAGAGTGATGGTACGAGCTGGGCTGGCCAAGTCACATGGGTAAAGTGTACTAACCCTGCAGGGTGTATAAACTAATCGATTAGCCGTGTCCCTGGTTATGGACATTTGAGTTGCTTGATATTGAGTTCATGACATGTTTCTCGCTCATTCTAATTTCATAATTTCTTTAATGTTGATTGGTTAACTTAATTGGTATATTTTCAAATAAAATCAAAACCTATTTATGAAATTAGGACAAAGGTATTCGCAAATGCAAGCTAGCCATAGCTCCACTTGCCAAATATGCATGTAGATGTTAGCTCTATTGACTCCTTTAATAGCTCTACTTTCCCTACATTCCAAGTATTGACCCTTCGGGGCTTCTACGTATTATGTTGCAGGTTATTATTCCAATCTGAGTGATTGAATAGGTCGCGATACTCCACTCAACAGTTGTTCTTCTGTGGCACAATTGAAGATGGAGCCTATCAATTGTTTATGCTTTCGTATGCTACTTGAATTTGAGCTACCCTTGAGCTAAGCATTATTGTAATAATTGCAAATTCTGGATCAATTCGTTATTTATGATGCGCTATTAAATTCTTTGCTATTCATCTGTACTGTGTGGGCTAGTGAACTGATCCAGGGATTGGCACTATACACATGAACTTAGCCTTATCAGGCGAGGGTGTTACACTTCAAGAGGATAATAACAAGCTTCATAAGATGCTGGAGGGTTTTCTCACCCTAACAAGGGAACACCACCACCACCAAAGGAGTAATTCGTCATCAGGTTTTGGCTTCCCATTGGTTTGTTCCAAGCTTGGGGGAGTGCCGCGGTATCACATCATTATCTTTCATATTCTTATCTTTTTAGTAGAGTCATATCTTGAATAGATAAGTTATCATATAGGATGGTTTGGATTGTGGAAGTATCTCTCCTTTAGTTGGTTATCTATGTATCCCTTGGTGTGAGTTCCTTTATGGAATATTAATGAGAAGTTTCATCTTTTACTTTTTGCACTTCTTAGTTTGCAATCTCTATTTTATGATTGATCTTGTTGATTAGTATTGGTATCACTTTGGGAGCATCAAGTAAATCTATTTTTTTTGGCAAACCGAGCTCTGGCTAGTAGCAACACTTTTTGAGGTTTGAAAGGAAAACAGAAAAGCGATTAAAGGTATTTTATATCATTTTATTTCTTTCTTGATTGGCTCATAAACTTAGTATTCTTTAGATAAGATCTTTTGTTCTTTCAAGGAAGATTGCATGTTTGACTTTATCACTTGTATGTTTGCTTGTTTCCTTCAACTCTTTTGCTTGCTACCCAGCCCTGCTAGCCAAAAACCTATACTGAGAGGGAATACTTCTCATGCATCCAATCCTTTAAACCAAACCCTATGCCATTTGAGTCCACCATATCTATCTTTTGTTATGTGAAAATTGTTTAGTAAAGCTCTCATGAACTTGATGGCACACCTTATTTTATTGTCCTTAATAAACTTGAACCATTGTGTCATCTATGCTGTATATGATTGCACCTATAAGTTAGAATTAGCAGGACCATGTTGTCACGGGGAACGCTTTCAACACCTGTAAATACTACCCCGTTGATATCATGGTCTTTTGTTTATGGATGTCGTCGGTGTGAAATAAAAGGGGAGCTTGTAAGTCCATGGAGTTATGTATATGTGTTAAACACCTAGGCCGCTAGCCTAAGCCATGCCTAATCATGGTAGAAACTTGCAGCATCACCATAGTGAGCAATCCATGAAGCATTCTTCTTATATAAAAAAGAGAGAGATATAGAAAATAGGAAAGAAGAGAAAAAAGCACCATTTTCTGATGGTAAATAAGATTGCTGAGATGCTCATTGTCTGCTTGCCTTGTCATATTGATATGGGATATCTCCTGTATCATGTGCAAGGAGTACCCCATTGGCGGTTCTCTATGATACACATGTACTTACTATGACAAGAACTTACCGGTAACTAAAGTTGAGTAGCATGAAGAGTGGCCCTCGTACTCGAGGGACATGAGATTGCCAACTTATATTTCATCAAGCATATACTCCATCTTTGTTCACTTTAACCTTAATCACCTCAAGATGCTTATGATAGGGGCAATGAGAGCTCAAAGCTAGTAAGTACCATAATCTTTTAGAAGCTCTTTATGAACTTTAAATCCCTGCTTCCCTCTACGAAAGGCCCTTCTTTTACTTCTAAGTTGAGTCAGTAAACCTTTTTTCTCTCTATCTCTAGCAACCATTTGAGTTGTTACGTTTCAATCATCCATATGATGATTTATTCAATCATGTTTCTTATCTTCCTTGTTTTGCACATTGTTCTTATTTGAATGAGTATTACTTTGAAAGACATCATTTTGAAAAGCCTTTTATGTTTGAGCAAAAGAATTTATGTTACAAACTTCTTTACAAAAACTTTGCTTGATAATTGTTTGTCAACTATTCTCTGACCAAGAACAAAGTTTGCCATTATCAATTATGATTTGTCTTTATGCATCTTTATTGTGACTCCCATACTTGTTGCAAGTTAAGTTATATAATGGTGAGTTGCTTTCTTTTATGAGTTGTGTATTGGTAAGTGTGATGCTTCTTGTCCGTATTATTTTTATCGATAATTCACTCCATAAACCTGTGGACATGATTACTAAGCTCAGTTTTCGCTTGGAGACAAGTGAGGTCTAAGCTTGGGGGAGTTGATACGTCCATTTTGCATCACTATTCTATATCATAATTTGCTGCTATTCATTGATATATTTCTTATTAAGAGTTATGTTATTTCACCTATTTTTGCATGATGGATGATTCTTGGAGGATGAACTGCTGCAGTCAGGATTCTAATGAAAAAGCGGTGTCTAGATGCAATTTTTGCGAAGATCAGAAAAATTACCAGAAAATATATGGAAAATTATATTTTTCCAGACGACGAAGGAAGCCAGAAGGGGAGGCAGAGTTGGGCCACAGGGGGCCCACACCCCCCAGGCGAGGCCCACACTAGGCCGTGCCACTAGGGGGTGTGGCCACCCTAGCCCACCTCCTACTCTGCCCCTTCTCCTATATCTTCCTCCCGAAACCCTAAACATCGGGGAGCGACCACAGAAAGATTCCGCCACCTCTGCGGGGCGGAAACTACAGAGAGAGAAAGAGCTCTCCGGCAGACAGATTTCTGTCGGGGAAATTCCTTCCCGGAGAGGGGAGATCGTCGCCATCAACACCGTCATCAAGCTAGACTTCATCGGGATCATCATCATCATCCACACCACCAGCACCATCATCACCACTCCATCCCGTTGTAACAATTGTGTTCAATCTTGCATAGTTCTTAGGGGAATCTTTCCTAGTGTTAATTACTATTGTAGTTAATGCTTGTGAGTGGAACCATTGAATTATTGTTTATGTTCAGATTGTTATTCATCATCATATCATCTCTGATCTTGATCCATATGATGTCTCGTGAGTAGTTCGTTTAGTTCTTGAGGACATGGGAGAAGTCATATTGTTCGTAGTGGAATTGTGTTGAGGTATTATTCAATGGTTTAATATTTAAGTTGTGGTGCTATTCTTCTAGTGGTGTCATGTGAACATCGACTACATGATACTTCACCATTTATGGGCCTAGGGGAATGCATCGTGTATTTGGTTACTAATTATGGGGTTGCCGGAGTGACAGAAACCTGAACCCCCGTTAGGAAATCTTTGCACAAGGGAGTGTGGGATCTCAGAGTTTAAGGCTGTGGTTAGATTTTTATCTTAATTACTTTCTTGTAGTTGTGGATGCTTGCGAGGGGTTTAATCACAAGTATGTATTAGTCCTAGTAAGGTCAGTATATTAGCACAGGTTCACCCACACAACACTTATCAAACCAAAGAAGATTAATCAACTATATGAAACGAAAGCACTTGACAGTATTCCCATGTGTCCTCGAGAATGTTTGGTCCTCATAAGTATTACAACAGGGTTGTCCTTTGCTAAGAAAGGATTGGTCCACTTGCTGCAATTATTTGCTGTCTTTATTTACTTGCACTTTATTTCTTTGCTTTATCAAAAACCCCTAAAAATCCTTTTGCTAAGTATTTACAGAGATTTCCTGCTCCAAACCACTAGTCAACACCTTCTTCTCCTCATTGGGATCGACACTCCTATTTATCGAAAGTACTAAGATACACCCCCTATACTTGTGTGTCTTCACCATACAAGGATTCAATTAATTTTGATGTGGTTCCTATGACTGTGTGCCATCTACTGTTGGGTCGGCCTTGGCTTTATGATCGCTATGTGCAACACAATGGTCGTGCCAATACTTATCATTTGGAGTTTCATGGCAAGAAAAAATACTTGCAGCCTATGACACCACAACATATTTTGAATGAGTCTCGTCAGAAGATCGAAGTGGAATTACAAGATGCACCTACAACTAGGCAAGATAGTGTTACAACTATGAATAATGTAAATGAGCCCCAACAGAATGATATAACGAAAAGTGAGAGAGTGCCTAATCTATTAATACTAGCCACCAAAGAGGATATGAGAGAATTTAATTTGGATCCTACAGCCATGCCGATTTTGCTCATGTATAAGGGAGAGGTTTTAGTTTCTAACGACATGACCTCTATTTCTCTTGGTGTATCTACTGTTTTTGTAGGATTTTGGAGATGTATTTCCGGATGATGTGCCAGCTGGTTCGACCCCATTGCGCGGCATTGAACACCAGATTGACTTGATCCCTGGCGCCACATTGCCAAACCATGCACCCTACAGGACCAACCCCAAAGAAACAAAGGATATACAAAAACAAGTACAAGAATTGCTTGATAAAGGGTACATTCACGTTGCTCTTAGTCCTTGTGATGTTCCTATTATTTTAGTACCTAAGAAAGATAGTACCTGGCGTATGTGTGTAGATTGTAGAGCTATTAATAACATCACTATTCGATATCGTCATCCTTTTCCACGTTTAGAGGATATGTTAGATGAATTGAGTGGTGCTGATATTTTGTCTAAGATTGATTTGTATAGTAGATACCATCAAATTAGAACAAAATAAGGGGATGAATGTAAAACTGCTTTCAAAACAAAATTTCGATTGTATGAATGGTTAGTTATGCCTTTTGGTCTTACTAATGCACCTAGTACTTTCATGAGATTAATGAATCATGTTTTGAGAGAATTTATTGGTCATTTTGTGGTTGTTTATTTTGATGACATACTCATATACAACCACAATGAAACTAAACATTGTAATCATATTTGACAAATTTTGCAAGTGTTATGTGATAACATATTGTATGCTAATCTTGAGATGTGCACATTTGCAAAAGATAAGGTCATATTTCTAGGATATGTAGTATCTAAGCATGGGGTAGAAGTAGATCAATCTAAAATTGTATCAATTAAGAATTGGCCTATTCCCATGAATGTGAGTCAAGTGCATAGTTTTCATGGTTTAGCTGGTTTCTATAGGCGCTTTGTGAAGGATTTTAGAAATATTGCTTCAACATTGAATGAATTGACTAAGAAAGGTGTGCCATTTGTATGGGGTGCAACCCAAGATATTGCATTTGATACATTTAAATGCTTGCTTACTTCTGCACCTTTGCTTGCATTACCTGATTTTTCAAAGCAATTTGAAGTTGAATGTGATGCTAGTGGTATAGTAATTGGTGGAATTTTGATGCAAGAGGGTGGTCCTATAGCATATTTTTCTGAGAAACTTGCTGGTGCTAGATTTAATTATCCTGTTTATGATAAAGAATTGTATGGACTTGTTAGAGTTCTTGAAGTTTGGCAACATTACTTGTGGCCAAAAGGATCTATCATACATTTAGATCATGAAGCATTGAAGTATTTAAAAGATCAAGAAAACTTGCATAGAAGATTAACTAAATGGGTTGAGTTTATTGAATCATTTCCTTACATCATAATATATAAGAAAGGAAAAGAAAATGTGGTTGATGATGATGCTTATCCCATGTATATGGTACTTATCCCATGCTTTTTTAAGAGCACACAAACGATATGGTTCAACAAAATCAAGATCATTTGCATATAGTGAACAAATGCTTTATAAACCAGGAATCTTAACATCAAGATGTGTCAATAACATGTTCTTCCTAGACAAAGCATCAGCAACTACACTCTCATTTCTTTTCTTATATTTAATGATGTAAGGAAACGACTCAGTAAACTCAACCCATTTAGCCAAACGTCTATGAAAGTTTGATTGAGCTTTCAAATACTCCAATGCTTCATGATCTGAATGTATGATAAATTCTTTTGGCCACAAATAATGTTGCCAAACCTCAAGAACTCTAACAAGTGCATACAATTCTTTATCATAGACAGGATAATTCAATCTAGCACCAGCAAGTTTCTCAGAAAAATATGCTATAGGACGACCCTCTTGCATCAAAATGCCACCAAAACCTATACCACTAGCATCACATTGAACTTCAAATTGCTTTGAAAAATCAGGTAATGGAAGTAAAGGTGTAGAAGTAAGCAAACATTTCAAAGTATCAAATGCAATATCTTGGGTTGCGCCTCATACAAATGGCACACCTTTCTTAGTCAATTCATTCAATGGTGCAGCAATAGTGCTAAAATCTTTCACAAAACACCTATAGAATCAAGCTAAACCACGGAAACTATGCACTTGACACACATTCATGGGAATAGGACAATTCTGAATTGCTTCAATTTTAGATTGGTCTACTTCTACCCCATGTTTAGATACAACATATCCTAGAAATATAACCTTATCTTTTGCAAATGTGCACTTATCAAGATTAGCATATAAATTGTTATCATGCAACACTTGCAAAACTTGTCAAATATGATCAAAATGTTCAGGTTCAGTGCGACTGTATATAAGTATATCATCAAAACAGACAACCATAAAACGACAACTATATTCTCTCAAAACATGATTCATTAATCTCATGAATGTACTAGGTGCATTAGTAAGACCAAAATGCATAACTAACCACTCATACAAACAAAAAAAAATTTGAAAGGATTTTTCCATTCATCCCGTTCTTTCATTGTAATTTGATGGTATCCACTACGCAAATCAATCTTAGAGAAAACAGCAGCACCACTCAATTCATCTAACATATCCTCTAAATATGGAATACGATGATGATATCGAATAGTGATGTTATTTATTGCTCTACAATCTACACACATGCTCCATGTACCATCTTTCTTAGGTACTAAAATAACAGGAACAACACAAGGGCTAAGAGAAACACGAATGTACCCGTTGTCCAGCAACGCCTATACTTGTTTCTGTATCTCCTTTGTTTCTTCAGTGTTGGTTCTGTAAGGTGCGTGGTTTGGAAGTGTGGCGCTAGGGATCAAGTCGATCTGATGCTCAATGCCACTCAACGGAGGTAATCCAGCTAGCACATCTTTAGGAAATACATTTCCAAAATCCTGCAAAACATTAGACACACCAAGAGAAATAGGGGCCATGTCGTTATAAACTAAAACCTCGCCCTTGTGCATGAGTACAAGAGGCATCGCTGTAGGATACTCACTAAATTCCCTCATGTCTTCTTTGGTGGCTAAAATCAGAAGATTAGGCACTCTGTCAATTTTTGTTATATCATTCTTTTTGGGCTCATTTATATTATTCACAGCGGCAACATTATCTCGCCTAACTATAGGTGGATCCCATAAGTTCACCTCAATTTTTTGACGAGATTCATTCACTATCTGTTGTGGTGTCATAGGATGCAAATTAATTTTCTTGCCCTTGAACTCCAAGTGATAGGTATTGGCTCGGCCATTGTGTTGCACATGGAGGTCATATAACTACGGCCGTCCCAACAATAAGTGGCAAAGAATCATAGGAACCACATCAAAATCAATAGAATCCTTGTATGGTCCTATCTCAAAGTTGACACGCACCATATGGTTTACCTTCATCTCACCATTGTCAGTCAACCACTGTATGTAATATGGCTTAGGATGAGGTAAATAAGTCAGATTCAACTTGGCACATAACTCCTTGCTTGCAAGATTTCTGCAGCTACCTCCATCAATGATCAATTTGCATGCTTTGTTTGGGCCAACTAGTGCTTTTGTTTGGAATAAATTGCAGCGCTGTGAATCAACATGAGGCTACACACTAAGAATATGTGGAGAAACTAGAATGGTTGGCACATGCTTAGGGAAATCATCCATGCCTTCTTCACTTGCATACCCATTGTCTTCAGAACTATTGGGATCAACTTCGTCTCCACTTCCATACTCACCATGTTCATTGACAAACATAACCTTGCGGTTGGGACAATATTTCTTGAAGTGTCCTCTTCCTCCACAAGTATGACATTCCACATCTCGAGTATGGCATGTTGACATGTTGGAACCGGTGCTAACAGCAGGAGAAGCATGTCTCTTTGCTTGGGAACCAAAGGATACCGGAGGTGCGACCTTGGAAGATAATGTGGAGGGGCGACCAGCAGTAGCGTCAGATGTAGGCACAGGAGGGGGCAACATTGACCTTGCTAAAAAACGGTTGGTGGAAGGGTACCTTGTACGCACCTTGGCTTCTTCAGCTAATTGTGATTCGGTCTCTCTTGCATGATGCACCAACTCATTCATAGTCTCATACTTGTGATGACGAATAATTATCTTTATGGGAAACTTCAAATTGTTAAGAAAACGTTGCATGGTCATCTCAAGTGATTCACGAACTCTAGCATACTACATTAGCATCTCCATCTCCATCTAATAGTCATCAACTGACATGGTTCCTTGCCGCAATGGTGTCAACTTGTCAAAAATTAAAGGCAAATAGTTAGTGGGCATGAAACATTCTTTCATAATGCGCTTCATCTCTCTCCATGTGAGCACAGGAAGTTCATTGTCATCTCGCCTATTCTGCACAATGGCATCCCACCAACATAATGCATATACATCAAACTCTGACGCATCAAGCTTTACTTTCTTATCTTCTGTATACTCATGCAAACGCCATAACTTCTCAATTTTCAACTCCCATGTGAGGTAATCTTCAGGATCAAGTGAACCATCGAACTTGGGAATTGAGAAATTTGGTTTTTCCAAGCCATTATCAGGGTCTTGGTGCAGAACACGCTGAGCACGCCCAATAGGAGCCTAGCCGCGTGCATGACTAGGGGGATGAGAACGTCCCCTGCCAACATTATGCTGATTCTGAGCATCACCATCAACACTTCCTTCTTCTTCAATAGCATCATCGTATGGTTTTTGCTGCCATTGGTCAAGTTCCAATCTCAAGGCATCAATAGATTGTTGCAATGTGGCAACATTGATGTCTAGTGCAGTTACTTGTGTCTGAATATTGGTGACTGCATTTTCATTTTCACCCAAAGCGAGTTGTACATATTGTACCGATTTTTCAATCCCATATGTGGTGCTAGTGAAAACACGTGTCAAATGATAATGCAATGCTCCATATTCTCGCCAAGTAACAGGATCATTATCATTCTTTTTCTACAAAACAACATCATCACTACTAGACATGATTAGTAGGTTAGTGCAAAAAACAAAATCGAATTGGTGGTACACTCATAACTCACTCAAAAACTGACAAGAAAGCAGATCTTATCGTTCCAAAGTGAATAGTGATGCTTTACCAATTCGAATTAACAATTTATGCACTTGTATGATGAAGTGAATATCAAGGGTATAGAGAAAGATGACGGGACACACAAGTTATTTGTGATGGAGCTGTAGGTATGGTATCCTAAGTACACCACAAACAAGTCCTAGTGATGATCGTGTGATAACCCAAGAAACACACATGATGGAGATAAATGTGGCAATGCAACTATGACAGGTGTTACAAAGCGCTGGAGAGACACTAGCAAAGCTCAATGTAAATTAGGCACAAGATTGCTCAATCTACAAGTGCACAAATATATCACAAGGCCTCTTTCACAATTCTCCTTTTTCTATTTCTATTTGCTTTTGCAATGTGTCTTTCTCTTTTTGCTTCTTTTCTCTTGCTATTTCTTTTCTGTTTTTTTAATATTAAGCTATGATCACGGCCAACAAATTAAGCACACCACCAAAGTCTATGAGCAACCTATAAGAGCGGAAAAATAGTCTCAATAGGAACATTCCTAACACGTGTATATCGAAAGGCTGTAGATAAGGTTTGGAAACAAAATGATTAGATCACAACATATAGAACGTACCACGGTAGAAAAATAGGCCAAAATTGTGCCACGACACATGTAGCACGCTCGGCAGACAGATGTACCACGACAGAAAAACGATGCAAAATCATGCCACGGCAGTAGGTCACGCGGTAAGATCTTTTTGGGATTAGCCCGACTCGGACAAGGCAAAATATGGTCAACAAAGACTCCTTGCTAGGCCCGACTCGGATTAGACTTGGTGGCGGCGTAAAAAAAGTGATGGTGGACTCGACGGAAAGTAGCAAGATCAAAACCCTAAACCTAGACACAAACGAAACCTAGACTCCAACAGATAAGACCTGCAAATTGGATCTACTAGAAGACACGACCAGCAACTAAACCATGTAAAACGATGCAATCTAGGCTATGGCAAGTATTTTTGTATGCCTTTTTCTGTATAAGACGAAAATAAACTAATCTATGGATGGATTGTGGATGCTCACCGAGTAAACGAGAAAATATAATACCAATATGATATGGGGTGGCCCGATCTTCTCAGCAAGCAATTGGCGATGATGACGATGGATCATAGATAACTAGCATGTAGCTATGAACTCTCCTGCTCGAAACCTGATGCCAATGCAACAACTCTCGAACCCTATGGGATATTCACATCACACGCTCTTACGCACGTAGCCGTCGACCACGAACGGTAGTTTGCAATCTACTAATTCGACATGGAACAACATATCACACTCAACTGCGGTAGCTAATTAGATCACAAGTAATTTCAGAGGTTCTAATAAGAAACAACTCCAAAATAGTTTTAACGTGGTCTCTCATCTAATATGGCGGCCCGTCTATTTAAGGACTAGGGGTGGCGGCCAGGCTATAGAAAACCCTAAAAGTCCAACTCAAACAAGATACAAACCGACCCATATTGGGTGCGGCCCAACACGAACAGGCATGTCCCTGTCGTGGCAAAAAACGTGGTGTTTTCTATGCCGCGACAGAAGAACCGGTAATTCTCGCTGTGGAAGAAAACAAAGTGTTTTCTGTGCCGCGGTAGAAAACCTCGACCTTCTGTCTTAGGTATTGATCTTCTCTCCTTCAGCTCCTTGCGCTTCCTCCCTCTCCTCCCTCGCGCATTCTCCATTGACCAACATGCCATGTTCCATATGCTTCAGCTCCTTGTTCCGTATTACGCCTTCTTCTCCTAGGTACCTGATCATACAACAGTACAATGATTTAGGCAGTATACAGTTCTCAGTAATTAAAACATTAGGTTCATTAAGAAACAAGTTCACCTATTGTACTAGTAGCTTAGCACGAACTCTTGTAATAGGTCCAATTCTAATCATATTGGACCGAATCTTATTAGCAGTAATTGGAACATCTTCAGTAGTAGTTGGGGAAGGTATAATTGTAGGGATGTCCTCATCATGGTATGCTTCATACTTCGGATTCTAAGACTTTATTGCATACTTTTACAGAAGGGATCCTCCAATTGAGCAGAGTGGATCATTTATTCCAAGGAAGGAGTGGCCACCAAGGTTGCAAGATAGCCTTTGGGAACAAGGCCGAGGTTGATTTGGTGGAATTCCTCACACAACTAAGGTACAAGCTTCTTCACCTTGAGATTATTGACACAAGCTTCTCGAATCAAGGCATCGGCCATCACATTTGCTTTGCCCGGAGTGTAGTTGATCGTGAGATCGAAGTCATTGACTATTTCAATCCATCTCCTTTGCTGAAAGTTGAGATCCGGCTGAGTGAATATATATTTGAGGCTCTTATGAACTGAAAAGATCTCACATTTGTTCTGATACTAGATGATGGAGGGGTTAATCTCTACGGTGGCCCGATCTTCACGGATCTCGTGGTCAAATCGATGGGAAAGCGAGGGGAAAGGGAGAAGGTAGCGGAAGCGGACACACACCCCGCGAAGAACACGATGAACACATGCAGTACTCACACGATACAAGGCCGATTGCTCCCTAACGGCGGCCATCGGTCCGATAGAATCCACACAAGGAAAGATCGGTCAACGTGCTCCCTCAAATCCACATCGGAGAGGGAAGAACACCTTGGGGAGGGTCTTGACAACTTGGAGACGAGACACCGAACTCCAAGGCCTTGTTCAACGATGGATGCGTGATGCAAAGTCCAATCGAGGTTGGTGACGATAGTCGGCCCCCTTGGTAAAGGGGATGAGGAAAAACTAGAGATTCCACAATGGGGGTTGTCTTTAGTCTATCATCTATGCCTAAGGGTTGGGGGCTCTATTTACAGGCCAACCACTAAACAAGGGGGTAGTTTGGGAATAAACTAGGCAAAGGGGTAAGTAAAGGGAATATTCCAGGGCATCAAACCCAGATCCGTGCGCAGGTAGGGGATTCTGGTGGTGAGTCCGGATCTGGTGCCGGGATTTCCGGTCGGGCGCCGGAAGTGCTCTCTGTAAGCAGTTTCAGTGGTGGTGCCGGTCGACCGGTCCTGTCGCCGGAGATTCCGGCGGTGGAACCGGTTCGCCGATGCTGACGCCGATTCCAGCTGGAGCTTTCTTCCGTCTCCTCTTCCAAGCCTCCGTCTTGTCGGGAGCGAGTCATCGGGCTTCCTCCCTTGTCTCCGTACTCGTCGGTGTGAACCTATCATGGTCATAGGATGGAGAATGAAGTAGTATACCATTCAATAGGGTAGGAGGTGGGATCTCAAAGGGGATAGGATTCACCTTTGGATTCCATGAAGACTTGGCATAAGTTAGAGACCTTGATGTGGCAACGACCATAGGTCAGGCTGCATCAGCTCCCCCCTTTAAAAAGAGTCATCCTCGACTCTACATGCTCATCAAATTAGAAGAGGTCGAGAGACCTTCTTGATCCTGGGGTTCACCATATAGTCGTCCTCGGAAAGATTGACTTGACAACACTTCAATGTTCCTTCACCTTCCATGAAGCCTACAAAGCTCACAACAAAAGCGAAGCAACACTCAAAGCGTAGGCAATTCATGAAGATTATAGCATGAGTCCTCAAGTAGAAGGAAGTCACCTTATCTTGTAGAGATAGCTCGATGAAGGGTAGCCATAGGTAACTCTTTTCGGTTCTTCTTGTCAACCCATGGTTGGTAGAGGTTGACGTGTATGTATTTGTACCTTCATACAACAAAGACCAAGCAACATATGTTTGTGTGTGATAGAGGAGCATGTCATTTGTGGCATGTCCATTCTTGTTCATAACACGATTAGGACAACTCAAGTATAGCAAACAGGATGCATATGGAAGGTAAAAGTGCATGGAAATCGTTGCAAAATTGTCCAAATGTGGGAACTCAAAAACTCCATATAACATCTTAGTGTTGCACTCAAAGTAATCGAATAGAAATTTGATCAACATCTTTGATGCAAAGTTAGGATAATTTGGCAAAAACACAAAATGAAGAATATCCAAAACAACATCATTATGTGTGCCAACCAACCATTGGAAAGAGAAATTGTTCGACATGTTGGATGTCACACACAAATCATTGATAGCAAATATCATGGGAATATGAGTATACCAAGCGGAAGCCAAAGTAACGTGTTTGCAAACAAACCAAATGAAAGAGAAAGTGGTCCTTATGTTTGTTGCAACAACAAGACGAGATTCTTGGAAGCTCTCATGACAATACATGCTCTTAATGGCATTATGGTTGCACACAAAACATCGGAAAGATAAATTATTCAACATTTTTGTTGCAACACACAAAGCATAAATATCCAAAAGCAAAGAAACATGAATGTCACAAGGTGATATAATACCATCAACATGCTTGCAATCAAACCATAGGAAAGAGCAATTTGTCAACATGAAAGATGCAAAGCGTGCAAAAGGTATCAGAGTTGGGTTCGATCTTGAACTCACTTGTGGGATGCTCTCTAGAGCTCTTTTTGTCAACTCGTGCTCAACCGAGGTTGACATTCTTGTGCGGGTACCTACACACATCATACACCAAAGGAAGAACGTGTGTGCATGGTAGAGATACACATCATCCATCATGACGTATCTCTTCTTGTGCACATCACCATTAATGTCAATCAAGTATGACATAGATGCATGGTGAGTATGCAAGTGGGGAACATGCTTATCATGGCAATCATCAAAATCTCCAAGAATTGAGAAAACTATGGGGGTCATCTCATTATAACGCATATGATCAATATTGTTGCAAGCAAAACAAGTGAAATAGCAAGCATTCATCTTATCGCAAGCAACGGGAGAAATTGAATGACTATCATGACAAGACAAGTCCAAAGCAATTGGAGGATACACACAAGATGCATAGCATGGCATGTTTATGGAAATGATATCGCAATCAAACAATTCCACATGATCAATATTATGCAAAGGTAAAGCATCACATGGGAATGTGGATGAAGCATATGTAATATCACAAGTATCATCCATAGCATGCATATCCTCACAATTCATCATGTCCACTAGTGGGATCATGGCATCATCAACACCCTTATTGTTACCTTGGTCATACCTCTCATATGAAGTGGGTGTTGTGGAAGTAGTGGCCTCCTTGTGGACAACTTCGTCTTCTTGATGTAGACATGGCATAACATCATCTTCGTGCACCATGTACATCTTCTCCAATTGAGGCATCATTGCTTCATGGCTTGGCGCGTCTTCCTCCATGGAACCTAGCACAACACAAGAGAACACACTAGAGGTAGAGGGTAAGTTGTTAGAAATAGAAACGGTCTCACTTGACCTATCAACTACTACTCTCAACTCACTAGGAGTATCACTCATGTCCTCCAAGTGGAAGCACTCAACCTCACATAAGGTGGAGTCACTCATCTCACTCTTGTTCTCACTCAAGTGGGCTAAGTGGCTCTCATACTCACATGGGATTGGTACCACATCATCACTCAAGCATATAGGGATAAGCTCGGTTTCCTCAACTCCATGCGCCTCCTTGGTGAAGGGAAAATCCCATGCCCACCATTCTTGACCTTGTTGCCTCCAAGGTTGTATGCCATAAGATGGGCATTATCTCTCGCCTCCTTAGTCGAAGGGAAAATCCCATGCTCGACCGTCTTGTGGCCATCTCATAGTAGTGGTGGAGGTAGGCTCATGCTATCCAACTCGGCAAAGCAGAGGTCTACATTTTCCTCGTTCGCGAGGTCGTGGAAGTCAAGCGTAGGCGTTGAAGCTTGATGGCGTGGAGGAAGGCTTGCTCTTGGTGCCATTGTGGTGGTGGCACGAGTAGTTGAAGGTGCCCTATTGTTAGGGGTCTCAACCTAATAAGGTAGATTCCTCCTGTGTTTACAATGCTAGTCCCTGGATCAATAGCTAGCATCCACAGTTAAGATGTAATATCAAGAAACAGAGGTCATAACATAACTTTATAACCAGGAATAACATAATTTTATTACATCATACATAGCTCATTTGGCTATTACATTACATTGCAGCGGAATAACTATAGTCATGGGGTCCTTCATCTTCAAAGTGCCACAGGCAGATGTTGGTTGTAGACTTTGTAATCCTAATCAAACAATCTTCACTAAAACAACCAAACCTACAACATTACAAGTTACAGCCACAAGAGTCAATACATTTGAATTGTATTGGCAAGTTTCACTACTTTGTATATTATGAGTGGATCTTATCATTACATGCATATTTGGCTAAGTAGAGTTTAAGGCTTATTTGCATAAAGCAACATTTATCCTATCTTTTCAAAATGGTTTTGGTCCTTTGTCAAATCCCTTTTCCAAGATCCTTGAACTCCTTGGTAGAAACTCAAGTGTTCAAGTCCTTGTCAAAAATCCCTTGAGCTACTTGGTAACCCCAAGTGCAACAAGTTTTATGAAATCTCATGAGTTCCTTGGTAACCCCAAGTACATCATGCTCTTGAGCACCTTGGTAACCCCAAGTGCAACAAGCTTAACAAAATCTCTTTGAATTCCTTGGTACCCCCAAGTGCATCAAGTTTTTATATTAGAAGTTGGAATGTCGAGATCTCCCATGGTTCAAACTTTAGTTGCTCAGTATTGTCCATAACCGGGGACACGGCTAAGTACTTAGATTTTATTATCTTCTGCAGAAGGAGTACACTTTACCCACATGTCACAATCCCATCTTGTTGCCACCAGTGGCCTACTGGATTAGTGCTCACCAAGATGGAGTACTGGCAGACTGAGAATGTGACGAAGTCTTTCCAAAAGGTCCTCCCATACATCATTGCTAGCTTTGTCTTCAGCCCCCATGAAGCATTCCAGATCCCCATGTCCAGTAACTAAAGACAATGTATGGGTCTTCCTAATGTAATTGACTAAGCCAGAGCCATAATAGCATGTGGTTGCACACGAAAGCCACAATTGGAGAAGCATGTTTGATCTCTAAGTTTCCTAGGTGGTTTTCTTTTGGAGCCCAACACAAAGTGATTTCCATAGACATGGTTCCTTTTGTTGCCCCCTTCTCCAAAACTTAAAGTATCCTCCACCTAGGTGGTTCATTGAGTCCTTGTTTTATTATATAAAACACAAGTCCTTTTCTCAACTTTGTAAAATCTCAACATGCATCTATTTTCAAAATATAGCATGGCTAAGCATGTACAACTTCAATGTTTTCACTAAGTAATGTAAGGGCATCCTATTAGGATTTAGCATAGCATAAGTATAAATTATTTTCATGCATGTTTTCAAAATCCACTAAGTGTAATGAAAATAGTAGGACATGGATGATAGTGTCACTTGCCTTTTTGGTAGGGAATGGTGGTTCACTCCTTGATCTTGCTAGTCTCACACTTTGCTAAATTCACTACAAGTCAATCAAGCAAACACAAAATCAACTAACATTCCAAACCAAAGTCAAACAAACAATTTCATACTCACAAAGCAATGGAATCTAAGTAATGCATAAGTATGCAAAGGATGGTTCTATTGCAAGGTTGGTCTCCACTAGGTTTCTAAACTTTGTAAGGTCCAAATTGGTCATTTACCAAAATGGTAGAGTCACTAGTTAGAGGGTTTTTCCCAAAACCATTTTTAAAACCATTCATCATTTTATGTGGTGGAAATTAGTTTTATCAATTCTAAAAACCTTTAAGTCTTCACCCAAAGTTTCTAACTCTCAAGACTTGGTGTTTTGGGGCCAGTAGCTTTGAATCAAAATATTTTCCCAAGGTTTTTATTCCAAAATCCTTTTTCAAAATAAAACCATTATCATTACTTAGCTAGAATTAGACTAATTCAATTAATCCATTCTAAATTTTTCTAACTTCATTTCCAAAACCATGGGTTGGTTCCTAGGGTCAGTAAGGTCACTACAAACCATTTTGCAAAAGATTTAATCCTAAAATCAATTTTAAACAATTTTTCTACTCTAAACAAGCTCTCAAAAGAATCTGCAAAATCAAGCAAACAAACAGATACTATTTTCTAAACTAAGGCCATGGTTGTCTAGGGCTTGCTCTCCTGAATCCAACGACATAAAATTTGTAATTTTTGGACGTGTGGTTTGAAAGTTATAGAGGTTTGAAGTTTGCAAATAATTCTGTTTTCAAACCTGTTTTTAAACAGATCAGTGACACGCGGCGTGATTTCATTGGACGATACCGCTTCGCGCGGATCACGCTCTGTAGAGCGTTGGATCAAATGTAAATCGTGTGGTTCAGAATCATCACTTACCCCTTCGCTAACATTTTATCGTAACCGTCAGATCCAGATCCTACGGTCACTAACACGCTTGCCAAAGTCTGGCGGCGCTCGGCGGCTGCGCGCGGCGGCGACGGTCAGGCAGTGGCGGTCCGGCTATTCTAGGAGAAGAGGGAGAGGAAGGAGGGGCTCACCGGGTTCGCAATGCAGCACTGATACTCAACGTGCTCTTGGTTGGTGGAGGGGCGCACGGGGACGGGTAGAATTATTCGCCGGAGTTGGTTCTGGCGACGGGCGGCTCTGGTCGAGGTCGAGGACGTCACTGAAGATCGCCGTAAGGCAACACGAAGGCGCGGTCAGATGCGCAGGATCAAGACAATGCTATGTGCGTGATCGAGAAGTGAAGGGGCGGTCTGGTTCACCTGGTAAACATCGTCGGAGGAGGAACAGTCGGTGGCGCTGTCGGAGCTTGTCAAAGCCGACGCTCCGGGGTGCCCGCGGTCGAATGAAGGGCACGGGGAGAAGCGTCTGGGAGTGGGGAAACTTCCAGCGTGCTCAGGGAGGCTCGGGGTGGTGTGGCTTGGCCGGAATCGACACCGAACCTCATCTGAGACGGCGGCGGTGCAGAAGGAATTGGCGACAGCCTAGGGGCAGAGAGGAGGAGTGATCTGGGGAAAAAGGAGGAGGAGGCGCTGGCGTTTTATCGAGCATGGTTAAAGCGAGGTAAAGGCGCGGCGTTATGGCGAATTGAACGCGCGGAATCACAGCAGGTAACGGTGGTCGAGGGAGGAAGAAGGGGTCGTGCGGGTGGGAAGGAAGAACATGACAAGTGGGGTCGGTCAGTCAGTGGGAAAGAAGCGAGGAGGAGGTCCACCTGCCAGTGAGGGTGCGGGTTTCTTCTGGGGTGAAGAAAAACGTTTCGGGGGCGAGGGTGAGGTGGGCTGCTGTTGGGTTAGTTGGGCCAGATGGTGGGCCGTTCTATTTTTTTTTCTGTCTAAATCTTTTTCTATTTTTAAATCTATTTTCTGATTTGAATTTCATCCAACTTTTCAAGCATTCAATTAATTCAAACAATTGTAATGAGTTTTTGGTTCTGTTTATCAACAAAAACCAAATCTCAGAATAAAATAATATTTTAAGATCCCTTCATTAATTAAATAAAATGGTCCTTTATTTATTTAATATGGTTTGATTATTTAATAAAATCTTCATTTGAATTCCCAAACACTTTCAAAACCAAAACAGTAGGTTATTTGGAAATAAAGAATATTTGGAAACTTGTTTAAAATAAAAACATCTTGATTTTAGGATCCATGTAATAATTAAATAAAGTGGACCTTAGTTATTAAATCAAACAGAATTTGTTTTATTAAGAGATTTATTTTAAAGTCTAAAATAAAGCCAAAACACTTTAGTAGGTTTTATTGGTGAATCTCAAATATTTGGAAATCCTATTTTAAATATTTTAATAGGTTTTGATGTTTCAATTAAATTGGTAAAACCTTTTATTTAAATAAAGTTTGGGTATTAAATCCTTATTAATTTATTTAAATAAACCTTTGCTAATAAAATGTTTTTAATTCCCAAAGCTTGGCCAGGGTTGGCTTTATAAAATAATCTTTATTTATAGCTCCACCTTTTCATTTGAAAACAAAATCTTTTATTAAGGATCCAAAGTAGTAATTTTTAAATATTCAAAATGTTTTCTTTATTAAATGTTTTGTCTTTTAAATTTCTTTAGGATTTTATTTAATTCAAATGGGTTTGAAGTTTCAATTGAATTCAAAAAGTTTCTTCTGGCTCTAAAAATCAAACAAAGTTTTTATTTTATTAATTTATTTTCACATTACAAGATTTGGAAAATCTTGGGATGTGACAGGCTACCACCCTTAAAATAAATCTCGTCCCGAGATTTGGGAAGGCTGGGGTTACAAGCAAGTTCAAAACAACTAGGGTACTACCACCCTTAAAATTTTCAAACAAAAATTACATATTGTCCTTCTTGGGATCCTTGGGAAACTTCTCTAAGTAACTTTTGCATTGTCCTTGGTTTCCATTCTTGACTCATGGGCCAAGGTTGAGTTTCTCCATAGGCTTGTTCAACTTGTTCTTCATCTTTTCTGGACAATTTCTTGCATAATGTCCTGGTTCCTTGCAGTTGAAACAATGGATGTCTTTGAGTTCTTTACGTGGCTCTTGTGGACAAGTTGCTACATAGTGGCCTAACTCTTTGCAGTTGTTGCACCACACTTGGTCAATCTCTTTATTCTTCTTGTTCTCTGGGCATCCACTGGAGTAGTGTCCCATTTCCTTACATTTACGACATTGTGCAAGGCTCATGTCTTGCTTTTGTTTCTTAAGTTTCTTTAGTCCTTTGAATTGGGTTGTCTTGTTTGGAGGTATAAGTGGTCCTTTTCCTTTGGTAGACTTGGATCCTTCTTGTTTCCTTTGTTCCACCATGGCATAGATGGGACATTGGTTAGGAGTATGATCACATCCTTCACATAGGTAGCAAGTGGCTTGAGAGGTAGGGCATTGTCCAATAGGATGTTCTTCTTCACAATTGGGGCATTGTCCTTCATGCTCCTTGGAAGTATGATCCTTGTCTCCACAAATAATGCAAGCTGGGGCTCCATCTAGAATAACATTCTTGTCATCCTTGTTATCATACACTCCTTTGGGATAGTTTTCTTCCATGCTGATCATTTGGTTAGTCACCTTGAGCATCAGTTGGGATTGTTCTTCCAAAAACTTTTGCAGTGCTGGATCTTTATCACTATTGTTGACTATGAACTGAGCTGTCAGTTGGTTCAACTGGTGTTGGGTTGCTATGAGCTCTTTCATGCTGTCAGCTTGGTTGGTGTTGATGTCATCAACCTTGGAGTCTTTTGGAGTAGTCATCTGTTTGGGTTGAAGGGAGGTTAGAATAGGCAAGATATTTCTAAGGACTTAATTCTAATCACACATATCACAATTCACATAAACAATGTTCATGCAATCACAACCAAACATTTTACTCAAACATGGTTCAAGCACATACTTAGTCAACAAAATATTTTTGTTACTCACATGAGTTGGTGGTTTTGTCTTTAACTAAAATATGGTGGTCCATCTATAGGGTTCACTTGTGATCTCTCCATCATGCATGATTCTCCTTGCATGAGATCATGGTCTCCTTGAGAAAAGTCCTTGGTTGCAAATACTTCAAAGTTTTGTTGATGGTTCCTTCTTATTTTGCATTCCCTCAGTCTCTAATTCTTGAGTAAGGTTTTCTTGTCTCACTTGTAGTCCTTGGTGGTATCCAAGTTGGAAGTCCTTGGTGAATATACTGAAGATGTTGAAGTCATTAGAGTTGAAGAAGTTGAAGTCATTAGAGTTGAAGAAGTTGAAGAAGTCCTTTGCACATGGTGTAGTCTTTTGCCATGGGGTAGGTTTTTCCATCAAGTTGAAGTAGAAGAGATGTAGAGTTGAAACCAAAATAGTTGAGGAAAGAGTTTACAAGTGTTTTTGTATATAAGTTTTGGATCAAAATATAACTCCTATTTTTCTAAGGGTTTTTGTCCAATCCTAGGGTTTACAAATCCTACAGGCAACACAATGCTCTGATACCATCTGTTAGGGGTCTCAACCTAATAAGGTAGATTCCTCATGTGTTTACAATGCTAGTCCCTGGATCAATAGCTAGCATCCACAGTTAAGATGTAATATCAAGAAACAGAGGTCATAACATAACTTTATAACCAGGAATAACATAATTTTATTACATCATACATAGCTCATTTGGCTATTACATTACATTGCAGCGGAATAACTATAGTCATGGGGTCCTTCATCTTCAAAGTGCTACAGGCAGATGTTGGTTGTAGACTTTGTAATCCTAATCAAACAATCTTCACTAAAACAACCAAACCTGCAACATTACAAGTTACAGCCACAAGAGTCAATACATTTGAATTGTATTGGCAAGTTTCACTACTTTGTATATTATGAGTGGATCTTATCATTACATGCATATTTGGCTAAGTAGAGTTTAAGGCTTATTTGCATAAAGCAACATTTATCCTATCTTTTCAAAATGGTTTTGGTCCTTTGTCAAATCCCTTTTCCAAGATCCTTGAACTCCTTGGTAGAAACTCAAGTGTTCAAGTCCTTGTCAAAAATCCCTTGAGCTACTTGGTAACCCCAAGTGCAACAAGTTTTATGAAATCTCATGAGTTCCTTGGTAACCCCAAGTACATCATGCTCTTGAGCACCTTGGTAACCCCAAGTGCAACAAGCTTAACAAAATCTCTTTGAATTCCTTGGTACCCCCAAGTGCATCAAGTTTTTATATTAGAAGTTGGAATGTCGAGATCTCCCATGGTTCAAACTTTAGTTGCTCAGTATTATCCATAACCGGGGACACGGCTAAGTACTTAGATTTTATTATCTTCTGCAGAAGGAGTACACTTTACCCACATGTCACAATCCCATCTTGTTGCCACCAGTGGCCTACTGGATTAGTGCTCACCAAGATGGAGTACTGGCAGACTGAGAATGTGACGAAGTCTTTCCAAAAGGTCCTCCCATACATCATTGCTAGCTTTGTCTTCAGCCCCCATGAAGCATTCCAGATCCCCATGTCCAGTAACTAAAGACAATGTATGGGTCTTCCTAATGTAATTGACTAAGCCAGAGCCATAATAGCATGTGGTTGCACACGAAAGCCACAATTGGAGAAGCATGTTTGATCTCTAAGTTTCCTAGGTGGTTTTCTTTTGGAGCCCAACACAAAGTGATTTCCATAGACATGGTTCCTTTTGTTGCCCCCTTCTCCAAAACTTAAAGTATCCTCCACCTAGGTGGTTCATTGAGTCCTTGTTTTATTATATAAAACACAAGTCCTTTTCTCAACTTTGTAAAATCTCAACATGCATCTCTTTTCAAAATATAGCATGTCTAGGAATGTACAACTTCAATTTTTTCACTAAGTAATGTAAGGGCATCCTATTAGGATTTAGCATAGCATAAGTATAAATTATTTTCATGCATGTTTTCAAAATCCACTAAGTGTAATGAAAATAGTAGGACATGGATGATAGTGTCACTTGCCTTTTTGGTAGGGAATGGTGGTTCACTCCTTGATCTTGCTAGTCTCACACTTTGCTAAATTCACTACAAGTCAATCAAGCAAACACAAAATCAACTAACATTCCAAACCAAAGTCAAACAAACAATTTCATACTCACAAAGCAATGGAATCTAAGTCATGCATAAGTATGCAAAGGATGGTTCTATTGCAAGGTTGGTCTCCACTAGGTTTCTAAACTTTGTAAGGTCCAAATTGGTCATTTACCAAAATGGTAGAGTCACTAGTTAGAGGGTTTTTCCCAAAACCATTTTTAAAACCATTCATCATTTTATGTGGTGGAAATTAGTTTTATCAATTCTAAAAACCTTTAAGTCTTCACCCAAAGTTTCTAACTCTCAAGACTTGGTGTTTTGGGGTCAGTAGCTTTGAATCAAAATATTTTCCCAAGGTTTTTATTCCAAAATCCTTTTTCAAAATAAAACCATTATCATTACTTAGCTAGAATTAGACTAATTCAATTAATCCATTCTAAATTTTTCTAACTTCATTTCCAAAACCATGGGTTGGTTCCTAGGGTCAGTAAGGTCACTACAAACCATTTTGCAAAAGATTTAATCCTAAAATCAATTTTAAACAATTTTTCTACTCTAAACAAGCTCTCAAAAGAATCTGCAAAATCAAGCAAACAAACAGATACTATTTTCTAAACTAAGGCCATGGTTGTCTAGGGATTTCTCTCCTGAATCCAACGACATAAAATTTGTAATTTTTGGACGTGTGGTTTGAAAGTTATAGAGGTTTGAAGTTTGCAAATAATTCTGTTTTCAAACCTGTTTTTAAACAGATCAGTGACACACGGCGTGATTTCATTGGACGATACCGCTTCGCACGGATCGCGCTCTATAGAGCGTTGGATCAAATGTAAATCGTGTGGTTCAGAATCATCACTTACCCCTTCGCTAACATTCTATCGTAACCGTCAGATCCAGATCCTACGGTCACTAACACGCTTGCCAAAGTCTGGCGGCGATCGGCGGCTGCGCGCGGCGGTGACGGTCAGGCAGTGGCGGTCCGGCTATTCTAGGAGAAGAGGGAGAGGAAGGAGGGGCTCACCGGGTTCGCAATGCAGCACTGATACTCAACGTGCTCTTGGTTGGTGGAGGGGCGCACGGGGACGGGTAGAATTATTCGCCGGAGTTGGTTCTGGCGACGGGCGGCTCTGGTCGAGGTCGAGGACGTCACTGAAGATCGCCCTAAGGCAACACGAAGGCGCGGTCAGATGCGCAGGATCAAGACAATGCTATGTGCGTGATCGAGAAGTGAAGGGGCGGTCTGGTTCACCTGGTAAACGTCGTCGGAGGAGGAACAGTCGGCGGCGCTGTCGGAGCTTGTCAAAGCCGACGCTCCGGGGTGCCCGCGGTCGAATGAAGGGCACGGGGAGAAGCGTCTGGGAGTCGGGAAACTATCAGCATGCTCAGGGAAGCTCGTGGTGGTGTGGCTTGGCCGGAATCGACACCGAACCTCGTCGGAGACGGCGGTGGTGCAGAAGGAATTGGCGACAGCCTAGGGGCAGAGAGGAGGAGTGATCTGGGGAAAAAGGAGGAGGAGGCGCTGGCGTTTTATCGAGCATGGTTAAAGCGAGGTAAAGGCGCGGCGTTATGGCAAATTGAACGCGCGGAATCACAGCAGGTAACGGTGGTCGAGGGAGGAAGAAGGGGTCGTGCGGGTGGGGAGGAAGAACAGGACAAGTGGGGTCGGTCAGTCAGTGGGAAAGAAGCGAGGAGGAGGTCCACCTGCCAGTGAGGGTGCGGGTTTCTTCTGGGGTGAAGAAAAACGTTTCGGGGGCGAGGGTGAGGTGGGCTAGGTGGGCCGCTGTTGGGTTAGTTGGGCCAGATGGTGGGCCGTTCTATTTTTTTTTCTGTCTAAATCTTTTTCTATTTTTAAATCTATTTTCTGATTTGAATTTCATCCAACTTTTCAAGCATTCAATTAATTCAAACAATTCAAATAATTGTAATGAGTTTTTGGTTCTGTTTATCAACATAAACCAAATCTCAGAATAAAATAATATTTTAAGATCCCTTCATTAATTAAATAAAAGGGTCCTTTATTTATTTAATATGGTTTGATTATTTAATAAAATCTTCATTTGAATTCCCAAACACTTTCAAAACCAAAACAGTAGGTTATTTGGAAATAAAGAATATTTGGAAACTTGTTTAAAATAAAAACATCTTGATTTTAGGATCCATGTAATAATTAAATAAAGTGGACCTTAGTTATTAAATCAAACAGAATTTGTTTTATTAAGAGATTTATTTTAAAGTCTAAAATAAAGCCAAAACACTTTAGTAGGTTTTATTGGTGAATCTCAAATATTTGGAAATCCTATTTTAAATATTTTAATAGGTTTTGATGTTTCAATTAAATTGGTAAAACCTTTTATTTAAATAAATTTTGGGTATTAAATCCTTATTAATTTATTTAAATAAACCTTTGCTAATAAAATGTTTTTAATTCCCAAAGCTTGGCCAGGGTTGGCTTTATAAAATAATCTTTATTTATAGCTCCACCTTTTCATTTGAAAACAAAATCTTTTATTAAGGATCCAAAGTAGTAATTTTTAAATATTCAAAATGTTTTCTTTATTAAATGTTTTGTCTTTTAAATTTCTTTAGGATTTTATTTAATTCAAATGGGTTTGAAGTTTCAATTGAATTCAAAAAGTTTCTTCTGGCTCTGAAAATCAAACAAAGTTTTTATTTTATTAATTTATTTTCACATTACAAGATTTGGAAAATCTTGGGATGTGACACCTATGATGGTGTCGACGGAGGTCATTGGCGTGCCTTGCCGATGGTTGATGTTGGTGAAGCACTTGGTCATCCACATGACGCTCACGACGGTGATCATTTCCCTTGGCACTCTTCTTGTGCTTGTGGTGCCTTCTTGAGCTTGTTTGAGCATTATGGTTGGTGCTCATCAATAATTCTTCATCTTGGTGGCGAAGATGCCTTTGACGATGTCTTGTATCCTCATTATGGTGGCGATGCTCATGAGAGGATGTTTGTCTATGAAGATTCTTGTTTCTTGGCGCCTCTTGATGGATATGATGTTTGGATGCCACTCTTCTTTGATAGGAGGTGGAGCTTGGCGCCTTGGAGGTGATGGAGCTTGGCGCCTTGGAGATGGTGGAGCTTGACGCCATCTAGGTGGTGGAACTTGATGCCTTGTCGATGGTGGCGCTTGACGCCTTGGAGGTGGTGGCGCTTGTCGCCTTGGAGATGGATCATCGAAGTAGGTGGTGCCCTTTGGTGTGGCACACTTGGCCTTGAAGGTCATGGATTCTTGATGATGGACCTCCTCTTGCTTGAGGTAGTAGGATTCCATCTCCAAGCGGTGGAGGAATTCTTCATGGCTCATGGAGGAGCCATCAAAGTTGATGAAGTTCTCCGTGTCCTCCATGCTTGGCAAGGCGTCGTCGATGTCGCACTCGAAGTCGTCCATGCTTGGGGAGTAATTGTTGGGTAGTACTCCATAGCACCCAAGCATGTGGATCCATTGTTGGTGTAGTGCTCCATATCCTCCATCCATGAGGAGCCGTCGTAGGTGTAGTGCTCCGGGTCCTCAAAGCATGCGGATCCATTGTCGGTGTTGTGCTCCGTCATGTCCTCTATACTTGTGGAGTCGTAGTCATGGTGGCTCATCATGGATTCTTCATAGATATCATTCTCCGTCCCGGAGTCCCTAGACATGCCTCACAAGACCAAGTGTTGTATATGGAAGTGGTAGAGGGTGTTAGGGATACAACGTCGAACCTTACTTTACCTTGGAAGATCGTATCGTGCAAGTGGCCACACTTGAGAGCAATAAACCAAGCAAAGTGAAGTTCACGCGGAACACCAAAACCAACTACTAACCAAAAACACACACACACAAGGCCTATGGTGGATAGGTATGGAAAGTGGCATGTCAAGAACCAATCCGAAATCAAGATGTTGTAATGGCAAGTAAAGAACCACAATGATCACGAAGCCAACAAGTCAATCCACAAGATAGGAAATATGTACAAGGAAACACACACGGTGGGATAAATGTGACTTGTGCGACGGAGAAAGTGAGCTAAGAACCAAATGATTACCTAGCGAAGACTATAAGCTCGTGTCACACAAGTAAAAGGAGAGACGCTAGTTCGATTGCACAAAATTGGTGGGCTACAAGATATGCACAATAAGTACCACCTATATGATGTTCATCGAGCTTGCGCTTCCTATTCTATGAGGCACATGTATATTTCTTTCTTTTTATCTTTCCTTTTCTTTTTCTATATTTTTTTCTCTTTTTCTTTCTTTTTCTTTTCACTTGCCTCTTCCTTGTGCCAACAACTATACAAGATAATTATATGAGATAGCGCTCACAACGTTTGCTCGGAATCTACAAGGTATCAAATATGCATAGCCCAAGCAATCATAATAGGAACTAATCTCAATAGGTGTTTGTTGCTCGCAAAGATAGTAGGGTTCACAAAGGAATGCAAGTGGGGAGATGTCGCGGAATATTAATACCTTTCGTCGATGATCTTCACCCTTTATTGTTAGATTCCGCCTTTCTCACATAATTTGGATATATTAGATAGCATGAAAAACGTGGATGATTATGTAGAGCTCCTTATCCTCTTCGAAACGAGCTAAAGAACACCAAAATCCGAGTTCGAATGCAAAAGTTATGCTCAAAACCGTGAGGAGCTGAATCTGTTGGCGACCAGGTCGGCGGGATCGGAATTCTCGCCGGAAATTCCGGCGGTAGGTCCGGTGTGACCGGAATTTTGACCGGAAATTTCGGCGGGCGCTCCGGTTCGCCGGATCTGGCGCCGAAACGAGTTCAGGAATGCGAAAACTCGATTTTCTGCGGAAAATCTCGATGGGAAACTTCATATCGGAGGGGGAAATCAAGGAATTAGGCCATGGGAACGCATGGGAAGGTAGATCAACTAGTTTAGCAAGTAATCCACAGATCAAAACCTACAAAAACGCACTTAAATCACAGATCGATCCAAAACACGAATTGGGGCTATTTTTGGTGAAATTTTCGAATTTATGGGGAAAAGACCAAATCGATGAGAAATTCGTGGCAACAAAAAGCTATTGATACCAGATGATGGAGGGGTTAACCTCTTGGGTGGCCCGATCTTCACGGATCTCGTGGTCAAATCGATGGGAAAGCGAGGGGAAAGGGAGAAGGTAGCGGAAGCGGACACACACCTCGCGAAGAACACGATGAACACACGCAAAACTCACACGATACACGGCCGATTGCTCCCGAATGGCGGCCACCGGTCCGATAGAATCCTCGCAAGGAAAGATCGGTCAACGTGCTCCCTCAAATCCACATCGGAGAGGGAAGAACACCTTGGGGAGGGTCTTGACAACTTGGAAACGAGACACCGAACTCCAAGGCCTTGTTCAACGATGGATGCGTGATGCAAAGTCCAATCGAGGTTGGTGACGATAGTCGGTCCCCTTGGTAAAGGGGATGAGGCAAAACTAGAGATTCCACAATGGGGGTTGTCTTTAGTCTATCGTCTATGCCTAAGGGGTACATGAGGGGTGGGGGCTCTATTTTTTTAGGCCAACCACTAAACAAGGGGGTAGTTTGGGAATAAACTAGGCAAAGGGGTAAGTAAAGGGAATATTCCAGGGCATCAAACCCAGATCCGCGCACAGGCAGGGGATTCCGGTGATGAGTCCGGCGGCGCTGGATCTGGTGTCAGGATTTCCGGTCATCACCGGATATTCCGGTCGGGCGTCGGAAGTGCTCTCTGTAAGAAGTTTCGGCGGTGGTGCCGGTCGACCAGTCCTGGCGCCGGGGATTCCGTCAGGGCGCTCGGTTCGCCGGAGCTGTCGCCGGAGATTCCGGCGGTGGAACCGGTTCGCCGGTGCTGACGCTGATTCCAGCTGGAGCTTTCTTCCGTCTCCTCTTCCAATCCTCCGTCTTGTCGGGCGCGAGTCCTCGGGCTACCTCCCTCGTCTTCGTACTCGTCAGTGTGAACCTATCATGGTCATAGGATGGAGAATGAAGTAGTATACCATTCAATAGGGTAGGAGGTGGGATCTCAAAGGGGATAGGATTCACCTTTGGAGTCCATGACGACTTGGCATAAGTTGGAGACCTTTATGTGGCAACGACCGTAGGTCGGGCTGCAACAGGATGATAGAATCCAAATCAAAGGAGAAAGTAGCAACCAAGTAGAATCCCAAAGGGGAGAGACCTAGCACTACTAGAATCATTGATGATGATAGACCAAGCACTTGAGGAGGGTCTTTATGACTTGGAAATGAACACTGAACTCCAAGGCCTTGTACAACTCATACATTAACTATAGAGAGGGGTTTCCATCTAGGGTTAGGCACAAGCCTTCATTCATCATCAACTCCAAATCGATCTGAGCCACAAGGGGGGTATTTATAGTACTAAGGGCGAAGGGTGATATGTCAGAAACATATCTATAATTTTTGATGTTCCATGCTTGTTTAGTATCTACTTTGCTTTGCTTTGTCTACACTTTGAGGTGTTTTTATATGTTTTCTGATACTAACCTATTAACAAGATGCCACAGTGCCAGTTGCCTATTTTCTTATGTTTTTGGTTCCAGAAAGGCAAAAAATCAATATTCTCGAAATTGGACGGGACAAAAGCCAAAGTCAATATTTTACTATGGGGAACACAAAGATAGAAGACGAGACGTAGGAGGGCCTCGAGGGGGCCACACCCCCTGGCCGTACGGGTGGGCCCACCTAGCTCCTGGGTGGGTGTAGCCGCCTCGAGCACCCCCTCGGCCTCCCTCTTCGCCTATAAGAAGCCCCCGATGCCTAAACCCTAAGGACCCGATAAAAGATTCCACGAAACCGTCTATAGCCGCCACCACCATCGTCCCTAGATCGGGGGGATCTGAAGCTCTTCCTGGCACCCTGCAGGAGGGGAGATCATCTCGGAGGCCTTCTTCTTCATCATGCCAGCCTCCGGTATGAAGTGTGAGTAGTTCCACCTTGGACTACGGGTCCATGTAGTAGCTAGATGGTTGTATCTCCTCCTTTGTGCTTTCATGTCTAGATCTTGTGAGCTCCGTTCATGATCAAGATCTCATCTATTTAATGTTGTGTTTGCGGGGATCCGATGGATATTGAGATTACTATGTTAGATTGATTAATGATTTTGTCTTATTGATTCCATCATGTTTGTGTTGTTTGTGATCTTGTATGCTCTCCGTTGTTAGTAGCTATCTTGGCCAAGTAGTTGCTAGTGACTCCAGGACGAGTATTTATGCTCGATAGTGGGTTCATGCCTCTATTTAATCTAAGGGAAGTGACAGAAATCTCTAAGGTTGTATATGTGTTGTTGCCACTAGGGAGAAAACAACGGTCTCTTGTTCATGGAACAAGTGGATTGTTTACCTTACACACTTTGCTTAAAGCAGTTGTCTGTTGCTTGCAACTTAATACTGGAGGGGGTTCAGATGATAACCCAAAGGTGTACTTCTAGTCATAGATGCAGTTGGATGGCGGTCTATGTATCTTGTTGTATTGTCCAATCAAATCTCATAGGATCATGAATGTCTAGTATTGCATTGTTATGCCTTGCTCAGTCCTGTCAATTACCCTACTGTAATTTGTTTACCCAGCATGTCATGTTTGTTTATCTAAGGAGAACACCTCTATTGAACTATGAACCCTGGTCCAATATTTACCATTGATACATCTTCCATTGTTTACTATTTACTTGTTGCAAACCACTATTGCCTTCCACACCATACAGTTAATCCTTTGTTACAGCAAACCGATGAGATTGACAACCTCACTGTTTGTTGGGGCAAAGTCTTGAGTTTGTGTTGTGCAGGTCTCCAAGTTGCTAGCAACACCTTTGAGTCGTTTCCTTCCTCCTACTGGTTCGATAACCTTGGTTTCTTACTGAGGGAAAACTTGCTGATGTGCTCATCATACCTTCCTCTTGGGGTCTCCCAACAAAGTGTTCACGCACTCATCAAGACTTTTTATGCAGGTTTGAACTTCTCTTCAAGAAACCTGTTACCTGTTGGATTCAGCTGCTGGAGGTACCTTTATGACTATCACTTTGGGTGCTGCAACAAAACTCCTTGATAATATGATGGTTAATTATTCTGAATGGCACACCGAGAGATCTCCACATGGTAAGAAGGTAAATTCTGTTGAAGAAACCTTCTCTTTGAGTGATAAGATTGATGTTATCATGGCTATGCTTATTAATGGGAAAGCTCCTTTAGATCCAAATAATGTTCCCTTAGCCTCTTTGGTTGCTCAAGAAGAGTAAGTTGATGTGAACTTCATTAGAAACAACAATTTCAACAACAATGCCTATAGGAATAATTTTGGTAGCAACAACAATTATAGGCCTTATCCTCCTAATAATGGCAATACCTATGGAAACTCCTACAGCAATACTAGAAGTGCCCCCTCTGAACTTGAAGTCATTCTCAAAGACATTATTAGTAAACAAACCACTTTCAACAAGACTGTGGAGGAAAAGCTTTTGAATGTAGAGAAAAATATTTCCTCTTTGTCTGAAGCACAGTCCTCTTTGATTAATAAAATGGCTGCTAAACCTGAAACCATAGAAAGTACCTTTGCTGCTACTCATGCCATACAAGTTACTATTGATGAAAATGTTAGACTGTTAACCCAACTTCATGCTAAGTGGGAAAGGGAAGCTGAAATTGCTAGAAACAATAGTGTGTGCACCATCACCACCACCAATATTGGTGCCACTAAACCACAAAAAGTCCCTATTCCTCCTCCTACAATGCGTAAACCTAATGAGCCTACTACTAGTGATGCTAAGTTTGATTTTGATCTTGATGGTTGCAATATTTCTGAAGTGATTATGTTCCTACAAAAGCTTGATAGAAGTCCTGATGCTAGTGATATCCATGTAGCTTTCACCAAACACATTACAGATGCTCTTGTCAAAATAAAGGAAGAGAAATTGAAACACAAAGCTTCTATTCCTAGGAAAGTAGAAGATAGTTGGGAACCCATTATTAATATGCAAGTGAATGACTTTGATCTCAAAGCTTCATGTGATCTTGGTTCTAGTGTCTCTATTATTCCTAGGAAGATTTATGAAATGCTTGATTTGCCACCTTCGAAAGATTGTTATTTGGATGTCCCACTTAATGATAATTCTAAGAAGAAACTCATTGGAAGTGTTAATTATGTTCTTATTATGGTTACTAATTCTTATGTCCCTGTTGATTTCTATGTTTTGGATGTTGAATACAATGCTTCTTGTCCTATTACTTTGGGAAGACCTTTTCTTAGAATGGTTGGTGCCATCATTGATATGAAAGAAGGCACCATTAAATATAAATTTTCATTCAAGAAAGGTATTGAACACTTCCCTATGAGGAGAGAGAAGTTGTTTTTTGCTCCTCCTTTGATATCAAGGTTTGATGTTAATGCTTCTTCATTTGAAAATACTTGATTCTTGCTTCTTGTGCCTAACTTAAAGGCGTTAAAGAAAAGTACTTGTTGGAATATAACCCAAGAGGTTTCTTGAGTCTTGGAAGTTATTAATTCAGTAATGACCTCTCCTTATCCGTTTTGTTTGCTTTTTGTGTCAAGAATGACCTCTAATGAGAGGGAAGTAAGATTTGCGGAGTTGCTATCCCGAAACAGATTTTTGTGCTCCACCGTAAAAATTTGTGCGGAATCTCTGTACGTCGGATTGAGCTGGTATTTTACGAATAAATCCCTAGTATGTTAGCTGACTTTCTTTAGTTCAACACTTTTTCATTTGAGCAACAGAAGGTCTTCGAAAAAATTGGTTTCTACCTGCTGGTATGGTTTGATAGATTTATGCCATTATTTGCATATGCTTCTTATTGGTTCCCTTTTGGGTTCTTTTTTGGAAAATTGAGCTTTTTGAGGGAACTGCTACAGTAGCTAGTGTTTTTAGTGAAAGTTTTGTTGTTCTAAAGCTAAACCCAAGGGTCTATTATCTTTTGAATACACTAATGTTGCTAATGAAGATTGTGTGAAGTTTTGTATGAAGGAAAAAATTTAGGTGTACAGAGAGAATGAAGTAATGAGATGAAGAATGGACAAAAGCTCAAGCTTGGGGATGCCACCCCGTGTCACCCCAAGAAATATTCAAGAGGTACAAGCGTCAAAGCTTGGGGATGCCCAAGGCATTCCCTTCTTCATGAATAAAAATCTCAGGTCTTTCTAGACACTTCGTTTTTATTGTTTCATGCACTGTTGTGTTGTTCTTGGAGCGTCTTAGTTTTCGTTTGCTTTTCTTAGTTTGCTTGAATAAAGTAGTTTGGACCCCCGTTCTCTCTATGTTTTTTTAAATAGGTTGATTGGTGTTGGAAAGGAGTATAAAGTTCTTGCTTGAAATAGTGCAAGAGGAGCTTGCTTTGACTGTGACTTAGACTTTAGCATGTCATGCTAGGTTTTGTTTTGACCTTATGCTTAGTGATTATTTCTGTAGCATGACTTGTCCCAAACAATTGGGATTGCTTAGTGTGCCTTGAAAAAATCATGTGTTGTTTTAGCATGCAAAAGCATAGTATGGTGTTATTCTCCTTTGATGCTTTGTTTGGGTTGACTTGGCACATGCTCACACCATGTTATGACTATGAACAAATCACCATAGCCTCTATGATCATTTAGTCCTTGACTTGTAGTACCACTTTATTCTTTGATTAGTAATGTTTTGTCGCACTGCATGATTATGACCATTATTGCTCTCTTAGTTGCTTGCTTCTAGTCTTTTGCTAGCCTCCACTTGTATGAGTAAGCTCTACTCATGCTTCCAATTCCTAAAAACCAAGTTATTCCAATGTGTCCACTATAAATTCCTATGCATGGTGTGTAACTCCATTCCAAGTATATTCTTGTTTTCATCTATCTTCCAATTAAAAAGTATTTTGTTATGTGAAAACTTAGTGATTAAAGCTCTCACGAACTTGATGGCACACTTTATATATCTTTCCCCTAATAAACTTGAACCATTGTGTCATCTATGTTGTATATGCTTGCACTTATACGTTGGGAATTAGCAGAACCGTGTTGTCACGGGGAACGCTTTCAACATTGCACTTGTACATTGTACACAGTTGATATCATGATCTTTTGTCTATGGATGTCGTTGGTGTGAAATAAAAGGGGAGCTTGTAAGTCGATGGAGTTACGTATGTGTGTTAGAGAAACGCCTGGGCCGCTAGCCTAAGCCATGCCTAATCATGGTGGAAACTTGCAGAATCACCATAGTGACATCTATGAAGCATTCTTCTTATAAAAAAGATAGGCATTGAGAAAATAGGAAAAAGAGAAAAAAGCACCATATTCCCATGGTAAATAAGAATATTACTGAGATGCTCATTGTCTGCTTGCCTTGTCATTTTGGTTATGGGATAGCTCCTATACCATGTGCAAGGGGTACCCCGTTGGCGGTTCTCTATGATACACATGTACTTACTATGACAAGAACTTACAGGTGACTACAATTGAGTAGCATGAGGAGCGGCCCTCGTATTCAAGGGACATGATATTGCGAACTTATACTTTATCAAGCATATACTCCATAGTTTGTTCACTTTAATCTTAATCACTTCAAGATGCTTATGATAGGGGCAATGAGAGCTCAAAGCTAACAAGTACCATAATTTTTGGAAGCTCTTTTTGAAATTTAAAATCCCTGCTTCCCTTTATGAATGGCCTTTCTTCCACCATTATATTGAGTCTCCATATTCTACCTTTAGGCACCAGTTAAGAGAGCATAGTTTCCATTCTTAGTTCTATGTGCATACTCTCAAAACTTATTGATTGATGCATATTGTTGTTATTACTTGTTCTTGTGCTATTTGTATCTAGTCACTCTTATGAACTTTGAAGGTGTCCTATGCATATATTTTCTACTCTATGAGGGACAAGCTGATTGCCACTATGCCATGTTTTCTGTATGTGAAACAAACAAATGTTTTTTAATGCATGTTATTAATGATCTTTGTTTGTAACCTTTCATGTTTCATGCATAGTTACTTTGGCTTACTGTTCGAACTCCATCTTTCATGCTCATGTTTAGAGTTCTTTGATCCCAACTTTCAATGCTTGCAAATGGTTTGATCTTATTTTGATGGTGCATGTCACCTTCAAAAATTATTCTTTCTATCACTTACCTACTCGAGGACGAGCAGGAGTTAAGCTTGGGGATGCTTGATACATTGGAAACGTATATATAATTTTTGATGTTCCATACTTGTTTAGTATCTACTTTGCTTTGCTTTGTCTACACTTTGAGGTGTTTTTATATGTTTTCTAGTACTAACGTATTAACAAGATGCCACAGTGCCAGTTGCCTATTTTCTTCTGTTTTTGGTTCTAGAAAGGCAGAAAATCAATATTCTTGGAATTGGACGGGACAAAAGCCAAAGTCAGTATTTTACCATGGGGAACACGGAGCCAGAAGTCGAGACAGAGGAGGGCCTCGAGGGGCCACACCCCCTGGCCGTGCAGGTGGGCCCACCCCGCGCCTGGGGGGTGCAGCCGTCTCGGGCACCCCTTGGCCTCCCTCTTCACCTATAAGAAGCCCCTGATGCCTAAACCCTAAGGACCCGATAAAAAATTCCGCGAAACCGTCTGTAGCGGCCTCCACCATCGTCCCTAGATCGGGGGGTATGAAGCTCTTCCCGACACCCTGCCGGAAGGGAGATCATCCCGGAGGCCTTCTTGTTCATCATGCCAGCCTCCGGTATGAAGCGTGAGTTGTTCCACCTTGGACTACGGGTCCATGTAGTAGCTAGATGGTTGTATCTCCTTCTTTGTGCTTTCATGTCTAGATCTTGTGAGCTCCGTTCATGATCAAGATCTCATCTATTTGTAATCATGCATGTTGTGTTTGCGGTGATCCGATGGATATTGAAATTACTATGTCAGATTGATTAATGGTTTTGTCTTATTGATTCTATCATGTCTGTGTTGTTTGTGATCTTGCATGCTCTCCGTTGTTAGTAGCTATCTTGGCCAAGTAGTTGCTAGTGACTCCAAGAGGGGGTATTGATGCCCGATAGTGGGTTCATGGCTTTATTTAATCTAAGAGAAGTGACAAAAATCTCTAAGGTTGTAGATGTGTTGTTGCCACTAGGGAGAAAAGAACGGTCTCTTGTTCATGGAAGAAGTGGATTGTTTACCTTACACACTTTGCTTAAAGCAGTTGTCTGTTGCTTGCAACTTAATACTAGATAGCCTATGGCTATGGAGTTGTAAAAGACTATGTTATCTCTGGAATGACGATGTAATAATGACCTTTGTTTTTGTGTACTTCATCTTAAACTGTGGATGCTAGCTTTTGATTCAGGGACTAGCATTGCAATCACAAGGACCTTTACCTTTATAAAGGTGGGGTCTTATAAATGGTATCAGAGCACTGTGTTGCCTGTAGGATTATGACCCTAGGTTAGATTAGACTAAGAAACCACTAAGCAAAAAATTCAACACTTTGAAAAATTTCCACACTTTTCTTTTTCTTCACGTAAACTTTTCTAATTTTCTTTCTCATCTCTATTTGTAGATGAACTCCATCAACGAAGCCGTCAGGAAGGGACCACTCATGACCATGACTTTGGAGTGTCTGAATTTCCCAAGGCACTCAAGAACCTTATGGTTACCATGGGGATACATGGTGTAGCTGTGTACAAGGGATTCCCTGTGATGGATGAAGGAGAAGAGTATTGGTGGGTGCAACTTCACTTGTACAAAAACAAGGAAGACAACCACAAGGAGTCATGATTCTGCATGGTCACCAACTCTGAAATGCATACAACATTCTTTGACTCTGCAAGAAATGCAGCTTGGAATGCCATCAAGGAGCTTAGTGATAGACTCAAGTGCAGAATGCTCAACACTCAAAATGACCTTAGAGAAGAAAAGAAGCATACCCAAGACTTAGAGACCACCAATCAACAACTAAGGGGAGACATCATAGACTTGATATGGGAGTCTTATGAACAAGATAGACAGATTGCCACTAAGGATGCCCTGATAGCTATTTTGTCTAGTGAGTGAGAATTGTAACGTACTCCGTTAGTTGGACCACCACACTTGTCGTTTTTACTTCAAAAATTTGTCTAAGTTATGTTGAATCTTTGGTGTTTGTAATGGATTTGTGTATGCCATGACTTGTGTGTTTGTTGCTAAGGATGTGCTTGTGTTATTTTTGTCTTGTGAATTTTCTCTACTTGTGTTGGTTCTAACTTTCTCTATCTTATAAAAATAGATGCCTAACGTTGTTATCAGCACTGCCGAGGAGTTGAAGGGAACTCGTTTTGGTACTCGTCTCATTGAGCTCAATAGTGTGCTCAACCTTCCACTTCCTAGCATCACGACACTTCAACTCACCAAGTTTGAGAGGAAGGACCTATGGGGCTTCAGAGTCATACAGCCAGGACGCCAGGCAGAGCCACCCACGGAGGCTATCACCTTCAAGCTGATCCATGATGACAAGGAGAGAGGCTTAGATGTAGTCATGCAGGAGTTACTTGGACGCCTAGTTGGGAGGCACTCCACCGAGCTTGGAGGTCTCTACTTTCACCCGTTCGGGAGACGCAACGAGGAGGGTGAGGCTATAGAGTATGATGATGCTACTAGAGAGACGATGGATCCGATTCGTCTGTACCTTCAGGACCTAGAGGGTCTTATTAGACACCTTGACACTTATAGGACCAACGTCATGCTTAGCAATGACGAACTCCAGGTTTAGCTACGGGAGAAGGACAAGCTCTTCGCGGAGCAAGACGAGATCGTCAAAGAGATGGAAACAAATTTGAAAGCCAGGACAAGAAGTTCAAGAGCCAGGAGAAAAGAGTTCAAGACAGGAACAAGAAGATCAAGGAGATAAAGGAAGATTTAGAGGCCAAGGACTTCGAGCTTGAGCACCAGCAGGGAGTGATCGAGAGATTTCGCTCATAGAAGAGGGCTCTTAGGGCCAAGATTGAGGCCTTGACCACTAGTGTTGATGAGTACAAGACCGCCATGGAGAATGCAGGTCTTACCCTTGTTGATGTGGAGGTCGACATGGAGGAGTAGTGTAGACTACTCGACTATCTTTCATCTACCATACTTTGATTATTGAGTCACAATGACCATCCAACATGTGGATGGCTTGCTATGGTTTGTTTGCATTTTCAAAACCTGTTGTTTATGTCATTCAAACTCTATGTTATTTTGAGCTTGGTTATTGAGATTGTTTCTATGTGATGTATTGTGCATGTTAAGCATCTATGGGTATCTCATTCTTATCCTTATTGAAACCACAGATGCCTCCCCGTCGTGCCAACCCGAACCGAAACAACAACAACGTCACTCCCAGCAGTTGATGACAGCACAAGCTCAGCTGATGCAGATGATGACGCAGTTCATGCAGAACCAGAATCAGAATAACAATAATAATAACAACATCAACAATAACAACAACAATCAGAATAATCCTCTGGGATTTGACATGCTCACCAGATTTCTGAGACTAAGGCCTACAAAGTTCTCGGGAACCACTGATCCAATGATAGACAATGACTGGTTACGTTCAGTGAACAAGGACTTAGTGACTGTTGGCTGCAACGACGAGGAAAAGGTCAGATTCGCAGCACATCAGCTTAAAGGGCCAGCATCAACATGGTGGGATAACTTCCAGATCACCACTCCCCTTGAGGATGTGACATGGGCTATCTTTGAGGATGGATTCCATACAGCTCACATCTCATCCGGAGTGATGAATTTGAAGAAGGAGTTCCACAATCTGAAGCAGCGTCACCGTAGTGTGGCTGAGTACATTAAGGAATTCAATAATCTGGCGCGTTATGCACCGGATGAAGTTGATACAGATGCAAAGAGGAAGGAGAAATTCCTCGAAGGACTTAATGATGAGTTGAACATGCAGCTGTCTGTTGCCTATGTCCCAACCTACCAATCACTGTGTGATAAGGCTACCATCTTGGAAAACAAGATGAAACAGGTTGAGAGCAGAAAGAGGAAACACAACTTTGATAAGCACAGCTCAGTATCATCTCACAAGCGCTCCCATCATGATGATAGTGGGAGTTCTGGATCCCACAAACATGGGAAGTACAACAACCACCATAGCCACAACCGTCACCATGACAACAAGCATCATCGCAGTCATGACAATGACAAGTATAAGAACCACAAGAGTGGGGACAAGAGCCACTATAGTGGAAGTCAGCCTGTAAAGAAAGATCTCAGTCAGGTTGAATGTTTCAAGTGTAAGAAGATGGGGCACTATGCTAATGAGTGCCCAGAAAAGAAAGTTGAAGGTGCCAACAAGCCCAATCCCTTCCAAAAGGGACAAGTGAACCACATCAATGTGGAAGAAATATATGAAGAATCTGATGCCGTGGCTGGTAAGTTCAAACTCAATTATGTTCCAGCACTTGTTCTTTTTGATACTGGCGCATCGCATTCATTCATATCAAGAGCATTTGTTGGTAAAAATGGACTTCCAGTTGAAACTATTGGGTGTCCTATAAAAGTAAGCTCTCCCTATGGAGAAATGATAGTGAACTCTCGATGTCATGATCTAGTGATAGAATTCGGGAAGTATAAGTTTCCCGTTAGTTTGATAATCCTAGATTCCCAAGGATTGGATGTTATTTTGGGAATGGATTGGATGACCAAGTATGAAGGAGTACTAGATTGTGCCAACCGTACTGTCACACTCACAACCCCGGATAATAAAAGGATTAGATTCAAGTCTAACTTTGAATCAAAAGGGAGTAAGCTAATTTCTCTTAAGGGGGTTAACATAGACAGTGTACTAATTGTGAGAGAGTACCCGGATGTGTTTCTGGAGGAATTACCTGGAATGCCACCAGATAGAGATGTTGAGTTTCTGATAGACTTGCTGCCAGGATTTGGACCAATAGCAAAGAGACCTTACAATATGTCAGTTAATGAGTTGAAAGAACTCAAGAAACAGCTTGGAGAAAAGTTGCAGAAAGGATTTATTCAACCAAGTTCTTCATCTTGGGGTGCACCAGTTTTGTTTTATGAAAAGAAAGATAGAAGTCAAAGGTTATGCATAGATTACCATTCACTCAATGAGGTAACTATCAAGAACAAATACCCTTTGCCAAGAATCAATGATTTGTTTGATCAGTTAGAAGGATCCCGTGTGTTCTCAAAGATTGATCTTTGATCAGGCTACTTTCAGCTAAGATAAGGGAACAAGACATACCTAAGATTGCTTTCACCACTAGGTATGGATTATATGAGTACACCGTGATGCCATTTGGTTTGACAAATGCACCAGCCTACTTCATGAATATGATGAACAAAGTGTTCATGGAATTTCTTGACAAGTTCATTGTCGTTTTCATCGATGACATTTTGATCTACTCCAAGAGCAAAGAGGAGCATGAAGAGCATTTGCGTTTGATACTTGAGAAGCTTAGAGAGCATAAACTGTATGCCAAATTCAGCAAGTGTGAATTCTGGCTGAATGAAGTTGGATTTCTCGCACATATTGTGTCGGGAGATGGTGTAGCAGTAGATCCCGCGAAAGTGTCAGCTGTAACTGAGTGGGAATCTCCTAAGTCAGTGAAAGAAGTGTGTAGTTTCCTTGGCTTGGGAGGATACTTTAGAAGATTCATTGAGAATTTCTCCAAGGTAGCTAAGCCAATGACAGAGTTACTTAAGAAAGACAAGAAATTTGATTGGACTGAAGGATGTGAACTCAGTTTCCAAGAGTTGAAGAAGAGACTAGTGACAGCACTAGTCTTATGTCTGCCAGATTTGGAGAAAGATTTCCAAGTATATTGTGATGCATCTCACCAAGGATTAGGTGCAGTTTTGATGCAAGAAGGGAAAGTTGTGGCGTATGCCTCGAGACAACTCAAAACTCATGAAGTGAATTATCCTACTCATGATTTGGAGTTAGCCTCTGTTGTCCATCCACTCAAAACATGGAGACATTATCTTTTGGGAAAACGATGTGAAGTGTTCACAGATCACAAAAGTTTGAAGTATATCTTCACTCACAAAGAAATCAACATGATACAAAGAAGATGGCTAGAACTCATCAAGGACTATGACCTGAGTTTGCAATACCACCCCGGTAAAGCAAATGTTGTAGCGGACGCATTAAGCCGAAAAGTTTATGTGAATGGCCTCACTAAGGGAGAATTGCAAGATGGTTTGTGTCCCTAATTCAAAGATCTTAGATTGTAGATAGTGCCTGAAGGACATCTCCTGTCATTGGATGTTCAACCCACCTTGTTGGACAAAATCAGGGAATCCCAAAAGATGGACAAGGAAATTGAAGAGATTAAAGGAAAAATTAGCAAAGGGAAAGCCAAAGGATTCCATGAAGACGAACATGGTACTTTATGGTATGGAAAACGTATCTGCATTCCGCAAGATCCGGAACTTCGGAAACTGATCCTACAAGAAGCACACAACTCACCATATTCCATTCATCTAGGTAACACCAAAATGTACATGGATGTGAAGGAAAGATTTTGGTGGAATAATCTTAAAAAGGACATCATCGAACATATTGCTTTGTGTGATGTATGTAGTAGAGTGAAAGCGGAACATTAGAAACCAGCAATACTGTTACAACCACTACCTATTCCTGATTGGAAGTGGGATAAAACTGGTATGGATTTCATCACTGGACTTCCAAGGACTAGATCAGGATATGATTCTATTTGTGTTGTGGTAGATCGCCTAACTAAAATGGCTCATTTCATACCCGTGAAGACAACCTATACAAGTGCTAAGTTAGCCAAGATTTATATGAATAGGATTGTGTGTCTGCATCGAGTACCCAAGAGTATTGTGTCTGACAGAGGAACTCAGTTCACTTCACATTTTTGGAGGCAACTGCATGAGTCATTGGGAACGAGATTAGAATTCAGCACTTCTTTTCATCCCCAGACTGATGGACAGACAAAAAGGACCAACCAGATTCTAGAGGATATGTTGAGAGCATGTGCACTAGATTATGGTGCTAGTTGGGATGAAAGTCTGACTTACGCAAAATTCTCTTATAATAACAGCTATCAAGCCAGTATTGAGATGACACCGTTAGAATTTCTCTATGGAATAAAGTGTACTACAGCATTGCTATGGAATGGTGTTGGAGAAAGAAACTTGTTCGGGCCAGAAATAATCAAAGAAGCTGAAGAGAAAGTCAAGTTAGTAAAAGACAGATTGAAGATAGCACAATCCTGACCGAAGAGCTACGCAGATCCAAAGTGTAGAGAAGTCACCTATGAGGTGGGTGATAGAGCTTATCTTAGAGTTTCACCACTTCGTGGAGTAAATAGATTTGGTGTCAAGGGAAAATTGGCACCAAGGTATGTTGGACCATTCAAGATTCTGAGTCGCAAAGGAGAAGTGGCATATGAAATTGAATTGCCTGAGTCACTGTCTGCCGTTCACAATGTGTTTCACATGAGTCAGTTGAAGAAATGCCATCCGGAGATGGAAGAAACTTATTTGAAGGATACTATACCTTTGGAAGAGGTCCGGTTGTAAAGTGATCTCACTTATGAAGAGAAACCCATCAAGATACTTGAGACTGCAGAAAGAGTTACTCGGACTAAGACTATCAAGTTTTGCAAACTTGAGTGGAACCACCATTCCAAAGAGGAAGCAACTTGGGAAAGAGAAGATGATCTCCGGAAAGACCACCCTCACCTATTTGCTAGCCAATCCGAATCTCGAGGGCGAGATTCACCTTAAGGGGGTTAGATTTGTAACATCCCAAAAAATCATGGTTTATAAAGTTGCATATCATTCATGCATCCTTATGCATTTGGTTTATTTGTAACCTTTGTTAAATCTATTTTAACAGAGGCAAAATACAAAACCAAGCCTACAGATGTGTAGGATTTATTTTTGTGATTCCAATGATATACTATTTGTATTTTTTGGATAAACAGAACAAAAGTTATTGAATTTACAAGTTTAAATAACTAATAGATGAAAATCCAGATTTTAAATCTAAAACCTAGCCACGCGCAGCCTTTGATTGGCGCGTACCGGTTCGGGTGGATCACGCTTGCAAACCGTAGGATATAAGTGATGATGCACGGCCCAGATCTAATTGTACCGCTTCATCTAATCATCTAATCATGGCCTTTAGATCCAGATCCAATGGATCAGACCTGCTTGACCAAATTCCAACGGCACGAATGGCGCTAGCAGCGGCGACACCTCTTGCGGTGACACGCCGGCGAGGTCAGAGGGGTAGGGGGTGTGCTGGCGCTTACCGAGGTTGCGAGGACGTGGGGATGCTCAACATGGAGGTGGCTGGGGCGGGGGCGCACAGACACAGTAGCTATTCCTCGTCGGAGTTCGTCCGCGCATCGGGTGATCACTGTCGGAGTCGAAGACGACGATCTATGGTGCAAGAGATCAAACGGCTGGCTTTAGTAGACGTGCAAGTACATGGCGAACACAGTCGCATGAAACAGGGGTCAAGGGGAGCACGGGTTTTACCGAATTCGTTCGCCGGAGTTGAGCTGCGTCTCGGGTGTTTGCAAACGATGATGGGGGCGACGTCCTGGGGAAATGTAGAACAAACCAGAGGTGTCAGCAGGTGCGTATGGACAAGAGGAACATGCGCGTATGGACGAGAGACAGGGGCGCTCGAGACTCACTGGAATCAGTCGCCGGAGTTGTTCGGTGTTGCGGCAGTGCAAGCAAGAATTCGCGGAGCCTGGCGGCGCTACTGGCTGGCTGTGTTGGGGAAAATGGTCGTGAGGGGGAGGGGGTTAAGTAGCCGGAGTAGGGGCGGAAATCATGCGGCGTATCAATGGGAATTAAGGAATTAACGCAGCAGTCACTGCGGGGGAAGAAACGGCGGAGAGCTGGTCGCAGGCGCGAGATTTGGGGACGATGATGATGAGGCGTGTGGGGCCAATGCGTCAGTGAGGGGAAGGGTGTGCGCGCGGGTGAGAAACATAGAGGAGAGGGGAACCCGGGCGGGCTGGTGTTTGGGCCATTTCTGCTGTTGGGCTGGAATGGTGGCGCTGGCCCTTTTCCATTTTTTTCTCCTTTTCTTTTTCTTATTTGATTTTCTGAATCCATTTTAAAATGTTATTCAAATGAGTTTGAATTCAAACCATTTCTAGATTTTTGTAAAGTGATCCATGCACATATTTGTGTATAAAACATTACTATATACTCAAAAATACTTTTGCCCATTGAAAAATAAAATAAAACCATGCCTTATTTAAATATTTATAATAGGCATATAAATGGTTTCAAAACCAAGGTTGATCTTGATGCCTAACTCAAGTGTACATCATCTACCTTGGATATGAGAATCCCCAAATAATTCTCCCAATTATTTGGATCATTAAATTATTTCTTTCCCTTTACTTACCAATTTCTCAAAACCCTTGTCTATAAAGGCAAGTTCATTTTTCTCCAAATCACCTTGCCACATCAAGGCACATTTGATGCCTATATTTCATATCACATCTTTCAAACTCAAGAATAAATACTTTTGAGATTCTTTATTATTTCTTTTTGCCCTTTTTCTTAAATGGCAGAAACAAGAAATAATTCCCCAAAAATAATTTTCCACCTCAATAAATCCCAATAAAATTCTCCAATGTGTGTTGTGGTATTTAGGACCATATCACATCAAAAACCAAGCTTGTTCAATGTAAAAATATCATCATAGCTTCCATAATCTATTTCTGCACTTTTTGAAGAAGTGCATTTAAATGGGATTATAATCTCTAGAAAAATCCCATTTAAATCATGGAGAGATTATTTGACCCCATCTATCTACCAGTACCATTTCCACACTTTGTCCAATACAAATTTTTCAACTTCCTTCACAAGCCTTCCTATGATCAAATTTACCACAACACGCAAAACTTGTTTCAAACAAGGACCAAACCAGCTCCAATCTTCCCCAGCACTACTCCCTAGCAGCACACACCTCTCTGTTCGACCAACACTGTAGCTGACCACTATAGCACCCTTGTCCTTTAGCCCTTCAAACATGAGAGAGAGGCAAATCTTGCCAAGATCCTTGTAGTAAAAAGGCAGCAGCCACCCCACTCCCCCTCTCCTTCTCTGGACGAGCTGCAGGCCCCACAGCACCACCCAGAACCTCCCTTAGCAACCAATGGGAAGCCCTCTCCCCATGACCATTTTAGACATTTCATCTATACCCATGAGGTCTCGATTTATAAGGGCTAGAGGCCACCTCAGTGCATCCCTGGCCCTCATTTGACCCCAGAGCACTCCCCTCACCTCCCCCAGAGCTCCCACTCTCTTCTCCCACGCTCTCTTTTTCTCAAGGAAGAAGGAGAAAGGAGCTCGGCCATTTTTCTCTCCCGCAAACACAGCTCCCTCCCTTGTGCTCCTCTGTCCCTGCATGTCCCTCTGTAGTACTCCCCTACTCCTCCTCTATCTAACCCTGGCCATATCTTTGACATGCAGACACCCCTACGGCCGCACCCGTGAGCTCCGGCGAGCTCCCTCTCGGCCGTCATTGCGCGAGCTTCTCCTGACGTCAAGACCCCTCGCGCCACCCATCCCCGCCCTCGCCATCGTCGACCGTGTCGACCCGTCGCCCCCACGACTTCCCCCGAGCCCTCGGTGAGCTCCCCCGCATCTCCCTGACCCGGCCCTAGGGTTTCCTCCCTTCCTCGCCGTCGCTGGGAAGGAGACAACGCCCCGCCGTCGGATCCCCTCTAATCCAACGGCCTAGGGTCGCCCTTACCCCTTCTCCCTGTGGGCCGGCAGCTGGGCCGTTGTTGGCTGCACGACGCCGGCGTGCGTCCTTCGCTGCTGGGCCGGCCTGCCCCGCACGGCCCATCTGCCTCCCAGATCCGGCCTGAAATCCCTAGCCCCTTTTTCTTTTCTTTAAAATATCAGATCTGGGATTAGCACTTGGGTTTTTAATCCAAACAAATTAGTAAATCCCCATATTTTGGCCAGATCTAAAATTCCACACCATCCTACACGTTTTCTCTATCATGCAGACCTGGTTTTACACCAAAATAATAAATAGAACTAATATGATAAATCTTATACCCAAATCTATCCAGAACACTAAATAAATTCTCCAGCAAGTTTGGTATACCCAAATGGGGTAAGTCCAACTGGTGATGAAAGGTACTAACAACACCTTTCATGTCCCACTGTCCCCACCCTAGTTTGTTTCCTATTTTTCCCTTGACAAAAATATCAAAAACAGATAATTTCTGCCTTTAGGAATTTCCCTAGGCAAAAACCAAAAATGGTTTTGACATAATTCCAACTCCCAGTAAACCTAAATATCCATATGTCTCATAATCCAGCAGCTCATATTTCTGGATTCTCAGTTAAATATTAGTGAATTAAACTCTTCTTTGCATGGTTTAATCACTAATAAAATCACTACAGTAGCTCTACAAATCCAAATAAGTTGATTCCAATTTCTACAGAAAGGTATTATTATCACCTAACATGAATCCTTGGAATCAACTAAAAATCTTTTGTAAAATAAATCTGATGAAAAAGACAAATCCCAGCCAGTACTGTCTTTGGCAATTTCTCAAGGGCATTCTGGTAATTGTTTTGAGGTGATTCCAACTCCTATTAATTCAGTCCAACAAATACAACTTAATCACCCAAGGAAATAATTTTTGGAACTCCAAAGAAGTTCTGGTGAATTATTTCCTTAAACTAGAGTTTTAATCACTATATCCTTTATAAATCCTAGGAAATTGATAAAATAGTGAAACCACTCTTGTTGGCTTCATCTTATCAATAACCATCTGATGGTATCGTCTTTTATACAATGGTATCATACAGATCAAGTCCTTAGTCAAAAAAACCTCTCCTAGGTAGTTTCTAAGACTAGAAATCAAAAGGAAATTATTTCCCTAAACGCCTCCAAATCTTCTCCCAATCCAATCACATCAAACCCCCAATATCCTACTGATAAATAGCATGTAATTACCCTTTTCCTTGTTGTATGGTTGTTTGTATTGATTGGTGTATTGTTTGTTTGCATGTATTCCCGATAACGGCGATAGTTGCGATTGTGTGACGCCGAGAAGAAGGAAGCATCGGGTTATCTTTATTATTGCTACTATTGGTTATCTGGTTATATAACACCATCAAGGGACATATCGCTGGTCACAGGAAATCCACCATTCCTGAACTCCTATATTGTCCTACTTCTGTTTATCAACTGTTTTATACCTCTGGTTTATTTCAAATAAATAGACGTGAGTAATTTGGCTCCTCCAAGTTATGAATGAGTATCTCTTGGACACCTACCCTATTTACACCTACTTTTACCCCCTAGAATGAGGCTAATATGATTAGCATCTTCCCTCTTGGAACCCACGGATTTTCAAGAATAAAACTATTTTGGGTTTCTACCCCACTACAAAGTTTTCAAAATAAAACCCTTGGAAAGAGGCATCATTTCCGAGTGGAAGTTTTACCAAACAAAAGATGAGGTGGATGAAGAGAAAGTCAAGCAAGAGAAAGGAAGGGATGTTCTAAGCCAATGTCCGGAACAATTTTATATGTGCAACCACATTACCCCAAACGTTGGGGCTTAGCTCATATTTTGTAATCCTTAGCCGGGGCTGCTCTTACTCACTAAAGGGGAGAAATCCCCTGAAATCCGGGCTACCTGTAGGGTAATGCACTGGTGCACCCATTGGGTCTCTCGCGGACGGTGTGCTTTTAGGTAGTACGGATGGAAGATTGTCATTATTGCTACCAGTCAGACTTCGGTCTGGAGGTAGGGGTCGGTACGGATGGAAGGACCAGGGTCGTAGTACCCCATACTCGTACCGGAGAGATAAACCCAAAAGGAAAAGCCGTCGTTGCTAGGGATGGACAAATGAAAAGCGTAAGTTTGATTATCTGAACCCCTGTCTACCGTGTGTAGCAGGTCGTGGTTTTATCCCGGCGGATGTATTGAATCTTGTGGGTAAAGTGCACAACCTCTTCAGAGTCTAATCTATTCGAATATCCGTGTCCATGGACAAGGATGGTTGGAATGGCAAGAGCTAGGAGTACCCTTAGGATAAGTTGATATGAACTAAAGAAAGTGACCTGGTGACGAGGAAATATAAAGAATAAGTTGGTTTTGAACAGAGATGGTCGATAAGGTTTTACAAAGGGTTTTACAACAAAACTATTTTTATAAATCTTTTCAACAAGGATGTGGAAATGTACGGATTTTCAAAAAGGAGGCATACTTTACAAAAACACTATTTCAACAAAGATATAGAGATTCCATTGTTAGGTTTTCTTTCAAAGCAAATATAGTCTAGATCTATCTTGTCACAGCCCAATATGCATGTTTCTTCTTACCCTTGTCTCGGTGGTTTGCGAGTACATTCAAAGTACTCACTGGCATTGTCCCTGGCTATTTACTTGGCCAGATTGCAGATGTTAAGAAGGAACGAAGGTGTTGACGTCTATGCGAGCTAGGCCGTCTTCCCAGTCAGTTGCCTATAGATTAAGGCACGGGCTTTGCGCTGAAGACCTCCGCTACTTGTGTTGTAATCTCCATAATGGCCCCTTTGTAAGCTTTGCATTCGTTATTGTAAGGATGATGTAATGATACTAGTCGGTTATGCTCACGGATCACTGATCATGGGAACGTGAAATGTATGCATAACGGGTATTCTCAGACCGTAAATCCGGGGTGCCACAAAGATCAAATGATACCCCTTCGCCTAATCTTCTAATCATAGCCTTAGGATGCGCATCTGACGGACCACAGCGCTTAGCCAAGATCTGGCGGTGCTGGATACTACGCGCGGCGGCGGCGCGGCAGGAGGGTGGCACTCCAGCGATTCAGAAGGGTAAGGGGAGGGTGAGAGGGTTTTACCGTGGTCGCGGGGTCGAGGCAAGCTCAGGGGTGGTCGCAGGCGAGGCAGGGGAGCACCGGTGCAGTGGCGATTCCTCGTCGGAGTTGTGGCCACCGTCGGGAGCTTGTAGATGTTGATAGAGGCGAGCCTACAGGCCACGAGATAGTGAATAGTGAGGGTCAAAATAAGCACAAGATGATGGTGAGCATGGCAGCAAGAACTATAGGGCAAGGCGCGCACAGAGTGCACCTGATTTTGTCGCCGGAGTTGCACGCTCGGTCGGTTGCTTTTAGGTGATGACGGGGGCGAGCCTACAGAGCGCTCGCGGATGAACAGAGAGTATCAGGAGAAGCGTGAGGCGATGGCAAACAAGGTCGTGTGAACCAGAGAGCAAGGCGAGCACGAGACTCACCAAAATTCGTTGCTGAAGCTCGTCGGAGACAGCGGCGGTGCATGCTCGGATTGGAGAAGCCTCGGGGCTCGAGGGGAAATGGAGAGGAGGGTGAGGTAAAATAGAGGTTGGGTGGTGTGATTGAGTCATTAAACGCGCGAATTTACTCGGATTGAATTCACCTGAAACGGCAGCGAGAGGGGGGCGAGTTTAGCGCGATGAAGACGACGGTGATAAGGTGGCAGTGAGTCCAGGCGGTCAGCGAGGGGGTGTGGTGCATGGGAGGTGCGAAAAGTAAACCTGCGGGGAAGAGGGGAGAGGCCCGGGTGGGCTGCTGTTGGGCTGGGGTGCTGGGCTGGGCTCGGGCTGGCAGGTAGGTTTCCCCTTTCTCTCTTTTTTCCTGTTTGTCTTTTTCTTTTTCTGTTTTCATTTTCTGTTTTTGAATCAAAACAAATATTTTAAACCTCTTTTTTATTTCAAAACTTCACCAAATATTTTCAATAGGTTTTATACTAAATATAAGTGTATTATTTAGTCCAACTCAAATATTTTTATCAATTAATATTCATTTAAAAATAACTGATGCTCTTTGGCATTTATTTAAATAAAATTTGAATATGGTTTATAAGCCCATATAATTTTATTTAAATAATCCTTTAACCTCTTATATTATTTAGGTATACTTTTATTCCATTTACTCATGGATTTAGCCATGGTTTAAATTGTCTTTGCAATAATTCATATTTATATATTTATTTCTTTGTATTATAAAATTCATATCTTTTTATTTATATTTCCAAAAATAGTGATTCCAATTTGTATAATTTTACTAAATATTTACTTATATTTTTAAATCTTTTTAGGATTACTTTGTTCACAATTTAGTGTTGATTTTTAGCTATGAGCTTTATTAGCCTTGGAATATTTTCTTTTATCTTATAAAAATCATAAGTTTTTATCCATTGCTCCAAATGGAGTGAAATCAATTCCCATGGTTTTATAATATTTTTGTTTACCATTATTGATCATTTGGAAATGTTTGTTGCTAAATTTGTATATGGAACAAAGTCATAGTCTTGGAGTGATCTTGGAGATGATTTCTTTCATTAGGGTTTAGGTTTTTGGTTCTTTTCCAAGTGCTTTAAATTCAAGATACAATCCAAGAATGAATGCATTTGATCTGTTTGAAAATTTGTTTGTTGCTTTTTCATTCAAATTTTGTTTGATGTTTCTATTTAGAAGCAAAAAAGTTTCTTTTCCCCCTAAATTTCAACATTTGTTTCTTTTCTTTGTTTATTTTTCACATTTCAAAATTTGGAAAATTTTGGGATGTGACAGACTACCACCCTTAAAAGTAATCTCACCCCGAGATTCAGGAAGGCTAGAAACAACGAGTTGGTTTCAAGACAACTAGGGTACTACCACCCTTAAAAGGATTTTAACTAGATTACATTTTGGCTTACTTGGTGTGTTGATGTAACTTCTCTGGACAGTTGTTTCCATAGTGTCCCTTATTTTCACATTTGAAACATGTGACAAGGTTGAGACATTTCCCTACCAAACACTCTTCACATTGGTAGTCAAGACTTTTCTCCACCATACACTCATTGGCATAGTGTCCAAAATTGTGATAATTGAAATAGTGAACTGGACTGTCCTTCTTCTTTCTGGGTCTCTCCAAAGCTAGGAGGTCTCTTAGTTCATGTTCTTTATATTTCACCACAAATGTAGGAAAACTTCCTAGGTTCTTAGAACGGTTCCTAGGATAACGTCCATGTTTCCTCTTTTGCTCACCAAAGTTGGTTACCTTGTATGGAGGTGCATACTGAGATTTGAATTTGTCTTCATCATTCTTGGTGGAAGCTGTACCTTCATGGATGTTTCCAAAGACTTTATGTATTCCATCTTTAGCTTGATGTTTCATCTGTTGAACTATAGGATAGATGTGGAATTAGACAGGGACATGATCATTTCCTTCACACAGGAAATAGGTAACTTGAGATGTGGGGCATTGTCTAGATGGATGGTTCTCTTCACAATTTGGGCACTGTTCAATATGCTCTTTATAAGTGTTTCCTATGTCTCCACAGATTTTGCAGGCTTGAGTTCTTCCACAATATCATTCTTGAAATCATTGTTGTCACAATCTCTTTGGGAAGGGTTGCTTCTCATGTTGATCATCTGATTGGTCATCCTTTGCAACAATTGGGATTGGGATCCCAAGAACTTTAGTATGGTTGGGTCTAGCTCAATGTTGTTGTGGTTGTTGGTTAAAAACTGGGTTGTCACTTGATTCAACTTAGTTTGGGTTGCTAGCAGTTGTACTGTCATGTGCATCTCTAGGTTGTTGTTGTCACCATCCTTGATGTTGGAGTTGTGGTCTCTTGGAGAAATCATCTGCTTGGGTTGGGTTGGAATTAGAATAGACCAAAGATTTCTAGGGAAAGAATTTTACACAACAATTCACACAAAGCAATGTGCAGGCAATATCAATCATGCATTTCACTCAAACAACAAAGTCTAAGCATAACTTAGGGAAACAAAATATTATTGCCATACCACATAGGTTGGTATGATCAATAAATGATTGGCAAATTGATTTTTAAACTAAACACTAGTATGGTGGTCCAACTATAGGGTATCACGTGAGATCATTCAATCCTTCTTGGTTGTTACATCAGGAGCAAGCTTATAGTATCCTTAGAAGAAATTATTGCATCTTGGTCACAAGGCTCAAAGGTGATGTCTATAATGGTTCCTCATAAGTTGAGTTTCCTTAGTCTCCAACTCTTGAGTATTATTATTATATCACTTGAAGTCCTTAGTGATGTCCAAGTTAAAGTCCTTGGTGAAACTGAAGCTGAATTCTTTTGTGACGTTGAAGTCTTTGTCCATCAAGTTGGAAAAGTGAGAGATATAGAAACAAGACAGAATGCTGAGGAAAGAGTTACAAGATTTGTTTGTAAATAAGTTAGAACAAATACAACTCCTATTTTTCTAAGGGGTTTTGTCCAATCCTAGGGTTACAATCCTACAGACAACACAGTGCTCTAATACCATCTGTAGAGGCCTGAACCCAATAAGGTACAAGTCCTTGTGTTTATAGTGCTAGTCCCTGGATCGAATAGCTAGCACCCTCAGTTTAAGATGTAATATTAAGAAACAAAGGTCATATTACAACTCATAACCAGGAATAAAATAGTTCATACAACTTACATAGCTCATATGGCTATATTATTACAGAGCAGCAGATAAAACTATAAAGCATGGAGTCCTTCATATTCATGTGCCACAGGCAAACATGTTGGTTGTAGACTTGTAATCCCTACTCAACAAACTTCACTAACATCAAACAAACCTGCAACATGATAAGTTACAGCCACAAGGGTCAATACATTTGAATTGTATTGGCAAGTGATATCATATTGATATGGAGAATCTAACATCTACATGAATATATGGCTAAGTGAAGTTTTTCCTATCCTTTGTAAAATAAGTTTTTCCTATCCTTTGTAAAATAGTATTTCTCTTTTTCAAAACACTTCATCAAACATGGCACACTGGATACACGGTAGGTGCTACCCTTGTTCACCCAACAAGTTTTAACTTAGAGAAATTGGGATGAGGAGATTCTTGATCATTTCAAATGCCTTTGATGCTCAAAATGTCCATTACCGGGGACACGTCTAAGTACTTAGGTTTTACCCTCTCGAGAGGTGGTGCACTTTCCCCACAAGACTCGACATGCATAGAGAGAAGACTTTTCAGAAGCAATACCTCATACCACCATGGACGCGTTCCATCCTATCATCACTACCACCTTTTGTCCATCTGGCTGAGTTCTTGCAACCTAGTTGGTCAAGGCAGAGCCCATATGCCATGTGGTTGCACTGGAAGCTTCTCAACACTAAACATCTCAAATCTCTTTGTTCCTAGGTGGCCATCCACAAGTGAGATACACCAGGGTAAACCATAGAAATGGGCCCTAAGTAACCACTCAACACAAATCATACCTTCCATTCCACCCAGGTGTTTTATTAACAAGTTGTTTTCTTAGTCAAAAACACATAGGCATAACTTTTCCATAATATCATAACATGAATTTCCACCTTTGAAATTCTAATAGCTAGGCTAAGCATACTAGCATAACATGTCTCTTATCTTAGGAGAATTTCTACGAAGATATATTCTATACGATCTACCATAGCATAGTATTATACAAAATGGTCATATCATGCATACTACAAAAATATTACTAATCCAATATTGAAAAGATGGGACTTTTGATGACCAAAGTATAACTTGCCTTTTTAGTAGAAAATATAGGTACTCTCCTTGATCTTGCAATTGTCACACTCCTCAAAGTTCACTACATCACAATCATGCAAAGCACACATTCAAAACTAGCACACAAAAATAACAAATCAAAAATAGAAAAACAAAGAAATGCATGCAAGCCTGCAAAAGGTTATTTTATTAAAAAGTGGTTTCTAACAAGGTTCTAAACATTTCAAAACACCTACTGGTCTTTTGTAAAAGTGGAATTTCATTTCAAACCAAGTTAGTGAAAATAAGTCATTTAAATCATTTTTCTTTGGTTAGAAAAGCTTTTATTCAAAGGAATAATTTCTAGTGTCAACAAAATCTATTTAATTTCAAATGTTAGTGTTTATGGTCAGAGGGTTCAAAACAAAACCATTTGCAAAAGGTTTCGCTCAAAAATAATTTTTAAAACAATTTACTCAAAATAGTCCTAAACAAGTCTCTACATAAAATGACCGAAGTAAGGCCATAGATGCAAATATCTCATTTTTCTGAATCCAGACACCAATATGTAATTTTTGTAATTACAGATCAAAAGTTATTGATTTTACAAGTTTAAACATCTAATAGATCTATTCTGGTTTTTATATTAAATCAAAAGCCTGGCCACGTGGCGCTATCTGATTGGCTAGTACCGCTTCGCGCGGATCACGCATCGCGGCTGTTAGATCTAAGTGGAAATGCGCGGATCAGATCAAATGATACCCCTTCGCATAATCTTCTAATCCTAGCCTTAGGATGCACATCTGACGGACCACAACACTTAGCCAAGATCTGCGGCGCTGGATACTGCGCGCGGCGGCAGCATGTCAGGAGGGTGCCGCTCTAGAGATTCAGAAGGGTAAGGGGAGGGTGAGAGGGTTTTACCATGGTCGTGGGGTCGAGGCGAGCTCAGGGGTGGTCGCGGACGAGGCAGGGGAGCACGGGAGCGGCGGCGATTCCTCGTCGGAGTTGTGGCCACCGTCGAGAGCTTGCAGATGTTGATAGAGGCGAGCCTACGGGCCACGAGCTAGTGAACAGTGAGGGTCAGAAGAAGCACAAGATGATGGCGATCATGGTAGCAAGAACTAGAGGGCAAGGCGTGCACAGAGTTCACCTGATTTCGTCGCCGGAGTTGCATGCTCCGTCGATTGCTTGTAGGTGATGATGGGGGCGAGCCTACAGAGTGCCCACGGATGAACAAAGAGTATTAGGAGAAGCGCGAGGCGATGGCGAACAAGGTCGTGTGAACCAGAGAGAAAGGCGAGCACGAGACTCGCCGAAATTCGTTGTCGAAGCTCGTGAAAGACAGTGGCGGTGCAGGCGCGAATTTACTCGGAGTGAATTCACCTAAAACGGCAGCGAGAGGGGGCGAGTTCAACGTGATGAAGACGACGGTGCTGAGGTGGCAGTGGGCCAGGCTGTCAACGAGGGGGTGCGGTGCGTGGGCGGTGTGAAAAGCAAACCTGCAGGGAAGAGGGGAGTGGCCCGGGTGGGCTGCTATTGGGCTGGGCTGCTGGGCTGGTGTTGGCAGGTAGGTTTCCCCTTTCTCTTTTTTTCCTGTTAGTCTTTTTCTTTTTCTGTTTTTAAATCAAAACAAATGTTTTAAACCTCTTTTTGATTTCAAAACTTCACCAAATATTTTTGGTAGGTTTTATACCAAATATAAGTGTATTATTAAGCCCAACTCAAATATTTTTATCAATTAATATTCATTTAAAAATAAGTGATGCTCTTTGGCATTTATTTAAATAAAATTTTGATATGGTTCATAATCCCATATAATTTTATTTAAATAATCCTTTAACCTTTTATATTATTTAGGTATACTTTTATTCCATTTACTCATGGATTTAGCCAAGGTTTAAATTGTCTTTGCAACAATTCATATTTATTTAATTCTTTCTTTGTCTTATAAAATTCATGTATTTTTATTTATATTTCCAAATATAGTGATTCCAATTTGTATAATTTTATTTAATATTTATTTATCTTTTTAAATCCTTTTAGGATTACTTTGTTCACAATTTAGTGTTGATTTTTAGCTATGAGCTTTATTAGCCTTGGAATATTTTCTTTTATCTTATAAAAATCATAAGTTTTTATCCATGTCTCCAAATGGAGTGAAATCAATTCCCATGGTTTTATAATATTTTTGTTTACCATTATTGATCATTTAGGAATGTTTGTTGCTAAATTTTTATATGGAACAAAGCCTTAGTCTTGGAGTGATCTTGGAGATGATTTCTTTCATTAGGGTTTAGGTTTTTGGTTTAATTTTTCCAAGTGCTTTAAATTCAAGATACAATCCAAGCATGAATGCATTTGATCTGTTTGAAAATTTGTTTGTTGCTTTTTCATTCAAATTTTGTTTGATGTTTCCATTTAGAAGCAAAAAGTTTCTTTTCCCCCTAAATTTCAACATTTGTTTCTTTTGTTTATTTATTTTTCACATTTTAAAATTTGGAAAATTTTGGGATGTGACAACTTTGAACCCAGCTTTCAATGCTTTGCAAATGGTTTGATCAGGATGTGGTGGTGCATGTAACCTCAAAAATTATTCTTTTTATTACTTACCTACTTGAGGACAAGCAGGACTTAAGCTTAGGGATGCTTGATACGTCGTAAACGTATCTATAATTTTTTATGTTCCATTCTTGTTTAGTATCAACTTTGTTATGCTTTGTCTACACTTTGAGGTATTTTGATACATTTTCTGGGACTAACCTATTAACAAGATGCCGCAGTGCCAGTTGCCTTTTTTCTGCTGTTTTTGGTTTCGGAAAAGCAAGTAAGGAAATATTCTCGGAATTGGACGGGACAAAAGCCAAAGTCAATATTTTATCGGAACGAACACAGAGATCGAAGGGCAGCCGAAAGGGGGCCACAGGGTGGCCACACCCTAGGGCCGCATGGGTCCACCCTAGGGTGCGCCGCCCTATTGTGTGGGCCCCCTGGCCGCCCTCCTGCCTTGCCTCTTCGCCTATAAAAGCCCCCTGACGCAGAAACCCTAAGAACCCGATCAGATCTCCACGAAACAGTCTGTAGCCACCGCCACCATTGTCCCTAGATCGGGGGGATCTGAAGCTCTTCCCGGCACCCTGCCGGAGGGGAGAGATCATCCTGAAGGCCTTCTTCATCACCATGCCAGCCTCCGGTATTATGCATGAGTAGTTCACCCTTGGACTATGGGTCCATACAGTAGCTAGATGGTTGTTTCTCCTCCTTTGTGCTATCATGTTTAGATCTTGTGAGCTCCATTCATGATCAAGATCATCTATTTTGTAATGATACATGCTGTGCTTACGGGGATTCAACGGATATTGAGATACTATGTTAGATTGATTATTGATTCTATCATGTCTGTGTTGTATGTGATCTTGCATGCTCTACGTTGCTAGTAGCTATCTTGGCCAAGTAGATGCTAGTGACTCCAAGAGGGAGTATTTATGCTTGATAGTAGGTTCATGCCTCTAGTAATCTGGGGAAGTGACAGGACTCTCTAAGGTTGTAGATTTGATGTTGCTACTAGGGAGAAAACAACAATCTTTTGTTCATGGAACAATTGTATTGTTTACTTTACACACATTGCTTAATGTAGTTATTCCTTGCTTGCAACTTAATATTGGAAGGGGTTTGGATGATAACCTGAAGGTGGATTATTAGTCATAGATGTAGTTGGATTACGGTCTATGTATATTGTTGTAATGTCCAATAAAATCTCACAGGAATCATGATGTCTAGTATTTGCATTGTTATGCTTGCTCAGTCTGTCAATTGCCCCGTTGTAATTTGTTCACCCAGCATATTATCTATCTTAAGGAGAAATGTGGACCCTGGTCCAATCTTTACCATTGTTACAGTATCTACTGTTATCGTTTACATTCTACAAGCAACTACTATCTTCCACACTATACATTTAATCCTTTGTTTTCAGCAAACCAGTGAGATTGACACCTCACTGTGAGTTGGGTAAAAGTCTTGAGTTTGTGTTGTCCAGGATTCCAAGTTGCTAGCAACACCTTCGAGTTGTTTCCTTGCTCCTACTGGTTCGATAACCTTGGTTTCATAATTGAGGGAAAACTTGTTGCTATGTTCATCACACCTTGCTCTTGGGGTATCCCAACGAGGCTCTACAGTGATCTGAGCCCATCAGACGGCCGCCCAGGAATCCAAGAATTCTACCATGTTTTAGAATTCAGAAGCTTTCAGTGCAACCACAATACATATGGGCTCTGTCTTGGCCTAGTACTTAGTGGGAATCCGCACCTAGGTACCAACATTTGGAGGTTCTTGGCACGGTTGGATCCATAAGGTAGAGGGGATACTAAGGGAAAGCCTCGCCATGGTCTTTTCTATAAAAGGAATTGATCGTGGATTATGGGTAAAGTGCACAAACTCTCGAGAGTATTGCAATCTAATCGATCAGTCATGTTCATGGAAATAGAACAACTTTGAGCGTCTGAAGGATGGAGCCTCTGAGGATCTTCCTCTCTCTTTTCTAAACAAAGTTTTTAAACCCCATGGCGTAAGTAATATCGCCAATGGGTGGGATTTTGGGACTTGGTGAGTAATATCCAAGTTTTAGGTTGTTTGGACACTTGGTGAGTAATATCCTCGTGTTCCATTCTACCCTATTTTACTTAAGAAAATGTTTACAAAGTAGGATAAAACTCTTTCCTCTTACTTAGAGAAAAATTACGTTTATGCAAATGAACTCCAAAGCCTACTCAAGCCTTGCATGTAGAGTTAGTCTTATTCTTTCCTTGGTGTAATTTGCCAATACATTCACAGTATTGACCCAACTTGTTGGTTGCACGTTTCATGTGCAAAAGTTTGGAGATCGTTGAAAGGTGCGCTAGGATCGCGGGTCTTCACTTAACCTTCCTGTGGCATTGATGGGAGTCCAAGTTGTATACCTTTCGCTTCTATTGTAATAATGTAAACTCTGGATTATTCAATTCATGTAATAAAGACTTGTGTCTTATGTGATATTTCATCGACTGTGAGTGCTAGTTGTTGATCCAGGGACTAGCATTTTAATCACAGGGACTTAGGATCTTTCTCGATTCGAGTTCGCTACACCTGCTAGGTGATATTCTGTTTTCTAAAAAATAAACAAACTAGATGATTTAATACTATTATGTCCCTAGTTGTATATGATCACCGTCATGATTTTGTTAGGGGGAAGCTCTGCTCCTACTTGATATATTGGGTATGTTTGTAGTGACACAGGCACAATTTAGGCGAGAGATGAGGAGACAGTCGTATATAATACTTTAACCTGAGCGCCGAAGTGTCAAATTGTATTTGCAATGGAATCCATGCTAGGTGATTCTACCAACTGACAATAAACTTTGCAAAATGTTCATGCAAAACTGATGCTGATGGATAAGTGGTTGCAATCAGTAGTGGTGAATATCAAGGAGACAGAGGAGACGGAAATGGATGATGAGCAGAACTAGGTGGGTGGAAAAGGCGAGTCGCTGGTCCTTTTAACCCAAGACGATAGTACTTGGACTCTCAAAAATGTCTACAGATCGTTGAGACTTACACTTCCATCTTTAGTGGGTGTCGACATTAATGCATTCAACCACGGGTGGCCACCGCCAAAATCTGAATTCACTTACAGGCTCAACATGGCAGAACTTGAGCTCCTGAAAGTACAACCCACAGAAGCCTCACCTAGTGTGGCAGAATTTTCACTACGACCTCTTAGCGGTGTTCGACAAGGTAATCGCATTCATTAGATGCCCGCACGACAATGAGTGGACAGTCTTGGGTGACGACCATCTATGGCCGGAGAAGTATGTCGATGTTGTCTTCACCTCTAGCTGGTATGATGACACACTGCAACGCTTTTACACGGTCACTGAACCTACCGGCGACGTGCGTGTTTGGGAGCCGTTCACCTATGGTGAGTCATGGTGTCATATAGCATGTAAATTCCCATTCAAAATTCTTCTTACTGACTGAAGCTAACACGCATGTACACACGTAGCCCCGCACGTCATTCCAGCTCCGGTGATCGAAGATGTAGTAGTAGATGCTGATCTTGGATCACGGCGTTGGTTCCTTGCACCTCTTAGAGGTGATAGCAACTAGGATGCTGAACTCATGTGGGTTCATATCAAGGGAGCACCCAACAATGTTGGTGATACAATAGAACATATGGGGACACAACTTTCTTCATACCCATCGCTGCGGTGTCACGTTTTTTCGAGGTCCGCGTGTCCATCAAAAGACCTAGTAGAACAGGTCTCGAGCAGAGTCGACAATTTGAAGGGACAATCTATGTTTCTTGGGATCAACTACCCTATCTTCGTTGGAGCCCCTGAAGCTATTGAACCTATAATTGCTCAGATAGCCCCGGCTCCTAATGATATTGCTGCTGGTGGTGGAGCTAACAAAGAACTAGCAGCTACTGCTCCTGGTGAAGCTGGCGAAGAACTAGCTGTTGTTGCTCCTAGTGAAGTTGACGAAATACTTGTTGAGGCTGCTGCTGATGAAGCTGACGAAATACTTGTTGAGGATGCTGCTGGAGTCCAGAGAGAACATGCTGGTGTTGTTGCTGAGGTGCCAGTACTTACAGTGTTGATAGCAGACTGTGTGTTTGATGCGCACTCACGCGTCTATTATGTTGACACTCCAGATCTGACCTAGAGCCGAATCCACATCGGGGGGAGGGGTCCTACCATTGTCTCATCAGTGGGGTCGTACAATTTGATAGAGCATGAGAGACGGCCAAACACAGCATTCTGGTTTGTTTCGATGATGCCACTAGCTCTGGAGAACTAGTGCTCCACTGGCAGATCAGATGAACCATTTATCTTTATCTTTAGTTTCCCCCTAGTTCTACGAAGTAAATGCTTCTTTGGTCAAGACTCAGTTATGCTTATTTGTGTAAGGCTGCTTTGCTTATTTGTGTAAGAACAAGTTAAGACTATGTGTGTAAGACTAATTTATGCCTAACTGCGTAATATTCAGTGAAGCCCAGCTTTTCTTTCCCTGCCCACAACAGTAGAATTGCAACATAGAACATACAAGGATCATGTGTATATCAGACATTTTTCTCGGGATAACAACCACTTTACGTTAATTGCAGTTTCAAGTTTACTATCAAGAAAAATAAGGTTCCACGATCATATAAAATGAATAGCTCATACAAACAGCTAGCAACACTGCCGATAGTGTTATTGTTGTGAAAGATACATGGTGTACGTATTTGAACGCATCACTAGAATGTGCCACCTATTGATGATTGATGACATAGATCTAGTTTCTCTTCGCGTATTTGCATTCAATCGCTCATGGATTTGTTCCCATATTTTTGGCAGTGGCTGATAAATTCCACTCTCTTGGTAACATGCTTCATCAACGAGCCCTTTTTGATGCAATGCAAAGTACATATTATGGTCTTCATCGTTATTCCATTTAGGTTCTCTCTTTTTCTTCATCATGGAGCTACTAATTTCAAATGAAAGTCTAGTAAACAACATATCGGTACATGTTTTCCAACACAACCACAAGAAGAAAACTGGATCGAATTTCAGCTTGTTGGCATTGTGCCGAATAGAGTGGATATGTCCTTGGGGTTCGGAGAGTAAGGCGCCCTGGCTGGTGCAGGTGTGACCATGGCGACAGCGATCTCGGATTCTGGAGGAGGACAACGGGACCGAAATCTTGTCCCGGTGTCGTGCCATGGGTGTTGCTGTGCCATGGGTCGAGCTCCGGTTTGTAAGGAGGAGGGAGAGACCGATCAGGTTCAGCTAGGTGTCGGATCTCTCTGCTAAAGGAATTCCCTCCCAGCTTTGCGCCATGGCGGCGACCACAGATCGCCCCTTTAGGTAAGAAGAAGGCCACGTCAAAAAGAATGTTTGAACATGAGGGCGCCAGCGCTGCAAGTCTACATGGCAACCAGGATGGCAGCGACTTAACGGTCAAAAGTGACAGGAGGGGCCCAATTTGACGGGTGTTAGCGAGCTTTCTAGTGTTCAAACGGTTTGTTGAATTCATGACAAAAAATACCCTCTGAGCATTTGGCATGCCAACTCTGTGTATTGCGATCCGATACTGACGAAGTCGGACCCCGCGTTGCCTTGGCACTTCAACTTTCGGGCCGCAAGTTAAAAATCTCCAGTCCGGGCCGCTTCATCAATCAATCTCGCGGTATAACAATAACGAGAAAGAGGGTCGCAACTAGAGAATCAATGCCCACATATTTCTATGTGTTCTATCCGTACCACATGTCTACCATAGATCTGGCTCTAATACCACTATTGGGGTTCATAGCAGGAAACAAAAAAAATCTAGCTATGCGAACATGGCAACCAAGATCTATTCTATATAGACATAAGTAACAGAGAGGAAGGACGAGTTCATACCCTTGAATATCATGGCACGCCTTACGCAGGTAGGCATATAGAAATGAAGACGAGCGCCCCAAGTGTTGCGCCTCGAAGCTCTACACACGTCCGGTGTAGGGACGTCTCCCGGACTCTGATCCAGCAGAGTAGTGGAAAAAGATGGAAGCCGGACCGTCCTACGCATGATGGTAGTGCGGAGGTGGAGATATAATCCCAGAGAGCTAGATCCAATCTAGGTGTAAGGAGCTCTAGCGAATAGAGGGAGAGAGGAGAGATTATTGTTGTGCATAGAGGGGAGGGGGTGCCCCTCTATTTATAGGAGGTGGGGGAGGGACAAACCCTAGGGAAAAGGGGTTTGGCACCCCCCTCCCAAGCCACCTCCGCTAGGGGGGCAGCTGCCACCGGCCCTAGGTGCCCCCACGCGGGGGGAACCCTAGGGTTTCGCCGGCCGGGCCCCCTCTCTCACTCTCCTATGGCGCCTAGCCCTATGGGCCTCCCTTCCGGTGAGGCCCAGTAGACATGGGCAGCCTCCAAAAAATAACTAAACTTTTATGTTTTAATATTAATTACACTAATTAATATAAAACATACTCTTTATATATTTTCACTCCGAAACACCTTTCGAACCCATCTGATCAACATCAGATGTTACTCGGAACCTTTCCGGTTTCTCTCTCTTATTTCTCATGGGGTGTCGGTTTGATCCCTAAGCATCCTCATCCTTAAGTGTTGCACCCTTCGGTTCGGAGATGTTTCAGACATGAGGAAGAACCCTCTTGCATCAATGATCATCAGCGGGACCTGGATGCCCATAATGACCACCCAGGCATTCACGAATTTCATCGCTTAAACCTTTAAATGGATAGTCCTATTCCCTTTGCCATACAATACAAAGGTAATCTGAGATTTGATCTCCATACTTGTGTTCGATCTTGTTTCCGATGACCTCGTTTACTCGTTCCCGTGTCATTGCATTCCATGACCAATTCATACGCTTTCAAGCTTTGTTAATGCAATGTCACCAAGTTGGCCATGTGTATTTTTTGGTTACTCCGATTGGCAAATTCTGGTCTTGATAAAATCTCCTCAACTCGTTCCTTCAAAAAACCCAATGATACCTTTATGATCACCCTTTCAAAGCTTGATACTTGATATCATCAAAGTCTCCTTCCAAAATGGTGATTATACATTATCTCATAGTCGAAGGATTTAGGCCATGATGTTTCTATGTTATCATCATTGATGAACACTAAGCAACTAGATCTCATTGTGATTAACTTTCAGTGTTTGTCTATCACATTATTCAACCAATAATGTGACCTCATTGTAAATTGGCACTATCACCCATGATTTCTAAACCATAAGATCATCACTTTCCCAATGAGCTAGTTTACTAGAGGTAACTAGAAACCTGGTTTGTTTACATACCACACGTGTATTAATATGAAATATTAATACAGTTATAGCACGATAAGAAATGTGTTATGAACATACAAGAGATACATCAAATAAAAACACTTTATTATTTTCCTCTAGGGAATATCTCCTTCACTTGGATGCATGCAGGCTGCCGGAAAAATCCTAGAGAGTGGCGGTGGTCCTGGGAGACGCAGGGGGTGGCGGGAGTACCGTAGCATGGGCTTGAGTCCGTCGTTCTTGCAGCGACGTTTTGTTGGTACATGCACCTCTGCAACCTCTACAACCAAAATGGAGGGTATGCTCAGGTAGATCTGGATTAGAGAAACATTATGAGGAAGATAGAGGAATAGGGGTGGTCAGGTGTAGAGATCAATCTTGTCACCTGCTTGTATACCGAGAGGTGATTCCTCCATTTCCATGGCGAGGGAGCGCAGAGGGAGAAAGTAGGAGCTTGTGGGGTGTGGCTCTGGTGGTCCGAGAGATAAATGAGTAGGGTGAGGAGATCTAAAAGAGTTTGTGCCCTTTTATTAGAGAGGAGGATGGTCAAAGGTGGACTATGTCCATGGGGAGGCTTGGAAGGACGGCTGGCCAAGGAAAGGTCATCATGGGCGGTGGAGGGGTTGTGTGTGGGTGCTCTGGTCATGCAGGAAGGGCGGAGAGTGGGTGTGCAGCATCCACAAGCAAAAATAAAGGAGTGGATATGACCTCACCTTTATCTCCTCCAAAAACAAACAAATGGGACAATAATTAGGGTTAGCTATAGTGGCATGCTACAGTGATGCGACCAGAGGGAGTCATGGTTGCTGTAATGATCAAAATGGACAGGTTTGGTGAGGTTTGTATGTGGTTTAGCTCAAGTTTTGTCAAAGTAGCAATTTTATCCATAATGGTGATCATGAAGAAAAGTATTAATTTTTTATCCTAAAACTATCAGGCAATTCTACTAATAGCTAGGTATGGTTAAGAGACACTTCCAAGAATTATTTGGGATATTTCTAAAGATTTTAGATGCTCAATATAATAATTATTCAAAATGTGCTGATTTGGTTTTCAGGATTTGATTTGGGATTTTTGAAATTGACAAGGTGAGTCTTGATGTGGGATGGTCCTAAATATGAATTCATACTTTCGATAATTTTCCCAAAATTTATTGATGAAAGAAAGTATTTAAAACCATTATTTTTCCATTTCTAACATTTAAGAAAAGGGGCAAAAAGAAATACTAAAACACTTCAAAAATATTTATTTTTGAAATGGGAAGATATGGTTATTGATACGTTGTAAACATATCTATAATTTTTTATGCTCCATGCTTGTTTTGTGCCAACTATCTTATGTTTTGTCTACACTCTGAGCCATTTTTATACATTTTCTAGAACTAACCTATTGACAAGATGCCACGGTGCCAGTTGCATGTTTTCTGCTATTTTTGGTTTCATAAAATCTAGTAAACAAATATTCTCGGAATTGGATGAAACAAAAGCCAATGTTCCTATTTTTCCAGACGCAACACGGAGCCTGAAGGAGAGAAGAAGTGGAGCCACGAGGTGGCCACACCTAGGGCTGGCGCGGGTCCACCCTAGGCCATGCCGCCCTATGGTGTGGGCCCCTTGGGAGTCCATCAACCTTGCCCTTTCGCCTATATATACGTCTCCCCGAGACGAAAATCCTAAGAAGATCAGAAATCCATGAAAAGTTCTGCAGCGCCGCCACCACCAAAGAGGAGATTCCGGGGACAGAAGTCTCTGTTTTGGCACCCTATCAGGACAGGAAATTGCCCCCAGAGCCATCTCCATTGACTCCACCATCTCCATCACCATTGTTGATACCCATGATGAGGAGGAAGTAGTTATCCCTCGAGGCTAAGGGCTCTATCGGTAACTATGTGGTCATCTCTCTCTATGCGTGATCTTATTGTGATCATGAGCTTTGTAATCTAGTTGAATAAGTAGATCTACTCTGCTACTCAAGTGCTTTAATTAATCTCTGCTTATCCCCATGTGTGTGAAGTTGACAGGGCGCACGCCGTGTGGCACTTAGGGTAAAGATTACAGAAATACTTATCATGAGTTATAATTTGAGTTGGATGTCTCTATGAGATTGTGGTGTTTGTTGGAACCATCTAGCGCTCAAGGTGATAGTGTGGGGGTATCTAGATGGGGAATGCGAACTTTGAGGTGTGTTGTTATATCCCTACACCATCCAACCGGAGAGTAGTTCAGAGTAGCATAATGAAGAGAAAATATTTATATGAGAGTGTCCACTAGTGAAAGTATGATCCCTAGGCCTTATTTCTAAGTATTGAAACACCGTTTACAATCATTCATGTCACATGTTTGCTTGCTGCCATTTTATTTCAGATTGCAATTACCACTTATAATAATTCATATTACTTGTATTTCACTATCTCTTCGCCGAACTAGTGCGCCTATACACCTGACAAATGTATTGGGTGTGTTGGGGACACAAGAGACTTCTTGTATCTTGATTGCAGGGTTGCTTGAGAGGGATGCCTTTGACCTATTCCTCCCTGAGTTTGATAAACCTTGGGTGATCCACTTAAGGGAAACTTGTTGCTTTTTTTAGCGTGGGGATACTTGTTTGTTCTACAAACCTCTGCACTTGGAGGCCCAACATTGTCTACAAGAATAGAAGCGTGCGTAGACATCAGTTATGTAGGCCTCAAATGTGCCTTAAGTTGGCAAAGTGTTATGTAGAAAAACAAACTTTCTTTATAAAGGGATTTTTGAAGATTTTGTAAAAGACATGAAATAAATATCTTTTTAGCCAAAATAATTAGGAACAACAATTGGTAAATTTTTATATCCAAGGAATATGATGTCCCCATTGTGTATCCATCATTTGCAACCTTGGGTTTTCAAAATTAAAATTGATTTTGGGAAGAAAACAAGAGATGAGGGATCTAGGGCTAGAATATTTTTATACCACCTAAACCATGTTGGATTATGGATCTCAGAGCTCTCTTGGGGTCATGAGCTAGATGGATAGTTATATCAAGTTGGGTAGGTGAGCATGGTACAAATATGTATGCTTGATCATGTTTGAGGGCTTCTAGGATTGATGCCAAACTTTGTTAAAAATAAGGATGCCATAACAGATTATCATATAGCCTCCAAGAAGCACAAGGCTCCATTTGAAACAAGAGAAGTATGGGTTGATAGACCATGTTCAGTAGATCACGAACATTCAAAGAGTTGGTCAAAGGAAGATAACATGGAGATGTGAGCTTCTGCCCAATTTGGCATGATGATAAGATTTGCGGCAAGGATTATTTTCTTACCTACAAAACCATCAAGAACAAGTGGGTCAAAGGATGATTTTATCAAGGGAAAGAGTGGGATTTGGTAGTCCTTAAGATGGTCTACCAGATGGTTCAAGTGCATTCCTAATAATTCCCAAGGATTGAGAAAGGGGAGGACTCAAAAGATGTGATGTTGATAACATTTCCAGACTTAGTCAAATTTGGCAGATTCGGGGTTTATGACTAGGATACAGGAGGTGATGATTTTGAGAGGGTGCAAGGTTCCAACTCATCATCAAGTGCATGATGCTTTACTATAGATTGAGTAGAATGTATCCATGCTTGTAGTTGGTCTCCCTTGACTTGGAAGTTATTAGAAGGTATTAACTCAGGATTGATCTGGTTAAGGGCATTAGAGGGTCACTCAAGTGATTTGACATTAGATCAAGCTTTGGAAGCATGGTTAAGGTTTGTATTCTCCACTTAGCTTGATCCTAAAGGATGAGCTTCTAGGGTAGCTCAACAAACTCTTAAGCAAGAAATACAATAGCAGATCAAAGCAACTTAGCTTAATAAGAAAATCAAGGCATTTCATCTTAATAAGCAATTCAAGAACTACTAGGGTTACCTTCAAGCCTAGCTTGAGTTAAGGATGGATATCTTGAGAAGGTTATGTTTTGAAATTAGATAAGAGTCTCTTGGTACTTCTACCAAGAGTAGAATCCAAATGGTTTTATGAAAGGTTTTGGAGAAACCTACAAGTAAGAGTAGTTGGAAGTTCTATCTTGAAAACATAAGGATATTATGTCCTATAGATCTCCATAATTTTGTTAATAGAAACTAGTAAAACATTTGTTGTGGAAAGTTCATCTTGGCTCAAGTTTTGAAATGTTAGAACATTTGAGAATATGTAAAATAGGCCAAGACATCTCTTTTGTTAAATAGGATTTGTCAACTTGGGTTGAGGTAAGGAGTATATCATCTACTACACATTCAGATGCATAAGCACAAACAAACAAACAAACAAGAAAGCATACACTGCATCACTTAGCTAGAAAACGTTTTTGTTCCCTCTGATTTTTGCATTCTGAACAACAAATCAGGGTTGCCGAAATTGGGATATTTCATTCTGAACAACAAATTAGCAAGAAAAAGGTTGGCGTTACAAGATGGGATCCTGAGCCAACCCCGTGCCCGTTCCCATGCAGTTGCCTCCCCTTTATTCTCCTTCTCTGGCGACGGCAACTCTTCTCTGGTGACGACAACCGTTCTCCGGCCGGCAAGTTATGTCTAGCTTCACTTTGGCCTCCCGTTCGTTCTGGCGGCAGTATGGTGTCGTCCCGTTGACCTATATGAAGGATGAAAATGGCAACCATGTGCAGGGAAGGTTAGATCTCGCACCAAATTGTTCTGATTAGAGGGAGCGCTTGCTATGGAAAATCAATTGGTTCAACTCGGGATCTCAATTGGGTGTACACTTGTTGTGGAGAATGCGGCTGATAGAGGAGACCTTCTGATGTTTTAATTTTTTATCGAGTTAGTGTCTCGGTTGCAATCAAGTGAATCTATAAGGTAAAAGTAAAACTTTCATATTTAGGGATATTTTAGTATAAGAAATAAGAAAATGACACAACTCGTTAACACTTTAAAATTAAAAAAATTATACAATTCTTAATGTAAAAGAGAGTTTATAATTTTTATAGGGTGAAAAGTAATGCATTCACTAAAATATTTATGTCTCGTGCATATACCAAAATTATACAACTCTTGAACACTTTTAAATTACACTTTGCACATGATAATGTTGTCCTAAGAAAATATTGAGAGTTTACCATTTTTAGAGTGTGAAAAGTAATGCATAAACTAAAGGGATCCTTAAACTAAAATCTTTATGTCTCGTGCATATACGAAAATTATACACCTTTGAACACTGTGAAATCGCACTTAGGATGTGATAATGTTGTGCTAAGAAAAATCTTGAGAGTTTATCATTATCATAGAGTGAAATGTAATGCATAAACATGCAAACGAAAATTATACACCTTTGAACACTTTGAAATCATACATAGTACGTGATAATGTTGTGCTAAGAAAACCTTCAGAGATTATCATTTTCATAGAGTGAAATGTAATACATAAAATTGCATATACGAAAATTATACACCTTTAAACACTTTGAAATCGCACTTAGGACATGATAATGTTGTGCTAAGAAAATCTTGAGAGTTTATCATTTTCATAGAGTTAAATGTAATGCATAAACTTGCATATACAAAAATTATACACCTTGGAACACTTTCCCTTCAAATTATATTCAAATACATTTATTTATGGAGTTAAAGTACCGGTGGCGAACTCGTTATTTTACATAGTTAGAGGGGTGGCCCCCGATAGATATAGGGGTTATCCTGTCCTCTAGATCACATATGATCAACGGTTGGTTTGCACGATCAATGTGAAAACTATCTCGACCATTCAGAGCGTAGAAGCCAAAATGAGCACAAGTTTGACAGTTTGTGACTAAGAGAGAGGTGAAAACTGAGTAGTACTAAAAAACTAAATTGATAAGGCCATTCAAATAGAAAATAGGAACATATTTAAGAAATGGAAAATGTGTCTTTTATACAATGAAATACATCTTAGCATACATCAAATTATTTTCAATTCAAATATACATGAGTGTGCCAATTATTGCCTCATTCAGACAAACTATGTTTTGGGGAGGGATGTTTTGGGAGGTGGCTTGAATCGAAAGCCATGAACCTTCATAGATAGTAGGTGATTTGAGAAGTGGTGATTTAGATTAAATATTGAATTCTCTATGTTTCTTTTGGTGGTGGGTCACTTAAGAAGACTCCCTATGTAGGTGCCACTATGTTTTGATCTTTTTTGAATTTGTTTTGGATAAAATGACTCAATTAGATAGCTTAAACCCCATTCGTTGACTCTCTGTTAACCAGCCACCAGAGGGTAAAATTGAATATATTGCACGCGGTAGTGCTAGTATTGGAGGGCAAACTGAGTACAACCAAATTTCCGGTCTTACTCTCGAGGGTATAACAGAGTACACCTATATCGCCAGGGTTAGACACGAGGGAAAAAACATGACGCACGGTATGCGTGTCGTGGTGCACAGGGTTGTAGCAGACGCATGTGGCCATGCACGGTGCAGTAGCATGCGTGGTTACGCGGTGCACGGTGGTGCTACAAAATGTCCCTTCCCTTCACCTTTATAGAGTCTCTCTCCCTCTCTGCGTCCCTACTCTCACTCACTCACTTACTCGCTCACTCACGCAATCGTCTCCACTGTCCCATCACCTTTTGCAAACCCCCAAGAAAACCCCAATCGCGAGGATGATGGAGAAGAATGTCGCGGTAGCCATCGTCGCCTCCAAGGCCACCGGCGAGGAGGCCCCCATCCTCGTCCAGGCCCCTCTCAAGGCATAGCAGGCGGCCACCATCCCCGGCTAGGCCCCATTCTTGCTTCGGCCTTAGCCGCCTGCGAGGAGGCCCTTGCCGGTCGCGAGCAGATCCTGCTCGACTGGGACCCCTATGAGAAGGAGGATTACATCTGGCCGGAGAACCTCTATGACACCAGTATCGTCGACCCATGGTCGGAGGTAACTAGGGTTTTCTCCCATTCCCTTGTTCTTCCCCATTCCCGTCGTTGGATGCTAGAAAACGTGTGTTATTAGGGTTCGGTTGTTCGTATTTTCAATCGTTGGATGCAAGATCTTTTTACAAATGCTAATCCTCTTGTGTTAGATCTTGTGTTCCGATGAATCCCCATGTTCGTATTTCAATCATATTTTATTTTTCCTCCAAGTTGTAGTGAAGGGATTCTGTAGTTAGTAATAGCACCGATTTGTAGTTGGGATCGGTATTTGATTTTGTTTGAGATTTGAGGATTGGGAATTTAACCCACTCGGTTAATTTATGAAAATAATCATGGGATCACAATCGGTTAATTTATACAAATAATCAAACCCAATAATCAAGGTATCTCAATCATGTCCTTATTGCACGCTACTATTTTTTCCAATAGGTGTATAGTAGTGACATCTGCAGCGATGACAAGTCCATGCACACCAAGGCTCGCCAGGTGATGAGGAAGTTGAAGTTCGGCAGGTACAACGCCTACTTTGTCGGCGACGTCTACATGTGCCCCTTCTGCAACAGGAGACTCGGTTCAACCGACTTCAGCTGCCTCGTGACGCATGCCGAGGACGTGAGCTCCTGCAACCCCAACGTCAGCCAAATCATGAATGACCACGCCTTCAGAGATAGGCACAAGGCTATTGGCATTAACTTCCGCAACCTTCAGAAGGTAGCCATCAAAGAGGGTCGCATGCCCCCAATCAAGTCCAAGGTGCCCAAAATCAAGGGACTCGGCATCAAGAAGTGGAGGAAGTGCCAAAGGGAGGAGGCGGAGGCTAGGAGGGCGGAGGCTAGGAGGACGGAGGCTAGGAGGTTCTACTGAACTTTTGTGTTGCTGCTACTGCTGTAAAGCAGCTTCTTTTTTGTCTGTGTTGAAATTGTGCGTTGTTGCTGTTGAGCAGCCAAATTGTTGAACCACATTAAGTATCGTACTATCTATCCTATATTACATGTTTTATCTACATCTTCTTTGTTTACTCAATGTATTTATGTTGCTGGTTAGATTTGTTGCTCTAGATTTGCTACCAGATTGGGAAAAAACAAGGGCCAAAAAGAACAATGAATAAAGAGAGAAGCTGCTCTAGATTCGCCACCAGTTTGGGAAAAAATACATAATTGTTAGCCAGAGAGAGGGAAAGGCGCTTTTAAAAAGGCCAATTATAACAATAAAAACAGAAACCTTCCAATTTAGGCGAGAGGTGCGCACGTAACTACCAAATGTGCCCCACATGGTCCCACACTATGTCCCCCATGTCAGCATAACACGGTCCCGACCAACCGGCCCCACATGGTCCCACACTGCATGGCCCTACACGTCAGCCAACGGTCAACCTGATGACAGCTGTCGTCCGATCTCTTTGATGAGTTTCAGACAAGGAGCTAGGCAAAAGTGAGGAAAAGTTAAGGGGCTAGGGAAAACTGAGTACAACTAAGGAACCAAGGGCATGAAAATAGAAATCCCTATATATATAACAACATTGAAACTTCTCGTGATTAATCGACCGACATTATACATACTTAAAAGCAAAGTCTCACTTTGTCACCAAATGAATATTTTGACATGTTATGAGATAATGTTGTAGGTGTCAAAATTACGAGACACTTAACGATTTGCAAAAGACATACTGATCTGGTATATATCGAAAGATCGGATGTTTCCCTTGAGCAAGCATGATCAAAACACATGTGTTTATGGTCGGTAATATATGCCACTAGATTATTTGTCTCTAGTGCAAGTGGGAGACTAAATAGATATGCCCTAGAGGCAAATAATAAATAGGTTTATTATCATATCTCAAACTGGTTCATAATAGTTCCATATTGTGATATAACTGTATCAAGTGGAAACATTGATACAGGCGTGGTACGCAAACAAACCAAGTCCCTAGTAGCCTATATTCAACTAGTTCGTTGGATAACCGAAGGTCAAGGTTTCCTGATCTTGTAGAATGTATGCCATTTGACAACAGAGTCATATCATTAGAGAATGATATGATGGACATTACCCATATAACTAGTGCGATGTGATCAAGTCACATGGTTTATCATTGCAATAGTTAGAAACTAAGTGACTTTCTCCTTAGACTATGAGATCATATTAATCACTGCCTCCCGCAGGTGCTTTGATCACATCAAACGTCATGGTCATAATTGGGTGACAATAAAAGTGTGCATTGGGTATTCCAGATAAACAGGTTGAGGCCTATGTATCAAGATCGTTATTTGTTCGCCTACGTGACAGGAAGGTACACTGCACCCACTCGATGAGATTGTATCGAATAGGTTACAACCAATGACTAGGTCGTGGGATACAATATCATGGTAACAAGTTAAGTAGACTTAATGAGAATGGTATTTTCATACTAAAGATTGAATCTCTGACAAGTCATGTATCAAAGAAACAAAAGGAATTGGATGCAAAGTTCATAGTTCAAATGACAAAGTTTTATGGAATGCACAGGGTCATTATGGGCATCCCTGTCCCATTATTGATCATTGATCAGAGAGTAATCTCGATCATGTTTGTTCCATTCCCAAATAGTAGAGTAACACACTTAAGGATCTTATGAAGTTTTGAGATCGTTCTAGAAGCGAAGGGATCATCGATGAGAAAGAGAATATCAGAATTGTTCTGAAAGATTTACCAAATTGTTCCAAGGGGAACCCAAAGATGTTCGGAAGGAAACCAAAAGGTGTTTCGGATTATGGAGATTTTACAATATGCATTTATATATTTATTATGAATTAATATTTATAAAACTAAATTAATGAGGAAACTTCCTCTATTCGGCCATGTCCCCAAAGGGAAAAGGCCCAAAGGGCAGCCGCAGCCACCGTTGGGTCCCTTCGGCTAGGCCCACCACGCGAGCAGGCTAGAGGGCGTAGGCACAACAGGCCATGGGCATGGCTCACCGGGCTAGCCTCTACCGTGTGCTTGCGAGCTAGCATGGGGCCCACCCAGGCCAGCCGGCCACCGCCTCTCCTGGTCGCACGCCTCTCCTCCTCCTCTCCTTTTGTCCCACCCCAGGATTTTGGGGATAAGGAGTCCTCCATTTTCCCCTATATAAGAAGGTCTATATTGATGGATTAAATACAACAATAAATAAAAAGGGATTTCCCAAGGCATTTTCCTTAGAGAATTTTTCCCTTTCCTCTCTCCATTGAATCTTGTCTATGGTTCCAAGGAGAGTTGTGCGCGTGGGAGATGACACCATCGGCACACTGTCACGATGTTGGATCCTAGTTCTAGAGGGCCTACTTCTGCGTCCCAACTGGATCAAGGAAAACGGGAGTCATTGTCGGACACCGTAAGTGTGTGATACCTCGGGGGTGCTGCCACTTGTGGCGCCCGAGCTGTCGTTCAAGGACCATGAGGTGACGTTCGAGGAGCAACATCACCTTGAGGTTGGATACAAGTTCGACTACATCACCAACATTCCCCATGAAACGTAACACTTTCAGTCTACAAGGATATGTCACCGAAACATCCATCCCCCTTGCTGCATGAACTCATAAATAGATCTTGGCATCGGGTGTTGCGCTAGCTAGGAACATTTTTGGTTTCTGCTATGAACCCTTAAATACCACTCAAGGGGTTCGCAGGAGAAAACAAAATAATTCCTGACTACCGTAACACCAATATGCCCAAGATCTATCTAGGAGTAATATTGTAACGGACAGAGGTTTCAGTAACATACCCTTGTAGACCAAAAGTGCTTAACGCTCATGTAGGAACATAGATGATGTACTCGTACTCAAAGCTGACCTCAACGTCACGAAGCTCCTCGCAAGTCACCCCAGGTCCTTGCACGACAGTCTAGGTGCCACAAGTAGCAGCACCCCCGAGGTCTCGCACACGTTTGGTGTTTGACGATGACTCCCGATCTCACAGATCCAGCCAGGATGGGGAAGTAGATCTGTTGGCCAAAATCACCGCAACACAATAGCATGCCTTAGCAAAGTAGTCTCTCACACGCACAGTCCTTACTTCGGACCATGGTTGCAGGAGAGAGAGAGAGAGAGAGAGAGAGAGAGAGAGAGAGAGAGAGAGAGAGAGAGAGAGAGAGAGAGAGAGAGAGAGAGAGAGAGAGAGAGAGAGAGAGAGAGAGAGAGAGAGAGAGAGAGAGAGAGAGAGAGAGAGAGATCCCTAAGGAAATTGCCTATGAGATTAGTATGTTCTTTTCCCTCCCATATAGACCATTATATATAAGGGAAATTAGGGAACCCCTTCAATTAAAGTCCCAGTGTGGGACTAAACCAAGGAGGACATGGAGGAGGCACGTGCTCCATGGGAGGAGGGGTAGGCTGGTCAGGTGGGCCGTGCGTGGCCCAGGGAGGGCCGATGGAAACTCTTGTCGTTGGGATGAAGTTTGTCGAGGTTCTTCGGGTGCCACCACTATACCCTCACATGGACTCCATCATTTCTCCAGTCTCCAGCCTTTCACCACACCAACATCTCTACCACAACAACAGAACAACATCGGAAGGACAAAAATATGAGCAACCATTGTCGGTGTCCAAAAATTGAGGAACAAGGCCCTACTTTGTGATACGGTACAACACGGCAAAGACCGGACTCATCATTGATGGAAGAAGGAGTGATTGGATCATGAACAGAGGTGAACTGTAACCGAGAACGGGGCAACGTTCCAACGAGGCCACAATAATGGCGGTTGACACAGTGGCGGCAGGACGGTGGTGGAACAAGAGCCGCTCGAGGCATGGGACTCGAGATGCAGGGGAGCGCTTGGGGTGACAACGGTGCTCGAGGAGGAGGCGCGGAGGGCGGAGGTCCGGATGCAGGCGAGGTTCTATCCATGGAGATGAGCTTGACCCAGGCGGCGAAGGTTGGTGGGGAGAGAAGGGCGGCCGGCAGAGAGGCGTAGAGAGGAAGGCGGGGCCTGAGGCGCAAGGGCGACGAGCGAGAGCACTGGAAGGGGATCTTGTGGCGGCGGCGAGTGGAAGAGGAGGCAGGGCCACGGCCATGAATGGAGGCGGCGGCTCGCAGGCAGCAAGAAGACGAGGCAGGCCAACTGGCGTAGAGGCACCCAAGGCGGCGAAGAGGAGGGAAAGTGAGCGGGGAGAGAGGCGGGTGCCGGGTTCGCGAGCGAGCGAGGAGCAGGATAGGACACAGGTGGGGCCACATGTGGTTGACCGAGTCGGGTTGCGTGGGCGAGGGAAATGGGCAGGGGATTGGGGTCGCACGTGCAAGGAAAGCGGGGCGGTGGCATGCGTGCGGTTGCTACACATGATGGTCGTGGCGGCGAGGTGTGTCGCGCTAGGGGCTGCATACGTGCAGCGCGCATAGTGTGTCCGGGTCAGGGCGGGAGCGTGTTGGGTCCAGGGACAGTGGTGTGGGTGCGTGTGTAGTTTCTGTGGTGGTGTTGCGTCATGTGGTGTGTATCCAGGGGGTGGCGGTGGTAGGGATAGTTGGTAGGTGGGGTGGTTGGCGGTTAGGATTAGGGTTTGGTTGTAGTCTAGGGTTTGGGTGGTAGGTGGTCGGCTGCGCCTTTGGGACTGGTTGCTGCCTCCCATAAAAAGTGTTCTGATTTTTTAAACAATTTTGTAAATAGCTTTGACAAACCAAAATATCCATATGACCTAGGATTTTGATTTAAAACAAAAAGGGAGGATATTAATATAAAAAACAAAATAGGGCTTTTAGCAAAATAGCTTTAGGTAATTAGATGCATGTTGATGTCATGATGATGCATAGAGGTAAATGCAGTCGATTTTCTAGTAGTGGTTTTACCCGGGGTGCTACAATGTAACAATCTTGACTCGGACCTATGCATATTTTAGCGATTCCCGCCAAACCTGCATAGAAACGATTCAATGATGCCCACCAGGAACTTGCGTGTAGGTGTAAAAAGAAGTAATATCATTACATAATAGTTTACGATGGAACCCACAAGAACATATATATACAATAATGACTCAACGAGTCCAGAATATAGATATACAACACAAGGATCCAAATAACCTTGAAAACGATACCACATCCGAGTATGGATAAGGTGTAAATTGTACTAAGAGTCTTGAAGAATAACCAATGGTGTCCATAACCCTTCCCAGGCCAAGCCAGAAGGGTAACCTTGCTAACATCGCCAAACTCATACCTTTCAAAGCAGAAGTGGTGCCGATAAACGGAAAAGGAAAAAGGGAGCAATAGGTACTAAGGCCAGTACACGCGAGTCTTAGAATTCAACAGCTCTCTCTGATATAGGTATGGTGGACTAAAGCGACAGCGACACATGCACTAGACAAACTATAGAGACTCGTTACAACTGTTGGCTATCAGACAGGGATAAGAGAGACCTATTTAGAACCAACCTGGTACTAACACCAAATAAACTCATCCTGGTATTTCCCCCTCGAGACCAAACGAGAAAGTCCTTCCGAGGAAAACTGACATAGTTGGCAGTTTTATTCATTCATTCCATGGTGGTTATCCAACTTACTAGTCATGACATATCCAAGTCAAATTATACAGTACTTCTTTAGTGTAGGTTGTCTATGATCAAGAAATTATGCTCCAAGTCGTCCATAACCACGGACACGGCTTTTCGAAAAGATTTAACCATGTAGGAGTGCACCAAAGTATACACACGCACTTCCACCCACGTTTGCCAAATCAATTAACATACACCCATCGATATGTCAGCGGGGCTTCGGACACAACGCTTTCCTAGACCCAAAGCAAGTAAAAGGGGGCAACCCAAATGGGATACCTATACGAGGTATAGCTAAGTCTCGTATGGACCTAGAGGTTACGTGCACTTATCACGCGAGCAGAGGCCATAGATAATATATTCCCGTGATAGAGTGTCGCACCTACTCAAGGTGTCAAGAACTTGGGTCCTAAGTGGACACAAGTGGGCGGGATAACACCCAGATCTCATCAATTTCCCACCGGTGCCTTTTTCTTAATTATATATACTTTCAACATTTAATTATCAAGTTGTAAATAGAACCATAATTATCTCCACCATTAAGCATGTGCCAACCCCCAACAATGGTGGAACTCGATGACTCGAACCAACACTTGAGCAAGAAACTACGAATCGCAAGGTCAACTGTCTACCAAACAACAGGCAATAGGAGGTGTCCAAGGCAATATAGAGGTTGCAAGGAATATAAATAGTATGGAAAACTAAAGCATCACAACACGGATAGCAATAGATCAACAGGGGAGTAAAGACTATAAATGCAAAATAGGTTGAAATGGGGAATATGCTCTCCAAGAAAACACTGTTGAAGATACATTATCCGAAGAACTTGTCGAGACTCGCGTCAACTCAACGTCCTAATCCGTGAAGAAGCAAGGAACTAAAAGAAACACCATATTCACTATTTAATACTACGGAAGAAGATCAGGCATGATGCATTACATGGCAAAGATGCGATGCAACTAGGCAATATTAAGAGGAATCGGGATCCCAACAATTAATTAGGTTGTTTGAGTTGTTTAGGTACCCCGCAATTTAGTTGTAGAATTAACAAGGCAAAATATGGCATCGTTTTGCTACACAAATTTAAATGGAGGTGATAGTAGACAAAAATAGCCCACATATAGTCTCCATATTTAATTATGAGGTGAAGCGACAAAGTACCCCCAACCCACAAAATATGTATGCATGTATGTATGATTTAATATGCGGCCAGTTTATATGGCATTTATAGAAACAGTGATAGGTGGGGTCACACATGTCATTCCAGAGATCTTGGGGCTCAGAGGGGTTCTGGTTCGGTGAGATCGGTCTTCGGGGTTTGGTCTTTGTGGTCCGTGAAGGATAACTCGGCGTTCCATGAAGGAGAGCGTCGGAGTCCTTCGGATCCATATCGACAAACTTGGGGTGCCGTCTTCGGTGCCGCTGACCAACTTGAGTTGGCGTTGGTGGTCTTCGGATCGGTTTCGTCTCTTTCGGGTTCAGACTTGCTACCGATGGCGGGCTTGAAACCGCGAGTAGTTCTTGGCGCCATCTTAGTGACACTTGAATATTCTGGAGATCTTGGTGACGATCTTGTCAACTTCGAGAGGCTTGCAGTAGTCTTCTGACGGGGACATAACACAAACGCATGGTAACATACATACACAATACGAAACGGGAACATAGGAACGGTGTGAGAATGGTGCGAGGAGGCTGTGTCCTATACGGTTATTATCCCGAACACCTTACAGGGGAGCGGACAGCAACAAACAAGCAGAGGGATGTGCAGCCCCTTGGTGTGCATTAGCAAAGGCAGAGGAGATGCCAGTGTGAATGGTAGCATCCTGGAAGGAAGTCGGGATGGCCTCGGTCGAAGATGAAGGACCCGCAGGACAAGGGCCAGGTGGAGGTTACTACGGTGCAAAGCAGAGGGGAGGTGCGCGACATGGAAACGCATGGGGGCAAGGCGGCGGGGAGGCGAGGACGCCCGGGTCCTGGTGGCGGCTCAGCTTGATGGGAAGGCGGAGAAGCTCTAGTGCAGGTGCGGCGCGAAGGAGAGGAAGGTACACTTGGGGAGGAGGATGACAACCACGGGAGAGAGATGGCTCGGGGAAGGAGAGGAGGTGTTAGATAGTGGGGAGGCAAGGCTGGCGGCGCCATGGCCAGGTAGGGGTAGATCGGAGAGGAGGGCAGCCGGTCGCAGGACGGGGCCGGGTGGAGCTCCGGGGCGGAGAGACCAGCAGCGGGGCTCACATGGGGTGGAGGAGGGTTGGTGGAGGACGAAGGAGGCGGGGTGCACTCCTGGTGGCGTCGACCGAGAATAGGATAGGGCATCGAGGATTGAGCCATGAGGCACTACTAAGAAAACAGCTATAGATAATCGACATACTCGTGGCGCACAGGGTAGGTAGTACCCCACGGGTAAATAGCCATGGAGCACGGCTGGGAAGTGCCCCACGGGTAAGTAATGTACCCGTGGTGCACATGCCACTGGTGCGCCACCACTACGTGTGGGATAGAGAACAGGTGGTCACAAGGCACAGGTGGTCGCAGACCACTTACCCATAGGACACCACATAGTGGTACGCCACGGGTATGTTTCCTACCGGTGGCGCACCACTATGTGGTGCCCTATGGATAAGTGGCCTGCACCAACTCCCTTCTCTCCCCTTCTTGGATAGCCTTTTAAGTTTTGTAAAAAAATAAAAAAATAAAAAACACTTTAAAAAATAAAATCCTTTCACATGTAGATAGGTAATGTGGTCTAGTTTGTAGGAAAAATAAAAAACATGAATTTCGAAAAACAAATTGCAAAAAAAAGGTTGTGCCACGGTAAAACCACCATAACTTCGGCATACGATGTAGAAAAAATGTTTAACATATCAAAATGATGAGCATGAAATTTCGAAAAGTATAAAAAGTTATGAAACAAAGAAGAATTTTTCCTACATCAAAAAAAAGTGAGGCCACTTACCCGTGGCGCAACATCATGTAGTGCGCCATGAGTAAGTTTGGGCAGGATTCAAATTTGAATCCCCACCCGGCCACCTACCCCCTTCTCTTATCCTCCCCATTTCCCTCCCATTCTATTCTCTTTCTCTCCTCCTTCTCCTCTCCTCACCTTATTCTCCACCTCCACCTCCACCTCCAACTTCCCTTCTCCAACTGTGTCTCCTTCGTCTGCTGCCACCTCCTGTGATCGCACCTCCTCCGGCCACCTCCTCTGATCGCACCATCTCCGGCCACCTCCTTTGACCACCTCCTCTGGTCGCCTCCTCCGATAGCCACCTCCTCCGGCGAGGACTAGCGTGGCCACGCCCTCCCGCACCTCCCTGTGATGGTAGGTTGTGGATGCACCACCATGCTCCGGCAAGGCGACATGACGGCTACGATGCATGGACTCGATTTCTTTTCCAATTAAAAACAAAGGTGTTTTTTTTCTTTTTTTTGTTTTTTAAAAAACATACCTGTCGCGCACTTGTACCCCTTCCCGTGGCATACCGGGTGGTGTTCCATGGGTAACTTTTTTACCTGTAGTGCACCAGGTAGTGCGCTAGTTACCCGTAGCCAAAATCGGTGCGGCACGGGTAGCTATTTTCCTAGTAGTAAGGAGAGGCATGCGAGCAGAGAGGATGGCGGCGGGGTGAGAACGAGAGGTAGGGGACGGGGTAGGTGGGGTGCTAGGGATCGATCGGGTGGGGTCGGGCTAGTGCGGGGAGAGAGAGACGTGTGGGGTGTGCATTGTGGGTCGCGTCGCTCGCGAGGTGGTTGTGTATCGTGGGGCGGGTTGGGTGTGCGGGGTTGGTGCTGTAGGTGTGTTGGTGCGGTTGGTGTGTGTTGTGTAGTGTTAGGTGGGGTGTGTGTTGACCGCTACAGCGGTATTGGGTTTGTGGTTGGGTGCGTGTGTCTAGGATTAGGGTTGTGGGGAATTAGGGGTAAGGTTGATCTAGGTGGTAGGCTGGCTGCTGGTTGGGCCTTGGGCCCGACAGGTGGTTGCCTCCCTAGACAAAACATTTTTATTTTTAGATTTTTTTAAACTTTTGTAAATACTTTTAGACAAATGTGAGAGTGGATAAAGTGTAGAGATGAAATAGGTTTAGTCAAAATATATTAAGAGACAAAATATGTATGATGATGTCACGATGATGCACAAAGTAAAAAAATAATAGCGAATTTCTAGTAGTGGTTTTCCTACGGTAATACATATGATCTCACGGTCTAAGGAATAGGATACTTTGTTTCTAAATATTCCAATGATGAACTCTATGACTTGATCATATTGCAATACTTATATTGGGTATTTTCCATCACATCATTCACTAATGATATGATTTCATTGTCAATTATCATAAATGCTCCATGATCAGGAAACCTTGATCATCAATTGCCCAATGAACTAGTTGAATAGAGGCTACTAGGGACTTTGGTTTGTTTAGATACCACACTTGTACCAATGTTTTCGATTGATACAGTTATAGCATGGTATAAAACTTTTATAAACTAATGAGATGATAATAAACACTTTTATTATTTATGTCTAGGTCATATCTCTTTCACCAGGAGCTCTTGCTGAGGCCCACGTTGTGTGACCAGCTCCAGACGAGGGTGACCCGGCAAGCACCTAGAAGGCTTTCGTAGCCCCTGGCCATAGGATGGAAGTGTCATCACTGACGTATTACACTAAGCCCTGGGGTAAAAACATCATCAATAATAGGACTTGTCATAAAAAGACCGGACATTGCGATCTCGAGTCCATAGCATTTCAGGAGTAAACACACTAAAAGGACAAAGGGCGGTGATGTATGTGTCGGCCATAAGGAGAGGGAGTTCCCCACTAGGACTTTGCAAGTGGCTCTCTAGTAGGTGTGCACCCCGCATGAGGACAAGATGCGGGATCGAGTGGTAGAGAAGTACGAGGCCCCGGGAAGCAGAAGATGTACAAGCCCAAAGACCAATACTGGAGGATGTGACAAGACGCTGGCATGGTCGTGCCAGTTGGCTGCTCTCGCCCACCCAGTTCGTCGTGTATGCGTCCAATGAATTCAAGGCCACTTTGGTAACCCCTTGTGATATAAAAGGAGGGCCATGGCTTAAGGGAAAGGGGTATGAAAAGAGATAGGCAACCAGAGGACAAAAAGGGGAAACTATAACACCCTCTGATCGGCCCTATGCAAGTATTAGTGATTCCCACCAAACCCGCATAGAAACGATTCAAAGGTGCCCACCAGGCACTTTTGTGCGGGTGGAAAACAAAGTAATACCGTTACACATTAGTCCACGATGGAACCCACAGAACAAATATATATATATATATACAAGAAGCAAATGGGTTTAAGACCCCTGAAGAATAACCAATGGCGTCCATAACCCTGCCTAGTCCAAGCCGGAAGGGTAACCCTGCTAACAACGTCGATCTCAAACGTGCTAAAACAAAAGGGGCACCGACAAAGGGCAAAGGAAAAAGAGAGTGGTCAGTACTAAGGCCAGTACACACCGAGACTTAGAATTCGGCGGCTCTCGCCTACATAGGTATGGTGGACTAAAGCGGCAGCACATCGGCACTAAAAAACCTTTAGAGACTCGCTATAATTGACGATTTTCAGAGGGGGATAATAAAGACCTATTCGGAACCAACCTGATACTAACACCAAACATACCCACCCTGATATTCCCCTTCAAGACCCAAACAAAGAATTTATACCGAGGAAACTCACACAGTTGGCAATTTTATTCATTCCATTATAGTTGTCGCAATTACTAGTCAGATATAGATAGCATCAGTCATCCTGATATCATAAGTTGTGGACAGTTTTAGTTAACCATTCTTTTGTAGTTGCAACACTTACTAGTCAAATACAGATAGCATGAGGCATCCCAATTCCAGTAGTTGTTGGCACTTTTATTTACTCATTCCGTTGTAGTGAATCTGATTACTAGTCATTCCAAAGTCAAATTTATAGCACTACTTTAGTTATACTTGTCTATGATCGAGATACCGTGCTCCAAGTCATCCATAACCGTGGGCATGGCTTTCAGAAAGATTTACTCTCAGGGGTGCACAAATAGCAACACATGCACGATCAACCTTGGAAAAACCAAATGAAAACCCAACGAGGCATCACGATAAAGCAATCACAAGATTCATAAAATATTTCATTGGTCCACCCCACTAAGCTACCCGCTACAAAGTTGTACGGCTCCGTGACGAACCCAGAGGTTTGCGAGAACAGTTGCAAATGACTGGGAACCCGAAAGTGTGAATGGGATTGTCGATACCGCGAAATTGTGTCGCGGTCCAAAACAGTACAGTAGTAAACGCTCCTCGAGCAACAGTAGTAAATAAAGCGGTAAACATGGCATAAATACAGGATAATAATAACGCCCCAAACTATTTTGTGGCTCCAAGAAATAATAAATGAATCAAGCTCTGACTAAGGGGCTATCCCAACATTTTATTATCAAGTTGTTATTAAGTCATGATCATCTCCACCATTAAGCATGAGGCATTCCTCCAAAAACTGTGGAACATCGACGGTGCGAAGCAACACTTGAGCAAGCAACTACGACTCGCAAGGCCGACTATCTACCAAACAACAGGTAATAGGAGGTTTCCATGGCAATATAGGGGCTGGAGGGAAATATAAAGGGATACGAAATCTATAGCATCACAACAAAGATAGCAATAGGTCAACGGGAGGAAGTAAAGACTATAAATGCATAATAGGTAGAAAGGGGGAGAATGCTTGCCTGAAAACACTGCCGAAGGTTTTTCAAAGATTGGGTCAACACTCGTATCAACTCATCAGCCTAGTCTGTGAAGAAGCAAAACACTAGAAGAAACACCGGATCCACTATTTAATACTACGGCAGAAGATCGGGCATGATGCATGACATGGCAAAGGCACGATGCATTTAGGCAATATTAAGCGGAACCACGGTCCCGGCAACTAAATCTATGGTTCTAGTTGTTTAGATACCCCGCAATTTAAATGTTGTCTTAACAAGGTAAATTATGTCATCGGTTCACTCCACAAATTTAAATGGAGCCAATATAAGACTAGAAAAGCCCGCATATGGTCTCCATAGTTAATTATTATGTGAGTCGACAAAATACCCCCAAACCACATGATGAGATGCGAGCATGATTTACTATATGCAACAAGTATATATAGCATTTTATTCCTCAAAATATATATATATATATAGCATTTAATAAAATAGGGGCTTCGATTTGGGGTCACACATAGGAATTCAGACAATCTTGGGTTTCCAAGGTTTGACGGGGTTCGGGCTTCGAGGTCTCGGCCATCGGATACTTGAAGGAAGTCATGGCGTTCCGGGGAGGAGACCCTGGTGTGTCGAGGGTTCGAGTTTGTTGTGATCCACGTAACCCGGCGGTCTTGTCGTCTTGGGGTTTTTGGCTTTGTTGTCGATGACGGACTTGTTCCGGGCGGTGTGGTCTTGAACCCGTGATGAAGTACTTCAGGTTCCCGCTTCGGATGGCGGTGGAGATCTTGAATCGATGTCGGTGGTTTTCAAGTACCTTCTGTATTTCTCGAATCGCTCTTCGTGCATCGGGTCCATCTTCACACAGACGCCACATCGAAGCCAAGGGGCCTATTTTGAAACATCCTCTAACACGGAGGGGACGAACACGAAGCATAGGCAACAACCACCGAGGCGCCAGGAACAAGTCGAGGAGGACTGGACCGCAGGCGCGACACGGAGGACGACGGCTCACAGGAAGCTCCTGCAGGCGAGAGAGCGCCTGCGAGACGAAGGGCGACGAAGGCACGCTCAGGCTTCTGCAGGAGAAGGCGGGATAAGTGTAACACCCTCAGAATCGACCCTATGCAAGTTTCAGCGATTCCCGCCAAACCCGCATAGAAATGATTAAAAGGTGCCCACCAGGCACTTTCGTGCGGGTGGAAAACGAAGTAATAACATTACACAACAGTCCTCGATGGGACCCACAGAACAGATATATATACAACACGACTCCATGAGTCAAGAATACAGATATAATGAACAAAGATCCAAATCACCTTGAAAACGATAGAGCGTCCAGCTACGGACAAGATGCAAATGGGGCTAAGAGCCCTGAAGAATAACCAATGGCGTCCATAACCCTGCCCAGGCCAAGCCGGAAGGGTAACCCTGCTAACGACGTCGATCTCAAAACCTGCTTAAACAAAAGGGGTGCCGAAAAAGGGCAAGGAAAAAAGAGAGAGCGGTCAGTACTGAGGCCAGTACACGGCGAGGCTAGAATTCGGCGGTCCTCGCCTACATAGGTATGGTGGACTGAAGCGGCAGCGCAGCATGCAATAAACAACCTATAGAGACTCGATATAACTGGCGGCTATCAGAGGGGGTAAGAAAGACCTATTCGGAACCACCTGATACTACCACCAAACATACCCATCCGGGCATTTCCCCCTCGAGACCAAACGAGGAAGTCAACCGCGGAACTCACACAGTTGGCACTTTTACTTATTCAGTTATCGTTTGCAGCAATTACTAGTCAAGTATAGATAATCATCCTGATAAAATAAGCAATGGGCCGTTTTAGTTAAACTTTCCGTTGTGGTTGCAACACTTACTAGTCAGTTACATTTAGCATGAGATATCCCAAAACCCAGCAGTTGTTGGTACTTTTATTTAGCCATTCCGTTGCAGTGAAGCTGATTACTAGTCATATCGGATACAAGTCAATTTATAACAGTAAACTTTAGTTATAGTTGTCTATGATCAAGCACTGTGCTCCAAGTCGTCCATGACCGCGGACACGGCTTCTCGAAAAGATTTAACCCTGCAGGGGTGCACCAAAGTATCTGCACGCACTTCGACCCTTTTTGCCAGATCAATTAACATACACCCATCGGTATGTCGGCGGGGCCTAAGTCATGACGTTTCCCAGACCCAAAGTAAGCACGGGGGGCCACCCCACTAAGTCTACCCGCAACGAAGTCGGCCGGTCTCCGAGACGGACTCAGGGTTTGGGTGGACGGCTGTGAACGACTGGGAACCCGAAAACTCGGGCTTGTCGACACCGCGAAAACGTGTCCCGATCCTAAACAGTACAGGTGCTATCCATCGCACAATTTAAATAAAGCAGTAAAGCAGGGCATAAGTACAGAATAGTAATAAAGCTCCAAACTACTTGTGGCCCCAGTACAGTACTTTGAAATCAGGTACTAAATCGATGGGGTGCCCATACAGCCCACATGTGGTTAGCGCGCTCGATCTCGGAACAGGTGTCAAGAACTCGGGGTCCTACGGGACACAAGTGGACGGTTAACAACCAAATAACATCTATTGCCCACCTGTGCCTCTGCTTACCTACTTCAATTTTAGTTATTAAACAGTAATTAAAGTAATGATAATTAAAGCCATGGTCATCTCCAACATTAAACATGCGGCAATACTCCAACAACTGTGGTACTGGACGACACGCAACAGCACTTGAGCAAGCGACTACGACGCGCAAGTCCAACTATCTACCAAACAACAGGTAATAGGATGTGTCCAAGGCAATATATGGCTGCAAGGGATATCACGGGTACAGAAACTAGAGCATCGCAACACAGATAGCAATAGATCAACAGGAGGGAATAAATACTATAAAATCAAAATAGGTAGAAGGGAAGGGATGCTCGCCTGAAAACTTTGCTGAAGGTTCATCCGAAGATCGGGTCGACACTCACATCAACTCATCAGAAAACACCGGATGCAATATTTAATACTACGGCAAAGATCGGGCATGATGCATGTATGATATATGGCATGGCAAAGGTGCGATGCAATTAGGCAAGATTAAGCGGAACCGGGGTCCCGACAATTAATTATTAGGTTCAAGTTGTGTAGATCCCCGCAATTTAAATGTTGTCTTATCAAGCCAAAACATGTCACCGGTTCGCTACACAATTTAAATGAGGCCAATATAAGGCTAGATTTGCCCGCATATGGGCCCCATAATTAATTATAAGGTGAATCGGCATAGTGCCCCCAACCCACAGGACAAATATGCATGCATGAACAATTTAATATGCAACAGATAGATATTATATATTATAAAAATATGGCTCTAGAAAGGGGTCACACATTAGGGTTCGGAAGATCTTAGGTGCCGGGGTTCGGGGTTCGGTCTCAGGGTTCGACGGGGACGAGGTTCGATGGGATCAATCTCCGGGGTCGAAGAACTTGGCGTCCGAGAGACGATCTTGTCGCATCCGCGGTTCTCGGGTCGTGTCGTTGGTCTTGTCGTTTCACGGCGGAGATCTTGGCGTCCCGGATCTCGGCGTCTTCGGGTTCGAGAGGAAGAACTTGGCGATCCGTGTAGGCGACCTTGGCGTCAAGGTGGTCGATGACGAACTTGTCGGATGGCATGTTCTTCGGAAGATCTTGGCATTCCGACTCCAATGTCGAGGACGTACTTGACACGGCGTCGATCTCGTCGCCCCAAATATCTTGATGGAGGTAGGGTACTTGAAGTGCTTGCATTCGGTGTACTCGGTCATCGGATCCAAGATGGAGAGCATGTTGTTCCGTGATGACGAGCTTCAGGTTCCTTTGTAGAAAATCTTTGTTCCGACTTCGTGTCGGTGAAGGCCTTGTAGCGGCACCGGTTACTCGTTTTCGTCGTCAAGCATCGAAGATCTTAGCGGCACTGTGCACACATGCGAGGTCAAAATGGTGACTGGGCTGATGGCAAAGGGAAAGCTTGAGCTGGGTCCTGCGCGGGCGTGCTCGAGCCAGCGGGGGACAACACGGCCGGGCGAACTTGGTCGCGGAGACGCAGACAGCGGGTGGGGGTCGAGCTGGGGCAGCACGGCTCGACGGGGCGAGGCCAGAGGACAGCGGAAGGGGCGGCGCTAGGCGACGGCGACCGAAGCGACGGGGACAAGGACGGCGAGGGCCGGAGGGAGGCAGGGCCTCAGGTGGCCGCGGAGGCGCACGCGGGCAGCGACGGCTCGCACGGAGAAAGGGGCAGCGGAAGGGGCGACGCTGGGCATCGGCGGGAGGCGGGACCGGCGAGGCGAGCAGGGGGCGGGGCGTGCTCGGCCGCGGGCTAGAGGAGGAGGCGGGGAGGGGCACTCGCGGAGGGCCGCGCGGGCGAGGCAGAGGGCGCCGAGGAGGAGGCGGGCGCTGCCGGAGGCGGGGACGACAGCAAGACGGAGGCGGCCGGCACAGAGCTCGCGGGAGGCGCAGGGCCGGAGCGGAGGGTCTGGCGGCGGGAGGAGGAGGCCGGCGGAGGAGAGCTCGAGGACGCGGGGTTCGGGCGGTCTGGCGCGACGGAGGAGCACCAGGGGGAGGCGGCGCACCGGGGACGGCGGAAGGAAGAGGCCGGCGGCGGTGGCTCGGGGACAGAGAGGCGGGCGGGAAGAGAGAGAGGAGCGGGGCGAGCGGGGTCGGGGAGAGCGGCGAGCGAGGCGGCGCCGGAGGAGGCCGAGGCGAGGCTGGCGGTTGGCGGCGGGACAGAGGGCCGGGCCGGCGAGGTGCCGAGGGTGGAGGTCGCGGGGCGATGGGGAGAGCGGCGAGTGCGGGAGGAAGAGGACGCGGTGGTTGGTGGGAGCGGGGTCGGTGGGGCGCGGGCCCAGGGGCGTCGGGGTGGGCGGTTGACCGGGAGCGTGGGTGTCTGATTTGCTGCGGGTGGGGCCAGGGGAAGGTGGGGGTGGCGTGTGTGTGGGTGTGTGGGGTTGGGGTGGGACCGGTTGGCAGGGAGAGAGAGAGAGGGGGTAGGCGGGTGCGCTGTGTGGGAGAGAGAAAGAGGGGTGTAGGTGGGGGCTGTGGATTGGTGAGGTGGCGGTGGGTGTGATGAGGTGGAGGGAAAGGTGAGGTGGCCAGCTATGGTTGGTCGGGGTGAGGTGGAGGGGGCTGGGTAGACTAGGTCTGGGTAGAAAAGATTTAGGTTTAGATATTTTAGTCTAGGGTTTTCTTTAAATAAATTTTGTAAATAGTTTTTAGACAAATAAAAGATCTGAACAGACCGATGTTTTAATTTGAAATAAGACGGGGGCTATTTAGAAAACAAAACTAGGCGTTTCGAAATAGTTTCAGACAAACAATGCATGATGATGACGATGCAATGTACAAAAACAACGCGATTTTCTAGTAGTGGTTTTTGCGGGATGCCACAATAAGGCAGAGGAAGACGTGGAGAGTGGCGCTGGAGAGAAGGACCACGGGAAGGTGGAGGAGGACGACGCGGCTGCTGCTGGGAAGTCGCGGGAGCAGGGTGGCAATGTGTGCAGATGGTCGAGGCGGCTGGTCACGCAGGTGGCGACGCTATGGGTGTAAGATGGAGGCAGGGTCGAGTGCAGAGGAGGGGAGGCGGCGGTGGTCGAAGAAGCTCCACGGAACGGTGCGAGGTGGCGGAGGCTCTGCCCGGTCGGGATCGGAGGCAAGCTCGAAGGCGGGGCACACGCTCGCAGGTGAGAGGTGGTGCGAGCTTGCGGAGCACGGGAGACCGGAGATGGCGGTGCTCCGGCAGCGGGCTTCAGGGCAAGGAGGGGAGACGAGAGATGGGACGAGAGGGGCTAAGGAGGATGCGACACGGTGGCAGAGGGGTGCATGGCGGCGGTGGTTGTGGGGTCAAGAGAGGAGTGGGGCTCGCGTGGGGATCATGCATGGAGAGGACCAGGTCGCGGGTGGGACCAGGAGTATGGACAGAGGCCATACGGGGAATCAGTCGTGGGGCTAGGCGAGTCGGTGTGAGTGTTGTGGTGTGGGGCCGGGGTGAGAGAGAGGGGGAATCGTGAGGGGAGAAAGAGAGGGGTGGAACGTGGCGTACGGGGTGAGGCGGCGCTCATGTACGGTGGTTGGTGTACCGCGGCGATGCGTGTGTGGCGTTGTTGTTGGGATGGGTTGCGCGCAGCGATACACGGGAGCGAGGCACACGGAGCAGGCCGCTGTGAGGGTTAGGTGGGCGCAGGCGGCAGAGGGTTGGGGTCTAGGGTTTGGGAATAGGTATTTAGGTTAGGGTTAGGGTTTCTAGGGTTTTGTCTAGTGGGGTGGTAGGTGGTCCGGTTGGTTGGGCTTTTGGGCTTGACCGGCTAGACTGTGTCCCCCACAAAATGATTTTACTTTATTATTATTTATTTTATTTTATTTTTAAAACAAAACATTCGCAATTAGGTTTTAGACAAATAGAAGATCCGGGCGGACCTAGGTTTTAAGTCGAATTAGGAGAGGGGAATAATTTAGAAGACAAAAATAGGTGTTTAGGAAAAATGGCTTTAGGTTAAATGATGCATGATGTCATGATAATACACAAGTAGTAATTAGCAAGCGGTTTTTTAGTAGTGTTTTCCCGGTGTACTTTAGAAACCATAGCCAACAAGAGATGGAAAAACAGAGAATTGGGATCGAGAGATAGTTTAGGCTAGGAGAAGGAGAGCTAACAACGACAGATGGCCATTATTGCAGCTAGAGCCTAGGTGAGCCACCTCGGCAATGGCTTGGCTCACTCCCTTTATAACGCGTTCTCCCTCGCTATGAGCAATACCACCTGAAATGCAGGATGTAGGGCTGTTAGCCTTCAGATGGCCTAGCGAACAACTAAAAGGGGTATGTTTACCCCTAATGTTTTTGTTCCCACACACGACAGTACGGTTGTGTTCTCGATTCATATATCCAAAAGGCACATCCAAGTACAATGGTATGATCTCTTAAGTCTATAAAATTGAATAACATGTGAATTTGAATCAAAACATCTCTTTGTTGCGAGCACATCAAATCATGATGGATTACCCAATACAAACATAAATTACATGTCAAAAAGCTAGTATAACTTTATGAAGAGATTTAAAACATTGCTATTTGGTAATAGATATTATGTACTACCTCCATTCCATGATAATTTGAACTAAAACCACATGATGAGAATTATGGAATGGAGGAGAACATCCTAATCCTAGCATGTGTATAGAGCTAAGAACACATATTTTAAACCCTACTCAGGTGTATATTGTCGATTCTGCATGACCAAAAGAATAACTCCACTTATTAATCACTTCGTCTCTCTAAATTCACTCACTAAATGATGTGAAGTGGCTAGTGACAAGGCAATATTTGAACATGGGGTGGCTCATTCAATTGATTGGCTCATGCAATTAATGGCTATAGTTTTCGCCATTCATAAACCTCATGCCATCGGGGAAATTCGTGCACGCGCGAGATGTTCCCTGCCACTACTTTGTGCGTAGAGATACGACTGCAAACATTTAAAATCAAACTAAAACGCCAAAAATACCTCAATGAGAAAAGCCAAACTAAATCAAAGCTCATAAACTATAAAATAAAATCATATAATGCAACTAAAATTATTTCAATCTACATCAAAATTTGGACCAGATTCATATCACATCGTTGATCATCTATATGTCAAGAAAAATAAATCATTTATAGCCTCTGTACATCCACATCGGGCCTCGTTCGGCAGCAGTGTTTGGACCGGTTTTTCTGTGTAAATTCCCGGCCCAACTCGAGACACCGGAGACACGCGAAGGTTCGTTCGGCAGGCCAGAATCGGATGGGCTGAGCCCAAGCGTTTTCTAGAAAACTCGTCAGGCTGGAGGGGAATGGAGACACGACTCCATCCTCGTGTTTTTCTCGTGAGACGACGGCTCGCTCTGGCGGCGCAGCAAGGACGCGACGCTGCCGCCGAGGCCCGTCCGTGCCGCGAGTAGACGTTCGTCCCCGCCGCCGACTTAGACGCCTACTTCTTCCCTTGGACGTCGATGCCTTCCTCCGCTCTGGACGCCTCCCTCGCTCCCGGTTCCATTGAAGTCGCCTTGAGCACCATAGACGAAGCCCAGTACCTCCCGCGGACCTCCTTCTCCGGTGGAAGCCTAGCCTTCTCTCAGGTACGTCTTATGCCTCAACCCCTCTCTTGATCTAGGCCTAGGTCTAGTTAGGGTTTCAAGAGATTAAGGACGAGTTCTTGATTTTGCAATTTAGAAAGTAGTTTAACAATCGGGTTTAGCTTTGGGTCCACGAAGATTCACTTGGATGCATGGATGGTGCGTGGATGCTTAAATTACAGTGATTTTGATGTGTTGTGCAAACAGCTAGCACTTGATTTTGATGTGTTGCTAGGTTTTCTGTTAGATCAATACATATACATGGTGTGAAAATTATGTGCAGTACTTGGCTCTAGAATAAGATTAGGATTCACCTTCCAGCGGTCCAGCCCCTCTCCAATATTTGCTTCCAGATCTAAAATGAGCCTAATATGAAACCAATTGTTCTCTCTGTCTATTGTTTTAGATGTAGCCAAATACTATTCCATTTACTACAGAATCACCATGACATGTCTTTATTTTTCACAAATATCAGGATTGTAGGCTATATACTCTTAACATGGTGCCTAATGTTGCGAAGCAAAAACTTGGTAGTTGTTTTGCGCTCCTGGGGAGTCTGAAGGAGAGACTCATTTTGCTTTCTGTTTCATCTCTGGAGTGCCTAGCTTAAATACCTTGTGTAGTTGGATCTTGTTGCTTCTTTCTTTTGTGAGTAAATCAGGTATAGCGGATTTGGGTTTGTCATGCTTTCGATTCTGAAAACAGTAGGGGCGTGGCCATTTTGTCTGAAGCACGATGCATGATAATTCAGAACAGAATCGCAGTCACACTCTAGAAGAATTGGTTAGTCAGCTAACCAGACAGTAGCACTTGCCGTTTTAGAAGAATATAAGACTGTATTAGGATTCAGTTCGAGGTGCAAGATGTTTGCTCTCCGTTCAGGCCTCGTTCGACAGCAGTGTTTGGAGCGGTTTTTTTGTGTAAATTCCTGGCCCAACTTGTCTGTGCCGCGAGTAGACGTTCATCCCCGCCTCCGACTTACAACTAGAATACTGAGCACCGAACTCCTGTTGCACTGCCTTTTATCTGAAAAGTTGATTTTGTTTACACAAAAGTATGCAAGTTTAAATGCTTTTTTGTTTCATTTTTCTGGTCTGACATGAACGTTAAACTTCAAGAAACTATAATTACAGGGTACAACTTCTCTTTGTATAGTACAGAATGATGTTTTTCAGAATGAATGAAAATGAAGGATGTAGGGATACGTTGTTGATATGCCTCCTTTTTTTTGTTAGGAAGCTACTATTGGGGTTGGACGAGCCGCCGCCGTCTTGGGACCCTGTCAGCACACCTAAATTTGGTATGTGCATGGCCTTTGCTTTTAGACATTATTTTTCCTGCTTATTTTGCCATTCCTTCTTATTATTTGCTCAATTGCTTTTCACTAGTGCTAAATAAATCCACGGAGCCTAGAGTGCATTAGGAAGAGGAAAGCTGATGATGATGATGAGATGTTTTTCTTCATTCTTCCAGCATTGTACTTACATCTAACGCGTATGAAAAAGAATAAACGTCATAGCTCCATCTTGTATGGCAAGAAGAGAGTTAGGGAACTGCTTGATGGGCATATTAAGAATTGCTTGATGGAAATGAAGATGACATGCAGATGATTGATGAAGTTAGTGTTGCTCAAAGTACGGCTCAAGTGGTGCGTGAAGAAAATGGAAGAAATTTAGTTGGTGGTTCAAGAAAGAAGCCAATAAAGAAGCCCAAGAACAGTCCTAGGAAGAGGAATGCAGATGGACTAGTGCAAGTCATGGAGCGCTTAGTACACATCAAAGAAAAAGAAGCCACCAAAGAAGCTGCACTTGATTTCTCTATCAGCAGATGCATGGATTCATTCAAGAAATTGTAGGTGTTTCAGCTGATGATAAAATTCCAGCCTTGGAAGTCTTTAAAGTTGCTCACAATCGTGAGATCTTTGTGAACCTTGCTGCTGATAACGATGGAACTGCTATAAAATGGCTCCGTGTACAGATAGACAAGTTAGCTTGAGGTAAGCTACTGCTCTTCTACTATCGTCACACTTCTTAAAATGCATTATGTAGCATGTGGAGATTTGTGTTTAATATTTTAGAAGCATTACTCTTGTTGATCATAGATAGCTAAGTTAACATGTGGGCATATGGGTGTGCTTTTCCTTTTATCAATCTTTTTAGTAAAGCTACTTATTTGTAACTTTGATAGATGACTCGATGCTGATGTATCTTGCTCTCAATTGTTGGGAACTTTATATGCCATACTTGCATATGCACGATTGTTGCTTACAGCTATATGCACATTTGTTTACTTGTTGTTGCTAACTACAGTGTAACTTTCTCTGCTCAGGTACAAGTTTGCAGAAACTACAATGTATACCTTCCCCGCTTTGATGTTAGTTTTGTAGTGCGACACCTTTTGTTTGGTCATACCATAAAGATGATACTTCTGCTACATACCATCATCCGTGAGATGGTAAAACTTTAATTTAAGGTTGATGAGATGTTCCTTTGTGAGATGTTGTTCGTGATTAAGACCATTTTTGTAATAAACCAATGATACGTCCTTGTTCAGGAGTGATGCTTGAGATGTTCTTGGTCCTGGTTGAAATGTTTATTTTATATATATACAAATGAGATGTTCTTGTAATGCTAGGTGACATGATGAAAAAGTATTGTTGGAACTGTGTGCTTAAGTGATACTCCCTCAATTCCAAGGCTTAAGGCCTATAACTTTTTTTGAAAAAGCAAGCCATGTAAAATTTGACCAAATTTTTAGAAAAAACTATCAGGTACTATTATATTATATAGATACCATGTGAAAATATGTTTCATAACGTATGAAAGGGTATGGATTACATATTATAAATATTAATATTTTTGTCTAAAAACTTGGTCAAACTTTAGGTAGTTTGACTTTCGAAAAAAGTTATAGGCCTTAAGCCTTGGGATGGAGGTAGTATAAATATTTAATTTTTACTGACGGTATGCATTCAGTCAAAGTTTTGCCGAAACTCTAGAAAAAATCTGATTTTTATGGCTAATACACCCGCTGTCAAATCCCTTGTGCCAAACAGTATGAATTGGTGGTAGAGAAAGAGTATTTGGTTGGTGAAGTGTATTGGGTGAGGTAAGTGGTTTCACCAAAACCACTAGGTATAATACACGCTGACACACCAGGAAACTCTGCTACCGAACGAGGCCTCAGTGATTTGACATAACATGCACAAGTCAAACTATGTGATCGGTTATTCGGTCTTGTTTTTTGCTTGTAGCATCTATCCATTTTAACCTGTGGAATTATTCCGAAGCAACGCCAGGATGAAATGATGCACGTCCCTATGTAATGTGCTTAACATCATAACTCGTAACAAGCCATGTGCATTGCAAGAGGATACACTATAAATACAGATATTTAATCTAGTAATTTCACACTTTGCACAAACCACAATGGACCCCATGACAAGCAGAAAATTTTCACATGGAGGGGGAAAACGGATTTACAAAAGAATAAGTAGCTCGCAGTGCAGTTCTGTTGCCTAAAAAACAGAAGATGCACTATGCTCAGAAAATAATCTAGAGAACCACCGTGTCAAACTACATGTCGCCAGTAGCAAGTGAAGCAGGGCAGGCATGCTTCAGCGTCAAGTGGCAGCTTGTGTCCTTGTGTGTGTCTCCGTTCTCTTTGACACACCGGCTGCGTGGGGTAACTTACATAATTACACAGTTACACTTGGATTCCAACTTCGGAGGCTTCATATTATCGGATGACCTTCCGAATCCGGAAGCAGAATGTACAGGTGAAGGATCCTTAGAAACGGCTTCCTTTTCAGCAGTTTCTGTGATTGTCGTTTCACCTTCCAACCTTTTTCTTTTAACCTTACGGTTTGGCGTTCGTCTCTGAGGCAGCTTACGGATACCATCCTCATTTGGAATCGACTTCCCTACGATGGTAACAGTTGGCCGAATAGACTCCGTGTGTTCTTGTTCCTGCTCGTGCTCCAGTGCAATCGTTGCTGCCTTGTATGCAAGGTCATGAACGATAGAACTACAGAAGAGAATTGTATCAGTAGCTTCTTCTAACGTGAAGCACCTCTGAATCTGTTTCATCGACCCTTCTACTGCCTCAGGTAATTTTTCTACAAGGTACAGAGTATGATTAGGTTACATACATATAGTCACTCATGCAAAACAAATATTCACTGAAGAACATAATACTAAGAGTCATACGTTATGTCTAGAAGGAAGGAAACATGGTGTGTGCGTGTAACTGAACCTACAGATTGGTATCATAAATGCAACAGTATGTTTGACGTGAAAACTGTATAAAGCTTTGTTTCACTAATACTTCTAGTCCTTATTAGATCTTTCATGTTTCTCCACACAAGAATACATACACCAAAGTGCACTAATTATTTTCCTCATAAATTTCTGTGAAAGCATCATTCTAGACATTTTTACTTAAGCGCAGAGTTATTTCCATCATTGATTATTTTCCTTGGTTTTAAATTATAATCAAATCCAAAACAAAAACGTTCTCGGATACTGCCTCGATCAGAAATAGATGATGTTTTAGCAAAAGTAACGGTCAACCTTTGCACAACGGAGACCATGCTCTTGTCTAAAGCGTAGCACTATAAGCCACTAGTAAGAAAACCCTTATAGAAGACATAAGGTTAGAGTCACTATTGGTGGCGTTCCGAGCCAGTTAAACGCCTCTGTTTGCCGAAAACCTTTATAGCAGACATGTTGTACCCTGGGAGGCAGGAGGAAAAAAAATAGTGGCGGTGTTTCCCGTTTGCCAAAAAGAAAAAAATATTGGTGGTGTTTCTGTTTGCCGAACAATACTGGAGGTGTTTCTAGAAATAATCGCCACCATTAATTTATGGGGGTGTTGGGCCAACACCCCCATCATTCTGTGAGCGCTCGCCCCGTCTCCTCCACTCCACTCACTCCGCACTGCTTCACTCTACTCACTGGGGTCGTCCCCTCCGTGACTACATCTGTGTCGCCCCCTTCCAATCACGGCATGACTCCCCCTCCCCCTCCGCTCACACCGCCTCTCTGTCGTCAATCCGCCACCCCATCCACGAGCTGTCGCCGCCGCCCCATCCCCTCTCCGCCGTCGGTGGCCACCCGCCTCCATTTTTGCTTTTTTTTAAGAAATTGTTAGTATAATAGATGTATTTTAGGTGGATTTAAATGGTTTTTTTTGCTTTTTTTTAAGAAATTGTTAGTATAATAGATGTATTTTAGGTGGATTTAAATGGTTTTGTTAGTATTATAGGTTGATTTAGATGGATTTGTTAGTATTTTAGGTTGATTTAGATGGATTTGTTAATATTTTAGGTTGATTTGGATGGATTTGTTAGTATTTTAGGCGGATGTTGTTAGTATAATTAGATGATAAAAGAAAGAAGTCTAGATAACCCCCCTAAGTTTGTGGTTTCGGTCGCTAGACCCCCCTAAGACTGGATTGGGGCACTTAACCCCCCTAACTATGAAATACCGGGCAATTGACCCCCTCCAACCGCTTATAGCTGTTTTGATAGTGGTTTGCTTCACGTGGACAAGTGGTTTTAGCCACAAGGAGATTAACCGTTAATTTCTCCGCCGCTCTTCTCCTCCCCCAGCGTACATCTATTTTGGTGGCGCCGACAACGTCGCCACGGCCACGAATGGCAGGTACTACACCGGGATCCCCATCCTACCTCTCAAGTCCGACAACATCATGAATGCATTTTGGACAAGCTAGCAAGAACACCACGATTGTATCTGCATAGTGCTAGTTCTCGCTACTATTATGGCAGCCACGACCACACTACCATGGCCCGGAGGCGGCCAGCACCACTTGCCGTACACCATGATGCCTGGCGTTGGCAGCCACAACATGCACCACGAAGCCTAAGTGGTGATGCTGAACAAGCAGGCCACAACAGAAGTAGCCGGATCGATGGCGCGGAACATAGGCGGTTACGACATCGATACGGGCAACTACAAGGATGGCGCCGGCGCCATCGTGCCAGCCGGCTACGGTGAGCACATGCACCCGCTGATCTGTCCAGGAGCTCGGGGTCGCAATCCAGCTGTGTCACCATGCCACAATCCCCGGCACTCGGCAACACCTACGGCAGCGAGTACGTCAGGCGGATGACCGCGACCGGAAAGAAGCGCGGTGCAGGCAGAGCAAGCAGCCAGTCACCCACCACAAGTGCATGCAGCGCACGTCCTAGTACAGGGGCGTCACCAGGTAGCAGCACAACGGAACTCGTTACCCATACCCATACCCATGTAATGCAAGCCACCATCTTCTTCCTCTTTATGCTAACGCCCCCTCTCAAGCAAAAGCAGGCATAGGTGGACGAGGAGGTACGAGGCGCACCTCTGGAAACAAGCAAGAATAGTGGTAACGGGAGAAATTAACTTTCTAATCTCCTCCTTGCTAAAACCATTTGTCTACATGGACAAAACCGCTATCAAAACAGCCATCAGTTATCAGAGGGGGTCAATTGCCCGGTATTTCGTAGTTAGGGGGGTTAAGTGCCCCAATCCAAACTTATGGGGGTTTAGCGACCAAAAGCTCAAACTTAGGGGGGTTATCTGGACTTCTTTCATGATAAAATAGCTCAATTATTTCAGGTGGATTTAAATGGATTTGTTACTATTTTAGCTAACTAAATTTGTGTAGTCTAAATTATTAGAATTACTGCATATATATGCTGATCATTGTTATTTTTAGTTAGTAGAATGTGTGTGCACAGAAAAAATGAAGACCTCAGATGATGCAGCCCAACACATGGCATTCACCATTGGTCCACATCATGCTACACTAACCAAACCCACAAAGGTGAACTCGTTCCATATCTCGCCCTCTTTGGTTATCATGTGAATGGGATCCTACTTGAGACAAATGCCAATGCTATGACTAGGCCCATGACCATGACACCAAGAGGAGACGGCAAGAAGACCCTAAGAACCAAGACCCCCAAGCAAGAAGCATGGAAGAGAAGACGGAAGAAGGTTTCCGGCGCCGCCGAAATCCACGCCGGAACTCCTGGCACCAAGTCCGGCGAACTGGAAGCCCCGCCGAAACTTCTGGCGACGAACCGACGAACCGGCCTCCCCGGCGAAACCACCTTCTGTATGCCCTTCCAGCTGCTGACCGGAATATCCGGCACCCGCCGGAAATCTCGGCGACAATTCCGACGACGTCGGACTTACCGCCAGAAAAGCTAGTTTGTGCATTGTGAAGGGTTTGATGCCCAGAATATTCCCTCCTACCTACCCCCTTCGCCCCTAGTACTATAAATAGCCCCCTTTGGCTCAGATCTACTTGGAGTTGATAATGAATGAAGGCTTGTGCCTAACCCTAGATGGAAACCCCTCTCTATAGTTAATCTATGAGTTGTACAAGGCCTTGGAGTTCGGTGTTCGTCTCCAAGTCAGTCAAGACCCTCCTCAAGTGTTTGGTCTCTCCTTATCAAGGATTCTAGTAGTGCTAGGTCTCTCCCCTTTGGGATTCTACTTGGTTGGTACTCTCTCCTTTGATTTGGATTCTATCATCCACTTGCCAATCTCTCCTTTGGTGATTCTACCTCGCGGTCTCGCCAAGGATTCTATTGGATTAGTTGTTCGAACCAACGGAAGCAAATCAAATCGGGTTGTGTTTGCGTGCGTTTGTATCTTCACCTTGCGTTTGTATTGCGTTCATCGTGTTTCCCCTCGCTCTCCGCCTCAAATCCGTGAAGATCGGGCCATCCTAGGGTCAACCCCTCAAGGGATCCCATATCATCAGCTTTTGGTTGCCATGGATTTGACTTCATTCCTCAATTTCTACCATAAATTCGAAAATACCAAAAATATTGCCCAAATTGCTTTTGGGTCGATCTCTCGATTTGGTGAGTTTTCCGTGGTTTTGGTCCATAGATATGTAGCTTTGGGTGTCGATCTACATTGCTTGACCTATCCCCAGACCAATTTAGACGGAATTTTGACAAATTTCTCAATTTTACTTTTTGGAGTTCGTCACGAACAATTTTCGGTGAGAATTCCAACGAACCGGTTCTGCCACCAAAAATTCCAGCGAGAATTCCGGCGCCGTGAAAATCCCCACCGGAATTTCCGGCGACAGAACCGGCGCTGCCGGCTGCTGTGCCAAAAACTTCCCAGGCTCCAAATTTTGACTGTTTTCCTTTTGTGTTTGTTCGTGTTCCGCGTGCGTGTCGCCAAAACTAACAAGCTTCTGCAAATTTGTACATACCTTGCTCTCCGACACCGTGACACCCGAGCATCTTCCCCAACACCGGTAACAAGTCGTCAACAATACCAAAGGTATAACTTGCACCACCCTTGTATAGCCATTTCTTCCTTGTTGTGATACCTAACCTATCGAGAGTAGCTCATTTTGTGTTTGCCGAAGTATTGTATGCTTGCTCTTGTGAAGTGATAGTGCATAGGCAATAGCAAAAGTTGACTCCATAGCATAGAAAGAAAAGAGATATAAAAAAAGCAAAAAAAAGAAAGATACCAATACAAAAGAGAGTCCAAAGCTTCTAAGCAAGAGAGCAAGGAAAGCATGCAAATCCGTTGCTTTCTCAATCTTGTTGCAAACGAGTTACGGTCTCTCCTTGTGTTGGCACGACCCCGAGCTTAGTCGTCGTTAGGACATTTTGTGCTCATTTTCATAGTCATTCTAACCCCACTTGTCTCCACATGTGTGTTTTCCCCGTGTTTTTTAAGATCGTATCCTTTTTGCTTTTGATCTTTGGTTCTTTACCACTTTTGATAATAACCTTTTCGTTTGGTTGTTCCATTTGCTATCCACCTTTCTAACCTACTCCCTCCGTTTCAAAATATAAGATGTTTTAGGTTTGTGAAGAAAATGAATCTAGACTTGTTTTAGTATGAATCTACACACTAAAACAAGTCTAGATTCATTTTCTTCACAAATCTAAAACATCTTATATTTTGAAACGGAGGGAGTACCACCATAGGTCTTTGTGTGTGTGTCTTTGTACCCGCTATTCGCTTTGCTCTCGGCAAGAACATTTTTTCCAATTTTTGACTCCAATGAGGCAAGGTAGTAATTACCATTCCGCCGATATCACCCTCTCTAACGTGTGTTTGTGCACAATGTCTAAGGGAAGCGGAGCTAGTGGAGATAGCAACTTCAACAACCAAGATGGTTTTGCCACGCGCCACAACTTATGGGCGCAACGCCAAGAATTCAATACTCAATTTGAGCGCCTTGAGCACCGTCTTGATGATAGTTTTCGAGAATTTGAGTACTGTGAGCGGCAACGTCAAGAGGAGCACCATGCGCAATTCCAAGCTCTTCACCAAGCTATTGCCAATCTTGGCACCCGACATGGTCACCGCTCAAGCTCGTCAAGTTCGTCCTGCACGCACTCCTCAAGTCGACATGGCGAGCCTTCAAGGTCCAACTCCCGTCGTGGAGAACCCCATCACCACAATGGTGACCAACAAGATCGTCATCGTCATGCTCAAGCGGTGGACACAAATGCTCCCCAACCTCAACAACAACACCAAGAGCATGGTCCACCACCACAACAAGCAATCATCGAAGTGCAACGCCAACCGGAACATCATAATGAAGACAACTACAGCGATAGGCGTCGCCATCCTCCTCATGACCACCATATGCCTCTTCCACAAAATCAAGCACCGGCATGGAATACAAGCGATAATGATGTGGATGCGCGCCAAGCTAGACGCAACAACCAGTATGCACAACACCACCACCGACAAGCTATGAATGCCAATGATACCGAGCAAAGGCGAAGAAGGGACTTCGAGCATCACCAAACTCCTCCCCCACCACCGCCTCTAGGCAATCAAGAACCTCATTCGCCGCCTCCACACCCACCAAGTGACGCAAGTATGCACCATGAACGCCGCAACAACCACCATGAGCGTGATGATGGTAAGTTTGGGAAGCTCAAGTTCGTTATGTCCAAATTCAAAGGAGAAGAAAATGCCGATGCATATCTTGAATGGGAGCTCAAAGTCGACAAGATCTTCTCACAACTTTTTCGAAGGGAAGAAAGTTGCAATGACATCTCTTGAGTTTGAGGACTACGCCAACGTTTGGTGGGAAGACTACCAAAGCAATCGTGAGAAGCTAGAGGAACCATCGGTTACCACTTGGACCAAGATGAAGAACGTGATGTATGCAAGATTTGTCCCGGAGTACTATCACCAAGACCTCTTCGACAAGCTACAAAACTTGAAGCAAGGCACAAAGACAATTGAAGAGTTTTACAAGGAAATGGAGATGACTATGATGAGAGCCGATGTGAAGGAGCTCGAGGAGCAAACAATAGCATGGTTCTTCAATGGATTGAGCCGCCCAATACGCAAAATAGTCGATTTCCAACCTTACAAGACTCTAGTGAACCTCCTACACCAAGCCACCAAGGCCAAGCGCCACTTGCAAAAGGAAAATGCTTATGAGAAGCAAAGGGCATACTTCGCTTCAATTTAGGTGAATCCCTCCTCCAAGCCAACAAACCAAGCACCAAACTCCTCCAAGCAAACCAAGACCCCTTATGGCATCCTCCTCCAACACAACAACGGATAGTCAAGTCGTTTGCTACAAGTGAGGAGGAAAGGGCCACAAATCTTATGAGTGCATCAACACGAGAGTTATGCTAACGGATGAGAATGGCGCCACCTACTCCGTGAGTGAAGAATATGACGCTTTGACTCAAGCCGCAATCACAAAGGATACTGCAATGCAAGATGAGGACACATTCATATGTGAACATAATCCAAGTCATTCACTTGTCATCGCAAAAGTCTTGACAACCCACTCCATTCCAAGGGAGGACCAACGCCTCAATATCTTCCAAACACGAGCCAGAATTGATGGCAAGTCCATAAAGGTAGTCATTGATGGAGAAAGTTGTCACAACCTTGCAAGCATCGAACTTTGTGAGAAACTCAAGTTAACATACATAGAGCACCCGCATCCATATCATGTCAAATGGCTTGATGACAATGGCACCATCCAAATCAAACATAAGGTCAACATCTCATTCAAGATTGGCCCCTATCAAGACATCGTCAAGTGTGATGCCGTGCCAATGACCATGTGCCACATGCTTCTTGGAAGACCATGGCAATATGACAAGGGTGCCTTACATGATGGTACCTCCAACCAATACTCTTTCAAGTGGAATGACAAGACGTTTGTGCTCCAACCTATGACGCCAAGCCAAGTTATCGCTTCCAACATGACGTCGCTGCCCAAGATAAAGCAAGCTAAGGACCTTTGTGAGCTGAGTGGTGAGAGAGCGAACCACCAACACATGAGTGCCACAAGCCTCAAATGAGTGGGAAAATCATGAGTGTCGCGTCGCATGCCACCAAAAGTGAGAAGAGTGATTTGAGTGTGACCCATACAAACAATCCTTCATACAACTCTCTCTCTTTGTTGTTGGTTTTGCAAGGCTACGACACCGGCGATCCAACCGCATACAAGCTCAAGACCATGGGTACACCTCTCCTTACATGATGATGGAACTTCGCCGCGGACAACTCGTTTTCAAGCGGGGGGAGATGATGCAGCCCAACACATGGCATTCACCATTGGTCCACATCATGCAGGGGCGAAGCTGAATGGAGCCTAAGACTGGTGCTAAACAGCCTTAATGATGCTAATTATCTATATTTTTTATATTTTAGCCTTAAAAATATAGCAAGGTTCTTTGCAGTGTAGCCGTCCGGCCGGTGCTACGGCACCGGTAGCACCGTGCCCGGATCCGCCCCTGACATCATGCTACACCAACCAAACCCACAAAGGTGAACTCGTTCCATATCTCACCCTCATTTGGTTATCATGTGAAGGGGATCCTACTTGAGACAAGTGCCAATGCTATGACCAGGCCCATGACCATGACACCAAGAGGAGACGGCAAGAAGACCCCAGGAACCAAGACCCCCAAGCAAGAAGCATGGAAGAGAAGACGGAAGAAGGTTTCTGGCACCGCAGGAATCCACGTCAGAACTTCCGGCGCCAAGTCCAGCGAACCGGAAGCCCCGTCGGGCCGCCACGCCGAAACCACCTTCTATGCCCTTTCGGCTACTGACCGGAATATCCGGCGCCCGCCAAAAATCTCAGCGCCAATTCTGGCAACGCCGGACTTACCGCTGGAAATGCCAGCCTGTGCACTTTGAAAGGTTTGATGCCCAGAATATTCCCTCCTACCTAGACCCTTCGCCCCTAGTACTATAAATAGCCCCCTTGTGGCTCAGATCTACTTGGAGTTGATGATGAATGAAGGCTTGTGCCTAACCTTGGAGTTGTACAAGGCATTGGAGTTCGGTGGTAGTCTCCAAGTCGTCAAGACCATCCTCAAGTGTTTGGTCTCTCCTTGTCAAGGATTCTAGTAGTGCTAGTTCTCTCCCCTTTGGGATTCTACTTGGTTGCTACTCTCTCCTTTGATTTGGATTCTATCATCCTCTTGCCGATCTCTCCTTTGGTGATTCTACCTCATGGTCTCTCGCCAAGGATTCTATTGGATTGGTTGTTCGAACCAAGGGGAGCAAATCGAATCGGGTTGTGTTTGTATCTTTACCTTGTGTTTGCGTTGCGTTCATTGTGTTCATCGGGTTTCCCCTCACTCCCCGCCTCAAATTCGTGAAGATCGGGCCATCCTAGGGTCAACCCCTCAAGGAATCCCATATCATCAGATTGAGGGCTCAGATCACAGTCGGTACGGTCAAGTATCAAGCTTGCCACATTTAGGAAGTCGGAGCTCGCGACGCATGCCTATGATTGCATGGTGGTCCAATACTTCAGGGCTAGGGAACGCCTCAACTTTGAGGAGTATCGAGCTGTGGCACACCCAAGAGCGCCTGAGGGTATGAGGTTTGCCACGAGGACCCAGGAGAAGGAGCACCGATAGGCTAAGAGAGAGCTGGCACGAGAGCCGTGAGGAGGATGACCCCATGGTCAAGGCGCCCCGCGAGGATCCCGAGGTGATAGCGGTCCAGCTCCAGTTTTTCGGCACAGGCTCCTCTAGCGTGAGCCAACGCACGGCCAGGAGGTTGGCCCCTCCACCAGGTCCGTCGACGCGGGCTCCTACAGCGCACCCCAACTGCCTCCTGGCCTCACTCGTCAGGATTATGGGTTTGATGATAACTGGCAGCCCTAGTGTCGGGGTTTCCTCTACACTCCTCAGACTTCGATTTCACCTCCTCCAACTTCGAGTAGATTTTAAGATGTTTAATACTATGCAACTGATCATGCTACTAGACTTTCTAATGTATTATGTTTAATTATTGTGCTACTTATCGTGTCATATTTCGCTACACTTCTAAAATGTTTAATGTTTATTCAACTGATGCTAGACTTTATTCAAGTTAAGATGATCACATATGACCCGTGGTGCATGGACAGGAAGTTTGGCATAGTGCTCCCTCGGAACTTTGAAATTAGAACTGTATGTTCTTTGAACTATATATATTCAACCTACCTTGTTCAAACTATATGTGCAATGACAATTGAAATTAACTGTTGTTTTCTAATGATTTTACTCAGAACATCCCATGCAAGGCAAGACGTGACTTTTTCGAGCATGTCTTCAGAAGAATGCATGAACATGGACAGTTTGAGGTCGTCCTTGACTCGCTAAAACAGCCCGGACCCGTTACACGGTTCAAGTCACCGACGAGCAAACCATGACCTATTTCAGTGGAGCTACCTGGACACAATTTGTCAATGACTACGAGATGAACGTAAGGGAGAAGGGCTTCTTCATCCTCGACCATGTGGATCGCATCATATACTACAATTACGAGGACCCCAACAACTCAGACAGCTCTAGCGAGGATGAGGATGAGTAGCTAGCTAACTACTAGTACTATGCATGTTATCTCTCTAGTTATATCTTCTGAACGATGTTACCTCCTTTTTACTGTTACTGCATAGGAGTATCCAGTTCCTGCTGTGAAATTCAAAATACACAAACAATTTTCTTTCAATTTTTGTAAACTTACTGGCGGTGTGTGATACTACAACACCACAAATGTAAAATCTAGTGGTGGCATTTGACCTAAACGCCACCAGTGTACATGTTACTAGCGGTGCGCAGCTCGAACGCCACGAGTGCACATGATACTGGCTGCGTTCCACCTGAACGCCACCAGTAACATTTACTGGTGGCACGAAATTGGTGGTGTGACACTAAAACGCCACTAACCTCATATTCCAAACACCACCAATAAGCTTTTTCCTACTAGTATAATAGTGTTGGAAAAGGCGACGCCTAGGTGACGCTTTAGCACGCTTAGGCACTAGGCAATGGGCAAACGCCTCGCCTAGGGCATAAGCGAAAGTCTAGGCAGTGAAACCAAGAAATTGTCTTCTCCAGCAAGAAATCATGCTATATTGTACTGATGAGCCAAATGGGTCATATAGCAACGGTCTAATTTACATGCTCTAATTAATACTCCCTCCGTCTCAAGGCTTAGGGCGTAAAAAAAATCCGAATTTTCCTCACAGCATAAGGCGTGCGTGCGGTGGACTCACTAACCTCCCGGTTTTACCCCTCCGTTCCGTTTCCCCGTCCTCGAAAATAGCCTAGGAGTTAAACCACCAAATGGTGCTCTGCGGGGGCGTGAAACTAGGAATTAAATTCTCCCCTAGCAATCGTTGGCAGCTGCGGGCAGTGCCGTGAAACTAGGAGCCAAGACAACGTATCCAGGGAGAATTAAGGAGGGTATCCATGTGTGCATGCAGGGGCAATTGAGGAAGTTTTCGCTACTTTGCTCCCTGCCCGTTCGCTCCTAAATAATCGCGCCTGGATATATACGTCGTATGCCATGGGATGGAGGGAGTATGTATAATGTATTCACATATAATAACTCATATACACACTTGATGGTCAAAACTATATGCCCCCTAGGCCACGCCTAGGCACTAGGCAAATGCCAACCGCCTCCCTTACCCCTAGCGCATTTTCTAACCTTATTATCACCAGCTACTTTAGGACAACTAACAGTGATTCTCGGCAAGACTAACTAAAAGTGATTCTCAGAAAGACTAACTATAAATGATTCTCAGAAAGATGAGGGGGAAAACACACATCAAAAGATAAAAATGAGTTATTAGAAAATATGAAAATTTGGAACTTGATTAAGCTAAATGAAAATTGGAATGGTGCAAATACATACCATCATTTGGAAGTTCCATTATGCTAGTCCCTATTCTAGAAACTAACACATCGTCCTCTGAGATGGCAGACACACAACAATCATCCAAGGTCTGTTCCTTAATTGAAGTCTGTACTACTTCAGACTGCAATAGAAGATGGTGAAAGTTCTCCTTAACTGGATCTGGAGTGCCAACTAAATAGCACTGAGTTGTATCTGAAGTATCTTCATCTGGTTTTCGCATGGAACTACCCTCAGCAGCTGAACACTCTCGGACATTACTTACCATTTCTGTATCGGAGAAACACATACTAGTGCTGGAATGATCATTGTCAGCCATCCTACACATACTATGGTTTTGACTTATTACCTCTGCTGTCTCACTCAACCTATCAAAGCTTGAGGAGTTTAAGTCAACAACGATGTCATCACTGACAATAGGGCGTGAAGCAGACAAACACTCCATAGCACTTGACAACACATCCTTACTAGAGCCATCTTTTTCGGTAGATGCCACAGCACTGCCTTCCAAAGTGCCAATTCGGGAACAAGTGTCTTCAATTGCATCACTCTGATGGCAAAGTGAAGCTGAAGAACCACTAATTGACATATCTGATGCCGAAGCAATGCTTTGACAACTCATGGTACTGCCTAGCTGAACCTTCTCGAAGTCACCCTTCTTACCACTCCTAAGGCGCTCAAAGCGTACATCTGAGTGCCTTGAAGACCCTAGATCAATGGAAGAAGAAGCTGAAGAGCTGTCACGCCCAAAGCTACGCTTTATCATATTTATACTATCTCTTGTATAACATGGTTCAGAACAAACAATATTTGTAGCAGCCAGGGCCCTCCCTTCCATGACAGGGCATTTGTTGCTGCTTGATTTCTGGTGTAAGAGTACTGATATCCCAGTGCCTTCAGCACTTTCATCCTTAGGGCTCGGATGTGCAGTTAATCCCAGTTGATGAGAATTATCACCAGATGCAGTTTCAGATACAGCTTCATTATGCTGGGAGTCTGATTCATTAAAGCATTGAGGTAATCCATGATTGCGGTTATTCATTTGGTCTCCATAATAGCCAAGCTCCACTGATGCCAGTTCTGTTTGTTGATGGTCGCTTGCACTAGATTGATTAAACAAAATATTATCGTCATTTCCCAGTAAGGAGTCAGATAAAAGATATGGCGTCGTATTTTCCTCATGATTCACTACCTCCTGTCCCAGCAGCATGTGTTCATCTGTATCCACCATCAACTGACCTGGAAGACATTTTTCTGTACAATCAGCTAAAGGTTCATTGTTCACTGTTTGATGATCAAGAGATGCTTGTCTGCTGTAGTCTACACTATCGGGGACCATATATGGTTCAGATCTAACGTAAGGCCCAGACTTTGCAATGCTATCATCATGTTGGCGCGCTTCTTCTGAAGTCCATAACATAAGGTCTGCAGAAAAATCTCCAACCTTTGACGCACATTCTTCACAACAGTCACCCTTTTCATCCAAATCCATCGCATTGAAGAACTTACCGCACCTACTGCAAGTAACCGTTTCACCATGTACAACCTGAGAACTGTTTGCACCATCATATGCCATTTGGTTAGCTGCCCCATTTCTTTCCATGTCAGAGTCTTTTTTGTCACTTTTGACGTATTCCACTGGGATAGGTGAATCTTTTACATATTTTGCACTCTTGTTGTAAATGGTTTCTTCATTCGATTCATCCAATTTATCAAACATAAATATGTCCTCATGAACACGAAAGCCTTCATCTACTTCCCATTCACCAATCAGATCAGGTTGCTCTTGATCACTGTCTATCTGATGGCCAAAAGTGGCACCATGCTCAGAGCTCGCATTACTGCTAGTTGTCACAGAGGAATTGTGTGAGAACATAGGCTTGTGCACATTAATTATTTTGCCAGCACCAAATGTACTGGCAGGGAGACTTGATAGAAGTGGTCGGAACCTATCCTGAGGGGATTTCCGATGATCCTAGAAAAGTAAGAACACATTTATTACTTAGTTACAATTTAAGGAAAATCTAGAACACTAAAGAATAGTAAGGTCTCAACTTGCAGTAGAAACACATGGGATGGATAAAGCAAATAAACTATGCAACAGCCAAGGAGTAAATATGTTTAGTAGAAGAAGCTACAGTTATTTGGTGAAGAAGGGATAAGAGAGCAAAAATTACTGTATCATGCGATATCTAATGAAATGAATAAGCATTTCATGAGTTAACCAACTTAGTCATAAAAACAGGTACGTATAAGAACCCAGTAACTGGAGCATTTGCCAACCAAATATTCGGGATGAATAAATGATTTAAGTTACTCTCTGGCTATTAATCATAGCGGCATCCATTCAAAGCATTTCACCACTAAATATAGTTGATGTAACTATTGTTTTCTTTCCATAATACTCCCTCCTTTAAAAATATAAGATGTTTTAGCCTTTTTCTGAAACACATGTATCTAGACATCTTTTAGTGTGTAGGTTCACTCATTTTGCTCCGAACCTACATACTAAGGCGTCTAGATACATGTGTTTCAGAAAAAGGCTAAAACATCTTATATTTTGGAACCGAGGGAGTATAACATTTTTTTTCCTTTATGGAAAATCAGTGGACGTGCAACTGCAGTGGCTAAGAAGCAAAAGGGAATAAAACCAGGGTAACTGAGTACCAGATTGAATGAATAAATTGTTAACCATGCAAATAATTCAAATCTATAAACTGGTTTGCCGATCCAATACAAAGGGCAGTATTGTAAAACTCAAGTGGAAATAATCCATCATCCTAACAGAAAAACAGGTAACACTTACCATCAACCAAACTGCAGAATCAAATGACCGCTTTGGGGCTAAACTAGGGGAGAAATTCTTGGACGGCTTCTTTGATGATGCAATAGTTCTCGTCTTCATCACTGCCAAGCTCTTTTTTACAGCTGGGCAGCTGGAATAGCCAATTGATATAGACTGCATTGAGTCCATATCATCTTCACCAGAAGAAGTTGCAGAAGCTTTGCTGTACGTGCTCAATCGATCTCGTTCAACGCTATGTGATGAACTAGCTCTTCTAGTTGGAGTAGGAGACATTGATTGCCTTCTACCTCTTGAAACTGTATCTAGACCACTGAAAGATGTAGGGGATCCACCCCTTGAACGGGATAATGGACGATCTGGTAGAGATGTACGAAGGTTTGGAGGTGCATCATAAGAGAAACCAGGATCATTGGACTGCCATCCTTGAGGTTTTGGAGAAGAAGATCTGTGGTTTGTTTTAGCTGGAGAAGCTCCCCTTGTTCCATTTAATGCTGGGCCACTTAAACCAGTACTCATCCTCCTAGAAACTGCGCTCGGAGACCTTCGGGGAGGTGCTAATATCTTAGCAGCTGGAGGAGTTGAAGGTCTTCGTGATGGCGTTGGTGGTTGAAGAGAAAGAGGTGGGCTAGCACGAGAAGGCGACCTTGTCCTTGGCATAGAGTGTGGTGACAGGCTAAGCCTACTTGGGCTTGCACCGCTTCTACTAGACCTTTCTGCATTATCCATCTTTGTACGAACAATAAACAATAAAACTGGTAGGTAAATTTTGCAAGATCACGTTTAAAACAACAGAGCAAAAACTATGCCAGATGCCAGATATAGCACTCACCGTGGATGACCTCAAGATTTGCATGGCCTTACTCTGAGCTCTTCCCCTAGAAACATGACCAGCAGACTGTTCTTCTTCATCATCTAATGAACGGAAAAGTGGAGTCTCTGGAGGAGTCAACAGCCTGTTGATTTAACAGATACAAGGCGATCAAGTCATTTACACACACAGGATATATATGCTCCATTACAGTGAGTGTAAGTTTGACCTGAGCCAAAGATGTATAAAGTAAATAAATTTGTGTAAGAGTGTGACAGCAATATATTGTGCTCAGTCATTAACTATTATACGTTTTAAGCACGAAAACAGGAGTAATTCATATTGTAGATACACATCCAAAGCATTATATAAATAGGGATAGGCCATTCTTAACATGCTTTAAGCACGAAGGTGTTATTATGTGCTTAGCTTGCCATTTTGCAATGATCCATCCTACTACTGTAGTAAACAGTGACCATCATTCACGCCTTCAGCTAATAACTCACTACTTACAGGGAAGCATTGAATGTAATGTTTAGTTATTTACAGATATGGGCGCTTCAGTAACTGTTACGAAGTCACTGCACAGTGCACGGCAAGAAAAAAGTATTAAACTACTAAGTATACAAGTTCCTAATTCAAACATTAATCAAGAGTGGCTAATTATTAAGTATACCTTCTATATTCAATCTTCACATGCAACATAAAACTTGAATACAGCTAAAGGATGATTAAGTGAGCATTTTTTTTCTTCACAAGTTTGTCGTCGATAACCTTATGAGCTAATGGGAACTGGGCGATAGCCCAGTGGTGGGGGCGCAGTGGCGTCTCCGTGCCCGCCTCGGTTTTAACCCTGTGGGGTGGATTAAATCTCGCTGATTTATTTTACGGGGCGAATGATCTAGTGTATATTTTTTGTCTTCTCAAAAATATGGAAGGTGCTAGTACGCTCGAAGTCATTATTTTACCATGTGAGCAACAATAATAAAGGTTGTATGCATCATTTCGATGCAGAGGCTGGGGGTCTCATCCGCCTTTTTGAAAGAAAAAAAGCTAAGGTTCTATATAGCAGTTTTAGCATTAGGACTTATAGACCTGGCATTTGACCCACACTACCCAAAGGCCATGGATCATGAGATATCATGATGGTCAAACCACTAAAGTTACACCATTCTTTTTCATCTAAGGTTGCAACAAGTCTGCATACCTTACAATGAGGGATGAGTTAAAATTGACTTAAGTTGTTGTGACAGCACATTATTTTTAGTGCTCAAACTGATATATGGAATACTGCAGTGCAAGGAATTTACACAAGAAATTAGGGTTCAAAGCAGCTTTAGAGAAAGATAAATCACACATGTCCATGACATTGTAAAAGTATTTTCTTCATTAAAAACATGTAGACATTTATATTTGAAAATGCCCCTCATGCTGATCAGGTACATGATGCTAAGACAACCAAATAAGAGGTTGTCAACATTGAAGCCATTATACTGTGAGTGATGGTACCAACCTTAAATCAAACCAAGACATGGCCCTAAGGACAAATTACATCGACAGAACAAAGGCTAAGGAGTTCATGACGAGACACATCTTATCTACTAGACCACCTAATTCACAAGTACTGCGCTGCGCAGCTAAAATTACGGAACCAACAACGCTGAAAATGCGCACTGCTCATCAAATTTGAGCTACCATCTACTGGGCACATAACTGATGATTGCTATTTTATGGTAATTGTTCTTCATTAAGTTAGGGTAGCTAGTTATCAAGGCACTGAACATAAAGTGTGAATAGTGTGAAACTGTAACTGCAACTTCATTTGTATTACTCATCCATCCCAAATTAATTGACGCAGTTTTGTCTAGATATGCATGTATCTAGACGTGTTCTAGGTGTAGATACGTGTGTATCTAGACGAAGCTGCACGGATGGAGTAGTTCCCTTGTACTGTGCACACCAGGTTATGGGCCAAATCAAGTGACGCAAGGGACAGCAGCTTTATCCTATCTCTCTTACCATCAATTTTGTTTGCTTTAGTCAATCTTCTCAAATTAAGATGAATAGAAATAGAAGTTAGGGCTATGTCCAAGAAATTTGTCCATGCAGATGACAAACCAAGCAATGCAACAGACAATATTCCAAATATATCTCTTCCACTGTTTCACACATTCCATTTGCTCCTGCTGAAACCTATGCCTTTCTCTGCCCATCTGATCTATTTATCCTTCAATAGATGAGGTGTGCCCCTTCCCCCATGCTATATCCCTTGTACTACCCCGATGAACTAGGGTTCCTCACTAAACAAGACTCCACAATCGATATAAGTATATTATACTATAATAAAAAATAAAAACATTACAAAAAGGATATAAGCCACATGGCAGAACATATAAAGCAGATGTTCATAACCGGCACATAAAACAAAACAATGGAACTTGTGCTATTAAGTATCCATACCATTCATAATCATTTTTATCACCATCCACCTTAAGCAAATCATGGCTTTCTCGTGCTGGGACGTTGATACCAAGCTTAACATCTGGGAAAAAGCTCAATTTTGCTAATATACATGAAAAAAAAGAATAAGTATTAATAGCGTCCCAATGTTAACACAATGGGAATTCACAAAAGTTAAAGTAAACAAAAGGATATCACAAAAATAAAAATATAAGCACATGACTGTAAAAAGGAGGAGGGTGTCTATGAGCATTACAGATGGATTCATCGAAATCCTCGGATGGCTCCAGTAAGAAGTTCTCAATCTCAGTTCTCTGCATATCAGCGAATAATATGAGCTCATCATCTTTCGGTTTAGAAGGCAGTGCATTCCCGAAACTATTGATCCTCTTGTGAGAAGTTTCCCTTGAAGGAGATCTCCTCCGTGAGGGTGAAGGTGGCATCGTTTATGGCCACTTAATCTCTCCAAGTGCTTCTATGCTTTTGAGACATCAGGCTGAAATCATAGCCCGTCCAGAATACTTCAGCAAACAAATTATTTTATCACGAGCTGCAATATAAAACAGTGTTATTCAAAAACTGGGCGAACCAAAAATGCACCAAAACAAAAGGGAAAAAATGGTAGCCATGAAGGAAATTACAAGAAAGCGGCAAAGAAGAAAAATATGCAGAATTGACAAAATAAACAATCCATCACACAGACAAATGAAACTATCCACCCAATTCAACTAACGAAGCTATCATGCTACAAACAGAACGAGCCAACTAAAAAGGTAATGACAGCACCAAAAAAGTTGGGCTTGCAGTTTCTCCCACTCAAGTACCCAAACTGCCCAATCGTCACATCTATGGATGAATCGCGTTGGTATCTAAAGCCTACCGAACCAGACAATCTAGTAAAGTGTTCAATTCAACTATGCAAAACCTACATATCCCAACTCTTATAGAGACAGATAACAGAACAAACTGATGAAACACGGCAACACAAGCAGTTTTTAGTCAAATTCAGGCAACAATGAATGGAAAAGAAAAAATTTAACTGAAATTCAAGCGTTTACCACCGCTCATCACCTAGACATGAAACTGCATCAAGCCATGATACATAAAGTTTCTCAGATAACAACCGTGAAAAAAATCCCCAATTAACAAGTTATCCAGGATGACCAGCACTAAATCAACAATGAGCAGAAGCTAGAGAGCGATGCTAAACAAAGCAAGCATAGATGAAAAGCGGAATCCGGCCCCATACAAAACGAAATCAACTATATAGAACTAAAGAAGCAAGTCCAAATGACCACAAATTATGTGGAACTGAGCACAAGAACACCAGCAGCAAGAAATCATGGACAATAATTGGCTAAAATTTAGCCACATTTCACAGCTAAAACCACCAAATTGGATCCAACAAGCTAGTAAAATCAATGAGAAAAATAGGACTCATCAAAAGGCCACCAATTATTGATAAATCTTAACCCCATCCCCCGCATTCCACCCCGACCCAACCAACCACGCACATAAAACCAAATTTAAGAACCAAATCAACAAAACCAGCGCAGCACGATGCTTCCGAGACAAACAAAAGGGAGGAAGAGAAAACAGCAGCAATTCAAATCACCACTCCGCTCCACCCAGCCACATTCCAGCACCCGCAGCACGAATCGGCGGCCCGGGACAGCTCTGAACCCGACTCACCAAGCCTCGTTGTCCCTGGATCTCCCGGCCGCAGGCGCGAGCTCCGAGGCAGATCCGAGCACAGCCTCAGCGGACCCCACCGCGGGGTGAATGGATGAGAATTCTAGGGTTTCGACTGTTCCACCTCCTCCTACCACCTCGATCTCCTCTCGCTGCTCCTCTTGCTCTCCATCTCGGCCCTTCCTTTCCCTTTTGGGTTCGTTGTGCTGCGCTGTATTGCTGCGGGGCGAAGCAAGCTTTGCTTTGCCTCGGTTGCTGCTGTCTGCGTCGTGCGCTCGCAGGAGGAGATGGACTGGAGAAGAAGTGAGTTTTTCCACCCTTTTTTCTCCTTTTGTTTTTGTTCTTCCTTTTTCTTTCTTTTTGGTGTGTGTACGGTAATGATCATTTATTTAGGAAAAATAAGCAAGGAAAGCAGGATTAGCTAAGAATGGATTAGCTGAGGATTGGGACGGTGAGATGAGAGATTTTTTCACAAATATAGCTTTTTAAAAATCACCATAGCCAAAAATACCCTAGTCTCATAGCTTTTGTCAAATATGACCCGGCAGGAGGTGGAAAAGTGCGCCACGTGGCACCTTTCACATCAAAGTTTCCGCCTTGGGGAGTAGCGAAATGAGCATCCTACCCTTGCTGTTGGCGGAAAAAGACCTAACCACGTCCACGCCTGGCGGAAGATCCGCATACAACATACCTCTATCCTTTCTTGGCTTTTTACTGTGCTTGACCGCCAAAAGCATATAGTATGCAGCATGCATATTAATTGATCCCATGAAGATTCTGCCACATTTGGCGTCTATTTTCTCCAAACTACGCTGCTAATTTGACGCTATATACTAAAAGTTTAAGCGTGGTGCTCGGCATGTGCTCTAAGGCCATCTGCAGCGCGTGTTCCGCTAACTGTGGGCTGGCTTTGCGCGTGGGAACCAGCTGATGCTCACAGATCATGGGCAGTGGCCGGCTTCCTTTCCACACGCGACTTTTCCCCTCACCTTCCTTCCAAAGAGCTCGTTGCGAGTCGTTGGCACCCATCGCTTCCTCCTCGCTGGCCCACCTACCGCATACCCTTCGTATCTCTCCAACACTGCTACGCCCAGGGAACTCTAGATCGCCTCCCATTCTCCCCCTTTCCATGGAACCTTCATCCCCCACGAGAGACCGTGGGCGCCACCATTGCCATGGTCACCACCTTGGCATGCTTCGCGTTGTCGCCGCCGTTGTCGCCAAGGACCGAGAGGTAGCGGAGCAGCTTCCCCTTTGTTACCCGCGTCGAACGCGTCGTAGAGGGAGGAGCCAGATGCGGTGACCCAGCATACCACTGCATGATGTAGTACACTATAGTCGTTCACATAACACCAATGGAACATCGTTCCATCCGCATTATATCCCTCAGAGTGGTACAAGAGAAACATCGCGGGTCCAAGACAATACTTTAGATTACATATAACATATAACAAAAGATCCAGAGAATCTTCCTCGAACAGTGAGAAATATTATACAGAAAGAACCAGAAAGATCAATTCGGAGTTTACCTTAAGAGTACTACTTATAAGTATATATATAAGGCTTGAAAGTGCTACTATAGTCCTGTTCTACAAAAGTAGGTTTTAGATTCTAGGAGTTTTATTGATATTCTATGCTTCAGCTTGTCTTCGATAGCTTCCGTTAAGGTCTTCGACTCCATTGATCTCCCTCGGATATCTTCAACTCTTCAAGTAACTTATTTCCTGGGAACGCCATTGGTTTCTCCGAGATCTAGCAAGAGTTAAGAAGATACGTAGTATGAGCGTACTCAGCAAGTTCACTAAAGAGGAGTGTTTGATGCACTATCTACAGCCATAGACCATAGGTCGTAGGCAATGCAAGTTTTTGAAAACATTTCTTCAAAGGTTGCTTTTATTCTGAAAAGCTATGTCCATCAGCCTTCACGGGTTTACCAGAACTTTCATGGAGTTCCTTTCCCGCAGCATTCGCAGCTCCTTCCCGGAACAGGGAGTAACAAGTTACAGTTCTTACACTCTGCAGAGGTGTGTCACTTTATCCATGAGAGATCTTAGCTTTGTTGCACATCTGAGTTATAGGCTCGTTCACACTTCCTTGGTGTGAGGCCCAGCTAAGATCCAAGCCAATCAATGTCCTTCTCCGCGACCCCGCATACCCAACGGATTGCACATCAGACCTAGGATAAAACTTGTTTCCATTATCATCCTAAGGTGTACAACCCTCATAGATACCAGAAGCTGTGGGACGTTGAGGGATCCCACCCATAACCTGCTAACCCTCTACAAGAGGAGTTGCAACGACGGCCCGGTCATCCGTTGGCATGCGAGAGAGAGCCGATCTAGCTGACTTCTCCGTCCCATTCCAAATATCATGGTTAACGCGTAATATACGACGCAAGAATCACTGGCGACATTGGTCGTTAAGTCCTAGATAATATGTTCCTTTACCACCGGAACTTCCATAGAAGGTTATTACCTTATGGTAAATAACCTATAATCATATTATTATGAAAATAGTGTTTTCTGACCTTTTTGAAATGTATGTGATGACAACACTGGATTTGCAAAATACTTTATAGAATAATCAAAGGACATGAGAAAGTGTGAACTTGCCTTTTGTGATTGCAAGATTATGCACTCACGGTCTTCGAGATAATAGAAGATCCAATATCTGAAATCGTCATCATTGGTCCGGTAAGGACTAATGTTTAAAGAAGCAGGATGCCATTATGCATAAATAATGCTATGCAATTTTATAATTCCCAAAGTGAAACCCTCCGCATCAAAAATAAGGTGATCTTAGGTATCTTCTTTAAGATTGGGTTTATCTTTAAGTTTAGTTTATAAGCAATGGTATTGATAAGGAACTTAAGTGTTAACAATCCAAAATATACAAGTACAGATATAGTAATGTGATTATGATTAATTGTTATCTGGTGACTAGGATAAGAAGTCCTTGGGTTGAGTTCTGAAGAGCTGAAGGAACTATTATAGACTTGTTTGTGTGAAGTGGCAAAAAGAATAACATTTGAAAAACTAGTATTTAGTTAAGGTTAATTAGTCTTAAGGGTTATTAGGTTTTACATTAGGGTTTGTGACGGTTACAAATGATGTTGAGTTATCATATTTCAATTGATGATACAAGTGACTAAAGTTAACTTTAAAATATGAATAAACTTCAAATGAAATGTTTATAATTGTTTAGACCAAAGTTAACTATAAAAATATAAGTGAATTTTAAGACATAGTGAGTTTTATAATATCATCTAGTTTTAGGGTTTTGACAAATATGATTATGAATGATCCTCTTTAATGTAAGTGAAAGGTGAGTTTAATAACATGCAATTTATTAATGGGAGCATAATTAGATGATCTTATAAATTTATTAGAGTTTAGAGTCATTTTGAAGTAAAAGATGGAGATTATTCACCATCTTATACATGAGTGATATATAATATTTATTTAAAAAGAGTTTTATTAGAATTTAAGATTTAATAAGAGTATTTAAAAGTTAATAGTTATATTTAAGTTTTATTATGAATTATAATTATGGAATTAGACTTAATAATTAAATTTAAAGGATTTAGTGTTTTTTACTAAGAAATGTGATTATTTCTTTCTTAGTAAATAATTTTTGAGAATTAACAAAGTGGTTACTTTATTTTTGTAAAATAAGTAAATGATTTTTATTACCTAATGTTATTTAAATGTTTTTAGAATAATACATATAGTATTTTTCTAGTAAAATATATTTATTCAAGATCTTAAAAATGAATTTTATTTATTTTTAAGTATTAACTTTATTTTTATAAAATTCTTCAAAGAATTAAGTGTCTTTAAATATTTGCTTTATATTTTATTTGTAAAAACTCTAAGTTAGTATTTTTATAAAATAGTAGAGTTATTTTTATACACAAAAATGATTTTTATTTATTTTTAGGAGTTTTTCTTATTTTATGAAATTTTACTCTGGATTTAATGATGTTAATATTTATGTGCTTTATATTTATTTTAAATAAATAAAGTTATATTTTTATTAGATAGATCTTATTTTTATGATAATTTTAACATATTAAATGTATTTTTATGATTTTTATATAATTTTCTATAGGTAAAAATGTTTAAAGGTTATTTTAGTAATTTATTTGTTTTACTTTTATTTCATTTCTTATTCTAGTTAACTTGGGCCGTTTGTTTGGGTATATGGGCTGGCCTGGCCCAGCTAGACCAGGCCTGGCACTACACACCGACCCACCCCTCTCCACATCACCACGCACGCACACAGACACGAACCTTATCTCTTTCGCGTTCCTCTTCCGTGCGCGATGCGCCGCCAGCATCGCCGCTTGTCGCCCCGACCGCCGCCTGTAACATCCCATCATTTAGGAACTAACGAAGGGTAGATTTAGGAATTTTAATTGTTGCATGCATTCATCTGTGAAAATGTGGGTAAATTTTTCGCCAAATAAAAACCTAAAGTGATCAAAGTTTCTTTCATGCTTTGAGATTAGGTATAGTCTTGAAGGATGATTGTTATAGACTTTGATATGATCTTTGTGGACTTATGTGTTTTGGGAAATGAAATTTGAATTTAAAACTTGAGTGTTTGAATTATAATTCAAAGGATTTTGAATAATGTTTGAGTATTTGATTTAATTAAGAGTTAACCAATAATAACTCAAACTCTATATAAAGAAAGCAATTAAGAATATGAATCTCCATTTCATAATTTTACTCAATAATAAGTTACAAAGAAGTAACTTATGAAAATCATCAACAATCTTTACAATAGAAAATAAATAAAGAATAATATTCCTTTATTGATAATAGTACAATCTTTATTAAAAAGGAATAAAATAAAGAGTACAAAAGAATAAATTAAAGATTACAATTGAATATGAGAGTTGTTACAAGTGAATAATCTATAAAGAAAAATAAAAATCCTAAACTAAAGTCTTGATCTTCAAACCTGGTACCTGCAAAAAAAAATAAACTTAAAAGAAAAAGAAGGTTAGGATTAGAATTATTTTTACTCTCAGAAGTTGACAGTGAAGTGCACTGTTCACTTTTTCATCATTGAGTATATAAGGGGCAAGTTTCACCAATATGAAAGAATATATCTTTCATAATATTAAGCCAAAAGTCAAATCACAGCAAGGAGTGGCAAGTTTCACCAGCCAAGTAGAAGTAATCAGATGAAAGTAACTTTCAAATTTCTGAACAAATCCACATCTGTGTAGCAAGCACACAAGCAACACACACACACACACCAAACTGCATGGTGTGTGTGCTGTCAACACCACAGCAGCAGCACAACCAAACAATACCATCAACATAGCTGTGGGAAACCAATCCCCACCATTCCATTGCTTTTACACACCAAGCCCATCAGCCAGCAGCTAAACCAAGGCAAAGCCAAGCTAGATCAAACCAACCAAAGCCCAGGATCACATCACCAAGATGGTGACATAAGGAGGGGGTAGATCAGGAGGATAGCAAGACCAAGATCAAGCCATCAGGATCAGGAGATGATGGGCTAGATCAAGGACAAGCCAGGAACTGGAAATACCAGGGGATCACTAGATCAAGCTACCACAAGATCCACCACTAGCAACCACAACATCAAGTGACAGTGATGAGTAAATAGACCATCACATGATCTATCTGTCTAAGATTAGACAAGCATACATGATCTGTATCTTATTCAAACTCTCAGAAAACACCCAAGTGGGGTGAATCCATCACTGAGGTTTTAAACTCTAAAAGCAATCAGAATCCAACTAAATCTCAGAACAACATCATTGATTCAGTTATCAAGCTATATTTCAATTCAAGAATGAACATAGCTAAGATTTAAACTTCTAGGCACATCTCTAAGACAAGAGTAGCACCTTAGAATTTAATCCTATGGATCTATATAAGTTATCAAGCTTACAAGCATTTTTCCCCAACTTTGATTCAAGCAATAGTAGCTGGTATCACTACCAGAATTAATCCATATGAATCAACAAGATAGAGGTCTAAATCCCTAAACCTCAGACCAACATCATTGGTTCTAGGGATATAGAAAAGAGGATTTCACTTATCTATCATGCCAAGCCAAAAACTTAAGCTTGAATAAAACCACACCAAGTAAAAGAATCCAGACTTGTGTGCCATACTAGGATGGTGTCACAAGAACAGTTCTAAACTAAGCAGGTTAAGCATCCAATCTTTACAGATACAATCAACCAATTATAAATCATTTTCCTGTTCTTAAACACAGGAATCATAAACAGAATATTCATATATATATATATGTCTTTACTGAAAGAGACCATTTTGATCTCAATTTATACATGAATTCTCAAGCCAATAGTACTAAGACAGTGACTTCATCACACCATACTCATTGTCATTAACCAAGTAATGACAGTGGTAAGTTATCAAAACCACTAGCATTACCAAGTATTGTTTCTAGAACAACTTTACCATCTAAATCATATGAAATTTAACCATGGAATCATCAGCAGTAAACCTCTAGCATCACCATAGCTAATCATCAGCAGTAAGTCAAAGCTAGTTACCACTTAACAGATTTGGAGATCATCAACACATGATCCAATTCATTAGTATCTAATCAGCAGCAGGGTATGAACCCTAAACAGAACCAAGAACCCTAATCAGGACAAGATAGTAACCAGGAAGGTCACCACCAACATCTAGCAGAGGATGGCCTAGCACAGAGAGCACGAGAGGAGAGGAAGCACTCACCAAAGGTCTGTTGGAATTATGCCCTAGAGGCAATAATAAAGATGTTATTATTATAATTCTTGTTCATGATAAAGTTTATATTCCATGCTAGAATTGTATTAAGCGGAAACTTTGATACTTGTGTGGTTTATGAACAACACCGTGTCCCTAGTACGCCTCTATGGACTAGCTCATTAATTAATGATGGTTAAGGTTTCCTAACCATAGACATGAGTTGTCAATTAATAATGAGATCATGTCATTAGGAGAATGATATGATGGACAGACCCAAATTAAGCAAAGCAATTAGATCATGTCATTAGGAGATCATGTCTTCAGAGAACAGCGGCGACTGCCGCACTACTTCCAGGAGCACCCGATCAAGGTCGTCTCCTCAGCATCGTTGCAGGACATCATCCGCAACCGTGAGGCGACCGGGCGAGTCGCCAAGTGGGCCATCGAAATCGGCGTCCACAACATCAAGTACGAGCCACAAAAAGCGATCAAGTCGCAGGCTCTCGCGGACTTCATCGTCGACTGGGAAGAAGCCCAGCAGCCGGAAAAGCTGCCATACCTCCACTACTGGAGCCTGCACTTCGACGGCTCCAAGAACGCGGATGGCGCAGGAGCAGGGATCGTGATGACTTCCCCGAAGAGCGACAAGCTCTTCTACGTCCTCTGCCTCGACTTCACCCCTGCACCAACAACATGGCCGAGTACGAGGCACTACTCCACGGCATGCGAGCTGCCAAGGAGATGAACGTCAACCGCCTACGCTGCTACGGAGACTCCGACCTCGTCGCTGGGCAAGTCGTTGGCACCTGCGACGCCGTCTCTCCCACCATGGCGGCGTACCGCCAGGCAGTAGACAAGCTGGGCGGACACTTCGCAGGCTACTCCGTCGAGTGGATCGACAGGCGGAAGAACGAGGAGGCCGACACTCTCTCTCGCATCGGGTCGGCTCGACTCGCACCACCCCCCGGCGTCTTCCTCGACACGATCACTAAGCCGTCCGTCTCTACCCCAAGGGAGATCGACATCGGAGTCCCACTGCAACCAGAGATAGCCCTGGTCGCACTCATCGCCGAGCCAGAAGACTGGACCAGGCCATACATGGCCTACCTAGAGGGAGGCACCTTGCTGGCAGACGAAACAGACGCCCGGATGATAACGCGACGCTGCAAATCCTTCGTCATCATCGACGGCGAGCTCCACAAACGCAGCGTGACCGGCGTGTTCCAACGCTGCGTCCAACCCGCTGAAGGACGCAAGATCCTCCACGACATCCACTCCGGCGACTGCGGCCACCACGCCGGAGCCCGCTCTCTGGTCGCAAAGTCTATGTGACACGGCTTTTACTGGCCTACCGCACACGCCGACGCGGTCGACATTGTCCAACGGTGCGCCGGGTGCCAGAAGTACGCCAACCAGACACACGTGTCGAGCTCAGCACTCAAGACAATCCCCATCACCTGGCCATTCGCCGTATGGGGCATAGACATGGTAGGCCCCTTCAAAAAGGCCCCCTCCGGCTTCACCCACCTCCTGGTCGCGGTCGACAAGTTCACCAAGTGGGTGGAGGCCAAGCCTGTCCGGAAATGCGACGAGAAGACCGCCACAAAATTCCTACGCGAGCTCATATATCGCTACATGTTCCCAAACAACATCATCACGGACAACGGCACCAACTTCGCCAAAGGAGCCATGGCCGAGTTCTGCGAGGAACACCACATCCAGCTTGACCTCGCGTCAGTTGCCCACATGGAGTCCAACGGCCAGGCGGAACGGGCCAACCAGAGCATCCTCCACGGCCTGAAGCCGCGGCTCCAAGTACCACTCGAGCGCACCGCCGGGTGCTGGGTCGAGGAGCTACCCTCCGTCGTCTGGGGTATCCGCACCTCGGTCAACAGGTCGACAGGGTTCACCCCCTTCTTCATGGTGTACGGCGTCGAGGCAGTCATGCCCACCGACCTCGAGCACGACTCGCCAAGGGTCGTCCACTACACGGAGGCTGCGAACGAACTCGCACGTCAGGATGGAGTCGATCAACTCGACGAGGCATGCGACCTGGCTCGCTCACGCACTGCCATCAACCAGCAAGGACTCCGCCGCTACCATAGCCACGGGTGAAAACTCGCACCTTCTAAGAAGGCGACCTGGTGCTGCGCCTCATCCAGGACAAGAAGGGCATGCACAGGCTCTCCCCCCCCCATGGGAGGGACCATTCACCATCGGGCGAGTACTCGGCAACGACGCCTACTACCTCATCGACGTCCGCGGGGACGGCAAACTCGACGACAAGCGACCATGGAATGTAAACCTCCTACGGAAGTTCTACTCCTAGAACTCCACATATGTATCCCCCAGTCGCTACGAAATAAAAATATTGGTTACCGCAAATTGCGTCTACTCTCCGTGTCTTGTGCCACTCGCACTCGTAGTAACAGCACCAAGCTAACTGCAGGAGTCAACCTCTAGTACAGCGATCGGCACGGCCAAGTAGTGCGCTACAAGGGCACTGGGTTACCCCAGGTCTTGTAACGTCCACGAAAAACGCCTACCCGGAGCCCCATTGGAGTCGCCTAGCTCGACTGGCTTAACGAGCCAAGACAACTGCCTTCGTTCCTCACAGCGACCATGATCCTCCGCATCCTCGACACAGCGACTCGAACGGCCAAGTACCACGCTCGGGGACTGACGACCAGTTCATCGCGAGCGGCTAGGGAAAACGCCAAGTATGAGAGCATGCCCAGGACTCGCCATGCGACTGACCCGACGGGCCAGGCAGGAGTGATACGCTCACTCTAACGCGCCAAGTCCTCACCCACCCTAGAGTCGCGCCTAGAACAACCAAGTACCACGCTCGGGGACTTGGCTACCCGACCTCGTTCGCGCAAGGGAAAATGGTGAAGTACAGAGAACTCATGGGAGTCGCCTTGCGACTGGCTTTCCGAGTTCGGGCGAGTCGACCTCAATAACAAAACGTTCAAAACCGCAAACACATAACAAACGAGGTAAACCCCATAAAAAGGGCGGACGCGCTCGGGGACTCGTTCAACCCTCAATCACCAACACAAGACAATCTAGAAAATAAGACGATATCTCATTATAGCATATCACAAATGTCACAATACAAAGTATGCCCAACGGCAGAACTGCTACTAACGCCCCAGGGCACAATGTTTTACTCCGTAGGCTTCGACGATGACTCGCCGCCACCCTTGCGGTTGCGAATGAAGGGAGTGTACGGGTTTCACGGGTACGTCGTCAGCTCACCCGCCATCGTCGCACGGAAGGGCTGCTCGATCTTGAAGTCCCGGTGCTGCGGCTCGGGGTCGTTGGGTGCGACGATCGTCTCCTGATAAGGAAGGAGATCGCCCATCGCCCAGACGCGATCGGAGTATACCGCGGCGTGGTCTGTCAGCTTCAGCACCTCAGCGATCTCCACCGAGCCCGTCGATGACGGGTAGCCACTCGTCACGTCGTCCAGATCGAAATCTTCTGGGAAGTGGGCGAGCCCAAGGCTCAGCGCCGTCGCCGCCCCGCGCCGGAACGCCGACCGCGTCATGAACTCGACGACTGATGGCGCCTTCTCCAAGTACCGCCACACTTCGACGAGGTCGCTGGGAATCACTTCCGTGGGCGACATCTCTTGAAGATACGCCCGAATACAAGTCGCGGACAACGTGGACGAGTCGACCAGAGTGGCCACACACTGCCGCGCGTCGAATGACTGCGCCTCTTCCGCGCTATCAATAATCTGACCTGTGGATAGGAGGGGTAGTGAGTACATCAAACATCACACAATGGAAACATTATAGGCAGAGGCAGCACACATACCAATCAAAGGGCGGGAGAGCTCCGTGATGAAGTTTTGAAGAGAGGAGTAGTCGTCTTGAAGCCCAGCAACAAGGGCGTCGGAGACCTTACGCTCCTCAGCGGCGGCCGTAACAGCAGCCTTGGCTCGCCCATCCGCCGAGCTCGCCTCCTCCTTCGCGTCCGCAAGCTCGCGCTCAAGGTCGGCGATCCGCTTCTCCGCCAAACTCAACGCCAATTGCGCCGCCGTCAGCTCACTCGCCGGGACAAGGCCCTGGCGAACCTCTTCTGCCTTTGCAGCAATCGCTTGGAGTCCCTTGTTCGCCTCTTGAACGGCGACAAGTTCCTTCTCCGCGACACACTTCGCAGCAAGCCGGTCGGCTGATTCACGCTGCAAACCCTGTGCAAAAGTCAAACAGTTAGCAAAAAACGAAATCCTAAAGTGCCTACCCGCTGAAATCCAGCGACTAGACACTCGGGGACTGGCGATCAAAAATCCTGAGCGCCCACCCGCTGAAATTCAGCGAATGCGCACTCGGGGACTGGGCGCAAGAAATAAAAGCAAAGCACCAAAATAATCTGACCACTGCTATTCAGTGGCCCGATCCTCGGGGACTAGACATACCTGGATGGCTGCGCCCAGCATTCCATGAAGTTGTAGTGCGTCCACGGATGTGAGAAGAGCCGGAGTGTGCCCGCGACGCTGCTCGACCTCCGTCTCGGCGACCCCAGGTGCACGACTCGATGGCGTGGTACCACTCGCCGTGGCCGCTCTGGCCATGAAGCGGGGGAAGGTCGCGATGGATGCGCCGGCACCAAAAGAGGCCGGCTCGGCCATCCCAGGCGAGGAAGCACCCTCCTTGGTCGCCGAGGCCGCCCCCGCCGCAGGATCACTCGGAGCAATCGTCGTGTCGTCAGACACCGTGACGACTTCGTCGCTCTTGGCCTTCTTGGCACTGTCTGCGGGGGCAGCGACCTCATCAGCCTTCCTCTTCCGAGAGGGGGCCTCCCCGGCGGCGACTGGTGGCACCTTGGCCACGGATGGATGGCCTATCTTTTTAACCCCAGACCTGCAAATTGAGTATATGAGCAAAGTGGTTCGACTATAATGAAAAATAAAGCGGGTGAATAAAACTCACTTGGCGACTGGAATGAACCGCAGCCCCGTGCGGATGCCAGCCAGCTTCTCCAGTTCGGGACATCATGCGCCCAGGACACAGACGGCCTCTTGGTCGATGAGGCCGCGACAGGAGCCTCCACAACGTCTTCGGCAGGAACTCTCCTGGGAGGCGAAGCTGCCGCGGCTGGAGCTACCCCTGACCCAGAGACTGGGGCGAATGGGGGAGGAATCGAGGCCAGAGGCACCTCACTCAGGACGGCAGTGGCATCCGGTGCTGCTGTCGTCTGTAGCGCTTCGTCCCTGGCCGGGCTGATGCCATCAGAGCTACTCGCGGAACGAGGCGGAGATGCTTGTTTCGCCGGGTTTGTTTTCCTCTTTGGAGGGGCCTTCACTTCTTTCTTCTTCTTCTTTTTCGACGGAGTAGCCTCGTGACGCGAGGTGTGCTCGGGGAGCTCGTCGTCGTCATCGTCATGACGTTCGAGGCTTCTGCTCGCTTCGAGCTCACGCTAACGCTGTCTGCGAGTTTTGCGAACCAGCGGGGCGACCTCTTCCTCGGACTCGTCGTTGTCGCCGCTCCTGTCACTATCGACGCCGCCCCCTCGCAGGAGGTGATTCGCCCCCGTCCTGGACGGACGAGCTCGAATTCTCGTTGTCCACGGGCGGAAACCACCCTTCCACCACTTGAAATAACTGCGATAGGCATGAGACAGTATCAGTATAACCGTGACAACATCAACTGCGATTGCGAATGATAGAAAAATGACTTACCGTCAGGGCTGGATGCTTCGCGGTGTAGGGGGCGACCCCCGCCTTTGCGTCCAGGTACACCGCCTGGGTGATCTTCTTCAACGCCGGGAGGTAGTCCTCGAGTTGCCACTCGGCAAGGCAGGATTTCGTCGAGTCCTCCCGGCCCGTGTACTCGTACATATAATGGTCACGGCGGGCCAGGGGAACGAGTCGCCGCCCGAGCCAGCAGTTGTACAAGTTGATGGTCTGAAGACCCTTCTTCTTCAGGCCGCGGATGGTTTGAAGCATTTCATCCACGACCATCCGCTGGTCCGTTGGAAGCTTGCCGACTTGGAGTCGGCGCGGCTCGGGCCGGTCGGCGGAATATCTCGGAATCGCTACCTCGCCGTCTGGAGTCGCCTCGGTGACGTAAAACCAAGACTTCTTCCATTCACTCGCCGCCTTGGCAGGTAGCATCAGGTCAAAAAAGGAGGCCTTCGACTTCAACTGAAACGTCAGGCCGCCCGCAGCGAGCATTGGGCCACCTGCTTCTTCGCGACTGATCCTCCCGTGAACAGATCTTGCCACAGGGGGAAGTAGGTCCTGCAGCCCAGGTAGCACTCGCAGAACGCCACGAAAATGGCGAGCTGCTCGATGCTGTGCGGGCCCAGGTCCGATGGCTGGATCCCGTAGAAGGCGCAGAAGCGCCGAAAGGAGAGGGATGTGGGGAATCCCAGCCCCCGTTCCAGGTGGCTGGTGAAGCAGACGAATTCTCCCTCGCGCGGTTCCGGAGTCACCTCTCCGGCCGCGGGGATGCGCCACCTGCCGGCGCGCAGGATCCCGGCCTCCTCGAAAGACGCCAGTAGCGCTCTCGTACACTTGGACCTGCCCCATGGTTCGGTGGAGGGGGCCATTGGCGGAAAGGTTTGTGGGGGTCGGAGGATTTTGGATCGGCTGGATCGCGATGCGGAGGAGAACGGAGGTGTGCGCAGTCGGAGGAAATGACGAGGAGATGGTTCTCCGATCGCCTACCATTCCCTTTATATAGCGGTTGTTACCCGCCAAATCAGGGAGCCGTTACTACGCGGTGATTACGCCAAAAGTTACCGTTGGATTACCCCAACGGCTAGTTTTGACTGCGTTTGACGGTCCAACTTCAACCACTCGGCTCGCCTACCCGACCACTACAACAGTGACTGAATATTTCGCCGACCCGTTCGCCAGGCTGCGACCAGAATGACTAGTTTTTTCCTTTATTTAGGAGCCCGCCACCGATTCGACTAGATGTCTGCATTGGACCCGTATGCTCCGACTGCCAGCAACCACCTGCGCCCAATCGACGATGGCCTCGGGGCCTACTGATGGGGATACGCCTACCGGGGTATACCCAGCAGGACGTTTCCGGCTGGCCCAGGAACTGGCGAGTTGGCCTGCAAGATGGCGACTGGATCGAGACCTGGCATGGATCCAAGAGACTGGAAGCTGAAGGCCCAAGAGAGTAGATAGGCCCAGTCGGATTAGGTTAAACGAGTACCGAAACCTTAACAGATTCGGTTGAGATTTGTAAACCCTAGGGAGGGTGAGTCTATATAAACCTCCCTACAGGGTGTGTAAACATATGTTCCATCATCCACCCAAGCGACTCGCCGCCTAGCCGTCGAGCTCGCCCCATTGTACCTCCATCATAATACAATCTATCAGGAGTAGGTCTTTACCCTCCGGGGGCCGAACCTGGGTAAAACCCTGTGTCTCCGCCCTCATCTCGCACCGCAGATGGCTGGCCGCCCTTGCCCTTCGTTCTACTACTCGCTGCCGATTGCAGCATCTGTCGTGGTCATTCCCAGGAGACGATCTCCTTCCTTATCAGGATCATTCCTAGGAGCGTCCTGCTGGGTATACTCCGATCGCGTCTGGGGGATGGGCGATCTCCTTCCTTATCAGGAGACGATCGTCGCACCCAACGACCCCGAGCCGCAGCACCGGGACTTCAAGATCGAGCAGCCCTTCCGTGCGGCGATGGCGGGTGAGCTGACGACGTACCCGTCAAACCCGTACACTCCCTTCATTCGCAACCGCAAGGGTGGCGGCGAGTCGTCGTCGAATCCTGCGGAGTAAAACATTATGCCCTGGGGCGTTAGTAGCAGTTCTGCCGTTGGGCATACTTTGTATTGTGACATTTGTGATATGCTATAATGAGATATCGTCTTATTTTCTGGATTGTCTTGTGTTGGTGATTGAGGGTTGAACGAGTCCCCGAGCGTGTCCGCCCTTTTTATGGGGTTTACCTCGTTTGTTATGTGTTTGCGGTTTTGAACGTTTTGTTATTGAGGTCGACTCGCCTGAACTCGGAAAGCCAGTCGCAAGGCGACTCCCATGAGTGCTCTGTACTTCACCGTTTTCCCTTGCGCGAACGAGGTCGGGTAGCCGAGTCCCCGAGTGTGGTACTTGGTTGTTCTAGGCGCAACTCTAGGGTGGGTGAGGACTTGGCGCGTTAGAGTGAGCGCATCACTCCTGCCTGGCCCGTCGGGTCAGTCGCATGGAGAGTCCCGGGCATGCTCTCATACTTGGCGTTTTCCCTAGCCACTCGCGCTGAACTGGTCGTCAGTCCCCGAGCATGGTACTTGGCCGTTCGAGTCGCTGTGTCGAGGATGCGGAGGATCATGGTCGCTGTGAGGAGCGAAGGCAGTTGTCTTGGCTCGTTAAGCCAGTCGAGCTAGGCGACTCCAATGGGGCTCCGGGTAGGCGTTTTTCATGGACGTTACAAGACCTGGGGTAACCCAGTGCCCTTGTAGCGCACTACTTGGCCGTGCCGATCACTGTACCAGAGGTTGACTCCTGCAGTTAGCTTGGTGCTGTTACTACGAGTGCGAGTGGCACAAGACACGGAGAGTAGACGCAATTTGCGGTAACCAATATTTTTATTTCGTAGCGACTGGGGGATACATATGTGGAGTTCTAGGAGTAGAACTTCCATAGGAGGTTTACATTCCATGGTCGCTTGACGTCGAGTTTGCCGTCCCCGCGGACGTCGATGAGGTAGTAGGCGTCGTTGCCGAGTACTCGCCCGATGGCGAATGGTCCCTCCCATGGGGGGGAGAGCTTGTACATGCCCTTCTTGTCCTGGATGAGGCGCAGCACTAGGTCGCCTTCTTGGAAGGTGCGAGTTTTCACCCGCCGGCTGTGGTAGCGGCGGAGTCCTTGCTGGTAGATGGCAGTGCGTGAGCGAGCCAGGTCGCGTGCCTCGTCGAGTTGATCGACTCCATCCTGACGTGCGAGTTCGTTCGCAGCCTCCGTGTAGTGGACGACCCTTGGCGAGTCGTGCTCGAGGTCGGTGGGTATGACTGCCTCGGCGCCGTACACCATGAAGAAGGGGGTGAACCCTGTCGACCTGTTGACCGAGGTGCGGATACCCCAGACGACGGAGGCTAGCTCATCGACCCAGCACCCGGCGGTGCGCTCGAGTGGTACTTGGAGCCACGGCTTCAGGCCATGGAGGATGCTCTGGTTGGCCCGTTCCGCCTGGCCGTTGGACTCCGGGTGGGCGACTGACGCGAGGTCAAGCCGGATGTGGTGTTCCTCGCAGAACTCGGCCATGGATCCTTTGGCGAAGTTGGTGCCGTTGTCCGTGATGATGCTGTTTGGGAACCCGTAGCGATATATGAGCTCGCGTAGGAATTTTGTGGCGGTCTTCCCGTCGCATTTCCGGACTGGCTTGGCCTCCACCCACTTGGTGAACTTGTCGACCACGACCAGGAGGTGGGTGAAGCTAGAGGGGGCCTTTTTGAGGGGCCTACCATGTCCATGCCCCATACGGCGAATGGCCAGGTGATGGGGATTGTCTTGAGTGCTGAGCTCGGCACGTGTGTCTGGTTGGCGTACTTCTGGCACCCGGCGCACCGTTGGACAATGTCGACCGTGTCGGCATGTGCGGTGGGCTAGTAAAAGCCGTGTCGCATAGCCTTGGCGACCAGAGAGCGGGCTCCGACGTGGTGGCCGCAGTCGCCGGAGTGGATGTCGTGGAGGATCTTGCGTCCTTCGGCGGGTTGGACGCAGTGTTGGAACACACCGGTCACGCTGCGTTTGTGGAGCTCGCCGTCGATGATGACGAAGGATTTGCAGCGTCGCGTTATCATCTGGGCGTCTGTTTCGTCTGCCGGCAAGGTGCCTCCCTCCAGGTAGGCCATGTATGGCCTGGTCCAGTCTTCTGGCTCGGCGATGAGTGCGACCAGGGCTGTCTTTGGTTGCAGCGGGACTCCGATGTCGATCTCCCTTGGGGTAGAGACGGACGGCTTAGTGATCGTGTCGAGGAAGACGCCGACGGGTGGTGCGAGTCGAGCCGACCCAATTCGAGAGAGTGCGTCGGCCTCCTCGTTCTTTCGCCTGTCGATCCACTCGACGGAGTAGCCTGCGAAGTGTCCGCCCAGCTTGTCTACTGCCTGGCGGTACGCCGCCATGGTGGGAGAGACGGTGTCGCAGGTGCCAGCGACTTGCCCAGCGATGAGGTCGGAGTCTCCGTAGCAGCGTAGGCGGTTGACGTTCATCTCCTTGGCAGCTCGCATGCCGTGGAGTAGTGCCTCGTACTCGGCCATGTTGTTGGTGCAGGGGGTGAAGTCGAGGCAGAGGACGTAGCGGAGCTTGTCGCCCTTCGGGGAAGTCAGCACGATCCCTGCTCCTGCGCCGTCCGCGTTCTTGGAGCCGTCGAAGTGCAGGCTCCAGTAGTGGAGGGTATGGCAGCTTTTTCGGCTGCTGGGCTTCTTCCCAGTCGGCGATGAAGTCCGCGAGAGCCTGCGACTTGATCGCTTTTCATGGCTCGTAGTTAATGTTGTGGACGCCGATTTCGACGGCCCACTTGGCGACTCGCCCAGTCGCCTCACGGTTGCGGATGATGTCCTGCAACGGTGCTGAGGAGACGACCGTGATCGGGTGCTCCTGGAAGTAGTGCGGCAGTCGCCGCTGTGCTCTGAAGACTGCGTATACCACTTTCTAGTATTGCGGGTACCGCTGGCGCGACTCGGTGAGGACCTCGCTGATATAGTACACCGGTCGTTGTACTGGGCGCTCCTTTCCTTCCTCCGGCCGCTCGACGACCATGACGGCGCTGACGACGCGGCGCTCGGAAGCCGCGACGTAGACCAGCATGGGTTCTTTGTCGACGGGGGCGGCGAGTAGCGGTGCTGCGAGTAGCACCTTCTTGAGGTCGCGGAGGGCGTCGTCCGCCTCCTTGTCCCACTGGAAGGTGGGGTTCTTCCGCATCAGGCGGTATAGGGTTCTGGACGTCGCGCAGGCACTCGGGTTTGCCGAGTCGAGCGATTGTGTCGATCTTGGTGGGGTTCTCCTCGATCCCACGCTTGGAGACGACATACCCCAGGAGTTGCCCTGCTGGTACACCAAAGGTGCATTTGCCTGGGTTTAGCTTTATCTTGTATTTCCGCAGGTTGGCGAATGTTTCCGCCAGGTCGGCGAGTAGATCGCCCTGGAGAGCGGATTTCACTACCACGTCGTCGATGTAGACGTGGATATTGCGGCCAATTTGGCTCGCAAGGCATTCCTGCATGCACCGCTGGTAGGTCGCCTCGGCGTTCTTGAGACCGAAGGTCATGGCGGTGTAGCAGAAGGCTCCGAATGGCGTGATGAACGCCGTCTTTTCCTCGTCCTCGACAGCCATTTTGATCTGGTTGTACCTAGAGTAGGCGTCGAGGAAACACAGCGACTCGAGCCCGCGGTGGAATCGATTATTTGGTCGATCCGCGGGAGGACGAATTACTCCTTTGGGCAGGCGCTGTTTAAGTTTGTGTAGTCGATACACATCCTCCAGGTCCCATTTTTCTTCTCGACCAGGACTGGGTTTGCCAGCCACTTGGAGTATTTTATTGGCCGGATGAAGCCTGCAGTGAGTAGACGCTGTACCTCCTCGGTGATGGCTCGGTGGCGCTCTTCATTGAAGGGCCGTAGCGACTGCTTGACAGGTCGCACTTTGGGGTCGGCGTTGAGTTTGTGCTCAGCGAGTTCCCTAGGGACACCAGGCATGTCAGAGGGCTTCCATGGGAAAATGTCCCTGTTCTCACGGAGGAACTCGATGAGCGCGCCTTCCTATGCTGGGATCATGCCCGTCCCGATCGTCACCGTCTGGCTGGAGTCGCCTGGGACCAGCTCGACGATGCGGGTGTGCGTCGTCGCCTCGAAGGCTGAGGTGGTGACGCCCTCCGAATTGGGCTTCTTGAGTATGGTGGGGTCGTCATTGTTGACCCCGCTCGTGTATTTGGCGAGCTCGTCAGCGTGGTTGGTCTCTGCCGCGATGACGGCGTCGGCGAGTTCGGCTCCTTTGGCCTCGCACTCGGCGGCCATGTCGGGGTCGCCGTTGATGGTGATGACGCCGCGCGGCCCGGGGAGCTTCATCGCGTTGTACGCGTAGTGGGGCTCTGCCATGAACTTGGCGAACGCCTGGCGCCCCAGGACGCAGTGGTAGGGGCTGTCGAAGGGTACCAGCTCGAAGACGATCCGCTCGGTGCGGAAGTTTGCTGGTGTGCCGAAGGTGACTGGCAGCGTGACCTTGCCGATCGGGTACGCCTTCCGACCGGGGACGATGCCGTGGAACGTGGTGTAGGTCGTTTCGACCATCGACTGCGGGAGCCGCAGTTGCCTGAAGGTGTCCAGGTACATGATGTTGATGGAGCTGCCGCCGTCCATCAATGTCTTGGGGAGCCAGTAGTCTCCCACCTTGGGCTTGACCACCAGGGCGACTCGGACCGGGTACTCGATGCGTGGCGAGTGGTCCTGGCGGCTCCAGGTGATGGGCTGCTCCGACCAGTTGAGGAACTGGGAACGTCCACCTGGGCCACCGCGTTGATGGCGACGGCGCGGGCGATGACCTTCTTCTCGCGCTTCGTGTTGAAGCCTGTGAAGGTGTGGAGCGAGCCGGCCACACTGCCGAATTTTCCGCCGTTTGGCGGGTTGTTGTCAGGGTCCTCCCGCGCTCGCCGTGCCTTCTCAATCTCCTTGAGAGAGTGGCAGTCGGAGGTTGTGTGCGTGGCGGGCTTCCCTTCCCTGCTGTGAAACGCACAAGGTTGGTTAAGGAGGGCCGCGGGGTCGAACCTTGGTTTTTCCTTGTAATTGCCGCCGTCGCGGCGGAAGCTCTTGGGCTCGCGCTGCGCGTGCCCAGCGTTGGCGACGAAGTTGACTCGTCCGTCACTGCGGCACTTGCCGGTGAGGCGAGTGTTGCTGTAGCGTAGGTCGGACCGTTGTAACACCCTCAGAATCGGACCTATGCAAGTTTCAGCGATTCCCGCAAAACCCGCATAGAAACGATTCAAAGGTGCCCACCAGGCACTTTCGTGCGGGTGGAAAACGAAGTAATAACATTACACAACAGTCCTCGATGGGACCCACAGAACAGAAATATATAACAGCGACTCAATGAGTCAAGATTACAGATATAATGTACAAAGATCCAAATCACCTTGAAAATGAAAGAGCGTCCGACTACGGACAAGATGCAAATGGGGCTAAGAGCCCTAAAGAATAACCAATGGCGTCCATAACCCTGCCCAGGCCAAGCCGGAAGGGTAACCCTGCTAACGACGTCGATCTCAAAACCTGCTTAAACAAAAGGGGTGCCGACAAAGGGCAAAGGAAAAAGAGGAGCGTCAGTACTGAGGCCAGTACGGCGAGACTAGAATTCGGCGGTCCTCGCCTACACAGGTATGGTGGACTGAAGCGGCAGCGGCAGCATGCACTGAACAACCTATAGAGACTCGATACAACGGGCGGCTATCAGAGAGGGGTAAGAAAGACCTATTCAGAACCCACCTGATGCTACCATCAAACAAACCCATCATGGTGTTTCCCCCTCGAGACCAAACGAGGAAGTCAACCGAGGAACTCACACAGTTGGCAGTTTTACTTATTCGGTTATCGTTGCAGCAATTACTAGTCAGGTATAGATAGTCATCCTGATAAGATAAGCAGTGGGCACTTTTATTTAACCATTCCATTGTAGTTGCGACACTTACTAGTCAGATACAATTAGCATGAGATATCCCAAAACCCAGCAGTTGTTGGTTCCTTATTTAGCCATTCCGTTATAGTTGCCATACTTACTAGTCAGGTACAATGGTCGCAAGCGACAACTCAAACAAGCAGTTGTTGGTAGTTTTATTTAGCCATTCCATTATAGTGAAGCTGATTACTAGTCATTATATAGTCAAGTTTATAGCACTACTTTAGTTATAGTTGTCTATGATCGAGATACTGTGCTCCAAGTCGTCCATAACCGCGGACACGGCTTTCAGAAAGTTTTAACCCGGCCGGGGTGCACAAATAGCAACACACACACGATCGACCTCGGAAAAACCAAATCAAAACCCAACGAGGCTTTCACGACAAAGCAATCACAGGATTCAGAAATATTTCAGGGGGCCACCCCATTGAGTAGACCCGCAACGAAGTAAGCTAGCTCCGAGACGGACTCAAGGTTTGCGTCAATGGCTGTAAACGACTGGGAACCCCAAAACGGGGCTTGTCGATACCGCAAAAACACTCCGCTTACCTAAACAGTACAGTGTGCTCCTCGCACAATCGTAAATAAAGCAGTAGCATGGCATAAGTACAGGATCGTAAATAAAACCTCAAACTAGTTTGTGGCCCCAAGAAATAAGACTGAATCAAGCTCTGGCTAAGGGGGGCCCATAATTCCCCGTATGTGGATAGCGCGATAAATCAAGGAACAGGTATCAAGCACTCGGGGTCCTACGGGACACAAGTGGACGGTTAACAACCAAATAACATCTATTGCCCACCTGTGCCTCTGCTTACCTACTTCAATTTTAGTTGTTAAACAATAATTAGAGTGAGCAATAAATAAACCATGATCATCTCCAACATTAAACAGGCGGCAATTCTCCAACAACTGTGGTACTTGACGACACGGAACAGCACTTGAGCGAGCGACTACGACGCGCAAGTCTAGCTATCTACCAAACAACAGGTAATAGGATGTGTCCAAGGCAATATACGACTGCAAGGGATTTCACGGGTACGGAAACTAGAGCAACGCAACACAGATAGCAATAGACCAACAGGAGGGAATAAATACTATAAAAGTAAGATAGGTAGAAAGGGGGAGATGCTCGCCTGAAAACATTGCCGAAGGTTCAACCGAAGATCGGGTCGACACTCGCATCAACTCAACGGCCTTATCCGTGAAGAAGCAAAACACTAGAAGGAACACCGGATGCAATATTTAATACTACGGCAAAAGATCGGCATGATGCATGGATGATGCATGACATGGCAAAGGTGCAATGCAATTAGGACAATATTAAGTGGAACCGGGGTCCCGACAATCAATTAGGTGGTTCATGTTGTTTAGCTACCCCCGCAATTTAATTGTTGTTTAACAAGGCCGAATATAGCACCGGGTTCGCTACACAGATTTAAATGAGGCCAATATAAGACTAGATTTGCCCGCATATGGGCCCCATATTTAATTATAAGGTGAATCGGCGTAAGGCTCCCAAACCACAAACAAGTATGCATGCATGATCAATTAATATGCGACAGTTTATATTATGTTATAAAATAGGGTTTCGGGAAGGGGTGCACACATTAGGGGGTCTCGACGAACTTGCGGTTCCGGGGTTCGGGGTTCGGTCTCAGGGTCCAGGGTTCGACGGGTTCGGTCTCGGCGGGAGCATTCTCGGATTACTGGGGTAGATCTTGTCACATCCGGGGAGCAGGACTTGGTTCGGTGCCGGGGGCGCGTCGAATTCTTCCGGGTCGGTGTCGTTCTTATCGTCGCGAAGATCTTGTCGGTACCGCGTACCGGTCGGTCTTGGCGTGCGGAAGTAGAACTTGTCGTCGTTGTGGCGATCTTGGCGTCCTTCCGGTTCGGGTTTTGGCGTTCGAGGGAAGTACTTGTCGTTCTCGTGGCGATCTTGGCGGTCATCGGGTCCGGACTTCGCCTCCGGGAACGGGTCTTCAGGGTCTCGACGAACTTGGTGTTTCCGGCATCTCCGAGTCGAGGATCTTGGCATCCGGGTTCTCGGTCATCGGATTCGGGGGGGGGGATCTTGGTGTCCCGGCAGCAGATCTTGTCGATGGTTCTTCTAGCTATCTTCGGGTTTGCCGGTGCCGATCTTGTATTGGACTCGGGCGTTTTGGAGAACATCGCACAACACACATAACGCACGTGGCCAGAGGTGAGGGCGCGCGGGGTCCAGCGGCTCTGCTCGACTGGCGCTGCCGGGGACGCGCAGGCGGCCGGAGGTGGAAGGGGGCGCGGCCATGGCCGTGGGGTCCGAGGTCGACGCCGGGCACGGGCCGCGCAGGGCTGGACGGAGCTTGGGCCAGGGAGGTTCGAAGCGGCACTGCTCGGGCTCGGAGGGGACGAGGTCGGGCTGCTCGCGGCCCTCAACGGCGGGGCAGAGGACGTGGCCGGCGGGAGGGTGCGTGGCCGACGCGGTCGGGAGCCGGCGCCGGGGGAGCGGAGCGAGGACGGCAGCGGCCGGCCGGAGGAAGGCAGGGAGAGGGCGCTGGGCGCCGGCAGAGAGCGGGGCGACGGAGGCGAGGTTGGAGAGGAGGCCGGCAGAGGTTGACGGGGAGGCGGTGAAGGGCTCCGCGGCCGGAGCGGTGCGGGTCCGAGGCGGCGGGGAGAGGAGGAGCAGAGGGCGGCGGCGGCGGCAGCCGAGCCATTGCGGGGCGGAGCCGAGGGGGCGTCGGGGTGGTGACCGGAGAGGGCCGGCGAGGGGAGGTCGGCGGTGCGCGGGTGGGGCCGACGAGGCGGAGGCGGCTCGGGGAGGGAGGGCCCGTCCCTGGCGGCGGTGGCTCGAGGAGGCGGCCAGGCCGAGGACGACAGAGGTGAGGCGGGACGGCGGGGACGGCGGCAGAGGGGAGCGGGCGGCGGAGCTCTGCTGGTGCGGGGCGGCGGACGGCCGGCGACGCGGGAAGCGGAGGGACGGTGGGGGAGGCACAGGGGAGCGGGCAGGAGGCGGCTCGGGGTGGCTGGAGCGAGGGAGGTGGGAGCCGGCGCCGGGGGAGCGAGCGGGGTCTGGGTGGGGAAGAGGAACAGGGAGAGGAGGCGATCGGGTGAGCCAGGTGCCAGGTGGGGGTGGGGCCAGGCAGGCACGCGGTTGGTGGGGTGCTGAGCAGCGGCAGGGGCCAGGCGGGTGGGGCGGTTGTGTGCGTGTGTGCGTCGTGTGTGGGGTGTGGTGGAGGCAGGGTGAGTGGAGGGAGGGGTGAGATGGTAGCTTCTTAGTGGTGGGGGGTTTGGGGAGGGTGAGGTGGCGACATGTTATTGGGCGGGGTGAGGTGGAGGCTGGGTGGGTAGAATAGGACTGGGTGTAAAAGGGGTTTGGGATGGACCGATTTAATTCCTGGGCGTGGTCGTTCGGGTCGAGTCGGCCCGTTCGACTGCCCCCACTAAAAATAATTCAATATTTTATTCATTTTAAACGGACCGTTTGCAAACCGTGGTTAGTCAAAACAAAATATTCCGGAGACCCGGTTTTGGTTTTGAATTAAAGACGGGGCGTTTAGAAAACAAGACCAGGCTTTTCCAAAAATAGTTTTATGCGAACCGATGCAAGATGATGACGATGCTCAAATGCAATGTGGCATGATGACATGAGCATGCGTTCATGATGATGCAATGCACAAAACAACGTGATTTTCTAGTAGTGGTTTTGCGGGATGCCACAATTCGACACCACTAACAATGGATCTCGCCCTCGAGATCCGCCTCATGGTACCGGGAGGAAGGTCGGCGAACTGCGTCTTCTCGCTTCGTGTAGATCCTCGCGACACCACTAACAAGAGGTCGTTGTCCGTGATCGTCGAGAGAACACTCCGGGAACAAAAGGGCGAAGGTAGAGGTATCAACAAATAAAGCCACCTCTAGCTTCGATAGAAAGAGGGAACCGATGCATTCTCATCCACTTCAATGTACAAAAGCGAATAGAAGGGGTAGTCGGCATGGGGGCCAATCCATCACGCACCCAAACTATTACTCTGCACAATCAGTAGAAAAGAGTGCAACCATTCTCGGAATTAGACTGAAGATCTCGACAAACGAGGTTCGGAAACAAAGGAGTGATGCAGACTCTGCATCGGATCTGGCGTAGATGATGTCGTCGCGTCGGAAAAACACCGGAAGGCACAGACAAGGAACAAAGAATGGTACCACAGTAGACGGATTCCTCAGACAGCATGAACACCGGATGTAGCAACACCATTACCAAAGGAGGAAGCGAAACCCTGAAGGTACGATGGAACCCAACCACGAGAAATCCTGGACTCGAAGAGAGAGAAGAGAGCGGATTCAAAACACGTAGAGGTAAGAGGGGAATAGCAGAGGGGTAAGGAATAAAATCGGACCTAATCAGAACTATCCAACCGATTTTGCAAAAATAGTTTTTGACACTCTACTTCGGCCGTTAGCTAGGTTATCCTACAGGCTGGACTTGTGGGGTATCGCAACTGCTGAGCTCTGATACCACTCTGTAACACCCTCAGAATCGGACCTATGCAAGTCTCAGCGATTCCCGCCAAACCCGCATAGAAACGATTCAAAGGTGCCCACCAGGCACTTTCGTGCGGGTGGAAAACGAAGTAATAACATTACACAACAGTCCTCGATGGGACCCACAGAACAGAAATATATAACAGCGACTCAATGAGTCAAGATTACAGATATAATGTACAAAGATCCAAATCACCTTGAAAATGAAAGAGCGTCCGACTACGGACAAGATGCAAATGGGGCTAAGAGCCCTGAAGAATAACCAATGGCGTCCATAACCCTGCCCAGGCCAAGCCGGAAGGGTAACCCTGCTAACGACGTCGATCTCAAAACCTGCTTAAACAAAAGGGGTGCCGACAAAGGGCAAAGGAAAAAGAGGAGCGTCAGTACTGAGGCCAGTACACGGCGAGACTAGAATTCGGCGGTCCTCGCCTACACAGGTATGGTGGACTGAAGCGGCAGCGGCAGCATGCACTGAACAACCTATAGAGACTCGATACAACGGGCGGCTATCAGAGAGGGGTAAGAAAGACCTATTCGGAACCCACCTGATGCTACCATCAAACAAACCCATCATGGTGTTTCCCCCTCGAGACCAAACGAGGAAGTCAACCGAGGAACTCACACAGTTGGCAGTTTTACTTATTCGGTTATCGTTGCAGCAATTACTAGTCAGGTATAGATAGTCATCCTGATAAGATAAGCAGTGGGCACTTTTATTTAACCATTCCATTGTAGTTGCGACACTTACTAGTCAGATACAATTAGCATGAGATATCCCAAAACCCAGCAGTTGTTGGTTCCTTATTTAGCCATTCCGTTATAGTTGCCATACTTACTAGTCAGGTACAATGGTCGCAAGCGACAACTCAAACAAGCAGTTGTTGGTAGTTTTATTTAGCCATTCCATTATAGTGAAGCTGATTACTAGTCATTATATAGTCAAGTTTATAGCACTACTTTAGTTATAGTTGTCTATGATCGAGATACTGTGCTCCAAGTCGTCCATAACCGCGGACACGGCTTTCAGAAAGTTTTAACCCGGCCGGGGTGCACAAATAGCAACACACACACGATCGACCTCGGAAAAACCAAATCAAAACCCAACGAGGCTTTCACGACAAAGCAATCACAGGATTCAGAAATATTTCAGGGGGCCACCCCATTGAGTAGACCCGCAACGAAGTAAGCTAGCTCCGAGACGGACTCAAGGTTTGCGTCAATGGCTGTAAACGACTGGGAACCCCAAAACGGGGCTTGTCGATACCGCGAAAACACTCCGCTTACCTAAACAGTACAGTGTGCTCCTCGCACAATCGTAAATAAAGCAGTAGCATGGCATAAGTACAGGATCGTAAATAAAACCTCAAACTAGTTTGTGGCCCCAAGAAATAAGACTGAATCAAGCTCTGGCTAAGGGGGGCCCATAATTCCCCGTATGTGGATAGCGCGATAAATCAAGGAACAGGTATCAAGCACTCGGGGTCCTACGGGACACAAGTGGACGGTTAACAACCAAATAACATCTATTGCCCACCTGTGCCTCTGCTTACCTACTTCAATTTTAGTTGTTAAACAATAATTAGAGTGAGCAATAAATAAACCATGATCATCTCCAACATTAAACAGGCGGCAATTCTCCAACAACTGTGGTACTTAACGACACGCAACAGCACTTGAGCGAGCGACTACGACGCGCAAGTCCAGCTATCTACCAAACAACAGGTAATAGGATGTGTCCAAGGCAATATACGACTGCAAGGGATTTCACGGGTACGGAAACTAGAGCAACGCAACACAGATAGCAATAGACCAACAGGAGGGAATAAATACTATAAAAGTAAGATAGGTAGAAAGGGGGAGATGCTCGCCTGAAAACATTGCCGAAGGTTCAACCGAAGATCGGGTCGACACTCGCATCAACTCAACGGCCTTATCCGTGAAGAAGCAAAACACTAGAAGGAACACCGGATGCAATATTTAATACTACGGCAAAAGATCGGCATGATGCATGGATGATGCATGACATGGCAAAGGTGCAATGCAATTAGGACAATATTAAGTGGAACCGGGGTCCCGACAATCAATTAGGTGGTTCATGTTGTTTAGCTACCCCGCAATTTAAATGTTGTTTAACAAGGCCGAATATAGCACCGGGTTCGCTACACAGATTTAAATGAGGCCAATATAAGACTAGATTTGCCCGCATATGGGCCCCATATTTAATTATAAGGTGAATGGGCGTAAGGCTCCTAAACCACAGACAAGTATGCATGCATGATCAATTAATATGCGACAGTTTATATTATGTTATAAAATAGGGTTTCGGGAAGGGGTGCACACATTAGGGGGTCTCGACGAACTTGCGGTTCCGGGGTTCGGGGTTCGGTCTCAGGGTCCAGGGTTCGACGGGTTTGGTCTCGGCGGGAGCATTCTCGGATTACTGGGGTAGATCTTGTCGCATCCGGGGAGCAGGACTTGGTTCGGTGCCGGGGGCGCGTCGAATTCTTCCGGGTCGGTGTCGTTCTTATCGTCGCGAAGATCTTGTCGGTACCGCGTACCGGTCGGTCTTGGCGTGCGGAAGTAGAACTTGTCGTCCTTGTGGCGATCTTGGCGTCCTTCCGGTTCGGGTTTTGGCGTTCGAGGGAAGTACTTGTCGTTCTCGTGGCGATCTTGGCGGTCATCGGGTCCGGACTTCGCCTCCGGGAACGGGTCTTCAGGGTCTCGACGAACTTGGTGTTTCCGGCATCTCCGAGTCGAGGATCTTGGCATCCGGGTTCTCGGTCATCGGATTCGGGGGGGAGGGGATCTTGGTGTCCCGGCAGCAGATCTTGTCGATGGTTCTTCTAGCTATCTTCGGGTTTGCCGGTGCCGATCTTGTATTGGACTCGGGCGTTTTGGAGAACATCGCACAACACACATAACACACGTGGCCAGAGGTGAGGGCGCGCGGGGTCCAGCGGCTCTGCTCGACTGGCGCTGCCGGGGATGCGCAGGCGGCCGGAGGTGGAAGGGGGCGCGGCCATGGCCGTGGGGTCCGAGGTCGACGCCGGGCACGGGCCGCGCAGGGCTGGACGGAGCTTGGGCCAGGGAGGTTCGAAGCGGCACTGCTCGGGCTCGGAGGGGACGAGGTCGGGCTGCTCGCGGCCCTCAACGGCGGGGCAGAGGACGTGGCCGGCGGGAGGGTGCGTGGCCGACGCGGTCGGGAGCCGGCGCCGGGGGAGCGGAGCGAGGACGGCAGCGGCCGGCCGGAGGAAGGCAGGGAGAGGGCGCTGGGCGCCGGCAGAGAGCGGGGCGACGGAGGCGAGGTTGGAGAGGAGGCCGGCAGAGGTTGACGGGGAGGCGGTGAAGGGCTCCGCGGCCAGAGCGGTGCGGGTCCGAGGCGGCGGGGAGAGGAGGAGCAGAGGGCGGCGGCGGCGGCAGCCGAGCCGTTGCGGGGCGGAGCCGAGGGGGCGTCGGGGTGGTGACCGAAGAGGGCCGGCGAGGGGAGGTCGGCGGCGCGCGGGTGGGACCGACGAGGCGGAGGCGGCTCGGGGAGGGAGGGCCCGTCCCTGGCGGCGGTGGCTCGAGGAGGCGGCCAGGCCGAGGACGACGGAGGTGAGGCGGGACGGCGGGGACGGCGGCAGAGGGGAGCGGGCGGCGGAGCTCTGCTGGTGCGGGGCGGCGGACGGCCGGCGACGCGGGAAGCGGAGCGACGGTGGGGGAGGCAGAGGGGAGCGGGCAGGAGGCGGCTCGGGGTGGCTGGAGCGAGGGAGGTGGGAGCCGGCGCCGGGGGAGCGAGCGGGGTCGGGGTGGGGAAGAGGAACAGGGAGAGGAGGCGATCGGGTGAGCCAGGTGCCAGGTGGGGGTGGGGCCAGGCAGGCACGCGGTTGGTGGGGTGCTGAGCAGCGGCAGGGGCCAGGCGGGTGGGGCGGTTGTGTGCGTGTGTGCGTCGTGTGTGGGGTGTGGTGGAGGCAGGGTGAGTGGAGGGAGGGGTGAGATGGCAGCTTCTTAGTGGTGGGGGGTTTGGGGAGGGTGAGGTGGCGACATGTTATTGGGCGGGGTGAGGTGGAGGCTGGGTGGGTAGAATAGGACTGGGTGTAAAAGGGGTTTGGGATGGACCGATTTAATTCATGGGGGTGGTCGTTCGGGTCGAGTCGGCCCGTTCGACTGCCCCCACTAAAAATAATTCAATATTTTATTCATTTTAAACGGACCGTTTGCAAACCGTGGTTAGTCAAAACAAAATATTCCGGAGACCCGGTTTTGGTTTTGAATTAAAGACGGGGCGTTTAGAAAACAAGACCAGGCTTTTCCAAAAATAGTTTTATGCGAACCGATGCAAGATGATGACGATGCTCAAATGCAATGTGGCATGATGACATGAGCATGCGGTCATGATGATGCAATGCACAAAACAACGCGATTTTATAGTAGTGGTTTTGCGGGATGCCACAACCGTCGTCCGTTGTCGGTGCCGTTTGTGCGGCGTTGACCGCCCGACTCGCCGTTGGTTTCCTGGTTTGGGTCTTCCTCTGCGTATCTCTTGGCGATCTCGAGGAGATTCGGTATGTTGTCGAGTGTGCGGGAGTGTTGTTTGAGCTTGGCAACCAGGGGCTCGTAGCGGCACGAGGTCTTGAAGCAGTGGATCGCAGTGTCCGGGTGGATGCCGACCGCGTTGTACCATAGTTCTTGCCACCGCTGGACCCAGCTGCGGGTCGACTCGCGGGGTCCCTGGACGCATCGTTCCAGGTCCTCGATGGTGGTGGCGCGGGTGTAGGAGCACTCGAAGTGCCTGACGAAGGCGTCGCGCATCTCTTCCCAGGAGTCGATGCTATCCGGGGGAAGAGTGTTGATCCACTGCCTGCACGTTCCCTCCATCATCAGGGGAAGGTAACGGGCGGCTAGCAGTTCGGTGTGGCCAGCGATCCCCATCGCCATGAGGTAGGTGTCCAGCCACACGGAGGGGTCGTACTTCTCTATTTCTTTCGGCGCTTTGAAGTTCTCCGGGTATTTTTCGCCTCGGATCATCGGTCCGAAGCACCGGGGCCCGAGTCGGCTTAGCGACCCCATTGGCTCGCCGTCGTGGCGATTGGTTAGGGTGTGTCGCAGGTCGTCGAGCTGGCGCGCGCGCCAGCTTTGGTTGTTGATGATGTGGGTGCGGGCGTCGACAGGCTGACCGTTGGCGGCGACGAAGTTGGTCGCTGGCCTGGGGTCGTTGGTGGAGAGTGCCGCGTTCGCAGGTCGGTGTTGGAGCTGCAGTGGTTCGGGTGGCGGGCAATTGAGGGTGTTTGCCGCTAATGGGTGGCCGCTTGAGGCTGCTCTGCTGCCCGAAGAACGCGAGTACACCCGACCATGCGAGTCGGCGTCTGCGTTTTGCTGCTCGACCGCATTTGCGAGCAGGGCCCTGACGTACTGGATCTGTAGGGCGCCGTCGCCGATGGCCGTGATGTTGTCGGCCGCTGCTCGACCTGCCACGAGGTTATCCATTGGGGTGGAGAACAGTGGTAGGCCGTTCGCGTCTCGCTCCTGTGAGGAGACCACTATCCGCGGCTGATCCCTGGGGGTGTGCGGTTGGGTGGAGGTGGGGCGCCCATCGCCGTCGACCCTGGTGGGGACCGGGCGCTTCCTCCTGGTGGCGCGTTCTTGCAGATCGCGCGCTCGGCCACGCGGGCAGGGTCGTTCTCGTCGTCGAAGTTCAGGGCGCGCCCCTGGACGGTGGGGTTCAAGCGCGACCTGATTCGCTGCTGGTGGTAGCGCGACAGCTCCTGCGCCGTCACCTGCTCGAGGCGAAATTTTTCACCCTCGGCTTGCTCCTTGCGGACTGCCTCCGCCAGCTTCAGGCGGAGTTCCTCGACCTCCGTTGCCGTGGCGTTAGGAGGGATCGGGGTGGAGAAGGGATCCTCCGGCGGATCGGTGCCAGTCGCCATGTAGGTCGCGGCGTGGAGACCGGTCCCGTCGCGGATATCGGCGGAATTTTCCGACCCGGAGTCGAAGTCGAAGATCCCAAGGATGGAGGGATCCTCGATGTATCCCACGTTGGAGATCTGGGTGATGGAGCCTGCGGGCGAAGCCGCGGTAATGGATCCGGCGAGTGACACCGGGGTCGCCGAGTCGGCATCGTCGCTGAGGGCCGCGTCTTCCGCGGCCGCGGAGTTTTCGGCCACGTCGCTGTGGGCCGAGTTGTACTCGGAGGCGAGGCGATGGATCGTGCGGACCTGGCTATCGGAGAGCCGGTCGCGTGGCGGCGACTCGCGGATGCGAGCCGAGTCCTCCGAGACGATGATGTCGGTGAGGCCGACGAAGAGGCTGATCGTGCCGACCGGCAAGATCATGCTGTGCGTGACGGGTCGCGCCGCCGGGATGTAGCTTCTCGGCAAGATCTGGAGCATCTCGCCGATCGCTATCATGTGGCCGGTGGCGACCGACTCGTTGATGGGCAGATTGGATCTCGCCGCAGAACACCGGCCAGACCGGCCAGGCCCCACGGTGGGCGCCACTGTCGTGGGAATGACCACGGCAGATGCTGCAATCGGCAGCGAGTAGTAGAACGAAGGGCAAGGGCGGCCAGCCATCTGCGGTGTGAGATGAGGGCGGAGACACAGGGTTTTACCCAGGTTCGGCCCCCGGAGGGTAAAGACCTACTCCTGCTAGATTGTATTATGATGGAGGTACAATGGGGCCAGCTCGACCGCTAGGCGGCGAGTCGCTTGGGTGGATGATGGAACGTATGTTTACACGCCCTGTAGGGAGGTTTATATAGACTCACCCTCCCTAGGGTTTACAAATCTCAACCGAATCTGTTAAGGTTTCGATACTCCTTTAACCTAATCCGATTGGGCCTATCTACTCTCCTGGGCCTTCAGCTTCCAGTCGCTTGGATCCACGCCAGGTCTCGATCCAGTCGCCGTCTTGCAGGCCCACTCGCCAGTTCCTGGGCCAGCCGGAAACGTCCTGCTGGGTATACCCCGATAGGCGTATCCCCATCAGTGTCATTGTGTTCATCTTTCCGAAGCTTTTTCTTATGTCAAGTATTGTATTCCTTAGTTCATGAGATAATACAACTCCCTTGTATCGGAAGAAAGCTTTGAGGTCATCAAACATCATCCTATGTGAGGGTGAATATAAAGGTGTCTCTTAGGTGATCGGAAAGTACTTGTTGGGTTGTATGTATCGAGATGGAATTTGTCCCTCCCGAGTCGGAGAGATATACTTCGGGCCCACTCGGTAATTGATATCAACACCGCTTGCAAGCACGTGGTTAAGGAGTTAATCACAAAGTGATATCGGATTACGGGAGTAAAGTACTTGTTGTGAACGAGATTGAACTAGGTATGCCGATGCCAACGATCGAATCTCGGGCAAGTAAAATATCGCGTGACGAAGGGAATACATATATGGGATTAATTGAATCCTGGCATCGTGGTTCATCCGATATGATCATCGATGAATGTGTGGGAGTCAATATGGGTTTCTAGATCCCGCTGTTGATTATTGATAGAAGATCATGTCTGCATATTCTCGAACCCGTAGGGTCACACACATAACGTGCATCAATGCTAGAATAGAATGGATAATTGGTTTATGAGTTTTTGTTCAGAGTCTCGAATGAGATCCAGGACATCACGAGAGGTTCCGGAATGGTCCGAAGAATAAGATTCATATAAAGGAAAGCAGTTTTTGGATTTCGGAATCGTTTCGGAGTATTCGGTATTGTACCGGAAGGTTCTAGAAGGTTCCGGAGTGGGACCAACGTGGGCCCACTTGTCGGAGGGCTGCATGGGCCTAAGGGGGAGTGCCCTGGCCGCTTTGGGCCAGGGGCACAAGGCCCCAAAGGCCCAGCCGGCCATCCCTAGGGGAAACCCTAGGGAACCCTTCTAGAAGGAAGGGGGAAACTTGCCCCCCACTCCACCCTTGGGGCCGCCGCCCTAGGGCTTGGAGAAGGGGCCAAGGGGTCCGGCCAGCCCCTATATAAAGAGGGCAGGGGCGCACCCTCCCCCTCCTACTCCTCCAACCCTAGCCGCCGTCTTGCTGCCCCTCCACCTCTCTCTCTCCCGACTACGCGTAGGCGAAGCCCTGCTGCAGAAATTCTCCACCATAAGCACCACGCCGTCGTGCTGAAGATCCAATCTATCTCTCCACCCCACTTGATGGACCGAGGAAGGAGGAGAAGTTGCGGCACCGTACGTGTGCATCTCTCAGAGGCGTCGCCACTTGTGGTGTAGGATCAGATCGGATCGCGAGGAGGAGACGGCTAGTACGACTACATCAACCATGTTCTGTTGAACGTTTCCGCTGTGCAATTTCTTCAAGGGTATGAAGATCTCATCTATATATCTCATTGATTGCATCTCCTAGATTAGATCTTGGCTTTCTTGTTCGCATCCGTAGAATTTTTTTGATTTACTATGCTGCAAAACCCTTCAGTGGTATTAGAGCTAGATCTATGCGTAGATGTGTTTCACGAGTAGAACACAACATGCTTGTTGTGGGCGTTGATGTTTTCTGTTGCAAGCCTCTTGTTGTGTATTTCTTATGGCGCGGCATAGTGATATCGAAGCGGTCCAGGCCAACTTTACGCGACTTTGTTCGCGAGACCGGCTCCGCACTTGACGTGTGGCTTGTTCCACACATGCGGCTGGTGGATGCCAGTTTCTCTCACTATAGTAGTCATGAGATTTACACCGGATGTTAGCAACCATAATATCACCGTTGTGGCTTTCCGTAGGTAAGAATCGTTCTTAGCTTGTTACTCCCATAAGCCACGTAAAACATGCAACAACAAAGTAGAGGCGTCTAACTTATTTTTGCAGGGAGTGTTTTGTGATATGGTATGGGCCAAGACATGATGTGTATGATGTATGCAATGATCATATTTTGTAATATTTCATGACTTGCATGTCGATGAGTTCACAACCAGCAGGAGCCGTATGGTTGTCTTTATAATTGTGTATGACCTGTGTGTCAACTTCTTATACGCCATGTAATAGCTTTACTTTATCGCTAAGTAGTTAGCAATAGTTGTAGTTGCTATTCGTGGTGGAGGCAATCATGGTGGAGGCAATCATGGTGGAGTGATGGAGATCATGCTGGCGTGCACAAGATGGAGATCATTGCGCGGAGATTGGCTATACCATGTCACATAAAATTATATGCATATGATGTTTATCCTTTTATGTATCTTATTATGCTTAGATCGCGACGGTAGCATTATAAGATGATTCCTCACTTAAAGATCAAGATAAAATTGTGTTCTCCCCATGTATGCACCGTTGCGAAAGTTCGTCGTGTTCAAGCACCTCGTGATGATCGGGTGCTATAAACACATACAACGGGTGCAAGCCAGTTTTGCACACGTGAAAATACTTGGGTGTGACTTGACGAGCCTAGCATGTACAGACATGGACTCGGAACACACGAACCGAAAGGTTAAGCATGAGTCATATGAATGATATGATCGATACTTTGTTGTCCACCATTGAAACCACATCTCTTCTCGTGAAGATCAGATTAGGTGTGGTGAATTTGGATCGTGTTCACTAAACAACTTGAGGGATGCTGAATTTAGTGGGAGTTTATCTAGTAATTTGATTAAGTTGAACTAGTTATCATGAACATAGTCTAAATTGTATTTGCAAATTTTGTAGATCAAATGGCTAAGTCCAACTTCAACTTCAACGTTTTTGCTGAGAAAGAAAAGCTTAAGAATAATGGGTCTAACTTCACCAACTGGTTCCGCAATCTGAGAATCATTCTCGCTGGCAGACAAAAGGACTATGTCCTTGAGAAAGTACTAGGTGACACCACTGCTATTGATGCGTCGGCTGATGAAAAAGTTGTTTATCAGTCGCGCAAAGATGATTATGGAGTGATTAAGAGTACCATGTTGTTTGCTATGGAACCGGACCTTCAAAATCGTTTTGAGGAGTTCGCCGGGCCCTTTGAGATACTAGAGGAACTGAAAACCATGTTTCAGACTCAGGCCCGTTATAAGAGATATGAGATCTCTGAGAAGTTCTTTAACTGCAAGATGGAGGAAGGGAGTTCCGTTAGTGAGCACGCCATTAAGATGTCGGGCTACACTCTACGTCTTGAGCAATTGGACTGCAAGATTCCAGAAGAGCTCAAGATTGACAGAGTTCTGCAATCACTCCCTCCTAGCTACAAAGGTTTTGTAGTTACTCACAATCAAATTGGTTCCACTAATACGATCACTGAGCTCTTTGCTAAGCTGAAAGCTACGGAGGTGGATATCAAGAAAGATAATCATGTGTTGATGGTCAACAAGACCCCTAGCTTTAAGAAAGGTAAGGGTGCAAAGAAATCCTTCAAGAAAGGAAGCGGCAAGCGCGTTGCCCCTGTTGAGAGGAAGCTCAAGTCTGGACCTAAGCCGGACACTGAGTGCTTCTATTGCAAGGACAAGGGTCACTGGAAGCGCAACTGTCCGAAGTACTTAGCGGACAAGAAGGCTGGCACCATTAAAGGTATATTTGATATACATGTTATTGATGTTTACCTTACTAGCACTCGTTGTAGTGCTTGGGTATTTGATACTGGTTCAGTTGCTAATATTTGTAACTCGAAACAGGAGCTACGGAATAGACAGCGGCTAGCAAGGGATAAGGTGACGATGCGCGTTGGCAATGGATCAAAAGTTGATGTGATGGTCGTCGGCACGCTCTCCTTAGTTTTACCATCAGGATTAGTTTTAAACCTTAATAAGTGTTATTATGTGCCTGCGTTGAGCATGAACATTATATCTGGATTGTGTTTATTGCAAGACAGTTATTCATTTAAATTCGAGAATAATGGTTGTTCTATTTATATGAATAACATCTTTTATGGTCATGCACCTGTTGTGAATGGTTTATTTCTTCTGAATATCGAAAGCAATGAAACGCACATCCATAACATTGAGGCTAAGAGATGCAAAGTAGATAGTGATAATCCAACTTATTTATGGCACTGCCGTCTAGGTCATATTGGTGTAAAACGCATGAAGAAACTCCATTCTGATGGACTTTTGGAGTCTCTTGATTTTGAATCATTTGACACGTGCGAGCCGTGCCTCATGGGCAAAATGATCAAAACCCCGTTCTCCAGAATAATGGAGCGAGCAACGGACTTATTGGAAATCATACATACCGATGTATGCGGACCAATGAGTGTTTCGACGTGTGGTGGATATAGCTATTTTCTCACTTTTACTGATGACTTAAGTAGATATGGGTATATCTATTTAATGAAACATAAATCTGAAATATTTGAAAAGTTCAAAGAATTTCAGAACGAAGTGGAAAACCATCATAACAGGAAAATTAAATTTCTATGATCCGATCGTGGAGGTGAATATTTGAGTTATGATTTTCTCACGCATCTTAAAGCAAGCGGAATCGTTTCGCAACTCACGCCACCCGGAACACCACATCGCAATGGTGTGTCTGAACGCCGGAATCGAACTCTATTAGATATGGTGCGATCGATGATGTCTCTTACAGATTTGCCGTTATCATTTTGGGGTTATGCATTAGAAACCGCTGCATTCACTTTAAATAGGGCACCATCTAAATCCGTTGAGACGACACCGTATGAACTATGGTTTGGTGCTAAACCTAAGTTGTCGTTTCTTAAAGTTTGGGGATGCAAAGCTTACGTCAAGAAGTTGATGCCGGACAAGCTCGAACCCAAAGCGGAGAAATGCGTCTTCATAGGATACCCTAAGGAAACGATTGGGTATACCTTCTACCACAAATCCGAAGGCAAAGTGTTTGTTGCAAAGAACGGATCCTTTCATGAGAATGAGTTTCTCTCGAAAGAAGTGAGTGGGAGGAAGGTAGAGCTAGACGAGGTTATTGAACCTTCTCTCGAGTTGGAGAGTAGCGCAGCACCTGAAATTGTTCCAGTGCCGTCTGCACCAACAAGAGAGGAAGCTAATGACGAGGATCATGAAACTTTGAACGATGCTACTACTGAACTTTGCAGGTCGACAAGGTCACGTGCCACTCCTGAATGGTACGGCAACCCTGTCTCAACCGTCTTGTTGTTAGACAACAATGAACCTGCGAATTATGAGGAAGCAATGATGAGCCCAGACTCTGAGAAATGGCTAGAGGCCATGAAATCCGAATTGGGATCCATGAGCGAAAACCAAGTATGGACTTTGGTGGACCCTCCTAGCGACCGTAAGGACGTTGAGTGCAAATGGATTTTCAAAAAGAAAACAGACGCGGATGGTAATGTTACTGTCCATAAAGCTCGGCTTGTCGCAAAAGGATTTCGACAAGTTCAAGGTGTTGACTACAATGAGACTTTCTCTCTTGTAGCGATGTTTAAGTCCATTCAGATTTTATTAGCAATTGTTGCATTTCATGATTATGAAATATGGCAGATGGATGTCAAGACTGCGTTCCTCAATGGCAACATTGATGAAGAGTTGTATATGATGCAGCCCGAAGGTTTTGTCGATCCTAAGGATGCTAATAAGGTGTGCAAACTTCAGCGTTCCAGTTATGGACTAAAGCAAGCATCTCGGAGTTGGAACCTTCATTTTGATCAAGTGATCAAGAGCTTTGGATTTGTTCCAAATTGCTACGAAGCTTGTATCTACAAGAAAGTGAGTGGGAGCTCGATGACATTTTTAGTACTATATGTGTATGACATATTGATTATTGGAAATGACATTGGTATGCTTAACGATGTGAAGAGTTATTTGAATAAATGTTTTTCAATGAAAGACCTAGGAGAAGCTGCTTATATATTGGGCATCAAAATCTATAGAGATAGACAAAGATGCCTAATAGCTTTAAGCCAAAGTACATAACTAGACAAAGTTCTGAAAAGGTTCAGAATGGATAAAGCAAAGAAAGGTTCATTGCCCATGTTCTCAGGTAAGATATTGAGCAAGGCTCAATGTCCAGCTACGATAAACGATAGAGACACTATGAGAGAAGTGCCATATGCCTCGGCCATAGGTTCTATCATGTATGCCATGCTGTGTACTAGACCGGATGTGTCCAATGCTCTTAGTTTGACGAGCAGATACCAAAGTGATCCAGGAGTGGAACACTGTACAGCCGTAAAGAACATCCTAAAATATTTAAATAGGACTAAAGAAATGTTCTTGGTCCATGGAGGTGATAAGCAGCTCGTCGTAAAAGGTTACGTCGAAGCTAGTTTCGACACCGACCCGGATGATTCTAAATCTCAGACAGGATACGTTTATATTTTGAATGGTGGAGCTGTGAGCTAGAGAAGTTGCAAGCAAAGCGTGATCGTGGGATCTACAACAGAAGCGGAATACATGGCTGCTTCAGAAGCATCAAGTGAAGGAGTTTGGATCAGGAACTTCATCACTGAGCTTGGTGTGGTTCCAAGTACCTTGGACCCACTGGAGATATTGTGCGACAACACTGGCGCCATAGCACTGGGTAAGGAACCAAGATATCATCCAAAGACCAAGCACATCAACCGCCGTTTTCATATAATTCGAGATTATATAGCAGATGGAGATCTGAAGATTAGCAAAGTACATACGGATCTGAATGTCACAGATCTATTGACTAAACCTCTTCCACGAGCAAAACATGATCAGCACCTTAATGCCATGGGTGTTAGATTGTTGCCAGATGTAAACTAGATTATTGACTCTAGTGCAAGTGGGAGACTGTTGGAATTATGCCCTAGAGGCAATAATAAAGATGTTATTATTATAATTCTTGTTCATGATAAAGTTTATATTCCATGCTAGAATTGTATTAAGCGGAAACTTTGATACTTGTGTGGTTTATGAACAACACCATGTCCCTAGTACGCCTCTATGGACTAGCTCATTGATTAATGATGGTTAAGGTTTCCTAACCATAGACATGAGTTGTCGATTAATAATGAGATCATGTCATTAGGAGAATGATATGATGGACATACCCAAATTAAGCAGAGCAATTAGATCATGTCATTGTGTTCATCTTTGCGAAGCTTTTTCTTATGTCAAGTATTGTATTCCTTAGACCATGAGATAATACAACTCTCAGGTATCAGAAGAAAGCTTTGAGGTCATCAAACATCATCCTATGTGTTGTGGGGTAACCCTGGGGTTGGCCCGATCTTTCACGAATTCCACGAGAAACGAGGGGGAACGAGGTGGTCGGGGGGATGAAATCGAGGAAGGCGATGAAAACCACGAACACACACACACCAAAACACGATACACGCCTACTTCTCACGCCGGTGGCAACCGGTCCAACATAATCTCTAGGATCGGTGTTGGGCGAAGCTCGCTCTCCACGCCAACAACGGGGGATGAGGTGCTCGGTGAGACCTTGATGACTTGGGGGCGAGAAACCGAGAACCCAAGGCCTTGTACAACTTGAACGCACTTAAGCAAGATCCAAGAGGTGGGTGGATAATCCGGTGCTCCTTGTTAGGAGCATGAGACCAATAGATATAAGTCCTCAAAGGGTTTTATTAATATCTATTATTATCCAAGTCTAAGGGTTTACAATAGAGGGTGGGGGCTATATATAGTCCAGCCACAAAACAGGGGTAGTTTCGGAATGAATAGGTAAATTATAGGTTGGGTTACAGGGCACAGGGCCGAACTGAGGCGATCAGGGGCAGGCAGGACCGGTAGTACCGGTCCGGCAACCGGTAGTACCGGTGGTAACCGGTAGTACCGCTTCAGGAGCGGTAGTACCGCTTGAGGGCCTGGAGCTTCCGTCGGAGGCGCCTGTGGCGAGCGGTAGGAGGGGGCGGTAGTACCGGCCACCGGTAGTACCGGTTGCAGGTCCGGTAGTACCGCTGGCTTCTGGGGCGTGGAGCGGTGCTTCCTGTGGCGAGCGGTAGGAGGAGGCGGTAGGACCGCTTGGAGCGGTAGTACCGGTCGTCCCAACCGGTAGTACCGCTTGCGTCTGGCAGCGACTGGTGGCTTCTTCGTACCTGATGATGCACAGAGTTTGCGTGTGAAGTAGCAAGCCATCCAAGGGTGTGTCGAAGTCACACAAGGAGAGGAGCGAGTTCACCTTAGTTTGAAGGAGTTTGGCTCGGGCGCGAGTCATGGGTCCACTTGGGTAGCCCGTGGGAGTAGATGTAGTAGCGGTCGTAGGACGGGCTGCATCACTATGTGAGGGTGATCATAAAGGTGTCTCTCAGGTGATCGGAAAGTACTTGTTGGGTTGTATGTATCGAGATGGAATTTGTCCCTCCCGAGTCGGAGAGATATACTTTGGTCCCACTCGGTAATCGATATCAACACCGCTTGCAAGAACGTGATTAAGGAGTTAATCACAAAGTGATATCGGATTACGGAACAAGTAAAGTACTTGCTGTGAACGAGATTGAACTTGGTATATCGATGCCAACGATCGAATCTCGGGCAAGTAAAATATCGCGTGACGAAGGGAATACATATATGGGATTAATTGAATCCTGACATCGTGGTTCATCCGATATGATCATCGATGAATGTGTGGGAGTCAATATGGGTTTCCAGATCCCGCTGTTGATTATTGATAGAAGATCATGTCTGCATATTCTCGAACCCGTAAGGTCACACACTTAACGTGCATCGATGCTAGGATAGAATGGATAATTGGTTTATGAGTTTTTGTTTGGAGTCTCGGATGAGATCCATGACATCATGAGAGGTTCCAGAATGGTCCGGAGAATAAGATTCATATAAAGGAAAGCAGTTTTTGGATTTCGGAATCGTTTCGGAGTATTCGGTATTGTACCGGAAGGTTCTAAAAGGTTCCGAAATGGGACCAACGTGGGACCACTTGTCAGAGGGCTGCGTGGGCCTAAGGGGGAGTGCCCTGGCCGCTTTGGTCCAGGGGCAAAAGGCCCCAAAGGCCCAGCCCGCTAGCCCTAGGGGAAACCCTAGGGAACCCTTTTAGAAGGAAGGGGGGAAACTTGCCCCCCACTCCACCCTTGGGGCCGCCGCCCTAGGGCTTGGAGGAGGGGCCAAGGGGTCCGGCCAGCCCCCTATATAAAGAGGGCAGGGGCACACCCTCCCCCTCCTACTCCTCCAACCCTAGCCGCCATCCTGCTGCCCCTCCATCTCTCTGTCTCCCGACTACGCGTTGGCGAAGCCCTGCTGCAGAAATTCTCCACCATAAGCACCACGCCGTCGTGCTGTAGATCCAATCTATCTCTCCACCCCACTTGCTGGACCGAGGAAGGAGGAGACGTCGCGACACCGTACGTGTGCATCTCTCAGAGGCGTCGCCACTTGCGGCGTAGGATCGGATTGGATCGGATCGCGAGAAGGAGACGACTAGTACGACTACATCAACCACGTTGAACGTTTCCGCTGTGTGATTTCTTCAAGGGTATGAAGATCTCATCTATCTATCTCGTTGATTGCATCTCCTAGATTAGATCTTGGCTTTCTTGTTCGCATCCGTAGAATTTTTTTGATTTACTATGGTGCGAAACCCTTCAAGGTCCTCGCTGGAGAATAGAACAGGAAGCAGAGGGGTCGGCGACCATGGCGGCACGGGGAGCACCCCAAGGGGGAGCTGCGACCCATACAGCGCCACGACGGTGACCATATGTAACACCCTCAGAATCGGCCCTATGCAAGTTTTAGCGAAACCCGCCAAACCCGCATAGAAACGATTCAAAGGTGCCCACCAGTCACTTTCGTGCGGGTGGAAAGCGAAGTAATATCATTACACAATAGTCCTCGATGGAACCCACAGAACAGATATATACAACGGCGACTCAATGAGTCAAGAATACAGATATACAGTACAAAGATCCAAATCACCTTTAAAACGATATAGCGTCCGAGTACGGACAAGATGCAAATTGAGCTAAGAGCCCTGAAGAATAACCAATGGCGTCCATAACCCTGCCCAGGCCAAGCCGGAAGGGTAACCCTGCTAACGACGTCGATCTCAAAACCTGCTTAAACAAAAGGGGTGCCGACAAAGGGCAAAGGAAAAAGAGAGAGTCGTCAGTACTGAGGCCAGTACACGGCGAGGCTAGAATTCGGCGGTCCTCGCCTACATAGGTATGGTGGACTGAAGCGGCAGCGCGGCATGCACTAAACAACCTATAGAGACTCGATAAAACTGTCGGCTATCAGAGAGGGATAAGAAAGACCTATTCGGAACCAACCTGATGATACCACCAAACATACCCATCCTGGTATTTCCCCCTCGAGACCAAACGAGGAAGTCAACCGAGGAGCTCACACAATTGGTAGTTTTATTTATTCAGTTATCGTTGCAGCAATTACTAGTCAGGTATAGATGGTCATCCTGATAGAATAAGCAGTGGGCACTTTTAGTTAACCTTTCCGTTGTAGTTGCAGCACTTACTAGTTAGATACAATTAGCATGAGATATCCCCAAACCCAGCAGTTGTTGGCACTTTTATTTAGCCATTCCGTTGCAGTGAAGCTGATTACTAGTCATATCGGATACAAGTCAAATTATAACAGTAAACTTTAGTTATAGTTGTCTATGATCGAGAACTGTGCTCCAAGTCGTCCATAACCGCGGACACGACTTTTCGAAAAGATTTAACCCTGCAAGGGTGCACCAAAGTATCCACACGCACTTCGACCCTTTTTGCCAGATCAGTTAACATACACCCATCGGTATGTCAGCGGGGCCTAAGTCATGACGTTTCCTAGACCCAAAGCAAGTACATGGGGGCCACCCCACTAAGCTACCCGCAACGAAGTCGGCCGGTCTCCGAGACGGACTCAGGGTTTGCGTCAATGGCTGTAAACGACTGGGAACCCGAAAATGAGACTGGGCTTGTCGATACCGCGAAAACACTCCGCTTACCTAAACAGTACAAGTGCAGTACCTCGCACAATTTAAATTAAGCAGTAAAGCATGGCATAAGTACAGAATAGTAATAAAGCCCCGAACTACTTGTGGCCCCCAGTTCAATACTTTGAAATCAGGTACTAATCGATGGGGGTGCCCATACACCCCACCTGTGGTTAGCGCGCTCGATCTCGGAACAGGTGTCAAGAACTCGGGGTCCTACGGGACACCAGTGAGCGGTTAAAAACCAAATATTGTCTATTACCCACCGGTGCCTCTGCATTTACCTACTTTCAATTTTAGTTATTAAACAATAATTAAAGCCAAGATCATCTCCAACATTAAACATGCGGCAATACTCCAACAACTGTGGTACTTGACGACATGCAACAGCACTTGAGCAAGCGACTACGACGCGCAGGTCCAACTATCTACCAAACAACAGGTAATAGGATGTGTCCAAGGCAATATAAGGCCGCAAGGGATATCACAGGTACGGAAACTAGAGCATCGCAACACAGATAGCAATAGATCAACAGGGGGGAATAAATACTATAAAAGTAAGATAGGTAGAAAGGGGGAGGTGCTTGCCTGAAAAACATTGCCGAAGATTCATCCGAAGAACGGGCGTCACTCGCATCAACTCATCGGCCTAGTCCGTGAAGAAGCAAAACACTAGCACAAACACCGGATGCACTATTTAATACTATGACAGAAGATCGAGCATGATGCATGTATGATGTATGACATGGAAAAGGTGCAATGCAATTAGGCAATATTAAACGGAACCGGGGTCTCGACAATTAATTAGGTGGTTCATGTTGTTTAGCTACCCCGCAATTTAAATGTTGTCTTAACAAGGCAATTATATCATCGGTTCGATGCACAAATTTAAATGGGGCCAATATAAGACTAGATCGCCCGCATATGGCCTCCATATTTAATTATGAGATGAATTGGCATAAGGCCCCCAAACACCCACAAATATGTATGCAAACATGAACAAGTTGATATGCAACAATTCACATAGGTATCAATTTATAAAATAGGGCTCGAGGGAAAGGGTCACACATTAGGGGGGGCTCAACGATCTTGGTGGCTCCGAGGGTTCAGGGATCGGTCTTCGGGGTCTCGGCGTTCCGGGGTCTCTGCCATCGAATCCAATACGCAGCACTTGGTGGTTCCGGGAAGAAGGCCATGTCGATCCAGGAGCGACAATCTTCGGGTTCGGGATGAGAGCTTCCCAGGAAGTAGATCTTGGAATATGTGCCGAGGTCTTCAGGAGATCTTGATGGAGACACGGATACGCAGATCGATGTGTACGGTATGGATTCGCGGTGCTTGAGCAGCCCCAACGCCTCACTCCACCACATACCATCTGCTCTGCTGCACCAACATCTCACCACACATCTTCTGTCGGGCGTCGCACTGGGGCCCGATCATGAGCAACACTGGCAGGAAACCACCAAGGTGTGGAGCAGGGCACCCAGAGGCGGTCACAGCATACTACAGGGCCGGCCGACAAAGGGATGCGGGGCGAGCTGCTTACAGGGATGATCCCAAGGCGACGGCGCTCGCTGGAAGTGCTTGCCTCGCAGGGCCGAGCAGCCGAGGAAGCCGGGGAGAGATCATTGCAGGGGCGACTGCGGCAGACGGTGGCGAGGCGAGGCCGACGCAGGGCTCGCGGGAGGCATGCGGGAGGAGGGGGTCGCGGAGGGGATCCGGGCGACGCTTGCGGCAGCGCACTGGAGAGCTACCGCCGGCGGCAGGGCTCGCAGGAGAGAGGAGGAACGACAGCGAGGTTGCAGGCCAGCGACTAGGCCAACGAGGAGAAGCCGAGCGGTGGCTCCAGGCGGCGGCCGGGTCCTGCTGCTGGTTGAGGCGAGGCGGGGAGATGGGGTTTGATGGATAGGGGTTGCTGGCGGAGGCGAGCTCAGGGCGGGGACGGGCTCGCAGGCGCAAGGGCGGCCGGGTGCAGGCCGACGAGGACGCCCAGGTGCCGGCGGCGATGCCGCTTAATGGGGAGGCGGGCTCGGCCTCAAGGCAGCCAGGGATCGTGCGTGTGTGGAGAGGGGGTGGCGGCGGCAGATGGGGAGGCGCGAGCGAGGACGGGCAAGGGCGGCGGCTCTGGCGGCGACCGGGAGGAGGGAGGCGGCGCATCGAGGCAGAGAGGAGGGCGCGGGCGCTCGGGAGGAGGAATAGGTGTGGTGGACTGGGACTTGCGGCAGGGACCTGATCGCGTTTTGGAAAAGATTAGGAGGGGGTGGCTGCAAAGTGTCAAAGAGGAGGTTGCTGGGATGGTTCGGTGTGTGCGTGGTGTGTGGCTGCAGCGTGGTGGGGCCCAGGGGTGACGGTAGGTGGCGGCCAGGCAGGTCAGCGCGGCGACGTGGCGCACTGCGAGTGGAGGAGGTGATGTGGCTGGTTGGTGGAGGAAGGCGGGTAGACTAGGTTTAGGTAGAAAAAGGGTTTGGGGTGGCTCTGGTTTTTGTACTGGGGGGTGGCCGACTAGGTCGGATCGACCCGGTTTGGCTGCCCCCTAAAAATAAAATAAATATTTTAATATTTAAAACGGGGCTTTTGAAATCCATTGGTAGACGAAACAAAATAATCCGGAGACCCGGGTTTTGGATTTGAAATAAAGGCGGGGTATTTAGAAAACAAAATATGCTTTTTGAAAATAGTTTAGACAAAAACCATGCAGGATGATGACGATGCTCCAATGCAATGTGGCATGATGACATGAGCATGCGGTCATGATGATGCAATGCACAAAAATAACGCGATTTTCTAGTAGTGGTTTTTGCGGGGCGCCACAATTCGACACCACTAACAATGGATCTCGCCCTCGAGATCCGCCTCATGGTACCGGTAAGAAGGGCGGCGATCTGAATCTTCTCGCATCGTGTAGATCCTCGCGACACCACTAACAAGAGGTCGTTGTTCGTGATCGTCGAGAGAACACTCCGGGAACAAAAGGCCGAAGGTAGAGGTATCAACAAATAAAGCCACCTCTAGCTTCGATGGAAAGAGGGAACCGATGCATTCTCATCCACTTCAATGTACACAAGCGAATAGAGTGAGTAGTCGGCATGGGGGCCAATCCATCACGCACCCAAACTATTACTCTGCACAATCAGTAGAAAAGCGTGCAACCATTCTCGGAATCAGACTGAAGATCTCGACAATCGAGGTTCAGGAACAAAGGAGTGATGCAGACTCTGCATCGGATCTGGCGTAGATGATGTCGTCGCGTCAGAAAGCACCGGAAGGCACAAGAAGGAACAAAGAGAAGTCCACCAGACGAAGGATTCCTCGGATAGCATGAAGACCAGATGTAGCAACACCGTTACCAAAGGAGGAAGCGAAACCCTGAAGGTACGATGGAACCCAACCACGAGAAATCCTGGACTCGAAGAGAGAGAAGAGAGCGGATTCAAAACACGCAGAGGTGAGAGGAGAGCAGCAGAGGGGTAAGGAGTAAAATCAGACCTAATCAGAACTATCCAACCGATTTTGCAAAAATAGTTTTGACACTCTACTTCGGCCGTTAGCTAGGTTATCCTACAGGCTGGACTTGTGGGGTATCGCAACTGCTGAGCTCTGATACCACTCTGTAACACCCTCAGAATCGGCCCTATGCAAGTTTTAGCGAAACCCGCCAAACCCGCATAGAAACGATTCAAAGGTGCCCACCAGGCACTTTCGTGCGGGTGGAAAACGAAGTAATATCATTACACAATAGTCCTCGATGGAACCCACAGAACAGATATATACAACGGCGACTCAATGAGTAAAGAATACAGATATACAGTACAAAGATCCAAATCACCTTTAAAACGATATAGTGTCCGAGTATGGACAAGATGCAAATTGAGCTAAGAGCCCTGAAGAATAACCAATGGCGTCCATAACCCTGCCCAGGCCAAGCCGGAAGGGTAACCCTGCTAACGACGTCGATCTCAAAACCTGATTAAACAAAAGGGGTGCCGACAAAGGGCAAAGGAAAAAGAGAGAGCGGTCAGTACTGAGGCCAGTACACGGAGAGGCTAGAATTCGGCGGTCCTCGCCTACATAGGTATGGTGGACTGAAGCGGCAGCGCGGCATGCACTAAACAACCTATAGAGACTCGATAAAACTGTCGGCTATCAGAGAGGGATAAGAAAGACCTATTCGGAACCAACCTGATGCTACCACCAAACATACCCATCCTGGTATTTCCCCCCTCGAGACCAAACGAGGAAGTCAACCGAGGAGCTCACACAGTTGGCAGTTTTATTTATTCAGTTATCATTGCAGCAATTACTAGTCAGGTATAGATGGTCATCCTGATAGAATAAGCAGTGGGCACTTTTAGTTAACCTTTCCGTTGTAGTTGCAGCACTTACTAGTCAGATACAATTAGCATGAGATATCCCCAAACCCAGCAGTTGTTGGTACTTTTATTTAGCCATTCCGTTGCAGTGAAGCTGATTACTAGTCATATCGGATACAAGTCAAATTATAACAGTAAACTTTAGTTATAGTTGTCTATGATCGAGAACTGTGCTCCAAGTCTTCCATAACCGCGGACACGGCTTTTCGAAAAGATTTAACCCTGCAGGGGTGCACCAAAGTATCCACACGCACTTCGACCCTTTTTGCCAGATCAGTTAACATACACCCATCGGTATGTCGGCGGGGCCTAAGTCATGACGTTTCCCAGACCCAAAGCAAGTACATGGGGGCCACCCCACTAAGCTACCCGCAACGAAGTCGGCCGGTCTCCGAGACGGACTCAGGGTTTGCGTCAATGGCTGTAAACGACTGGGAACCCAAAAATGAGACTGGGCTTGTCGATACCGTGAAAACACTCCTCTTACGTAAACAGTACAAGTGCAGTACCTCGCACAATTTAAATTAAGCAGTAAAGCATGGCATAAGTACAGAATAGTAATAAAGCCCCGAACTACTTGTGGCCCCCAGTTCAATACTTTGAAATTAGGTACTAATCGATGGGGGTGCCCATACACCCCACCTGTGGTTAGCGCGCTCGATCTCGGAACAGGTGTCAAGAACTCGGGGTCCTACGGGACACCAGTGAGCGGTTAAAAACCAAATATTGTCTATTACCCACCGGTGCCTCTGCATTTACCTACTTTCAATTTTAGTTATTAAACAATAATTAAAGCCAAGATCATCTCCAACATTAAACATGCGGCAATACTCCAACAACTGTGGTACTTGACGACACGCAACAGCACTTGAGCAAGCGACTACGACGCGCAGGTCCAACTATCTACCAAACAACAGGTAATAGGATGTGTCCAAGGCAATATAAGGCCGCAAGGGATATCACGGGTACGGAAACTAGAGCATCGCAACACAGATAGCAATAGATCAACAAGGGGGGAATAAATACTATAAAAGTAAGATAGGTAGAAAGGGGGAGGTGCTCGCCTGAAAAACATTGCCGAAGATTCATCTGAAGAACGGGCGTCACTCGCATGAACTCATCGGCCTAGTCCGTGAAGAAGCAAAACACTAGCACAAACACCGGATGCACTATTTAATACTATGACAGAAGATCGGGCATGATGCATGTATGATGTATGACATGGCAAAGGTGCAATGCAATTAGGCAATATTAAACGGAACCGCGGTCTCGACAATTAATTAGGTGGTTCATGTTGTTTAGCTACCCCGCAATTTAAATGTTGTCTTAACAAGGCAATTATATCATCGGTTCGATGCACAAATTTAAATGGGGCCAATATAAGACTAGATCGCCCGCATATGGCCTCCATATTTAATTATGAGATGAATTTGGCATAATGCCCCCAAACACCCACAAATATGTATGCAAACATGAACAAGTTGATATGCAACAATTCACATAGGTATCAATTTATAAAATAGGGCTCGAGGGAAAGGGTCACACATTAGGGGGGGCTCAACGATCTTGGTGGCTCCGAGGGTTCAGGGATCGGTCTTCGGGGTCTCGGCGTTCGGGGGTCTCTGCCATCGAATCCAATACGCAGCACTTGGTGGTTCCGGGAAGAAGGCCATGTCGATCCAGGAGTGACAATCTTCGGGTTCGGGACGAGAGCTTCCCAGGAAGTAGATCTTGGAATCTGTGCCGAGGTCTTCAGGAGATCTTGATGGAGACACGGATACGCAGATCGATGTGTACGGTATGGATTCACGGTGCTTGAGCAGCCCCAACGCCTCACTCCACCACATACCATCTGCTCTGCTGCACCAACATCTCACCACACATCTTCTGTCGGGCGTCGCACTGGGGCCCGATCATGAGCAACACTGGCAGGAAACCACCAAGGTGTGGAGCAGGTCACCCAGAGGCGGTCACGGCATACTACAGGGCCGGCCGACAAAGGGCTGCGGGGCGAGATGCTTACAGGGATGATCCCAAGGCGACGGCGCTCGCTGGAAGTGCTTGCCTCGCAGGGCCGAGCAGCCGAGGAAGCCCGGGAGAGATCATTGCAGGGGCGACTGCGGCAGACGGTGGCGAGGCGAGGCCGACGCAGGGCTCGCGGGAGGCATGCGGGAGGAGGGGGTCGCGGAGGGGATCCGGGCGACGCTTGCGGCAGCGCACTGGAGAGCTACCGCCGGCGGCAGGGCTCGCAGGAGAGAGGAGGAACGACAGCGAGGTTGTAGGCCAGCGACTAGGCCGACGAGGAGAAGCCGAGCGGCGGCTCCAGGCGGCGGCCGGGTCCTGCTGCTGGTTGAGGCGAGGCGGGGAGATGGGGTTTGATGGATAGGGGTTGCTGGCGGAGGCGAGCTCAGGGCGAGGACGGGCTCGCAGGCGCAAGGGCGGCCGGGTTCAGGCCGACGAGGACGCCCAGGTGCCGGCGGCGATGCCGCTTGATGGGGAGGCGGGCTCGGCCTCAAGGCGGCCAGGGATCGTGCGTGTGTGGAGAGGGGGTGGCGGCGGCAGATGGGGAGGCGCGAGCGAGGACGGGCAAGGGCGGTGGCTCTGGCGGCGACCGGGAGGAGGGAGGCGGCGCATCGAGGCAGAGAGGAGGGCGCGGGCGCTCGGGAGAAGGAATAGGTGTGGTGGACTGGGACTTGCGGCAGGGACCTGATCGCGTTTTGGAAAAGATTAGGAGGGGGTGGCTGCAAAGTGTCAAAGAGGAGGTTGCTGGGATGGTTCGGTGCGTGCGTGGTGTGTGGCTGCAGCGTGGTGGGGCCCAGGGGTGACGGTAGGTGGCGGCCAGGCAGGTCAGCACGACGACATGGCGCGCTGCGAGTGGAGGAGGTGATGTGGCTGGTTGGTGGAGGAAGGCGGGTAGACTAGGTTTAGGTAGAAAAAGGGTTTGGGGTGGCTCTGGTTTTTGTACTGGGGGGTGGCCGACTAGGTCGGATCGACCCGGTTTGGCTGCCCCCTAAAAATAAAATAAATATTTTAATATTTAAAACGGGGCTTTTGAAATCCATTGGTAGACGAAACAAAATAATCCGGAGACCCGGGTTTTGGATTTGAAATAAAGGCGGGGTATTTAGAAAACAAAATATGCTTTTCGAAAATAGTTTAGACAAAAACCATGCAGGATGATGACGATGCTCCAATGCAATGTGGCATGATGACATGAGCATGCGGTCATGATGATGCAATGCACAAAAATAACGCGATTTTCTAGTAGTGGTTTTTGCGGGGCGCCACACCATAGCCATGCCTAGGTGATGCAGCCCGTCCTACGACCGCTACTACATCTACTCCCACGAGCTCCCCAAGTGGACCCATGACTCGCGCCCGAGCTAAGCTCCTCCAAGCCAAGGTTAACTCGCTCCTTTCCTTGTGTGACTTCGACACACCCTTGGATGGTTTGCTACTTCATACGCATACACTGTGCATCATCAGGTACGAAGAGAAGGACCCAAGGAACGGAGGAAACAGAGCGGAAGCAACCAGTCGCTGCTAGACGCCAGCGGTACTACCGGTTGAGTCGACCGGTACTACCGGTTCAAGCGGTCCTACCGGCCCCAGCTACCGGAAGCTCCAGGAAGAACCACTCCACGCCCGAGACGCCAGCGGTACTACCGGCCCAGCAACCGGTACTACCGGACAGCGGTACTACCGCCCCCTCCTACCGCTCGCTACAGGCGCCTCCGACGGAAGCTCCAGGCCCGCCAGCGGTACTACCGCCCCCGGAGCGGTACTACCGGTTGCGACCGGTACTACCGGTCCTGACTGAATCTGAACGCATGAGTTCGGCCCAGCGCCCTGTACCCCTTTCTATATTTTCCTAATTCGTTCCGAAACTACCCCTGTTTTGTGGCTGGACTATATATATCGCCACCCTCTATTGTAAACCCTAGACTTGGATAATAATAGATTAAGGAAACCCTTTGAGGAACTTATATCTATTGGTCTCATGCTCCTACCAAGGAGCACCGGATTATCCACCCCCCTCTTGGATCTTGCCTAGTGCGTTCAAGTTGTACAAGGCCTTGGGTTCTCGGTTTCTCGCCCCCAAGTCGTCAAGGTCTCACCAAGCACCTCGTCCCCCATTGTTGGCGTGGAGAGCGAGCTTCGCCCAACACCGATCCTAGGGATTATGTTGGACCGGTTGCCACCAGCGTGAGTTATCGGTGTGTATCGTGTTTTGTGTGCGTGAGTTCGTCAGGTTCTTCGTGTGCGTGTGTTCGTGGATTTCATCCCCTTTCCCCTTTCACCGCTTTACCCTCGATTCCCGCGGAGATTCGTGAAAGATCGGGCCAACCCAAGGGTTACCCCATAACATATTGGTATCAAGAGCACGGTTGATCACGAATTTCCCCCCAATTTTTCTTTGACCCCCCTTAAAATCGAAAATCCCACCAAAATGAGCCCCAATTTGCCTTCGGATCGATCTTTGGATTTGGTGAGTTTTTCGTGGTTTTGGTCCATAGATCTGTTGCTTTTGGAGTCGATCTATAACCCCTGTTGTTCCTAGCCTAGCCTTTCGGTCGGATCACCACGAATTTGAGGATTTTGTCAATTTGATCTCGTTCCAGTTCCGTGCCTTGCGGTACTACCGGTCGTACAAGCGGTACTACCGCAAGTCACCGGTACTACCGGTCGCACAAGCGGTACTACCGGTGGCTGCCAGCGGTACTACCGCTCGCCTCTAACCGTGTTTCTTTGCCCTTTGACGCCTCAATTTCGTTTGCTGACTTTTCCACTTCACTTGTTCGTGTTTCGCGTGTTTGTCGCCATTTTCACAACAGCTTCCGCATCAAGGTCACCACGCGCTCAAAGACACCGCGACACTCGAACATTTCCCCCACCAACGGTTGCAAGTCGTCAACAATACCGAAGGTATAACTTGCACCACTTTGACAGCCCATATCTTCCTTGTGTGTATCTATCCTATGAGAGCAACTCATTTTGTGTTTGTCTAAGCATTGTGCACTTGCCATTGGAAAGTGAGAGTGTGAGGGCAAATACAAAAGTTAACATAGTAGCATAGAAAGAGAGAAAAAGAGAAAGAATAAAAAAAAAGATAAAATAGAAAGATACATAGTCTCCCAATACAAAGAGAATACCAAGCTTGTAAGCCAACAAGAGAGAGGAAAAGAGCGCACCAAGGCAAGTGCACAAATCTATTGCTTATCCTCTTTTGGCAAACGAGTTGTGGTCTCTCCTTGAGTTGGCACGACAACCGAGCGTAGTCTTCGTTAGGACCTTTTGTGCTCATTTTCATAGTCGTGCTAACCCCTTTTTCTCCACGTGTGTGTTTTCCGTGTTTTTGTAGATCGTATCCTTTTGCTTTTGATCTTTGGTTCTTTACCACGTAGAACAATAACCTTTTTCTTGGATCGTTTCGCTTGGTTTTCCACAATCCTAACCTTCCACCAAAAGCTTTTGAGCGTTGTAGCATATTTGTGTGCGAGTTTCTTGCCCATTTCACTTTGCACGCTGTTCGCTCATTGGTGTGGCAATTGGTTTGATATAATCTCCAAGGTGAGGTAAAAGGCTAACCCTCCGCACCCTTATTCTCCATATACAACCCGTGTTGGCTTTTCATCATGGACAGGCATGGAGAGCCATTCCAACCACCACAACCTCCGGAGGATGACACACAATTCATGACAAGATGGGACCATTGGAAGGTCCGAGGAGAATTCAACTACCGTTGTGAAGCTCTTGAGCGGCGCCAAGATGAACAATTTAGCGAGGCCCGTGTAGAATTCAAGAACATCGACAACCGCTTCGAAGAAGTCCGTGGCCAAATGCATGCCATGCAACACAACCTCGGTCATCAAAATGAAGCTCTTGGTCGTGCACTCGCCTCAACGGATGAGAAGCTTCAACGCCTCATTGATGGACTAGCAAGGCCACGCTCGCGCGAATCAAGCTCATCGCGGCACTCCTCAAGTGAATCAAGTGCACCTCGCCGTCACGCTTCAAGGCACCGGGATGGACCCGTTCTTCAATCCATGAGCTCGTCGCAAGCGGTACCATCTCCGCGTCACGCCGCAACGTCAAGCTATGATGGTGACCTCTCCGCAAGACCTCCACGACGTGAAGCGAACCGGCCACAACCAAGGGCACTTGTGATTCAACAAGAGCAACCTCACATGGACCACCAAGGCCATCGCCGTCGACATGTTCCTTCAACAACAAGTGAAGCATCCGAAGAGGATGAACAAGATCACCGTCGACGTGAAGCACTCGAAGATCCTCCAAGGCGTCATCATCGACATGATCGTCCACGTCGGCAACATGATGGTCATGACGAGCCTCCTCTACATCAAGAAGAAGAAGAAGAGCAGCCCATTGCGCATGCGGCTCGACGTCCTCCTCGCCACAGGGCGCAAGACAATGCTCCTCGGCACCACCCACGACAAGAACAAGAGCAAGCTCCCCAAGCTCGTCGTGAGGACCATCAACCTCCTCCTCGTCCTCAACCGCATCAACAAAACGAGCAAGCTCCCCAAGCTCATCGTCAAAACCAAGTTCCACCACCAAACACGGCACCTCAACAACCGCAAGAGCAACGCAACCATAACCAAGCAAGACATGAGAGCTCGGATGATGATGATGACCGCCCAAATCTTGGCAACCGCCGCAATGGAGAAGAAACTTTCGGCAAGCTCAAATTCACCATGCCAAAGTTCACCGGTTCCAATGAGCCCGAGGAATATCTCTCGTGGGAACTCAAGGTCGACAAGATCTTCCGCATGCACAACTATAGCAATGACAAGATGATGGCCATGGCATCCCTCGAGTTTGATGAGTATGCCAACCTTTGGTGGGAACAAGTCCAACTCGCTCGCGAAGCAAAAGAAGAGCCTCCAATCGCAACTTGGCAAGATATGAAGGCTCATATGAGATCCCGCTTTGTTGCTTCACACTACACGCGTGACCTTTTCAACAAGCTTCAAACGCTTAGTCAAGGGACAAAGACCGTGGAAGAGTACTTCAAGCAAATGGAGCTCAACATGATCCGTGCAAACATTGAAGAGCGAGATGAACAAACAATGGCACGTTTCCTCAATGGCTTGAACCATCCCATCAAGCGCATCACCGAGTTCCAAAAGTACAACAACATGGTTGAGCTTGTGCACATCGCATCGAAGGCCGAGCGTCAAGTGCAAGAGGACATCAAGTACAACAAGCTAAAGACGTACTTCACCTTCAAGCAAGCACCAACCACTACTCCAACAACACCAAGTGGAAGCTCCTCAAGTACCACCAAGCTTCCCTTCAAGCCAACTCTCCCTCAAGGAAAACAGCCCCCAAGTGGCAAACACACAAGGGATGATCAACCATTCAATGGTGAATGCTACAAGTGTGGAGGCAAAGGGCACAAGTCGAACGCATGTGGGAACAAGAAAGTTTTGTTCATTCATGACAACAACGATGAAGAATACTTGAGTGAGGAAGAGTTTGATGCAAGGGTCAAGGAAGCCATGGCAAGGCAACATTTGGAAGAGGACCAAGAACTTCTTGTGTGTGAGCATGACGCAAGTCCATCGCTTGTGGTCACAAGGGTCTTGACTACCCTAGTCAATGAGAATGAAGACCAACGCTCGAACATCTTCCAAACTCGTGCCGGCATCAATGGGAAGTCCATCAAAGTTGTCATCGATGGAGGGAGTTGCCACAACCTTGCAAGTACGGAATTGTGTGAGAAACTCAAACTCACCCTCCATCCGCATAAACACCCCTACCATATCCAATGGCTAAGTGACCAAGGATCCGTCAAGATCAAGCACACCGTCTCGGTGACGTTCTCAATTGGGCACTACAAGGACACAGTGGAATGTGACGTGGTCCCAATGACGGTTTGCCATATTTTGCTCGGAAGGCCGTGGCAATATGACAAGCGTGCTTTGCATGATGGTCACTCAAACACTTATACCTTCAAATGGCTTGATAAAACTTGTGTGTTGCAACCAATGACTCCTAGCCAAATAATTGCGGACAATGCAAAGGCTTTAGCGAGGGCGCAATACACAAAAACACCTTGTGAGAAGAGTGGTGAGCGAGAGAACCACACCATAGTGAGTGAGAGCTACAAGCCAAACTCGAGTGGAAAAACTAAGAGTGTTCTTCTTGCCACCAAAAGTGAGATGAGAGAAGTGCGGAACAACCCATCCATCTTGCACTATGTCCTTGTATGCAAGGGACTAGCGCAAGGAACTAACGACTTGACAAATGTTCCTCCTTCTTTGATGGCTATTTTGCAGGAATTCCAAGATGTATTTCCCGAAGAGCTTCCTCATGGCCTTCCTCCTCTTCGTGGAATCGAGCACCGCATCGACCTCATACCCGGAGCACCACTCCCGAACCGCGCCGCGTATCGCACGAACCCGGAAGAGACGAAGGATATCGAACGTCAAATCAACCAACTCGTCTCCAAAGATTTGATCCAAGTAAGCACTATCCCAAGCGCGGTCCCCGTGATTCTAGTTCCAAAAACGGATGATACGTTGCGGTTATGCATGGACTGTCGTCCAATCAATGCTATCACCGTGCGTTATCGACATCCTATTCCGCGTCTTGATGACATGCTTGATGAGTTATGTGGAGCCACTATATTTTCGAAAATTGATCTTCGTAGTGGTTACCATCAAATTCGCATGGCCGAAGGTGATGAGTGGAAAACCGCCTTCAAGACCAAGCTTAGTCTCTATGAATGGTTGGTTATGCCTTTTGGCTTATCTAACGCCCCATCTACCTTCATGCGCCTCATGAACCATATTTTGAGATCTCTCATTGGGAAGAGTGTAGTTGTTTACTTTGATGACATCCTTGTCTATAGCAAGTCACTAGAGGAGCATGTTACTCATGTTAAGGAGGTCCTTCAAATCCTTCGTCATGAAAAGCTTTATGCTAATCTCCCAAAGTGCACTTTTGCAAAAGACAAGCTGATTTTCCTTGGTTTTGTTGTGTCTTCTAATGGCATTGAAGTTGATGTCTCAAAAGTCAAGGACATACGAGATTGGCCCACCCCTACAAATGTTAGTGAACTTCGTAGTTTTCATGGGTTGGCTGGCTTCTACCGTCGCTTTGTGAAAGACTTTTCTACCATTGCTTGCCCCCTCAACGAATTGACCAAGAAAAATGTCACGTTCATTTGGGGAAAAGCACAACAAAAGGCTTTTGATGAGCTCAAAAAGAGGCTCACCGAAGCACCACTTCTTGTATTACCGGATTTCACAAAAACCTTTGAGATTGAATGTGACGCTAGTGGTATTGGCATTGGTGGCGTCCTTATGCAAAATGGGCGTCCTATTGCTTACCATAGTGAGAAACTTGATGGCGCATGCCTCAATTATCCCATTTATGACAAAGAACTTTTTGCCTTGGTTCGAGTTCTTCAAGTGTGGCAACACTATGTTTGGCCCAAAGAATTTATCATCCATTCCGACCATGAGTCGTTGAAGTATCTTAAGGGCCAAGCCAATTTGAGTAAACGGCACGCAAAATGGGTTGAGTTCATGGAGTCTTTTCCTTACATTCTCAAATACAAGAAGGGCAAAGAAAATGTGGTAGCGGACGCCTTGTCTCGCAAAAAAATAAGCCTTCTTACACGACTCGAAGTAAATGTCTTGGGTCTTGAGGACATCAAATCTTTGTACGCGTCCGACCCTTTGTTTGGACCAATATTTGCAAAATGTTCAATAGACAAAGGGATTGATGATTTCTATTTGCATAAGGGTTTTCTTTTCAAACAAAACAAGCTTTGCATTCCGAAATCGTCTCTCCAACTTTTGCTTCTTCAAGAGTCCCATGGTGGAGGCCTTATGGGTCACTTTGGCCGTGCCAAGACATATGACATGCTCTCCACTCACTACTTTTGGCCAAAGATGAAGCGCGACGTGGAGCGCCACGTCCAACGATGCACTACATGTATCCAAGCTAAGTCTAAGTCCAACCCGTTTGGTCTTTATATGCCACTACCTATTCCTCATGCACCTTGGTCGGACATTAGCATGGACTTTGTGTTAGGCTTGCCTAGATCTAAACATGGACATGATTCTATATTTGTAGTAGTGGATCGTTTTTCAAAAATGGCACATTTCATTCCGTGCCATAAGACCGATGATGCTTCACATGTAGCAAATTTGTTTTTCAGGGAAATAATTCGGCTGCACGATGTGCCAAGAACAATCGTCTCTGACTGCGACGTCAAATTCATGAGCTACTTCTGGAAGACTCTCATGGCCAAGCTCGGCATCAAGCTCCTGTTCTCGTCCGCCTTGCATCCTCAAACCGATGGACAAACCGAGGTCGTCAATCGAAGTCTTGGCACACTCCTCCGGGTGTTGATAAAGAAGAACCTTAAAGAATGGGAGGAATGTATTCCACATGCCGAGTTCGCCTACAACCGCGCCAAGCACTCCACCACCATGAGGAGCCCGTTCATGATCGTCTACGGCTTCGAGCCTCTCACCGCGCTCGATATCCTTCCACTTCCACTTCATGAACGTGTCAATATGGACGTTGTCAAGCGTGCCCAAACAATGAAGAAACTCCATGAAGACACTCGAGCTACGATCGAGCAACAGTTCCTTCGCTAAGCATCAAGGCTAAACAGGAACAAAAAAGAGATGATCTTCGAAGAGGGCGACCTTGTGTGGATCCACTTGAGTAAAGACCGCTTCCCCAAGGAACGCGACTCCAAGCTAAATCCAAGAGGTGATGGACCATTCAAGGTGCTAAAGAGGATCAACACCAACGCCTATATCATCGATATACCAACATCGAAGTACCTTGTGAGCTCGACATTCAATGTCAAGGACCTCTCACCCTACCATGGAGAAGATGAAGTTGAGAAGGTTGAAGAGTCGAGGACGACTCTTTCCCAAGGGGGGGAGCTGATGCAGCCCGTCCTACGACCGCTACTACATCTACTCCCACGAGCTCCCCAAGTGGACCCATGACTCGCGCCCGAGCTAAGCTCCTCCAAGCCAAGGTTAACTCGCTCCTTTCCTTGTGTGACTTCGACACACCCTTGGATGGTTTGCTACTTCATACGCATACACTGTGCATCATCAGGTACGAAGAGAAGGACCCAAGGAACGGAGGAAACGGAGCGGAAGCAACAAGTCGCTGCCAGACGCCAGCGGTACTACCGGTTGAGCCGACCGGTACTACCGTTTCAAGCGGTCCTACCGGCCCTAGCTACCGGACGCTCCAGGAAGAACCACTCCACGCCCCAGACGCTAGCGGTACTACCGGACCAGCAACCAATACTACCGGACAGTGGTACTACCGCCCCCTCCTACCGCTCGCTACAGGCGCCTCCGACGGAAGCTCCAGGTCCTCCAGCGGTACTACCGCCCCCAGAGCGGTACTACCGGTTGCGACCGGTACTACCGGTTGCCCGACCGGTACTACCGGTCCTGACTGAATCTGAACGCATGAGTTCGGCCCAGCGCCCTGTACCCCTTTCTATATTTTCCTAATTCGTTCCGAAACTACCCCTGTTTTGTGGCTGGACTATATAGCCCCCACCCTCTATTGTAAAACCTAGACTTGGATAATAATAGATTAAGGAAACCATTTGAGGAACTTATATCTATTGGTCTCATGCTCCTACCAAGGAGCACCGGATTATCCACCCCCCTCTTGGATCTTGCCTAGTGCGTTCAAGTTGTACAAGGCCTTGGGTTCTCGGTTTCTCGCCTCCAAGTCGTCAAGGTCTCACCAAGCACCTCGTCCCCCGTTGTTGGCGTGGAGAGCGAGCTTCGCCCAACACCGATCCTAGGGATTATGTTGGACCGGTTGCCATCGGCGTGAGTTATCGGTGTGTATCGTGTTTTGTGTGCGTGAGTTCGTCGGGTTCTTCGTGTGCGTGTGTTCGTGGATTTCATCCCCTTTCCCCCTTTCACCGCTTTACCCTCGATTCCCGCGGAGATTCGTGAAAGATCGGGCCAACCCAAGGGTTACCCCATAACACTAGGGGCGAGGTGAATCACCACGGCGCATGACAACAGCGGCGGCGCCAGGATCAACGCCAACCCCAAACCCACCCTAGGGTTTGGGACGACGTCGATCTGGTCGCAGGAGGGCTCCATGTCCAAATCTAGTTGGACAGGAGGGAAGAGCGGGGTCGACAACCTCTTCCTGCACCACGGCGGCGGCCAGGGCGGTCCACGACGGCGGGAATCGCCGGCGGCGACATCACTGACCACGGGGTCAGGGAAGGAGAAGGAGAGGGGTGTGCTTGAGAGAGAAGACAGCGAGTGAGTTGGACTGAAAACCCTTCGGGGTGCTGTTTTGATCTTTACCTACTGGGCCACTTGGGCCCAATAAGCCCAAATGGCCAGGCCAAGTCATTTAGAGTGTGTTTTAATAAATAGGAAAAGACCAAAATGCCCTTAAGCTTAATTAAATTCTAGAAAATAAAATAAAAGTCCAAAAATTATAAATAAAATATTTTTGGATTAAAAATAATTCAAACTATCCAAATAAATTAAGAAATAAAATTTTAAACATATAAATTTTATTAAGAATTTTGTAACTTAAATATTCTTATGGAATTTTACAAAATTATTGAAAGATGATAAAAATAAATAAAAATCACTTTCATTGTTATTAATATTGTAGTATTTTATAAAAATACTAAACAAATATTTAATAACAGTTTTTGATATTTAAGTAATAATTCTTAAAGGCATTATTAAATCAATAAAATACAAATAAAAGGGAAATAAAATAAAAAATACAATATTCTATTATAAATATTAAAAACTAATATTTATAAATCCTTTATTATTAAAAAGAACTTTTATAATAATGGGGAGAATGCATCAAGTTAAATGATGCATTACATTACTTTGCATAATCATTTTGCTTCTTTAAATATTGTCCTTACGAGGAAATAATGATGTTTTTGTATAAAATTGTAGACATAGAAGCTCAAGGTCTAGTGCAAGCATCAGACTTCACTACCTTGCAATCACAAGGCAAGTTCATCACTTGCTCATGTCCTTTGAAGAGTCTTTATCAAAGTATTTGCGAATTGTGTGTTATCATCTACACTTTAGAAAAAGAAAACAATATTTTCTCAAGATACTAAATCTTAGATATCATCCTAAGTGATGATATGATGGAGCAATAGAACTTAAGGTTCTAATTGCACTAATGATGAACAATTAGGAATTAATAACCCATGACATCAGTGATTCTAGCGCCGTATATTACGCATTAACCATGAGATTTGGAATGGGACGGAGAAGTCAGCTATATCCTTTTCCTCTTGTATGGAGGCAAGACGACCTTAACGTGACGTTGTGATTCTTTTTGTGGATCCAACATATGGGTGGGCACCCTTACGCCCCACACTTTTGGTGTCTAGATTATCTATGAATGGTGTTTAGGGAGATAGTCCATGTAAATGGTACTAATCCGGGCATCCTAGGTCATAGAGTCTTCGGGAACTCATCAGGGTTTTAGCTTGCCCGAAAGGGGGCTTAACAAAGGTGAGCTAGCCCGAAGGATCATGCAGACATATGAGGTCGCGGAGAGGACAGTGATTGGCTTGGACCAACTACTGGGCCCCACATCATGGAATTGTGGATGGGAAAGTACGCCCGGTTGTGCAACAAGGAGTTGATCTCTCATGGGAAAAGTAACGCACCTCTGTAGAGTGTAAGAATTGTAACTTGTTACTCCCTATTCCGGGAAGGAGCTACGAACGCGGCAGGAAAGGAACTCCATGAAAGTTCTTGTCAACCTGTGAAGGCTGGTGGTCATAGATTTTCATAATAAAATCAACCTTTGAAGAAAGATTTACGAAAATTGCATAGTGCCAACGACTAATAGTCCGAGGTGGTAGATAGAGCATCAAACTTCCTACCTTGCATATAATGAATTTGCTGGGTAATGGTGTTACTCATCCTTTTGTTTGAATCCTTGCTTAGACTCTGAGAATCCCGAAGATACTCTAATGTATGCATCTGAGAGTCAAGAGGAGGTCTTCAATGAAGAGCCTAACTTGTATGGAGCCGTAGAAGGGGAGGACTACGACATCGTCTATGGAGGAGAGTTCCAGGAGTCCGAATAATTACTATAATTCTAGTAACCACTTGAGCTGAGCATCATGAACAATATACAACAATAAGTTGCTGAGATCAATTTGGAGTTTAAGTTTTAAATTTGAAACTTCCGCTGAAACACTTATATTTTTGGTTTGTAAGTTGAATATTTTGGAAGTATTGATCTTCCGGTACTGTAATAATAATAACGTGTGTATGTTTGTAATATGGACCTGTAATGTTTCTGTTGTACCACTCTGAGGGATGTGATATTTGCGGAACGGTGTTCTGTGGATGTCATGTCAACGACTATAGTGTACTACGCATGCAGTGGTATGCTGGGTCACGACAGTTGGTATCAGAGCAAATTGCTTTGACCTTAGGTTGGAAACCTAGTAAAGTGTATTACCTGTAGGAGAGATAGCAACGATAAAGAATTCTCTAAAAGAAATATAATGGGTATTCAAATGAGAATATTCCGTTATATGTTTTAGTGCGATAATTCTTTGTTATGATGCAATATATTATTGGTTACTAATAAAAATATTTTTCTGATATACAGAGCTATGGCACCAAAGTTTCCAAAACAGACTTTGGTAAGGAAAGAGGAGACTCTTGATGATTATCAAGGATCATTCACAGACCAACTTCGTCAACTTTTAAAGATCTTTAGTTGTCCAACTAGAATTCTAGTGAACACTATAACCTACTATGATGGCCGGATGTTATCCAAGTATCGTGTGAGTATCCAACTTCCAGAGGAGCTTGGATTATATCACGATCTACCTATAGGTGAAGGTAGGAGTCACTTAGCAGCATATCATGTTGCTGTTGTGGAGGCGATAGCTAATATCCGAGAGCATAAAGCCAAGAAGTTAGAAGGTAGCACATTCTCTATGATACCTCATGATTCTATAGACTCGGAGCCTATACCGGATCATCTTTTGGTTAACATCCTAAGTTAGCTTCCAAGTTTATGGATAGATACCGAACACTCTTTGTGTATTTTTATAAGACACATCAAGTGATTGTCGAAGACAAAAATGACATGTTAGAGTATCTAACTGATCCGGAAAGGAGGAACCAGTTAGCATTCCAGTTGGAGAAGGAAGCAAGTACTAGTGCAAAACCTATCTTTAAGGATATACCTATAGATCCTGAATCTTTTATACCATGTCCTTATTCACCAAGTTCTGAACCTATACATGATCCTACTATAGATACGAGGTATGCAGTACCACATGGTTCAGAGGATGGTTCTGACTCAGAACTTCCTATTAAGAATTCTGATGGTTGGAGAAGGGGATCATATGAAGGATCTTACGAACACCAGATGTCCACAGATGGTTCTGACAGAAATGTTGGACAATCTAGCTGGATGGGTGCAAGAATTAACCCTAGTAATAGTAATAGAAATGCCATGTCGGTAGATACTCATGATGAAGAAGAAGATCCTGAGGAGAGAGTGTTTGAATCGTCAACATCTTCTCAAAACCCAGGGAATATACATTATCCAGTGTTTAACTATCTTGCCCAAAGGGGCACCTGGGAAGCAGCAGGATCTGTGTACCCTGTTGACAACTCAAGGAATGAAGCTCAGGAGATGCAAGCGGGAGATAATGTTGAATATGTTTCTGAAGACTTTTTAGCTGAGCTGGAGGGAGTCAATGCACTCAGGTTGAGTAATGACTCAAGTCCAGACACTTCAGATACTGAGTATATTCCTTCTAGAAGGCCATTTGTTTCACAAACTGTGCGACGAACAACACGTCATCACGGTTGGACATCAGGCATGTATGATGAGCGTAGTTACTACTAGAGGGAGGCAACTAGTTAGCGATATCAAGTACCGTGTATTGTATCCAAGGAAATAAGATAGTTAGATAAATAAGGTAGTTTTGTGATTATACCTATATGGTATATGTTGTAATGACTTTGTATTATTATGATATTATGTATAATATGTGAAATGCATATTTGGATTTTCTTTGGATCTTCATTGTGTGACTAGTTCTATGCGTAAAGTCGAGCTCAGAACACATGTGCATGATGTAATTATGAGTATTCGCTTTATGTTGCAGGACTAGAGGGTCATGGATACGGGTGTAGAAATCAAAACTGAGCAGCAACGGATGGAACGAGAGGCCAAGGAGAAGGCAGATGCAGATGCAGCAAATCAGGGAGCATTACCACCACCACTAATGAGGCCGTTAATGGAGCAGAATTTTATGAAGTGTATGCAAATGATGCAAGAGACCCAGAACAAGTTCATGGAGGAGTTGCTGGGACGAGCAAATCAGAGGGCACCTGAAGGTGGAGGAGTGAGTCTATCTGACTTCCAGAATGTAAGGCCGTTACCTTTTGCATCAGCTCCTGAACCAATGGATGTAGAAGATTGGCTAGCAGATACAGAAAGAAAGCTGAAGACTATAGGTTGCAATGATGAGGAGAAATTGAAGTATGCAACTCATCTTCTGACAGGACCTGCAGCATCTTGGTGGGAAAATCAGTTGGCCATGCAACAACCAGGAATGGAGTATACCTGGGAAGAGTTTAAACAGAGATTCCGTGAATATCATGTTCTAGAGAGTGTTATGTAATTAAAGCGAAGAGAATTTGAAGAGCTGCAGCGGGGATATACTAGTGTTATGAAGTATATCCGGGAGTTTATTCAACTATCTCGTTATGCCGAGGAAGAAGTTAACATGGAGGAAAAGAGGAAGAAGCGTTTCCTGCGTGGATTAAATCCATTTGTGAGGATGCAGTTGAGGTTGGCTAATAAGCAAACTTATCAGCAGTTGCTAGATGCAGCTATTACCTTTGAAGATGACTACAAGAATGTCCAAGAGGATAGAAGGAAGAGAGCTAAGAAGGTAATCAAGCGGATACAAGCAAGCAAGCCCAAGCCCAATATGGAATTCAAACCAAGGAATAAGCCCTATAACAACAACAATTCCAATCGGAGTGCAAATCCAAATGCAAAGAATATTATATGCCACAATTGCAAACTCCCAGGGCATATTAGCAGGGATTGCCCGAAACCAGTAATTGTATGTCACGCTTGTGGTCAGAGAGGTTCTTGGAGGACTAGCTACTATGCAAGTAGTTGCAGAGCAGGACAGTGATCTTAAGCACGAAATTTTCAGACATCAAGCAGAAGATCCTTTCATTGATGAAGAAATTCGGAGGATATCTCAAGGGCAAAAATCAGTTTTGCGCCTTGGATATTATGAGTCCTTATGGTTTCAAGACCGCCTTTGTGTTCCAGATGTGACTGAGATTCGTGATGCCTTACTCAGAGAAGCACATGAAACATCATATTCTATATATCCATGAAGTACTAAGATGTATATGGATTTGAAAGAACTATTCTGGTGGAAGAACATGAAAAGGGACATTGCTAAATATGTATTGGAATGCCATACTTGGCAAAGGGTGAAGGCTGAACATCAAAGTCCAGCAGGACCATTACAACCTTTGGAAAATCCCGAATGGAAGTAGGAAGAAATAGGTATAGACTTCATCACAGGATTGCCCATGACACCAAAAAGGAAGGATATGATATGGTTAATTGTGGACAGACTCACTAAGAGTGCACATTTTATTCCGGTAGATCAGAAAGATAATGCTAAGAAGTTAGTAGAAGTTTACGTCAAAGAGATAGTAAGTAAGCATGGAGTGCCCAAAAAGATCGTAACTGATAGGTGATCAGTGTTTACTTCAGCATTTTGGAAGCAATTGCATGAAGCACTTGGTTCCAAGTTAGATTTCAGCACAGCATATCATCTTGAGACAGGAGGTCAAACTGAAAGAACAAACCAGATACTAGAAGACATGCTAAGATCTTGTGCATTAGATTTTGGAGGTACATGGGAAGATCATCTACCATTGGTAGAATTTTCCTACAACAATAGCTATCAGAGTAGTCTGAAGGCAGCTCCATATCAGGTTCTGTATGGAAGGAAGTGTAGATCACCAATATGTTGGTATGAGCCTGGAAGCAGCAAATAATTTGCACCAGACTATATCAAGGAAAGACAAGATATCATTGATAAGATGAGGGATAGACTGAAAATAGCCCAGAGTAGGCAGAAAAGTTATGCTGATCAAAGTCGAAGATCTTGGCATCCAGAAGTAGGAGACATGGTATACTTGAAGGTAAGTCCAATGAAAGGGGTGAAAAGGTTCGGAGTTAATGGAAAACTGAGTCCAAGATATATTGGACCATTCAAGATATTGAGTCAGAACAGAACTATAGCTTATGCTTTAGAGTTACCGTCAAGATTGGCTCAAGTGCATAATGTTTTCCATGTGTCACAACTTCGTAAATGTTTGAAAGTTCCGGATGATGCAATCACACATCAGGAGATAGAACTACAAGTAGACTTGACCTATATTGAAAAGCCCTGTAAATTTTTGGAAGAAAACAGGAAAAGATTGAGGAATAGAGCAATCAAGTACTGCAAAGTACAGTGGGAACATCACCCTGAAAGGGAAGCCACTTGGGAGAAAGAAGAGGATTTAAGAAAAGTCTATCTAGAACTATTCAGGTACACCTCAACAAACTTCGGGACAAAGTTTAATTTAAGGGGGGAAGTCTGTAACATCCCAGCATTTAGGAACTAACGAAGGGTAGATTTAGGAATTTGAATTATTGCATGCATTCATGTGTGAAAATGTGGGTAATTTTTTCGCCAAATAAAAACCTAAAGTGATCAAAGTTTCTTTCATGCTTTGAGATTAGGTATAGTCTTGAAGGATGATTGTTATAGACTTTGATATGATCTTTGTGGACTTATGTGTTTTGGGAAATGAAATTTGAATTTAAAACTTGAGTGTTTGAATTATAATTCAAAGGATTTTAAATAATGTTTGAGTATTTGATTTAATTAAGAGTTAACCAATAATAACTCAAACTCTATATAAAGAAAGCAATTAAGAATATGAATCTCCATTTCATAATTTTACTCAATAATAAGTTACAAAGAAGTAACTTATGAAAATCATCAATAATCTTTACAATAGCAAATAAATAAAGAATAATATTTCTTTATTGATAATAGTACAATCTTTATTACAAAGGAATAAAATAAAGAGTACAAAAGAATAAATTAAAGATTATAATTGAATATGAGAGTTGTTACAAGTGAATAATCTATAAAGAAAAATAAAAATCCTAAACTAAAGTCTTGATCTTCAAACCTGGTACCTGCAAAATAAAAATAAACTTAAAAGAAAAGGAAGGTTAGGATTAGAATTATTTTTACTCTCAGAAGTTGACAGTGAAGTGCACTGTTCACTTTTTCATCATTGAGTATATAAGGGGCAAGTTTCACCAATATGAAAGAAAGTATCTTTCATAATATTAAGCCAAAAGTCAAATCACAGCAAGGAGGGGCAAGTTTCACCAGCCAAGTATAAGTAATCAGATGAAAGTAACTTTCAAAATTCTGAACATATCCACATCTGTGTAGCAAGCACACAAGCAACACACACACCAAACTGCATGGTGTGTGCTGTCAACACCACAGCAGCATCACAACCAAACAAAACCATCAACAGAGCCGTGGGAAACCAATCCCCACCATTCCATTGCTTTTACACACCAAGCACAGCATCCAACAGCTAAACCAAGGCAAAGCCAAGCTAGATCAAACCAACCAAAGCCCAGGATCACATCACCAAGATGGTGACATAAGGAGGGGGTAGATCAGGAGGATAACAAGACCAAGATCAAGCCATCAGGATCAGGAGATGATGGGCTAGATCAAGGACAAGCCAAGAACTGGAAATACCAGGGGAGCACCAGATCAAGCTACCACAAGATCCACCACTAGCAACCACAACATCAAGTGATAGTGGTGAGTAAATAGACCATCACATGATCTATCTATCTAAGATTAGACAAGCATACATGATCTGTATCTTATTCAAACTCTCAGAAAACACCCAAGTGGGTGAATCCATCACTGAGGTTTTAAACTCTAGCAATTATAAAAGTATAAGGATCCAACTAAATCTCAGAACAACATCATTGATTTAGTTATCAAGCTATATTTCAATTCAAGAATGAACATAGCTAAGATTTAAACTTCTAGGCACATCTCTAAGACAAGAGTAGCACCTTAGAATTTAATCCTATGGATCTATATAAGTTATCAAGCTGACAAGCATTTTTTCCCCAACTTTGATTCAAGGAATAGTAGCTGGTATCACTACCAGAATTAATCCATCTGAATCAATAAGATAGAGGTCTAAATCCCTAAACCTCAGACCAACATCATTGGTTCTAGGGATATAGAAAAGAGGATTTCACTTATCTATCATGCCAAGCCAAAAAATTAAGCTTGAATAAAACCACACCAAGTAAAAGAATCCAGACTTGTGTGCCATACTAGGATGAAGTCACAAGAACAGTTCTAAACTAAGCAGGTTAAGCATACAATCTTTACAGATACAATCAACCAATTATAAATCATTTTCGTGTTCTTAAACACAGGAATCATAAACAGGATATTCATATATATATGTCTTTACTGAAAGAGACCATTTTGATCTCAATTTATACATGAATTGTCAAGACAATAGTACTAAGACAGTGACTTCATCACACCATACTCACTGTCATTAACCAATTAATGACAGTGGTAAGTTATCAAAACCACTAGCTTTACCAAGTATTGTTTCTAGAACAAATTTACCATCTAAATCATATGAAATTTAACCATGGAATCATCAGCAGTAAACCTCTAGCATCACCACAGCTAATCGTCGGCAGTAAGTCAAAGCTAGTTACCACTTAACAGATTCAGAGATCATCAACACATGATCCAATTCATTAGTATCTAATCAATAGCAGGGTATGAACCCTAAACAGAACCAAGAACCCTAACCAGGACAAGACAGTAACCAGGAATGTCACCACCAACATCTAGTAGAGGATGTCCTAGCACAGAGAGCACGAGAGGAGAGGAAGCACTCACCAAAGCTCCTCGCTGGAGAATAGAAGAGGAAGTAGAGGGGCCGACGACCATGGCGGCACGGGGAGCACCCCAAGGGGCGCTGCGACCCATACAGTTCCACGACGGCGACCATAGCCATGCCTAGGGGCGAGGTGAATCACCACGGCGCACGACAGCAGCGGCGGCGCCAGGATCAACGCCAACCCCAAACCCTAGGGTTCGGGACATCATCGATCTGGTCGCAGGAGGGCTCCATGTCCAAATCCAGTTGAACAGGAGGGAAGAGCAGGGTCGACAACCTCTTCCTACACCACGGCGGTGGCCAGGGCGGTCCACGACGGCGGGAATCGCCAGCGGCGACATCATTAACCATGGGGTCGGGGAAGGAGAAGGAGAGGGGTGAGCTCAAGAGAGAAGACAGCGAGTGAGTTGGGCTGGGTGGGCCGAAAACCCTCCGGGGTGCTGTTTTGATCTTGCCCTACTAGGCCACTTGGCCCAATAAGCCCAAATGGCCAGCCCAAGTCATTTAGAGTCTGTTTTAATAAATAGGAAAAGACCAAAATGCCCTTGAACTTAATTAAATTCTAGAAAATAAATTAAAGTCCAAAAATTATAAATAAAATATTTTTGGATTCACAATAATTCAAACTATCGAAATAAATTAAGAAATAAAATTTTAAACATATAAATTTTATTAAGAATTTTGTAACTTAAATATTCCTTATGGAATTTTTCAAAATTATTGAAATATGGTAAAAATAAATAAAAATCACTTTCATTATATATTAATATTGTAGTATTTTAGAAAAATACTAAACAAATATTTAATAACAATTTTTGATATTTAAGTATTAGTTCTGAAAGGAATTATTAAATCAATAAAATACAAATAAAAGGGAAATAAAATAAAAGAATACAATATTCTATTATAAATATTAAAAATTAATATTGATAAATCCTTTATTATTAAAAAGAATTTTTATAATAATGGGGAGTATGCATATCAAGTTAAATGATGCATTACATTACTTTGCATAATCATTTTGCTTGTTTAAATATTGTCCTTACCGGGCAATAATGATGTTTTTGTAGACATAGAAGCTCAAGGTCCAGTGCAAGCATCAGACTTCACTACCTTGCAATCAGAAGGCAAGTTCATCACTTGCTCATGTCCTTTGAAGAGTCTTTATCAAAGTATTTGCGAATTGTGTGTTATCATCTACACTTTAGAAAAATAAAACAATATTTTCTCAAGATACTAAATCTTAGATATCATCCTAAGTGATGATATGATGGAGCAATAGAACTTAAGGTTCTAATTGCACTAATGATGAACAATTAGGAATTAATAACCCATGACATCAGTGATTCTAGCGCCGTATATTACGCGTTAACCATGAGATTTGGAATGGGACGGAGAAGTCAGCTATATCATTTTCCTCTTGTATGGAGGCAAGACGACCTTAACGTGACGTTGTGATTCCTTGTGTGGATCCAACATATGGGTGGGCACCCTTACGCCCCACACTTTTGGTGTCTAGATTATCTATGAATGGTGTTTAGGGAGATAGTCCATGTAAATGGTACTAATCCGGGCATCACTAGGTCATAGTCTTCGGGAACTCATTAGGGTTTTAGCTTGCCCGAAAGGGGGCTTAACGAAGGTGAGCTAGCCCGAAGGATCGTGCAGACATATGAGGTCGCGGAGAGGACAGTGATTGGCTTGGACCAACTACTGGGCCCCACATCATGGAATTCTGGACGGGAAAGTACGCCAGGTTGTGCAACAAGGAGTTGATCTCTCATGGGAAAAGTAACGCACCTCTGTAGAGTGTAAGAATTGTAACTTGTTACTCCCTGTTCCTGGAAGGAGCTACGATCGCGGCATGAAAGGAACTCCATGAAAGTTCTGGTCAACCTGTGAAGGCTGGTGGTCATAGATTTTCATAATAAAATCAACCTTTGAAGAAAGATTTACGAAAATTGCATAGTGCCAACGACTAATAGTCCGAGGTGGTAGATAGAGCATAAAACTTCCAACATTGGATATAATGAATTTGCTGGGTAACGCTGTTACTCATCAATTTCTTTGAATCCTTGCTTAGACTTTGAGGATCTCGAAGATACTCCAATGTATGCATCTGAGAGTCAAGAGGAGGTCTTCTATGAAGAGCCCAACTTGTATGGAGCCGTAGAAGGGGAGGACTACGACATCGTCTACGAAGGAGATTCCAGGAGTCCGAATAATTACTATAGTTCTAGTAACCACTTGAGCCGAGCATCATGAACAATATATAGCAATAAGTTACTGAGCTCAATTTGGAGTTTAATTTTTAAATTTGAAACTTCCGCTAAAACACTTATATTTTTGGTTTGTAAGTTGAATCTTTTGGAAGTCTTGAACTTCTGGTATTGTAATAATTATAACGTGTGTATGTTTGTAATATGGACCCGCAATGTTTCTGTTGTACCACTCTGAGGGATGTGATATTTGCGGAACGGTGTTCTGTGGATGTCATGTCAATGACTATAGTGTACTACACGTGCAGTGGTATGCTGGGTCACCGCACCGCCAGCCGCCTCCGGAGGGACGACAGCTTATGATGCAATCCCGGCGCCCATGGATGCGTCATTGTGCTGCCTCACTATGGTGGTGATGTCTCGGTATTGTGGCGAGGAGGTGCCGCGTCGTCACCTCCACCTCGACGCCAGTGGAATGGTGCAGCTGTAACAGCGCAACCTCGGGACGACTATCGTGACTTCGACACGCCTCCGCTCCAGATACGCGACATCCATTGGTGAGTTTCAATTTTTCCCATGATCATCCTTTGGTGTGATGGCTCTGGTTCACAGGTATGCTATGGTTGTGTTCTGCTGATCTATTGCTAGTTGAGGTTCCTTTATTTGTATCAATAAATGCCCAGGTGGTACTGTTTTGATTAGTGATAATGTGGTTAAACGTTGATTGATCATTGTATTACCATTGTTTGATCTGTGGATAGTTTTGTGGTAATTGATTTTTTGGTTCACATATGATGAATATTTGTGACTTGTTGAGGTATCTTAGCTCTGGCTTGATGCTCAATTGACATGCTTGGATATAATTTCTTTGGGACTAAAACCCCCCAGATTGGAATCCAATTGTTGTGAAACATTTATGTGTTGTCAATATGATATAGAATAACTTTTGAGTTGATTCCTAATATACTCTAGGAATATGATATGAATTTATAAGTGAGATTGTGGCTTTATTTGATAAGGTCATACACCGTATGATTCCATGATGAAAAGTAAGGTGGATTATTGCATTGCCAATGATGTGGGAAAACTGAACTAAAGTTGTGATGCTTGTTTTAGAGTGTGCACAACAGCAGGATCATCTATACATGAACTACTGTGGTTGATCATTGATTCATGTACTTATAGGATCTGATTCATCTATTGTGAGTATCGAGTAAAAAATGGAAATGTTGTCTCTAAGACAGATCCAATGCTGAGTAACACTATGATAAACACATATATTGTGCGTGTCATCTAATCTTAACCAATGATGCAAAGCTGAGGTTTAGAAGCATATGCTAGTTTAAGATGACCTTATAATGATTCCTAGGCTACCTAACTAGGAAGATGATTTTTATATCAATCCTATTTGATTGTATATGATCTTAAAATCTATCTCTTTGAGGAGGTGGTGATTTATTAATTTTAGTGGCTTCCTCTGCTGTGAGATTAATACTATGGAACCCAATTGAAGGGTGCACAGTAACATACTCATAGTGAGTAGGATCTGTTGCTATGTTAATTAATCTACCTGGTCAAGGATCATTAGCCCTTGATGATTGTTGTGTGCAACATGATCCAGCCTATGATGCAAAGGTTGAGGCCTCATTTATTTTTGGTAAATAAGAATGAATACTTGAATGGTTTTCCTAACTCAGGGATGATACTGGTGTAGCACTTCTACCCAGTCCGAGAGCCTTCAATTTCCCCACTAAAACTTATGCTCTAAAAAAATGAAAGGAGCATGTGCTATCACTATTATAAGTTGGCAACCTAATATGCAGAGTAGATCAGCTTGACTCGGTGAGATTGTGGATATGCTGCAGCTGCTCTTGATCTACTGCTGTTGTTGTCTTGCCCTTGTGATGGATCTTGATCTTTCTTGTGCTCCTGGATCTGTCTTCCCCTGATTCTAGCTCTTGGATGGCTCTTGGGAGCAACCAGTTGCTGGTTGATGGTGCTGGTCTAGATTGGTGATCTTATGGTTGTTTATGTGTGGGCTTGGGAGCTCTAGTGCTAAGAAATGAGCTGGGGTGTGTGTTGATGTGCTATAGAGAGATATGGATCAGCTCTAGCTGAGCTGCTATGGCTGTGTTACCCCTTTTATGTGCATTGGCTGCTGTTGTGATGTTGACAGCACACTAGTGCATGCTGGTGAGTGAGCAGACTGCTTGCATGTTGTGGTTTGGGGATCAGATGAAGTAAAAGCTTGATATTCAATGATGAATTCAGGCTCTAGCATCTCTAGGCCAAACCTGAGAGTACAATTAATAAACTAACCCCCTTATTCTTTTACTTTTGTTAGTCTGTTGTTTTTATTTTGCAGAAATCATGATCAAAGAGATAATGAGAAGATCAAGAATTAGATAGGAAAGATAGTTTTAGGTTTTCTCTTTTATATATATAATTTCTTTTCTGATTGAATAATGTTGAGACATTGTAATTTATATTCTGTTTGAAAATTGTAAAAACATTGTGTTATTGTATTTATTCAATAAACTTTACTTATTTCATTTTTCTCTTACAATTCTTTTGTAAAGACAAAGTTATATATATATTTTGTTGTAATAAAGAATTCTTTTAGTTATTTTAGTAATGTAATTCCTTTTTCTACTTATTTGTTTCCTAATACTTTACTTTTATTTATTCATTGTAAAAATTCAATATAATACTATTTGTATATAATATGAAGAATCCTTTTTATATAATTTTCTGTAATCATTTCATTTCAAGTTATTAAATATTTCCAAATCCTATTTGTGAATTTTATAAATTCATTTGAATTTCATATTTGAAATTTAAATACATGTTTGAACAAAATTTCCCCGAAACAAAGAATTCTACAAAGGTCATGTCGAAATCTATCGCACTTCCTCCGAAGTTTCCTTCAGTACAAGAGAGATCCCGATCCCTCCATAGCTCTTTTAGTTTTGCGCGAAAATTCCCCGGATTTCTTATGCATGAATGCAATGCACAAACCTGTGTCCTCTATATTTCTAGGTGTTAATCCTGGGATGTTACAGACTCTCCCCCTTAAAATAAACTTCGTCCTCGAAGTTCGCACCCTCTTACGTTTCCGAAGATGAAATTGACTTCTTCAAATCCCGGTGACTTTTTTAAATCCGGGAGGAAGATAATTGTTGTATCTTCATTCAAGCTTTTCCTTGTAGCCTCTTCTGATTTGAAATGAGCCAAATTCTAATCCCATTTGATGTATAAACTTCTTTTGAATCTAGCACTTCTGCCTTGATCAGATCCTCCTTAGTGTTTTCAGATTAGGACATCTATTCAAAAAGTGTCTAAGTTTTTAGAAAGTCTCCTTAAGGTAAGATTCTGGTTTATACTTTGGGTAAATATAACTTGACTCTATTATTCATCTATTTATGGCATACTTAGTCCTTATGGCTTACTTTTTAAGAATGTTTTGGCTTTCTCCTAAACTTTACTCCGGATATCAACTCTCGATACTTCATTATTCACTCTCCCCCTTGAGATTTTCTAATGGTTTTATGAGGAACAAATGGTACACCCACATACTTGGGAAATAGCGGTGCAAATTTTCTAACTCCTTAAGTGTATGTATAAGATAACTTATATCATTTAATAATGCCTTGACTTACCACTTGCTTTGTTGTGGTTGTTGCTGTTATTGACTTCATTTATGGTTTCATACTTCCGTTTTGCAGAAGATGTACCTTCTTCACCTACACCCTCCTTTGATGGTGATTTGGTAGATGTTGTGTCTCCTCCCACTGATGTTCCATAAACCTCCTGATGTTCCAGACAACATGATTTCTTGTGTCCTAGGATTCCACACTTGCTACATTTCCCCTGAAATGCTCCTACATTACTTTCTCCATTTGGATTAGGCTGAATATTTTGAGTAGATGGTAACCCCATTATTGGTTCTATTACTCCTACTGTTGATCCATGAGTTAACTGCGGTTTTAAGCAGTTCCTCTTCATGTGTCCTGGTTCTCCACATTGGTAACATACTATCTTAGGTTTTGGACACTCCTTCAAAACGTGGCCCCGAATTCCACAACTGTGACATATCTTCTCTGTTTTGTATGTCATATGTGGATCCGGATAATTCTTCGTCATATGTCCTTGGACCTGACATGTTGTGGTCTGTTTTTGAATTCTCTTTTTCTTTCCTTCAGGTGCATCAATCTCATCATCTTCTGATATTTGTGCACTATCCACCAATTCCTGGAACTCCTTTGCACGCACAATCCTGAGCTGCATCTTCATAATTGCTTGTAGTCCTTTCATGAACTTCCTCTGCCGTTTCGCCTCCCTGTTTACTTTCTCACTAATGTACTTGGATAAACGGTTAAACTCCCGTACATGTTTCAGGACTGGAAGATTCTTTTTCTCTAAAGCTTCATTATCCTTCCTATTCCCATTGTTCTGATGAACAAATTCTTCTCGAAATTTCTTTTTGAACTCAGCCCAGGTATTGATACCTCCTTCCGGGATCACGAACTTGGACTTCTCCCAACACATGGCTGCAGTTCCGGTCAATAGATAAGTTGCATAGCGCACCTTTTCTTCATCCTTACATCCCACATGTTTAAGCTTACGAGATGTATACATTAACCAATTCTCCGCCTCCATAGGTTCTTCAACCATGGAAAAACTCCAGGGTTTGGTTTCTAAGAATTCCACCAGTTTAACCCTTGGATGTAATTCCTTGAATTGCTTTTCTTGCCTAACCTTCAATGTCTCCTGATAAAACTGGTTCTGCCTCTCTGTTTCAACCTTTCTTCCTTCTTCAATACTCCTCATATACCGAAGAACCTCGTCTTTGGTGGTTAAATATGGCTTTTGACTGGGTCCTTCCTTCAGAATTGCTTGGTTAGCCTCCTTTTGTTGTATCACCAACATCTCATGAGCCTTCATCTTCCCAATATGAAAGTGATAATTCGCCTCTCCCTCACGCGAACCCATTTTCCCTTCTACACCTGTACATCAAGTAAGGACTCCATGAAACATCATGCATATGCCCATAAAGTTCAAACTTCATGCATAGACCTAGTCACACAATAAAATCCAACAAATCCGAATGTTACCTATAGCAAACATACATCAAAAGCCTGTAGAAACAGTACTTCGAGTAAAACATCTCTTGTACTTAGGCTTTGATGTTATACACTACAATTTTTGATACACATAGTGTATGGACTTCTACCGTTATATACCTATTTGTATGGCTCATAATGTTCTTTGCCTTTTAAATTACACCATTTGCTCATTTGCAAAGGAATAACTTTTGGCAAAATTTGATTCGACTCTAGAGATAGTTGGTTAATTCACTCAGTAACTGGTTATAACTTAATTATCCTTAGTTATACTAAACATCATCCTCACATTTCTACTCTTGGTTTATAATCTTGACTTCTCTAAGCACATTCATTATAACAACGAATAATTCTCAAGTTTTAACTAGTTTCATAACCTATATAGATCTACTTGTACTACAAGAATACTGCCTTTTTTATTAATGCCACTATGGATTTGGCATATTCCATGGGGTTAGATAAGCATAACCCTATTTATTACTCTTGATAAGATTCTATTCTTCATATGATAGCTTTTAGTTAAACAAAACATTAGTTACTTCCCCTACCATAACATGTTGTTTAAGGTTTTGGGGCGTACTCCCCTGGTATTTACCACTAGTATAAAGATAATAACAAAGTTTTACTTCATTTCATGGCTTCTCTTAGTAAGATAGCACCATGATTAACTACTCCCTTATGAGGTACTCTGACTTGGTGATATACTACTCTAGTGTAGTTATAGTATAGAATAGTTTAGTAGAAGATATATTGTCTACTTACGAAATACTGGTTAGGTACTTCCTACTACACATAGTAGATAGGTAACCATTCTCTAAGAAAAATAACCCAAAAATTCCACTAAGGTGTGACAAGGTTATTCTCAAGTGAATATTCATCACTTGTATAAGGAAATATAGTGTAGATAAGATGGCTTCCTATAGTCACTATCCAACCTACATGTTCTACCTATTTACTAGGTTTCCAACCTAAGGTCAAAGCATATGCTCTGATACCAACTGCGGTGACCCAGCATACCACTGCATGATGTAGTACACTATAGTCGTTGGCATAACACCAATGGAACACCGTTCCATCCGCATTATATCCCTCAGAGTGGTACAACAGAAACATCACGGGTCCAAGACAATACTTTATATTACATATAACATATTACAAAAGATCCAGAGAATCTTCCTCGAACAGTGAGGAATATTATACAGAAAGAACAAGAAAGATCCATTCGAAGTTTACCCTAAGAGTACTACTTATAAGTATATATATAAGGCTTGAAAGTGCTACTATAGTCCTGTTCTACAGAAGTAGGTTTTAGATTCTAGGAGTTTTATTGATATTCTACGCTTCAGCTTGTCTTCGATAGCTTCCGGTAAGGTCTTCGACTCCGTTGATCTCCCTCAGATATCTTCAACTCTTCAAGTAACTTATTTCCTGGGAATGCCATTGGTTTCTCCAAGATGTAGCAAGGGTTAAGAAGATACGTTGAGTACGAGCGTACTCAGCAAGTTCACTAAAGAGGAGTGTTTGATGCACTATCTACAGCCACATACCATAGGTCGCAGGCAATGCAAGTTTTCGAAAACATTTCTTCAAAGGTTGCTTTTATTCTGAAAAGCTATGTCCATCAGCCTTCACGGGTTTACCAGAACTTTCATGGAGTTCCTTTCCCGCAGCGTTCCCAGCTCCTTCCCGGAACAGGGAGTAACAAGTTACAGTTCTTACACTCTGCAGAGGTGTGTCACTTTACCCATGAGAGATCTTGGCTTTGTTGCACATCCGAGTTATAGGCTCGTTCACACTTCCTTGGTGTGAGGCCCAGACTAAGATCCAAGCCAATCATTGTCCTTCTCTGCGACCCCGCATACCCGACGGATTGCACATCAGACCTAGGATAAAACTTGTTTCCATTATCAGCCTAAGGTGTACAACTGTCACATCCCAAGATTTTCCAAATCTTGTAATGTGAAAATAAATGAATAAAATAAAACTTTGTTTGATTTTCAGGGCCAGAAGAAACTTTTTGAATTCAATTGGAACCTCAAACCAATTTGAATCAAATAAATCCTAAAGGGATTCATAAAGTTAAACATTTATTAAAGGAAATTAAAATGTTTTGGAATTACTATTTTGGAATCTTTTTGGTTTTCAAAAGAAAAGGTGGATTCATAAATAAGGATTATTTTATAAAACCAAATTAAACCTTGGTCAAGCTTTGGGAATTAAAAACATTTTATTTTTAATAAAAATTAGCAAAGGTTTATTTAAATAAAATAATAAGGAATTAATATCCAAATTTTATTCAAATAAAAGGTTTTACCAATTTAATTGAAACATCAAAACTTATTTATTTATTTAAAATAAGTTTTCCAAATATTTGTTATTCATAAATAAAACCTACTAAAGTGTTTTGGCTTTATTTTAGATTTCAAAATAAATATCTCAATAAAACAAATCCTATTGAATTAAATGAATAAAAATCTATTCATTTAATTGTTATTGGACCCTAAAATAAAATGTTATTTTATTTTAAACAAGTTTCCAAGTATTCCTTATTTCCAAATAAAACCTACTGATTTGGTTTTGAAAATATTTGGATTTAAAATGGAGATTTTATTAATTAAACCAAACCCTATTTTATTAATAAACCATGGTCCATTTTATTTAATTAATAAATGGAACCTAAAGAGATTTAAAATATTATTTTATTTTGGAAATTGGTTTATGCTACTAAACAGAACCAAAAAAACTCATCACAAGTTTGAATTGTTTGAATGGTTTGCATTGTTGATTGAATCATTTGTTTGAATATCAAATCAGAAAATAGAAATAGAAAAGAATAAAACAAACAGGCAGAAAAAAATATGGAAAAGGACAGACCCAATTGAGCCAGCCCAACAGCCCACTTAGCCCAGTTCCCTCCTCCCCGCAGAAAACGATTCGAACCAACTATCTGACCCGCGCAGACGATGACATGTGGACCCCTCTCCTTCTCCCTTTCTCACTGACCAGAGGACCCCACCGCCACGTCTCTTCTTCCCCACCCCATGACCTGTTCTTCCCCCTCTCCTCGCCGTTGCAGACTTAATTTCTCAGCTTGAATACGCCTTAACGCGACCATCTTTACTCGCAGTGATCATGCACCTTTAAACGCCAGTCACTCCTCTCCGTTTCCCCTCTGTTTCCTCCCCCAAGCACACCTCCAGGAAGCCACAATTTCTCCTCGACTGCCCCTGTCTCCGATGACATTCCGACACTGATTCCGACAACCCCTCGCAACCCCTTGCCTCCCCGACCATGCTCCCGTGATCCCCACCTTCTGGCGATCATCCCCGTAGCGCCAGCTCGCCCCCGAGCACTCCAGAACGTCGGCAACATCTCCACCTGTACGCCACCGACGACCCCGCAACTCCGGTGAGCTCTGGCACTTGACTCCGTGTGCGCCTTGATCAGTGAGTCATGCCATTTGATTAGTCTGTGTCCTCTGCATCTCCAGGTACTCGCCAAACACTCGCGCGTGGCCTGCAAACTCGTCCCCGTCAATGAGCAGAAGCTCCTGGCGCTAGTAGAAGCTCTGGCGAGCAATTCCCCAGGAACCCGTGCGCCCCTTGTCCAACAAAGACCTTGTTGAGCATCAGCAGGGTGCTGCGAACTCGGTGAGCTCCCCCTCCCTCTTTCTCGCATCCTGCATCGTCGGCAACCTCGCCGTCTGGTCGCTCCGCCGCCAGCCACCACCGCAGCGCCGCTAGCTTTAGGTCGAGCCTGCGTCAACCGTTCGATCCCGATCTAGTGGCTAGGATAGAAGCTAGGGGAAACGGTAAGTAGCCTCTGCGCGCCGGACGATCTGACTTGATCCAACGGCTGCAGCTGTACAATCCGAGTGAAGCGGTACCGACGAATGATATTAGGACGCGTGGCACCAGATGAGCTGAATTAGATTTAGAAACCAGATTTAAATGCCATTTTGAAACCCTTGTAACTTTCAAACCACACGTCCAAATTTTACAAATTTTATATCAAAGGATTCAGGAGAGCAAGCCCTAGCCAACCATGCCCTTGGTTTAGCAAATAGTATCTGTTAGTTTGCTTGATTTTGCAGATTCTTTTGTGAGCTTGTTTGGAATATAAAAATTGTTTAAAATTGATTTTAGGATTAAAATCTTTGCAAAATGGATTGTTGTGACCTTACTGACCCTAGGAACCAACCCTTGGTGTTAAAAATGATTTTGGTAAAATTTGGGTTGAATTATTTGACTTAGCCATTTTCTAGCCAAATAAAATTATTAATTTTATTATGGAAATGTTTATGGAAAGGAAACTTTGAGAAAATAGTTTGGACCAAACCTACTGACCCAAAAACACCAAGCTTTGCAATAGCAACTCATTTGGTGAACAACCTAAGAGTTTTGCCTTAATAAAAACATTTTTCACCACATGAAATGATGAATGGATTTAAAAATAGTTTTTGGACAAAACCCTGTTGCTAATGACTTTGCCACTTTGGTAAATGACCAATTTGGATCTTACAAAGTTTAGAAACCCCATAGAGACCCCTTTGCAAAATAAAACTATCTTGTGCATGCTCCCATGCATGAAATGGTTTCCATTGTCTTGTGTGTGTGAATTTGTTTGAGTGATTATAGGTCTGGAATGTAAATTGAATTGGTGTTTTCTTGATTGACTTGTAGTGAAGTGTGAGACTAGCAAGATCAAGGAGTGAACCACCATTCCCTACCAAAAAGGCAAGTGATGCTTCATACTTTTTTCCCATTACTTTCACTATGCATTAGTGATTTTTCTCTAAGTAAAACTTGCATGGATTTTGCTAAGTATAGACCTTGCTATAAGAAAACCTAGTATATGAATCCTTAGTAGGATTTTCCTAAGTTAAAGATTCCTACTACTACCAAGCTTAGCCTAGCTAATAGAAAACATGGGTGGAATATATATTCACACTATGGAAAAATATTCTAAGTCTGAGGACTTGTGATTTTGTCTAATAAAACAACTAAGTTAATGAATCACCTGGGTGGAATGGGATAGCTTGGTGGAGAATGGTTGAGTGGTTCACAAGGCCATGGAATTGGATTGTGTATCTCACTTGTGGAATGCCACCCAGGAACAAAGAGGTTTGAGATGTCAAATGTTGAGAAGCTTCAAGTGCAACCACTTGGCAATATGGGCTCTGCCATGATCATATAGGTTGCAAGAACTTAGCCATATGGACAGTGGGTGGTAGTGTTTGATAGGTTGGAGCGCGTCCATTTTGGTCTAAGGGAAAGCTTCTGAAAGATCTTGTCTTGGGAAACCAAGTCTTGTGGGGAAAGTGCACCACCTCTGCAGAGTGTAAAATCTAAGTACTTAGCCATGTCCCTGGTAAAGGACAATTTGAGCATCAAGACATGGAAACAATCAAGAATCTCATCATTCAAATTTCTAAGTTAAAACTTGTGGATTGAACAAGGGTTGTTTGAATTCTTCAATCATTGATGGAGAGATGGCTTGGCACAAGGATCTTGAAATCTTTGATTGAGAAAAATGATTTTGTCAAGCAAAAACTTAGTATTTTCAAAAGTTAAGGAAAAATCTATTTTGAGCAATGCAAGCCTCAACTCCACTTAGCCAAATACATATAGATGATAGACTCCACTATACAAATATAGTATCACTTGCCAATACAATTCAAATGTATTGACCCTTTGTGGCTGTAACTTGTATGTTGCAGGTTTGATTGATTTTAGTGAAGATTGTTTGATTAGGATTACAAAGTCTACAACCAACATTTGCCTGTGGCACTTTGAAGATGAAGGACCCATGACTATAGTTATTCCGCTGCAATGCAATGTAATAGCCAAATGAGCTATGTAAGATGTAATAAAATTATGTTATTCCTGGTTATAAAGTTATATTATGACCTTTGTTTCTTGATATTACATCTTAACTGTGGATGCTAGCTATTGATCCAGGGACTAGCATTGTAAAACACAGGAGGGATCAATCTTATTAAAGGTTGGGACCTCTACAGATGGTATCAGAGCATTGTGTTGCCTGTAGGATTTGTAAACCTAGGATTGGACAAAAACCCTTAGAAAATAGGAGTTATATTTTTATCCAAAAACTTATTTACAAAAACACTTGTAAACTCTTTCCTCAACCATTTTGATTTTAACTCTACATCTCTTCTACTTCAACTTGATGGAAAAACCTACCCACGACCAAAGACTACACCATGTGCAAAAGACTTCTTCAACATCTTCAACTCTAATGACTTCAACTTCTTCAACTCTAATGACTTCAACATCTTCAGCATATTCACCAAGGACTTCCAACTTGGATACCACCAAGGATTACAAGTGAAACAAGGAAATCCTACTCAAGATTTAGAGACTGAGGGAATGCAAAATAAGAAGGAACCATCAACAACTTTGAAGAATTGTAACCAAGAGTTTTTCTCAAGGAAACCAAGATCTCAAGTAAGAAGAAGCAACCAAAGAAGGATGGAAATATCACAAGTGAACCCTATAGATAGACCACCATAATTTAGTCAAACACACCAACCTATGTGGTGTAACAAAAATATTTTGTTTCCTAAGTATGTGCTTGAACTTTGTTGTTTGAGTGAATTGTTTGGTCTGTGATTGCATGCACATTGCTTGTGTGTATTATGATGTGTGTGATTAGAATTAAGACCTTAGAAATATCTTGCCTATTCTAATCTCCCATCAAACCCAAACAGATGACTACTCCAAGAAACTCCAACATCAAGGTTGATGACAACCACAACCAAGAGGACAACATGAGAGAACTTATAGTAACCCAAAACCAGTTGAGCCAAGAGACAACTCAGCTATTAGCCAACAACAATGGACTAGATCCAGCCATACAAAGGATTTTGAAACTTCAATCCCAATTGTTGCAAGGAATGGTTACTCAAATGATCAACATGGGAGAAATTTTTTCCCAAAGAGCTAATGACAACAAGGATGACAAAGAAGCTAATCTAGAAGGAATCCAAGCCAGCAATAGTTTTAGAGACAAAGATCATACATCCAAGGAACATGAAGATCAATGCCCCAAGAAAAGAGAAAGATCTCCCACCTATGAAGAACATGAACTAGAAGAACTCCTAGCTTTGGAGAGACCCAAAAAGAAGAAGAAGGACATAAGCAAGTTGCAATGTTACAATTGCAAAGAGATGGGACACTATGCCAATGAATGCCCAGAAAGGGAGAAGAGCCAAGAAAACAAACAAAAGCTAGTGAAACCCAAGATAAGGAAGGATTTTAGCCAAGTGATGTGCAAACACTGCAAAGAGTTAGGACATTATGCAAACTACTGTCCAGAAAAGATGAAGCATAAGATAAACCAGCCTATGAGGGATCTCAGCCTTGTCACATGTTTCAAATGCAGGGAACTAGGCCACTATGCAAACAATTGTCCAGAAAGGATGGAGAACAAGTTAAACAAGTCTATGAAGGATCTCAACCTTGGTCCATGAGTCAAGCATGGAAATTAAGGACATAAATGCAACTGTTTGCTTAGAGAAAGTATTTCTCATGATCCCAAGAAGGACAACATGTATTTTTGTTTAAAAATTTTTAAGGGTGGTAGTACCCTAGTTGTTTTGAACCTGCTTGTAACCCTAGCCTCCCCAAATCTCGGGACGAGATTTATTTTAAGGGTGGTAGCCTGTCACATCCCAAGATTTTCCAAATCTTGTAATGTGAAAATAAATGAATAAAATAAAACTTTGTTTGATTTTCAGGGCCAGAAGAAACTTTTTGAATTCAATTGGAACCTCAAACCAATTTGAATCAAATAAATCCTAAAGGGATTCATAAAGTTAAACATTTATTAAAGGAAATTAAAATGTTTTGGAATTACTATTTTGGAATCTTTTTGGTTTTCAAAAGAAAAGGTGGATTCATAAATAAGGATTATTTTATAAAACCAAATTAAACCTTGGCCAAGCTTTGGGAATTAAAAACATTTTATTTTTAATAAAAATTAGCAAAGGTTTATTTAAATAAAATAATAAGGAATTAATATCCAAATTTTATTCAAATAAAAGGTTTTACCAATTTAATTGAAACATCAAAACTTATTTATTTATTTAAAATAAGTTTTCCAAATATTTGTTATTCATAAATAAAACCTACTAAAGTGTTTTGGCTTTATTTTAGATTTCAAAATAAATATCTCAATAAAACAAATCCTATTGAATTAAATGAATAAAAATCTATTCATTTAATTGTTATTGGACCCTAAAATAAAATGTTATTTTATTTTAAACAAGTTTCCAAGTATTCCTTATTTCCAAATAAAACCTACTGATTTGGTTTTGAAAATATTTGGATTTAAAATGGAGATTTTATTAATTAAACCAAACCCTATTTTATTAATAAACCATGGTCCATTTTATTTAATTAATAAATGGAACCTAAAGAGATTTAAAATATTATTTTATTTTGGAAATTGGTTTATGCTACTAAACAGAACCAAAAAAACTCATCACAAGTTTGAATTGTTTGAATGGTTTGCATTGTTGATTGAATCATTTGTTTGAATATCAAATCAGAAAATAGAAATAGAAAAGAATAAAACAAATAGGCAGAAAAAAATATGGAAAAGGACAGACCCAACTGAGCCAGCCCAACAGCCCACTTAGCCCAGTTCCCTCCTCCCCGCAGAAAACGATTCGAACCAACTATCTGACCCGCGCAGACGATGACATGTGGACCCCTCTCCTTCTCCCTTTCTCATTGACCAGAGGACCCCACCGCCACGTCTCTTCTTCCCCACCCCATGACCTGTTCTTCCCCCTCTCCTCGCTGTTGCAGACTTAATTTCTCAGCTTGAATACGCCTTAACGCGACCATCTTTACTCGCAGTGATCATGCACCTTTAAACGCCAGTCACTCCTCTCCGTTTCCCCTCTGTTTCCTCCCCCAAGCACACCTCCAGGAAGCCACAATTTCTCCTCGACTGCCCCTGTCTCCGACGACGTTCCGACACCAATTCCGACAACCCCTCGCCACCCCTTGCCTCCCCGACCATGCTCCCGTGATCCCCACCTTCTGGCGATCATCCCCGTAGCGCCAGCTCGCCCCCGAGCACTCCAGAACGTCGGCAACATCTCCACCTGTACGCCACCGACGACCCCGCAACTCCGGTGAGCTCTGGCACTTGACTCCGTGCGCGCCTTGATCAGTGAGTCATGCCATTTGATTAGTCTGTGTCCTCTGCATCTCCAGGTACTCGCCAAACACTCGCGCGTGGCCTGCAAACTCGTCCCCGTCGACGAGCAGAAGCTCCTGGCGCTAGTAGAAGCTCCGGCGAGCAATTCCCCAGGAACCCGTGCGCCCCTTGTCCAACAAAGACCTCGTTGAGCATCAGCAGGGTGCTGCGAACTCGGTGAGCTCCCCTCCCTCTTTCTCGCATCCTGCATCGTCGGCAACCTCGCCGTCTGGTCGCTCCGCCGCCAGCCACCACCGCAGCGCCGCTAGCTTTAGGTCGAGCCTGCGTCAACCGTTCGATCCCGATCTAGTGGCTAGGATAGAAGCTAGGGGAAACGGTAAGTAGCCTCTACGCGCCGCACAATCTGACTTGATCCAACGGCTGCAGCTGTGCAATCCGAGTGAAGCGGTACCGACGAATGATATTAGGACGCGTGGCACCAGATGAGCTGAATTAGATTTAGAAACCAGATTTAAATGCCATTTTGAAACCCTTGTAACTTTCAAACCACACGTCCAAATTTTACAAATTTTATATCAAAGGATTCAGGAGAGCAAGCCCTAGCCAACCATTCCCTTGGTTTAGCAAATAGTATCTGTTAGTTTGCTTGATTTTGCAGATTCTTTTGTGAGCTTGTTTGGAATATAAAAATTGTTTAAAATTGATTTTAGGATTAAAATCTTTGCAAAATGGATTGTTGTGACCTTACTGACCCTAGGAACCAACCCTTGGTGTTAAAAATGATTTTGGTAAAATTTGGGTTGAATTATTTGACTTAGCCATTTTCTAGCCAAATAAAATTATTAATTTTATTATGGAAATGTTTATGGAAAGGAAACTTTGAGAAAATAGTTTGGACCAAACCTACTGACCCAAAAACACCAAGCTTTGCAATAGCAACTCATTTGGTGAACAACCTAAGAGTTTTGCCTTAATAAAAACATTTTTCACCACATGAAATGATGAATGGATTTAAAAATAGTTTTTGGACAAAACCCTCTTGCTAATGACTTTTCCACTTTGGTAAATGACCAATTTGGATCTTACAAAGTTTAGAAACCCCATAGAGACCCCTTTGCAAAATAAAACTATCTTGTGCATGCTCCCATGCATGAAATGGTTTCCATTGTCTTGTGTGTGTGAATTTGTTTGAGTGATTATAGGTCTGGAATGTAAATTGAATTGGTGTTTTCTTGATTGACTTGTAGTGAAGTGTGAGACTAGCAAGATCAAGGAGTGAACCACCATTCCCTACCAAAAAGGCAAGTGATGCTTCATACTTTTTTCCCATTACTTTCACTATGCATTAGTGATTTTTCTCTAAGTAAAACTTGCATGGATTTTGCTAAGTATAGACCTTGCTATAAGAAAACCTAGTATATGAATCCTTAGTAGGATTTTCCTAAGTTAAAGATTCCTACTACTACCAAGCTTAGCCTAGCTAATAGAAAACATGGGTGGAATATATATTCACACTATGGAAAAATATTCTAAGTCTGAGGACTTGTGATTTTGTCTAATAAAACAACTAAGTTAATGAATCACCTGGGTGGAATGGGATAGCTTGGTGGAGAATGGTTGAGTGGTTCACAAGGCCATGGAATTGGATTGTGTATCTCACTTGTGGAATGCCACCCAGGAACAAAGAGGTTTGAGATGTCAAATGTTGAGAAGCTTCAAGTGCAACCACTTGGCAATATGGGCTCTGCCATGATCATATAGGTTGCAAGAACTTAGCCATATGGACAGTGGGTGGTAGTGTTTGATAGGTTGGAGCGCGTCCATTTTGGTCTAAGGGAAAGCTTCTGAAAGATCTTGTCTTGGGAAACCAAGTCTTGTGGGGAAAGTGCACCACCTCTGCAGAGTGTAAAATCTAAGTACTTAGCCATGTCCCTGGTAAAGGACAATTTGAGCATCAAGACATGGAAACAATCAAGAATCTCATCATTCAAATTTCTAAGTTAAAACTTGTGGATTGAACAAGGGTTGTTTGAATTCTTCAATCATTGATGGAGAGATGGCTTGGCACAAGGATCTTGAAATCTTTGATTGAGAAAAATGATTTTGTCAAGCAAAAACTTAGTATTTTCAAAAGTTAAGGAAAAATCTATTTTGAGCAATGCAAGCCTCAACTCCACTTAGCCAAATACATATAGATGATAGACTCCACTATACAAATATAGTATCACTTGCCAATACAATTCAAATGTATTGACCCTTTGTGGCTGTAACTTGTATGTTGCAGGTTTGATTGATTTTAGTGAAGATTGTTTGATTAGGATTACAAAGTCTACAACCAACATTTGCCTGTGGCACTTTGAAGATGAAGGACCCATGACTATAGTTATTCCGCTGCAATGCAATGTAATAGCCAAATGAGCTATGTAAGATGTAATAAAATTATGTTATTCCTGGTTATAAAGTTATATTATGACCTTTGTTTCTTGATATTACATCTTAACTGTGGATGCTAGCTATTGATCCAGGGACTAGCATTGTAAAACACAGGAGGGATCAATCTTATTAAAGGTTGGGACCTCTACAACAACCCTCATAGTTACTAGAAGCCGCGGGACGTTGAGGAGGGATCAATCTTATTTTTATGATAATTTTAACATATTAAATGTATTTTCATGATTTTTCTATAATTTTCTATATCTGAAAATGTTTAAAGGTTATTTTGGTAATTTATTTGTTTTACTTTTATTTCATTTCTTATTTGAATTAACTTGGGCCATTTGTTTGGGTATATGGGCTGGCCTGGCCCAGCTAGACCAGGCCTGGCACTACACATCGACCCATCCCTCTCCACACCACCACGCACGCACACAAACACAAACCTTATCTCTTTCGTGTTCCTCTTTCGTGCGCGATGCGCCGCCCCGGCCGCCGCCAGCCGCCTCCGGCGCAGTCGTCCATCGGCGGTGCCTCACCATCTGCACCTATCCCATTTCCCCTCATTGATTTGGTTGGTCCACGCCCTTGTGAGCGCGCCCGACCGAAACCCTATCCCCCTGGCCGTTGGCTCGGCACCAGCACCCTAGTGCTTGCACTCCGGTGGTGATGTTGCTACTACTACTACTATGACTGACCGTGGTTTTTAGTTGATCCTCTAGGTCTCACACTCTACTCCAACGCCGGAGGGACGACAGCTTGGGATGCAACCCCGGTGCCCATGGATGCGTCGCTGTGCTGCCTCATTGTGGTGGTGATGTCTCGGTGTTGTGGCGATGAGGTGCCGTGTCGTCACCTCCACCTCGACGCCAGTGGGACGGTGCAGCTATAACAGCGCAACCCCGGGACGACTACCGCGACTTCGACACGCCTCCTCTCCAGATGCGCAGCATCCATTGGTGAGTTTCAATTTTTCCCATGATCATCCTTTGGTGTGATGGCTCTGGTTCACAGCTATGCTATGGTTGTGTGATGCTTATCTATTGCTAGTTGAGGTTCCTTTATTTGGATGAATAAATGCCCAGGTGGTACTGTTTTGGTTAGTGATAATGTGGTTAAACATTGATTGATCATTGTATTACCATTGTTTGATCTGTGGATAGTTTTGTGGTAATTGATTTGTTGGTTCACATATGATGAATATCTGTGACTTGTTGAGGTATCTTAGCTCTGGATTGATGCTCAATTGACATGCTTGGATATAATTTCTTTGGGACTAAAACCCCCCAGATTGGAATCCAATTGTTGTGAAACATTTATGTGTTGTCAATATGATATAGAATAACTTTTGAGTTGATTCCTAATATACTGTAGGAAGATGATATGAATTTATAAGTGAGATTGTGGCTTTATTTGATAAGGTCATACACCGTATGATTCCATGATGAAAAGTAAGGTGGATTATTGCATTGCCAATGATGTGGAAAAACTGAACTAAAGTTGTGATGCTTGTTTTAGAGTGTGCACAGCAGCATGATCATCTATACATGAACTGATGTGGTTGATCATTGATTCATGTACTTATAGGATCTGATTCATCTATTGTGAGTATTGAGTACAAAGTGGAAATGTTGTCTCTAAGACAGATCCAATGCTGAGTAACACTGTGATAAACACATATATTGTGCTTGTCATCTAATCTTAACCAATGATGCAGAGCCGAGGTTTAGAAGCTTATGCTAGTTTAATATGACCTTATAATTATTCCTAGGCTACCTGACTAGGAAGATGATTTTTATATCAATCCTATTTGATTGTATATGATCTTAAAATCTATCTCTTTGAGGAGGTGGTGATTTATTAATTTTAGTGGCTTCCTCTGCTGTGAGATTAATACTGTGGAACCCAATTGAAGGGTGCACAGTAACATACTCATAGTGAGTAGGATCTGTTGCTATGTTAATTAATCTACCTGGTCAAGGATCATTAGCCCTTGATGATTGTTGTGTGCAACATGATCCAGCCTATGATGCAAAGGCTGAGGCCTCATTTATTTTTGGTAAATAAGAATGAATACTTGAATGTTTTTCCTAGCTCAGGGATGATACTGGTGTAGCACTTCTACCTAGTATGAGAGCCTTCAATTTTCCCCACTAAAACTTATGCTCTAAAAAATGAAAGGAGCATGTGCTATTACTATTATAAGTTGGAAACCTAATATGCAGAGTAGATCAGCTTGACTTGGTGAGATTATGGATAAGCTGCAGCTGCTCTTGATCTACTGCTGTTGTTGTCTTGCCCTTGTGATGGATCTTGATGATCTTGCTTGTGCTCCTGGATCTGTCTTCCCCTGATTCTAGCTCTTGGATGGCTCTTGGGAGCAACCAGTTGCTGGTTGATGGTGCTGGTCTAGATTGGTAATCTTGTGGTTGTTTATGTGTGGGCTTGGGAGCTCTAGTGCTAAGAAATGAGCTGGGGTGTGTGTTGATGTGCTATAGAGAGATATGGATGAGCTCTAGCTGAGCTGCTACTGTTGTGTTACCCCTTTTATGTGCATTGGCTGCTGCTGTGGTGTTGACAGCACACTAGTGCATGCTGGTGAGTGAGCAGACTGCTTGCATGTTGTGGTTTGAGGATCAGATCAAGTAAAAGCTTGATATTTCCTGATGTTTTACCTCTTTACCTTCTTATCTGGCTTTGGTGAAACTTGCCCCGAGCCAATGATGTTGTACTGAGGCCACTATCTGATTAAGAACATATACTATGATTTGGCCCCTTTTTAATTCATATTCAATGATGAATTCAGGCTCTAGCATCTCTAGGCCAAACCTGAGAGTACAATTAATAAACTAACCCCCTTATTCTTTTACTTTTGTTAGTCTATTGTTTTTATTCTGCAGAAATCAGGATCAAAGAGATAATGAGAAGATCAATAATTAGATAGGAAAGATAGTTTTAGGTTTACTCTTTTATATATGTAATTTCTTTTCTGATTTAATAATGTTGAGACATTGTAATTTATATTCTGTTTGAAAATTGTAAAAACATTGTGCTGTTGTATTTATTCAATAAAGTTTAATTATTTCTTTTTTCTCTTAAATTTCTTTTGTAAAGACAAAGTCATATATATATTTTGTTGTAATAAAGAATTCTTTTAGTTATTTCAGTAATGTAATTCCTTTTTCTACTTATTTGTTTCCTAATACTTTACTTTTATTTCTTCATTGTAAAAATTAAATATAATACTATATGTATATAATATAAAGAATCCTTTTTATATCATTTTTTGTAATCATTTCATTTCAAGTTATTAAATATTTCTGAATCCTATTTGTGAATTTTATAAATTCATTTGAATTTCATATTTGAAATTCAAATACATGTTTGAACAAAATTTCCCCAAAACAAAGAATTCTACAAAGGTCATGTCGAAATCTATCGCACTTGCTCCGAAGTTTCCTTCAGTACAAGAGAGATCCCGATCCCTCCATAGCTCTTTTAGTTTTGCGCGAAAATTCCCCGGATTTTCTTATGCATGAATGCAATGCACAAACCTGTGTCCTCTCTATTTCTAGGTGCTAATCCTGGGATGTTACACAAGACTAGCCCAAAACTACTTCCCGTCGGCAACGTCGTTCATGTCGAGCACCTTGCCGCACTCCTTCTGCCACATCGTCGTCACCAATCGGCACACGGTGAGATCCTCTCCTGGCTCCCTGTCTTTCCCGTCCTAGACTGACACAACTCGCAGTCGCATGCGTCTGTCCGCCCTTGCCGCGTGTGTGTTCAAGTAGTTGGCATATCAGCCTTTTTCTTCCAGTTTTGACAGTAACCTGTACCCGACCTTGATTCTTGTAAAACAGAGCAGGTGCTACCTTCGGTACACAACCACAATTAGGTATCTTCTTTGGTTGATCTGTCTGTGTGCTCCCGGGAGTCCGGAGTTCCAAATTATGTGAATTACGTCTTTTATTCTCTAAACCCCGATGAAGGAAACCTTGCGTTTTTTTTACAAAACCTTGCAGTTGTTGGATATGCTCAGTTTGTTAATTCTGAATTCCGTTCAACCACTTAAAAAATATTTGATATATATATCATACAACAATCAATGTATATGTTGTCCATTGAGAATTCAACCCAGAGATCTAGGGATCAAATCTTGGTGGTGTGACCATCCCCTTTATTTTTATTTTTTTCTTTGTTCTAAACTTGGGTTTGGGTTCTCTGAACGAAGTGTTCTTCAGATTCAGTTAACCCTTTTGCGCAGGCCCTCATGCTTACATGTCTAATCGCGTAAATAGGTCCCTGGCAGAAGAAGGTTTTATAGAAACCCCCCTACATTCAACCTGACAGATAGTATTGGCTAACAATTCTCTCTTAATTTTCTTGAATTTACCTAACTGAAAGAGGAGTCTGGTTCCTCAATATTCCATTACCGGAGTTGTTGCCATGGCTATTTTTTTAGGGCTTATTTTTTCTTTAAATATGCAGAGCTGCAATTGTTTGGGCAACTTGGGATCTCATTACATTAGTTAAAAATGGAAAACACGATGGTACTCCTACACACTCGGTGTTCTTTGTTTGGAACAATGGTCGGGAGGTAAGTTTGATTTATAGTAGAATGTATCATTTAGCCATGTTTTCGGTGACTTAATTTTTATGTTGATCTTTCTAATCACTAACCTGACAGAGTTGAATGCTACACGTTTTCTCTACAATGAGGATGTGGAATTGGTGGGAGACTTTACAAGTAATTGGAAAGACAAATTGAAGTGGAACCACCAAGGTGGTTCCAGATTTGAAGCTGAAGTACGACTTTGACATGGAAACTAAGTTGTCAATCTTTTTATATTCTAAAAAATTCAGTGACAAGATTCCTTTGTTCTTTGGAGTTCATTATTGCATGAGGATAATACATACTACATCTTTCTTTATCATTTCAACTTCTAATCAATTTTCATCTGATACTCACAGAGTTGTCTACAACTTACCCATACTAGTTCAGGTATTTATCTTATTTCATTAATCCCCAATTCCTTTGAATGTATTGATTCTAAAGGTGATTGTATTTATTGCATGCCTTTTCGCTTGATCGGGATTTTCTGACCATCTCAGATCTGGTCTGAACGACATGTGCTACTGCATTTCTTTTTGTGCGGGGTTTCTATTTTGGTTGCAAGTTGTTTTATGGTAATCTAAGCAGATCGCAAGTGTGAATGAATATACATGATTTTTTTTGCCTCTATCAAGTTTTTTTCTAAGATTTTGCTCCATGTGTTAAAAGAAAATTGGTGTTATTAACATTTAGTAATTTGGAAATAAAGGAGATAGGAAATAAGTGTAGTCAATCATATTGTCTTGCTGACCATTTCAGGAAGAAAGTGTGTCAGACGACTGCATCTCATAAGATTCACTTTCATTATTTAGTGTGGTTTTCAACATCAAAGATTTTATCTCTTATATAATAACACTTTTTGGTTAAAAAATATTAAATGTAGAAATTAGGCATGTTCATAATATAGCTGGTATTTTTTTTTGAAATAGAGAACATAAAGCTTAACATGATGTAGATGTCATAAGGATCTCTCCGTATTTCCCATTACTTCAAGTTAATGGCTCAGAAATGATGATATATACCTTCTTTATATAACTGTGGAGTTCTGTATGTGTAGATATTTTAAATTTTTAGTAGCTTGATGTGCTTTTGTTCCTAGATAGATATGTCCATTCTTTCATTGTTTGTTCCACAAATTTTGTTGTGATGGACAATGGAAACATTGAGTTTTTTCATTTTCTTTTCACAACTCCAGGGAGGAGGATATACCGATATAATAGTGCAATGGATGGAACTATTGAATATCAGTATGTCAATTGTGGCAGTGCATTACAAAAGAATGATCTCAAGGTGTGCCACTTACGCCCCGTGCAGGGCATTTCGTCGGATGTTGCTCCGCACTGATAAGTCTTATAGTTAACATTGTCCCTATTTAACAAAACAAAATTATGGTTTATTATTATTCTGTATATTTGATAAATTGATAATGCATATAAGAATCTTAGAAGTTCTATCTCATGCGACTGCGATCATACTTAGAGCTCGAATAGTTATGATATTACTAATCTTTGTCTATTGTGTGATTATAATAGCATTCATTTTTTTGAGCTTGGGTTGTTAATTTGTTTCCTCTAAAAATGTGGAAGTCGATTTCAAAATACTAAAAGTTTGCATGTCCTGTGTTTATTACTTCACAAACAGGTTAAACTTAAGAATAACCACAACTTTGAGAAATATCCCATGTATCTTCACAACAATTAGGAATGATTAGCTCTCACATCCACGATGGCAGAGATTTCATAGGTTTTAGCCTATTCTTTTGGTATTACACCATGTTTTGTGTTAGTAAGTTGTGTTATATGAGGCATGGTCTAATAAATTTGGTTTCTGATGTATAGCCCTATGGTACACCATCAACAAGTAATCGTACATGTGTTGAGGTTACAGATTTTAAGACATCCAGTTTGTAACGATAGTGAATTCTGTATGCTTGATAGGAATAACTTCGTTGGTCAAATATGTAACCTCACTCTGAAATTTATATGCACGTATCTAAGAGAAAATATACCAAGTTAAACATATATATCTTAGAGATGGAGTCCAAATTACCAAAGTACACTATTTAAAATGTATAATCTCACTCCACAAATCGGCAACTGATTAAGGTGAATCTTTTTTATTTATGTGCATACATATATCCACTAATTATATGATTATTCTCTATGATATATTAGAAAGTTAAGTGTCCAGTCAAGTAAATCACGCGGTGTTTTTATAGAAAAGTAGATCATGTAGTGTTGCCATCTTGGCTTAGTAGATGAATTTACTTATTTTGATTATCATGAACATATATGTGAATTAAGTGATACTAATTTTCATGTATTTAACTTTTGCTCGTCTTGTGCTTTCCTATTGGCGTGGCAATATGCATTGATGACCATCCCGTGTCAGTCATATAAGTGATATTTCTTGGGCTTTCTCCTTTCTCATAGTTACCTTCTACCTCAAAGAAATTGAATAATCAATAACTCTATTGCTCTCTTATTTTGTTCCTTTCTAGAATAAATGTATGAAACTCCGAGTGAGTGAACTCTTTTTTGTTTATAATCCTTCTTAATGTTGCTTGCTACTTTGTTTCAAAATAATGACTTGGGATGTTTATTGTTATAACCTTTGTTTAGTTCCATGTGACCTCCTCTTCTGGAGGCGTTGTACTCTGGCTCTCCTACCTTTGCAATGAAATGAAATGCAACAGGCAACAGTCTGTTGCGCTTTCATGAAAAAAAGTGTCTTGGTTTTAGTTCCACAATACTTATTTTGGAAACGGAGGGAGTACTTTGGTGATAAAAGAAAGTTATGCTTGGTAACCTATTTTCTTTACCTTTTTTTAATATTCACGGAATCTTCACTTCATAATTATGACTATTGATCGTGTGCTATTTTTTATATAATATGATATTTTTTCATATAAAATCACAGGTTTAGAGGAGTAGACATGCATGAGACAAGACCACAGTACACGTGGTGATAAGAAACAAAAAAAGAAGGTGCACCATGAAAGCGAATACGATCAAGTTTTGCAATGGATCACACTAAGACTATCATATAGGATATTTACTTAGCTACTAGTGCACCATGTAGGTGCATCCAAATGACAATGTAGTATTTTATTGTAAACCAAAAGGACTGGACATGCCCTCTCAGAATTTTCATGTTGTGTCATGTCTCAGTTATGGGTTTGTCTATGACATATTCTGTTGCATGACTGAGTATGTTAGAGCGATGCGCTCTATGTGCCGGACCATATCTTAGTTATGGCCGTTAATAGAGTGAATGCTTTGGTTTTCTAGAATCGTAGCCCTAGACCCTAGCACTAAACCCTGATGTGTTAAATTCTTGTCTAATAAAATTGAACTCCATCTTTGCTGTGTCCTAAATGTGTTATCAAATTAGCTATGATCTACCGATGCTTGCTGATTATTGTTGTTGCTAAGTCCACTTCATCGTTGGTATTAAGGTTACCTGTCTACATAATCATATTTTCCTCGTGTAGTGTAACATCCTTTCGATAGCGTACACACAAACTTTGCTTTTTGTACCTGTGACCACCGAATGCTGCTTTCCGCTAATGATCGCCACTGTTCACCCAAAACATTTAGATGATCTAATGGTTCACCCATCCGATTAGCATAGCTAATCACATGGCACCAAAATACAAGTAAAAAATTCAAACAAATTTGAAATGTTTATCGCCGTCAAATGCATTGCAGCAATTACGCTCTGTGACACCGCTATGTAGGTGGCGAGGCGAAGCTCGCGTGTCCATCTAGTAAAAAAGACTTGTGATGGCTCCTGGGCTCTAGGGATCGAGACTAGATTTTGGAGATTCAAATTTTGAATTTAAAAGTTAAATAATCCCCCATCATGTTTAGCAGGCGCACGCTGTTTGGGGTGTGCGGTTGCTGTAGCGGAGGTGGAGGGGATGGAAATTGCCCCCGTGAATGTTCGGCGACCTGTCCGAGGAGGAGAGCAAGCGCCTTGTGCGATCGAACGACACGGAGAGCTAGGCAGCGCGGAAGTGAACCAACTGCGGCATGTTCCCCCCGCTATCCCTCCGTCGCTACGTGGTGCCTCTAGAGCGGTACCGCACATCGTCGCTGGAGCCCGTCCCCATCATCCATGTACCACACGGCCCTTTGGAGAGTGGTCCTCGCTCCTCGCTCCTTTGTCCCCTCCTTCGATGAATGGAGCTCTCCATCCCTCCCGCTTGCGTGTGTTGTCGTCGCCTCAGACTACACGAGCATGAGGAGAGGCATAGGGCCGTCGCGCTCGTCGGGGCACGCCTGTCCTGGGAGAGGGAGGAGGAACACAGCGCCACCGTCATCAAGCTATAGGCGCCATACCTGATCGACCTCTCTGAGGAGTGATCGCGCCTAAGCTCCCTAACGTTGAGGGACCCTAAAGATTTCGCCTCGCCGGAGCTCGATTTTGGTCCGGAACATGTCAGTTCCCTCCGTAGTTAATGTAATTAGTCAAGCAGTTTTTGAATCGCGGCATAAAATTGTGTTAATCATTGTGCCTGACTCTAGTAATGGAGGAACAAGGACGGTGGTGACTTTTTAGCTCGCGCTAGTGTTTATAGTCGTCGCTAAGTGATCATTTGATCTATTTGTAATTTTTATTACTTCGGCCTCTTTGTAGCAAAAAATATATAACTATTACCGAATTATTTAATATTTAACTATAATAATTGAATACTTCACTACCAATGTATAATTATCTAACTATGCATGTATGTATAAAATAACTAACAAACTTAACTTCACATGCAATCACAACCTCTATAACTATATTCATACAAAATAAACAGCCCCAAAACCACACCAGATTATTAGCTAGCAAAGTCCAAGTCAAGACAAAGAAGAAATAGCGACGACAGCCAATGATTCTATGAGAAAAAGCATCACAGCCAGTGCGGCGAATCAACCACATAGGAACCAAACCTTCTGCCAGCTTGGACATGTTAAGAGGTACCTTTGTTTTTCCACCATGATGGGAAGTACCTTTGGCCTTCTACCGTGACGGGAAGAGTAAACCGCATGTGGCACTGGCGGGATGTGTGACATGGCACTTTTTTCACCTCCCTCCAGGATATATTTGACAATTGTTTTGCAGAGGGGCAGATTTGGCCGGGTTATGTGTTTGACCTTGAAGGGATTTCAAATTACAAGGTCTAGAATTGTATCATTGATTTGTTTGTTTATTGTCTTCCAACTGTCTAAGAAACAACTCAAAATAAAATGTTGTCTAAAAAACAATAATTGGATGCACAAAATTGGTGCTTAAAAATAATAAAGTAGTAATTCCAAATCAAAGCTAGAAATGAAATGGTTCCAATACGAATTTTGGGATGTGTTTGGTATCCTGCATACCCTCCGGGCGGGCCAATGGGAAGCGAAATCGAGTAGTTTGGTTACCTGTACGAGGCGTGGGCTGCCAAGCAGCCCGGAGCCAGGCCCAGTTTCTACGCTCGAATCGGACATTTCGAGCGAGCCAACCTCGTCGTGCGCCTGTTGGATGCAAAACCGGCGCTCCACTATATGAGATCGGCCGGCGATGGCGCATGCGGGAGATTCCTGCTGGCCTGGAAAAGGGGCGGGATCCTTTTCCTCACCTCCCGCTGAGACACACCATAGCCGCTCACCACTGAAACTAGATCCACATTTTGCCCCTTCTTCTTTCCCAGTCAAATCCGGCCACCAATTGCGATAGCGACGGCGCTCCCGACAAGACAAAACCAGCAGGGTGGCGACCATGCTGAGATGGAATGACGGCGACAGCTCCTCCCAATCGTATCTAGGGGTAAGTCCACTTTCCCCCAATTCTTTCATAGGGTTAAATTTCGGTAGCGAGTTAGGAATCCTCGATTTACAATCACATGAACTCGATTTGGTGTGCTAGAACATCACGGACATGGACTATGCTCCTGACTCCTTCGAAGATCCTAATTTTTGCGGCATAGCGAAAGATTATCCCGAGCTCTATCGCGTCCACAAACTTAAGCCTGCCAGGCGTGTTGCATTTGAACGAACCAACACATGCCACAGATCCTACCTCTGCCAAGTTCAGAACGTAATTGCTTAGCTCCTTTTATCGCCATTCACTTTTCTGGAAAGCAGTAGGTCCGTGCCAACGAATTTCTAACCTGCAGGAGGTTCAAAACTATGGGTTTGTAGCTTGGGTAGACAATCAATGGCCAGATGCTATGAAGAATGCACTTGCGAAGCTATGGGGGATGTATGATGATACAAGCAGTACAAGAATCGACGAGAAGGTTGAGAATACGCAGCTAGTGAAGCAACTATCTGATGAGGAGAACAAGCTTGACAAAAAATACTCAAGTCTGCTGGTTGATGTGAAGAAGTTCATCGAAGAAACAGATAAGAAGGCATTGGAGGATAACTTGTCTCAGATGAATGACAACAATGAAGAGTTGAAGAATGAGGTTGAGATGTTGAATAACATGCAAAAATCCCAGGCTAATGTAATCAAAGAGAAGCAGAAGGAATAGGATGAGGACCGAATGATCTTAAAGGAGGAAAAGAAGAACTAGAGTATACGCTTTATGAATTGTTTAAAGCCAATGACGCTAACAAGGATAGACTGAAAAAGATCAAGGAAATTTGTGATGGTTGACTATTTAGTTGCACCTTGTTGTACTAATGATAGTGAACCGGTGGTGGTGGTGGTAGGATGACACCCACTTTTGATGTGGTGGTGTGTTAAACTATGATCCCCTTTTGACGATGATCATGCTTGTTAAGACTAATTTGTACTTGTGTTGTTTCTTCTAAGGGTGTTCATTTGTTCATGTTCAACTTGATCACTTTTGCTTGTGTTGTTAAAACTTGTGGTGTTCATGCTTGTGGTGTTCATGCTTCTGGGGATCAGACTTGTGCTTCTGTTGTTCCGAATTGTGTTGTTCATGCTTGTGGTGTTCATGCTTGTGGGGATCAGGCTTGTGATTCTGTTGTTCTAGATTGTGTTCTTCTTTCCTCTTTGTTATTCATCCCCTTGTGGTCTTCCTCTTTGTCAATCCGGTCATGGTAAGCTCACCATGAGAAAGTACAAGGTGACCACAACTTGGTTTCTATGTCAACCAAACAAGGGAAAATTGCATGACATGGGTCAAAAGCCTAATATACAGGAAACCAAACAAGATGGTCCTATTTTCCCAACCGGTGCACCAACCATAATTATAGGCTATCAAACAACTTGCACAAGTTGGCTGATAGGGCGGGTGAGTATGGCAGTGCCTTCCGCAGCACTGCCCGATCGGGCCAGAAATTCCATCCAGGCTACCAAGCGCGCTCTTGTTGTTTGGGCATGCTTGGAATTTGCGGTTCGAATCAACATGTTGTACCCAATTCCAATACCTGTTTGTATATAGAAACTATGAAATTAGATGTTTTGTTGAGTTTACAATATAAACTAGGTCTCTCTTTACGCCCGTGAGACGCGGTGGCAGTTAAACCTAAACCAAACATTGATTATAAAAGTTAGGCGGATCGTCTATGAGAAAAGTGTATGTGGGAAAAATATAGCAAAAAATAATAAGAAAATTTGTGAAACCAGGGCACAATTGTCGGCAGGAATGTATGATCGTACTTTGATTACAATAGCCATGCCTTGGGCTAACAAGTCCTGACCGTTGAGGTGAGCCGCATTATAACCTTGGACGGTGGTATAATGCGTCCAAATATAGTGAAGACTGGCTTAGATTATAATTCAGTTAGGCGCCACACTTGTTTTGTTGACTTATGTGACACTTTTTTTGCTGACCGATGTCCCCCATCTTCTCTATCTTTTTTTTCCAAACTATGTTCGTTCTAACATCAGGCATGAGAACGAAGCAGTCGATGGACGCATCCATGCCTCCCGGGCGTGGACCACCACAGGAAACCACATGTGGCCTAGGCGGCCAGACGGTCAGGGTACGGACGGGCATATGATGTGTTTTTTCTCGCATTCTAGCTAAATTTTTGGTTTTCCATATTTTTTGATCTCGATCCGATGACGGTGTTTGGTCTGTATGTATCAAATTCCGGCATGAAGGTCACACTCAATGTGGCGTGGCATCTACACACGTACGAAGAAACGGTGATGGTGAATGGAGCTTGGCCGCAGGTTTTAGGGTTGCAACCTCGAATGCGCAAAGTGCCCGTTCGGCTAGTGATATGACCGCCTATGGCTGCATCGCTTTATAATGACGCTATGGTGGGAACATGTGCTCCACAACAACCTACATGGTCACCGATACTTCCTTCTTTTACTCCTTATTTGGTATCGCTCTAATTCTGAGTCACCTTACCTTGTGTTGATTTGAAAGTTTCGTTGTCTTTTTCTAGTATTTCAAAGCTTAGGTACCTTTTGGGCATGTTGTTCTTGGCCAATTTACCTAGTGTTGGGTTCTCTAGATTCGTGTGTGACGATGATCGATCTCGTCAATGCCCATTGTTATGGACTTGGGTTTTGGAGAAGATGGGGATGCTGGAGATCGTAAAACGGTTAACAGACAAGCAACGCGGGACACGAGATTTACCCAGGTTCAGGGCTCTGGAGAGAAAACCCTACTCCTGCTTGTCTGCTCTTAATTACGGCGGAACCGAAGGTTACAGGGGTGCGCAGATGCAATCTGGCATGAAGGTGTGTATGCGGGGGTGGAAGAGATCCTTCTCTCCGTGCCCTCCTGACCTTTATATAGATAGGCAGGTCCCAGGCTTAGGTCGAGTCGGTTACAAATTAGGATTGGTACCCTTTGAAATTCTATCTACTCTAAACTTGTCCTCCAAGAATCCGAAGACGTCATGGGCTTGGGCCACCCGGAATCTTCACGGGCCACGTGTCTTGACGTGAGCCTTCCTTGAGCTGGACCAGGTATACTAATATTGTGTACCCATGGGGTATAACCATGTCAGTAGCCCCTGAGTGTCTGTTCGAGTCGTAGACTTAAGAAGAGACTTTAGTTCAGTTGTTATCAGCTTAGGTCCAAAGGACATAATTTTTCCAGGTGCTCAACTAATCCTCCCTACGGGAGTATCCCCCGAGTCCATAGTGGAGTCGCAGACTCGATGTAGGACTCGAAGATAGTTGCAAGTGTAGTACCTTAGTCATTTTTTAGGTGCGCGGCCAGCGCTCCTGATAGGAGTAGCCCCCGAGTAGTTGCTCGAATCATAGATTCGAGTAAGTACTTGATTGATCAGCCAAAAACTTTCAGTCGTTGCTGGCTTGGCCTTGATGACGTCAGTGTTGACAATTGGTGATCTCAACTGTCTGCGGCGGCAGAGATGATGCGACGGGACGACCGTGGGTCCCACCGTCTGACTTGAAGTTGACTAGTCACGTGCAGACATGGCGAAAATTACAGCGTCTCATCAGTTTCTTTGCGTAGTGGACGGCGTGCTGGTGACGGTTCATTGCTGTGTTGACACGTGTAGGGTTGGATCTAGGGTGCGCACTAGGGCTTCTGGATCAACGGCTCATGTGTCTCGTCTTGCTCTTTTAATACCGTGGGTAAATAGTGATTTTCTTTTACCCTTTGCCATTTTCTCATCGCCATTGCCTCTATTTTCACGAGCACTGCTTCTCTCCACCGTGCACTAGAAGTTCTTCGTTATTTTCCCTCTTCTTTTCTCCATGCACACCGCTGCACTCGACGTCGCGTGATTGGCAAGCCGAAGAAGACCACCACCAGAGTTGGCTCGAGCACCGCCGTCGGCAGCAAGAAGACCGCCACGACCACCCACATCACAGACGGCGGGTGGAGGCGCACAGAGATGCGCGACGGGGATCTGCACAGCTGTGCGATTCTGGGTTGATCCCCCAGAACAAGGAGGACGCCATACTCCCCGGTGACGAGGTAATCCCCCGCCCACCCGAAGGGTTTCGGGTGATGTTTTTTGCGTTTGTCATCCGTGGTCTTTCTCTTCGTGTCCACGATTTCCTTCGTGGACTCCTCTTCTTCTATGGGATTTAGTTGCATCATCTATCTCCCAATATTCTCTTCTCCATATTGCTTATTTTATCACTCTTTGCGAGTGCTGGATCGGTATCGAGCCGCACTTTGACCTCTTCCGGAAGCTTTATTCCGTGAAGACGCAGTCCGGCACCAGCGGAGTCTATCCGCTCGGCGGCTACATCATTTCCATCCGCTCTTCCATCCAATTTTTCTCCTTTTCTATTTGCGAGTCCCTCCAGCAATGGCACCGGAAGTGGTTTTACATCCGGATTCTAAGCTGGACGGTCAGCAATATGGGCTTGCCCCCTTTGATTCCTCCCAGCAGTTCATCCGAAAGAGATCGTGGAAGAACCACATCCTGGAAGGTGAATCCGAAGAGGTGGAGAGGCTCTACCAGTGGGTGGAGGCTCTTCAGCTAGTGCCAGGCAAGGAGGTCAATGGTGTCGACATCATCCGCACCTTCTTCAAGCGCCGGGTGCAGCCACTCCAAGCGAGGGTGCATCCGATGTTCCTCTACGCTGGCTCCAGTGATCCAACGAGGGTTTCATCCAAATAATTGTCTTTGGGTGACCTGGATAGGGCCCTTTGTCCCCTGCTGAAGGCCAAGGTCGATGAGGACCTCCCGGGGAAATCTTTGACTCCTCTTAGCGCCAACAAAGGGGTTTCCCAGGTGACACTCGTTCGTGCGCGTAGCGCTTTTTCGAAGTGTTCGTTGTTTGCTGCTTGCTACTATTATTTATCTTGTTCCCCTTTTCCTTGTGCTTGCATCACCTCAAGGTAACAGGGTATATGCCTCCTCTGCCTGAGAAGTATACGGAAGCGCCGGATAATGAAAAGGTGGACTCCGAATCCGAGCTTCCTCCATCGCAATCGCCTACTGCGGATGCTCCCGAGGCGAGTGAAGTGCGGACTCGAAAGCACACCCAGAGCGAGTCTTTGGATGCATCCACTCCTCCAACTCCAAGAGGTCCGCCGTTCCTTGAACAACATGGTGAGGATGATGGTGCGTCGTCTGCACCTATTCCTGCCGTGCCTCTTCGAGCGGTGGCTCCGCAGCTGCTAGCCAAGAAGAAGGAGAAGGCAGCTCCCGTCTTCAACTTATCGGACATCACGTCGTAAGTGACTTGGCATGAGTCGTTTTCCTTCCGCTGTCTGAGTAGTGTGAGTTGTTTTTTGATCAAATCTTTTCTTGCAGCCATTCTTCGAAGGAGTCCCTTAATGGGGGCACTCAAGATATTATGGAGGAGTCAAAGCCAACGGCTTCTATCCCTCAGGTGGTGGCCGACTCTGAGTACTACGACCTGAACTCCTCCAGGCGATAAGCTCATGCAGTTGAAGCTCAGAAGACAACACACATACCTTCAGAGTCCACGCCTGAACATGTAAGTATTGTTTTCTTTACTCCTTGGGGGGAGCCCCCGAGCCTTTTTGGGTGATCTGTTGGTCATTTTGCTTTTGCTGGCAAAGCCCCCGAGCCTTTTTCGGGTGACCTGTTGGTCGCTTTGCTTTTGCGGGGCGGAGCCCCCGAGCCTTTCTTATGATTTCTTGATCTTCTTGTTTCTGTTTCTTCTGCGGCCTTTTGTGCATGGCGCCAACCTCCTTATCCAGCAGCACCTGGCGCTGGAGGCTAACCTGCAGCAGCTTCAAGGTACATAACTTTTTCACCCTACTTTAGTTCATTTGTCCCAAGGATTTGCTTGTATTGACCAGGTGGTTCTTTATGTTGCAGATCAAAACAATGCAGCTCTCCGAAGACTGGATGCTCTCGTGAAGAGCCTTGGTCGAGCGGAGAAGAAGGCCGCGGATGCTGCGGAGGACAAGGAGCGCTTGTAGAAGGAGGCTGCCGATTGCGAGGAGTAGCTCGCGGCTACAGCAGCTGCCCGCGAGAAGGAGATGGCGGATAAGCTTATGGCTGCAGCCAAAGCTTTTTCTTGTGAGTTTCCTTTGACTTGTTTGGGTCTTGTGCTTTTTTTGACAGCGTCTTGTCTTTTCTTATTCGGATGCTTTTCTTCTTTGTTACAGATGCTTCAGGCATCACGTTTGACCGTGGTGCGCTGGAGCATGGAGATGCGTTGGCTGATGCTACCGCGGTAGTCGAAGATCACTGCGCCGCTTGATACATCAGAAACATATCTATAATTTTTGATGCTCCATGCTTATTTAGTATCTACTTTGCTTTGCTTTGTCTAGACTTTGAGGTGTTTTTATATGTTTTCTGGAACTGACCTATTAATAAGTTGCCACAGTGCCATTTGCCTATTTTCTTCTGTTTTTGGTTCCAGAAAGGCAGAAAATCAATATTCTCGAAATTGGACGGGACAAAAGCCAAAGTCAATATTTTACCGTGGGCAACACGAATCCAGAAGACGAGACGAAGAAGACTCACCAGGGGGCCACATCCCCTAGCCGCGCTGGTGGGCCCAACCCACGCCTGGGGGGTGCAGCCTCCCTGGTGCCCCCCTGGCTCGCCCCTTCGCCTATAAGAAGCCCTCTATCCAGAAACCCTAGACACCCGATCAAAACTCCACGAAACCATCTGTAGCCGCCGCCACCATCATCCCTAGATCGGGGGGATATGAAGTTCTTCTCGGCACCGTGCTGGAGGGGAGATCATCCCGGAGGCATTCTTCTTCATCATGCCAGCTTTCGGTATGAAGCGTGAGTAGTTCCACCTTGGACTACGGGTCCATGTAGTAGCTAGATGGTTGTATCTCCTCCTTTGTGCTTTGATGTATAGATCTTGTGAGCTCCGTTCATGATCAAGATCTAATCTATTTGTAATCATGCATGTTGTGTTTGCGGGGATCTGATGGATACTGAGATTACTATGTCATATTGATTAATGGTTTTGTCTATTTGATTCTATCATGTCTGTGTTGTTTGTGATCTTGCATGATCTCAATTGTTAGTAGCTATCTTGGCCAAGTAGTTGCTAGTGACTCCAAGAGGGGGTACTTATGCTCGATAGTGGGTTCATGCCTCTAGTTTCCAAGGGAAGTGACAGAAATCTCTTCGGTTGTAGATGTGATGTTGCCACTAGGGAGAAAACAACGGTCTCTTGTTCATGGAACAAGTGGATTGTTTACCTTACACACTTTGCTTAAAGCAGTTGTCTGTTGCTTGCAACTTAATACTGGAGGGGGTTTGGATGATAACCTGAAGGTGTACTTCTAGTCATAGATGCAGTTGGATGGAGGTCTATGTATATTGTTGTATTTCCCAATCGAATATCATAGGATCTTTTTGTCTAGTATTGCATTGTTAAGCCTTGCTCAGTTCCTGTCAATTGACCTGCTGTAATTTGTTTACCCAGCATGCCATGTTTGTTTATCTAAGGCGAACACCTCTAGTGAACTATGGACCCCGGTCCAATCTTTACCATTGATACATCTTCCACTGTTACTATTTACTTGCTGCAAACCATCATCACCTTCTAGACCATACAGTTAATCCTTTGTTACAGCAACCGGTGAGATTGACAACCTCACTGTTAGTTGGGGCAAAGTATTGAGCTTGTGTTGTGCAGGTTTCCACGTTGCTTGCAACACCTTTGAGGCGTTTCCTTCCTCCTACTAGTTCGATAACCTCAGTTTCTTACCGAGGGAAAACTTGCTGCTGTGCTGCATCATACCTTGCTCTTGGGATTTCCCAACGAGGCGTTCGATAACCTCGGTCTATGTATATTGTTGTATTTCCCAATCGAATATCATAGGATCGTTTTGTCTAGTATTGCATTGTTATGCCTTGCTCAGTTCCTGTCAATTGCCCTGCTGTAATTTGTTTACCCAGCATGCCATGTTTGTTTATCTAAGGAGAAAACCTCTAGTGAACTATGGACCCCGGTCCAATCTATACCATTGATACTTATTCCACTGTTACTATTTACTTGCTGCAAACCATCATCACCTTCCACACCATATAGTTAATCCTTTGTTACAGCAACCAGTGAGATTGACAACCTCACTGTTAGTTGGGGCAAAGTCTTGAGTTTGTGTTGTGCAGGTTTCCATGTTGCTTGCAACACCTTTGAGGTGTTTCCTTCCTCCTACTGGTTCGATAACCTTAGTTTCTAACTGAGGGAAAACTTGCTGCTGTGCTACATCATACCTTGCTCTTGGGGTTTCCCAACAGGGCGTTCAACACGCATCAAGACTTTCTGGCGCCGTTGCCGACGAGGCTAAGGACGTCTTCACAAGGGGAGTCCTCCTTAACCTTTCTCTTTACTTTGTTTTTAGTTTGCTTGGTTTCTCTTGTTTGGTTTTGTTTGCCTATTTTTATCAAAAACTCCAAAAAAATTAGTTTAGTTTGCTTTGCTTTCTCTTTTCAAAAACACACAAAAAAAAGTTCCTGCTCCAGCTGCTGCTGCTGTTTTTGGCTTGCTCCACTTTGCCAAAATGAACTATGCTGAGAATACCAAGTTGTGCGACTTCACTAGCACAAATAAGAATGATTTCCTTAGCACTCCTATTGCTCCACCTGCTCCTGATGCTACCTTTTATGAAATTAAGCCTGCTTTGTTGAATCTTGTGATGAGAGAGCAATTTTCTGGTGCTAGTTCTGATGATGCTGCTGCCCATCTCAATTGCTTTGTTGAAATTTGTGAGATGCAGAAGTATAAGGATGTAGATGGAGATATTATTAAGCTCAAGCTGTTTCCTTTCTCCTTGAGAGGAAAAGCTAAAGAATGGTTGCTATCCTTGCCTAGAAATAGTATTGATTCTTGGATTAAGTGCAAGGATGATTTTATTGGAAAGTACTACCCTCCTACTAAGATTATATCTATGAGAAGTGATATTATGAAATTTAAACAACTTGATAATGAACATGTTGCTCAAGCTTGGGAAAGAATGAAATCTTTGGTTAAGAATTTTCCCACTCGTGGACTCACTGCTTGGACGATTATCCAGACTTTTTATGTAGGTTTGAACTTATCTTCAAGAATCCTGTTGGATTCAGCTGCTAGAGGTACCTTTATGGGCATCACTTTGGGTGCTGCAACAAAACTCCTTGATAATATGATGGTTAATTACTCTGAATGGCACACCGAGAGAGCTCCTGTCACATCCCAAGATTTTCCAAATCTTGTAATGTGAAAAATAAATGAATAAAATAAAACTTTGTTTGATTTTCAGGGCAGAAGAAACATTTTGAATTCAATTGGAACCTCAAACCAATTTGGATTAAATAAAATCCTAAAGGAATTTAAAAAGATAAACATTTTAAATAGAGGAAAATAAAATGTTTTGGAAATACCATTATTGATCTTTTAAATAAAAGATTTTGTTTTTAAAGGAAAAGGTGGATTTATAAATAAAGATTATTTTATAAAGCCAAATTAAACCTTGGCCAAGATTTGGAAATAAAATGTTTTGTTTTGTTTAAAAATAGTAAAGGTCTATTTAAATAAAATAATAAGGAATTAATATCCAAATTTTATTTAAATAAAAGGTTTTACCATTTTAATAAAAACATCAAAACTTATTAAGTTATTTTAAATAATTTTTCCAAATATTTTATATTCTCAAATAAAACCTACTAAAGTGTTTTGTCTCTATTTTAGATTCAGAATAAATATTTTAAATAAAATAAATCCTATTTGATTTAATAATGAAAGTCTACTTTATTTAAATTAATGGACTTAAAGTAAAAGGTTATTTTATTTTAAAGCAAGATTTCCAAATATTCTTTATTTCCAAATAAAACCTACTGATTTGGTTTTGAAAATATTTGGATTTTAAATGGAGATTCTATTAATTAAATCAAACCCTATTGTATTAAATAACTAATGAACCATTTTATTTAATTAATGAATGGTCCTAAAAATAATAAAAACATTATTTTATTATATGGTTTATGTTGATAAACAGAACCAAAAACTCATTATAAGTTTGAATTATTTGAATGGTGTGAGTGAATGAATAATTGATTCAAATTCAAAACAGAAAAATAGAAATAGAAAAGGAAAAGAAATCAGACAGAAAAAATAGAACAAAACGAGCAGCCCAACCATCAGGCCCAGCCCAACAGCCCAACAGCCCAAATTCCCCTCTCCCCGAAAGAAAATAATTTGCACCCAGATTCTGACCCACAGAACCAATGACCAGTGGACCCTCCCCCTCGTTTCTTTTCCCACTGACCAGCGGACCCCACTCCTTCTGTTCTTCCTCCCCACCCGCACGACCCTTCTTCCCCCTCGTCGCCGTTTCCTGCAGTAATCCCGCGGCTTCAATTCGTCATAATGCCGGGCCTTTACCTCGCCTTGACCACGCACCTTAAATCGCTCGCCCCTCCTCTCCGTTTCCCCTCTGTCACCCCGCAGTATCACGCCCCCAGGCCGCCTCAATTCCTCCCCGAGCCTCTCTGTTCCGACGACCTTCCTCGTCGAATTCCAGCCAAGTGTCACCGCCTCCTGCCTCTCCGAGCACACTAGCAGACTCCCCACTCCCAGACAATCCTCCCTGTGCTCTTCGTTCGACCGCGGGCGCCCCAGAACACCGTCCTCGACAAACTCCAAGCACCGCCGCGTCTGTCTCCAACTCCGGCGCGTTCCCTAGGTGAAACCAGACCGTCTCTGCACTTCTCGATCACGCACATAGCATTGTCTTGATCCTGCGCATCTGACCGCGCCTCCATTTTGCCATAGGGCGAACTCCAGCGACGTCCTCGACCTCGACCGCGCGCGTCCGTCGCCAGAACCAACTCCGGCGAAGAATCTTGCCCGTTCCCGTGCGCCCCTCGCCACGAAGACCACACGAACAGCATCACCTCATCCTCGCAACCTCGGTGAGCTTGCTCCCTCCCTGTTTCGCTTCCCGCCTCGCCAGCGCCGCCGCCAACTGGCCGCTCCGCCGCTCGCCGTTAACATATCGCCGCCAGCTTATGGTCGGGCACTGAGGGCCATCTGATCTTGATCCAGTGGATAGGATAGGAAGTAGAACGAAGCGGTAAGAGCCCGCCTGTGCCGCACGATTTAACTGAAATCCAACGGCTGTCGTCGCGTGATCCAGCCGAATCGGTATCGTCCAGTAAAAACACGCCGCGTGTCACCTAATCTGTTTAAAAACAGATTTGAAAACAGAATTATTTGCAAACTTCAAACCCCTGTAACTTTCAAACCACACGTCCAAAATTTACAAATTTTATATCAATGAATTCAGGAGAGCAAGCCCTAGCCAACCATGGAATTAGTTTAGCAAATAGTATCTGTTAGCTTGTTTGTTTTTGCAGATTCTTTTGTGAGCTTGTTTAGAGTATAAAAATTGTTTAAAAGTGATTTAAGGGTTAAAACTTTTGCAAAATGGTTTGTTGTGACCTTACTGACCCTAGGAACCAACCCATGGTTTTGGAAATGAAATTGGAAAAATTTAGAATGAATTAATTGAATTAGTCTAATTCTAGCTAAGTAATGTTAATGGTTGTATTATGAAAAAGGATTTTGGAATAAAAACTATTGGGAAAATATTATAATTCAAAGCTACTGACCTAAAACACCAAGTCTTGAGAGTTAGAAACTTTTGATGAGAAACTTAAAAATTTTGATTTGATAAAACCATTGAATGGATTTTAAAATAGTTTGGGGCAAAACCCTCTAACTAATGACTTTGCCATTTTGGTAAATGACCAATTTGGACTTTACAAAGTTTATAAACCTAGTGGAGACCAACCTTGCAATGGAACCATCCTTTTCATACTTATGCATGACTTAGATTCCATTTTCTTTATGTGTGTGAGATTGTTTGTTTGACTTTGGTTTGGAATGTTAGTTGATTTTGTGTTTGTTTGATTGACTTGTAGTGAAATTAGCAAAGTGTGAGACTAGCAAGATCAAGGAGAGAACCACCATTCCCTACCAAAAAGGCAAGTTACACTATCATACAAAAGTCCTACTATTTTCATTATACTTAGTGGATTTTGAAAACATGCATGAAAAGATATTTCTGTACTTATGCTATGCTAAATCCTAATAGGATTCCCTATACACTCCTTAGTGAAAATATTGAAGTTGTACATTCTTAGCCATGCTATGTTTTGAAAAGAGATACATGTTGAGATTTTACAAAGGTGGAGAAAAGGACTTGTGTTTTACATAATAAAACAAGGACTCAATGAACCACCTAGGTGGAGGATACTTGAAGTTTTGGAGAAGGTGGCAACAAAAGGAACCATGTCTATGGCAATCACTTTGTGTTGTGCTCCAAATGAAAACCACCTAGGAAGCTTAGAGATTGAACATGTTTCTCCAATTGCGGCTTTCGTGTGCAACCACATGCTATTATGGCTCTGGCTTAGTCAACTACATTGGGAAGACCCATGCACTGTCTTCAGTTAACTGGACATGGGGATCTGGAATGCTTCATGGGTGCTGAAGGCAAGCTAGCAATGGTGTATGGGAGGACCCTTTGGAAAGACTTCGTCACATTCTCAATCTGCCAGTACTCCATCTTGGTGAGCACTAATCCAGTAGGCCACTGGTGGCAACAAGATGGGATTGTGACATGTGGGTAAAGTGTACTCCTTCTGCAGAAGTTAATAAAATCTAAGTACTTAGCCGTGTCCCCGGTTATGGACAATACTGAGCAACTAAAGTTTGAACCATGGGAGATCTCGACATTCCAACTTCTAATATAAAAACTTGATGCACTTGGGGGTACCAAGGAATTCAAAGAGATTTTGTTAAGTTTGATGCACTTGGGGTTACCAAGGTGCTCAAGAGCATGATGTACTTGGGGTTACCAAGGAACTCATGAGATTTTGATAAAACTTGTTGCACTTGGGGTTACCAAGTAGCTCAAGAGATTTTTGACAAGGACTTGAACACTTGAGTTTCTACCAAGGAGTTCAAGGAACTTGGACAAGAGATTTGACAAAGGACCAAAACCATTTTTGAAAAGATAGGATAAATGTTGCTTTATGCAAATAAGCCTTAAACTCTACTTAGCCAAATATGCATGTATTGATAAGATCCACTCATCATATACAAAGTAGCGCAACTTGCCAATACAATTCAAATGTATTGACCCATGTGGCTGTAACTTGTAATGTTGCAGGTTTGAATGTCTTTAGTGAAGATTGATTGATTAGGATTACAAAGTCTACAACCAACATCTGCCTGTGGCACTTTGAAGATGAAGGACCCATGACTATAGTTATTCCGCTGCAATGTAATGTAATAGCCAAATGAGCTATGTAAGATGTAATAAAAATTATTTTATTCCTGGTTATAAAGTTATGTTATGACCTTTGTATCTTGATATTACATCTCAACTGTGGATGCTAGCTATTGATCCAGGGACTAGCATTGTAAAACACAGGAGGAATCTACCTTATTGGGTTGAGACCTCTACAGATGGTATCAGAGCATTGTGTTGCCTGTAGGATATGTAAACCTAGGATTGGACAAAAACCCTTAGAAAAATAGGAGTTATATTTTGATCCAAAAATTATATACAAAAACACTTGTAAACTCTTTCCTCAACCATTTTGGGTTTCAACTCTACATCTTTTCTATTTCAACTTGATGGAAAAACCTACCCCATGGCCAAAGACTACACCATGTGCAAAGGACTTCTCCAACTTCTTCAACTCTAATGACTTCAACTTCTTCAACTCTAATGACTTCAACATCTTCATCATATTCACCAAGGACTTCCAACTTGGAAACCACTAAGGACTACAAGTGAGACAAGGAAATCTTACTCTAGATTTGGAGACTGAGGGAATGCAAAATAAGGAGCCATCAACAACTTTGAAGTATTATGACCAAGAGTTTTTCTCAAGGAAACCATGATCCCAAGTAAGAAGAAGCAACCAAGAATGATGGAAAGATCACAAGTGAACCATATAGATGGACCACCATATACTAGTTAAGACAAAACCACCAACTTATGAGGTGTGAACAAAATATTTTGTTGCCTAAGTATATGCTTGAACTTTGTTGTTTGAGTGAAAAGTTGTTTGATTGCATGCACATTGTTTGAATTGTGATGTGTGTGATTAGAATTGAGTTCTTAGAAATATCTTGCCTATTCTAATCTTCTTTCAACCCAAACAGATGACTACTCCAAGAGACTCCAACATCAAGGATGATGACACCAACACCAACCAAGAGGACAGCATGAAAGAGCTCATAGCAACCCAGAACCAGTTAAACCAACTGACAGCTCAATTCATAGCCAACAATAGTGATAAAGATCTAGCACTGCAAAGGTTTTTGGAAGAACAATCCCAACTGATGCTCAAGGTGACTAATCAAATGATCAGCATGGAAGAAAACTATCCCAAAGGAGTGTATGATAACAAGGATGACAAGAATGTTATTCTAGATGGAGCCCTAGCTTGCATTACTTGTGGAGACAAGGATCATACTTCCAAGGAGCATGAAGGACAATGCCCCAATTGTGAAGAAGAACATCCTATTGGACAATGCCCTACCTCTCAAGCTACTTGCTACCTATGTGAAGGAAGTGATCATACTCCTAACCAATGTCCCATCTATGCCATGGTGGAACAAAGGAAACAAGAAGGATCCAAATCTACCAAAGAAAAAGGACCACTTATACCTCCAAACAAGACAACTCAATTCAAAGGATCAAAGAAACCCAAGAAACCAAGGCAAGACATGAGCCTTGCACAATGTCGTAAATGTAAGGAAATGGGACACTACTCCAGTGGATGCCCAGAGAACAAGAAGAATAAAGAGATTGACCAAGTGTGGTGCAACAACTACAAGGAGTTAGGCCACTATGTAGCCACTTGTCCACAAGAGCCGCGTAAAGAACTCAAGGACATTCATTGTTTCAACTGCAAGAATCCAGGACATTATGCAAGCAACTGTCCAGAAAAGATGAAGAACAAGTTGAACAAGCCTATGGAGAAACTCAACCTTGGCCCATGATTCAAGTATGGAAACCAAGGACACCATGCAAATGTTTGCTTAGAGAAATTTTCCCCAGGATCCCAAGAAGGACAATATGTAATTTTTGTTTGAAAAATTTATAAGGGTGGTAGTACCCTAGTTGTTTTGAACCTGCTTGTAACCCCAGCCTTCCCAAATCTCGGGACGAGATTTATTTTAAGGGTGGTAGCCTGTCACATCCCAAGATTTTCCAAATCTTGTAATGTGAAAAATAAATGAATAAAATAAAACTTTGTTTGATTTTCAGGGCCAGAAGAAACATTTTGAATTCAATTGGAACCTCAAACCAATTTGGATTAAATAAAATCCTAAAGGAATTTAAAAGATAAACATTTTAAATAGAGGAAAATAAAATGTTTTGGAAATACCATTATTGATCTTTTAAATAAAAGATTTTGTTTTTAAAGGAAAAGGTGGATTTATAAATAAAGATTATTTTATAAAGCCAAATTAAACCTTGGCCAAGATTTGGAAATAAAATGTTTTGTTTTGTTTAAAAATAGTAAAGGTCTATTTAAATAAAATAATAAGGAATTAATATCCAAATTTTATTTAAATAAAAGGTTTTACCATTTTAATAAAACATCAAAACTTATTAAGTTATTTTAAATAAGTTTTCCAAATATTTTATATTCTCAAATAAAACCTACTAAAGTGTTTTGTCTCTATTTTAGATTCAGAATAAATATTTTAAATAAAATAAATCCTATTTGATTTAATAATGAAAGTCTACTTTATTTAAATTAATGGACTTAAAGTAAAAGGTTATTTTATTTTAAAGCAAGATTTCCAAATATTCTTTATTTCCAAATAAAACCTACTGATTTGGTTTTGAAAATATTTGGATTTTAAATGGAGATTCTATTAATTAAATCAAACCCTATTGTATTAAATAACTAATGAACCATTTTATTTAATTAATGAATGGTCCTAAAAATAATAAAAACATTATTTTATTATATGGTTTATGTTGATAAACAGAACCAAAAACTCATTATAAGTTTGAATTATTTGAATGGTGTGAGTGAATGAATAATTGATTCAAATTCAAAACAGAAAAATAGAAATAGAAAAGGAAAAGAAATCAGATAGAAAAAAATAGAACAAAACGAGCAGCCCAACCATCAGGCCCAGCCCAACAGCCCAAAAGCCCAAATTCCCCTCTCCCCGAAAGAAAATAATTTGCACCCAGATTCTGACCCACAGAACCAATGACCAGTGGACCCTCCCCCTCGTTTCTTTTCCCACTGACCAGCGGACCCCACTCCTTCTGTTCTTCCTCCCCACCCGCACGACCCTTCTTTCCCCTCGTCGCCGTTTCCTGCAGTAATCCCGCGGCTTCAATTCGTCATAATGCCGGGCCTTTACCTCGCCTTGACCACGCACCTTAAATTTCTCGCCCCTCCTCTCCGTTTCCCCTCTATCACCCCGCAGTATCACGCCCCTAGGCCGCCTCAATTCCTCCCCGAGCCTCTCTGTTCTGACGACCTTCCTCATCGAATTCCGGCCAAGTGTCACCGCCTCCTGCCTCTCCGAGCACACTAGCAGACTCCCCACTCCCAGACAATCCTCCCTGTGCTCTTCGTTCGACCGCGGGCGCCCCAGAACACCGTCCTCGACAAACTCCGAGCACCGCCACGTCTGTCTCCAACTCCGGCGCGTTCCCCAGGTGAAACCAGACCGTCTCTGCACTTCTCGATCACGCACATAGCATTGTCTTGATCCTGCGCATCTGACCGCGCCTCCATTTTGCCATAGGGCGAACTCCAGCGACGTCCTCGACCTCGACCGCGCGCGTCCGTCGCCAGAACCAACTCCGGCGAAGAATCCTGCCCGTTCCCGTGCGCCCCTCGCCACTACGACCACACGAACAACATCACCTCATCCTCGCAACCTCGGTGAGCTTGCTCCCTCCCTGTTTCGCTTCCCGCCTCGCCAGCGCCGCCGCCAACTGGCCGCTCCGCCGCTCGCCGTTAACATATCGCCGCCAGCTTATGGTCGGGCACTGAGGGCCATCCGATCTTGATCCAGTGGATAGGATAGGAAGTAGAACAAAGCGGTAAGAGCCCGCCTGTGCCGCACGATTTAACTGAAATCCAACGGCTGTCGTCGCGTGATCCAGCCGAATCGGTATTGTCCAGTAAAAACACGCCGCGTGTCACCTAATCTGTTTAAAAACAGATTTGAAAAAAGAATTATTTGCAAACTTCAAACCCCTGTAACTTTCAAACCACACGTCCAAAATTTACAAATTTTATATCAATGAATTCAGGAGAGCACGCCCTAGCCAACCATGGAATTAGTTTAGCAAATAGTCTCTGTTAGCTTGTTTGTTTTTGCAGATTCTTTTGTGAGCTTGTTTAGAGTATAAAAATTGTTTAAAATTGATTTAAGGGTTAAAACTTTTGCAAAATGGTTTGTTGTGACCTTACTGACCCTAGGAACCAACCCATGGTTTTGGAAATGAAATTGGAAAAATTTAGAATGAATTAATTGAATTAGTCTAATTCTAGCTAAGTAATGTTAATGGTTGTATTATGAAAAAGGATTTTGGAATAAAAACTATTGGGAAAATATTATAATTCAAAGCTACTGAACTAAAACACCAAGTCTTGAGAGTTAGAAACTTTTGATGAGAAACTTAAAAATTTTGATTTGATAAAACCATTGAATGGATTTTAAAATAGTTTGGGGCAAAACCCTCTAACTAATGACTTTGCCATTTTGGTAAATGACCAATTTGGACTTTACAAAGTTTATAAACCTAGTGGAGACCAACCTTGCAATGGAACCATCCTTTGCATACTTATGCATGACTTAGATTCCATTTGCTTTATGTGTGTGAGATTGTTTGTTTGACTTTGGTTTGGAATGTTAGTTGATTTTGTGTTTGTTTGATTGACTTGTAGTGAAATTAGCAAAGTGTGAGACTAGCAAGATCAAGGAGAGAACCACCATTCCCTACCAAAAAGGCAAGTTACACTATCATACAAAAGTCCTACTATTTTCATTATACTTAGTGGATTTTGAAAACATGCATGAAAAGATATTTCTGTACTTATGCTATGCTAAATCCTAATATGATTCCCTATACACTCCTTAGTGAAAATATGGAAGTTGTACATGCTTAGCCATGCTATGTTTTGAAAAGAGATACATGTTGAGATTTTACAAAGGTTGAGAAAAGGACTTGTGTTTTACATAATAAAACAAGGACTCAATGAACCACCTAGGTGGAGGATACTTGAAGTTTTGGAGAAGGTGGCAACAAAAGGAACCATGTCTATGGCAATCACTTTGTGTTGTGCTCCAAATGAAAACCACCTAGGAAGCTTAGAGATTGAACATGTTTCTCCAATTGCGGCTTTCGTGTGCAACCACATGCTATTATGGCTCTGGCTTAGTCAACTACATTGGGAAGACCCATGCACTGTCTTCAGTTAACTGGACATGGGGATCTGGAATGCTTCATGGGTGCTGAAGGCAAGCTAGCAATGGTGTATGGGAGGACCCTTTGGAAAGACTTCGTCACATTCTCAATCTGCCAGTACTCCATCTTGGTGAGCACTAATCCAGTAGGCCACTGGTGGCAACAAGATGGGATTGTGACATGTGGGTAAAGTGTACTCCTTCTGCAGAAGTTAATAAAATCTAAGTACTTAGCCGTGTCCCCGGTTATGGACAATACTGAGCAACTAAAGTTTGAACCATGGGAGATCTCGGCATTCCAACTTCTAATATAAAAACTTGATGCACTTGGGGGTACCAAGGAATTCAAAGAGATTTTGTTAAGTTTGATGCACTTGGGGTTACCAAGGTGCTCAAGAGCATGATGTACTTGGGGTTACCAAGGAACTCATGAGATTTTGATAAAACTTGTTGCACTTGGGGTTACCAAGTAGATCAAGAGATTTTTGACAAGGACTTGAACACTTGAGTTTCTACCAAGGAGTTCAAGGAACTTGGACAAGAGATTTGACAAAGGACCAAAACCATTTTTGAAAAGATAGGATAAATGTTGCTTTATGCAAATAAGCCTTAAACTCTACTTAGCCAAATATGCATGTATTGATAAGATCCACTCATCATATACAAAGTAGCGAAACTTGCCAATACAATTCAAATGTATTGACCCATGTGGCTGTAACTTGTAATGTTGCAGGTTTGAATGTCTTTAGTGAAGATTGATTGATTAGGATTACAAAGTCTACAACCAACATCTGCCTGTGGCACTTTGAAGATGAAGGACCCATGACTATAGTTATTCCGCTGCAATGTAATGTAATAGCCAAATGAGCTATGTAAGATGTAATAAAAATTATGTTATTCCTGGTTATAAAGTTATGTTATGACCTTTGTATCTTGATATTACATCTCAACTGTGGATGCTAGCTATTGATCCAGGGACTAGCATTGTAAAACACAGGAGGAATCTACCTTATTGGGTTGAGACCTCTACAGCTCCACATGGTAAGAAGGTAAATTCTGTTGAAGAAACCTCCTCTTTGAGTGATAAGATTGATGTTATTATGTCTATGCTGGTTAATGAGAAAGCTCCTTTAGATCCAAATAATATTCCCTTAGCCTCTTTGGTTGCTCAAGAAGAGCAAGTTGATATAAACTTCATTAGAAACAACAATTTCAACAATAATGCCTATAGGAATAATTTTGGTGGTAACAACTATAGGCCTTATCCTCCTAATAATGACAATACCTATGGAAGATCCTACAACAATACTAGAAGTGCCCCCTCTTAACTTGAAGTTATGCTCAAAGATATTATTAGTAAACAAACCGTTTTCAATAAGATCGTGGAGGAAAAACTTTTAACTGTTGAGAAAAATATTTCCTCTTTGTCTGAAGCACAGTCCTCCTTGATTAATAAAATGGCTGCTAAACCTGAAACCATGGAAAGTACCTTTGCTGCTACTCATGCCATAGAAGTTACCATTGATGAAAATGTTAGACTGTTAGTCCAACTTCATGCTAAGTGGGAAAGGGAAGCTGAAATTGATAGAAACAATAGTGTGTGCACCATCAATAGAATGGATACCACTAAACCACAAGAAGTCCCTATTCCTCCTCCTACAATGCCTAAGCCTAATGAGTCTACTACTAGTGATGCTAAGTTTGATTTTGATATAGATGGTTGCAATATTTCTGAAGTGATTCTGTTCCTACAAAAGCTTGCTAGAAGTCCTGATGCTAGTGATATGCATGTTGCTTTCACCAAACACATTACATATACTCTTGTTAAGATTATGGAAGAGAAGTTAAAACATAAAGCTTCTATTCCTAGGAAAGTAGAAGATAGTTGGGAACCCATTATTAATATGGAAGTGAATGACTTTGATCTCAAAACTTCATGTGATGTTGGTTCTAGTGTCTCTATTATGCCTAGGAAGATTTATGAAATGCTTGATTTGCCACCTTTGGAAGATTGTTATTTGGATGTCCCTCTTAATGATAATGCTAAGAAGAAACTCATGGGGAGTATTAATGATGTTATCATTATGGTTAACAATGCTTATGTCCCTGTTGATTTCTATGTTTTGGATGTTGAATACAATGCTTCTTATCCTATTACTTTGGGAAGACCCTTTCTTAGAACTGTTGGTGCCATCATTGATATGAAAGAAGGCACCATTAAATATCAATTTCCATTCAAGAAAGGTATTGAACACTTCCCTATGAGAAGAGATAAGTTTCTTTTTGCTCCTCCTTTGAAAGCAAGGTTTGATGTTAATGCTTCCTCATTTGAAAATACTTGATTTCTTGCTTCTTGTGCCTAACTTAAAGGTGTTAAATAAAAGTACTTATTGGGAGATAACCCAAGATTTTCCTTGAGTCTTGGAAGTTACTACTTCATTAATGACCTCTCCTTATCCTTTTTGTTTGCTTTTTGTGCCAAGAATGACCTCTAATGAGAGGAAAGTAAGATTTGGGGAGTTGCTGTCCCGAAACAGATTTCTGTCCTCCACCATAAAAATTCTTGAGAAGTCTCTATAAGTCGTATTGAGCTTAAAATTTACGAATAAATCCCCCAGTATGTTAGATAACTTTCGTTAGTTCAATACATTTTGATTTGAGCAACAGAAGATTTTCTAAAAAATTGGTTTCTACCTGTTGGTCTGTTTTGATAGATTTCTGCCATTATTTGCATTTGCTTCTTATTGATTCCTTTTTGAGTTCTCTTTTGGGGAATTGAGCTTTTTGAAGGAGTTTCCACATTAGCTTGTGTTTTTAGTGAATTTTTTTGCTGTTCCAAAGCTAAACCCAAAGGTCTATTATCTTTTGAATACGCTAATGTTGCTAATGAATATTGTGTGAAGTTTTGTATGAAGGGAAAATTTTAGGTGTAGAGAGAGAATGATGGAATGAGACGAAGAATGGACAAAATCTCAATCTTGGGGATGCCACCCCGATGTCACTCCAAGAAATATCCAAGAGGTACAAGCGTCAAAGCTTGGGGATGCCCAAGGCATCCCATTCTTGATCAATAAAAAGCTCAGGTCTTTCTAGACACTTCGTTTTTATTGTTTCATGCACTATTGTGTTGTTCTTGGAGCGTCTTAGTTTTTATTTGCTTTTCTTAGTTTTTTTAGTTTGCTTGAATAAAGTAGTTCGGTCCCCCGTTCTCACTGTGTTGTTTCAAATAAGTCTATTGGTGTTGGAAAGGAGTAGAAAGTTCTTGCTTGGAAGTGCAAGAGGAGCTTGCATTGACTGTGACTTAAACTTTAGCATGACATGCTAGGTGTTGTTTTGACCTTATGCTTAGTTATTATTGCTGTAGCATGTCTTGTTCCGAACAATTGGGATTGCTTAGTGTGCCTTGAAAGAATCATGTGTTGTATTAGCATACAAAAGCATAGTATTGTGGTATTCTCCTTTGATGCTTTGTTTGGGTTGACTTGGCACATGCTCACACCATGTTATGACTATGAACAAGTCACCATAGCCTATATGATCATTTAGTAATTGACTTGTAGTACCACTCTATGCTTTGATTAGTAATGTTTTGTCGCTCTGCATGATTATGGCCATTATTGCTCTCTTAGTTGGTTGCTCCTAGTCTTTTGCTAGCCTCCACTTGTATGAGTAAGTTCTAATCATGCTTCCAACTCCCAAGAAACCCAGTTATTCCAAAGTGTCCACTATAAATTCCTATTCATGGTGTGTTACCCCATTCCAAGTATATTCTTGTTTTCAGCTATCTTCCAATTAAAAATATTTTGTTATGTGAAAACTTAGTGATTAAAGCCCTCACGAACTTGATGGCACACTTTATATTCTTTTCCCCTAATAAACTTGAACCATTGTGTCATCTCTGTTGTATATGCTTGCACTTATACGTTGGAATTAGCAGAACCATGCTATCATGGGGAATGTTTTCAACATTGCACTTCTACTTTGTACACAGTTGATATCATGCTCTTTTGTCTATGGATGTCACCGGTGTGAAATAAAGAGGGAGCTTGTAAGTCCATGGAGTTATGTATTTTGTGTTAGAGAAACACCTGGGCCGCTAGCCTAAGCCATGCCAAATCATGGTGGAAACTTGCAGCATCACCATAATGAGCATTCTGTGAAGCATACTCAATAAAAATCTATGCACATAGTAAATAAAGAGATCGCGAGATGCTCATTGTCTGCTTGCCTTGTAATTTTTGTTATGGGATAGCTCCTGTACCATGTGCAAGGGGTACCCCGTTGGCAGTTCTCTATGATACGCATGTACTTAGTATGACAAGAACTTACAGGTGACTGAAGTTGAGTAGCATGAGGTGTGGCCCTCGTATTCAATGGACATGAGATTGCCAACTTATACTTTGTCAAGCATATACTCCATATTTTGTTCACTTTAACCTTAATCACTTCAAGATGCTTATGATAGTGGCAATGAGGGCTAAAAGCTAACAAGTACCATAATTTTTGGAAGCTCTTTTTGAAACTTGAAATCCCTGCTTCTCTTTATGAAGGGCCTTTATTCCACTATTATGTTGAGTCTCCACCTTCTACCTTTAGGCACCATTAAGAGAGCATAGTTGCCATTCTTAGTTCTATGTGCAGTGTCCCAAAACTTATTGATTGATGCATATTGTGATATTACATATTCTTGTGCTATTTGTATCTAGTCACTCTTATGAACTTTGAAGGTGTCCTATGCATCTATTTTCTACTCAATGAGGGACAAGCTAAATGCCACTGTTCCATATTTTCTGTATGTGAAACAAACAAACGTTTTTCAATGCATGTTATTCATGATCTTTGTTTGTAGCCTTTCATGTTGCATGCATAGTTACTTTGTTTTATTGTTAGAACTCCATATTTCATGCACATGTTTAGAGTTCTTTGATCCCAGCTTTCAATGCTTGCAAATGGTTTTATCTTGGTTTTGATGGTGCATGTCACCTCAAAAATTATTCTTTTATCACTTACCTACTCGAGGACGAGCAGGAGTTAAGCTTGGGGATGCTTGATACATCGGAAATGTATCTATAATTTTTGATGCTCCATGCTTGTTTAGTATCTACTTTGCTTTGCTTTATCTAGACTTTGAGGTGTTTTTATACGTTTTCTGGAACTAACCTATTAACAAGTTGCCACAGTGCCAGTTGCCTGTTTTCTTCTGTTTTTGGTTCCAGAAAGGCAGAAAATCAATATTCTCGGAATTGGACGGGACAAAAGCCAAAGTCAATATTTACCGTGGGCAACACGAAGCCAGAAGACGAGACGGAGAAGGCTCACCAGGGGGCCACACCCCTGGCCGCGTGGGTGGGCCCACCCTGCGCCTGGGGGGTGCAGCCCCCCTGGTGGCACCCCTGGCTCGCCCCTTCGCCTATAAGAATCCCCCGATGCAGAAACCCTAGGCACCCGATCAAAACTCCACGAAACCGTCTGTAGCCACCGCCACCATCGTCCCTAGATCGGGGGATCTGAAGTTCTTCCCGGCACCCTGCCGGAGGGGAGATCATCTTGGAGGCCTCCTTCTTCATCATGCCAGCCTCCGGTATGAAGCGTGAGTAGTTCCACCTTGGACTACGGGTCCATGTAGTAGCTATATGGTTGTATCTCCTCCTTTGTGCTTTCATGTATAGATCTTGTGAGCTCCGTTCATGATCAAGATCTAATCTATTTGTAATCATGCATGTTGTGTTTTCGGGGATCTGATGGATATTGAGATTACCATGTCAAATTGATTAATGGTTTTGTCTATTTGATTCTATCATGTCTGTGTTGTTTGTGATCTTGCATGCTCTCCATTGTTAGTAGCTATCTTGGCCAAGTAGTTGCTAGTGACGCCTAGAGGGGGTACTTATGCTCGATAGTGTGTTCATGCCTCTAGTTTCCAATGGAAGTGACAGAAATCTCTTCGGTTGTAGATGTGATGTTGCCACTAGGGAGAAAACAACGGTCTCTTGTTCATGGAACAAGTGGATTGTTTACCTTACACACTTTGCTTAAAGCAGTTGTCTGTTGCTTGCAACTTAATACTGGAGGGGGTTCGGATGATAACCTGAAGGTGGACTTCTAGTCATAGATGCAGTTGGATGGCGGTCTATGTATATTGTTGTATTTCCCAATCGAATATCATAGGATATTTTTGTCTAGTATTGCATTGTTAAGCCTTGCTCAGTTCCTGTCAATTGCCCTGCTGTAATTTGTTTACCCAGCATGCCATGTTTGTTTATCTAAGGAGAACACCTCTAGTGAACTATGGACCCCGGTCCAATCTTTACCATTGATACATCTTCCACTGTTACTATTTACTTGCTGCAAACCATCATCATCTTCCAGACCATACAATTAATCCTTTATTACAGCAACCGGTGAGATTTACAACCTCACTGTTAGTTGGGGCAAATTATTGAGCTTGTGTTGTGAAGGTTTCCATGTTATTTGCAACACCTTTGAGGCGTTTCCTTCCTCCTACTAGTTCGATAACCTCTGTTTCTTACCGAGGGAAAACTTGCTGCTGTGCTGCATCATACCTTGCTCTTGGGATTTCCCAACGAGGCGTTCAACACGCATCACCGCCGTCGCTGGCTCCTTGGCGAAGGACAAAGAAGTGCTCACATGCTTCTACAAGGAAGTCATCCCCAAGGGCGTTGCCCTTGAAGATGTCGACGCCCTTGCGGATGCGCTATCAGAGGAAGCTCCGGTGGCGTATAAGCGCAAGCAGAAGGGCATCGGTGCCTCCATGGGGCTGGCGATGGCCATGGCATCCGAAGCTGATCTGGACCTGTCGCACATCACGTCCCAGATGTCGACAACTGCAGATGGATCGGAGGTAGCGTTCGCCCTCTTTGCCTCTCGCTGTAAGCTCTATGGGCCTAAGCTTATCGATCTCCTGGCTGAGTATGCGGCGAAGCAGTAGCAGGAGGCCAAGAGCAGGCAGTGCGGATCCGAGGCCACCCCGGATGCGGGTGCTTAGGCCCATGTGTTATAGCTAGAATAGCTTATTCTTTTGCTTTCTTTTTGTAACATAATGCTGATGGACAAGCTCGATTGTGCCACGAGGTGGCTTTATTTATGTATATAAGTCTATCTTTTGAGCTGCGGTCAGAAGTGCTTGTGATGTTTATACTTGCCTATTTGCCTTTAGGGTCCTTCAGGTGATGTTCCTATTGTCACTCCGAATGCTCCTTAGCCGCGACCATCCTTGGACGATGCGTCACAGTTGGTTTTTCTGTGTGATCATGTCCGTAGCTTGGAAAATGACGTCCTTGGAATTTGAGGCCACGCTGATGTGTGGAAGTCGAAGGCTGAGCGGGCCACTGCCAGGGAGGAGTTCTTGATGGGGGAGTTGCGGCAGATGAGCGAGAAACTGCAATGTGAGTCTTCGCGAACTGCTATTCTTTTAGGTGTAGTTCTATATCCTTGCTCATTTCGTGTGTTCTGCAGGTGTTAATCTCATTCCGATGGAAGAGAAAGAGCGCGTCGCGATTCGAATGAATTGCCTGACGCAACAGGACCTGGAGATTGGTGACTTCTTCTGGATGGACCGCGATCAGGCCATCATCCTTGCGATGGTGCAAGATCGGGTGAACCAGGTTTCTCGGGTGCTGAAGCAGGCGAGGACTTCTCTGGCGGCAATTTGGTCCATCATGTTTCCCTTGGATGAGGCACCTTCCACCCTTTGGGGACTTATTGTGAAATTTCGGAACGTGGGCCTTGTCAAAGAGTTGGTGCGATGCCAACTGATTGCTAGGGTGAAGACTGCTTTGTCTCTCGTTCGGCTGCATCACCGTGATGTCAATCTCGTGGAGGTGGCGACTGGTCCGGCCCTTTGACCCGATGGCACCCTCTAGGACATGCGCCCGCATTATGCGGTTGTGGCACAACATGCTGAGGAGATCGTAGATCTGTTCGAGTAGCGGGCGAATGTAATGCTCAAGAATAGGTAGATCCTGTAAAGAAAGATGTAAAATTTGTATTTATTCGAGTGGGCTCGTAGTGCCCTTTGTAAAGTTTATATGTACTAGCATGTGGTGCTTTGTTATGCGCATGTCCTTTTTGTTAGCCTGATGTGGTCAGCTACTCAGGTTGCATGTATTGTTCTCAATCGACGAGGTCATGAGGTGAGGCGTAGCCCCCGAGCGTGTTTTAGTGATAAGTAATGCAAAGAAAAATAAATTTCAGCCAAGGGACTTAGCTTTTATTCATAGCACAACGAGGAGGTAAATTGTTCGGCCGAGTAGCCTTGGCTGAGTAGCCGTATTGAAAGTAAAGAGGTAGCTAGGGGTACAAGCGTCGCAGACATGCAACGTTCCAGGGATTGGAGTATTCGACTCCTGATGCGATGTCCATGAGGCGATAGGCGCCACCTGGGATGACTTCTGTGATAACGCAGGGTCCTTCCCAAGGTGACTCGAGCTTCTTCGGCCATTCTTGTTTGAGTCGCAAGACTAGATCTTCTTCGACGAAGGACCTTGGGCGTAGCCAGAGGCTGTGGTAGTTGCGGAGGCTTTGCTGGTAAACCGTTGAGCTAGCCGCGGTAATGTCGCGTGCCTCGTCGAGTGTGAGCGTCTTCGAGTGCGGCCGATGATTCGGCTTCACTGTAGGCGACGAACCATGGGGCCTTGTGGCGTACTTCGGCGGGTAGCACGGCTTCGGCTCCGTGCACCATGAAGAAGGGCGTGAAGCCGGTTGAGCTATTCGGCATTGTACGCAGGCTTTAGAGGATGGAGGGCAGATCCTCTGCCCAGGTTCCCGCAAGACTTTGGAGTGGGCATAACAGGCGTTTCTTGATGCTATTGCCTATGATGCCGTTGGCCTTTTCGACCTATCCTTTGGTCTGTGGATGCGCCACGGAGGCGTATGATATGTTGATGCCAAGGCCCTCGCAGAAGTCTTGGAATTCTTTCGAGATGAAGTTCGAGCCATTGTCCGTGATGATGTTGTATGGCACGCCGAACCTGTAGACAATGGACTCGAAGAACTTGACGGCAGTTTTGCCGCTTTGGTTGGTGATAGGCATGGCCTCAATCCACTTGGTGAACTTGTCGACTGCGACCAGGAGGAAGATGTGGCCTCCTTTCGAGGATTTGGGCAATTTTCCGAGCATGTCGAGGCCCCATTGGGCGAAGGGCCAGGCCAATGGTATGGGTCTTAGCTCGGATCCTAGTGCGTGCGGTTTGTCCGCGTACCTTTCACAGGCGTTTTACCTTTGGACGATGTCCTTGGTATCGTTCATGGCTATTGTCCAGTAGAATCCAACTCGTAGAGCTTTGGCGACTAGGGCGCGGCTGCCTGCATGATGGCCGTAGATGCCCTTGTGGATGTCTTGGAGGATGGTTTTGCCGTCGCCGATGGTGACGCACCTTTGGAGCACACCCGAAATGCTGCGCTTGTATAGCTCGCCATTGTGGATGGTGAAGGCCTTAGACCGGCGAGATATGCGCATGGCATCTGTCGGGTCATCGGGCAGTTCATTGTTTATCAGGTATCGAAGGTACTACTGCGTCCATGTCTCTTAGACCGCCATGACCTGCGTCAGGCTGACCAGCTTGGCCTCGGTGTCAAGCTTTTCGGGTCCCTCCTGTCCTCCGGGTGGCGCAGCTCCCGAGTGCTCTGCTTCTTCGGTTTCTCCCTTGGGGAATTTTCTCTTGATAGAGGGTACGTAGATTTGTTCGAGGAACACACCTGGTGGCACCCATGCGCAGGTGGAGCCGATGTTGGCGAGTTTATCGGCTTCTTTGTTGCTTTCCCTTCTGATGTAACGAAGCTCGCAGCCGTCAAAGTCTCCTTCGAGTGAGTTGTAGAGCGCGCGGTACGCGATCATGTTGGCGCTGTGAGCGTCGCACTCATTCATCGTTTGCTGGACGACAAGGTTCGAGTCACCGTAGATGACGAGGAGTGTTGCGTCATAAAGCTTGGCCATCTTCATGTCGTGGATGAGGGCTCGTATTCGGACTTGTTGTTGGAGGCACGAAATTTCATCCGAAGGACGTATTTCATCTTGTCACCCTGAGGGGACGTCATTATGACGCCGGCCCCTGCTCAAGCCTCGCGCTTGGAGCCGTCGAAGTGCATCATCCATGATTGCGACATGTCCAGAGTATACTGCAGCTGGAGTTCCATCCAGTGGACGAGAAAGTCAGTGATGACCTGAGATTTGATGGCCTTGCGCCGCTCATAGACTATGTCTAGAGGAGACAGCTCGATGCCCCACAGGGCTACACGTATCGTCGCTTCAGGGTTGTTCAGGATGTTGGATAGTGGAGCATCGTTGATGACAATGATCTGATGCTCCTGGAAGTAGTGGCTCAGCCGACGAGCCGTCATGAATACGCCGTAGGCGAGCTTCTGGTAGTGAGGGTACCTCTTCTTTGTTGGAGTCAGTACCTCACTGAGGTAGTAGATTGGGCGTTGGACCCCGTGGGTCTTGCCATCTTCGGGTCATTCGAGCATGAGTACGGTGCTTACCACCTGGTGCGTAGCTGCGATGTATAGTAGCAAAGGTTCTCGTTCCTTTGGAGTGACCAGGACGGGTGAGGTGGAGAGAAGCCGTTTGAGGTCCTCGAATGCGTTGTTTGCTTTGGGTGTCCACTCAAACTTGTATGCCTTGCACAACAGCTGGCAAAAAGTTAGGGCCTTCTCACCGATGCGGCTGATGAATCTGCTCAGCGCTGCGATCCTCCCAGCTAGCTGCTGGACACCTTTGAGGTTCTTCGGCTTCTCCATGGCCAATATGGCCATGATTTTCTTCAGATTCGCCTCGATCCCCCGTTGGGAAATGAAGTAGCCCAGTAGTTGGCCGGATGGGACGCCGAAGGCGCACTTTTCTGGGTTTAGCTTGATCTTGTAGTGATCAAGGTTATCAAATGTCTCGCGGAGATCGTCGATCAACGTCTTGGCCTCCCTGGTCTTGATTACTATGTCCTCGATATAGACTTGAATGTCGCGACCGATCTGGTTTTTCAGGCACGCCTGCATGCACCTCTGGTATCTGGCGCCTGCGTTCTTCAGCCCGAAGGGCATGGTGTTGTAGCAAAAACTTCGACCTTCAGCCGAATCTGATTGTAGCCTAAGTAGGCGTCAAGGAAGGAGAGTTTCTCGCATCCTGCAGTCGAATCGGTGATCTGATCGATCCGTGGTAGAGGGAAGTGGTCCTTGGGGCAGTACTTGTTGAGCGATGTGAAGTCCACGCATATTCGCAAGATGTCCGTGTCTTTTTTAGGGACCCTCACGGTGTTTGCCAGCCACTCGCTCTCTTTGATTTCCCGGATGAAGTTGGCATCGAGGAGTCTATTGACTTCGATTCCAACGGCTTTAGGTCTTGGTTCGGAGAGTCGTTGGATCGACTGCTTGGCTGGCTTTGCATCGGGGAACACATTGAGTGCATGCTCGGCGAATTCCCTGGGAACACCTGGCATGTCCACATGACACCAGGCGAAGATTTCCCAGTGCTCATGGAGGAATTTCGACGAGCGCGCTTTCCTATGCGGGGCCGAGGTCGTTGGCGATTAACTCCGTCTTGGAGGCGTCCGTCGGATGGACTTGCACCTTCTTCGTGTTGACCGTGGAGTCGAACAACATGTCAGGTGTGTTTTGGCTGGCGACTGGGGGTGCCCGTTGTCTATCACCTCTCTGAGCCTCGTGAGTTCCTCCTGCATGACAAATTACTAGGAGATTCTGTTGAAGTCCCTATCGCAGTGGTCGGATCATGTGAATCTTCCCTGGATGGTGATAACGCCCCTGGGTCCTGGCATCTTGAGTAGCAAGTACACGTAGTGTGGTACTGCCAGGAATCGTGCGAATGCCACGCGCCCGAGGATGGCGTGGTACTGTGATGGCCAGTCCACCACTTCGAATTCGAGCCGCTCGTGCCTGATGTTTTCGGGCTGACCGAAGATGATGTCGAGCCATATCTTCCCCAGGGTATATACGCCCTTCCCTGGGACTATGTCATGGAACGTCGTGTCTGATTGTTCCAGGCTACATAACGGGATCCGCATCACTGCGAGTGTGCTGGCGAACATCATATTAATACCGCTGCCGCTGTCCATGAAGACGTGGCTAATCTCGAACCCTCCGATCTACACCTCGAGCACCAGGGTAGCATGGACTGGGCGAGGGATCTGGCATGGGTGATCCGAACGGTCGAACGTGATGCAGGACTCCAAGCCACTGAGGTACTCTAGGATGGCTGGTGGGGAGGCTACTGCTAGGCTGACTTGGCGGGTGATCTTCTTTTGCACCCTATTGGTTGGGCGCCCCTTCTGGATCATTAGGCCCCCCTTCGGCGACGGGTATCCTCCTATGCCGTTATTTGGCGCTGGTACGATTGCTTGATTTGATGGTCCAGCAGGTGGTGGTGGAGGAGATCCGTGGGCGATGTCACCTGGTACTGGTGCGGGCCCAAATCCAGGGTTCACGATCTGGCGCCGTATTTGGGTAAGACATTCGCTAAGCTTCTGGAACTTGCGGCAGTCCTTTAGCATGTGGCTCTCCTTCTTCTTTCCATCCTGTTTTTCGATGTAGAAGTGGATGGTGCAAGGACTAGACAACTTGTCGTATGCCAAAGGCTCGTCGTCGTGGCTACGACGTTGCCACGCCTGTGTGGGTCGCCCTCCGTCACGATAGTTTCCTCAAGGTATCCGTTGCTGCGGTTGCCGTCATTGCATCGATCGGCGTATCCAACCACAACCATGTCGACTCCATCGCGATCGTCGTAGACGAGCGATATTCGTTTGCTGCAGCATTCTCAACTGCGGACGTAGTCGTCCTCGTCATCCGAATGCGCTCGATGGACAAAATCCTCACCATCTGCCCATCGATTGACGATGTCCATGAGGTGGTCGAGCGTCTTGGGCTTGACGCGCCCAAGTTCTTGGGCTTGGCGCTTGACACCATCCTTGAAGGCGTCAATTGCACTCTCTTCAGAGATATGTGCGGCGGAGTTCTTGATATGGGACCAGCGTAATATGTACGAGCGAATGGATTCGACGGTACGTTGGGTGCATGCTCGTAGTTCCTCAATCAAGGCTGGCCTTTTGCTGGCGCCCTTGAAGTTGCGGATGAAGATGTATGCCAGCTCCTCCCAGCTTCGGATGGATCCGGAGGACAGGCTGCTGAGCCAGATCCTAGTTGCGCATGTCAGCTGTAGCTGAAGGCATTGCAGGGCGGTGTTCCTGTTGCCGCCGTGCTGCTTGACAGATGAGATATGGTCGCTGAGCCAGGCCTTTGGGTCCTGCATGCCATCTAACTTCGGAGTATCCGAAGGGAGCTTGAAATTTTTCGGTATCCGTGTTTGCCAAACAGATCTGCTGAAGCATCTGGCCCCGCACAGCTCTCCATCGTCATCCTCGTCAGATTCAGTTGAGCACGCGTGTTTAGCGCATGCCTTGTCGATCTTGCGTTGGGTGAGATCGTTTCGAGCATCGTAGTCGCTGCTGCGGCGCCGTGGTCTCTTGCGACGTCGAGGCAGATCGTGCTCGTCCTCGTCGGATGAGGGTGTAGGGCTGCGGATGAAATTGACCGCAGCTTATTTCTTTGGCTCCGGAGGAGCCTCGTCGTGGATCACAGCTCGGACGAGTCCGAGACCGGCTAGCGCGGATTTGTGCATGGCGCTCTTCGGGTCGCCCACCGGAGGTGGATGGAACGCGAGATATGTAGTGGCTTCCATGATCGCAGCCTGCGGTGTCTTCGGCATGACATTGCCGTTTACGTCCATCGTCATGAAGGACGTGTTGAGGGCCCTGGTAACTTCGCAGCGCGCGGCGGGGTCCATGTGCTCCGTGCGGGAGCGATGTTTGTTGGCATTGTTGCCGTGCGAGCTGGAGCCGCCAACGGCAGAGAGCGTAGCTCGCCACGCTCTAGACTCCAAAGCTGCCTGCTTACGTTTGTCGAGCTCCTCCATCAGCTTCACCCGCCGATTATGCTCGTTGATGAGGAGGAGGTGATATGCCATCAGTAGATCCCATGAAGCATTCACAGGTAGGATGATGTTGCCCGCCACGGCTTCATGCGCTTGGCGCCATCCTTCCTCGTCGAGGTTGATCTTCTGGTAGGCGTTAGCGTCGCCTTCGGTGGGCCTGAGCGGCGGGTCTCCCCCGTTTCCTCCGTTCCCAGCTTGCGGGTTGAGAGGCGGGTTAGGTGCACTCAAACCTGGTGGAAGTTCCGATTCGTTCCGGATGACCACGATGCATAGGTAACGTCCGCGGACTGGATCACTGCCGCCGCAGCTTTCGGATCCGGAACCGTAGGATCCTTCATCTAAGGGAGGGCCGCATAGATCTGAGTTACAGCTGTTGCTGTCATCAGACTCGTATGTCAGCACGTCGACGCGTGCAAACCGCCGATGGATGGGACCCATGAAGTGGGCCTGATGGATGGTGGTGGCACCCACTCTGGGAGGCGGAGGGTGCCTATCTGCCCCACCTGGAAGCAGAAGCTCCTGAACAACATCTCGAGCCCGTCACCATGGACTCGAAATCCCTCAGGGTGGCCGGCGAGTGGGCAGTGAAGTCGAAGGTGCCGAAGAGGAGGTGACTCTCCGTCGCTGATGAGTTGTAGATTGATCCGGATGGGACCGTCACGATTGCACAATCAGCGCCTCCAGTTCCAATAGACGGAGCCAATTGACGAGGATCGATCTCGTCAATGCCCATTGTTATGGACTTGGGTTTTGGAGAAGATGGGGATGCTGGAGATCGCGAAACGGTTAATAGACAAGCAACACGGGACACGAGATTTACCTAGGTTTAGGCCCCCGGAGGGAAAACCCTACTCCTGCTTGTCTGCTCTTGATTATGGCGGAACCGAAGGTTACAGGGGTGCGCAGATGCAATCTGGCGTGAAGGTGTGTATGCGGGGGTGGAAGAGATCCTTCTCGTCGTGCCCTCCTAGACTTTATATAGATAGGCAGGTCGCAGTCTTAGGTCGAGTCGGTTAAAAATTAGGGTTGGTACTCTTTAAAATTCTATCTACTCTAAACTTGTCCTCCAAGGATCCGAAGACGTCATGTGCTTAGGCCACCCGGAATCTCCACGGGCCGCGTGTCTTAACGTGGGCCTTCCTTGAGCTGGACCAGGTATACTAATGTTGTGTACCCATGGGGTATAACCATGTCAATGTGTGTGTTGTGTTCTCCGACTTTCTCTTGTTTTATCCGATAGATTTCTTTTCATCATGATCTCTCTATCATATGGCCAACAGTGTTCTGTTTTAGGATTCGAGGTTTCTATCTCCTTATGTGCATCCTTTTCATTTGTTTGGGTACTTCAGAAGGTCTTCCTTCATTTGAAAGCTACCTCATGATTACTACCTTTGCAGTGTCCTCTAGATCACTTTGTTAGTAGTTACTCCTTTCTTGGGTTTTACATGTGGACTTGGACCAAAGGTCTGGGGTTGTGTTGGATTCTAGTGTTGAGTCTTAGTACATGATGTTGGCATTTAACCCAAGATCCATTTTTTGAATCATATTGATTTAATGTTCAAACATTACCCAGGATGGCTAGTACTTCCTCCGTTCAAAAATACAAGATGTTTAGCTTTGTCCATCGAATGTATCTCAATGGTGTTTAGATATATTTATTTACAAAGCTAAAATGTCTTATATTTTGAATGTTGTTGTCGTGATTAAATTACGAGAACACATGACTTCCCCTACCACTAGGTATGGCATCGGAGTCAATAATAGCGCATGAAAGTTTCGGCCGAATCTGCTATCCATGTCTCCTCGATTCTTTCCGGTCATGAGATGGACGACGAGGACACGCTGTGACATTACTACAGAGTCCATATCTCCAAGGCTGGCGGGCCACGTAGCCCGGGATTCCCTGCAATGAGTGTGTTGAGCGCCTTTATGGCCCCGCGACTTGGGCCTGGTGTCATCGTACGTGGGCGGGAGCGCGTTCCGTGAGAGGCATTAAGAGGAGACATGCGCTCCGTGTAGAGGTCCCAACCTGATAAGGTAGAGATCTCTGTGTTTACAATGCTAGTCCCTGGATCAATAGCTAGCATCCACAGTTTAAGATGTAATATCAAGAAATAAAGGTCATAGTACAACTTTATAACCAGGAATAAAATATTATATTACATCTTACATAGCTCATTTGGCTATCTCATTACAATGAAGCAGAAATATCTATATAGCATGGGGTCCTTCATCTTCAAAGTGCCACAGGCAATCATGTTGGTTGTAGACTTGTAATCCTATTCAACACACTTCACTAACATAACAAACCTGCAACATAATAAGTTATAGCCACAAGGGTCAATGCATTTGAATTGTATTGGCAAGTGATACTATGGTAGAATAGTGGTATCTATCATCTATATGCATTTGGTGTCAACACCTGGACTTTTAATCCCAGATGCCTGTTATGCCATACATCGCAATCCCAGGATTACCATTTTTGCGAGACATAACAGATTTGGATACCACAGTACATCATCCATTACAAACCATACATAAGGTCTTACACAAATAAGGATCTCATGATCTAGTTCTTAATACCACACAAGCAACGTAATACGTAATAATAACGGTAGCGTAGGCGAAGCTCCATCTTTGGGGTCACAGGCAATGCTGACGATGGGAGATGATCCTAGTTGTCGTAACCTTCCTGGGGTCCATCTTCCAGGTACTGCTCTTCATAGTCTGGCCATGGGAATAGCCAGGGACAAAGCCATGAGTACTCTTTAAGTACTCGCAAACTAATACTAACAAGTGAAGGGGTTTTTGTAATAGGACACTAAGCTCTAGGGTTGTTTTGCAAAAGCTAGATTTACCTCTACTAAGTTCAGAAGCAAAGAATGCTAGTTAAAGTTTTATAACCCTCAGTGGGAACTTGTATCTCATGCCACAACTCTGTTGTGGTCAAGTCAAAGTCTAAAATCATTTCACAAGTCATTTTGAAAACATCTGACGGGGAAACAGTATGGCCACTCCAACTGTCCATAACCGCGGACTTGGCTATTCGAATAGTTTGACACTCTGCAGAGATTTTACACTTTCACCACAACATTCGATACATCCGTTAGGAACAAATCCTGAATTTACCATACTCACTATGCGGATAATCAATCCTAACCTTTCAATTACACGCCCTAGTATAAGCACCTCTCCTATGAGTTTGGCCTCCCAACCATGACCAACTGTCATCTTGGGTACTGCACAGGTGGACAATCTTCACAAGGTAGCCTCAGCTAAGACCTTGGCCGTGAGGGAACTAATACTAAGGTATATAAGTTTCCAGTCAAGCCCTACCCAATTCTCAAGTATTGTGGTTGTACGGTAAAATTGGAATGGTATCGCATCCAGACAACCATCAGTTTTATAAAGGGCTAAGGCTCATGCCTCAACATTTTCATCATCCAAATCATCTGGTGTTCGGAAACAAATGTCCAAAACATTTCAATAGAATGATCCATCATTCCAAGGTTTTCATAACCATTTTTCCACCAAGTATTCCCATCTAAATTTGATCAAGTTTTATGCTTAGCACTAGCATCTACAAGTGGGGGCAAGTACTAATGAGGGGTGGTAAACTAGTGGAGTTTAACTAAGTTCAATCTCATGCCTTAGGATGACATAAAGATTATCTAGCTTAGGCCAAGTTTTATGCTCTTTATGCAACCTTCCATTATCTTTCTAGTATCTACAATTCACTTAAGTAAGCTCTAAGTACTAGCTTTGATAAAGAAATAAAGTATAAAGCTTGTAAGTAAAACTAGGAATGGGGTTATCAAGTGGGTAGGATCATATATGCTTAAGGCATATAGTTGGCATGGTAACAAGCAAGTATTGTCTTGCATAGGTCAACTTGACTAGTAAGGCTTGCATCATTATCAGTATAAGCTTGCTAAATTGCAAGTGTTAGCTTGCAAGTATTGGCTTGCCTTGTGCAGAGCAGTGGTTGAAGTTCTCCTCGGCTTCTTCTTCGTAGTATCCTCCTTCCTCCTTGTATCCTTGGTCGGTACTAGCGTGTATAAATAAATACGAGGTACACAATCACCAAACAATACTTAACTACTTTCAATCATCACACAAAGGGGTTCTATAGATGATCTAGCATCATCACTAACATTGCAAGCACTTGACTTAATAATTTTATTTTTAGAAAAGTAATTTCTACTCATTGAAAAACTACTTAAGATTTAATATTCTCCAAAACAAAATGGGATCATGTTGACACATGTCATCACCACACATTTCAGTACATGGGAATGTGATTTAAAGTGGTGTCACAATTTAATATGATTTAACCTTTTATTTTAAATAAAAATAAATGACTAGAAATGCCTATGTGGCATCCTTTTATTACTTGAACATTATTTCTGTAAGTAAACCTATATATTTTTATATATTCTGAAAGGAATGTGATTTTTGAGAGTTGGAATCAACTCAAAAGCTATTATGGTTTAAATTTGAAAAATATTTGAATGCAGAAAAGCTTCTGCCTTGTTATTTTTACCAAGGGTGATATACAGATCCAAATGATTTAAATCCAACGGGCTTGGATTCAGCACTTCCAGACCTTTCTAACAAAATTGGTTTCATTCAATTTGGTTCACTGAATCGAGCTGGGTTGATTTTTGAAACTAGGTGCAGAAGTGTGTTTGAAATAAAATGGAAAAGGTTAAATTCAAACGACTGGGCTGCGTGGGAAATGATACTGGGCTGGCTTGCTAAGCACAGCGCTTACGCGGGCTGGTTAAGTTGCTGTCCCCACGCGTCAGTGAGACGAGGGGGTGCGAAGCGGTATGGGGCAATATGGTGCGTTCGATCTAGTTCTAATCCAACGGCTTAGGGTCGTCGTCCACGTCGGGCAACGCCGGCGATACTGAACCCTAACGCGGCAGGTGGGGGTCGTCGGGGGCTCACCGGGGCTCAGGCGAGGGTCGGCGAGGCGGGCGAACGACGAAGTCGATGACGGCGAACCTCCTGGTACCGGCAGCTCCAATCGCTGGCTCCCTTCTTCTCCAGCAGCGGCGGGCTCTGGTGAAATTCCGGCGATGCGCTGCTCGCCTTGCTTCGGGAACGGGGTGGAACGATCAGTGAGGAGAGGGGAGTGAGATGGTGGGCTCAATTCGGCTAGGGGTGGCCTCTATTTATAGTCGCGACGACAAGACCGAACGGGATGGGCAGGCGACGGTGGCGACATGGCTACGGGATGCTAGAATTGAGGCATGGGGCAGCGAACGGGGATGTCTGGCAGTCTCCTGGGACGGTGGTGATCGTGTATGCATGCGGCGAGGGCGACGCGTGGTCTGTGGGCGTGTGTCGAGGGCGGCTCTCTGGCGCATGCTCGGCATGGTTGCTGGCGAGCTGGGCATAGTCTGTGCGTGTGGTCTAGGGGTTGGCAACGCTCGAGCGCTGGACAGGGAGTGGCGGTGGGGTGTTGGCTTGCTCCCAGACATGTTTTCTAGGCTTGTTTCTTCTCCTAGCTTGCTGTCCACACTGGGGTGACATGGTGAGCTTCGGCTGTTCACCATTGATGGCATTGCCAAGCTTACAGTGGGGCTAGTGCTTGGTTTAGTTTGCTAGATGATCTACTGAGGTTGCTGTGAGCTAGAGAGGGAACAAGTTAGGCTCCAATCACTGCTCACAATAGTGTTTAGATTTTATTTGATTTGAATCAGCAAGGTGTTTGATGAAATGGCCGCAAGAATTCAAGTTTTGAATTTTGAAAAGATTTTTGGTGGGTGTGCTAGGTTGGTGCTGGTGAGTCTGCAGATGCTTGGGTTTTGAAAGTTGAGCTTGTTTGAGTGGTTTTTGAAAAAATGGGATCTTCCCATATGATAAAGATTCAATTTTGAATTGTCATTTAAACTATGCATTTGAAAGTTTCTGGATGATCAGAAGGTGGGCCTTGATACTTTGTTATGAGTGCTATCAAGGGGTGTAAAGATCGAAACAAGTTTCTGTTAAGTTCTGAAAGTTTGGGACAACCAAAGTAGGCATGGGAGTTAAATTGGGCAAAATGACCATTCACTCAATTTGGCTTGTTTTGATTTATTTGTCTTTGGGAAAAGTTTGGGAATTGTTTAGATGATGTTTATTTCACCTAAGAATCCTTTACAAGCAAAGAAACACATAAACAAGGCAATTCAAAAGAATTCAAAATGGGATGCATACACACATGCATGCTTTCATATTTTTATTTAGAAAAGTTTTTGTTAACCCTAATTTTGATGATTAGAGTTTGATGATCCAAGTTTAGTATTTTTGGGATGTTACATTTGGCTAAGTGGAGCTTAGGCTTGCTTTTCTCAAAATAAGGTTTTCCTTATAAGTTGAAAACACTAAGTTTTTGTTTGTCAAAATCACCCAAGGCATCTACCAATAAAATTGGTGATCCTTTACCCTTGTTCAACCACAAGTTTTTAACTTAGAAATTGGTATGAGGAGATCCTTGATAGCTTCCATGTCTTGATGCTCAAATTGTCCATTGCCGAGGACACGACTAAGTACTTAGATTTTACTCTCTCGAGAGGTGGTGCACTTTTCCCACAAGACTGGACATGCATCGGGACAAGATCTTTCAGAAGCCTTCCCTTAGACCAAATGGACGCGCTCCATCCTATCACCCCTACCACCTTTTGTCCATCTGGCTAAGTTATTGCAACCTATATGATCCAGGCAGAGCCCATAATGCCATGTGGCTGCACTAGAAGCTTCTCAACACTTGACATCTCAAATCTGTTTCTTCCTGGGTGGCTTTCCACAAGTGAGATACACAAGTTTTCGCCAGTTTACTGGCCCTATGTAACCACTCAACATAAATCCATTCATACCATTCCACCCATGTGTTCATTCACATAGTTGTTTAATTAAACAAAACATAAGTCATAGACTTAGTAATATTTCATAACATGAATATAATCCACCCTTGGTTTCTACTAGCTAAGCTAAGCATGATAGTAGTATGGATCTTAACTTAAGGAAAATTATACTAAGGCATCATCTACTAGGATTTCCCAAGGCATAGCATACTTAGTAGAAAAATTCCATGCTAGTCCTACTCAAAATATCACTAATGCATAGTGAAAATAATAGGACAAAATGTATGAAGCACCACTTGCCTTTTTAGTAGAGAAACTAGATTCACTACTTGATCTTGCAATAGTCACACTCTTCAAATTTCACTACAATTCAATCAAGGCACAAATTCAAACTAGCATTCAAACAATTCATCACATAAAATAATAAAAACAAAGAAATGCATGCAAGCATGCAAAGGTTGTTTTACTTGGAAAGGTGGTTTCTAATAGGCTATAGTTTTTTTAAAACACCTATTGGTCATTTATAAAAGTGGCAAAATCATTTAAATACAAGTTAGTGAAAATAGGCCATTTAAATCATTTTTGTTTTGCTAGAAATGATTTAAATCAAAGTAATAATTTCTAGTGTTCGCCAAATATATTTTTGAACACAAATGTTAGTATTTATGGTCAAAGTGTTTAAAACAAATCCATTTTCAAAAGGTTACACTCAAAAACCATTTTTAAATCAAAGCAACATTTTTATTTTACTAGAAATGCTTTTTATTCAAAGGAATAATTCCTTAGTGTCACAAAATATACTTTTAAATCCAAAATTTGTTTTTATGGTCAGTAGGTTCAAAACAAACCATTTGCAAATGATTTTACTCAAAAATCATTTCTAGAATATTTTTTATACTCAAAATAGTCCTAGAAATGTTTATGCAAAACACCTACTTTTTCAGAAGCAAAACACTAAACTAAGGGAATGGTTGCAAATTTTGCATTTTTGTGAATCCATTGATATAAAATTTGCAAAATTTGGCCAAGCAGAACAATAGTTATGAATTTTACAAAATCATTCATCTAATAGAAAAGTTTTTGTTTTTAAAACAAAAGACATGCCACGTGGCGTGATCTAACTGGCTGATAATGGTTAGCGCGGATCAAGCGACGCGGTGCGTTGGATCTAACTTAAATTGCACGGCTCTGATCTATTCATACCCTTTCGATTAAATGATCTACTGCATCCACTGGATCAACATCCAACGGCTCACAACACGTCAACCATAGATGGGCGGCGCTGGGCAACGGTGAGAGGCGATGCGCTCGGGATGCGGCGATCCGGTGCAACCAGGAAGCAAAGGAGAGAAGGGAGGGGATTACCAGACTCGCAGCGATGTTCTGATGCTCAAAGTGCTCTTCGTTTGTTGTGGGGCGCACAGGTTTGTCATCGATTGCTCATCGGAGTTGATCCAGGCGACGGGCGAGCTCGGCGTCGTCATTGGCAAGGCTGCACGACATGGGAAAGCAAAACAACGAGTGCGTCAGACGCGTGCGAGAGAGTAGAATATGCATGCATCAAAGAGAGGGGGAGGCGCGGTCAGAAACTACCAGTAGGGGTCGCCGGAGTTGTAGCAGACCACAGCGGTGCTCTGACTTGGTTGTTGTCGCGGCTCTAGGGCACGCACGGGAGAGTAGAGGGTACGGGTAGGTGCGTGAGGTGGCGGCGAGCACGCTCGTTGAGTCCAGGGGGCAAGGGGAGGTGAGGGCTGGCCAGGATCGGCGGAGAAGGTCGCTGGAGTAGTGGAGGTCTCGAGCAGCAATTGCAGCAGCCTGGTGGCTCCGGTGGTGTGAGGTCTGAGTGGAAAGAAAGAGTGGACGTGGGCGCTTAAGAGGGCTTGGTCGCTGGCGAGAATTACTCCTGATTTCAACGCAAATTTTACTCGAGCAATCAACGCTGGAAACGGCAGTGAGGGAGAGGGGGAAGAACTGGTCACAGGGAGGGTGAGGACGACGATGCCATCTTGGCAGTGGGGCCAGTTAGTCAGTGGGTGACGGGGTAGATCTGCAGGTGAGAAAAGAAATCTCGCGGGGAGAGAGAGGTGGGCTAGCTGCTGGGCCTCGGCCAGGTTAGTTAAGCTGGGGTCAGTTGGGCTGGGTCTTTTTCATTTTTTTTCTTTCTGGTTTCTTTTTCTATTTTCTGTTTTGATTTTATTCAAATGATTTCAAACTCAATTTGAATTAAGATTTTTGTCCAACTTTTTCTAAATCATTTCAGTAGGTTTTAATACTGTTTATTATTGTATTTAAATAAACCATTTTAGAATACTTTCTTATATTCTCTTATGGTTTAATATTTATTTAAAAATAGACATTTGTCTTTATTTAAATATGATTTTAAATATGGTTCCAATCCATATTATTTTATTCAAATGATTTAACTTCTATTTGAATTTCAAAATTTTCCTAACCTTTTTCAGTAGGTTCTATTTATTCATTAATGTTTTTAAATAATTCAAAGTTAATTATTTTCAAATATTTTAATATGATCTAATATTTATTTAAATGAGGCCTTTGTCTTTATTTAAATGAATTTGATTATGGTTCCAAACCATGTAATTCTATTTAATTAATACTTTGTTATTTTTAAGGTAATTGGATAACTTTTAATCCATTTTGGCAATTTCAAATATTTTGCCATGATTTAATTAATCCTTTATATTAGGGATTTTATCTTTATTCAAATAGAATTGAATTTGTTTAATGCCCATATAATTTTATTTGAATAATCTTTATCCCTTTATTTTAGTTGGATTATCTTTATTCCATTTGCTTATGGATTTAATTCAAGATTTAAATTGACTTCCAAATAATTTTCTTTGGATTTATTACTTAGTTTAGGCAATTGTATTTATTTAAATAAAATTGAGTATGGTTTAATCCATCTGATTTTAATTAATAATCTTTTACTCCTTTTTATTATTCAATAAACTTTCATTTGTTTATGGATTTGGCCAAGGTTTTATTTGACTTTTAAATATTCCTTATTTATTTAATTCGTTCTTTGTCTTATAAAATCCATATCTTTTTATTTATAGATCCAAAATTGATGATTCTAAATTGTATAATTTTATTTAATATTTGTTTATATTTTTAAATCCTTTTAAGATTATTTTGCTCAAAATGTGGTATGGATTTTAGATAGGAGCTTTATTGGCATTGGGAATTATTTCTCTCTAACTTATTAAATTCATATGTTTTTATCCATGGCTCCAAATTAAATGAAACCAATTTCCATGATTTTATAATATTTTTCTTTATCACTTTGATTATTTATAAATGTTTGTTTCTAGATTTTTATATGGATAAAATCCATAGTCTTAGGGAGATCTTGGAAATGTTTTCTTTTATTAGGGTTTTGATTTATTTTCCCAAGTGTTTAAATTTCAAGATACATTCATTGATGAATGCATTTCCCTTGATTGAAATTTTGTTGGATTCCCTTTTTATTCAAATTTGTTCAAGAAGGGTTTTGATGTTTCCATTTAGAAGCAAAAAGTTTCTTTTCACCCTAAATTTCAACAATTATTTATTTTGTTTATTTATTTTTCATATTTCAAAATTTGGAAAATTTTGGGATGTGACAGGCTACCACCCTTAAAAGAAATATCGTCCTGAGATTTGGGAAGGCTAGAGGTTACAAGTTAGCTTCAAGGAAACTAGGGTACTACCACCCTTAAAAAGGTTTTCAACTAGATTACATCTTGGCTTACTTGGGGTCTTGATGTAACTTCTCTGGACAAATGTCTACATAGTGTCCTTTGTTTCCACACTTGAAACATGTAACAAGGTTGATGTCTCTCATAGGTTTGATTGTCTTGTCTTCCTTCTTTTCTAGACAATATGATGCATAATGGCCTAACTCTTTGCATCTGTGGCACATCACTTGGCTAATGTACTTCTTCTTATTTGGTATCACTATCTTTTGTTTGTTTTCTTGTCTCTTCTTCTTATTGGGTCTCTCCAAAGCTAGGAGTTCTTGTAGTTCATGTTCTTCATATTTCACCACAAAGGTGGGAAATCTTTCTCTCTTCTTGGGGCGGTCACTAGAGATATGACCTTCTTCTCCACATGAGTAACAACACTTTGTGGTCACTTTGGGTGTGGCCTTATGAGGCACAGTTCTGACTTTGTCTTTATCCTTCTGGGTAGAAGTTGTTCCCTTATGGAGTTTTCCAAACATTTGATGCATTCCATCTTGTTTCATTTGTTGAACTATAGGATAGATGGGGATTGGGTAGGGACATGATCATTTCCTTCACATAGGAAACAAGAAACTTGAGATGTGGGGCATTGTTTAGTTGGATGTTTCTCTTCACAATTAGGGCATTGGTCCACATGCTCTTTAGAAGTGTGTTCCATGTCTCCACAAATATTGCAAGATTGAGTTCCTTCTATAATATCATCCTTGATATCATTGTTGTCACAATCACTTTGGGAAAGGTTGTTTCTCATGTTGATCATTTGATTTGTCATCCTTTGCAACAATTGGAATTGGGTTTCCAAAAACTTTTGCATGGTTGGGTCTAACCCATTGTTATTAGCTAAAAATTGAGTTGTCACTTGATTCATCTGGGCTTGGGTTGCTAGTAGTTGTTCTCTCATGTGCATCTCTTGGTTGTTGTCACAATTCTTGATGTTTGAGTCTCTTGGAGAAGTCATCTGTTTGGGTTGGATTGGGATTAGAATAGGAAAAAGATTTATATAGGAAGAATTCTACTCACACAGAACAATTCACACAAAGCAATGTGCAAGCAATCACAATCAAACATTCCACTCAAACAACAAAGTTAAAAACATATTTTTAGGTAACAAAATATTTTTTTGCTACACCACATAAGTTGGTGGGATCAAACTAATCACTAGTATGGTGGTCCAACTATGGGATTTCTTAAGATCATTCCATTCTTCTTAGTTGTTTCTTCATGAATGAGATCATGGTTTCCTTGGAAAAATTCTTGCATCTTGGTCACAAAGCTTCAAAGGTGAGGATGGTTCCTTATAGGTTGTGTTTCCTTAGTCTTCAAGTCTTGAGTATTCTTCTTGTCTCACTTGTAGTCCTTAGTGATATCTATGTTGAAGTCCTTGGTAAAAATCTGAAGTTGAAGTCATTGGTGATGTTGAAGTTGAAGTCCTTTGCTCATGTTGAAGTTTTTGTCCATCAAGTTGAAAAGGAGGAGATGTAGAATCAAAACAAAGTATTGAGGGAAGAGTTTTACAAGATTATTTGTAAAGAAGTTTTGAAACTATACAACTCCTCTTTTTCTAAGGGGTTTTGTCCAATCCTAGGGTTATAATCCTACAGGCAACACAACGCTCTGATACCATCTGCAGAGGTCCCAACCTGATAAGGTAGAGATCCCTGTGTTTACAATGCTAGTCCCTGGATCAATAGCTAGCATCGATAATTTAAGATGTAATATCAAGAAACAAAGGTCATAGTACAAATTTATAACCAGGAATAAATTATTATATTACATCTTACATAGCTCATTTGGCTATCTCATATAATGCAGCAGAAATAGCTATATAACATGGGGTCCTTCATCTTAAAAGTGCCATAGGCAATCATGTTGGTTGTAGACTTGTAATCCTATTCAACACACTTCACTAACATCAAACAAACCTGCAACATAATAAGTTATAGCCACAAGGGTCAATACATTTGAATTGTATTGGCAAGTGATACTATGGTAGAATAGTGGTATCTATCATCTATATGCATTTGGCTAAGTGGAGCTTAGCTTTCTTTGCTCAAAATAAGGTTTTCCTTATAAGTTGAATACACTAAGTTTTTGTTTGTCAAAATCACCCAAGGCATATACCAATAAAATTGGTGATCCTTTACCCTTGTTCAACCACAAGTTTTTAAATTAGAAATTGGGATGAGGAGATCCTTGATAGCTTCCATGTCTTGATTCTCAAATTGTCCATTGCCGGGGACATGACTAAGTACTTAGATTTTACTCTCTCGAGAGGTGGTGCACTTTCCCCACAAGACTCTACATGCATCGGGACAAGATCTTTCAGAAGCCTTCCCTTAGACCAAATGGACGCGCTCCATCCTATCACCCCCTACCACCTTCTGTCCATCTGGCTAAGTTATTGCAACCTATATGATCCAGGCAGAGCCCATAATGCCATGTGGATGCACTAGAAGCTTCTCAACACTTGACATCTCAAATCTCTTTGTTCCTGGGTGGCTTTCCACAAGTGAGATACACAAGTTTTCGCCAGTTTACTGGCCCTGTGTAACCACTCAACATAAATCTATTCATACCATTCCACCCATGTGTTCATTCACATAGTTGTTTTAATTAAACAAAACGTAAGTCATAGACTTAGTAATATTTCATAACATGAATATAATCCACCCTTGGTTTCTACTAGCTAAGCTAAGCATGATAGTAGTAAGGATCTTAACTTAAGAAAAATTCTACTAAGGCATCATCTACTAGGATTTCCCAAGGCATAGCATACTTAGTAAAAAATTCCATGCTAGTCCTACTCAAAATATCACTAATGCATAGTGAAAATAATAGGACAAAATGTATGAAGCACCACTTGCCTTTTTAGTAGAGAAACTAGATTCACTCCTTGATCTTGCAATAGTCACACTCTTCAAATTTCACTACAATTCAATCAAGGCACAAATTCAAACTAGCATTCAAACAATTCATCACATAAAATAATAAAAACAAAGAAATGCATGCAAGCATGCAAGCATGCAAAGGTTGTTTTATTTGGAAAGGTGGTTTCTAATAGTCTATAAACATTTTAAAACACCTATTGGTCATTTATAAAAGTGGCAAAACCATTTAAATACAAGTTAGTGAAAATAGGCCATTGAAATCATTTTTGTTTTGCTAGAAATGATTTAAATCAAAGTAATAATTTCTAGTGTTTGCCAAATATATTTTTGAACACAAATGTTAGTGTTTATGGTCGAAGTGTTTAAAACAAATCCATTTTCAAAAGGTTTCACTCAAACACCATTTTTAAATCAAAGCAACATTTTTATTTTACTAGAAATGCTTTTTATTCAAAGGAATAATTCCTTAGTGTCACAAAATATACTTTTAAATCCAAAAGTTGGTTTTTATGGTCATTAGTTTCAAAGAAACCATTTGCAAAAGATTTTACTCAAAAATCATTTCTAGAATAATTTTTATACTCAAAATAGGCCTAGAAATGTTTCTGCAAAACACCTACTTTTCAGAACCAAAACACTAAACTAAGGGTATGGTTGCAAAGTTTGCATATTTGTGAATCCATTGATATAAAATTTGCAAAATTTGGCCCAGCAGAACAATATTTATGAATTTTACAAAATCATTCATCTAATAGAAAAGTTTTTGTTTTTAAAACAAAAGACATGCCAGGTGGCGTGATCTAACTGGCTGATAACAGTTCACACGGATCAAGCGACGCGGTGCATTGGATCTAACTTAAATTGCACGGCTCTGATCTATTCATACCCTTTCGATTAAATGATCTATCACATCTTCTGGATCAACATCCAATGGCTCACAACACGTCAACCATAGATGGGCGGCGCTGGGCAACGGTGAGCATAGGCACGCTCGGGCTGCGGCGGTCCGATGAAACCAGGAAGCAAAGGAGAGAAGGAAGGGGATTACCTGACTCGCAACAACGTTCTCATGCTCGCCAGAATCGGCGGAGAAGCTCGCCGGAGCAGTGGAGGTCTCGAGCAGCAATTGCAGTAGCATGGTGGCTCCGGTGGTGTGATGTCTGAGGGGAGAGAAAGAGGGGACGTGGGTGCTTAAGAGGACTTGGTCACTGGCGAGAATTACTCCTGCTTTCAACGCGAATTTTACTCGAGCAATCAACGCTGGAAATGGCAGTGAGGGAGAGGGGGAAGAACTGGTCGCAGGGAGGGTGAGGACGACGATGCCATCTTGGTAGTGGGGCCGGTTAGTCAGTGGGAGAGCGGGTAGATCTACGGGTGAGAAAAGAAATCTCGCGGGGAGAGATAGGTGAGCTGGCTGCTGGGCCTGGGCCAGGTTAGTTAGGCTGGGGTCAGTTGGGTTGGGTCTTTTTCATTTTTTTCTTTCTGGTTTCTTTTTCTATTTTCTGTTTTGATTTTTTTCAAATGATTTCAAACTCAATTTGAATTCAGATTTTTGTCAAACTTTTTCTAAATCATTTCAGTAGGTTTTAATACTGTTTATTATTTAATTTAAATAATCCATTTTAGAATACTTTCTTATATTCTCTTATGGTTTAATATTTATTTAAAAATAGACATTTGTCTTTATTTAAATAAGATTTTAAATATGGTTCCAATCCATATTATTTTATTCAAATGATTTAACTTCTATTTGAATTTCAAATTTTGCCAAACCTTTTTCAGTAGGTTCTATTTATTCATTAATGTTTTTAAATAAGTCACTTTGAATTATTTTCAAATATTTTCATATGATCTAATATTTATTTAAATGAGGCCTTTGTCTTTATTTAAATGAATTTGACTATGGTTCCAAACCATGTAATTCTATTTAATTAATCCTTCATTATTTTTAAGTTAATTGGATAACTTTTAATCCATTTTGGCAATTTCAAATATTTTCCCATGATTTAATTAATCCTTTATATTAGGGATTTTATCTTTATTCAAATAGAATTGAATTTGGTTAATGCCCATATAATTTTATTTGAATAATCTTTATCCCTTTATTTTATTTGGATTATATTTATTCCATTTGCTTATGGATTTAATTCAAGATTTAAATTGACTTCCAAATAATTTTCTTGGGATTTATTACTTAGTTTAGGCAATTGTCTTTATTTAAATAAAGTTGAGTATGGTTTAATCCATATGATTTTATTTAAATAATCGTTTACTCCTTTTTATTATTCAATAAAATTTCATTTGTTTATGGATTTGGCCAAGGTTTTATTTGACTTTTAACTATTCTTTATTTATTTAATTGTTTCTTTGTCTTATAAAATCCATATCTTTTTATTTATAGATCCAAAATTGGTGATTACAAATTGTAGGATTTTATTTAATATTTGTTTATCTTTTTAAATCCTTTTAAGATTATTTTGATCACAATTTGGTATGTATTTTAGATACGAGCTTTATTGGCTTTGGGAATTATTTCTCTCTAACTTATTAAATTTATAAGTTTTTATCCATGGCTCCAAATTAAATGAAACCAATTTCCATGATTTTATAATATTTTTGTTTATCACTTTGATCATTTATAAATGTTTGTTGCTAGATTTTATATGGATCAAATCCATAGTCTTAGGGAGATCTTGGAAATTATTTCTTTTATTAGGGTTTTAGGGTTTTGATTTATTTTCCCAAGTGTTTAAATTTCAAGATACATTCATTGATGAATGCATTTCCCTTGATTGAAATTTTGTTGGATTCCCTTTTCATTCAAATTTGTTCTAGAAGGGTTTTGATGTTTCCATTTAGAAGCAAAAAGTTTCTTTTCACCCTAAATTTCAACAATTATTTATTTTGTTTATTTATTTTTCACATTTCAAAATTTGGAAAATTTTGGGGTGTGACACTCCGCCTCCGCCTGATCGTGGGGCCTGTTGACGGCCTATGTGGCACCGGAAACCCTCTCCCGCAGCGATATCTCGCGTCTAGGAGCCGAATGGTAGCAGATACCCTTGGCCGCCACGGGTTCTCGCGGCCAAGAGTCGATGTGGCAGCTGAAACCCTCACCGGGCATGGGTCCTCGTGTCGGGCAGTCGAGCGGTGAGTCCCGTTCATGATTTAAAACAACTCTCCCATGTTGTGACCATATGAAACTACATCGGACCTCTAGAGGGGAAGTCAAAACCTTTGTTCAAGTAAAGGAGATACTGATTCATTCATTTTTTTAACAAGCCAAATGCCACACTACAAGAAAAATTGCCTTTTACAACGGATGATTTTCCTGGTTGAAGGCCTGTTTTAAGTGGTTGAAAAGCCTTCTATGACGGATGCCCTTCGTGGTAAAAGCCCCATCAAAATGAATCTACCTCGATTTTTTTCGACCGTATCGGATCATGCCCTTTAGCCACAAAAACTTGTTCCGTCGTAGATCTGTTCGCTAGTCGCGTTGACTGTTGACGTCATGCAAACTGCCATGTGGCGAACGCCATTAACAGCCAGTTAGCGCAATTAACTATCAATAAAACCGTGGTAGAAGAAAGGCACATCCAAGGCCTGCTAATTATTAAGTGGGTCGGCCCATTAGGAGAGCCCAATAGCAAGGCGGTCCATTACAGTTTCGACCTGCACTATTTGAAATGGACCCATTAGTGCTGTCCACTACAACTAGTAACCTTTCGGGCCCATTACTATTTGGGCCCACAAAATCCAGTGTCGGCTCAATACTGCATGACCCATTAATGACCTGCGTAATCTCGGCCCGGTACTATTAAGGCCTGCAGTCATCCGGTCACTGTTCTTACAACCCGTCATGGGCCGCCCACTAATGGCCCTTCTTTGAGAAGGCCTGTTACTATTGAGGCCCATAAACGTCCTGCTCATATTCTGGCCTATTACTGTTCTGTCCTGGTAAGTGATGGCTCCCAAGTGCAAGAGATCAATTGTAGTACTTGTCAATAAAGAAAGGTTGTCGAACCCACGAGGAGCTGAGGGTATTGGTTAGCAAATTTGACAAAGAAAATAATAGTAAATGCAGTAGATTTGGTGTTTTTGGGTTTGCAGTTTGCAAGAATATAAAGTGTTGAAAGCAAATAGCAATAAGTAAATGCTCTCAATGAGAGAAAGCCTAATCCTCTATGTAGCAAGAGGACAAGCTCAAGTGTGTGTGAACTTATATCTGATAAGCGTTCCCGAAGGCGGCATGGATTTACTTAGCATGGACTAACCACTTATGATGGTTCCTAGAGCCATTCATATGAACATCTAGGAATCATTAAGACATAAATGTCCCACCATAGCAATAGGTTCATTGGTCCGCGACATATAATCCCTCCAATTAAACTCAAAGTATTGGAATACGATTTCTACCAATTACGTCCCTTCCAACCCCTATCACCGCATCAAAGTATTCTCCTATGAGCCCATATAGGTGAAGTAATATGTAGTCAATCTTTGCATAAAACCATGATAGAACAATATAAAAGATAAAAATTGGACCACATACTCATTGCATATTATATGGAAATCATAGCCAATTCATCCTATGCCCTCAGGAACATGGGGATATACTCACAAGTGACAAACATGATATGGATCAGTAGCATATGGGGTACAACACAATCTAAAAATATAATCTCTCCACCATATAAAGACAAGATGCCAATCACAAACATGTAAATAGCCCTTAAAACAATATCCATGGTTCAATCAATCAAAAACTATGAGGGGAATGAGATGGATCTTGGATATGGTGATGGTGATGATGATGGTACTGGTGGAGATTGTCATGGGAATGGCCACGACAGATGCTACGAGTGGCAGCGAGTAGTAGAACAAGGGGCAAGAGCGGCCAGCCATCTGCGGTGCGAGATGAGGGAAAAGACACAGGTTTTACCTAGTTTCGCCCCCCCGGAGGGTAAAGACCCACTCCTGCTAGATTGTATTGCTGAGACATTACAAAGGCCAAGCTCTACGGCTAGGTGGCGAGTCGATGGGGTGTATGATGGAACGTAAGTGCTATGCGCGCCCTAGGGAGGTTTATATAGGGTTACTTCGCTAGGGTTTACAGATCTACAACCGAGTTTGATAAGGACTCAGAGGGTTTTGACCTAATCCGACTGGGCCTAGCTATGCTTCTGGGCCTTCAGCTTCTAGTCGCCTGGCTCCCTTTTGGGTCATGGTCCAGTCGCCATCCTACAGGCCCACTCGCTGAGAGTATGATCCAGTAGGGAACATCCTACTGGGTATACCCCACTCGGCATATCCCCATCAGTAGTCCCCGAGGCCGTCGTTGAGTCGTCACAGGTGTTCTTTGGCAGTCAGAGTATTCAGGTCCAATTTGGACTCCCAATCGATTGGCGGTGGACTCCTTCAATGAGAGAAAGAATCTTTAGCTTGTACCTCCAGTCGCAATATCGGCGAACAGTGAATCGCCAATTTGGCAGGTAGTCGAGTCGCAACTTTGGCGAATGGGTTGGCGATTCGAGTAGACGAAGTTGGATCATCATTTTGGTCAAACTAGCCATTGGGTAATCCAACAGTAATATCGGTGTAATCACCGCATGGTAACGTCTCCTCTGAATTTGGCGGGAGGCAACCACTATATAAGGAGAGTGACGGGTGAATTGTGAGTACTCCTCTCATTTCGTCCGATTCCGCGCGCCCTTCAGTCTCCCATTTCTCCTTGATCCAGAACCTCCAAAGCGATCCAGTGAGCCCAAATTCTCGATCCGATGGCGCCTCTGAAGGAGTTGTGGGGGAAGTCCAAGTGCTCTAGGGCGACACTGAAATCCTTCGAGGATGCAGGGATTCTCTGCTCCGGAAGATGGCGACTCCCCTCGGCTGAAGAGGTGGAACCAAATCCACGTGCCGGTGAGTTCTTTTGCTTCACCAGCCACCTCGAGAGGGGGCTTGGATTCCCCACCTCGCTCTTCTTTCACCGATTCTGCGCCTACTACAACATCTAGCCGTCAGATCTGGGGCCTCATAGCATAGAGGAGCTCGCCATTTTTGTGGCGTTCTGCGAATGATACTTGGGTTGCCGCCCATACTTCCCCCTGTGGCAGGAGCTGTTCCACGGGCGGATCAGTCGCAAAGACGCAGGTGGCCCGATGCTGGCGGAGGGGGGCCTCACCTTCCAGCTAAAGACCAAGGCCTCCTTCCTCAACCTCATGCTGCTGAAGAAAGAGGCCAGCAAGTGGAAGAAGCACTGGTTCTACGTCAGCGAGTCGATGCCGGACGGAGAGGTGCTGCTCCCAGCATACACCGCCGAGCGGAGCGAGCCACACTGGCTGCAGGTGGCGAAGCTTCCGGACAACCAGAGGATGGTCGTGGACGAGATGCTGATGACCATCCATCAGCTCAAGAAAGATGGGCTCGAGACCATCAATTTATACAATTGTGGCTCGGGTGACGATTGGTGCCGCTGGCCAGCCGCGCCCACTGGATGTATGAGTACACCGGTAGGGAGGACGGGACCAAGGCCTGCACCTTCGAGTGTAAGGCTGATGACTACTCTTCCGTGTTGAAGAAGATCACAGACGCAGAGTATAGCGACTCGAAGTCCGGGATAGCCCCATACACCGCGAAGTGCAAGGCGCCAACAGTGAGTCTGTTTTACCTTATTTACTTTCGCAGTCACAGAAATGCAGTCGCGGTTCGCTAACATGTGTCACTATTTCAGCTACTCCAAGTTGTGGAGGGCTGGCTCCCTCCCACCGAAAATGGGATCTCGAAAGAGGTCTAGGGGGATGAGAGAGAGTCCTCCTCCGACAACAACGATGACGACGATGATGATGAAGCAGTGGAGGTCGCCGCACTCGCAGTTCGAAAAACTCACGGGCATCGGCAACACGAGCTCGAGGCCGGCAAGAGCCTTGAGGGTCACGAAGGGGGCGAGGGCGACACCGAAGAACACAGTTTGCGGCGTGTGGCCACGTCGTCAAAGAAGAAATCGCCAAAGAAGAAGAAGGCGCCCAAGGCAGTGTCTCCGCCTCGGTCGGCGATTTGTTTCGAGGCGACCAGTGCGGCCGACGACACAAGTGCTGAGGCATCGACGAAGGCACCAGAGACGGAGGGTCTGGCCATGGTGGAGGATGAGATGCCGCTGGCATCGATTCCCCCGTTCTCAGCAGTCACGAGCCTCGGACCTGCTTCAGTTGCAGAGGCCTCGTCATCGAGGGAGGCACCCACGTCGACCAGAGCGGAACTTCCTGCTGCCGCGGCCTCGTCGACAAAGAAGGCCTCAGTGACATGGGCTCCGGCCCTGTTCAAGACGGGCATTAGCCGCAATCTGGGCCCAGAATTGGATAAGCCGGTGCACATCCGCACCGGCCTACGTTATATCCCAGTTGCCAGGTAAGTGTTTGCTATGTTGACTTGGATTAATAGTTTGTAGATGTCACTTGAGTCACTGATCGCTTCTTTTACAGGACTCGTGTGAAGAAAAATGGTCATCCTTTGGTGGCCAAGGTACCAGCAGCCGCCTCGGGGTAGACTGACCCCTCGAAGAAGAGGAAGGGCGACGACGCCGAGGCACCCGCTGAGGGCGCGAAGAAGAAAGGCGATGACGTCATCATAATTTTGGACGAGCTGGCCAATGCGCCAATCGAAGCTCCAACTGGAGTGGACACGGCCGCAAAGGCCGACGTCGACACGGGGTCGCAGCATGTGGAGCCAGCGGCACTGGTCAGGGTGTCAGAATCCACGACAAGTGCTTTGGTAGCGGCGGTGGCGACCTTTCCTCTCTTCATGGCGAAGGCCTCCGTTGCGAGTGTGATGGCGCTGTTGGGGATATGCTATATGGGTATCCTCATAGCATGTCTCTTATCCGACTAACCCGGGTGGCCCATAGTCGGTAGCGTGGCCTATGGCCTGCTGGGCGGCCCAGTTAGGTGGATCCAGAAGGGAGGCCCATGCCAGATAAAGGAAGGCTATGATGGAGTCACCAGCGTACTCGGAGCCTTGGCGTGCAAGATACACAAGACTAGTAATAGACGGTCTAGAACTCTGTAACCTGTCCGGCTAGGACTTTTCCCTATAACCCTAGGATCTGGCGACTATATAAGTCGGGCCTATGGGAGCCTTTAGGGCAACGATAACTTAGACTTTCTAGTCACCTCGCACAGCGAACCTAATCTCTGTAACTCGGCGTATTGCCATTATAGTGATTTATAGCAGGAGTAGGATTCCGCCACCGTTGTGGGATCTGAACCTAGGTAAGCTGTGTTACCTTGTACCCGTCAACCGTCCGCCTTACCCCACGTATCTAAACACGCACTGTGAGGAACCCTCCATGGCGTACTCGTCGGCAATACCACGACAGTTGGCGCCCACCGTGGGGCAAGAGGCGCTTCAAGCTCTTCAGCGGGCGAGGACCAAGATCTTCGTGGGAATCGGTGAAACCGTAGCCATCGGTCGTGTTCTCTTCTCCGGCAACGTTCCGATTGTCCCCCCCGACGAGTTCTAGATCCCGGCGAAGACGAACCCTACGCGGTGTTCGATCGTTCCTATCAGAGACATCCACCTCTTCATCGGCGAAACCGACTCGGGCACTAGTTCCCTAGGAGTCGGAGGAGCATCAAGACCCGCATGGACCACCTACGGGCAGGATACGTTCGCGGAAGGATCGATGTCGGATCTCTCCTCAGAGTTTGCCGACAAAGATCGGAAAAATTCAAGACCCGCACGGACCGCCTACGGGCAGGATACGTTCGTGGAAGGATCGATGTCGGATCTCTCCTCGAAGTTTGCCGTCAAAGATCGGAAAAATTCAAGACCCACCCAAACCGCCCCTGTGTAGGATATAAAGGTGGAAGATCACTGCAAATCCGCCGGCTTCACCCGTGCGTCTGGACAACAGATATCCAAGTTCGTCGGCGTGGTTACCATCTTCGATCTGGCATGCTGCGTTCAGAGAGAGGGCGAAAACCCCCGCGACTACCTCGCCAGGTGGCTCTGTATATGGGCCGACCTGGCCAATTACCCCAATGATGATGCCATCTATCACTTTATGGAAGGACTGGACCATGGCACGCTTCTCCGACATTCTCTAAGACGGCAACAGGCGTCAGGACACCTCACCTTCGAAGGCATGGTGAACACCGTCAACAACTACGCGGAGGCTGAACCGGCAGCTCAGACAGCGCTTGCGCTCATTGACGGAGCCCCTCCGATTCAGCCACCACCACCGCCTCCGGCCGCCATTGTCGCAGCAGCACCACCACCTCCAGTCATCGTCGAGGCCGTTGCACCTCCACCGCCCGTCATTGAGGAAGTCCTGGCACCCTCCGACTTTGTCATTGACGCGCTTTATGCTGATTTCAGTGCAGATTCAGAGGAGATAGACTTCAGTCCAGAGGAGCTAGACTCCGCCATGCAGGAGATGGAGGAGGAGTACTCGCGCGACGAGCAAGCTAATAACACCGTCATGTCTCGAGGGGTGTTCGTCACCATCGGGACAGCGATGGATGAAGACCAGCCCGGGCAAGCTCCGCATACGGCGCTGGATAAGGGGAAGGGGCCACTTATTGCTGCTGACGATGATTGCGCAAGAGTCATGCCTCCTCCGCCTAATCCAGTGCAGCAGCCGCAGGAACTCGGCACCGGTCCGAGAAACAACAACACCGCAAACTTGCCGCCTCCAGCATCTACGTCGGCAGCAGCCCATGTTACTCCAGCTGATAGAGTGATGTACGGCAATCTCCTCGTTGAGCCACTAACTGTTGATCATTTCCGGAACGTGACTCAGCTTGACAAGAAGCGCTAGCACCTACTGGAAGAGGCGCAAGCCATCGCGGAGCAAGGCGCTAAACTAGATCGAGATATGGTCAATGCGCAGAAGTCCATAGAAAAAGCTAGAGCAATGGAGGCCGAGTACAAGACTCTGCTCCAGCAGCAGAAGGCTAAGAAGGCTCCGGAACCAAAGTACTGGGTGATGCACTTTGACGGATCAAAGCTGCTCAACGGCTCGGGGGCTGGTGTATTGCTACAGTTACCAAAAGGAGACAAGCTACACTACGTTCTGCAGATCCACTTCGAGGCTACAAACAAAATGGCGGAGTATGAAGCACTCATTCACGGATTGCGTGTAGCCAAGGATATTGGCATCAAGCGCATAGTTTGCTGTGGAGATTCCGACTTGGTTGCCCAGCAGGTGGCTGGCACCTGGAATGCGCGGAACCCTATGATGGCGGCATATCGCAACGAAGTGGACGAGATAGCCAAAAGCTTCTTGGGCTACGAAGTCAAGTATGTGCCTAGGGAGCAAAACGAGGCGGCTGATCTATTGTCTAAACTTGGATCAGGGCGCAAGCAAATTCCGCCAGGAGTTTTCCTAGAGCATCTACGCACACCATCCATGAAGGGTGCCGATATCGACAACCCGGATAGAGCTGATTCTTTCGTCAACATGGTGACAAAGATCCCTCCGGCTTGGACAAAACCGTTCATGGAATATCTCGAACACGGAACTTTGCCCGATGACGAGGTCGAAAGACGGAAAATAGTACGGCGAGCAAAGGGTTATACCATAATCAATGGGCTACTCTACAAAAGGAGCACTACTGGTGTATACCTAAAGTGTGTTTCCCAGCTAGAAGGTATGGAAATCCTACGCGAAATCCATCTCGGAGATTGCGGTCATCACGCCGCACCTCGATCGTTGGTCGCAAAAGCCTTCCGGCAAGGATTCTACTGGCTGACCGTGAAGGCGGACGCCGACAAGCTGGTTGAGATGTGCATAGGATGCCAGTATTATTCCCGACAACCACATGTTCCTGCTGAAGAATTGCGAACAATACCAATAACATGGCTGTTTGCAGTCTGGGGGCTAGACATGGTGGGGCCGTTGCAAACGACACCGTGTGGGTTTACGCATCTGCTTGTAGCAGTTGACAAATTCACCAAATGGATAGAAGCTAAACCCATTATAATGAAGCCCGTCCTACGGACGCACCTCCATCTACAACACCTAGTTCCCCAAGTGGACCAATGACTCGCGCCCGTGCCAAGCTCCTACAAGCCAAGGTTAACTCGCTCCTTTCCTCATGTGATTTTGGCCTACCTTTGGATGGCTTGCTACTTCATGCATCTACGTTGTGTATCCTCAGATATGAAGCAACACCACCACACCAAGCCACCAAGGAAGCAGGACCAAGAGAAGAAGCTGCTGGAGCTCTGCACACCGGAGTCTCGGGTGTAGACCGGAGTCTCCGGTCTCCTACACCGGAGTCTCCAGACCTTCCTCCGGTCCAGACCGGAGACTCGAGCCCGGGACAGCCAGAAGCCCCCTCCGGAGATTGACCGGAGTCTCCGGCCCAGACCGGAGTCTCCGGACCCCAGACCGGAGTCTCCGGACCGACCGACGCCAGGCATGTTAAAGCCTTTTGGGCCTGGCCCATGTAACCCCAATTTCGCCCCAAACTTCTAGTTTTATTCCAGAACTACCCCTGTTTATGTGGTTGGCCTATATATAGCCCCACCCTCATATGTAAACCCTAGACTTGGATAATGATAGATTAAGACACCCCCTTGTGGATCTTTTAATCTATTGGTCTCATGCTCCTACCAAGGAGCACCTATTGTCCACCCTCCTCTTGGATCTTGCCTAGTGCGTTCAAGTTGTACAAGGCCTTGGGTTCTCGGTTTCTCGCCCCCAAGTCGTCAAGGTCTCACCAAGCACCTCGTCCCCCATTGTTGGTGTGGAGAGAGAGCTTCTACCAACACCGATCCTAGAGATTATGTTGGACCGGTGGCCACCGGCGTGAGATATCGGCGTGTATCGTGATTTGCGTGCGCGTGTTCGTGGTTTTCATCCCTTCTTCCCCCGTCCACCGCTTTCCCCTCGTTTCTCGTGGAATTTGGTGAAAGATCAGGCCACCCCAAGGGGTTACCCCATAACATCTTGGTATCAAGAGCAAGGTTGATCACGAATTTCCCCCCAATTTTTCTTCTATCCACCATAAATTCGAAAATTTGCAAAAAACAGCCCCAATTTGCCTTTGGATCGACCTGTCGTTTTGGAATGTTTTAAATCCGACCAAATCTAGTCTAAGGTGTTGGTTCAGCTTTTGCCTGTGTTTCCCAGCCCAATTTTGGCCAAATTTTCGCGGATTTGAGGACTCTAGGCGTGGATTTCCGCTCAAGAACACGAGCAGACCCACCACACCGGAGTCTCCGGCCTGCACACCGGAGTCTCTGGTCTATACCGGAGTCTCCGGCCTGAGACCGGAGTCTCCGGCCCTGAACGCCAGTTTTGCCCTTTTTTCCTCTTTTCCTGCATTGGCTAATCTATCCACTTGTTGTTTGTGTTCCGTGTGCGTGTCACCAACTAACAGATAGCTTCCGCAACATCGCCGCGCTCTTCGACACCACGGACCCCAAACTCTTCCCCCCTCCATCGACACAAGATCATCACCATCAACTAAGGTATAACTTGTGTCAACCCTTGTAGCCATATCTTCCTTTGTGTGTACCTATCCTATGAGAGCAACTCATTTTGTGTTTGTCTAAGAATTGTGCACTTGCCATTGGAAAGTGAGAGTGTGAGGGCAAATACAAAAGTTAGCATAGTATCATAGCAAGGGAGAAAAAGAAAAATAATAAAAAAAAAGAGAAAAAGAAAAATAGAAAAAATACATAGTCTCCCAATACAAAGAGAGCATCAAGCTTGTAAGTAAAAGAGAGAGGAAGAAGCGCGCCAAGGCAAGTGCACAAATCCGTTGCTTACCCTCTTTTGGCAAACGAGTTGTGGTCTCTCCTTGCATTGGCACGACACCCGAGCGTAGTCTTCGTTAGGCCATTTCGTGCTCACTTTCATAGTCGTGCTAACCCCATTTTTCTCCACGCGTGTGTGTAGTCGTAGGTTCTCGTCACCTTTTGAGTTGACCATTTCCTTTTGACTTGATTTGTTGGATTTTCTCCACTTTTGACTATCCTTTGCGTTCGGTTGGTTCTTTGGCTTTCCCACAATCCTACCCATTCACCAAAAGCTTTTGAGAGTAGTAACTCCTTTGTGTGTGAGTTTCTTTGCCATTTCACTTTGCACGTTGTTCGCTCCTTTGTGTGGCAATTGGTTTGATATAATCTCCAAGGTGAGGTAAAAGGCTAACTCTACGCACCCTTACTCTCCATATACAACCCTTGTCGGCTTTGCATCATGGACAGGAATGGCGAGCCATCCCAACCACCAGCACCACCTACGGAGGACGACAATCCATACATGACAAGATGGGACCATTGGAAGGTTCGAGGAGAATTCAACCACCGTTGTGAAGCACTTGAGCGGCGCCAAGATGAACAATTTAGCGAAGCCCGAGCGGAGTTCAAGAACATCGACAACCGCTTCGAGGAAGTCCGAGGACAAATGCATGCCATGCAACACAACCTTGGTCATCAAAATGAAGCTCTTGGTCGTGCCCTCGCCTCAACGGATGAGAAGCTTCAACGCCTCATTGATGGGTTGGCAAGGCCACGCTCGCGAGACTCAAGATCATCACGACACTCCTCAAGTGAATCAAGTGCTCCTCGCTGTCACGCTTCAAGGCACCGGGATGGACCCGTACTTCAATCCATGAGCTCTTCTCAAGCGGTACCATCTCCGCGACACGCCGCAACGTCAAGCTATGATGGTGACCTCTCCACAAGACCTCCAAGACATGAAGTGGACCGGCCACAACAAAGGGCACTTGTACTTCAACAAGAACAACCTCGCATGGAACACCAAGCCCATCGTCATCGACATGTTATTTCCACAACAAGTGAAGCATCCGAAGTGGAAGAACAAGTTCGCCGGCGGCGTGAAGCACTCGAAGATCCACCAAGGCGTCCTCCTCGACATGAACGTCATCGCCGTCAACATGATCTAAACGACGAGCCTCCTCCACATCAAGAAGAAAGAGAACGGCCGATTGCGCATGCGGCTCGACGTCCCCCTCGCCACATGGCACAAGATAATGCTCCTCGGCATCAACCACGACAAGAACAAGAGCAAGCTCCCCAAGCTCACCGTGAGGACCAACAACCTCCTCCTCGTCCTCAACCGCGCCAACAACAAGAGCAAGCTCCCCAAGCTCGTCGTCCAAACCAAGTTCCACCACCAAACGTGGCACCTCAACAACCGCAAGAGCAACGCCACCATCAACAAGCAAGACATGAGAGCTCGGATGATGAAGATGGCCGCCAAAATCATGGCAACCGTCGCAACCGGAACCGCAATGAGGAAGAAACTTTTGGCAAGCTCAAGTTCACCATGCCCAAGTTCACCGGTTCCAATGATACTGAAGAATACCTCTCATGGGAACTCAAGGTTGACAAGATCTTCCGCATGCACAACTTTAGCAATGAGAAGATGATGGCCATGGCATCCCTCGAGTTTGATGAATATGCCAACCTTTGGTGGGAACAAGTCCAACTCGCTCGTGAATCAAAAGAAGAGCCTCCAATCTCAACGTGGCAAGATATGAAGGCTCATATGAGATCCCGCTTTGTTCCTTCACACTACACGCGTGACCTCTTCAACAAGCTTCAAACGCTTAGTCAAGGAACAAAGACCGTGGAAGAGTACTTCAAGCAAATGGAGCTCAACATGATCCGTGCCAACATTGAAGAGCGTGATGAGCAAACAATGGCACGTTTCCTCAATGGCTTGAACCATCCTATCAAGCGCATCACCGAGTTCCAAAGGTACAACAACATGGTTGAGCTTGTGCACATTGCATCAAAGGCCGAACGTCAAGTGCAAGAGGACATCAAGTTCAACAAGCCAAAGACATACTTCACATACAAGCAAGCTCCAACCACTACTCCGACAACACCAAGTGGAAGCTCCTCAAATACCACCAAGCTTCCCTTCAAGCCAACACTTCCTCAAGGAAAACCACCCCCAAGTGGCAAGTACACAAGAGATGAACAACCATTCAATGGTGAGTGCTACAAGTGTGGAGGCAAAGGACACAAGTCAGCTGCATGTGGGAACAAGAAAGTTTTGTTCATCCATGACAACGGCGATGAAGAATACTTGAGTGAAGATGAGTTTGATGCAAGGGTCAAGGAAGCCATGGCAAGGCAACATTTGGAAGAGGACCAAGAGCTACTCATGTGTGAGCATGACGCAAGTCCATCGCTTGTGGTCACAAGGGTCTTAACTACTCAAGCCAATGAGAATGAAGACCAACGATCAAACATCTTCCAAACTCGTGCCGGTATAAATGGGAGGTCCATCAAAGTTGTCATCGATGGAGGGAGTTGCCACAATCTTGCAAGCACGGAATTGTGTGAGAAACTCAACCTCACCCTCCATCCGCATAAACACCCCTACCATATCCAATGGCTAAGTGACCAAGGATCCGTCAAGATCAAGCACACCGTCTCGGTAACGTTCTCAATTGGACCATACAAGGACACGGTGGAATGTGACGTGGTCCCAATGACGGTTTGCCATATGCTTTTAGGAAGGCCGTGGCAATTTGACAAGCGTGCTTTGCATAATGGTCACTCAAACACTTATACCTTCAAATGGCTTGACAAAACTTGTGTGTTGCAACCAATGACTCCTAGCCAAATAATTGCGGACAATGCAAAGGCTTTAGCGAGGGCGCAATACACAAAACCATCTTGTGAGAAGAGTGGTGAGCGAGAGAATCACACTATAGTGAGTGAGTGCCACAAGCCAAACTCGAGTGGAAAAACTAAGAGTGTTCTTCTTGCCACCAAAAGTGAGATGAGAGAAGTGCGGAACAACCCATCCATTTTGCACTATGTCCTTGTATGTAAGGGACTAGCACAAGGAACTAATGACTTGACAAATGTTCCTCCTTCTTTGATGGCTGTTTTGCAGGAATTCCAAGATGTATTTCCCGAAGAGCTTCCCCATGGACTACCTCCTCTTCGTGGAATCGAGCACCACATCGACCTCATACCCGGCGCCCCACTCCCAAACCGCGCCGCGTATTGCACGAACCCGGAAGAGACGAAAGAGATAGAACGACAAATCAACCAAATCGTCTCCAAAGGTTTGATCCAAGTAAGCACTAGTCCTAGCGCGGTTCCCGTGATTCTAGTCCCAAAAAACGGATGATACGTTGCGGTTATGCATGGACTGCCGTCCAATCAATGCTATCACCATGCGTTATCGACATCCTATACCGCGTCTTGATGACGTGCTTGATGAGTTATGTGGAGCCACTATATTTTCGAAAATTGATCTTCGTAGTGGTTACCATCAAATTCGCATGGCCGAAGGTGATGAGTGGAAAACCGCCTTCAAGACCATGCTTGGTCTCTATGAATGGTTGGTTATGCCTTTTGGCTTATCAAATGCTCCATCTACCTTCATGCGCCTCATGAACCATATTTTGCGATCTCTCATTGGGAAGAGTGTAGTTGTTTACTTTGATGACATCCTTGTCTATAGCAAGTCACTAGAGGAGCATGTTACTCATGTTAAGGAGGTCCTTCAAATCCTTCGTCATGAAAAGCTTTACGCTAATCTCCCAAAGTGCACTTTTGCAAAAGACACGCTGATTTTCCTTGGTTTTGTTGTGTCTTCCAATGGCATTGAAGTTGATGTCTCAAAAGTCAAGGACATACGAGATTGGCCCATCCCTACAAATGTTAGTGAACTTCGAAGTTTTCATGGGTTGGCTGGATTTTACCGTCGCTTTGTGAAAGAATTTTCTACCATTGCTTGCCCCCTCAACGAATTGACCAAGAAAAATGTCACGTTCGTTTGGGGAAAAGCACAACATAAGGCTTTTGATGAGCTCAAAAAGAGGCTCACCGAAGCACCACTCCTTGCATTACCGGATTTCACAAAAACTTTTGAGATTGAATGTGACGCTAGTGGAATTGGCATTGGAGGCGTCCTTATGCAAAATGGGCGTCCCATTGCATACCATAGTGAGAAACTCGATGGCGCACGCCTCAACTATCCCATTTATGACAAAGAACTTTTTTCCTTGGTTCGAGTTCTTCAAGTGTGGCAACACTATCTTTGGCCCAAAGAATTTATCATCCATTCCGACCATGAGTCGTTGAAGTATCTTAAGGGCCAAGCCAACTTGAGTAAAAGACACGCAAAATGGGTTGAGTTCATGGAGTCTTTTACTTACATTGTCAAATACAAGAAGGGCAAAGAAAATGTGGTAGCGGACGCCTTGTCTCGCAAAAACACAAGCCTTCTTACACGACTCGAAGTAAATGTCTTGGGTCTTGATGACATCAAATCTTTGTATGCGTCCGACCCCTTCTTTGGACCAATTTTTGTAAAATGTTCAATAGACAAAGGGATTGATGATTTCTATTTGCATAAGGGTTTTCTTTTCAAACGAAACAAGCTTTGCATTCCGAAATCATCTCTCCAACTTTTGCTTCTTCAAGAGTCACATGGTGGAGGCCTTATGGGTCACTTTGGCCGTGACAAGACTTATGACATGCTCTCCACTCACTACTTTTGGCCAAAGATGAAGCGCGACGTGGAGCGCCACGTCCAACGATGCACTACATGTATCCAAGCTAAGTCTAAGTCCAACCCCTTTGGTCTTTATATGCCATTGCCTATTCCTCATGCACCTTGGTCGGACATTAGCATGGACTTTGTGTTAGGCTTGCCTAGATCTAAACATGGTCATGATTCTATATTTGTAGTAGTGGATCGCTTTTCAAAAATGGCACATTTCATTCCGTGCCATAAGACCGATGATGCTTCACATGTAGCAAATTTGTTTTTCAGGGAAATAATTCGGCTACACGGTGTACCAAGAACAATCGTCTCTGATCGTGACGTAAAATTCATGAGCTACTTCTGGAAGACTCTCATGGCCAAGCTCGGCATCAAGCTCCTCTTCTCGTCCGCCTCGCATCCTCAAACCGATGGACAAACCGAGGTCGTCAATCGAAGTCTTGGCACACTCCTCCGGGTGTTGATAAAGAAGAACCTTAAAGACTAGGAGGAATGTATTCCACATGCCGAGTTCTCCTACAACCGCGCCAAGCACTCCACCACCATGAGGAGCCCGTTCATGATAGTCTATGGCTTCGAGCCCCTCACCGCGCTCGATATCCTTCCACTACCTCTTCATGAACGTGCCAATATGGACGTGGTCAAGCGTGCCCAAACAATGAACAAACTCCATGAAGACACAAGAGCTACGATCGAGAAACAAGTCCTTCGCCAAGCATCAAGGCTAAACAAGAACAAGAAAGAGATGATCTTCTAAGAAGGCGACCTTGTGTGGATACACTTGAGTAAAGACCGCTTCCCCAAGGACCGCGACTCCAAACTCAAGCCAAGAGGTGATGGACCGTTCAAAGTGATAAAGAGGATCAACAACAACGCCTACATCATAGATATCCCAACATCCAAGTATCTTGTGAGACCGACATTCAATGTCAAGGACCTATCACCCTACCATGGCGAAGATGAAGTTGAGAAGGTTGAAGAGTCGAGGACGACTCTTTCCCAAGGGGGGGGGAGCTGATGCAGCCCGTCCTACGGACGCACCTCCATCTACAACACCTAGTTCCCCAAGTGGACCAATGACTCGCGCCCGTGCCAAGCTCCTACAAGCCAAGGTTAACTCGCTCCTTTCCTCATGTGATTTTGGCCTACCTTTGGATGGCTTGCTACTTCATGCATCTACGTTGTGTATCCTCAGATATGAAGCAACACCACCACACCAAGCCACCAAGGAAGCAGGACCAGGAGAAGAAGCTGCTGGAGCTCTGCACACCGGAGTCTCCTGTATAGACCGGAGTCTCCGGTCTCCTACACCGGAGTCTCCGGACCTTCCTCCGGTCCAGACCGGAGACTTGAGCCCGGGACAGCCAGAAGCCCCCTCCGGAGACGGGTCCGGAGATTTACCGGAGTCTCCGGCCCAGACCGGAGTCTCCGGACCCCAGACCGGAGTCTCCGGACCGACCGACGCCAGGCATGTTAAAGCCTTTTGGGCCTGGCCCATGTAACCCCCAATTTCGCCCCAAACTTCCAGTTTTATTCCAGAACTACCCCTGTTTATGTGGTTGGCCTATATATAGCCCCACCCCTCATATGTAAACCCTAGACTTGGATAATGATAGATTAAGACACCCCCTTGTGGATCTTTTAATCTATTGGTCTCATGCTCCTACCAAGGAGCACCTATTGTCCACCCTCCTCTTGGATCTTGCCTAGTGCGTTCAAGTTGTACAAGGCCTTGGGTTCTCGGTTTCTCGCCCCCAAGTCGTCAAGGTCTCACCAAGCACCTCGTCCCCCGTTGTTGGCATGGAGAGAGATCTTCGGCCAACACCGAACCTAGAGATTATGTTGGACCGGTTGCCACCAGCGTGAGATATCGGCGTGTATCGTGATTTGCGTGCGTGTGTTCGTGGTTTTCATCCCTTCTTCCCCCGTCCACTGCTTTCCCCTCGTTTCTCGTGGAATTTCGTGAAAGATCGGGCCACCCAAAGGGGTTACCCCATAACACATTAGAAAGATTGATGGGGCAACTTCCCTCAGGTTTGTCCGGGATCAAGTGGTGAGATTTGGTCTCCCACATAGCATCATCACCGACAATGGAAGCAACTTGTCACTCGGAGAAGTGGAGGCCTATTGCTGGGACAAAGGCATCCGACTTGACCTTGCATCTGTGGCACACCCACAATCCAATGGTCAAGTTGAGCGAGCCAATGGATTAATTCTGCAGGGAATCAAGCCACGTCTTGAGGCACCACTACATAGAGCAGCTGGATCCTGGGCGGAAGAATTGCCATCTGTGCTGTGGAGTTTACGAACTACACCTAACAGATCCACCGGCTACACCCCTTACTTCATGGTATATGGAGCAGAAGCCATCCTACCCTCCGACATCCTCCACGATGCACCAAGAGTTGCCGCCTACGACGAAGATGACGCTGAAGAATCCAGACAGCTTGATGTGGACCTTCTCGAGGAGGAGCGTGTTTTGGCATGCCAAAGATCCGCCATCTACCAGCAGAAGCTATGCAGCTACCATAGTCGCCATGTCCGGCATCGCTCGTTTAAAGAGGGGGATTTGGTGCTCCGACTTAAGCAGAAGAAGTCACACAAATTATCCCCGCCATGGGAAGGACCGTTCATCATAAGCAAGGCGCTGCTCAATGGGTCCTACTACCTTGTCGATAATCGTGAACTCAAGGATAGGCCCAATGAGGATTATAAGCGTAAGCGACGTGACCCGGATGATGACTACCCGGAGCTTGATCGGCCATGGAACATAGCACAGCTACGTCCTTTCTACACTTAGCTTTTTTTATCTAATCGTGTACCTCTTATATGATCAAATGAAATAAAGCTCTCTGGTTCACTCATATTGCTGAGTCTTTTACCTCCTTTAGTGTTCATTTTTTGGATCATATAAACCTTTATGCACAAGCTTTGCGTTTGCACTTGTGAAAATTCCGCCTACGGGCGTTAGCTTAAGTTTTCTGGTCTACACGTTCTTTGTTGTTTTTATGTGGATTCTGGAGTAGTGACTTTTGGCACTTATTGTCGGCGATTTTGTGCTCAGGTTATAGACGGTGCCATTGGGCATCATCACCTAAGCACATGGTTCCGACAACGAGTCTTCCGCCTCACGAAAAGTCAAGCATAAGAACTAGAGTAATGGATAAGCCATCACTTGCTTAAAAAAATATATACATACTGGGCATTAATTATTAAGTAGCAGGATACGACAACCACTGTTTTCCGCCTTAAGATTACATCACCAAGTTTTTTCAATGCACACTCCAGAGGTGAAACAAGAATTACAAAGTGTTTTTCACTCCTTGGGTGCAGGGGACTTGGAGGCCGCATCATCACCAGCCGGAGATTCACCCTCAACGTCACCACTTTGAGGAGACTCGGAGGATTCAGGGTCGTGTTGTCAAGAAAATTCCTAGGCACGAAGACATCGACATCCACCAACTCGGCAACCCTGGTGTCATAGCCCGCAAGTGATGACAGTATGGCTTCGTGATCGATCTCCTTACCGTCATCATCCACGTCGGGGATACCAGATATCACCGTGTCGATGTCGGCACCTTCATAGTGCGCCTTCACCATGGACAGCGCCATCCTTGCGCCAGCCCGTGCACATGAAGCTTTCCAGCTCGCGACACGCTCGGGGGCTCCGCGCAGAATCTCCGAGTACTTCACCACGGAGTCAGAGGCCTTGATATAAATCTGGAGGGGCTTGGCGATCTCCTTGGCTTGGGCGATGGAAGTGTTGATGAAGTTGCCGGCAAGAATCATGCATTCCTTGTCCGAAGGAGGCGAGCGGGTTAAACCCAGGGGCGCTGAAAATTCTGACAACGATTGCATGAGTTCAAAAATTCTAAAGTATCCAGACTACAGAACTACAAGGCGGAGGACACTTACTGAAGATGCTAGCCTTAGCCTGCCAGACGACGTCCGCCAAAGATTCCTTCTCTTGTTGGAGGAGCTTAAACGCCTCGCTATGGCGAAGGTTTTGCTCATCGGCAGCTTGCTTCTGATCCTTTAGGATCGCAAGCTCCTCCTTCAAGCGATTGATCTCAGCGGAGGCGAAGTCCTGCAGGGCTTTCATGGAATCCTCGTGCATCTTCAGCATTTCTTCCCTCTCCTTCTTAAGGATCTTGTTCTCGCTGTCCAGCTGTTGGATGTGCTTGGACTGCTCGACAATATCCTTGGCCTTGGCTACATGCTCTGCAAGTCGGAGAAAACAAAGTACATAGTGAGTACTCGAAGAAGGAAAGCACAAAAGTAAGACGGAAATGCGCAAAAAGAAAACAGACTCTTGTTTTTGATGATCTGTTCCTTCAAGATGGCGGTTTTACCCTTTTCAGCTTCAAGGTCCGCGCGCATCTTCTGGTACTTATCATTGGCCATGCCCCTCCGAGCATTCTCGTTCTGTGGAAACAAATACAAAGTCAAGTCGTTGTTTAGTCTACTTGGAGCCCCTAGTCGGAGATTTTCCATCTAGGTGCTCGGGGGCTACAGCGAGAGTTTTTAACTTAGCAATATGCTTAGCTTTTCTTTAAGCATCTAGTCGGAGACAATTCAGTTACAACTAGAAGCTTGGGGGCTACAGTATAAAGTTTTAACTCGGAAAATGCTTAGCTTTTCTTTAAGTATCTAGTCAGAACTAATTCAGTTACAACTAGAGGCTTGGGGGCTACAGCACTTAAAATTATGAACATTGTGTATGCTACTCTTAAAGCATCTAGTCGGAATAATTCATTCCATCTAAATGCTTGGGGGCTACAGTGAGATTTTTTTCTAACTTAGTCACTCTTAGAGCATATAGATGCAAAGCCAATGGTTTTCTGTCTACATCCTCGGGGGCTACAGTGGGATACTCATATGAAATGCAAAAGGTAAATTAAAACTTACAAGTGCGATGATCTTGAGGTTTGTAGCACTCTCGGCCAGCAGCTTGCCAAAGGAAACGCTGTTACTTTGCAAGATGTCTGCTTGACGGAGTAGCTCATCAAGACCGCACGTCGAAGATGACGGCCCTCCTCCAGGAACCATAGTTGTGCTACCCGGCGTAAGCACCGGGAAGATAATCTTCGGCAATTCGAAGGGTTTCTGGGGAGTAGAGGCGCCACGTTCGGCGGAAGTACCAGCACCCACCACTGCCTTGCTGCTACCGATGGCATCCTTAGCCAGAGCTTCAGCCATTTGAAGAGCAGCGCTCTCCCGCGTCGCCTGCTCGCCGACAACTGCGAGTTCGGTAGAGGCGCCAGAATCCACTTCCATAGCGGAAGGGCCTGGTGCCTCCTGGGCTTGGGAGCTTGTCGGAGCGGAGGAGGGCTTGACGGCAGGAGTAGCAGGGGCGATGGCGGGGGAAGAGTCGCGATGCAGCATATCTTTAATATTTCTAGAAGCCCCAAGAGTCTTGGAGGACTTCTTGAGGCTGGTTGTGGCTTTCTTCCTGAAACATGCAAAATGCATAAGTATAGGAATAAGACAAATAAATGAGACAATGTCGGAGAATAAGAAGCTTACACTAGGGGGGGGGCGCTTTGGCTAACATCCCGGTGGCTTTCTTCTTTTCCGCCTCCAGGGCGGCAGTACTCTTTTTGGAGGCTCCACCCTCCGTCTTCTTTTTCTTGCCTCCGTCGGCAGCGTCAGAGGTGGAGCTCTTCCGCTTTCGCGCCAACGGGACATCATCGCCGGACATGACCGTGACTTCCTTCATCTTGGGATCGTAGATTTGGGTGGCCAGGTTGCCCTCCTCTAGATCGCTAAGCTGTTAAGTGAGAAATCATTGTGTTAGACAAGATGGTATTAGCAAGACGGAAAAACTGGAGCAATGTCATACACGGAAAATAAATACCTACCTTTGGGCACTTTCTGTCTACGAACATGTTGTAGGTGAGGGTGAAGCCACACTTCTTATCCTTCACCTTGACGATGTCCTTGTGGTGGAACTTGACGGAGTCGCTCGAGAAGTTGTCCTCGGAGATCTGGAGGGTATCCCTTCGGTCGCTGGTGTACTCGTGCATAATCTTCGTACGGTGCTGCAGAGGTTGGATCCGCCTGATGAACCAGCACATGGCTAGGTCCAAGCCGGTCAGACCCGTCTCTACAAACCACTCTATCCGCCTTATTGCGCGAGAAGCATTGAGGTCGGAGGGAAGGGAGGCATGGGACCGCCATGTGGGGACTTCGGCGGCGGCTCCGTCCACAAAGTCTGGGTACGTTACTTCTCGGCCCTCCAAAGGACTGTCGGGGCCGTAGAAGTACGTCCGCTGCCAATTTTTGCATGACTCGTGGCTGACGATGTCGGGGAACCACCGGCCAGGACGGATCTTGAAGCTTATGGTGCCACAGTTTCTAAGCTCCTCCTTACTGTGTCCGGCTTCACGTTTGACGGTGAAAAAGTACACAAACAAATCTAACCTAGGCCTAATCCCTAGGTAACCCTCACAAAGTGCCGCGAAGTTGCTAAGCACTAGGATACTATTGGGGGAAAGGTTGTGGGGTTGGACCTTGAAGTGATTCAAGACGGACAGGAAGAAGTGGGAGATGGGCAGAGAAACGCCGCGTACCAATTGCGCCTTGAGGTATACTTTCTCTCTGGCTTAGGGAGAGGGGGTCACCTTGCCGACCGGTGCCGCCCGCCAGGCGAGCCCCTCCGTCGCAGGGAGGTAACCCTCAGCGACCATCTCTTGGAGGTCGCGGCCGGTGATGTCCGATCCACGCCGGTCGCCTTTGTGCGATTCTGGCTCCTCTTCCAGGGGCTCCAGCGCCGCCAGATTGTGGTCGCCGCCGGTGGTTTCTATCACCGCCGATGCGGGGATGACCAGTCCCTCTGGGGCACGACGACGGAGCTCGCCGGCTTCGCCGCGGCTTCGCTCGACGCCGCCATTGATGGGGATGAGCTGCTGCTAGCCATGGAGGAGGGAGAGGACACGACTGGTGCAGGCAAGAGGCTAGGGTTTCTCGAGGTTTTCGCGGAGAGCTCGAGGAGGCGCGCGGCTGGAGGAAGAAGACAATGACGCAGGAGAATGAGGTGAAAAAGTGGCAAGTGTCCCACGGTCGCTATTTATCTTACTCTGTGTCAAGGTTCGTGCAGCTAATCGGACGGTTGCCGCGTAGACGACGTGTTCGTGAACGTGCGCGGTAATTTCGCCACGTCTCCAACCGCCGCCGCCAGCGGTTCGTATCGCTCGCGCGGGAAAAGCGGATATGATTATGTTCTCTGCATGTGTGAGTTACGAGGCGTCGCTGGCCTACAGCCTACGTCGCCTTAACTGACATGGTAGATGAGCCGTCCCATCGAAGGTTCCGGCATGGACGGATTTAATCCGACAACGGGAACATACGATGGAAGATTCAGCATTTCTCCGACTTACTCATAGAAGACGGAGAAAACCTTGCAGGGTTCTTCGGGAGGACTACAAGATATTGCTTGACGATTTGCCGACATCCATCTAGACGGAGCATTCCACGAAAAGAGGCAAGACGGCGCAAGATCTCGGAGTTCTCCGGGGTTACTGTTGGGGATATGCTATATGGGTATCCTCATAGCATGTCTCTTATCCGACTAACCCGGGTGGCCCATAGTCGGTAGCGTGGCCTATGGACTGCTGGGCGGCCCAGTTAGGTGGATCCAGAAGGGAGGCCCATGCCGGATAAAGGAAGGCTACGGTTGAGTCACCAGCATTCCCGGAGCCTTGGAGTGCAAGATACACAAGACTAGTAATAGACGGTGTAGAACTCTGTAACCTGTCCGGCTAGGACTTTTCCCTGTAACCCTAGGATCTGGAGACCATATAAGTCGGGCCTATGGGAGCCTTTAGGGCAACGATAACTTAGACTTTCTAGTCACCTCGCATAGCGAACCTAATCTCTGTAACTCAGCGTATTTCCATTATAGTGATTTATATCAGGAGTAGGATTACGCCACCGTTGTGGGATCTGAACCTGGGTAAGCTGTGTTACCTCGTACCCGTCAACCGTCCGCCTTACCCCACGTCTCTAAACACGCACTGTGAGGAACCCTCCATGGCGTACTCGTCGGCAATACCACGACAGGCGCTGTGTCAACGCGGAGCGCTTCGTCGGGAAACCCCAAGAGCAAGGTGTGATGCAGCATAGCAGCAAGTTTTCCCTCAGTAAGAAACCGAGGTTATTGAACCAGTAGGAGGAAGGAAACGTCTCAAAGGTGTTGCAAGCAACATAGAAACCTGCACAACACAAACTTAAGACTTTGCCCAACGAAACAGTGAGGTTGTCAAGCTCACCGGTTTGCTATAACAAACAATTAACTGTATGGTGTGGAAGGTGATGATGGTTTGCAGCAAGTAAACAGTGGAAGATGTATTAATGGTAAAGATTGGAACGGGGTCCATAGTTGTCTTTGTTGTTGTTGTTGTTGTTGTTGTTGTTGTTTTTGTTGTTGTTGTTGTTGTTGTTGTTGTTGTTGTTGTTGTTGTTGTTGTTGTTGTTGTTGTTGTTGTTGTTGTTGTTGTTGTTGTTGTTGTTGTTGTTGTTGTTGTTGTTGTTGTTGTTGTTGTTGTTGTTGTTGTTGTTGTTGTTTTTGTTGTTGTTGTTGTTGTTGTTGTTGTTGTTGTTGTTGTTGTTGTTGTTGTTGTGCTGGTTCTGCATGAATGTTTTCATCATCTGCATCAGTTGAGCTTGCGCTGTCATCAACTGTTGCATCTCAGGAGTGACGTTGTTGTTGTTGTTGTTGTTGTTTTGGTTGGGGTTGGCACGTCGAGGAGGCATCTGTGGTTTTAATAAGGATAAGAATGAGATACCCATAGATGCTTAACATGCACAATACAACACATAGATCATTCACAAGCATCAAAATAACATAGAGTTTGAACGACATAAACAACAAGTTTTTGAAAATGCAAACACACCATAGCAAGCCATCCACATGTTGGATGGTCATTGCGACTCAATAATCAAAGTACGGTAGATGAAAGATAATCGAGTAGTCTACACTACTCCTCCGCATCAATGTCCACATCAACGAGGGTAAGACCTGCATTCTCCATGGCAGTCTTGTACTCATCAACACTAGTAGTCAAGGCCTCAATCTTGGCCCTAAGAGCCCTCTTCTGTGAGCAAAGCCTCTCGATCACTCCCTACTGATGCTCAAGCTCGAAGTCCTTGGCCTCTAACTCTTCCTTCATCTCCCGGATCTTCTTCTTCCTGTCTTGGACTCTTTTCTCCTGGCTCTTGAACTTCTTGTCCTGGCTTTCAAATTTGGCCTCCATTTCCTTGACGATCTCGTCTTGCTCCGCGAAGAGCTTGTCCTTCTCTCGTAGCTGAACCGGGAGCTCGTCATTGCTAAGCATGACATTGGTCCTATCAGTATCAAGGTGTCTAATAATACCCTCTAAGTCCTGAAGGTACAGACGAATCGGCTCCATCGTTTCTCTAGTAGCATCATCGTACTCTATAGCCTCACCCTCCTCGTTGCGTCTTTCTAAGGGGTGAAAGTAAAGACCTCTAAGCTCTGTGGAGTGCCTCCCTACCAGGCGTCCAAGTAACTCCTGCATGACTACATCTAATCCTCTCTCCTTGTCGTCATGCATCATCTTGAAAGTGATAGCCTCCGTGGGTGGCTCTGCTTGGCGTCCCGGCTGTGTGACTCTGAAGCCCCATAGGTCCTTCCTCTCAAACTTGGTGAGCTGAAGTGTCGTGATGCTAGGAAGTGGGAGGTTGAGCACACTAGTGAGCTCAATGAGACGAGTACCAAAACGAGTTCCCTTGAACTCCTCGGCCGTGCTGATAACAACATTAGGCATCTATTTTTATAAGATAGAGAAAATTTAGAACCGACACAAGTAGAGAAAATTCACAAGACAAAATATCACAAGCACATCTTTTAGCAACAAAGACACAAGTCATGGAATACACAAATCCATTACAAACATCAAAGGTTCAACATAACTTAGACAAATTTTTGGAAGTAAAAACGGTAAGTGTGGTGGTCCAACTAACGGAGTACGTTACAATTTTCACTCACTAGACAAAATAGCTACAGGGCATCCTTAGTGGCCATCTGTCTATCTTGTTCACAAGACTGCCATATTAGGTCTGTGATGTCTCCCCTTAGTTGTTGGTTGGTAGCATCTAATTCTTGGGTATGCTTATTTTCTTCTCTAAGGTCATTTTGGGTGTTGAGCATTCTGTACTTGAGTCTATCACCAAGATCCTTGATGGCATTCCAAGCTGCATTTCTTGCAGAGTCAAAGAATGTTGTGTGCATTTCGGAGTTGGTGACCATGCAAAATCCTGACTCCTTGTGGTTGTCTTCCTTGTTTTTGTACAAGTGGAGTTGCACCCACCAATACTCTTCTCCTTCATCCATCATAGGTAATCCTTTGTACACAGCTGCACCATGTATCCCCATGGTAACCATAAGGTTCTTGAGTGCCTTGGGAAATTCAATATCACATTCCAAAGTCATGGTCATGAGTGGTCCCTTCCTGACGGCTTCGTTGATGGAGTTCATCTACAAATAGAGATGAGAAATAAGATTAGAAAAGTTTACGAGAAGAAAAAGACAAGTGTGGAAATTTTTCAAAGTGTTGAAATTTTCCTTAGTGGTTTCTTAGTCTAATCCAATCCTAGGGTCATAATCCTACAGGCAACACAGTGCTCTGATACCATCTGTAAGACCCCACCTTTATAAAGGTAAAGGTCCCTGTGATTGCAATGCTAGTCCCTGGATCAAAAGCTAGCATCCACGGTTTAAGATGAAGTACACAGAAACAAAGGTCATTATTACATTGTCATTCCAGAGATAACATAGTCTTTTACAACTCCATAGCCATAGGCTAGTACAAGAGTTTAACTTAACAATAAAAATAAAAGTATTCATCTTCATGTGCCACAGGCAAGCATGTTGAGTGTAGACTCATAACCCTAATCCTCATCAGAGTAACCTGCAGCATCACAAGTTACAGCCATAGTGGGTCAATACATTGGAATAGTATTGGCAAGTGATACCTTAGTAGAATAATAGTATCTATCTTCTACATGGATTTGGCTAAGTGTAGCTTAGGCTTGCTTTGCTCAAAGTAGGTTTTACCTATCAGTTGAAAACACTAAGTTTTTGTTTGGCAAAAACTCCCAAGGAACCACCAATAGACATTGGTGAACCTTACCCTTGTCCAATCCACAAGTTTTTAACTTAGAAATTGGGATGAGGAGATTCTTGATAGTTTCCATGTCTTGATGCTCGAATTTTCCATTGTCGGGGACACGGCTAAGTACTTAGATTCTTCGTTCTGCAGAGGTGGTGCACTTTCCCCACAAGACTTGACATGCATCGAGACAGGACCTTTCAGAAGCCTTCCCTTAGACCAAAATAGACGCACTCCAAACCTATCATCCCCTACCACCAACTGGCCATTTGGGTAAGTTACTGCAACCTATATGATCCAGGCAGAGCCCATAATTTCATGTGGCTGCACTAGAAGCTTCTTAACATATGGCATCTCAAATCCCTTTGTTCCTAGGTGGCATTCCACAAGTGAGATACACAGGGTAGGCCATTGAAAAATGGGCCCCGGTAAGCCCTCAACAAAAATCCAACCATGCAATTACCATTCCACCCAGGTGTTTCATTCACTTAGTTATTTTATTAAGCAAAAACATAAGTCAAAGACTTAGCAACATTTTTCCATAGCATGTGTATAATCCACCCTTGTTTGCTACTATATAGGCTAAGCATGGTAATATAGCAAGTATCTTAACTTAGAGAAAATTCTATCAAGTCTACAACTACTAGGATTTCCCAAGCATAGCATATAGATACTTAGCAAAAATTATCATGCAAGCCCTATTCAAAATATCACTAATGCATAGTCAAAATATTGGGACAAAAATATGAAGCACCACTTGCCTTGGTAGTTGGGAGAGTAACAACAATCCTCACAGTCACAATCACCACTAGCACCAAAATCTACACATAAAATGATAGCACCAAATTCATATTTCAAATAATCAAGCAAAAATATATGAATGCATGCAAATGCCATGTGATGATTTTTCTAAACCAAAAAAGACAAGTAAAAATAGTACTGAACAATAAACTAAACATTTATACACCAAATAAACTTAATTTGGCTTTTAAAACATTTTCCAAATAATATTTATACACAAATTAGGCCTACAAATGTCTCTACAAAAAATTCTATTTTAACAGAAGCAAATTCAAAACTAAGACTACAGATGTGTAGGATTTATTTTTGTGATTCCAATGATATATTATTTGTATTTTTTGGATAAACAGAACAAAAGTTATTGAATTTACAAGTTTGAATAACTAATAGGTTCAAACACAGATTTTAAATTAAAAACCCAGACACGTGGGCGTGTCTGATTGGCTCGTACCGGTTCAGGCGGATGATGCTCGCGATCCACTGGATCTAAGTGAGATCCTGCGGTCCAGATCTGCCCGTACCCTTTCGTCTCAACTTCTAATCTTAGCCACTAAATCTAAATCTAACGGATCTAAACGCACATGCCACAGATGGGCGGCGCAAATGGCGAGCGCGGTGGCGGCGCGTCTGGCGACGGCGCTCCAGCAAGGCCAGGGGGTGAGGGGGTAGCTTAGGGGATTACCAGGGTCACGACAATGAGGTGAACGCAGTGGTGGTCGTAGGCGGAGGAGGGGTGTACTGATGCGGCCGTAATCGCTTGACGGAGTTGAGTTCCCCGTCGGGTGCTCGCAGTCGATGACGAGGCCAAGCCTACAGAGTGCCAAAAGACCAACAAAAAACATTAGTGCATGTGCGCAAGGATAGCGGTTGCAACGGCGCAAACCAGAGGTGAGGGCGTGGTCGAGGCTCACCGCAATCGTTCCTCGAAGCTCGTCGGAGTTGCGGCAATGCAAGAAGGAATTTGCGGAGCCTGGCGACGCTCAGAGCTTGTGGAGTGAGGGGAAATGGAGCGGAGGCCGAGGGGGTTAAGTATTAGGGGAGAGGGGTGCTGTCACGCTGGAAATCAAGCGCAGTAAAGAGGATTGAAAGGGGAGAAACGACAGCGGTGGAGCGGGTCGTCGTGGTGTCGATTGAGGACGAAGAGGTGACGTGGAGGTGGGGTCCACCTATCAGCGAGGGGGTGCGGCCGCGCGTGGTAAGAAACTGGGGGAGAGGGGAAAACCCGGGTGGGCTGCTGGGATGCTAGTTGGGCCGCGCCAGTTGGCTGGTCTGTTCTCTTTTTTTCCTCAAAGCATTTTTCTTTTTTCGTTTTGATTTTCCAAATGAATTTGAAAGCTCAAATCAATTCTGTTTGAATTCAAATTTTCACCAGGTTTTTGTACTGTGATCCTAGTGTCAAAAAGTGTGCCCAACACAACAAGGCACTCAAAAATTATTTTGAGGTTATAAAATAAAATAAAAACCAAGCCCCATATGTATATAATAAAAGGGTATAAATATGGTTTTATTTAGGGTTTTGTTTTGAAAAATTTTGTGCAAGCCTTGCATTCAATTTTAAAACACAACTGATCAATCCAAAACACTCTCATACTTTGAAAGTAAAAATAAAACCATTGCCTTACTAGCATAAAATAATAGGCATAACATGGTTTCTTATTTTTGAAATTTTGTTTGAAATGACCAAATGCTATGAATGCATGGATGATATGCAAACTTTTCAAATCCTGATTTTTGGGATGTTACAACCTTAGTGATGCCACGAGTGTCCATCACAACCCGATAAACTAATGATTTTTTTGGCATGCTCTCAATTACTTAAAAACTGAAACTCTTGAAGGGCAATAAATAGACAGGTAGTGCATGAAAAGTCCTGATTTATTGATGTGGGAGAATTGAGATACTTTAGTGTATATGCTTTTCATGACAAACTCTCACACTCTCAACTTTATATGATTATACTTTATTGTTCAATGACAAGGTTATGAGTTAATTACATGACATGGAATAAAGTTTACTCTTTTGAATCATCCATGCTTATAATAATTTTGTTGCGCTATAAGGATTCATGAAACCCGTATGATATGCTTGCCATTACTCTATCTATGCTGAAGTTTTTCAGATTAATAAAGTAGAGGAAACATGAGACTACCAATCATGAGTAAGATCATCATCTCGTTATTTCAGTTTAAATGCCGAGTTCCCTTTTTATTTTGGTTTTATTGCTCGAGGACGATAAAGTTTAAGCTTGGGGAGGTTGATGGCTGTGAAATATAGCCATCCACGACCGCATTTAAACTAGATATTATTCATATATTTGATGAAATATATCTCTAAATCCTTCCACTAATGCCTAACGATCAAAGGAGTATCCAATCCTTTCTTGCTATTTTTCCCTACGCAGATAATGACGTATGATGATGGGAATCACTACATAAATGCCAAAGATACGAGATTTCCAACACGTCAAAGAAACCAGGAGCCATGAAGTTAATACTAAAGCTTTAACGACCAACTATACAGCGGGAATTTTATTTTGAACGTATAGTTTGAATCTACTTCATTAGGTCAAACAGAACAACTTTCGTGAAGGGAACCCTATATAAAGAGGCTTTGGGCGACGGGAAACAACGGTTATTTTTACCTCAACTCTCCCTGCCACCAGAAGCCGCCATACTGAAGGAATAGATCTAGATCTAAACCTCTAAACCCTTCTCCACCACCATAGCCATCTTCCACCACTTGTAATAGTAGATCTCTTCTCCAATTGGCGACATTGTAAGACTATTTTCTATCAACCTTATGATCTCTATTACTATGTTTATGATTGTCGATTTCATCTGTATGTGTGAGTAATTCTCCTTGGGATGAGGGCTTCGGCCTAGCCATGTAGCTCTTTGTGCATGTTATTTATCATTGATGGGATCATGTATGAGTTTGTATGACACGATGATTGTAGTACCCTCTCTTGCCTCAATCTAAGGACTTACCAGGTACCCAAGACCCCGAGGATTGATCCAAGTAAAGGGAGTGTGAGTAATGACTAATCTGTAGGATGTGAACCCCAGTGATACAAGGTTTAGTAGACTGTATATGAGGAATTTACTTGGGATTAATGGTGACATCACGATGCATATCATTAGTTCTCTTTCTTCTATGGATGAGACTAGTAGGTTATTGCTATAAGCGGTTGCGGAGGCGATAACATTTATGGATGCACTGCCCACATATAATTATCTTGCTCTAACGATTACATGCATAGTTTATTATTATCTATTATTCCCATCAGATGTTTTGCACAGCTATTGGTGAAAACCGAAGACCCTAGGCCCTCTCTCTCTCCATCGTCAACAACAACTAAAAAGATCGCAAACTCTTGGTCCAGTGAAAATGCAATAAGAATTCTAAAACTCTTGAAGGTCCATTTAAGTAATCTCACTTTGCTTTCTGCTTCCCGAGGATTCGATAATCCTAGGTATACTAGGGAAAAAGAGCTATACTACATCCATAATCTGGATCGAAGGTATCAGCAGGGGATAAATTTTTGCAATTATTGCCTCCAGACTTTGGAGATGCATTACTTTAACCCTTTCGACAAATATTTGGCATGCAATATAATGTTTGAGACGTTGTCCATTAACAACATGAGGTTTACCGTTCAAGTCTCCATGAAGACATATGGCTCTAAAGGGGTACAACTCCTGCACTACTAATGGACCCTACCACCTTGCAGCTAACTTTCCTGCAGAAAACTCAAAATGAGAGTTGAACAATAATACTTGATCTCCTACTTTGAATTCCTTTATTTTTATTTCCTTATCATGCCACTTTTTTTATTTCTATTTAAATAATCTAGCACTCTCATATTCTTCATTCCTCCATTCATCTAACAAGATTAAGTCAAGAATTCTTTTCTCTCTAGTAGTTTTAAAATCAAAGTTGAGTTATTTAACAGCCCATCTAGCTTTATGTTCTAATTCCACTAGAAGATGATATGCTTTTCCATAATGTCACATCCCAAAATTTTCCAAATTTTGAAATGTGAAAAAATAAACAATCAAAAGAAACAAATGTTGAAATTTAGGGTAAAAAGAAACTTTTGCTTCTAAATGGAAACATCAAAACCCTACTTGAACAAAATTTGAATGAAAAGGCAACAAACAAATTTTCAAACAAATCAAATGCATCCCTGCATGGAATGTATCTTGATTGTAAAACCTTGGAAAAGATAAACCAAAACCCTAAACCCTAATGAAAGAAATCATCTTCAAGATCACTCTAAGACTATGGCTTTATTCCATCTAAAAATTTAGCAACAAACATTTTCTAAATGACCAAAAAAGGTAAAAAAATATTATAAAACCATGGGAATTAATTTCACTCCATTTGGAGCCATGGATAAAAACCTATGATTTTAACAAGATAAAAGAAAGTAATTCCCAAGGCTAATAAAGATCCTAACTAAAATCAACACCAAATTGTGAGCAAAGTAATCCTAAAAGGATTTAAAAGGATAAATAAATATTAAATAAAATTGTACAAATCGGAATCACCAATTTTAGAACCTTAAATAAGAAGATATGAATTTTATAAGACAAGGAAAGAATTAAATAAATAAGAATTGTCAAGACAATTTAAACCATTGGCCAAATCCCTAAGCAAATGGAATAAAAGTAATTCAAATAAAATAAAATTTTAAAAGATTATTTAAATTAAATTATATGGATTTATAAACCATATTCAAATTTATTTAAAGACAAATTGCCTCATTTAAATAAATATTAAATCATAAGAAAAAATTATTTGGATTATTCCAAAGTGGACTAATTAAATCAACACATATTTTGAGTAAAATCTACTGAAAAGATTTGGAAAGATTTGAATTCAAATTGTTGTTTAAAACAATTGATTCAAATAAAAACAGAAAATAGAAACAGAAAAAGGAAAAAGAATAAGAAGAAAAAATAGAAAACGACCCTGCCCAACTAGGCCCAGTAAGCCCAGCCCAACACCAGCCCACCCCGCATCGCCCACCCCTCTCTCTCTGCTGGACCTTTCTCACCCGCGCAAACCCCCGCACCCTCCCTGACAACGCGGCCCCACCGCCACGTCACTCCGTCGTCCTCACTCGCAATGAACACACCCCTCCCCGACTGTTTCTTGCCAAAATTTCTCGGCGTAAGTTCGATTAATTGTCGCAGTAATCCCCTCCAGCGACCACACTCTCTTAATCCCCACTCTCTCCTCTCTAATTCCCCTTATTCGCTCACACCTGAGCGCCTCCAGCGACCACACTCTCTTAATCTCTAATTACCCTTATTTGCCCACACCTGAGCGCCACCAGGCTGCCCGCAATCCAGCTCGCACCGCCGCTGTCCCCGACGAGCTCCGACGCCGATTCCGGCGAACACGGTACGCCCCTGGCCCTCTTGATCAAATGATCCTGCTAGCCACCCTCTTGCGCATCTACTAACACTAGCCGTTTCCTTTCTCATGCCCCAGAGCCTCGCCCCCGTCATCACCTGCACGCAGCCGACAGAGCTCGCAACTCCGGCGAGAGATTGTCGACGAATTTGCGCGCCCCTTGCCCTCTGGTAGGTTTTCTTGTGACCCTTGTATTTGTGCGCATCTCCCTGACGCCTTGGTTTGCTTGCGTGTGACCTAGGAGCTCGACTCCTTCTTCATCTGCAAGCCACCGACGCCGATGTAGCTCCGGCGAGGAATCCCCGACGATCCCATGTGCCCCTGCCCCTCCTACGACCACCATGAGCACCCCCTCGTCACTGCGAACCTGGTAAACCACTATACCCCTTCCTTGACTCTGGGTTTCACCGGACCACCGCCACCAGATGCGCCGCCGCCGCGCACCGTCGCCAGCGCCGCCCGTTTGTGGTCAATGCACCTTGAACCTTTGGATGTAGATCTAGTGGCTGGGATATATCAAATAGATGAAGCGATATCACTCGATTCGAGCCGCTCAGATCCACTTAAATCTAACGGCCTGTGTTGCTGATCCAGCCGAATCGATATCTGCCAGTAAGATTAGGCCACGTGGCCAAGCTTTTGATTTAAAAACAAGAATTTATTCTGTTAGATATTTGAACTTGTAAGATCAATAACTTTTGATCTGGTTGTCCAAAAATTGAAAATTTGGTGTCTATGGATTCAGAAAAATGTGTAATTTGCATCTATTGCCTTAGTTTGGTCATTTTCTTCTGAAAAATTAGGTTTTTATGCATAAACATCAATAGTACTATTTTTGAGTATAAAAATTGTTCTAAAATTATTTTTGAGTGAAAACTTTTGCAAATGGATTTGTTTTGAACCCTCTGACCATAAACACTAACATTTGAAACTTAATAATATATTTTGTTGACACTAGGAAATATTCTTTTGAATAAAAGAATTTCTAGTAAAACAAAAATGATTTAAAAGGCCTATTTTCACTAGCTTGATTTTAAATGAATTACCACTTTTATAAAAGACCAGTAGGTGTTTTGAAATGTTTAGAACCTTGTTAGAAACAACTTTTTCAATAAAATAATCTTTTGCATGCTTGCATGCATTTCTTTGTTTTTATTGTTTTGATTTGTTAATTGTTTCTGTGCTAGTTTTGAATGTGTGCTTTGCTTGATTGTATGTAGTGAACCTTGAGAAGTGTGACAATTGCAAGATCAAGGAGAGTATCTAGATTCTCTACTAAAAAAGCAAGTGATACTTTGGTCATCAAAAGTCCTATCTTTTCAATATTGCATTAGTGATATTTTTGTAGTATGCATGATAGGACTATTTTTATATGTTGCTATGCTATAGTAGATCCTATAGAATATGTCTTGGTAGGAATCTTCCTAAGTCAAGAGACAAATTATGCTAGTATGCTTAGCCTAGCTTTTAGAATTCAAGGTGGAATATTCATGCTATGATATTTTGCAAAGTCTATGACTATGTTTTTGATTAATAAAACAACTATGTGAATGAATCACCTGGGTGGAATGGGGAGATTGGTTTGTGTTGAGTGGTTACACAAGGCCCATGTCTATGGTTTACCTTGTGTATCACACTTGTGGATGGCCACCGAGGAACAAAGAGATTTGAGATGTTTTGTGTTGAGAAGCTTCTAGTGCAACCACATGGCATATGGGCTCTGCCTTGACCAACTAGGTTGCAAGAACTTAGCCATATGGACAGTTGGTGGTAGGGTTGATAGGATGGAATGCGTCCATGGTGGTCTAAGGGATTATTTCTGAAAAGTCTCATCTCGATGCATGTCGAGTCTTGTGGAAAAGTGCACCACCTATCGAGAGGGTAAAACCTAAGTACTTACCGTGTCCCTGGCAACAGACAATTTGAGCATCAAAGACATTGAAGCAATCAATGATCTCCTCATCCCAATTTCTCTAAGTTAAAACTTGTTGGGTGAACAAGGGAACCACCTGGTGTGTATCCAGTGTGCCATGTGTGATGAAATGTTTTGAAAAGAAAAAAACTATTTTCAAAGGATAGGGAAAGCTTATTTTATGCAAAGGCCAGCCAAATCTCCACTTAGCCATATATTCATGTAGATGATAGATTGTCCATATCAATATGATATCACTTGCCAATACAATTCAAATGTATTGACCCTTGTGGCTGTAACTTATTATGTTGCAGGTTTGTTTGATGTTAGTGAAGTTTGTTGAGTAGGGATTACAAGTCTACAACAAACATGATTGCCTGTGGCACATGAAGATGAAGGACTCCATGCTTATAGTAGTAACTGCTGCTTTGTAATAAGATAGCCATATGAGCTATGTAAGTTGTAATGAACTATTTTATTCCTGGTTATAAGTTGTAATATGACCTTTGTTTCTTGATATTACATCTTAAACTGTGGATGCTAGCTATTCGATCCAGGGCTTAGCACTGTAAACACAGGGATATCTACCTTATCAGGCTGGGACCTCTACACATAAACCATTTTATAAGGATACATACCCATAGGAATTTTAAAAGCAATTCTATAAGCCAATAAATCATCATTAATTTAGTTGGCCAATAAGACCTAGCTTTATTAACTGTCTAGCTTTATTAACTGTCTTCTCCAATATGAGTTTAATTTCCCTATTGCTTAGTTCAACTTGCCAAGTAGTTTGTGGATGATACGGAGATGCAATTCTATGATCAACACCATATTTAGCTAGAGTTTTGGTAAATACCCCGTGAATAAAATGAGAACCTCCATAAGTAATTAAAAATCTAGGTAATCCATACCTGGGAAAAATTGACGTCCTTAAGCATCTTCATTGTTGTGGCATGGTCTGCACTTTTTGTGGGAATTGCTTCAACCCATTTTGTAACATAATCCAATACAACCAAAATATGAGTGTGTTTTGTTTTTTATGGGGGAAATGGTCCGATGAAGTCAAATGTAATACTACAGCCTGAAAATACCATAGCTCTATGCAACACACCAATCCCTGGATTGGTTCATTGGCTTACATAGATCTTCAAGATGAATAACAAAGAAAATATCCCTGCATCATAAATAACGAAATGATCCAGAGTATTCAATTATTACAATACTGCTTAGCTCGCAGGCTAGCTCAAATAGTTCAAAAGCAAACGGAAGCATAAGTATATAATAGGCTCAGTTGCCCACAAGCGAACAAATGTTGAGTGGAGTACCGCAACCTAATTCGATCACTCAGAATCAGAATAACCGGCAACATAAAACATAGCAGCCCCGAAGGGTCAATACATGGAATGTATGGCAAGTAGCACTAAGTAGGGAGACAATACACCTAGCAACTACATGCTTATTTGGCTGGTCGAGCTTTGGATAGCTTGCATTTTCTTAAACAATTTCATCCTACTTTTAAATCATGTTTGATCACACAACCCATTACATTCACCCATCAAGTTTTAGTAATCAAGAAATAAGGATGAGCGAGAATATGTCATAGCATCGATATCAAGCAACTCATTTGTCAATAACCGGGGACATGGCTAATCACTTAGTATTACACCCTGCAGGGGTTAGTACACTTTACCCATGTGACTTGGTCAGCCCAGCTCGTACCACCACACTTATATTGTGTGATGATAGGGAGAAGCTCAAGAAGAGACCGTTCGGGAAGTAGATCCCCAAACCCCACTGCACACTGGTCCCAATCTACCATTCACTACATCTCTGGCTACGCTGGGTTTGGGTCACCACAACCTTCCGAGTCCAACCAGCCACCCACTCTTACTGGTAGATGGTTGAACACGTAAGCTACTGTAATAAAGACAACTAATCCTTCTTAGTGCCATGGGCGGCATTCCCCACCGTTATTCACACTCCGATGACTAATCCAACCACTCCGCCTAGGTAGTTCATTGATATTATGTTGTTTTGGTAGAACAAAACATTTACTTTACCAAAGCAATCTACCATACGGCATAGCTAAGCACATCTACCATACGGAAGCTCAACTACAAGGGATTTCCCTACCATAATACAGAGGAAATAGCATAGCATAGTAATACCTACACATGTAGCTACGAAAATACACTACACATGCACAAGGGAAAATAGTAGGACAAGTTCATGAACAAAATAGCAACTACTTGCCTTGATAGTTGTTGGAGTCGTTCAAGCACTCGAAACAGTCACAAACGTTGCACTCCTCGCTACCTATCGAGCAAATAAATGCATACAACATAAATAACCATACAATCATAAAAAAATGCATAAATGCATGCATGAAAATTTATAAGTCACAATGGTTGTAATTAGTTCTCTAAACAATACTGAAGTATATGATGAATGCAAGAGAACAATTAGTGAAATCGAGTATTTGTTAATAATCATTGATTGCTAATATATGGGTTTTAATAGTTCTGTTGTAATGCCTGTCTTAACTATCGAATAAAATTTTGTTCTGGGGTTTACTGGATAGTGACGTTAATACGAACTGGTAGGAATTGGATTCACCCTAATCGGAGTTGTAGATCTTTTCTTATGATTTAAATAGTATTTAATGGGTTTTAAATCATTTAAATAATTTCTACTGCCTAAAAATTAAAATAAAATCAGATCTATAATCTTCACGAGATTGTGATTCCAGGTACATATTATTTATATTTTTGTGATAGATAAATAATTAACTATGAATTTAATGATTTCTAAATCCATTAATACTAATTAAATCATTACAGTAAATATGTACAACAAGGATTAGATCTAATATGACATTATTAATCTAAATTAGAGTAGCTCTCTTTCGACATATTATTCATATTTTTTTGACCTATAAATAATTTATCATGGATTTAATACTCTAAAAGGCCATTAAAGCTATTTAAATTATTACAGTACATACTTACTATAAAGGTTAGATATAATCACATATTAATATTCTACACAATTTTATAAATCCATTGATATATTATTTTCTATTTTTGGATGTACAAACCTTTTATTAAGAATTTTGCAAGTTTACACAATTTTCTGCAATTTTAATTCAATTTCAAATTCTATGCTGACTCTGCGCTGACTGCGACCCGGTGCTGACCTGGCGTTGATGTGGCGCTGGCGGGGCAGGCTGATGAGGAGGGCGACATGTCGTGCTCTGGTTGGTCAGTACCAGTTCGCAGACGAGATTTAATCACGGGCGTCCACGTGCGATCCTACGTCTAGCGATGAAAGCTTCCTTGCTCACCGGAGTTGACCCCGGCGGATGGCGGTGGCGGCTCAGATGGCGGCGGTGGATAGCATTCCGGTGGTCTCCGGTGATGGCGAGGAGGTCGATGAGATGCAGGCGAGGACGGTGGGATCCCTAGTGTACTCGGTGCGAACCTCCTGTGCCTGGATCGACGACGAACGACGGAAGGAGGAGCTCGTGTAGCAGCGTCTCCGGCGAGCAATTGTCGGCGCTCTGGTGGACTGCACAAGGGGAAAATAGGGTGAAGAGACACGGGCAAGGATTGCGAAGAGGATCAGAGGGAGAAGGAGGGTCAGGGGCAACGGGAGCGAGCTCTACCTAGACTCGGTAATGGAGCTCGGCAGCGAAAAGATCGGTTTTGATCGATTTGGTGGCTTTTGTTTTCTATTTCTCCTTATATCTTTTTCATACAAATTCCAAAAGACTTGAAATTTGTTTTTAATTTTTTCTAAAAATCTGTAGATCATCATAGGATCAAGTTTTTATTATTTTCTCTAGTTTCAATTAGTGGATTTATAAATCCCTTGTATATTCTCTTTGTAGATGCACTTCATTAATTCAAAAATAGGGGTTTAAAATAGTGTTTTGCAATTCAAAACTTTCATGAATGCAAAATGCCGTGTCAATGCAATGCAAATGCCTTTTCTTCTAGTCCCAATTTTCTAAAATCTTGGTATGTGACATCAAATCCCCATACATCAAATGGTTCGAGAGGCAGTGAATAGTTCGTAGGCATTTCATTTCTCTTACCAATATTTCCAACATGTTGGAATTTGTCAAAAGATTTAACATAATTAGCATAATCCTTAAATAAAGTAGGCCAATAAAAACCAGATTGTAATACCTTTACAACAGTGTGGTCTCCTTCATGATGTCCTCCATAAGGGCTGTCATGACAGTCCCTTATGATATCCTGCTGCTCAAACTCACGGAAACAACGTCTAATAATACCATCTACACTTTTCTTATAAAGAAATGGGCCATCCCAAAAATAATGTCTAAGATCATAAAATGATTTATTTCTTTGTTGGTGTGTGAAATGTGGTGGAATTTCTTTTCCAACAATGAAATTAGCATAATCAGCAAACCATGGTGAAGCTACTCTAGCAGCAGACACATTAATGTTTGCTAATTGTTCATTTGCAAAGTTATCATTAATAGGTATAGGATCTAGCGAAATGTTTTCCATTCTAGAAATTATCATCTACCGGGTTGTCCTCACCTTTCCTATCTATAATATGTAGGTCAAATTCTTGTAGTAAAAGAACCCATCTTATGAGTCTAGGCTTACCATCTTTTTTTTGTTCATAAGGTATTTAATAGTAGGATGATCGGTGTGTACTATTACCTTAGAGTCTACAATGTAAGGTCTAAACTTGTCACATGCAAAAAGTACATCCAATAACTCTTTTCAGTTGTAGCATAATTTCTTTGAGCGCCATCAAGAATTTTACTAGCATAACATATCACATTAAGTTTCTTATCAACTCTTTGGCCTAAAACTGCTCCTACAACATAGTCACTAGCATCACACATGATTTCAAAAGGTAAATTCCAATTAGGAGGTTGAATTATAGGAGCACTTATCAAAGCATTCTTTAAAACATCAAAATACTCTACACAATCATTATTAAAAGAGAATGGACCATCGTTTTGCAAAAGATTTGTTAGAGGCTTGGATATTTTAGAAAAGTCTTTGATAAACCTTCTATAAAAACCATCATGACCAAGAAATCTTCTTATACCTCTTATATCCCTAGGATATGGTAGCTTCTCTATGGCTTCTATCTTGGCGTGGTCCACTTCAATTCCTCTTCCTGAAACTCGGTCTCCAAGAACAACACCTTCTATCACCATGAAATGGCACTTCTCCCAATTTAGGACTAAGTGTTGGTCCTCACAGCGCTGCAAAACTTTGTTAAGATTGAACAAGCAGTTTTGAAAAGAGGTACCATACACAAAAAAGTCATCCATGAATACTTCCATAATTTTCTCAATATAATCAGCAAATATAACATTCATGCATCTTTGAAAACTAGCAGGAGCATTGCATAACCCGCAATGCATTCTCCTATAAGCATAAGTACCAAAGGGACATGTGAAAGTAGTCTTATCTTGATCATCCTTATGCACCGGAATCTGTGAGAAACCAGAATAACCATCTAATTAACAAAAGTGAGAGTGTTTGGATAATCTTTCAAGCATTTAATCAATGAATGGTAAAGGATAGTGATCTATACGAGTTGCCTCATTAAATTTCCTATAATCAATGCATATTCTATAACTAGTAGTGGTATGTTTAGCAACAAGTTCATTTTCATCATTTGGAACCACGGTGATTCCACCCTTTTAAGGCACACAATGGACATGGCTTACCCATTTACTATCATCTATGGGATAGATAATACCTGCCTCAATGAGTTTGATTATCTCTTTTCTTACCACTTCTTTCATTCTTGGATGAAGACGGTGTTGATAGTCATCAACAAGCTTTGCATCTTCTTCCAAGTTGATCTTATGCATGCATAAAGAAGGGCTTACACCTTTCAAATCATCAAATGGTTCCTCTTGATTTAGCACATATCGTTCCATCGCGTCTGATGAAGCGATTACCACTGAAGCAAGAGTCTCCACTATATCTTTAGAGAGTTTTTACTTTTCTAAATGTTTATCAGTAAACTTTGAAAAAATAAACCTGAGTCTTTCACTATCAAATTTAATGAATACTTTCTCTTTTAGCAAATTAATTTTAGCACCAACAATATATAAGAAAGGTCTACCAAATATAACAGGACAAAGTGCATCTTGCGAGCAACCAAGCATAATAAAATCAGCAAGATACTTAATCTTTCCAGTTAATACTTCAACATCTCTAACAATACCAAGAGGACAAATATACTCTTTATTAGCAAGTTGGATAGTTATACCTGTCTCTTCCATGTTGAAGTAATCAATATCAGGCTTGATTTCAAGATATAGAGAATATGGAATCACACTTACACTTGCTCCAATATCACAAAGTCCATGATAACATGAAGTCCCAATAGTACATGATATGATAGGTTTCCCAACTCTAGTGGTGTTACCTTTTATTACCTTAATATAATCTTCACATAAATAAACATCACAAGGTGTTTATTCATTCAATTCTCTAATGAATGAAATTTGATGTTGAACTTCAATTTGTTCATATGGTTCATGACATCTTCTAGCACTCTTATTAGTGAAAGTAGTGAGTAAATTTTGCTTCACTTTGCTAGGATAAGGAGGAGCTTCAAAGATTTCTTCTATCTTAGGAGATGATACTTGATGAACCTGTTTCACAACTTTAGAAACATATGCAGAATTTTTAAGAGGTTCAACAAATACATTAAATCCTTTCTTTGGAACATTAATATGGTTAGCAAAAGATTTAGCAATTTTTACTAAAACATGAGGGTCAACGCCAAAACTGTTCATAAGTTCCTCAAATAATATAGAAGTAGAAAAGTTCTCTACACATGAATATTCATATTCCAAACCTAGTTTATTATCTTTGTCGATATCCCAAGCTTCGGTATTTTGAGAAATAGTTTCCAATAAATCTGCTGCTTCCTCTTGAGCTTTATTAGTGAAACTTCCCCTAGAAGAATTATCCAGGAAATCCCTATGATGTCGAGGAAATCTCACATAAAATTTTATTAAGATAATACTTTCAGGAATACCATTATGAGGATTTTTACTAATAAGACCCTTTAATCTCCCCCAAGCTTGAGCAATACTTTCTCCATTATGAGTCCCAAAGTTATAAATATGGTAGCGATCATCATAAGCTTCTTTAGGAGTACAATATTTAAGATAGAAAGTTGTAACATCCCAAAATTATTAATCAAGGTTATCAATTCAATCACCCAAAATTAGGGTTAACAAAAACTTTTGTTAATTAAAATCATATGAATGCATGTGTGTATGTGATGAATGTATGAATGCATGAATGGACTTGTGTGATTTTTGTGAATAGAAAGGAACGGTTTAAAGATGAAAACAACATCATCTAAATCATTTCCAAGCAGAATCAAAACAATAGAAATTCAAAACCAAACAAAATAAGAAAATGGTCATTTTTGCCAATCTTTCTCACTAGACCACTTTGAGTGTTTCTAGTCCAAGATTTTAAATAGAAACAAATCCATTTCTTTCACCCCTTGCTATACCAAGTGAAAGTGAACCCAAGCCCACCTTTCAAACACACAAATTTTTTTGGCAACCTGATTCAAATGACAATTCAAAATTGAATCTATATCATATGGGAAGATCACCATTTCTCAAAACCCAACCAAACCACTGCACCTTGACAAATCCAATCAACCATAGACTACCTAGTATGTGACTAGTACACCTACCAAGTTTCATCCAAAAATTCAAATTCAAATCTCTTGTGGCCATTTCATCAAACACCTTGTGAACACAAATCAAATAAAACATCAAACACTATAGTGAGCAGTGTTGTGCCTAACTTGTCTCCTCTCTAGATCACAACACACTCTCAGTAGATCATCAAGCTAATTTAACTAGCCCTAGCTCACTGTAAACTTGACAATGCCATCAATGGTGACCATTGCCGAGCTCAAACTGCCACCCTAATGTCGATAGCAAGGTATGAGCCTATCTAGCCTCAACAACCTTGTCTAGCAGACACTCCACCGTCCACCGCCACCCCATGTCCAGAGCCCAAGCACTGCCAGCCACTGGACCACCCAGAACGAGCACGCCCAGCCTCTCTGCGACCATGCCGAGAGCACGCCAGAGCGCCGTGCTCGACACGCTCGCACAGACCGTGTCGCCCTTGCCGCCCGCGTACGTGATAACCACTGCCCCAGGAACCTCCCAGACAACCCCGTTCGCCGCTGCGTGACCCATAGCCCCTGTGCGCCATTAAAACTTCTGTCGGTGAGAGCGTCGACGTGTTCCAACCACTGCACCGCCCCACGCCTCGCTATCAAGCCGTTGAGCTTCGCCAGGAGGCACCACACCGTCCCCTACCTTCGGCCATGCCGTTAGCTCATTGTGAAGCTGACCCCGACGAGCTCAGCCCGCACCCTTCGGTTCCCTCGTCGCACTATAAATAGAGGCCTCCCCCATTCGAGTTCAGCACACCATCTCACACCCACCTCTCACTGATAGTACCCACTCATCCCCGGAGCAAGGTGAGCACCAGGTGGAAAAAATTTCGCCGGAGCTTGCCGCTGCTGGAGGAGAAGGGCGTCGTTGATTGGAGCCGCCCCAGGAGGAGCCATCGGTACCAGGAGGATCGCCGTCGTCGACTTCATCGTTCACTCCCATCGTCGACCATCGCCGGAGCCCCGGTGAGCCCCCACTGACCCCCATTGGACACACTAGGGTTCGACCTCGCCACATTCTGTTTAGACGTGGACGATGAACCTTAGCCATAGATCTAGCTTCTAATCCTACGTCCCTAATCGTCCCGTACCCCTTCGCACCCCCTGTCTTGCTGACTGGTGGGGACATCCACTTAAACTCGCCCACGAGGGCTGTGCGCAGTGGGCTGGCCCAGTTACACTCCCGCGTGACCCAGTAATTCAAACTTAGGTTTTTCTATTTAGTTTCAAACTTAGTTATGTCTCTAGATTCAAAAATCAATCCAGAGAGATTCACGTAACCAAATTGCATGAAACCAATTTTTCTAGAAAGGTACTGAAATTCTTAATCCAAGCCTGTTGGATTCAAATCATTTGGAATTATAGATCACCTATAGTAAAAATAACAAGGCAGAGACTTTTCTGCATTCAAACATTTTTCAAAATTCAACCACAAAAGCTTTGGAGTTGATTCCAACTCTCAAAAATAACATTTGATAAGACCTTTATGAATATATAAAATATATATATGTTTACTTGCAGAAATAATGTACAAGCAATAAAAGAATGCCCCATAGGAATTTCTAGTCACTTTATTTAATTAAAATAAAAAGGTTAAACCTTATTAAATTGTGACACCACTTTAAATCACTTTCCCAAGTACTGAAATATGTGGTGATGGAATGTGTCAACATGATCCCCTATTTTAGTTGGAGAATATTAAATCTTAAGTAGTTTTTCAATGAGTAGAAATTAGTTTTCTAAAATAAAATAAATAAAACAAGTGCTTTAATCTTTGTGATACTAGTGATGATGCTAGATCATCTAGTGTGAACCTTGGTGTGATAAATAGAATTAGTTAAGTATTGTTTGGTGATTGTGTATCTCGTATTTATTTATAGAAGCTAGTACCAACCAAGGATACAAGGAGGAAGGAGACAACTACGAGGAAGAAGCCGAGGAGAACTTCAACCACTGCACTACACAAGGCAAGCTACTATCTTAGCAAGCTTCACAAAACAAGTTAACGTTGCAAGCTAACACTTGCAACTATGAAAGTTAGATAACCTATGCAATGCATTAGGCATGCCTTAGTTATACCACTTGATGATACCAAGTCCCAGTTTTACTTGCAAGCTTAGTTATTTTATTTCTTATCAAAGCTTTTATTTGTGTTTACTTAGTGACTTGTAGATTTTAGAAAGATGTTTAAAGCTAGCATAAAGAGCATAAAATTTGGCCTAAGTTAGATAAATCTTGATGTCATCCCGAGGCATGAGATTGAACGTAGATAATTCACACTGGACTATCCCCCTCATTAGTGTTTATCCCCCAATTGTAGTTGCTAGTGCTATGCTTAAAACTTGATCACTTTAGATGGGAATACTTGGTGAAAATGATTATCAAAACCTTAGAATGATGAGTCATTCTAATGAAATGTTTTGACATGTGTTCTTGAACACCAGATGATTTTTGATGATGAAAATGTTGAGGTATGATCCTTAGCCCTTTATAAAATTGATGGTTGTCTGGATGCGATACCATTCCAATTTTACCGTACGACCACAATACCCGAAATTTGGATAGGGCTTGACTGGAAGTTTATATACCTTAGTATGGGTTCCCTTGCGGCCAAGGTCTGAGTTGAGGTTACCTTGTGAAGATTGTCCACATGTGCAGTTCCCAAGATGACAGTTGGTCATGGTTGGGAGGCCAAACTCATATGAGAGGTGCCTATACTAGGGCGTGTAATTGAAAGGTTAGAATTGATTATCCGCATACTGAGTATGGTGAATTCAAGATTGTTCCTAAAAAATGTATCGAATATTGTGGTGAAAGTGTACCACCTCTACATAGTGTCAAACTATTTGAATAGCCGCGTTCGCGGTTATGGACAGTTGGAGTGGCCATACTGTTCCGTCGTCAGATGTTTTCAAAACGACTTGTGAATGAATCATGACTTTCAACTAGTTGTGATATGAAAACTCAAGTTCCCACTTAGGTGTTATAAAACTTCAACTAGCTTTCTTTTCTTCTGAACTCAGTTAAGGTAAATCTGGGTTTTTGCAAAACAACCTAGAACCTAATATTTCCTACTCAAAATCACTTCACCTGTTAGTCTTAGTATGCGAGTACTTAAAGAGTACTCATGGCTTTGTGCCTTGCTATTCCCGTGGCCAGAATATGAAGAGGACTATCAGGAGGATGGACCGCAGGAAGGTTACGACAACTAGGATCATCTCCCATCGTCAGCATTGCCTGTGACCATGAAGATGGAGCCTCGCCCACGCTATCGTTATTATATTATTCTGATGCTTGATTGTATTAAGACTGGAAGGAGGATGGACCGCAGGAAGGTTACGACAACTAGGATCATCTCCCATCATTAGCATTGCCTGTGACCATGAAGATGGAGCCTCGCCCACGCTATCGTTATTATATTATTCCGCTGCTTGATTGTATTAAAACTGGATCATGAGATCCTTTATTTATTGTAAGACCTTATGTATGGTTTGTAATGGATGATGTACTGTGATATCCAATTGTTATGTCTCGAAAAAATGGTAATCCTGGGATTACGATGTATGGCATAACAGGCATCTAGGATTAAAAATCCGGGTGTTGACAAGTTGGTATCAGAGCCATCCTGACCATAGGAGACCCTAGTTAGAATGGACGCTTGAATCAAAAACCTAGTTTCAAAACCAAATAAGTGAGTATTTATGAAAATCTATTCTCATTCTTACCACTTAGATTCTTTCATGAAAATTCACGTTCCTCAAAAATTCTTGCAAACTTACATAAGATTTGACACACTTGATCACTCTACTAACTTACCTATCCTACATTCTTTTAGATGGACGTGAAGTATAGCAAGTTCCAGTTGGGAAATGGAGGAGATCTCATCTTTGAGCGTGACTTGGACCAGCTTTCGGAACTTCTGGAGCGCCCGCATCCCGAGTTCTTCGGAGCCCAACTCAACGATTAGGAAGGAGGAGAATTGCAATGGCTGAGTGTTGCAAGTCTCAGAGGGAAGATTGAAGCCCCCACCATAGAGGGAATTCAGTTCACCTTAAGAGAGAACAACTGGCTCGATGGACTTGCTAGGGCCATGTAGGAAGCTCTTGCCCGTCTGTGTGGGCAAAGTACCAATCACATCAAGGGCACGCACTTTGATTTCTATCCAAGGCGTGATGCTATGGGACATCCTCTAGAGGTACCTTGTCACCCAGAGTTGAAGCATCAAGTGGACCATCTCAGCTTCATGATGTATGACCGGCAGAAGGAGTTGGACAATGCCCGTTCCTATGTCAACCACAACTACGCCAGTTCAGTCAAGAAGGACCAGACCATTGCCAAGCTAGTGAAGGATCACAAGTCTCGTTGCCGTCAGCTTGACAAGAAGGAGCGCATCATTGCCCGCCTTCGTCACTGGATCACAGACTTGGAGGAGACCATCCACGAGAGGGACATGCATCTTGAGGAGAGGGGGAATGCAGGGGAAGATATCTGTGGAGACCCCTATTCCTACCTCAGTGACGATGATGACTTTCTGGAGGACCAAGCCATGGACTTCTTCATCGATGAGGATGAATTCGCCTTCATTGATGATGATGATGATGAAGCCACCGATTCCGAGGAGTAGTAGCACTTGAGCACTAGCGTTACTGAGTTGTATCCGGTCCCACTGTATCATAGTTTCATAGAATGGTTCTTAAAACCATCTGTTTCCTTGTTGTGGTGTTTGTTTGTACTGTGTGCTATGAATGAATGAAAAGCAAGTTGCTAGAAAAACCTGAGTCAAACTTCAAAAACTTTTCCAAAACAAAACCGTAAACCTTAGAAATTTCCCTCTTTTCTCATCATCTATCTCAATCTTCAGATGCCTCGCGAAGGAAGCAGTTCACCCTCGGACCTAATGTTGCAGATCTTGCAAATGTTGGTTTCTGACCATGAAGCTAAAAGAGCCTAATGTCAAGCCAACTTAGCCACCCTTCAACACATAGCTCAGATGGCCAACAACAACCAAGGCCATGGAAATCAGGACAACCATGGATCCAAGCTCAAGAACTTTCAGAACACCAACCCACCCATTTTCACTAAGTATGAAGAGCCATTAGATGCAGATGATTGGCTGCAAAACATGGAGAACAACTTGGAAGTTGCAGGAGTGGAAGCCAACGAGAAAGTACTATTTGCCACCCACTACCTGTCCAGAGATGAAAGAGCTTGGTGGAACAGCGTTTGTCACATGACTGGAGGACAAATGATGACTTGGGATGAATTCAAACTCAAGTTTAGCAGAACCCATGTGCCACCGGGTTTGATCAAGAGGATGAGAGATGAATTCAGATAATTGAAGCAAGGGAGAATGACAGTAGTTGAGTACCATGCCAAATTTTTGTCATTGGCTAGGTATGCACCTGATGAGATTGATACCGAAGCCAAGAAGAATGAGAGATTCTTGAATGGTCTGCATGATGAGATGCAGACATTGTTAGTCAACATTCCATTTGCTGACATTGAAGACTTAGTGGATTCTACCATTCAGATGGAAGGCAAGATCAACCAAGCCAATGAGAACCGCAATCGTAGAATGATGCATCAACCAGGAACCCACCATACCCCGAAGTATCGCCCCAACCCGTCTCCAGGATTTTCCCCGAGAACCAACCGTCCAACCTATCCCAACTGTGGAGGAGGAAACCCAAGGCCCGGAGGAAATCACAACAACCCCGGTAACCCCAGCAATTTCAATAGTGCACCTCCCAAGTTCAACAACAACAATGCCGCCACCAACACCAACACTGCCCCAAGAACTGGAAGCAATGTTGTGCCTGTTGCAGCAAAGGACAAGTCCCAAGTGAATTGTTATGAATGTGGAACCAAGGGTCAATATTCCAATGAATGCCCCAAGAAGATTGCAGCAGCCCCCAATGTGAATGCCCCAACTCAGCAGCAGCGTCGTGTTCAGCCTAGAAGAAGATTTGCCCTAGGGAATTCGCTCAACCGCAACGGCCATCTATTTCTCATGAATGCTGAAGAAGCCCAGGAAGCGCCAGTTGTCGTGCTGGGTATGTTTTCTATTAACTCAGTACTTGCAAGAGTGTTGTTTGATTCTGGAGCATCGCACACGTTTGTTACCGAAGAATTTGCATGCACTAGTAAGATTCAACCAACAAAATTGAAGCATGTTATGACAGTTCAAATACCTGGTTCAACCACCAAAGCTAGACAAATTTGCAAGGTTGTACCTATCCGAATCCATGGCATAGATTTTTATGCTAATCTAATAATACTCGGAACAAAAGGTTTGGAAGTATTACTAGGAATGGATTGGATGTTGAAACATAAAGGATTAATCGACTGTGCCAAGAAAGCCATAACCATGACCAGTAAAGCCAGAATATCGGTAGAGCATGTATCTGAAACCTTGCCCCACCAATTCAAGTGCAACAAGAGTCTAGCCCAAGCAACCATTGACCAAGTAAGAGTAGTCTGTGAATACCCCGACGTATTCCTACATGTTTTGCCCGGTATGCCCCCAGATCGGGTTATCGAGTTTATCATTGAACTAATCCCTGGAACCGGACCCATAGCCCAGAGACCTTATAGTATGAACCTGTCTGAATTAGTGGAACTAAAGAACCAACTGGATGCAATGCTGGAGATAGGATATATCCAACCAAGTGCATCGCCGTGGAGATCACCTGTTTTGTTTGTGGACAAGAAAGATGGAGGTAACCATTTGTGTATGGATTATCGAAAGTTGAATGATGTCACCATCAAGAACAAGTACCCACTGCCGAAGATAGATGATTTGTTTGACCAGTTGACCGGTGCCAAAGAGTTTTCTAAGATTGATCTGAGAACTGGTTATCATCAACTCAAGATTCGCGCCGAAGATATTCCAAAGACCGCCTTTACCACTAGATATGGACTGTATGAGTACACCGTCATGTCTTTTGGACTAACCAATGCCCCCATGTATTTCATGAACCTCATGAATAAGATATTTGTGGACTTCCTAGATAAGTTTGTCGTTGTTTTCATCGATGACATTCTGATCTATTCCAAATCAGAAGAAGAACATGAGCTACACCTGAGGACCATTCTTGGAACCCTTAGGGAGCATCACCTGTATGCCAAGTTTAGCAAATGTGAATTCTGGTTACAGGAAGTAGGATTCCTCGGACATATCGTATCGGCCAGAGGAATTGCTGTTAACCCCGCAAAGGAGAAAGATGTTGAAGAATGGCAAGCCCCCACCACTCAAACCCAAGTTCATGCATTTCTCAGATTAGCGGGATACTACAGCAAGTTCGTAGAAGGATTCTTGAGTATCGCAAGACCCATGACCCAATTGTTAAAGAAAGATAAGAAGTTTGAATGGACGGACAAATGTGAAGAGAGTTTTCAAGAACTCAAGAAGAGATTGATCTCAGCCCCAATCTTGATCATGCCGGATATCACGAAGCCCTTTGATGTGTATTATGACGCATCCAAGATCGGTCTAGGATGTGTGTTGATGCAATAAGGCAAAGTAATATCTTATCTATCCCGACAACTAAAGCAGCATGAGCAGAATTACCCTACCCATGACCTTGAACTAGCAGCTGTAGTTCTAGCCCTGAAGACATGGAGGCATTACCTTATGGGAAACCGTTGTGAGATTTATTTAGACCATAAGAGCCTGAAGTACATTTTCACTCAGAAGGAGCTGAATATGAGGCAGAGAAGATGAATAGAGCTAATCAAGGACTATGATCTGGACATTCAGTATCACCCCGGTAAAGCCAATGTGGTAGCAGATGCCCTTAGCAGATTGCTGTGCCGCTTGAACTCCATGATTCTGAAGGAGCAACCAAGTTTGCACAAAGAGATCGAAGATTTTAGAATGGAATTAGTAAGTGAAGGATTTTTGGCTAGCATAGAACTTCAACCCACTTTGATCAGTCGGATCAAGGAGGCTCAGAAAGGAAATGCTAGTATCGACGGAACCAAACGTTGTATCGGAAAAGGAAAAGTACCTGGATTCACCGAAGATGAAGAAGGAGTTTTGTGGTACAAAGGACGTATCTGTGTGCCTACAGATTCCGAGTTGAAGCAAGCTTTTGAAAGAAGCCCATGCTACTCTTTATTCTATCCACCCCGGAGGAACACAGATGTATCAGGATTTGAAGGAGCAATTTTGGTGGCATAAGATGAAGAGAGAAATCGGAAGCTACATAGCCAAGTGTGATATCTGTTAGAGAGTTAAGGAGGGACATCAGAGACCCGCAGGACTTTTGCAACCATTGCAGATTCCGGAATGGAAATGGGATTCAGTTGGAATGGACTTTATCACTGGTTTGCCTACATCTAGTAGAGGAAATGACTATATTTGGGTCATAGTAGATAGATTGTCCAAAGTCGCCCATTTCTTACCTGTCAAGACCACTTATCAGAGTTCGAATGTAGCAGATTTGTACATTGCTAGAATCGTCAGTTTGCATGGAGTCCCCCAAAACATTGTGTCGGATCGAGGAACCCAGTTTACCTCGAGATATTGGAAGAAAGTCCAAGAAGGATTAGGAACCCGACTAGATTTCAGCACAGCTTATCACCCTCAGACTGATGGACAAACGGAGCGAGTAAATCAAATACTCGAAGATATGTTGAGAGCCTGTGTGTTAGAATATGGATCTAAATGGGAAGAGTGTCTGCCGTTCGCAGAATTTTCTTACAACAACAATTACCAAGCTAGTTTGCAAATGGCCCCATTTGAATTCATGTATGTAAGGAAGTGTCGTACCCTGTTGAATTGGTCGGAAGTAGGAGAGAGTCAGATTTTCGGACCCGACATCCTACGAGAAGCAGGAGAGAAAGTTCACAAGATTCGTGAGCACCTCAAGACCGCCCAATCCAGACATAAGAGTTATGCCGACCAGAGACGTCGAGACCTTGCTTTCAATATCGGAGATTTTGTGTATCTCAAAGTGTCACCTTTGAAGGGAATGCACTGTTTCCAAATCAAAGAAAAGTTAGCCCCTAGATATATCGGACCCTTCAAGATTCTGAATCATCGAGGAGAAGTATCGTATCAACTAGAACTGCCAGAGGAAATGTCAGCCGTGCATAATGTGTTCCATATTTCGTTACTTCGCAAATGCCTAGAAGTCCCGGAGAAGACCGAAGTGTTCAAGAATATTGATCACAGAACCATAGAGATCAACGATGACCTAACATATCCCGAAGTACCCATTCGTATTTTGGAGGAAGCTTTCAAAATCACCAGTACCCGAAGCATCAAGTTTCTCAAGATTCACTGGAGTAACCATACTGAAGAAGCTACCTGGGAGCAAGAAGATTACATTAGGATAGAGTTCCCAGATCTCTTTAAATCCTAGTTTACTCTTTTTCTCAAATATCGGGACGAGATTTTGTTTAAGGAGGGAAGGTTTGTAACATCCCAAAATTATTAATCAAGGTTATCAATTCCAATCACCCAAAATTAGGGTTAACAAAAAAATTTGCTAATTAAAATCATATGAATGCATGTGTGTATGTGATGAATGTATGAATGCATGAATGGACTTGTGTGATTGTTGTGAATATCAAGGAATGATTTAAAGCAGAAAACAACATCATCTAAATCATTTCCAAGCAGAATCAAAACAATAAAAATTCAAAAACAAACAAAATAAGCAAATGGTCATTTTTGCCAATCTTGCTCATTAGACCACTTTGAGTGTTTCTAGTCTAAGATTTTAAACAGAAACAAATCCATTTCTTTTCACCCCTTGATAGACCAAGTGAAAGTGAACCCAAGACCACCTTGCAAACCCACAGAAATATTTGGCAACCTGATTCAAATGACAATTCAAAATTGAATCTATATCATATGGGAAGATCACCATTTCTCAAAACCCAACCAAACCAGTGCACCTTGACAAATCCAAGCAACCATAGACTACCTAGTATGTGACTAGTACACCCACCAAGTTTCATTAAAAAATTCAAATTCAAATCTCTTGCGACCATTGCATCAAACACCTTGTGAACACAAATCAAATAAAACATCAAACACTATAGTGAGCAGTGTTGTGCGTAAATTGTCTCCTCTCTAGCTCACAACACACTCTCAGTAGATCATCAAACTAATTTAACTAGCCCTAGCTCACTGTAAACTTGACAATGCCATCAATGGTGACCATTGCCGAGCTCAAACTACCACCCCAATGTCGACAGCAAACTATGAGCCTCTCGAGCCTCGCCAACCTTGTCTAGCAGACACTCCACCATCCACCGCTACCCCTGTCTAGAGCCTAAGCACTGGTAGCCACTGGACCACCCAGAACGAGCATGCCCAGCCTCTCTGCGACCATGCCGAGAGCGTGCCAGAGCGCCGCACTCGACACGCTCGCACAGACCGCGCCCTGCCCTCGCCGCCCGCGTACGTGATCACCATCGCCCCAGGAACCTCCCAGACAACCCCATTCGCCACCACATGACCCAGAGCTCCTGTGCGCTGTTAAAACTTCTGTCGGTGCCGCCCAGAGCGTCGACGTGTTCCGACCAAACCGCACCGCCCCATGCCTCACTATCAAGCCATTGAGCTTCACCAGGAGGAAGCGCACCGTCCCCTACCTTCGTCCATGCCGTTAGCTCACTGTGAAGCCGGCCCTGACAAGCTCAGCCCTCACCCTTCTATTCCCTCGTCGCACTATAAATAGAGGCCTCCCCCGTTCGAGTTTAGCACACCATATCACTCCCCACCTCTCACTGATAGCTGTCGGTGCCGCCCAGAGCGTCGACGTGTTCCGACCAAACCGCACCGCCCCATGCCTCACCATCAAGCCATTGAGCTTCCCTAGGAGGCAGCGCACTGTCCCCTACCTTTGGCCATGCCGTTAGCTCACTGTGAAGCCGGCCCAGATGAGCTCAGCCCGCACCCTTCTATTCCCTCATCGCACTATGAATAGAGGCCTCCCCCGTTCGAGTTTAGCACACCATATCACTCACGACCTCTCACTGATAGTACCCACTCATCCCCGGAGCAAGGCGAGCACCAGGTGGCCGGAATTTCGCCGGAGCTTGCCACTGCTAGAGGAGAAGGGCGCCGTTGATTGGAGCCGCCCCAGGAGGAGCCACATGTACCAGGAGGATCGTCGTGGTCGACTTCGTCGTTCGCCCCTATCGCCGACCATCGCCGGAGCCCCGATGAGCCCCCACTGACCCCTACTAGTTGCGCTAGGGTTCGACCTCGCCGTGTTCTATTCAGACATGGACGATAAACCTAAGCCGTAGATCTAGCTTCTAATCCTACGGCCCTAATCGTCCCATACCCCTTCGCACCCCCCTGTCTCGCTGACTGTTGCGGACAACCACTTAAACCCTCCCGCGCACGCTGTGCGTAGTGGGCTGACCCATTTACACTCCCGCGTGACCCAGTAATTCAAACTTAGGTTTTTCTATTTAGTTTCAAACTTAGTTCTGTCTCTAGATTCAATATCAATCCAGAGATATTCGCTAAAACAAATTGCATGAAACCAATTTTGCTAGAAAGGTACTTAAATTCTTAATCCAGTCCCGTTGGATTCAAGCAATAAAAGAATGCCCCATAGGTATTTCTAGTCACTTTATTTAATTAAAATAAAAAGGTTAAACCTTATTAAATTGTGACACCACTTTAAATCACTTTCCCAAGTACTGAAATATCTGGTGATGGCATGTGTCAACATGATCCCTTATTTTAGTTGGAGAATATTAAATCTTAAGTAGTTATTCAATGAGTATAAATTACTTTTCTAAAATAAAATAAATAAAACAAGTGTTTTAATCTTTGTGATACTAGTGATGATGCTAGATCATCTAGTGTGAACCTTGGTGTGATAAATAGAATTAGTTAAGTATTGTTTGGTGATTGTGTATCTCGTATTTATTTATAGACGCTAGTACCGACCAAGGATACGAAGAGGAAGGAGACTACTACGAGGAAGAAGCCGAGGAGAACTTCAACCACTGCACTCCACAAGGCACTAAACAAGTTAACCTTGCAAGCTAACACTTGCAACTATGAAAGTTAGATAACCTATGCAATGCATTAGGCATGCCTTAGTTATACCACTTCATGATACCATTTCCCAGTTTTACTTGCAAGCTAAATTATTTTATTTCTTTATCAAAGCTTTTATTTGTGTTTACTTAGTGACTTGTAGATTTTAGAAAGATGTTTAAAGGTAGCATAAAGAGCATAAAATTTGGCCTAAGTTAGATAAATCTTGATGTCATCCTGAGGCATGAGATTGAACGTAGATAATTCACACTAGACTATCCGCCTCATTAGTGTTTATCCCCCAATTGTAGGTGCTAGTGCTAAGCTTAAAACTTGATCACTTTAGATGGGACTACTTGGTGAAAATGATTATCAAAACCTTAGAATGATGAGTCATTCTAATGAAATGTTTTGACATGTGTTCTTGAACACCAGATGATTTTTGATGATGAAAATGTTGAGGCATGAGCCTTAGCCCTTTATGAAACTGATGGTTGTCTGGATGCGATACCATTCCAATTTTACCGTACAACCACAATACCCGAAATTTGGGTAGGGCTTGACTGGAAGTTTATATACCTTATTATGGGTTCCCTTGCGGCCAAGGTTTGAGCTCTGGCTACCTTGTGAAGATTGTCCACCTATGCAGTTCCCAAGATGACAGTTGGTCATGGTTGGGAGGCCAAACTCATAGAAGAGGTGCCTATACTAGGGCGTGTAATTGAAAGGTTAGGATTGATTATCCGCATACTGAGTATGGTGAATTCAGGATTGTTCCCGACGGATGTATCGAATATTGTGGTGAAAGTGTACCACCTCTACAGAGTGTCAAACTATTCGAATAGCCGCGTCCGCAGTTATGGACAGTTGGAGTGGCCATACTGTTCCGTCATCATATGTTTTCAAAATGACATGTGAAATGAATCATGACTTTGACTTGACCACAACAGGGTTGTGATATGAAAACTAAAGTTCTCACTTAGGTGTTATAAAACTTCAACTAGCTTTCTTTGCTTCTGAACTCAGTTAAGGTAAAGAAAATACTAGGTTCTAGGTTGTTTTGCAAAAAGCCAGGTTTATCTCAAGCTAAGTTAAGAAGTAAAGAAAACTAGTGTAAGGATTTATAACACCTAAGTGGGAACATAGTTTTCATGTTCACAACCCTGTTGTGGTCAAGTCAAAGTCATAATTCATTTCACAAGTCATTTTGAAAACATCTGACGACGGAACAGTATGGCCACTCCAACTGTCCATAACCGCGGACGCGGCGATTCGAATAGTTTGATACTCTGCAGAGGTGGTACACTTTCACCACAATATTTGATACATCCGTCAGGAACAATCCTGAATTCACCATACTCAGTATGCGGATAATCAATCATAACCTTTCAATTACACACCCTAGTATAGGCACCTCTCCTATGAGTTTGGCCTCCCAACCATAACCATCTGTCATCTTGGGAACTGCACAGGTGGTCAATCATCACGAGGTAGCCTCACCTTAAACCTCGGCCACAAGGGAACCCATACTAAGGTATATAAACTTCCAGTAAAGCCCTACCCAATCTCGGGTATTGTGGTTGTACGGTAACCATCAGTATTATAAAGGGCTAAGGCTCATGCCTCAACAATTTCATCATCAAAATCATTTGGTGTTCAAAAAAACATGTCAAAACATTTCATTAGAATGACTCATCATTCTAAGGTTTTCATAACCATTTTCACCAAGTATTCCCATCTAAAGTGATCAAGTTTTATGCTTAGCATTAGCCACTAAAGTTGGGGGTAATCACTAATGAGGGGTGGTAATCAAGTGTGACTTATCTAAGTCTAATCTCATGCCTCAGTATGACACCTAGTTCCTATATAACTTAGGCCAAGTTTTATGCTCTTTATGCTACCTCTAATATCTGTACAAATATCACAAACACTACCTAAAAGTAAACAAAGAATTTTGATAAAGAAATAAACTAATAAAGCTTTCAATTTAAAACTAGAATTTGGTACAATCAAGTGGTATAATCAAATATGACTAAGGAATCTAGTTTGCATAGTTATCATGCAAGTATTATCTTGCTAGGATGGCTTTCTTAGTTAGTACCTTGCTAGGTTAACTTGTATAGTGAAGCTTGTATAGGTAACATGCAAGTGGTAGCTTGCCTTGTGCAGTGCAGTGGTTGAAGTTCTCCTCTTCTTCTTCCTCGTAGTAGTCTCCTTCCTCTTCGTATCCTTGGTCGGTACTAGCATCTATAAATAAATACGAATTACACAATCACCAAACAATAATTAACTACTTCTATTTAGCACACAAGGGTTTACACTAGATGATCTAGCATCATCACAAGCATTAAGACAATAGTTTTATTTATTTCATTTTAGAAAAGTAATTTCTACTCATTGAAAAACTACTTAAGATTGCCAACTACTTAAGATCCGTTGGTTGCATCTTGAAGTTGGCCCAAACAAAGCTTAATGATTGTGATGAGGGCAATGATAGTTTGTTCATGCCTACATTCAGCCATCATTGCCCCTATCATAAGCATCTTGAAGTGATTAAGGTTAAAGTGAACAAACTATGGAGTATATGCTTGACAAAGTATAAGTTGGAAATCTCAAGTCCCTTGAATACGAGGGCCACACCTCATGCTACTCAACTTCAGTCAACTGTAAGTTCTTGTCATAGTAAGTACATGCGTATCATAGAGAACCACCAATGGGGTACCCCTTGCACATGGTACAAGAGCTATCCCATAACCAAAATGACAAGGAAAGCAGACAATGAGCATCTCAGCGATCTTTTTATTTACTATGTGCATAGCTTTTTATTGAGGATGCTTCATAGATTGCTCATTATGGTGATGCTGCAAGTTTCCACCATGATTAGGCATGGGTTAGGCTAGCGGCCCAGGCGTTTCTCTAACACAAAATACATAACTCAATGGACTTACAAGCTCCCTCTTTATTTCACACCGGTGACATCCATAGACAAAAGAGCATGATATCAACTGTGTACAAAGTACAAGTGCAATGTGAAAACGTTCCCATGACAGCATGGTTCTGCTAATTCCAATGTATAAGTGCAAGCATATACAACATAGATGACACAATGGTTCAAGTTTATTAGGGGAAAGAAATATAAAGTGTGCCATCAAGTTTGTGAGGGCTTTAATCACTAAGTTTTCACATAACAAAATACTTTTTAATTGGAAGATAGCTAAAACAAGAATATTCTTGGAATGGTGTAACACACCATGCATAGGAGTTTATAGTGGACACTTTGGAATAACTTGGTTTTTTTGGGAGTTGGAAGCATGAGTAGAACTTACTCATACAAGTGGAGGCTAACAAAAGACCGGGAGCAACCAACTAAGAGAGCAATAATGGCCATAATCATGCAGAGCAACAAAACATTACTAATAAAAGCATAGAGTGGTACTACAAGTCAAGGACTAAACGATCATATAGGCTATGGTGACTTGTTCATAGTCACAACATGGTGTAAGCATGTGCCAAGTCAACCCAAACAAAGCATCAAAGGATAATACCACAATACTATGCTTTTGTATGCTAAAACAACGCATGATTCTTTCAAGGCACACTAAGCAATCCCAATTATTTGGAACAAGACATGCTAAAACAATAATCACTAAGCATAAGGTCAAAACAACACCTAGCATGTCATGCTAAGGTCTAAGTCATAGTCAATGCAACCTCCTCTTGCACTTTCAAGCAGGAACTTTCTACTCTTTTCCAACACCAAGCAACTTATTGAAACAACACAGCGAGAATGGGGGTCCAAACTACTTTATTCAAACAAACTAAACAACTAAGTAAACCAAACAAAAACTAAGACGCTCCAAGAACAACACAACAGTGTATGAAACAATAAAAACGAAGTGTCTAGAAAGACCTGAGCTTTTTATTGATGAAGAAGGGGATGCCTTGGGCATCCCCAAGCTTTGTCACTTGTAACTCTTGGATATTTCTTTGGGTGACACCAGGGTGGCATCCCCAAGCTTGAGCTTTTGTCCATTATTCATCTCATTAAACTTACACCTGAAATTTTTCCTTCATACAAAACTTCACGCAATCTTCATTAGCAACATTAGTGTATTCAAAAGATAATAGACCTTTGGGTTTAGCTTTGGAACAACAAAATTTTTCACTAAAAACACAATATACTGTAGCAACTCCTTCAAAAATCTCAATTCCCCAAAATAGAACTCAAAAAGGAATCAATAAGAAGGAAATGCAAATAATGGCAGAAATCTGTCAAAACAGACCAGCAGGTAGAAACCGATTTTTTCGAAAATCTTCTATTGCTTAAATCAAAAAGTGTTGAACGAACGAAAGTTAGCTAACATACTGGGAGATTTATTCGTAAATTTTCAGCTTAATCCGACTTACAGAAACTCCTCACGAATTTTTATGGTGGAGGACAGAAATCTGAGCAACTCCCCAAATCTTACTTTGCTCTCATTAGAGGTCATTCTTGGCACAAAAAGCAAACAAAAAGGATAAGGAGGGGTCATTACTGAAGTAATAACTTCCAAGACTCAAGAAAACTCTTGGGTTATCACCCAACAAGTACTTTTCTTTAATGCCTTTAAGTTAGGCACAAGAAGCAATAAATCAAGTATTTTCAAATGAGGAAGCATTAACATCAAACCTTGCTTTCAAATGAGGAGCAAAAAGAAACTTCTCTCTCCTCATAGGTAAGTGCTAAATACCTTTCTTGAATGGGAATTGATATTTAATGGTGCCTTCTTTCATATCAATGATGGCACCAACAGTTCTAAGAAAAGGTCTTCCCAAAGTAATAGGACAAGAAGCATTGTATTCAACATCCAAAACATAGAAATCAACAGGGACATAAGCATTGTTAACCATAATGAGAACATCATTAATATTACCCATGAGTTTCTTCTTAGCATTATCATTAAGTGGGACATCCAAATAACAATCTTCCAAAGGTGGCAAATCAAGCATTTCATAAATCTTCCTAGGCATAATAGAGACACTATAACCAAGATCACATGAAACTTTGAGATCAAAGTCATTCACTTGCACATTAATAATTTGTTCCCAACTATCTTCTACTTTTCTAGGAATAGAAGCTTTGTGTTTTAGCTTCTCTTTCTTAATCGTAACAAGAGCATCTGTAATGTGTTTAGTGAAAGCAACATGCATATCACTAGCATCAGGACTTCTAGCAAGCTTTTGCAAAAACATGATCACTTCAGAAATATTGCAACCATCTATATCAAAATCAAACTTAGCATCACTAGTAGTAGACTCATTAGGCTTAGGCACTATAGGAGGAGGAATAAGGACTTCTTGTGGCTTAGTGGTATCCATTCTAGTGATGGTGCACACACTGTTGTTTCTATCAATTTCAGCTTCCCTTTCCCACTTAGCATGCAGTTGAGCTAACAGTCTAACATTTTCATCAATAGTAACTTGTATGGCATGAGTAGCAGCAAAGGTACTTTCCATGGTTTTAGGTTTAGCAGCCATTTTATTAATCAAGGAGGACTGTGCTTCAGACAAAGAGGATATGTTCTTCTCAACAGTTAAAAGTTTTTCCTCCACAGTCTTGTTGAAAGCGGTTTGTTTACTAATAAAGTCTTTGAGCATAACTTCAAGTTCAGAGGGGGCACTTCTAGCATTGTTTTAGGAGTTTCCATAGGAATTGTCGTTATTAGGAGGATAAGTCATATAATTGTTGTTGCCACCAAAATTATTCCTATAGGCATTGTTGTTGAAATTACTATTTCTAATGATGTTCACATCAACTTGCTCTTCTTGAGAAACCAAAGAGGCTAAGGGAACATTGTTTAGATCTAAAGGAGCTTTCCCATTAACAAGCATAGCCATAATAACATCAATCTTATCACTCAAAGAGGAGGTTTCTTCAACAGAATTTACCTTCTTACCATGTGGAGTTCTCTTAGTGTGCCATTCAGAGTAATTAACCATCATATTATCAAGGAGTTTTGTTGCAGCACCTAAAGTGATGCCCATAAAGGTACCTCCAGCAGCTGAATCCAACATTTTTCTTGAAGAGAAGTTCAAACCTGCATAAAAAGTCTAGATAATCATCCAAGCAGTGAGTCCATGAGTGGGACAATTCTTAACCAAAGATTTCATTCTTTCCCAAGCTTGAGCAACATGTCCATTATCAAGTTGTTTAAATTTCATAATCTCACTTCTCATAGATATAATATTAGCAGGAGGGTAGTACTTTCCAATAAAAGCATATTTTCACTTAGTCCAAGAATCAACACTATTTCTAGGCAAAGATAGCAACCATTCTTTAGCTTTTCCTCTCAAGGAGAAAGGAAACAGCTTGAGCTTAATAATATCTCCAACTACATCCTTATACTTTTGCATCTCACAAAGTTCAACAATGTTATTGAGGTGGGAAGCAGCATCATCAGAACTAGCACCAGAAAATTGCTCTCTCATCACAAGATTCAACAAAGCAGGCTTAATTTCATAAAAGGTAGCATCAGGAGCAGGTGGAGCAATAGGATTGCTAAGGAAATCACTGTTGTTTTTGCTAGTGAAGTCACACAACTTGGTGTTCTCAGCAGAGTTCATTTTGGTGAAGGTGGGCAAGCCAAAAACAGCAGCAGCAGCTAGAGCATGAACTAATTTTTTTTGTGTTTTTGAATAAAGAAAGCAAACCAAACTAGACTAATTTTTTTGGAGTTTTTGATAAAAAAGAGGCAGACAAAACCAAGCAAAAGAAACTAAGCAAACTAAAAACAAAGTAAAGAGAAAGGTTGAGGAGGACTCCCCTTGTGAAGACGTCCTTAGCCTCCCGGGCAACGGCGCCAGAAAAGCTTGATGCAGCGCTGAGTTGCTGTAGGAGCGCTTCGTTGGGAACCCCAAGAGCAAGGTGTGAAGCAGCACAACAGCAAGTTTTCCCTTAGTAAGAAACCAAGGTTATCGAACCAGTAGGAGGAAGGAAACGTCACACAGGTGTTGCAAGCAATGTGGAAACCTGCACAACATAAACTCAAGACTTTGCCCCAACGAATCAGTTAGGTTGTCAAGCTCACCAGTTTGCTGTAACAAAGGATTAAACGTATGGTGTGGAAGGTGGTGATGGTTTGCAACAAGTAAACAGTGGAAGATGTATCAATGGTAAAGATTGGACCGGGGTCCATAGTTCACTAGAGGTGCTCTCCTTAGATAAACAACATGGCATGAAGGGTAAACAAATTACAGCAGGGCAACTGACAAGAACTGAGCAAGGCATAACAATGCAATACAAGACTAAAAGATCCTATGAGATTCTATTAGGCAATGAAACAATATACATAGACCGCCATCCAACTGCATATATGACTAGAAGTCCACCTTCAAGTTATCATCCGAACCCCCTCCAGTATTAAGTTGCAAGCAACAGACAACTGCTTTAAGAAAAGTGTGTAAGTTAAACAATCCACTTGTTCCATGAACAAGAGACCGTTGTTTTCTCCCTAGTGGCAGCAACACATATACAACCGAAGAGATTTCTGTCACTTCCCTTGGAAACTAGAGGCATGAACCCACTATCGAGCATAAATACCCCCTCTTGGAGTCACTAGCAACTACTTGGCCAAGATAGCTACTAACAACGGAGAGCATGCAAGATCACAAACAACACAGACATTATAGAATCATAAAGACAAAACCATTAATCAATCTGACATAGTAATCTCAATATCCATCGGATCCCCGCAAACACAACATGCATGATTACAAATAGATTAGATCTTGATCATGAACGGAGCTCACAAGATCTATACATGAAAGCACAAGGAGGAGATACAACCATCTAGCTACTACATGGGCCCGTAGTCCAAGGTGGAACTACTCACACATCATACCAGAGAAGAAGGCCTCCGGGATGATCTCCCCTCCGGCAGGGTGCCAGGAAGAACTTCAGATCCCCTCGATCTAGGGACGATGGTGGCGACTGCTACAGAATGTTTCATGGAGTTTTGATCGGGTTCCTAGGGTTTCTGCATCGGGGGCTTCTTATAGGCGAAGAGGCGAGGCTGGGAGGCGACCAGGGGGCCACACCCTGCCCAGGCATGGGCTAGGCCCGCCCGCGCCTAGGGGGGTCTGGCCGCCCTGTGGCGCCTCTCCGTCTCTCCTCTAGACTTTGTGTCGTCCACGGTAAAATATTGACTTTGGCTTTTCTCCCGTCCAATTCTGAGAATATTGATTTTCTGCCTTTCTGGAACCAAAAACAGAAGAAAACATACAACTGGCACTGTGACAACTTGTTAATAGGTTAGTTCCAGAAAATATATAAAAACATCTCAAAGTGTAGACAAATAAAATTAAAGTAGATACTAAACAAGCATGTAACATCAAAAATTATAGATACGTTTCCGACGTATCAGTGACCACGAAGATGGAGCCTCGCCCACGCTACCATTATTATATTATTCCACTACGTTGATTGTATTAAGACTGGATCATGAGATCCTTTATTTGTAAGACCTTTATTATGGTTTGTAATGGATGATGAACTATGGTACCAATCTGTTATGTCTCGCAAAAGTGGTAATCCTGGGATTGCGATGTATGGCATAACAGGCATCTAGGATTAAAAATCCGGGTGTTGACAATATTGGTCGTTTTGTGGTTGTTTATTTCGATGATATACTCATATACAACCGCAATGAAACTAAACATTGTGATCATATTAGACAACTTTTGCAAGTGTTGCGTGATAATCAATTATATGCTAATCTTGAGAAGTACACATTTGCAAAAGATAAGGTCATATTTCTTGGATATGTTGTATCTAAGCATGGGGAAGAAGTAGATCAATCTAAAATTGAAGCAATTCAAAATTGGCCTATTCCCATGAATGTGAGTCAAGTGCGTAGTTTCCACGGTTTAGCTGGTTTCTATAGGTGCTTTGTGAAGGATTTTAGCACTATTGCTGCACCATTGAATGAATTAACTAAGAAAGGTGTGCCATTTGTATGGGGTGCAACCCAAGATATTGCATTTGATACATTGAAACGTTTGCTTACTACTACACCTTTGCTTGCATTACCTAATTTTTCAAAGAAATTTGAAGTTGAATGTGATGCTAGTGGTATAGGAATTGGAGGCTTTTTGATGCAATAGGGTCGTCCTATAGCATATTTTTCTAAGAAACTTGCTGGTGCTAGACTGAATTATCCTATTTATGATAAAGAATTGTATGCACTTGTTAGAGTTCTTGAGGTTTGGCAACATTATTTGTGGCCAAAATAATTTATCATACATTATGATCATGAAGCATTGAAGTATCTTAAAGCTCAATCAAACTTGCATAGACGCTTAGCTAAATGGGTTGAGTTTATTGAGTCGTTTCCTTACATCATTAAATATAATAAAGGAAATAATAATGTGGTTGCTGATGCATTATCTAGGAAGAACATGTTATTGACACATCTTGATGTTAAAATTCCTGGATTAGAGAGTATTTCTGCGCTTTATGCAACTGATCATGATTTTGCTAAACCATATCGTTTGTGTGCTTTTAAACATGCCTGGGATAAGTATCATATACATGATGGCTATTTGTTTAGAGCTAACAAAATATGCATTCCAGAATCGTCTTTGCGTTTGTTTCATGAAAATTAATGTTCCTCAAAAATTCTTGCAAACTCACATAAAATTTGACACACTTGATCACTCTACTAACTTACCCATCCTAAATCCTTATAGATCGACGTGAAGTATAGAAAGTTCTATCAGTTGGGAAATGGAGGAGATCTCATCTTTGAGCATGATTTGGACCAACTCTCGGAACTTCTGGAGTGCCCGCACCCCGAATTCTTCGGAGCCCAGCTCAACAATCAGGAAGGAGGAGAATTGCAATGGCTGATTGTTGCAAGTATCAAAGGGAAGATTGAAGCCCCCGCCTCAAAGGGAGTCCAGTTCACCTGAAGGGAGAACAACTGGTTAGATGGACTTGCCAGGGCCATGTAGGGAGCTCTTGCCCGTCTGTGTGGGTAAAGCATCAATCAGATCAAGGGCACGCGCTTTAAATATTACCCAAGGCGTGATGTTATGGGACAACCATTGGAGGCACCATATCACCCAGAGCCGAAGCATCAAGTGGACCACCTCAGCTTCATGATGTATGACCGGCATAAGGAGTTGGACAATGCCCGCTCCTATGCCAACCACAACTATGCCATGTCAGTCAAGAAGGACCAGACCATTGCCATGCTTGTGAAGGATCGCTAGTCTCGTCACCGTCAGCTTGACAAGAAGGAGTGCATCGTTGCCCGTCTTCGTCATAGAGTGACAGACTTGGAGGAGACCATCCACGAGAGGGACATGCAGCTTGAAGAAAGGGAGAATGCAGGGAGGATATCCGTGGAGACCCCTACTCCTACCTCAGTGATGATGATGACTTCCTGGAGGATCAAGCCACGGACTTCTTCACCGATGATGATGACTCCGCCTTCATTGATGATGATGATGAAGCCACCGATTCTGAGGAGAAGTAGCACTTGAGCACTAGCGTTAGTGAAGTTGTATCCAGTCCCACTGTATCGTAGTTTCACAGAATCGTTCTTAAAACCATCTGTTTCTTGTGTGGTGTGTGTTTGTATTGTGTGCTATGAATGAATGAAAAGCAAGTTGCTAGAAAAATCTGAGTCAAACTCAAAATTTAAAAACTTTTCAAAAACAAACCCCTGAACCCTAGAAATTTCCCTTTTTCTCATGATCTATCTAAATCTTCAGATGCCTCGCGGAGGAAGCAGTTCATCCCCGGACCTAATGTTGCAAATCTTGCAAATTTTAGTTTCAGACCGCGAAGCTGAAAGAGCCGAATGTCAAGCCAACTTAGCCACCCTCCAACACATATCTCAGATGGCCAAGAACAATCAAGGCCATGGAAACCAGGACAACCATGTTTCCAAGCTCAAGAACTTTCAGAATACCAATCCACCCATCTTTAGTAAGTCTGAAGAGCCCTTAGATGCAGATGACTGGCTGCAGACCATGGAGAACAACTTAGAAGTCACAAGAGTGGAGGCCAATGAGAAAGTATTGTTCGCCACCCACTATCTGGCACGAGATGCAAGAGCTTGGTGGAACATCGTTCGTGCCATGACTGGTCGACAGATGATGACTTGGGATGAATTCAAACTCAAGTGCCACCGGGTTTAATCAAGAGGATGAGAGATGAATTCAGAGAATTGAAGCAAGGGAGGATGACAGTAGTTGAGTACCGTGACAAATTTCTGCCATTAGCTAGGTATGCACCAGATGATATTGACACTGAAGGCAAGAAGGAGTGATTCTTGAATGGTCTGCATGATGAGATGCAGACAGTGTTAGTCAATATTCTGTTTGCTAACATTGAAGCCTTAGTGGATTCTTCCATTCAGATGGAAGGCAAGATCAACCAAGCCAATGAGAACCGCAAGCTTCGAATGATGCATCAACAAGGAACCCACCACACCCCAAAGTATCGCCCCAACCCGTCTACAGGATTTTCCGCAAGAAACAATAGACCCCCTATGACCCGTCCAACCTATCCCAACCGTGGAGGAAGAACCAAGGTCCGGAGGAAACCACAACAACCCCAGCAACCCCAACAATTTCCACCGTGTACCGCCCAAAGTCAACAACCCCTCCAACACCAATACTGCCCCAAGGACTGGAAGCAATATTATGCCTATTGTAGGAAAGGACAAGTCTCAGGTGACTTGTTATGAATGCGGAACCAAGGGTCACAACTCCAATGAGTGCCCCAAGAAGCTTGTAGCAGCCCCCAATGTGAATGCCCCAGCTCAGCAGCAGAGTCGTGTTCAGCCTGGAAGAAGATTTTCCCAGGGAATTCGCTCAACCGCAACGGCCGTCTGTTTCACATGAATGCTGAAGAATCCCAAGAAGCGCTAGATGTCATGCTGGGTATGTTTTCTATTAACTAAGTACTTGCAAGAGTGTTGTTTGATTCAGGAGCATTACACTCGTTTGTTACAGAAGAATTTGCATGCACTAGTAAGATTCAACCAACAAATGAAGCATGTTATGATAGTTCAAATACCTGGTTCAACCACCAAAGCTAGACAAATTTGCAAGGCCGTACCTATCAGAATCCATGTCATAGATTTTTATGCTAACCTAATAGTACTTGTGAAAGGGCATTTATTGTCATAATCACTTTTGGTGTTCGTTAACAACAAGTAGATCATTTTACAGTTTGTCACTGTCCACAGGTTGGTATTATGAGAGATGAACAGCACCCTCACTCTTGGAAAAGACCACATTCATATGCCACTGTTCTGGAAAGTCCAGACCGGAGTCTCCGGTCTGCCAAGACCGGAGTCTCCGGTGTGGTCCAGAGTTTCCGGTTCTGGCTCTGGTGGTGCCTCCCAGGATCTGGCTAGGATATTCTGTCTGGGGTCCGGAGCCTGCACCAGAGGTTACTCCGGAGTCTCCGGACTTTTTCAGTCCGGAGTCTCCGGTGTTGCTAGGGCAGAATTGGTCTGGGTCAGTCAGAAGGGTAGTCCGGAGGCTGGTCCGGAGATTGGCCGGAGTCTCCGGTGTAGACCGAAGTCTCCGGTCTACAGACCGGAGTCTCTGGTCTGACTTTTCTAGAACGGTCAGAAAACGGTTCGTGGAGGGGGCTGCCTATAAAAAGGTACCCTTATCTTCTTCCTCCAGTGGCTCGAGCTGCTCAAGAACACCAACCCCATTAGAGCCACCAAATCTACAAGATCTCTTCATCCAACCATCCAAAGTCATTGATCTTTGGAGAACCAAAGGAGGAGGCCTTGATTTACATCTTCACCAAGAGAGATCTTCATTTCCCCCTCATTCACTTGAGGGTCCCCAAGCTCTAGTGTTTCATTGGAAACCCTAACTTTGATTTGGTTCTTACAAGCTTGTCTTTGATTTGTCTTGACAGCTTGTTGTATTTGGGAGCCTCCAATTTAGTTGTGGATGTGTGCCCCGAACTTGTTGTAAAGGTGCCGGCTTCCAGCTCAAAGGTTGCCGATATAGTGGAAGTTGAATCGAGCCCGTTGGGGTGAGGTTCATCGGAGAACAAGGGAGGCCTCTCGTGGCATTGGTGGTTTGAAACCACCCCCTCTCCAAACGTAGATGTACTTCCCCTCAAAAGGAAGGAACTACGGGAAACAAATCCTTGTGTCTCCGTGTCCACTCCCTTGGTTACTTCTATCCTTTACCGCACTTTACTTACTTGTTCTTGCTTAGTGTTGTGTTAGTTTATGCTTGACTGACATATAGGTAAATTCACCATAGTTGCATATTCTAGAGAATTTACCTTTCTTGTCAAACCCTAATTTGAAAAAGAGTAAAATTTGAAGTAGCACCTATTCACCCCCTCTAGGTGCCCATACGATCCTTTCAATTGGTATCAGAGCCTCGGATCTTTATTTGGGCTTTACCGCCTAAGAGAATATGGGTAGCCAAGAAGGGGATGGTGGTAGTGAGCCGACCCCGGTGACCATGGAAGATCTCAGAAACTTGGAAACAAGATTGAGCTCTTCCTTGGTCAACGAAGTCAAGAAGATGCTTGAGAAACTTCTTAAAGACAAAGATGGCTCATCACCCCCATCTCCTCAAGAGGATCTATCATCCGTTGTACCTAAAGGGAATACTTCGGTATCCCCCGAAGGTATGGTGGTCGGGGGTAAACTAGACAACGCTAATTCCTCCACACAACTTGATGGGGGGAAGGGTGAGCACCGTGATTCTTGGTACTCTCCCGATCCTCCCGTCCCTCACCCTCATGTGTACAATAGATGTGACCCACCTAAGCTAGAAGAGTCTGCTACTTTTGCTCAATGGCAATCACTAATGAGAACTCATGTGCGCAGCTCTTGCATTGAACTATGGAACATCATCGAGCATGGACTCTTTATTGGGGATCCAAACAACTTGACAAGAAGAGAGGTTGTCAATAGTCAACTCAATGCCACTGCTTTGCACATGATTCAATAAGGATTGGGAACAAAGGATTACCCACACATTGAGCACTTTAGCATTGCCAAGGAAGCTTGGGATGCTCTCATTGTGTTGTTTGTTGGAAATGAGAGTATGAAGAGGAACCGATATGATGCTCTAAGCAATGAAGCCGAAGGCTTCTACATGAAAGAAGGTTAAGATCATGAAGACATGTACCGAAGGCTCAAGACCACCGCCACCGCTTTTATAAATGTGGGTGCCTCACATGTGGACGATGCATGGATAAAAAGGAAATATGTGAGTGCACTCATGCCTTTTGAGCCCACCTACTTGAAGAGTCTACAAGGAAGACACAACTACCATCTCATGACCTCAAATGAAGTTATGCAAGAGATGGCCGCTTTCAAGGTTGCCGCCAAGAATGCCAAAGATGCCCTTGCTCGTGCCCTTGGTATGAGCAATGTTGTCAATGTTGCTATGAAGGCCAAAGTTGTGGGCCATGGGAATGAAGATGATAGTGATGAAGGGCTCTCCATGGACCACCCCGATGAAGTCAAGATTGCTCATAGTCAATATATGGCCTTTTATGCTAAGAACTTTTGGAAGAACCCCGCCAAGGCCAAGATGGAAATGCAAATAAAAAGCAACCCAAATGTGAAAAGAGAAAATACAACGAGATTGAGAACTTACTTCAATTGTGGTGACCGTTATCACTTTGTAGCAAGTTGTCCCTATGAGAAGAGAGAAGATCATGGGGGTAAGCTTGTGTTGAAGAAGACTCTCAAGGCACCTTACAAGAAACCTTTCATCAAGAAGAATCCCATCAACAAGAAGTCGAGAGAAATTGTCCTGATCACTCATGAAGAATACTCCTCCGACAATGAAGATGATGAAGATGAGGAAGAGGAAACTTCTCATGGTGTGGCTGCTCTAGCCACCATCTCTACTCCGACATTCTCACTCTTCGATTCTCCAAATGAGAACTCTCCCACAAAGAATGTCACTTGCCTTATGGCAAGAGGAACGGAGGTATCCTCATCATCCCGCTCTACTCCCTTAGATAATGATGAAATTTATGATGAGATGTCTCTTGATGTTAAAAAGGAATTAATTGCCTTTGATGAGTTTATGACTAACCTAGAAGGATATGCTAAGTTACATTTTGGAAACATCCTAGATCAACTTTCACATACTCAAGAGCTTCTAGATGTAAGATGTAAACTTGGACATGAACACATGATTGAGCTAGAGGCTTTAAACAATGCTCTAGAAGAAGAACAAGAAACTAGGTTGTCACTTGAATTAAAACTTGAAGGGCTTGATGAGGCCAATGACATTATTGTTAACAAACTCATCAAAGAGCGTGATCATGCTATTGCTAAATACAGAAGTGCTAAAAAGGACAAGATTGAGTTTGGTGTGGTTCATGAAAAACTTGTCGAGGACTTTAGGTTGCTTAACAAGGCCCACAAGGTTTTGGAGAGTGAACTCTTGTCACTCACAAATTCCCATGAAACGCTTCAAACTCAATTGGCCAATATTCCTTCACCTAGTAACTTCATTCCATCTAGTAGTACAACTATTCTTGAAGAGAATGCTAGGTTGAAGGGGGAGCTTGCTAAGGCCACATTTCCACAAGGAAACAAGTCCATTGATGATCTTTTGAGTAAGCAAAGGCCTAGTGGTGATAAAGGGGGCATTGGATTTGTCTCCAAGTCTAAGAAGAAGAACAACAACAACAACAAGAAGAAGGCCAAGCCCACACAAGAAACTAACAAGGCCATTGTGGGTAGTAAGACCACAAGTGGTAAAACTATGTCTCATGATGACTTTGCGGGTAGTGCTAACCCTCACTATATTCTAATGCGTGATTATTATGGTGATGTGTATGCACAATATGTTGGCCCATTTGATGGTTATATTGCTTGGTCTATTTGGGTTCCCAAGACCCTTGTTTCTAACAAAAGAGGACCCATTGAAAAATGGGTACCTAAAAATTAGCTTGATCTTTTGTAGACTTATGCTTCCGGAGGGTCAAAGTGGGTGCTTGATAGTGGTTGCACAAGTCATATGACCGGAAGCTCATCTATTGTCAAGGACTTAAAGCCAAATGATGATCAAATCACCGTGGCTTATGCCGACAAGTCAAAATCTAAGGTATCTCACAACATTACACTCGTGAACGTCATGCTTGTTGAGACCCTTGGGTACAATTTACTTTCAGTCTGTGCTCTTGGAAAGATGGGTTTTTTCGTCTTTTTACATAATGATCTTGTGGTCCTCATGTGGAGCAAGTCTCTCAAGGTCGCTTTCGTTGGGTATGTCGAACATGACTTGTATGTGGTGGACTTTTCGGGGCAAGCCACTACAAGTGCGATGTGCTTATTTGGAAAGGCCGATGTGGGTTGGTTATGGCATCGCCGACTGGCCCATGTCAATATGAGAACTTTGCAAAGTCTCCACAAGGAGGGCCATATTGTTGGACTAAAATAAAATGTTTCCTTTGCCAAAGATCGTGTTTGCAGGGCATGTGTTCTAGGGAAGATGCATGATGCTCCTCACAAGCCTAAGAACCGCATCAAGTCCACCAAGATCTTGGAGCTCCTCCACGTGGACCTCTTTGGTCCTCCATCTCATGCAAGTCTTGGTGGGAAGAAATATTGCTTGGTGATTGTTGATGACTTTTCTAGATACTCTTGGGTTTATTTATTCAAGTTGAAGAGTGAGACTCAAAAGACCTTCATCGACTTCATCAATTTGGTCCAAAGGCAATACTATGTTCCCGTGTTGATCATTAGAAGTGACAACGACACCGAGTTCAAGAACTACACCTTGAATGATTTCCTTAGTGATGAGGGGATTAAACATCAATATTCCGCTGCATACACCCCTCAACAAAATGGCGTGGCCGAAAGGAAGAACCGGACTCTTATTGATATGGCTAGGACCATGTTGGCAGAGTTTAAATCTCCATACAACTTTTGGGCCAAAGCCATTTCCACTGCTTGCCATGGTTCAAACCGGCTCTACCTCCGCAAAGAAATCAACAAGACTCCATATGAAATTCTTACCGGTAACAAGACCAACATATCTTACTTCCGGGTGTTCGGTTGTAAGTGTTTCTATCTCATAAAAGGTGTTCGTTTGTCTAAATTCGAGTCTAAAGCATTAGAGGGTATTTTTGTTGGCTATGGTCTCGAATCTCACACTTATAGAATCTATGATAAGCTCTTCGGAGCCGTCATAGAATCTTGTAGTGTGACCTTTGAAGAATATGATGGTCCCCAAGGGGGGCGTGTTGATGCTTTTGATGCAGATTATGAAATGCCTCGGGATGCCATAGGAAGAATGGGTGTGGGATATATCCGCCCCGTTGAGGAACCCCTTATGGCGGATCGAGAAGAACTATGCTCCACTCAAGTGGAGCCCTCATCTTCACAACCACATCATGCTCCATCCACCGAAGAGGAGATTGACTCAAGCCAAAGACAAGATGTGGACCCTCAACATGGTGATCAAAGTGTCAACTCTAGTCAAGGGGAGCTTGGTCCATTCGACGGATTGTCAAGTGGTGCCAAGTTAGTTTCTCAAGGAAGATCCGTACAAGCTGCTTTGAGACAAGCTCAAATTGACGCTAGAAGAGCACTTGATCATGACCAAGGTCAATCTTTGCCTCCCAATGTAGAGGATGTTTCCAATGATGATCAAGGTCAAGATGATGGTCAAGACGAGGATCAAAATGATGAAGAGGGTCCTCCAAGAAACAACACGGAGATCCACGCTCGTCGTGAAGCTAGAAATGAAAGAATGTTGGAATTAAGAGATCACACTCTACAAAATGTAGTTGGTGATCTAAGGAAAGGTATTTCCACAAGAGCACAATTGAAGAGGTTCAGTGAACAACAAGCACACATCTCCATGATTGAACCAAAGAAAGTGTGGGAAGCCCTTGAAGATTCGGATTGGTTAGAAGCTATGCACAAAGAACTCAACAACTTTGAGAGAAACAAAGTATGGAAGTTAGTAGAGAAGCCAAAGGATTTCCGCAATGTTATTGGAACAAAGTGGATATTCAAGAACAAGCAAGATGAGCATGGAATCATAGTAAGGAACAAGGCTAGATTGGTTGCACAAGGGTTCTCTCAAATTGAAGGCATTGACTATGGAGAGAAATATGCACCCGTGGCTCGCCTTGAGTCCATTCGTATCCTTCTTGCTTATGCGGCACATCATAACTTCAAGTTGCAACAAATGGATGTAGAAAGTGCATTTCTTTATGGTCCACTAAATGAATTGGTATATGCTAAGCAACCCCCGGGATTTGAGGACCCCAACTTCCCAAACCATGTCTACAAACTTGATAAGGCGCTCTATGGGATCAAGCAAGCCCCACGCACGTGGTATGAGCACCTTAGAGAGCTTTTATTTGACCGTGGATTTGAGGTTGGGAAAATCGATCCCACTCTTTTTACTAAGAAAGTCAATGGGGAGCTTTTTGTATGCCAAATATATGTTGATGATATTATCTTTGGCTCTTCTAACAAAGCTTTTAATGATGAATTCTCAAAGCTTATGACTAGTAGGTTCCGGATGTCTTTGATGGGGGAGTTGAGAGTATTTCTTGGTTTTGAGATCAAGCAAGTTAGAGGAGGTACATTCTTCAATCAAGCCAAGTATACTCAAGATATGCTCAAGAGATTCAAAATGCAAGACTTAAATGGAGCTCCTACTCCCATGGCTACAAAGACTCATCTAGAACAAAATCCAAATGGTAAAGATGTGGATCAAAAGGTATACCGGTCTATGATTGGTTCCTTGCTTTACCTTTGTGCATCTAGACCCGATATTGTGTTGAGTGTAGGTGTGTGTGCAAGATATCAAGCGGCTCCTAAAGAAAGCCATTTAATGGCGGTCAAGAGAATCTTTTGATATTTGGTTCATACCCCATTTTATGGTCTTTGGTATCCTCGAGGGTCAACATTTGCTCTTTGTGGATACACGGATTCGGATTGGGCGGGTGACAAGGATGATAGAAAATCAACATTCGCGGCTTGACAATTCCTTGGTAGGTCCTTGGTATGTTGGTCTTCCAAGAAGCAAAATTGTATATCTCTCTCCACCGCCAAAGCCGAGTATGTGGCAGCTGCTAGTGCTTGCACCCAATTGCTATGGATGAGGCAAACTTTAAAGGAATACAGTGTCCATTGTGACAAAGTGCCTCTTCTATGTGACAATGAAAGTGCCATCAAGATTGCCTACAACCCGGTGGATCACACAAGGACAAAGCATATTGAGATTTGCCATCACTTCATTAGAGATAGTGTTGCTCGAGGTGATATTGATCTATCATATGTATCAACCAAAGATCAACTTGCCGATATCTTCACGAAGCCACTTGATGAAGCAAGGTTTTGCTACTTGAGGAATGAACTAAATGTCGTAGATTCAAGGAGCTTGACTTGATATTCTTACACTCTCACCTATGTTTCATCTCATATTTGGTTTAGGTGTAGGCATGGAAATAGGGGGAGTGCGATCCTAATTGATTGGATCATCCCTCCCCCCCATTATGCCCAAAGAAATCAAAATCATTCCTCTTAATATCATTTGGTGATATGTGAGCTTAATGATGAGTTTTGGTAATGGACCCAAGATATATCTTCGTGGTGCCAAGCCAAGTATACTAAAATATGGTGGCCTAGGCCACCGCCCTCTCTCATTTGAGAGGTTGGCACTTACTCATGTTTGTCATTTGCTTGATTCTATTCTCTTGGATCTTTTCTAAACATTTTTTGAAACCCTATGGCTCTTGTTGGTTCTTCACAGTTTGATGTCTCAACCCAAGCCCTATACCTATCTTAAAAACCATCTATCTCATATATGTCCCCAAACACTTTTCCTGAAACTTTTGGTCGAGGAGGACCGAAGTCTCCGGTGTAGGCCGGAGTCTCCGGTGTAGACCGGAGTCTCCGGTCCCGACGGTTTCTGGCACTTAAAGAAGGGCACGGGGTGAACTAGGACAGTAGTTCACCATTCTTCACCCCGTCCCCTACCTTCAACCCCGTCGCCCCCTCTTCCAAAAATCCTCCCCGGAGGTCAAGAAGCCCTCGGGATCCGCCGTGCCGCCGGCCAACCTTCCCCTCTCCTCCATTGGGTCATTCCCACCGGAGGAATTGATCCCATGGACAGATCTGGTACCTCTCCTCTATTTTTCTCCTAGGGTTCATCTCTAGATGTGTTTTTTTAGGATTGTTGCTGATTTGTCCATTGGAATCACTTGTTCGCGTGCACTCTAGTACTTTAGCCTTGTTGCATTGCCCGATCTACTAGATTCACCCTCACCAGCATCTTCCCACCTCATACCTGAGCCTCCCGACTGGATATTCCGGACTTAGGTCCGGAGAATCCGGTCCAGGCCGGAGACTCCGATCCCCAGGACCAGAGACTTCGGTCTGAGCCGGAGACTCTGGTGTAAGGTGCGGAGACTCCGGTGTTGGGTGAATCAAAATAGTCCAGAAATGCATCAAAGCTCTTGTACTGCATCTTTGGGACATATATACTCATCTCCATGCTATCTCCCTCACTGTTGTTCACAGGTGATGGTTCTAGTCGTCCTCGTCGTACCAAGGCCAAGTCCCAAAGGGGCAATCCTCGCTATGATGAAGCACAGGGTCAGTTTATCGTGCCTCCGTCCAACCGGAAACAGCGGGCACGTGATGCAGCTTACATGAAGAGGGATCAGGAGAGGACTGAACGGGAGGACCGTGCCAAGAGGGCCAAGTATGACAACCTGCAGACCTTAGCCAAAATGTCTAAAGAGGAGTACCGTGAGCTGAGAAAGACAGATTTCTATGCGCTGCCTCGTACCAGTGAGGACCCTCGTTACTGGAGGAAAGAACATGCTGTTTTCATGAAGGATGTGTATGGTGTACTCACCAGATCACCTGTCTGCCCTCAGAAGTTCATGAGTGTTGAGAAAATGCGCCAGAGCCCTTACTTCAATGCTGCCCTGTGGATCTGTGAGAAGCTGGGTCTCTACAACTTGATGGAGCTGTGTGAAGACTACAGTGTCATCTTGTCCAGCAGTTCTATGCCACAGTTGTGTTTGGGACTAACCTTGAAAGGACCATGGTGTGGATGACTGGCACCACTCACTGCACGGCTACATTTCATGACTTTGCCAATGTCATCTTTGAGACCTTCCATGGAGTATCCACTCCTCTGGGAGTGCGCATGCACTCAGCTACTTTGGGTGAGAACAAGTTGAAGCTGGCACCTCTGTATGATGGTGGTGTTGTGGGGGGTTCCAAGGGACTCAAGACCCTCTACAACCTTATGCTGAGGATTTTTCGTCACACTATTGCTCCAAGTGCTGGAAATGATGATGCTATTAGGGGTGGGCTTGTCAACCACCTGTACCATACTCACTGGATCTTCAATGCTGGACCTGAGGCCGATGCTGCACCTATTGATGTGATGGACTTCATTTTCGAGGAGATGTTCCATGCCATCCTTTACAAGAAATCTCCTGCATATGCACCCTTGGTGATGAGGCTCATCAACTCCCAGGAGCATGATTCTCCACATGGCATACCACCACACCTCACTGAGCACACTCTGGTCTCTCTGCAGCAGAAGGGGCGCATGGGGCCTGCTCTAAGGCGTCGCTATGGGGATGATGATGATGAGGAGATTGAGACGGAGAGGGATCCCTACCCACCTAGAGTTCGGAGGAAGAATGCCTCCAATGCCCCTATGCCTACTATGACTCGAGACTATGTGCATGAGAGGGTCAAGAAGGTCAGCTTTTGGGAGAGGACCCTTTTTTGCATGAACGTCGACATTCGTAAGCAGCAGCATGCATCCTACCAAAGCAACCGCCGCATTGAGAATCTTCTCAAAGAGATCAAGGAACAGGGTGCTGAGGATAATGAGGAAGGTGAAGATGAATACAATGATGAGCATGGGGCTCAGCAGTCCACAGAGTCTGATCATACACTCTCATTGGGGCATGGAATGCTCAACAGGACAGTCTGGTGGATTGGAAGACGTTTGCTGATGTCACCTCAGGTTTTGGGTACCAGGGTACTTCTTATTCTCGCCCTCACGGCAAAGGGCATGCTGTCCCTGAGGATGATGATGATGACTATGATCAGGATGATGGTGACCAGGAGGAGGATGAGGATGCCGAGGATGACGAGGCTGACGATGACTATGAGTGGTTGGGGGCGCTAGTGTAGGTCTTTTCCCTTTTTCGGCGTTTCGATGCCAAAGGGGGAGAAGACATTCTCATCGGTTTGCATGGACTTGGGATTTGGATTTGCAACTATCTGCCCTTATTTGCCTTATTTGCCTTCTATTTTCCATTTTCGAACTTGAACTTTATGTGTGTCTATGACTATGTGCTTATGTGCACCATCTATTGTGACTCATGTGAGACTTATGTGTGCTATCGTTGATACTATCCACCTTACATGTTTTACTTAATTATCTTGATGCACATAGTCAGGGGGAGCCACATTTATATGTTATTCCATGCAAATCACTTGTTGTCATCGAACACGAAAAAGGGGGAGATTGAAAGGGCATTTATTTTCATAATCACTTTTGGTGTTCATTAAAAACAAGTAGATCATTTTACAGTTTGTCACTGTCCACAGGTTGGTATTATGAGAGATGAACAACACCCTCACTCTTGTAAAATACCACATTCATATGCCACTGTTCTGGAAAGTCCAGACCAGAGTCTTCGGTCTGCCAAGACCGGAGTCTCCGGTGTGGTCCGGAGTTTCCGGTTCTGGCTCCGGTGGTGCCTCCCAGGATCTGGCCGGGACATTCTGTCTGGGGGTCCGGAGCCTGCACTGGAGGTTACTCCGGAGTCTCCGGACTTTGTTCACTCCGGAGTCTCCGGTGTTGGAAGACCGGAGTCTCTGGTGTTGCTGGGGTAGAATTGGTCTGGGTCAGTCAGAAGGGCAGTCCGGAGATTGGCCGGAGTCTCCGGTGTAGACCGGAGTCTCCGATCTACAGACCGGAGTCTCCGGTCTGACTTTTATACAACGGTCATAAAACGGTTTGTGGAGGGGGCTGCCTATAAAAAGGGACCCTTATCTTCTTCCTCCAGTGGCTCGAGCTGCTCAAGAACACCAACCCCATTAGAGCCACCAAATCTACAAGATCTCTTCATCCAACCATCCAAAGTCATTGATCTTTGGAGAATCGAAGGAGGAGGCCTTGATTTACATCTTCACCAAGAGAGATTTTCATTTCCCCCTCATTCACTTGAGGGCCCCCAAGCTCTAGTGTTTCATTGGAAACCCTAACTTTGATTTGGTTCTTACAAGCTTGTCTTTGATTTGTGTTGACAGCTTGCTTGTATTTGGGAGCCTCCAATTCAGTTGTGGATGTGTGCCCCGAACTTGTTGTAAAGGTGCCGGCTTCCACCTCGAAGGTTGCCGATATAGTGGAAGGTGAATCGAGCCCGTTGGGGTGAGGTTCATCGGAGAACAAGGGAGGCCTCTCGTGGCGTTGGTGGTTTGAAACCACCCCCTCTCCAAACGTATACGTACTTCCCCTCAAAAGGAAGGAACTACGGGAAACAAATCCTTGTGTCTCCGCGTCCACTCCCTTGGTTACTTCTATCCTTTACCGCACTTTACTTACTTGTTCTTGCTTGGTGTTGTGTTAGTTTGTGCTTGACTGACATATAGGTAAATACACCATAGTTGCATATTCTAGAGAATTTACCTTTCTTGTCAAACTCTAATTTGAAAAATAGTAAAATTTGAAGTAGCACCTATTCACCCCCCCTCTAGGTGCCGATACAATCCTTTCAACTTGGAACTAAAGGTTTGGAAGTAGTACTAGGAATGGATTGGATGTCGAAACATAAAAGATTAATTGACTGTGCCAAGAAAGCCATAACCATGACCAGTACCACTGGAGTATCAGGAGAGCATGTATCTGAAACCTTGCCCCGTCAATTCAAGTGCAACAAGAGTTTATCCCAACCAACCATTGACCAAGTTAGAGTAGTCTGTGAATACCCCGACGTATTTCCAGATGTTTTGCCCGGTATGCCCCCAGATCGGGATATTGAGTTTATCATTAAACTAATCCCTGGAACCGGACCCATAGCCCAAAGACCTTATAGTATGAACCCATATGAATTAGTGGAGCTGAAGAAGCAACTGGATGCTATGCTGGAGATAGGATTGATTCAACCAAGTGCGTCGCCATGGAGATCACCTGTCTTATTTGTGGACAAGAAAGATGTATGTAACCATTTGTGTACGGATTATCGGAAGCTGGATGATGTCACCATCAAGAACAAGTACCCATTGCCAAGGATAGAAGATCTGTTTGACCAGTTGACTGGTGCCAAAGTGTTTTATAAGATTGATCTTAGAACTGGTTATCATCAACTCAAGATTCGCGCAGAGGATATTCCAAAGACTGCCTTTACCACCAGATATGGATTGTATGAGTACACTGTCATGTCTTTTGGATTAACCAATGCCCCTGCTTCTTTCATGAACCTCATGAATAAGATTTTTATGGACTTCCTGGATAAATTTGTCGTTGTTTTCATCGACGACATTCTGATCTATTCCAAATCAGAAGACGAACATGAGCTACACCTGAGGACCATCCTTGGAACCCTTAGGGAGCATCAGTTGTATGCCAAGTTAAGAAAATGTGAATTCTGGTTACAGGAAGTAGGATTCCTCGGACATACTGTGTCAGCCAGAAGAATTGCTTTTGACCCCCACAAGGTTAAGGATGTTGAAGAATGGCAAGCCCCCACCACTCAAACCCAAGTTTGTGCATTTCTCGGATTAGCAGGATATTACCGCAAGTTCGTAGAAGGATTTTCGAGCATCGCAAGACCCATGACCCAATTGTTAAAGAAAGATAAGAAGTTTGAATGGACGGACAAATGTGAAGCAAGTTTTCAAGGACTTAAGAAGAGATTGATCTCAGCCCCAATCTTGATTATGCCAGATACCACGAAGCCTTTTGATGTGTATTGTGACGCATCCAAGATCGGTCTCTGCTGTGTGTTGATGCAAGAAGGAAAAGTAATATCATATCTATCTCGACAACTGAAGCAACATGAGCAGAATTACCCTACCCATGACGTTGAACTAGCAGCCGTAGTTTTAGCCTTGAAGACATGGCGGCATTACCTTATGGGTAACCGTTGTGAGATTTATTCGGATCATAAGAGCCTGAAGTATATTTTCACTCAGAAGGAGCTGAATATGAGGCAAAGGAGATGGATAGAGTTAATCAAGGACTATGATCAGGACATCCACTATCACCCTGGTAAGGCCAATGTGATAGCAGATGCCCTTAGTAGATTGCCGTGTCGCTTGAACTCCATGATTCTGAAGGAGCAACCAAGTTTGCACAAGGAGTTGGAAGATTTCAGAATGGAGCTCGTAAGTGAAGGATTTTTGGCTAGCATAGAACTTCAACCCACCTTGATCAGTTGATACGTTGGAAACGTATCTATAATTTTTGATACTCCATGCTTGTTTTGTATCTACTTTGCTTTGTTTGTTTACACTTTGAGGTGCTTTTTACATGTTTTCTGGTACTAACCTATTAACAAGTTGCAACAGTGCCAGATGCCTGTTTTCTGCTATTTTTGGTTTCAGAAAAGTTAGTAAAGAAATATTCTCGGAATTGGACGGGACAAATGCCCAAGTCAATTACTTTCCGTGGGGAACAACAACTCCAGAGGAGAGCCGGAGGGTCCAGCCAGGGGGGCCAGACCGACCACAGGCGCGGGAGTAGGTGGGCCCGCGCCTGGCTAGGGTTTGGTGGCCCTGGCCGCCTCCCGGTCTCGCCCCTTCGCCTATAAGAAGCCCCGATGCAGAAACCCTGAATACCCGATCAGAAATCCACGAAACCGACTTTAGCCGCCTCTACCATCGTCCCTAGATCGGGGGGATCTGAAGTTCTTCCCGGCACCCTGCCAGAGGGGAGATCATCCCGGAGGCCTTCTCTCCGGTATGATTCGTGAGTAGTTCCACCTTGGACTATGGGTCCATGTAGTAGCTAGATGGTTGTATATCCTCCTTTGTGCTTTCATGTATAGATCTTGTGAGCTCCGTTCATGATCAATATCTAATCTATTTGTAATCATGCATGTTGTGTTTGCGGAGATCCGATGGATATTGAGATTATTATGTTGATTTGATTAATGGTTTTATCTTTATGATTCTATCATGTCTATGTTGTTTGTGATCTTGCATGATCTCCGTTGCTAGTGGTTATCTTGGCCAAGTAGTTGCTAGTGACTCCAAGAGGGTGTATTTATGCTCGATAGTGGGTTCATGCCCTCTAGTTTCCAAGGGAAGTGACAATAATCTCTTCGGTTGTAGATGTGCTATTGCAACTAGGGAGAAAACAACAGTCTCTTGTTCATGGAACATGTGGACTGTTTACCTTACACACTTTGCTTAAAGCAGTTGTCTGTTGCTTGCAACTTAATACTGTAGGGGGTTCGGATGATAACCTGAAGGTGGACTTCTAGTCATAGATGCAGTTGGATGGCGATCTATGTATCTTGTTGTATTGCCGATTCAACCTCATAGGATCTTTCTGACTAGTAATTGCATTGTTATGCCTTGCTCAGTTCCTGTCAATTGCCCCGCTATAATTTTTTTACCCTTGCCATGTTGTTTATCTAAGGAGAGCACCTCTAGTGAACTATGGACCCCGGTCCAATCTTTACCATTGATACATCTTCCACTGTTACTTGTTTACTGGCTGCAAACCATTACCTTCCACACCATATGTTTAATCCTTTGTTACAGCAAACCGGTGAGCTTGACACCCTCACTAATTCGTTGGGGCAAAGTCTTGAGTTTGTGTTGTGCACGTCTCCGCGTTGCTTGCAACACCTGTGTGACATTTCCTTCTTCCTTCTGGTTCGATAACCTCGGTATCAACTTAGGGAACACTTGCTGCTGTGCTCTTCACACCTTGCTCTTGGGGTTCCCAACAAGACTCCACATCAAGCACCAAGTTCTCTAGCGCCACCAAGGAGTCATCAACAAGTTTTCTAGCGCCGTTGCCGGGGAGGCTAAGGACGTCTTCATAAGGGGAGTCCTTCACTACCTTTCTCTTTACTTTGTTTTTAGTTTGCTTTGTTTCTTTTGCTTGGTTTTGTTTGCCTCTTTTCAAAAAACGCAAAAAAATTAGTCTAGTTTGGTTTGCTTGCTTTATTCAAAAACACAAAAAAAAAATTAGTTCCTGCTCTAGCTGCTGCTGTTGTTTTTGGCTTGCCCACCTTTGCCAAAATGAACTCCGCTGAGAACACCAAGTTGTGTGACTTCACTAGCACCAACAACAATTATTTCCTAAGCACTCTTATTGCTCCACCTACTCCTGATGCTACCTTTTATGAAATTAAGCCTGCCTTGTTGAATCTTGTGATGAGAGAGCAATTTTATGGTGCTGGTTTTAATGATCATGCTGCCCATCTTAATAGCTTTGTCGAACTTTGTGAGATGCAAAAGTATAAGGATGTAGATGGAGATATTATTAAGCTCAAGCTTTTCCCTTTCTCCTTGAGGGGAAAAGCTAAAGAATGGTTGCTTTCTTTGCCTAAAAATAGTATTGATTCTTGGACTAAGTGCAAAGATGCTTTTATTGGAAAGTACTATCCTCCTGCTAATATTATTAAATTTAAATAGCTTTATAGTGAACATGTTGCTCCTGCTTGGTAAAGAATGAAATATTTGGTTCAAAATTTCCCTACTCATGGACTCACTGCTTGGATGATCATCCAAACTTTTTATGCAGGTTTGAACTTCTCCTCAAGAAACCTGTTGGATTCTGCTGCTGGAGGTACCTTTATGGGCCTCACTTTGGCTGCTGCAACAAGGCTCCTTGATAATATGATGGTTAACTACTCTGAATGGCATGTTGAGAGAGCTCCACATGGTAAGAAGGTAAATTCTGTTAAGGAAACTTCCTCTTTGAGTGAAAAAATTGATGTTATTATGGATATGCTTGTGAATGGGAAAGCTCCTCTATATCCTAATAGTGTTCCCTTAGCCTCTTTGGTTGCTCAAGAAGAGAAACTTGATGTGAATTTCATTAGAAACAACAATTTTGACAACAATGCTTACAGGTAGCAACAACAATTATAGGCCTTATCCTCCTAATAATGGCAATTTCTATGGAAGCTCTTACAATAATGCTAGAAGTGCCCCATCTGAACTTGAAGTCATGCTCAAGGACTTTATTAGTAAACAAACCACTTTCAATAAGACTATAGAGGAAAAGCTTTTAACTGTTGAGAAAAATATATCCTCTTTGTATGAAGCTCAAACTTCCTTGGTTAATAAAATGGCTGCTAAACCTGAAACTATGGAAAATACCTTTGCTAATACTCATGCCATACAAGTTACTATTGATGAAAATGTTAGGCTGTTAGCTCAACTTCATGCTAAGTGGGAAAGGGAAGCTGAAATTGATTGAAACAATAGTGTGTGCACTATCACCACTAAACCACAAGTAGCCCCTATTCCTCCTCCTACTATGCCTACCACTAGTGATGCTAAGTTTGACTTTGATATTGATGGTTGCAATATTTTTGAAGTGATTATGTTCTTGCAAAAGCTTGCTAGAAGTCCTGATGCTAGTGATATGCATGTTTCCTTTAGCAAACATATTACAAATACTCTTGTTAAGATTATGGAAGAGAAGATAAAACACAAAGCTTCTATTCCTAGGAAAGTAGAAGATAGTTGGGAACCCATTATTAATATGCAAGTGAATGACTTTGATCTCAGAGCTTCATGTGATCTTGGTTCTAATGTCTCTATTATGCTTAGGAAGATTTATAAAATGCTTGATTTGCCACCATTAGAAGATTGTTATTTGGATGTCCCACTCAATGATAATGCTAAGAAGAAACTCATGGGGAGTATTAATGATGTTCTCATCCTGGTTAACAATGTTTATGTCCCTGTTGATTTCTATGTTTTGGATGTTGAATACAATGCTTCTTGTCCTATTACTTTGGGAAGACCTTTTCTTAGAAAAGTTGGTGCCATCATTGATATGAAAGAAGGCACCATTAAATATCATTTTCCATTAAAGAAAGGTATTGAACACTTACCTATGAGGAGAGAGAAGTTTCTTTTTGCTCCTCCTTTGAAAGCAAGATTTGATGTTAATGCTTCCTCATTTGAAAATACTTGATTCTTCTTGCTTCTTGTGCCTAACTTGAAGGCATTAAAGAAAAGTACTTGTTGGGAGATAACCCAAGAGTTTCCTTGAATCTTCGAAGTTATTACTTCTGTAATGACCTATCCTTATCCTTTTTTTTTGCTTTTTGTGCCAAGAATGACCTCTAATGAGAGGGAAGTAAGATTTGGGGAGTTGCTGTCCCGAAACAGATTTCTGTCCTCCACCAAAAATATTCGTGAGGAGGCTCTGTAACTCGGATGGAGCTCAAACTTTACGAATAAATCCCCTAGTATGTTAGATAACTTTATTTAGTTCAACACTTTTTGATTTGAGCAACAGAAGATGTTCGAAAAAATTGGTTTCTACCCGTGGGTCTGTTTTGACAGATTTCTACCATTATTTGCATTTGCTTCTTATTGATTCCTTTTTGAGTTCTCTTCAGGTAAATTGAGCTTTTGGAAGGAGTTACTACAGTATCTTGTGTTTTTAGTGAAAAGCCTTGCTGTTCCAAAGCTTTGCCAGTGGTCTAATATATTTTGAATAAGCTAATGTTGCTAATGAAGATTGTGTGAAGTTTTGTATGAAGGAAAAATTTCAGGTGTAGAGAGAGAATGATGCAATGAGATGAAGAATGGACAAAAGCTCAAGCTTGGGGATGCCACCATGGTGTCACCCCAAGAAATATCCAAGAGGTATAAGCGTCAAAGCTTGGGGATGCACAAGGCATCCCCTTCTTCATCAATAAAAAGCTCAGGTCTGTCTAGACACTTTGTTTTTATTGTTTTATGCACAGTTGTGTTGTTCTTGGAGAGTCTTAGTTTTCATTTGATTTGCTTAGTTTGTTTAGTTTTCTAAAGTAGTTTGGACCCCCGTTCTTGCTGTGTTGTTTTGCAAATAAGTTGCTTGTTTTTTGGAAAGGAGTAGTAAGTTCTTGCTTGTAAGTGCAAGAGAAGCTTGCATTGACTGTGACTTAAACTTTAGAATGACATGCTAGGTGTTATTTTAGCATTATGCTTAGTGATTATTGCTGTAGCATGTCTTGTTCCAAACAATTGGGATTGCTTAGTGTGCCTTCAAGAAATTATGTGTTGTTTTAGCATGCAAAAGCATAGTATTGTGGTATTCTCCTTTGATGTTTTACTTGGGTTGACTTGGCATATGCTCACACCATGTTATGACTATGACAAGTCACCATTATCCTCTATGTTCATTTAGTCCTTGACTTGTAGTACCACTCTTTGCTTTGATTAGTTTGCTTTGTTGCATTGCATAATTATGGCCATTATTGCTTTCTTAGTTGGTTGCTCCCAGTCTTTTGCTAGCCTCCACTTGTATGAGTAAGTTCTACTCATGCTTCCAACTCCCAAGAAACCAAGTTATTCCAAAGTGTCCACTATAAATTCCTATGCATGGTGTGTTACACCATTCCAAGTATATTATTGTTTTCAACTATCTTCCAATTAAAAACTATTTTATTATGTGAAAACTTAGTGATTAAAGCCCTCACGAACTTGATGGTACACTTTATTCTTTTACCCTAATAAACTTGAACCATTGTGACAACTTTGTTGTATATGCTTGCACTTATAATTTGGAGTTAGCAGAACCGTGCTGTCACGAGGAACATTTTCAACATTGCACTTGTACCTTGTTATACTCAGTTGATATCATGTTCTTTTGTCTATGGATGTCACTGGTGTGAAATAAAGAGGGAACTTGTTGAAGGAAATATGCCCTAGAGGCAATCATAGAGATGATTATATTTCTAATGTATCCATGGGTTATTGTAATGTTCCTTGAATATCCATATCAGGCAACTTGTATTGATTGACAATTATGTGAATTGTTTGTGGAACTATTTACTTGTATGGTTATTTAAGAGTTGTCCCTAGTCGGAGTTCATGTGAGGACGCACATGAATATTAGACTAGCACATCGATTGGTTGATGACTATGTTTCGCAAGTCATAGACATGGAGATGTCAAACGAATGATGTGCACACATGTTATGAACATGGGGTTGGACTGACCCAACATGAGACTGGCAATTATGATCGCAGATTTCTCTCTACACATCATGTACGTTTTGTCCTTAGACCTGAGATTGTTGCATGTACTTGAGATGTGGATCGACCTACTTTGGGGCTATCAGACGCTACTCTGTAACTAGGTAGTTATAAAGGTAGCTTTTGGGTTTGTCTTGAAGCATGCTGCAAGGTATGGTCAATCAAGATGGGATTTGCCCCTCTCTACTTGAGAGAGATATCTCTGGGCCCCTTGAGTGATCGGATCCAGAAATGCATGGTCGTGCTGCATATGGTTAAGAGATAACCTAGTAAAGGGATTCCGATCATAGTATCGAGAAAGGGAGGTCAGCTTGGAGCTAGACCAAATATCGTGAGGCAAAGGGAAAGACATGTACTAAACCTTGTGATGGTTCGTGCATGATCTTTGTATGCGTTTAGGAGTTGGCATGTCTTGCTAGAGGCCGCTACCAACTATTTACAGAATAAGTGTATTCGTGTCATGCCTATACGTATATGAACCTATAGGGCCACACAATTAAGGGGCTGGAAGCCTAATGAGGATTGGATCCGAATTAGACCAGGCTTAGGATGCTAATGGGCTGCTAATGTAGAAGCCCACTAGGGACGCCTATATAAGAGAGGGTGCGGCGAGCTGACCAGGGTTAGACCATTCCACCCAGCCGCCACTCCTCAAGCCTGTGTTGCACGCGCGGACCTAGCAGTCCGGCGTCCGACACTTCCACCCTGCACGTGGATACCTCGGAGGCGCTGCATCTGTAGCGCTTGGACGAGCCGTGCAAGGGGAGCTGCTCGTGGGACGAGGACGAGGAGGAGACGTAGGTCATCTACACTGCATCGACGCGCTTCATCAAGTTCCGCAACTACGCGTCTAGTGGTTATCCCGTGATCTATGACAATAGTAATCCTGGTTTACGCGGTAGAAAATTTTGATTTGCGCTAGTGTAGCCTACCTGTATCCCTTCACTTGTAAGTCCATGGAGTTTGTATCCTGTGTTAGAGAAACGCCTGGGCCGCTAGCCTAAGACATGCCTAATCATGGTGGAAACTTGCAGCATCACCAAGTGACATCCATGAAGCATTCTTCTTATAAAAAAAGAGACACATTGAGAAAAGAGGAAAGTGAGAAAAAAGCACCATATTCCCATGGTACATAAGAAGAATTCCTGAGATGCTCATTGTCTGCTTGCCTTGTCATTTTGGTTATGGGAAAGCTCCTGTACCATGTGCAAGGGGTACCCCGTTGGCGGTTCTCAATGATATGCAAATACTTACTGTGATAAGAACTTACCTGGACCGAAAGTTGAGTATGCATGAGGTGTGGCCCTCGTATTCAAGGGGCATGAGATTGCCAACTTATACTTCTTCAAGCATATACTCTAGCTTTGACACTATGACCTTAACCACTTCAAGATGCTTATGATAGGGGCAATGAGGGATGAAAGCTAACAAGTACCATAATTTTTGAAAGCTCTTTTTGAAACTTGTAATCCCTGCTTCCTTTACCAAAAGGCCTTTCTTCCACCACTATTGAGTCTCCACCTTCTACCTTTAGGCACCATTAAGAGCGCATAGTTGTCATTCTGTGTGCAGTGTTTCAAAGCTTATTAATTGATGCATATTGTGTTATTACTTGCTCTTGTGCTACTTGTTTCTAGTCACCCTTGTGAACTTTGCAGGTGTCCTATGCATTATGTTGCTACTCTATGAGCGACAAGCTGATTGCCACTATGCTAAGTTTTCTGCATGTGAAACAAACAAACATTTTTCAATGCATGTTATTCATGTTGTTTGTAGCTTGTCATGTTCCATGCATAGTTACTATGTCCTATTGTTAGAACTCCCATCTTTCATGCACATGTTTAGAGTTCTTTGATCCTAGCTTTCAATGCTTGCAAATGGTTGGATCTTTATTGTGAGGGTGCATGTCACCTCAAAAATTATTCTGTTTATCACTTACCTACTCCAGGACGAGCAGGAGTTAAGCTCGGGGATGCTGATACGTTGGAAACGGATCTATAATTTTTGATGCTCCATGCTTGTTTTGTATCTACTTTGCTTTGCTTGTCTACACTTTGAGGTGCTTTTTACATGTTTTCTGGTACTAACCTATTAACAAGTTGCAACAGTGCCGGATGCCTGTTTTCTGCTGTTTTTGGTTTCAGAAAAGTTAGTAAAGAAATATTCTCGGAATTGGACGGGACAAACGTCAAAGTCAATTAATTTCTGTGGGGAACAAGAAGTCCAGAGGAGAGACGGAGGGGCCATCCAGGGGGACCAGACCCACCCCAGGCATGCGGGCCGGTGGGCCTGTGCCTGGCTAGGGTTTGGTGGCCCTGGCCGCCTCCCGGTCTCGCCCCTTCGCCTATAAGAAGCCCCCGATGTAGAAACCCTGAGTACCCGATCAAAAATCCACGAAACCGTCTATAGCCGCTGCCACCATCGTCCCTAGATCGGGGAGATCTGAAGTTCTTCCTGGCACCCTGCCAGAGGGGAGATCATCCCGGAGGCCTTCTCTCCGGTATGATTCGTGAGTAGTTCCACCTTGAACTATGGGTCCATGTAGTAGCTAGATGGTTGTATCTCCTCCTTTATGCTTTCATGTATAGATCTTGTGAGCTTCGTTCATGATCAAGATCTAATATATTTGTAATCATGCATGTTATGTTTGCGGGGATCCGATGGATATTGAGATTATTATGTTGGTTTGATTAATGGTTTTATCTTTATGATTCTATCATGTCTGTGTTGTTTGTGATCTTGCATGCTCTCTGTTGCTAGTGGTTATCTTGGCCAAGTAGTTGCTAGTGACTCCAAGAGGAGGTATTTATGCTCGATAGTGGGTTCATGCCTCTATTTCCAAGGGAAGTGACAATAATCTCTTGGGTTGTAGATGTGCTGTTGCTACTAGGGAGAAACAACGGTCTCTTGTTCATGGAACATGTGGACTATTTACCTTACACACTTTGCTTAAAGCAGTTGTCTGTTGCTTGCAACTTAATACTAGAGGGGGTTCGGATGATAACCTGAAGGTGGACTTCTAGTCATAGATGCAGTTGGTTGGCGGTCTATGTATCTTGTTGTATTGCCCAATTAACCTCATAAGATCTTTCTGACTAGTAATTGTATTGTTATGCCTTGCTCAGTTCCTGTCAATTGCCCCGCTGTAATTTGTTTACCCTTCATGCCATGTTGTTTATCTAAGGAGAGCACTTGTAGTGAACTATGGACCCTGGTCCAATCTTTATCATTGATACATCTTCCACTGTTACTTGTTTACTGGTTGCAAACCATTACCTTCCACACCATACGTTTAATCCTTTGTTACAGCAAACCGGTGAGCTTGACAACCTCACTGATTCGTTGGGCAAAGTCTTTAGTTTGTGCTGTGTAGGTCTCCGCATTGCTTGCAACAACTGTGTGACGTTTCCTTCCTCCTTCTGGTTCGATAACCTCGGTCTCAACTGAGCGAAGACTTGCTGCCATGCTCTTCACACCTTGCTCTTGGGGTTCCCAACAAGACTCCACATCAAGCACCAAGTTCTCTGGTGCCACCAAGGAGTCATCATCAGTCAGATCAAGGAGGCGTAGAAAGGAAATGCTAGTATCAATGGGATCAAACGTCGTATTGGTACAGGGAAAGTACCCGGATTTACCAAAGATGAAGAAGGAGTTTTGTGGTACAAAGGACGTATCTGCGTTCCAGCAGATTCAGAATTGAAGCAAGCTATCTTAAAAGAAGCCCATGATACTCTTTATTCTATCCACCCCGGAGGAACGAAGATGTATCAGGATTTGAAGGAGCAATTTTGGTAGAATAAGATGAAGAGAGAAATAGGAAGCTACATACCCAAGTGTGATATTTGTTAGAGAGTCAAGGCGGGACATCAGAGACTCGCAGGACTATTGCAACCATTGTAGATTCCAGAATAGAAATGGGATTCCGTCGGAATGGATTTCATCATCGGACTGCCTACATCTAGTAGGGGAAATGACTCTATTTGGGTCATAGTAGATAGACTGTCCAAAGTCGCCCATTTCTTACCAGTCAAGACCACCTAACAGAGTTCGAAGCTAGAAGAGTTGAACATTGATAGAATCTTCAGTTTGCAAGGAGTCCCCAAGAACATCATGTCGGATCGAGGAACTCAGTTTACCTCCAGATTTTGGAAGAAAGTCCGAGAAGGATTAGGAACCAGACTGGATTTCAACACATCTTATCACCCTCAGACTGATGGACAAACGGAGTGAGTAAATCAAATACTCGAAGATATGTTGAGAGCTTGTGTGTTAGAATATGGATCTAAATGGGAAGACTGGCTGCCTTTCGCAGAATTTTCATACAACAACAGTTACCAAGACAGTTTGCAAATGGCCCCATTTAAATTCATGTATGGAAGGAAGTGGTGTACCCCTTTGTAATTGTCAGAGGTAGGAGAGAGTCAGATTTTCGGACCCGACATCCTACGAGAAGCAGAAGAGAAAGTTCACAAGATCCGTGAGCACCTCAATACCGCCCAATCCATACATAAGAGTTATGCCGACAAGAGACGTCGAGACCTAGCCTTCAATATTGGAGATTTTGTGTATCTCAAAGTATCACCTTTGAATGGAATGCAACGTTTCCAGCTCAAAGGAAAGTTAGCCCCCAGATATATCATACCCTTCAAGATTTTGAATCATCGAGGAAAAGTATCGTATCAACTGGAACTGCCAGGGGTGATGTCAGCCGTGCATAATGTGTTTCATATCTCGTTACTTCGCAAATGCCTGGAAGTCCCGGAGAAGACCGATGTTTTCAAGAATATTAATCACCCAACCATAGAGATCAACAATGACCTGACCTATCCTGAAGTACCCATTCGTATTTTGGAGGAACCTTTCAGAACCACCAGGACCCAGAGTTTCAAGTTTCTCAAGATCCAGTGGAGTAACCACACTGAAGAAGAAGCTACCTGGGAGCGAGAAGATTACATTAGGACATAGTTTCCAGATCTCTTTAAATCCTAGTTTTCTCTTTTTCTCAAATCTCGGGATGAGATTTTGTTTAAGGAGGGAAGGTTTGTAACATCCCAAAAATATTAATCAAGGATATCAATTCCAATCACCCAAATTTAGGGTTAACAAAAAAAAATTGTGAATTAAAATCCATATGAATGCATGTGTGTATGTGATGAATGCATGAATGCTTGAATGGACTTGTTTGATTGTTTTGAATGGCAAGGATTGGTTTAAAGATGAAAAAACATCATCTAAATCATTTCCATGTAGAATCAAATCATTAGAAATTCAAAAACAAACAAAATGAGCTAAAGGTCATTTTTGCCAATCTTGCTCACTAGACCACTTTGAGTGTTTCTAGTCCAAGGTTTCAAACAGAAACAAATCCAAATCTTTTCACCCCTTGCTAGACCAAGTGAAAGTGAACCCAAGCCCACCTTGCAAACCCACAAAAACATTTGGCAACCCTATTGAATGACATTTGAAAATTGAATCTAGTTCATATGGTAAGATCACCATTACTTAAAACCCAACCAAACCAGTTCACCTTGGCAAATCCAAACAACCAGAGACCACCTAGTATGTGACCAGTACACTCACCAAGTTTTAACCAAAAATTCAAATATGAATTTCTTTCGGCCATTTCATCAAACACTTGGAGACAGAAAACAAAATTGGCCAAACTTCACTGTTTTGAGCAGTGATCACCCCAAACCTTCAGTGATCACCCCAAACCTTGTTCCCCATTGATCACCCTTGTCTCCCGCAGTGCCAACTAGTGCATTGAACCAACCTATAACCCTACCAATGCACCATGTCATGCATGACGGAGCCAACCCCGGCCAACCGACCATGGCAAGCTAGAACCAGCCATCACCGCGCCTAGCCACCGTGTCCAGGAAGCACGCCATCGTCCATCGCCACCCCTCCTGTCTAGCCCTCGAGCCTTAACAAGCAGTGGACCATCGAGAACGCACGCGCCTAGTTTGTCTCTGTCATGTCCAGAACACGCCAGAGCATCGTAGCCGACCGCCTCGCACAGACTGCGCCTCGCCTTCGCCGCATGTGCATGCAATCACCGCAACACCAGGATCCCAGACAACCCCGTTCGCCGCCACGCGACCCGTAGCACCCATGCATCGTCAAAACCACCGTCGGTGTCACTCAAAGCATCAACCCATTCTGACCAACCTCGACTGCCCCTTTCTGCTCCATCAAGCCGTTGAGGACTGCCAGGAGACCGCGCACCGTCGCCTACCTTTAGCCATGCCCGTAGCTCGCTGTAACCTCGACCCCAACGAGCACTGCCCATGACGCTCGGCCTCTCTCACTCGCCTATAAAAGGAGGCCTTCCCTGCTCGTTTTCTTCACACCATCTCACTCCCCACCTCTCACCGATCCTTCCCACCTCTTCCCGGAGCAAGGCGAGCTCTCCCTCTCCAGAATTTCGCCGGAGCCTGCCGCTGCTGGAGGAGAAGGGTGTCGTTGATAGGAGCCACCCCAGGAGGACCCGCCAGTACAAGGAGAACCGCCGTCATCGACTTTGTCATTCGCCCCTATCACCGACCACCACCTGAGTCCCGGTGAGCCGTCACGGACCCCCACTGGCCGCGCTAGGTTTTGAGCCCGTCGTGTTCTGTTCGACGAGGACGATGGCCGTGAGCCGTTGATCCTTAGTCTAATCCTACGGTCGTAGTTAGCCCGTACCCCTTCGCACCCCTGTCCCACTGATGCATGGGGACACCACTTAAACTAGCCCGCACGCGCTGTGCGCAGTTGGCCGGCCCAGTTAGTTTTCCCGCGTGACCCATTTAGTTCAACTTTAGATTTATCTATTTAGTTTGAAACCCAGTTCTGGCAGTAGATTCAAAATTCAATTCAGAGAGTTCTAATGAACCAAATAGCATGAAACCAATTTTATTACAAAGGTATGGAAATTCTTAATCCAAGACCGTTGGATTCAAACCATTTGAAATTATAGATCACCTATAGTAAAAATAACAAGGCAGAGACTTTTATGCATTCAAACTGATGTGGACATCCCTACTATTGATACAACCGTTGTACCTACAGCAACACACATACAAGGACCCATCACAAGATCTCGTGCCAAACTACTTAACTATCAGGTATTTTCGTTTCTTGGAACTATTCCTCACATTCATGAGAATATGATGCTGCCTAAATCAGATATATTTCTTACTCTTAGGAATGATGGACCAAGCATGGATGAGAGGGACAAGCATTGGAGCATGGCCATGCATGGAGATGGCAGCAAGCATGTGATGATCCAAGAGAAGGCCACGGATGAAGATTTCAGAACTTTGAGGCCTCCATAATGAAGAAAGAAGGCTTGGACGAAATATTCAAGATCAATACTTTACGAATTCGTCCATAGCTTAATATGGTGCTGCGACACCTTTATTTTTGGCCAGGCCCATGTAATTTTCGCAGGATTTTAATTAGCCACTTTTTAGAGTCCGTATTTGAGGGGAAAAGGACTTTTAGGGTTGGATTCGGCCACCACTTCCATGGCTGGCCGAAACCCCACCTTTTCGCCCTTAAATACTCCCCATAGCCGACCCCCTAGACTCGGATTTTGTTTAGACATTGAGTTAGCCATAGTCGCAACTTCGCCAAGGCTCGAGCGTCGCAGAGGCCTCTTGTACTTCACACCTATTCAGGATCCCACCTCTTCAATAAAGCTTTCCTCTTAATCCGCAATATCTTGATTGCAATATTGGTTCTTACTTGTTCTCGATTTCAGGTAGGAATTAAGACCCTCGCTGGTCAGGCTGATCGTGTTCCCGCAGGATCGGTAACCTCCAGGAGATTGGCCTAGCGTTTGCATTGGCGCTCGCGCTCGCACGTGTAGTCGGATCGTCAAGCCCGAACTCCACCAAATCGAATATCGCCATCTCATCGAAAGATCGGACACCTTTGCCCTATCAAGTGGTATCAGATTTCAGGTTGCTCGGTGAGATTTTACTGTTTTTGTAGATTAGATCTGTTTTTACCTATAACCCACGAAAAAGCCAAAAACACAGTTAGAGTTTAGATCCATCCCATAACCAATCTACGCCTCGCATTATCTTTTCAGTTTTTGCATTGTTGAATTTGTGTCTACATCGTCGCGTCGAGTTGCTGGTCTTAGTGTCTCGTCCCGAGTTTCGAGTTCTGATCATAGTAGTCACCGCCACACTCGCCGATCACCGCCACATATTCCGCCACCATATTCTGCCGCCATATACCCTGCCACCATAAACCCTAATACTCCGCCACCGCCTTCCTACCGCGACACAGATCCGATCAGTTCCCTGCCGTGGTACGAGTCCGAGTAGAGTTATTGTTTCCTCGTTATTTCTTTTTACTTTCCTTCTTTGTTGTTTCCGTGTTAAGCTAAAGTCCGTGTCGAGCTAAGAGTCTGGTCGTAAGTCCAGAAGGAGAGCAAAAAAAAAAAAAAGTCTGGAACCGCCTCCAAAATTTTTTTCTGGCTATACTAGTTTTCGGCTTTGGGGATCACTTTTCTCCATCGGCCGTTATAGCGATATTTTTTTTGGCACCTGCGCGCTTTCCGGAGCAAAATAAAAAATTTCGAATTTTTTTTTGGGGCTAACCTCTTTTTAGACCCCGTAGATCAGTTCTAGACACTTGCCATCATAGTGATTTTCTGCATCTCGGTTCACTTTTCAGGGTGCCATATTATCATACAGTGCTTGTTGTGTCGCGTCGTGATATCGTTGGTGATCTAGGCTCGCGTCTCTAGTACGGTCTAGCCTAGGACCAGCACAGTACCGTCGTTGAGCATTCTTTCAACTTTTGTATTGCTGTTTTGATAATTGCTAACCCCCCTTGCTAAGCCTTCCCAGAGATCCACAGATATTCTCCACGTGCGGTGTATCGACTCCTGGTAATCGCTTGGTTCAATCTCTGGACCCACTGATCCTCGCAGTTGCACATCGCCTTTTCCTGCTGTTTGGAAAGAACTTGTAAGAGCTTCGTATATTGCTTGACGGATTACGCGTGCCTTCCACCATATTCCTGTAGTATATACCTGTGCTTTTTAAGGCCTAACCATGACAGATACTTCGCGGCACCCTGCCACCATGACGAACGAAGAACTACATGCCCACTTATCCGCGCTCTTGGTCAGCCGCGCTGAAGACGTGGATACGCGCCTAGGGGAGTTTGACACCAAGCTCACCAACGCCGTGGACAAGATCGATGGACTCGAGAAATCCTTCAACACCAAGCTTGACGTTCGGTTCAAGGAGCTTTTGAACCGATTGCCCGCACCCGCACCGGCACCCACACATGGCGCACGGCGCATTCCGATCACGGGTCGGACTGCTGGTTCGGCTGCCGCCGCACCCCCGGCGGCTGTCGCTGCAACTGAAGCTCCTCAGACTTCCGCCGCGGCTGCTGCTGCGACATTGGGGACAGACGACGGGTACTACTACGACCCCGACGACGACGATCTGTTTGACGAGGAGGTTGAACAACCTCCACAGGTACCTGCTGGCCGTCCCCGACATTACTACCGCAACGCTCGCCCACTGGTACGTGATGATGATCATGTTGCAAAGCTTAAATTAAATATTCCATCTTTTGAGGGTAAATATAATCCTTATGCATATCTTACATGGGAGATGGAAGTAGAACAACGTTTTGCATGCTTAAAATATCCTGAGAATATGCGTGTTAGTGCTGCTACATGGGAATTTACTAAATTTGCTTCCCTTTGGTGGTCTGAGTATTGTCGTTTAAATCCTACTACTATTCCTAGTACTTGGACTGCCTTAAAAACTGCTATGCGTGTTCGTTTTGTACCTCCCACTTATCAACGTGATTTACTAAAGAATCTGACACGTTTAGAGCAAGGGAAAAATTCTCTAGAAGAGTATTATCAGGAATTACAAACAGGGATGGTTAGATGTGGTCTTGTTGAATCTAATGAACAAATGCTTGCACGTTTCTTTGGTGGATTAAACAAGGACATTCAGCACATACTAGATTATAAGGAATATAATTCTATCACTCGTTTGTTTCATCTTGCTTGCAAAGCTGAACGTGAAGTGCAGGATCGCCAACCACCATGGAGGAGGAATAATAATTCTGCAGGTCGCACATCCTCTTGGACATCCCGACAATCAGCGCCTCCTCGTGATTCGCCACCAGCTACTACCACATCCAAGGCCACCACAAGATTTCCCGCTGCTCCTCCACCATCATCCAATGCTCCTGCTCGTAGTGCATCTTCTATGGCTTCCACAGGTAAGACAAAGGATATACAATGCCGCAAGTGCTGGGGCTTTGGTCATATTGAGAGACAGTGCACAACACAACGTGTCATGATGGTGCGAGAAGATGGTCAATACGATTCCGCGAGTGACTTCGATGAAGATACACTAGCCCTTATTTCTGCTCGAGATGGAGACAATTCTGATGCTGATGAAGAGCCAGAGGTAATGGGAGCTGAAGCTGCTGATCAATACAAGAGCTTAATTACACAACGTGTGTTGAGTGTGCAATTGAGCAAATCTGAGCAAGATCAACGCCACAACCTGTTCCAAACACGTGGTGTTGTCAAGGAAAGAGCTATACGGATCATCATTGATGGAGGGAGTTGTAATAATCTGGCCAGTGTTGACATGGTAGAGAAGCTTGCGCTTCCAACAAGACAACGCCCACATTCATATTACATCCAATGGTTTGAGAGTTCTCGCAAGATCAAGGTAACAAGAATGGTACGCGTGCATTTTACTATTGGTACATATTCTGATTTTGTTGATTGTGATGTTGTACCTATTCAAGCTTGTTCTTTGTTACTTGGTAGACCATGGCAATTTGATAGAGAATCTGTTCATAATGGCAAAACTAATCACTATTCTCTTATGCATGATGGAAAGAAAATTGGTCTAAAACCTATGACTCCCGAACAAATTTTAAAAGATGATCTTGCTCGCGCTAGTAGAGCTAAAACTGAGGAGAAAAATAAAAGTGAGAATCAGATTGTTGCTGCAGATTTTATACCACCAAAGAACACTAAATCTGATTCTACACATGCTACTGAAATTCGTTTGAAGAGTCCATGTATGCTTGCAAATAAAATTGATATTGCTGAACTAGATGTAAACAATACTCAATGTTATGCAATTGTCTGCAAAGAGGTTTTGTTTTCATTTGAGGATATGCCTCCTTCTTTGCCACCCGCTGTTGCTAACCTTTTGCAGGAATATGAGGACGTCTTTCCCGCTGAGTTGCCACCAGGACTACCTCCTATTAGAGGAATTGAGCATCAAATTGATCTAATTCCTGGTGCCACGTTGCCCAACCGCGCGCCATATAGAACCAATCCAGAGGAGACAAAGGAGATACAACGCCAAATTCAGGAACTACTCGACAGAGATCATATTCGTGAGTCCCTTAGCCCTTGTGCTGTTCCTATTATTTTGGTACCTAAGAAAGATGGTTCTTCGCGCATGTGTACTGATTGTAGAGCTATCAATAATATTACTATTCGATATCGTCATCCTATTCCACGTTTAGATGACATGCTTGATGAATTGAGTGGCTCTACCATGTTTTCTAAAGTTCATTTGCGTAGTGGTTACCACCAGATTCGTATGAAATTAGGAGATGAATGGAAAACAGCATTTAAAACTAAGTTCGGCTTATATGAGTGGTTAGTAATGCCGTTTGCTTTAACTAATGCACCTAGCACTTTCATGAGATTAATGAACTAAGTTTTACGTGCTTTCATTGGACGTTTTGTGGTAGTCTACTTTGATGATATTCTGATTTATAGCAAATCTTTAGAGGATCATTTAGACCATTTACGTGCTGTTTTCAATGCTTTACGTGATGCACGTTTGTTTGGTAACCTTGAGAAGTGCACCTTTTGCACCAATCGAGTTGCGTTTCTTGGCTATGTTGTTACATCACAGGGTATTGAAGTGGATCCAGCCAAGATTGAAGCTATTGAGAATTGGCCGCAGCCCAAGACGGTCACACAAGTGAGGAGTTTTCTTGGCCTCGCTGGTTTTTATAGGCGCTTTGTCAAAGACTTTGGATCGATTGCCGCGCCGCTGAATGAGCTTACCAAGAAGGATGTGCCCTTTGTTTGGGGCGATACACAACAACAGGCCTTCGTCATATTGAAAGATAAGCTAACACATGCTCCCTTACTCCAACTTCCTGATTTTACTAAGACTTTTGAGCTTGAATGTGATGCTAGTGGAATTGGGTTGGGAGGGGTGTTATTACAAGAGGGAAAACCTGTTGCATATTTTAGTGAGAAATTGAGTGGGGCTAGTCTGAACTATTCTACTTATGATAAAGAATTATATGCGTTGGTTCGGACATTAGAAACTTGGCAACATTATCTATGGCCTAAGGAATTTGTTATTCATTCTGATCATGAATCGTTGAAACATATTCGTAGTCAAGCTAAGTTGAATCGTCGTCATGCAAAGTGGGTTGAATTTATTGAGTCTTTTCCTTATGTTATCAAACACAAAAAGGGTAAAGATAATGTTATTGCTGATGCTTTGTCACGCCGTTATGCTTTGTTATCTCAACTTGACTTCAAAATATTTGGATTGGAAACTATTAAGGAACAATATGTGCATGATTCTGAATTTAAAGATGTGTTGCAGAATTGTAGAGATGGTAGAACTTGGAACAAGTTCGTCTTCAATGATGGATTTGTGTTCCGTGCTAACAAACTATGCATTCCAGATAGCTCTGTTCGTCTTTTGTTGTTACAGGAGGCGCATGGAGGAGGATTGATGGGACACTTTGGTGTCAAGAAGACGGAGGATGTTCTTGCTGCACACTTCTTTTGGCCACGTATGCGTCGAGATGTTGAGAGATTTGTGGCACGCTGCACTACTTGTCAAAAAGCTAAGTCTCGCCTTAATCCACATGGTTTATATATGCCTCTTCCTGTTCCTAGTGTTCCTTGGGAGGATATTTCTATGGACTTTGTTTTGGGATTGCCACGAACACAGAAGGGGAGGGATAGTATTTTTGTTGTTGTGGATCGGTTTTCTAAGATGGCACACTTTATTCCTTGTCATAAAACGGATGATGCTGTGCATATTGCTGATTTGTTCTTTCGTGAAATTGTTCGTTTGCATGGTGTGCCAAATACTATTGTCTCTGATCGTGATACTAAATTTCTTAGACACTTTTGGAGATGTTTATGGGCTAAGTTGGGGACTAAATTGCTCTTTAGTACTACATGTCATCCCTAAACTGATGGTCAAACTGAAGTAGTAAATAGAACTTTGTCTACTATGTTACGGGCTGTTTTAAAGAAGAACTTAAAATTGTGGGAAGAGTGTTTACCTCATATCGAATTTGCTTATAATCGTTCATTGCATTCTACCACAAAGATGTGCCCATTTGAGATTGTGTATGGTTTTGTTCCTCGTGCACCTATTGATTTATTGCCTTTACCTTCTTCGGTGCAACATAATTTGGATGCTACACAACGCGCTGAAATGATATTAAACTTGCATAAGACTACTAAAGATAACATTGAACACATGAATGCTAAGTATAAACTTGCTGGGGATAAAGGGAGAAAGCATGTTGTGTTTGATGTTGGCGATCTTGTTTGGTTACATTTGCGTAAAGATCGTTTTCCTGATTTACGCAAGTCTAAATTAATGCCACGTGCTGCTGGTCCCTTTAAGGTGTTAGAGAAAATCAATGATAATGCATATAAACTTGAGTTGCCTGCAAACTTTGGTACGGTTAGTCCTACATTTAACATTGCAGATTTGAAGCCTTACTTTGGTGAGGAAGATGAGATTGCGTCAAGGACGACTTCAATTCAAGAAGGGGAGCATGATGTGGACATCCCTACTATTGATACAACCGTTGTACCTACAGCAACACACATACAAGGACCCGTCACAAGATCTCATGCCAAACAACTTAACTATCAGGTACTTTCGTTTCTTGGAACTATTCCTCACATTCATGAGAATATGATGCTGCCTAAATCAGATATATTTCTTACTCTTAGGAATGATGGACCAAGCATGGATGAGAGGGACAAGCATTGGAGCATGGCCATGCATGGAGATGGCAGCAAGCATGTGATGATCCAAGAGAAGGCCACGGATGAAGATTTCAGAACTTTGAGGCCTCCATAATGAAGAAAGAAGGCTTGGACGAAATATTCAAGATCAATACTTTACGAATTCGTCCATATCTTAATATGGTGCTGCGACACCTTTATTTTCGGCCAGGCCCATGTAATTTTCGCAGGATTTTAATTAGCCACTTTTTAGAGTCCGTATTTGAGGGGAAAAGGACTTTTAGGGTTGGATTCGGCCACCACTTCCATGGCTGGCCGAAACCCCACCTTTTTGCCCTTAAATACTCCCCATAGCCGACCCCTAGACTCGGATTTTGTTTAGACATTAAGTTAGCCATAGTCGCAACTTTGCCAAGGCTCGAGCATCGCAGAGGCCTCTTGTACTTCGCACCTATTCAGGATCCCACCTCTTCAATAAAGCTTTCCTCTTAATCCGCAATATCTTGATTGCAATATTGGTTCTTACTTGTTCTCGATTTCAGGTAGGAATTAAGACCCTCGCTGGTCAGGCTGATCGTGTTCCCGCAGGATCGGTAACCTCCAGGAGATTGGCCTAGCGATTGCATTGGCGCTCGTGCTCGCACATGTAGTCGGATCGTCAAGCCCGAACTCCACCAAATCGAATATCGCCATCTCATCGAAAGATCGGACACCTTTGCCCTATCACAAACATTTTTCAAAATTCAACCATAAATGCTTTTGAGTTGATTCAAACTCTCAAAAATCACATTTGATAAGACCTTTCTGAATATATAAAAATATCTAGGTTTACTTGCAGTAATAATGAACAAGTAATAAGAGAATGCCCCATAGGCATTCCTAGTCACTTTAATTAATTAAAATAATAAGGTTAAACATTATTAAATTGTGACACCACTTTAAGTCACATTCCCAAGTATTGAAATATGTGGTGATGACATGTGTCAACATGATCCCATGTTTTAATTGGAGAATATTAAACCTTAAGTAGTTTTTCAATGAGTAGAAATTACTTTTCTAAAATGAAATAAATAAAACTATTGCCTTAATGCTTGTGATGATTGTGATGATGCTAGATCATCTAGTGTAACCCTTGTGTGCTAAATAAAATTAGTTAAGTATTGTTTGGTGATTGTGTACTTTGTATTTATTTATAGATGCTAGTACCGACCAAGGATACGAAGAGGAAGGAGACTACTACGAGGAAGAAGCAGAGGAGAACTTCAACCACTGCACTTCACAAGGCAAGCTACCACTTGCATGTTACCTATACAAGTTGACTATACAAGTTAACCTAGCAAGATACTAACTAAGAAAGCCATCCTAGCAAGATAACACTTGCATGATAACTATGCAAACTAGATGCCTTAGGCATATTTGATTATACCACTTGATTATACCAAATCCCAGTTTTAATTGCAAGCTTTATTAGTTTATTTCTTTATCAAAATTCTTTGTTTACTTTTAGGTAGTGTTTGTGATATTTGGAAAGATATTAGAGGTAGCATAAAGAGCATAAAACTTGGCCTAAGTTATATAGTACTAGATGTCATACTGAGGCATGAGATTAGACTTAGATAAGTCACACTTGATTACCACCCCTCATTAGTGATTACCCCAACTTTAGTGGCTAATGCTAAGAATAAAACTTGATCACTTTAGATGGGAATACTTGGTGAAAATGGTTATGAAAACGGAAGTACAAACACCTACCCAGACTCTTGGTCCTGATGATATCCGCTCTTCGGGTACATGCACGAGGAGGATCCCTCACCCCATTGCTGGTCCCCTTTATCGGTCTGAGCCTGCAGGTCCCCCTGCCGGCGGGGTTTCTCCACCGCCATCTTGCTGTTCTTCCGACAAGACAGGTTATTTTGTGACATCGCTATATGAAGAAGTAAAGAAGCAAGAGAGGAGAAGTGGAAGAAAATGATTTCTATGAATGCGGAGCATGGAAGTACTAGTAGGAAGAGAGTGAATAGTGGAAACAAGATGTCAAGGTCTGGGTCTCGTTGCCGCTCTTTGAGCAATCTCGTCGGTCCATCCAAAGACCCAACATGCAGGATGAAGGCTCTTCCACAGTAGGAAGGAAAACATAGGTCTCCCGGAGTAGATTATGGATAGGCCATCATTATAGCGATCGAGCAAGTAGCTATAAATATTTACGACCCGCCAAAGGTCTATACTAATGCCTTGTCAAAGCAGTGCACAAGATTCCATCTGTGTCACATCCCAAGATTTTCCAAATCTTGTTATGTGAAAAATAAATGAATAAAATAAAACTTTGTTGAATTTCAGGGTGAGAAGAAACTTTTTGAATCCATTTGGAAACTTTCAAAACCTATTGGATCAAATAAAATCCCAAAGGGATTTGAAAAGTTAAATAAACAAGAAACTTCAAAATATTTAAAATTACTGTTTTTGGATCTGTTAATAAAAGATTTTGTTTTTAAAGAAAAGGTGGATTTATAAATAAAGATTATTTTATAAAGCCAAATTAAACCTTGGCCAATATTTTGAAATAAAATGTTTTGTTTTGATTAAAATTAGTAAAGTCTTATTTAAATAAAATAATAAGGATTTAATATCTTTATTTAAGTAAAGGCTTTTCCCATTTTAAATAAACACTGAAAACTTATTTATTTATTTTAAATAAGTTTTCTAAGTATTTTATATTCTCAAATAAAACCTACTGAAGTGTTTTGGTTTTATTTTAGATTTCAAAATAAATATTTAAATAAAACAAATCCTATTTGATTTAATAACTAAGGCCCATTTTATTTAATTGTTAATGGACCATAAAATAAAAATGTTATTTTGTTTTAAACAAATTTTCCAAATATCTTATATTTCCAAATAAAACCTACTGATTTGGTTTTGAAAATATTTGGATTTCAAATGGAGATTTTATTAAATAAATCAAACCCTATTTAATTAAATAACTAAAGGTCCATTTTATTTAATTAATGAATGGATCCTAAAAAGAATAAAAATATTATTTTATTTTGGGATTTGGTTTATGTTGATAAACAGAACCAAAAACTCATTACTAGTGTGGTGAATTGTTTGAATTGTTTGAATGTTTGAATAGTTGGTTGAAATTCAAAACAGAAATTTGAATTAGAAAAAGAAAAAGCAAACATGAAGAAAAAATAGAAACTGGCCGACCCAACCCAGCAGCCCAACTGAGCCCAGTACCAGCCCAGTCTTTCTCCCCCTCCACGAAACGTTTTTCACTTAAAGCCGCACCCACAGAGACACCGACTCGTGGACCTCATTTCCTCTTCCTTCTCTCACTGCCAGAGGACCCCACCACCACGTCCCCCTTCTTCCCCACCCGCGGACTACGCCTCCCCCTTGCCGGCCGTTGCAGGCAAATTAAACCCGACGTAATTCGCGTTAACCACGCCGTTAATCAGCCCCTTGACCAAGCAAGTTAAAGCGCCTACCCGTCCTCTCCGCTTCCCCTATGTCGCCACTCCCTCTGTTCCGACGACACTCCGGTGCCGATTCCGGCGACTCAACACCACCCCGTGCCTCCCTGAGCACACTAGGAGATTCCCCACCTCCTGACGCATCTGTCCGTGCCCCTCGTTTGACCACGGGCGTCCCTGAGCGTCGACTCTGGCCGAGCTCTGAGCGCCGCCGTCTGTCTTCAACTGCGACGACAACTCCCAGGTAAACCAAACCGCCCCGCGCCTCCTCGTTCACGCTCCCTCACTCGTCTCGACCATGCGCATCTAACCGCGTCTTCGTCTTGTCTTGGGGTGAACCATAGCACCGTCCCCGAGCACAACCAGAGCCGCCTGACGCCAGGAGCAACTCTGGCGAGCGATTACCGCCACGACAGAGCGCCCCTTGACCCAAGGAGACCACGTCGAGCTTCCTCAGGCCCTTGCGAACGTGGTGAGCACCTTCCCCTTCTCCCTCGCTTCCTGTTTTTCCAGCACCGCCACCGCCTGGCCGTGTGCCGCTGCTAGCCACCGTCGGCGCCGCTCACTTTTGGTCAAACATGCTAGCACCGTAGGATCGAGATCTGACGCTCACGATAGAATCACTTAACCGCGAAAGGGTACGCTCTCTGGACCACACGATCTAATTGGATCCAACGCACCGCAGAGCCGATCCGTTCGAACCGGTATCGTCCAATGATAAAGTTACGCGTGGCCAGACTTTGGTTAGAACTGATTTTTGAAATCAGATTAGATTGTGATTTTCAAACCATTGTAACTTTTGATCCACACGTCCAAAAATTGAAAATTTGGTATCATTGGAATCAGTGGAACAAGCCCTAGCCAACCATGCCATTGGTTTAGTAAATAGTATCTTTTAGCTTGTTGGTTTTTGCAGAAACTTTTGATTGCTTGTTAAGGATGTAAAATTGTTTAAAAATGAATTTGGGATTAAAATCTTTTGCAATTGGATTGCTTTGAACCTACTTACCATAGGAAACACTTTGTGGACTCAAGAATGTATTTGCTGAAACAAAATAATGATTCTTTGATTTAAAACCATTTCTAGTCAAATAGAAATGTGGTTTATTTATTAAAAATGGTTTTGGAAGAAAACCTTTGGAAAATGTTTTGCTTTAAACTCTCTGACCCTAAAAACAAGGTTTTGTGGTTTGAAAATATATTTGGTGAACCCTATAGATTAATGCCTTAGTAAAAATATTTCTACACCACATAAAATGATACTTTGTTTTGAAAATGGTTTTGTAGTGAAACCTTTTGCAAATGACTTTGCCACTTTACAAAATGACCAATAGGTGTTATCAAATGTTTATGACCCATTAGGAACCACTTTTTCAAACAAAACAAAGCTTGGCATGCTTGCATGCATTACTTTGACTTTGTCATTTTATGTGTTGTTTTGCTTGATTGGTAGATTGAGTTTGTGCCTTGCTTGATTGATTTGTAGTGACTTGAAGAGTGTGATTGTTGCAAGGACAAGGAGTGAACCCATACTCTACCAAAAAGGAAAGTGATGCTTCATACTTTTGTCCCATTACTTTCACTATGCATTAGTGATTTTGCTAAGTAAAACTTGCATGGATTTTTCTAAGTATAAACCTTGCTATAAGAAAACCGAGTAGATGAAACCTTAGTGGAAATCTTCCTAAGTTAAGATTCCTATTACTATCAAGCTTATCCTAGCTAATAGAAAACATGGGTGGTATATATATTCACACTATGGAAATTTTCTAAGTCTGAGGACTTGTGATTTTGTTTAATAAAACAACTAAGTTAATGAATCACCTGAGTGGACTGGTAATTGCATGGTGGTTTTGGTTGAGTGGTTACACAAGGCCAGGGGACTGTTGAACCTTGTGTATCTCACTTGTGGATTGCCACCCAGGAACAAAGAGATTTGAGATGTCAAATGTTGAGAAGCTTCAAGTGCAACCACTTGGCAATATGGGCTCTGCCATGATCATATAGGTTGCAAGAACTTAGCCATATGGACAGTGGGTGGTAGTGTTTGATAGGTTGGAGCGCGTCCATTTTGGTCTAAGGGAAGGCTTCTGAAAGATCTTGCCTTGGGAAACCAAGTCTTGTGGGGAAAGTGCACCACCTATACAGAGTGTAAAATCTAAGTACTTAGCCATGTCCCTGGTAAAGGACAATTTGAGCATCAAGACATGGAAGCAATCAAGAATCTCATCATTCAAATTTCTAAAGTTAAAATCTTGTGGTTTGAACAAGGGTTATTTGAAATCTTCAATCTTTGATTGAGAGAAGCCTTGGAAAAGATTTTGTCAAAACAAAAACTTAGTATTTTCAAAATGATAAGGAAAATCTATTTTGAGCAATGCAAGCCTCAACTCCACTTAGCCAAATGCATATAGATGATAGACTCCACTATACTACCATAGTATCACTTGCCAATACAATTCAAATGTATTGACCCTTTTGTGGCTATAACTTGTATGTTGCAGGTTTGATTGTTTTTAGTGAAGATTGATTGTTTAGGATTACAAAGTCTACAACCAACATCTGCCTGTGGCACTTTGAAGATGAAGGACCCCATGACTATAGTTATTCCGCTGCAATGTAATGTAATAGCCAAATGAGCTATGAAAGATGTAATAAAATTATGCTGTTCCTGGTTATAAAGTTATATTATGACCTTTGTTTCTTGATATTACATCTTAACTGTGGATGCTAGCTATTGATCCAGGGACTAGCATTGTAAACACAGGGGACTCCACCTTATGTTGTTTAAAGGTTGGGACACTCCCTCTACAATCTGCATGACAGAGAAAGTCACAAAAAACTAGAGTGGAATTACGTAACCAAGAGGCTTGTACAATCTCTCGTACCGACACATGCAAAAGATACTAGTAGTACTAGTACTCCGTAGAACAATCCAAAGTTTCGATCTTTTGGTGACTGTTTGGATAGTAGTAGTAGTAGTAGTACAATGTGAGATCTAGGTAGATGGCTTAATAGGATTGAGAGGATACTCATACCAACAAGTTACAACTTCTTTTCCGGAAGCTCATCCAAAAAGAACTCTGATATTAAGCGTGCTTGTTCTAGAGAAATTTGAGGATGGGTGATCGACCGAGAAGTGGGTACCGAGTGTGCACGAGTGAGGACAAAGTGTGCATAAAAGACTAGTGTTGGTATGTGAGGCTAGTCTAGAGAACCTATTAAGCTGCCAGGAGTGACAACCCCGGGGCCAAGATGGAATGGGGTGCTACATATAGTACTATTAGTAGTCACATTAAATATACTTAGGGCTTGACACCTAATCATCACAAACAGTCATGAAAAGGTCGAACGACAAATTTAAAGAGAACTTAGGACTTCTTTAGATCATAGGATTTCAAAACACATGAATTTAACAGAGTCACATGTAAAACAGAGGATTGCAAAATAGAGGAAATCTGCAAGCTTGAAACACACGAAACACACCGTAAAATTGCCCCAATCCTACACAAATGAGTGTAAAAAAGTGGATGTTGAAATTCCTATGGGATTATGTAATATCCCAAAAATATTGATAAAGGGTTATCAAATTCCAATCACCAAAATTAGGGTTAACAAAAACTTTTGTTAATTAAATCATATGAATGCATGTGTATATGTGATGAGTGTATGAATGCATGAATGGACTTGTTTGATTGTTGTGAATAGCAAGGAATGGTTTAAAGATGAAAACAACATCATCTAAATCATTTCCAAGCAGAAACAAATCAAGATAAATTCAAAAACAAACCAAATAAGCACATGGTCATTTTTGCCAATCTTGCTCACTAGGCCACTTTGAGTGTTTCTAGTCCAAGATTTCAAACAGAAACTATTCCAATTATTTTCACCCCATGCTAGACCAAGTAAAAGATAACCAAAGCCCACCTTTCAAACTTACATAAACATTTGGTAACTTAATTCAAATGACAATTCAAAATTGAATCTTTAACATATGTGAAGATCACCAATTCTCAACAACCAACCAAACCAGTGCACCTTGACCTTTCCAAATAACCATAGACTACCTAGTATGTAACTAGTACACCCACCAAGTTTGAACCAAAAATTCAAATTTAAATCTCTTTCGGCCATTTCATCAAACACCTTGCAAAAACAAATCAAACAAAACACAAAACACTATAGTGAGCATTGTTCGGGCCTAACTTGTTCCCTCTCTAGCTCACAGCACACTCTTAGTAGATCATCTAGTTCATTTAACAAGCTTTAGATCACTGTAAACTGGGAAAGGTCATCAATGTTGAGCATGCCCGAGCTCAACTTACCATCCCATGGTCGACAGCGAGCTAGGAGCAGCTCTAGCGTCGCCAACCTTGTCTGGGACACTAACGACCGTCCATCGCCACACCCTGTCCAACGCCAACTGTTATGGGGTAACCCCTTGGGGTGGCCCGATCTTTCACGAATCTCCGCGGGAATCGAGGGGAAAGCGGTGGAATGAGGAAAGAGGATGAAATCCACGAACACACGCACACGAAGAACCCGATGAACTCACGCACACAAAACATGATACACGCCGATAACTCACGCCGGTGGCAACCGGTCCAACATAATCACTAGGATCGGTGTTGGGCGAAGCTCTCTCTCCACGGCCAACAACGGGGCCGAGGTGCTTGGTGAGATCTTGACTACTTGGGGACGAGAAACCGAGATCCCAAGGCCTTGTACAACTTGAACGCACTAGGCAAGATCCAAGAGGTTGTGGATAATAGGGTACCCCTTGGTAGGGGCATGAGACCAATAGATGAAAGATCCTCAAAGGGGTGTCCTCAATCTATTATTATCCAAGTCTAGGGTTTACATATGAGGGGTGGGGCTTTATATAGGCCAACCACTTAAACATGGGTAGTTCTGGAATAAAACTGGAAGTTTGGGCGAAACTGGGGGTTACATGGGCCAGGCCCAAAAGGCCTTGACATGCCTGGCATCGAGCAGGCCGGAGACTCCGGTGTTGGGTCTGGAGACTCCGGTCTGGGCCGGAGACTCCGGTCAATCTCCGGACCCGTCTCCGGAGGGGGCTTCTGGCTGTCCCGGGCTTGGTTCCTGGGGCCGGACCGGAGGGAGGTCCAGAGACTCCGGTGTAGGGGACCGGAGACTCCGGTCTACACCGGAGACTCCGGTGTGCAGAGCTCCAGCAGCTTCTTCTCCTGGTCCTTCTTCCTTGGGGGCTTGGTGTGGTGATGTTGCTTCATAGCTGAGGATACATAACGTAGTTGCATGAAGTAGCAAGCCATCCAAAGGTAGACCAAAATCACATGAGGAAAGGAGCGAGTTAACCTTGGCTTGTAGGAGCTTGGCTCGGGCGCGAGTCATTGGTCCACTTGGGGGACTAGGTGTTGTAGATGGAGGTGCGTCCGTAGGAGAGGTCCTTGACATTGAATGTCGGGCTCACAAGATACTTGGATGTTGGGATATCGATGATGTAGGCGTTGTTGTTGATCCTCTTTAGTACTTTGAACGGTCCATCACCTCTTGGCTTGAGTTTGGAGTCGCTGTCCTTGGGGAAGCGGTCTTTACTCAAGTGTATCCACACAAGGTCGCCTTCTTCGAAGATCATCTCTTTCTTGTTCTTGTTTAGCCTTGATGCTTGGCGAAGGAGCTGTTTCTCGATCGTAGCTCTTGTGTCTTCATGGAGTTTCTTCATTGTTTGGGCACACTTGACCACGTCCATATTGGCACGTTCATGAAGCGGAAGTGGAAGGATATCGAGCGCGGTGAGTGGCTCGAAGCCATAGACGATCATGAACGGGCTCCTCATGGTGGTGGAGCGCTTGGCGCAGTTGTAGGCAAACTCGGCGTGTGGAATACATTCCTCCTAGTCTTTAAGGTTCTTCTTTATCAACACACGTAGGAGTGTGCCAAGGCTTCGATTGACGACCTCGGTTTGTCCATCGTTTTGAGGATGCGAGGCGGACGAGAAGAGGAGTTTGATGCTGAGCTTGGCCATTAGTGTCTTCCAGAAGTAGCTCATGAATTTGACATCGCGGTCGGAGACGATTGTTCTTGGTACACCGTGTAGCCAAATTATTTCCCTGAAAAACAAATTTGCTACATGTGAAGCATCATCTGTCTTATGGCACGGAATGAAGTGTGCCATTTTGGAAAAACGACCCACTACCACAAATATAGAATCATGTCCATGTTTAGATCTAGTAAATCCTAACACAAAGTCCATGCTAATGTCCGACCAAAGTGCGTGAGGAATAGGCAATGACATATAAAGACCAAAGGGGTTAGACTTAGACTTAGCTTGGATACATGAAGTGCATCGTTGGACGTGGTGCTCCACGTCGCGCTTCATCTTTGGCCAAAAGTAGTGAGTGGATAGCATGTCATACGTCTTGTCACGGACAAAGTGACCCATAAGGCCTCCACCATGGGACTCTTGAAGAAGCAAAATTTGGAGAGACGACTTCGGAATGCAAAGCTTGTTTTGTTTGAAAAGGAAACCCTTATTCAAATAGAAATCATCAATCCCTTTTTCTAGTGAACATCTTGCAAAAAATGGTCCAAAGAAAGGGTCGGACACGTACAAAGATTTGATGTCATCAAGACCCAAGACATTTACTTCGAGTCGCGTCAGAAGGTTTGTGTTTTTTCGAGACAAAGCGTCCGCTACCATAGTTTCTTTGCCCTTCTTGTACTTTACAATGTAAGGAAACGATTCCATGAACTCAACCCATTTGGCGTGCCTTTTACTCAAATTGGCTTGGCCCTTAAGATATTTCAATGACTCATGGTCGGAATGAATGATAAATTCTTTGGGCCAAAGGTAGTGTTGCCACACTTGAAGGACACGAACCAAGGCAAAAAGCTCTTTGTCATAAATGGGATAGTTAAGGCGTGCGCCATCGAGTTTCTCACTATGGTATGCAATAGGACGCCCATTTTGCATAAGGACGCCTCCAATGCTAATTCCACTAGCGTCACATTCAATCTCAAAGGTTTTTGTGAAATCCGGTAATGCAAGAAGTGGTGCTTCGGTGAGCCTCTTTTTGAGCTCATCAAAAGCCTTTTGTTGTGCTTTTCCCCAAACGAACATGACATTTTTCTTGGTCAATTCGTTGAGGGGGCAAGCAATGGTGGAAAAGTCTTTCACAAAGCGACGGTAAAAGCCAGCCAACCCATGAAAACTACGAAGTTCACTAACATTGGTAGGTATGGGCCAATCTCGTATGTCCTTAACTTTTGATACATCAACTTCAATGCCATTAGAAGACACAACAAAACCAAGGAAAATCAGTTTGTCTTTTGCAAAAGTGCACTTTGGGAGATTAGCATAAAGCTTTTCATGACGAAGGATTTGAAGGACCTCCTTAACATGAGTAACATGCTCCTATAGTGACTTGCTATAGACAAGGATGTAATCAAAGTAAACAACGACACTCTTCCCAATGAGAGATCTCAAAATATGGTTCATGAGGCGCATGAAGGTAGATGGGGCATTTGATAAGCCAAAAGGCATAACCAACCATTCATAGAGACCAAGCTTGGTCTTGAAGGCGGTTTTCCACTCATCACCCTCGGCCATGCGAATTTGATGGTAACCACTACGAAGATCAATTTTTGAAAATATAGTGGCTCCACATAACTCATCAAGCATGTCATCAAGACGCGGTATAGGATGTCGATAACGCACGGTGATAGCATTGAATGGACGGCAGTCCATGCATAACCGCAACGTATCATCCGTTTTTGGAACTAGAATCACGGGGACCGCGCTTGGCCTAGTGCTTACTTGGATCAAACCTTTGGAGACGAGTTGGTTGATTTGTTGTTCTATCTCCTTCATCTCTTCCGGGTTTGTGCGATACGCGGCGCGGTTTGGGAGTGGAGCGCCGGGTATGAGGTCGATGCGGTGCTCGATTCCAGGAAGAGGAGGTAGGCCATGAGGAAGCTCTTCGGGAAATAAATCTTGGAATTCCTGCAGGATAGCCATCAAAGGAGGAACATTTGTCAAGTCATTAGTTCCTTGCGCTAGTCCCTTACATACAAGGACATAGTGCAAGATGGATGGGTTGTTCCGCACTTCTCTCATCTCACTTTTGGTGGCAAGAAGAACACTCTTAGTTTTTCCACTCGAGTTTGGCTTGTGGCACTCACTCACTATAGTGTGGTTCTCTCGCTCACCACTCTTCTCACAAGGTGTTTTTGTGTATTGCGCCCTCGCTAAAGCCTTTGCATTGTCCGCAATTATTTGGCTAGGAGTCATTGGTTGCAAAACACAAGTTTTTTCAAGCCATTTGAAGGTGTAAGTGTTTGAGTGACCATCATGCAAAGCACGCTTGTCATATTGCCACGGCCTTCCTAGCAACATATGGAAAACCGTCATGGGGACCATGTCACATTCCACCATGTCTTTGTATGGTCCAATTGAGAACGTTACCGATACGGTGTGCTTGATCTTGACGGACCCTTGGTCACTTAGCCATCGTATATGGTAGGGGTGCTTATGCGGATGGAGGGTGAGGTTGAGTTTCTCACACAATTCCGTACTTGCAAGATTGTGGCAACTCCCTCCATCGATGACAACTTTGATGGACTTCCCATTGATACTGGCACGAGTTTGGAAGATGTTTGATCGTTGGTCTTCATTCTCATTGACTTGAGTAGTTAAGACCCTTGTGACCACAAGCGATGGACTTGCGTCATGCTCACACACAAGTAGTTCTTGGTCCTCTTCCAAATGTTGCCTTGCCATGGCTTCCTTGACCCTTGCATCAAACTCATCTTCACTCAAGTATTCTTCATCGCCGTTGTCATGGATGAACAAAACTTTCTTGTTCCCACATGCGACCGACTTGTGTCCTTTGCCTCCACACTTGTAGCACTCACCATTGAATGGTTGTTCATCTCTTGTGTATTTGCCACTTGGGGGCGGTTTTCCTTGAGGAAGTGTTGGCTTGAAGGGAAGCTTGGTGGTATTTGATGAGCTTCCACTTGGTGTTGTCGGAGTAGTGGTTGGGGCTTGCTTGTATGTGAAGTATGTCTTTGGCTTGTTGTACTCGATGTCCTCTTGCACTTGACACTCGGCCTTCGATGCGATGTGCATAAGCTCAACCATGTTGTTGTACTTTTGGAACTCGGTGATGCGCTTGATTGGATGGTTCAAGCCATTGAGGAAACGTTCCATTGTTTGTTCATCCCGCTCTTCAATGTTGGCACGGATCATGTTGAGCTCCATTTGCTTGAAGTACTCTTCCACGGTCTTTGTACTTGACTAAGTGTTTGAAGCTTGTTGAAAAGGTCACGCGTGTAGTGCGAAGGAACAAAGCGGGATCTATGAGCCTTCATATCTTGCCAAGTTGAGATTGGGGGATCTTCTTTTGATTCACGAGCGAGTTGGACTTGTTCCCACCAAAGGTTGGCATACTCATCAAACTCGAGGGATGCCATGGCCATCATCTTCTCATTGCTATAGTTGTGCATGCGGAAGATCTTGTCAACCTTGAGTTCCCACGAGAGGTATTCTTCGGGTTCACTGGAACCGGTGAACTTGGGCATGGTGAACTTGAGCTTGCCGAAAGTTTCTTCTTCATTGCGGTTCCGGTGGCGACGGTTGCCATGATTTTGGAGGCCATCTTCATCATCAGAGCTCCCATGTCTTGCTTGGTGATGGTGGCGTTGGTCTTGCGGTTGTTGAGGTGCCACGTTTGGTGGTGGAACTTGGTTTTGACGACGAGCTTGGGGAGCTAGCTCGTGTTGTTGGCGCGGTTGAGTGAGAGGAGGAGGTTGTTGATCCTCACGACGAGCTTGGGGAGCTTGCTCTTGTTCCTGTCGTGGTTGATGCCGAGGAGCATTGTCTTGCGCCATGTGGCGAGGAGGACGTCGATCCGCATGCGCAATGGGCTGCTCTCTTTCTTCTTGATGTGGAGGAGGCTCGTCATGATGATCATGTTGTCGACGTTGACGTTCATTCCGATGATGACGCCTTGGTGGATCTTCGAGTGCTTCACGCCGACGGCGAACTTGTTCTTCTACTTCGGATGCTTCACTTCTTGTTGAAAGAACATGTCGATGGAGATGGGCTTGGTGGTACATGTGAGGTTGCTCTTGTTGAATCACAAGTGCCCTTGGTTGTGGCCGGTCCGCTTCACGTCTTGGAGGTCTTGCGGAGAGGTCACCATCATAGCTTGACGTTGCGGCGTGTCGCGGAGATGGTACCGCTTGAGAAGAGCTCATGGATTGAAGGACGGGTCCATCCTGGTGCCTTGAAGCGTGACGGCGAGGCGCACTTGATTCACTTGAGGAGTGCCGTGATGATCTTGAGTTTCGCGAGCATGGCCTTGCTAACCCATCAATGAGGCGTTGAAGCTTCTCATCCGTTGAGGCGAGGGCGCGACCAAGAGCTTCATTTTGATGACCGAGGTTGTGTTGCATGGCATGCATTTGGCCTCGGACTTCTTCGAAGCGGTTGTCGATGTTCTTGAACTCCACTCGGGCTTCACTAAATTGTTCATCTTGGCGCCGCTCAAGGGCTTCACAATGGTAGTTCAATTCTCCTTGGACCTTCTAATGGTCCCATCTTGTCATGTATTGTGTGTCGTCCTCCGGAGGTGGTGGTGGTTGGGACGGCTCGCCATTCCTGTCCATGATGCAAAGCCGACAAGGGTTGTATATGGAGAATAAGGGTGCGTAGAGTTAGCCTTTTACCTCACCTTGGAGATTATAGCAAACCAATTGCCACACAAAGGAGCGAACAGCGTGCAAAGTGAAATTGCAAAGAAACTCACACACAACTAAGCTACAACTCTCAAAAGCTTTTGGTGGATGGGTAGGATTGTGGAAAAGCCAAAGACCCAATCGAACGCAAATGATAGTCAAAAGTGGAGAAGATCCAACAAACTCAAGTCAAAAGGAAATGGTCAACTCAAAAGGTGACGAGAACCTACGACTACACACACACGTGGAGAAAAATGGGGTTAGCACGACTATGAAAGTGAGCACGAAATGGCCTAACGAAGACTACGCTCGGTTGTCGTGCCAACTCAAGGAGAGACCACAACTCGTTTGCCAAAAGAGGGTAAGCAACGGATTTTTGCACTTGCCTTGGCGCGCTTTTTCTTCTCTCTTTTGCTTACAAGCTTGATGCTCTCTTTGTATTGGGAGATTATGTATCTTTCTATTTTTCTTTTTCTTTTCCTCTCACTTTTTTTTTGATTCTTTTTTCTTTTTCTCCCTTTCTATGCTACTATGTTAACTTTTGTATTTGCCCGCACACTCACACTTTCCAATGGCAAGTGCACAATGCTTAGACAAACACAAAATGAGTTGCTCTCATAGGATAGGTACACACAAAGGAAGATATGGCTACAAGGGTTGACACAAGTTATACCTTAGTTGTTGATGGTGATCTTGTGTCGATGGAGCGGGGAAGCGTTTGAGGTCCGTGGTGTCGAAGAGCGCGGCGATGTTGCGGAAGCTATCTGTTAGTTGTAGACACGCACACGGAACACAAACAACAAACAGACAGATTAGCTAATGCAGAAAAGAGGCAAAATGGTAAAACTGGCGTCCAGGGCCAGAGACTCCGGTCTGGGCCGAGACTCCGGTGTAGGCCGGAGACTCCGGTGCACAGGGCCGGAGACTCCAGTGTGGAAGATCTGCTCGTGTTCTTGAGCGGAAATTCACGCCTAGAGTCCTCAAATCCGCGAAAATTTGGCCAAAATTGGGCTGGGAAACGCAGGCAAAAGTTGGACCAACACCTTAGACAAGATTTGGTTCGATCAAAACCACAAATAACACTCCAAAAAGATAGATCGATCCAAAGGCAAATTGGGGCTGTTTTTTGGGAAATTTTCGAATTTATGGTGGATAGAAGAAAAATTGAGGGGAAATTCGTGATCAACCTTGCTCTTGATACCAATATGTTATGGGGTAACCCCTTGGGGTGGCCCGATCTTTCACGAATCTCCGCGGGAATCGAGGGGAAAGCGGTGGAATGGGGAAAGAAGATGAAATCCACGAACACACGCACACGAAGAACCCGATGAACTCACACACACAAAACACGATACATGCCGATAACTCACGCCGGTGGCAACCGGTCCAACATAATCACTAGGATTGGTGTTGGGCGAAGCTCTCTCTCCACTGCCAACAATGGGGGCGAGGTGCTTGGTGAGATCTTGACTACTTGGGGACGAGAAACCGAGATCCCATGGCCTTGTACAACTTGAACGCACTAGGCAAGATCCAAGAGGTTGTGGATAATAGGGTACCCCTTGGTAGGGGCATGAGACCAATAGATGAAAGATCCTCAAAGGGGTGTCCTCAATCTATTATTATCCAAGTCTAGGGTTTACATATGAGGGGTGGGGCTTTATATAGGCCAACCACTTAAACATGGGTAGTTATGGAATAAAACTGGAAGTTCGGGCGAAACTGGGGGTTACATGGGCCTGGCCCAAAAGGCCTTGACATGCCTGGCATCGAGCAGGCCGGAGACTCCGGTGTTGGGTCCGGAGACTCCGGTCTGGGCCGGAGACTCCGGTCAATCTCCGGACCCGTCTTCGGAGGGGGCTTCTGGCTGTCCTGGGCTTGGTTCCTGGGGCCGGACCAGAGGTAGGTCTGGAGACTCCGGTGTAGGGGACCAGAGACTCCGGTCTACACCAGAGACTCCGGTGTGCAGAGCTCCAGCAGCTTCTTCTCCTGGTCCTTCTTCCTTGGGGGCTTGGTGTGGTGATGTTGCTTCATAGCTGAGGATACAAAACTTAGTTGCATGAAGTAGCAAGCCATCCAAAGGTAGACCAAAATCACATGAGGAAAGGAGCGAGTTAACCTTGTCTTGTAGGAGCTTGGCTCGGGCGCGAGTCATTGGTCCACTTGGGGGACTAGGTGTTGTAGATGGAGGTGCGTCCGTAGGACGGGCTGCATCACCAACGCACTGCCAGCCCCTGGACCACTCAGCCCGAGAGTGCCCATCTTCTTTGTGAGCATGCCGAGAGAGCGCCAGAGTGCCGCACCCGACACGCGAGCATAGACGGCGCGCCGCCCTCGCCGCTTGCGTGCATGATCACCACCGTCCCAGGAACCGCCAGGACATGGCCGTTCGTCACCGCGCGACCAGGAGAGCCCGTGCGCCATTAAACTTTCTGTCGGACCCGTCTAGAGCGTCGCAACGCTCCGAACGCATTGCACTGCCCATGCCTCGAGACTATGCCGTTGATCTTCGCCATGGATCACATCACTGCCCCTACCATCGCCCATGCCATTATCCCACTGTGATGACGACCACGACGAGCTCAGCCTGCGCCCTTCGGTCCCCTCGCTGCACAATAAATAGAGGCCACCCCCGTTCGATTTATTCACACAAACACACTCCCCTCTCTCTCAGAACCACCCCGGAGCAAGGCGAGCAACAGGTCGCCAGAATTTTGCCAGAGTTTGCCACGGAGGAGAAGAGGAGCCAACGATTGGAGCCGCCCCAGGAGAAGCCACCGGTACCAGGAGGTTCGCCGTCATCGACTTCGTCATTCGCCCCCATCGCCGACCCTCGCCTGAGCCCCGGTGAGCCTCACACGACCCCCACTGGCCGCGCTAGGGTTCTATCTCGCCGACGTTGCCCGACGGAGACGATAAGTCACAGCCGTTCGATTAGATGTTGATCGTGTGGTTTAGATTGCCCCGTACCGCTTCGCACCCCCTATCTCGCTGACTCGTGGGGACAGCCACTTAAACTCACCCGTGTGCACGCTGTGCACCGTGGGCCGGGCCTGTTAACCTCCCGTGTGACCCAGTAGTTTGAATTTAGGTTTTTCCATTTAGCTTCAAACTTAGTTCAATACCTAGATTCAAAAATCAACCCAGGCCGATTCACTGAACCAAATTGCATGAAACCAATTTTGTTAGAAAGTTACTGGAATTCTTAATCCAAGCCCGTTGGATTCAAACCATTTAGAATTGTAGATCACCTATATTAAAAATAACAAGACAGAAGCTTTTCTGCATTCAAATATTTTTCAAAATTCAACCACAAAAGATTTTGAGTTGATTCCAACTCTCAAAAATCACATTTAACAAGACCTTTCTAAATATATAAAAATATATAGGTTTACTTGCAGAAAGAATGGAGAAGTAATAAAAGAATGCCTTATAGGCAATTCTAGTCACTTTATTTAATTATTATAAAAGGGTTAAACCTTATTAATTTGTGACACCACTTTAAATCCCATCCCAAGTACTGAAATATGTGGTGATGACATGTGTCAACATGATCCCATGTTTTAGTTAGAGAATATAAATCTTATGTAGTTTTTCAATGAGTAGAAATTACTTTTCCAAAATAAAATAAATAAGACAAGTGCTTGGATGATTGTAATGTTTGTGATGATGCTAGATCATCTAGTCAAAACCTTGGTGTGATAAATAAAAGTAGTTAAGTATTGTTTGGTGATTGTGTACCTCGTATTTATTTATAGACGCTAGTACCGACCAAGGATACGAGGAGGAAGGAGAATACTACGAGGAAGAAGCCAAGGAGAACTTCAACCACTGCTCTTCACAAGGCAAGCTTATACTACTATCTTTGCAAGCTACTATCTTAGCAAGCTACCTAAGCAAGCTAGAACTTTGCAAGTTAACCCTTGCATTATATCTATGCCCACTAGATGCATGAAACATGCATTAGTTCCACCACTTGATAACCAATCCTAGTTTTATTTGCAAGCTTAGTTATTTTATTTCTTTATCAAAGCTTTCTATTGGAGTTTAGTTAGTGACTTGTAGAATTTAGAAAGATATTTAAAGGTAGCATAAAGAGCCTAAAACTTGGCCTAAGTTAGATAAATCTTGATGTCACCCTGAGGCATGAGATTGAACTTAGATCATTCACCCTTGTTTACCACCCCTCATTAATGTTTACCCCCACTTATAGATGCTAGTGCTAAGCATAAAACTTTATCACTTTAGATGGGAATACTTGGTGAAAATGGTTATGAAAATGTAACATCCCAGCATTAGAGCTTAGAAATAAGGTGAACACAGATGTGTGCATTGCATTCATGCATAGAAAATCTGAATAATTTTCGCGCTTCTAAATAAAAACTTGACGAAGTGATTGAAACTTCTCTTAACTTGATGGAATTGAAGTAGATCATCAAGTTGACTGCGAAAAGTTTCAATATGATCTTTGCTAAAACCTTATTTTGGGTAACATGATTTGATCTAAGGGTAGATCAAATGTAATAGATGTTAAAACCCTAATACATTACTTAATGGTTATCTTTGATCCTTAAGTAATCATATCCTTGTATTCATTATAAATCACTCAGGAACACCAAGTTATAAATATAACACAAATAATAAGAATGTAACAACTATATCTTAATCTCGTCTACTTATACCATGAGTATCATGAAAATACCTAACTTTAACTCTCTAGTGAGATTGAGTAGGAAAGAAACCAAGTGAAGACCATTCATTATATATCTTTCTTTCCATATCAATCCTTATCATCTCTACTGAATCCTATCCTTATAATTGTTGTTCATCAATATTGAGTAATCAATTATTGATTCACCAATTCTTGACTTATCGATTCTTAAACTTAGAAACTCTTGTCCTTATTATAGCATTCACTTAAGGCTTATAAAGAAAGAAGTAAGAAGGGGTAAATAGTTATGCTAGTTTTAGATGTTATCTATAGGATGAGAGTGATGGAAGAGAATTAAATCAATATGGTAACAAAGAAGATTACAAGAATGCAGTCTAAAGATAGTTACCATGTGTAGTCCTATTGGATCAAGTAGGTATAGTCAATGAATTATATATCTTAATCCAATAGAGCTAGACATAAGATAATTAGAATACAACTATAGTGTTGTATTGAAGAAGACTTGTTCAGCCAACTAGAAACCTGAATCATAAAGGATCAAAGGATTATAATCACCATGCCTTATTCACCAATATTGAATGCTTATAACCTGTATAAGTGACATTGGTGGATAAAACATGATTGAACCACAGTATAGGTTTATTATCCTAGATTAGTCATTACAAGTCACATTAATATAATGTGAGGTCGAAATGTTAGATATTGGAGTTAAGAAGAGACAAGATAGTATGAATAAGATGATGCTAAAATAACATTGGATTATAGGAGTAGTATTTTCCTCTTTGGAAATACTAAGCACTTGAGGTGAAGTAGGATTTGATGTATACATCTATTGAAGTGATATTAGTGAAGGATGGTTAAGGAAGAGTATGATTGGAGTTAGAAGTAACCACTTGTTGGATTGGGGCATTATAAGCAATAGAGTAGTTGATATACCCAGGTATAGATATGAAAAGATTAGGAATAGCTTTTGAATCCAGCTCATTGGAATTACCAGAAGTGTTAGAAGAATAAAAGGTGGATAAGAAGTTTCTATAAAGCAAAGCTCATCATGTTAGTACATGATGATGGACATAGAGAAATAATATATCTAGGAAAGGAATTCCTTAATCAGAAGTCCAGAATTATGAAGTATAGAAGATAGGAATCCTTGGTAAACATTAAACCCTAAATCTAAGACCAAACCTAATATCCACTTTCTATGGTTGATCTACCATCTTATTTCCACAATGCTTCATAGGAATATTTTCCTATTACAAATCCCTTGAGCACATCTTTGTCATATTCAACCATCATCATCATAGGTGCTTATGGAACTATCTTTATTAATGGTTTCTCATAAGTTATCCTAGAAAAAAATTCCACTACTCTACTTTAAATGGTGATATTATTAAAATCACAAACATAAAGACAATAGGTTTAGCCATTAATATTTATTCACATCAACAAAAGAAAATAAGTATAGTAAGTACCTTAAACCCTAGGGTGAGTATTACGATTCAAAACTCTAAACTTATTAATAAGTTTTCTCATCACCATCTCATCAATATTCTAAATATAATTATAAGACAAAATCTTTAATTCATTTCTCTAACCACTCATTTCATATGAGCATGGAATAAGTGGGATACAATAATTATAAATCACCCTATGCTCTACTATAGGATTAAATACATAAAAATAAACCCTATTAATATTATTAAACATTTTAAAACTAAACTACTCCAAATAAAAGTGGAAACAATGTTACAGAAAAGTATATACATCAAGAAAATAATGAAACCATTTTTATAGGATTATAAACAAATCCTAAAACCCAAAACCCTAGATTCTATTTATTCCATTTAATATAATAACTCCTTATATGTTAATGATTAAGGGAATATAGAAGAGTAAATAAATAAAGTATATAATAATAATAATTCATACCAGAATATTAAAGTAAAAATTTCTAAAGAAAAAAAATTCTGGAAAAACTTAAAACAAAAGTGTGAATAATTCAAATCTGAAAAGAAAATGAAATACAAAGCAGAAAACATGAAAAAAATAAAAGAACGAGCTCAGTACAGAAAGTGGCCCACGGCCCAGTACCTCACCTTCCAACCGACGCTCGCGGGTGGCAGAAGAAACACTCCGCTCACTTCGCTGCAGCCTAGCAACGGCCCCGGCCCAAAATACATTTTCGTCCAGTCTATCTCCATCGTCCACCTCTGGCCACGCCGGAGGCATCTCGCTGGCAGCACTGCGACGCTCGCCGGCGTGGAGATGCTCGCCGCCCCCCCTAGTGCCTTAAGTGCGCCGTGCCACCCCTTGACAACCCTAGCTTCGCCTAATCTTCTTCCTCCTTCGTTTCCCCGTTCAACACCGAAACTGAGCTCCAAGTGCTCCGACGTTCCCGACTTTGCCGGCCGTCCTGCACCTCGCCGTGGTGTCTGGGAGCTCTGCCTCGTTCTTCTCCGTCGATTGCCCCGAAGCGTGCAAGCGCGCAAGGACTCCAATGCCGCAATCGGACCCTTGTTCCCCTCTTTTGGCCGTCGCGCTCGCCATCTATTCCGGCCACCTAGCTCCTCGACGACACCTTCGCCCGCTTCGTGGTGAGCTCCTGGTCCTTATGGACTTCCCCTCTACCTTCCTCTTTTCCTCCACTGAGCCCGTTGTAGGCCGGAGACTCCGGCGACCAAAAAATGGTGGTGCTGCCACCGTTGGGTTCCTGGCAATGCCCTCTCTCCGAAACACACGATCTCAGCCGCGCGCGCGAGCTGAATCCTTCGATCGGTAATCGATCTGGGAGGTTCCTGCTTGGACGATGTCACTCTGACATCATCACAACGTCATCCCCAGCCACGTCAGCGGGTTAGACTTAATCCACTGTTCGCATGGAGGGTGACGTGGTCACTGGCCCACTGTTCAGTGACCGTGGGTAGAACTAGTCTAGGTACATAATGTATTTTCTGTTTAGGAATTAAATAAACTCATATTAATTCCAAAATACAATAAAATGATTAAATCTTGTAAATTTAATATCTTTTGTTTTATAAATCAGGAAAATACATATAATATATGAAAATGTTTAGAAAAATAAAATCTACAACTTAAAACTATTATTAAATACTATTACAATAATTATTTAAATAAATATTATTTAATAAATACTTTACAAATTTTAATACTTTTATAATTAATATTTTAATAATGGTAAATGTTAAAAATATAAATAAAATACTAAAAATATTAGAAAAATAAGAATTAGAGTTTAAAACTATAATCATGCATTATTATTTCTCTTAATTAAATATTTATTATTCATTAAGTATTTATGAAGTAATAAACCTTATTAAAATCATATCTTATTATTTATAAATCACAAAAATAAAATGATCACAAAAATAATACCTACATGTTAAAAATATGATATTCCACTTTTGAGTTAAATAAAAAGTTAAACACTTTTATAACTTAAATTTAAAACCTATTTCTTTAGTTAATAATTCATAAAATGACAAATAAAAATTTGTTAATATTTCTTAAATTAACCAATTAAATGTAATACATAGTAGTAATCTTAAATACTAACATTATGAAGTCAAAATGATTTAACACCATTTAAATGCAATTTTTATTGAATGATCCTTCAATCATAAGTATAAATTATTTTATAAAAGGATTCTTATTTAATATAAAATCTCCAAGAATAACTGTAATAAGATAAAACCCATTCTTTATATTAACCATAAGTTTATAAACAAATCAAAACACTATAAGTGTGTTTATAAGTAGTGAATAATATTGTTTACTTATTCATAAACCTTAACCACACCCTTATAAGGGATAAATTCCTTTATACAATTATAATGTAAAGAAACCCTTACCAACTAAAAAATATACCATTCTTTTTTTGAGGGTAAAACAGTAGGGTAAAGCACCCCACTGCAATTTTTATAGATCATAGAGAGTTACAGAAAAAGTATTTACAAGTTCAGGCCACCTCAAAAGAGGGATAACATTCTAAGCTGCTATCTCCTATCTAAATTATTCTCAATCCAATCTTTGAGGCCCTGATAATTCTTTTTCTTAATTCTATACATGACCCATCTTAATTCCTGGGCAACAATAGCCCTCCATTCCTGAAGCGAAGCATGCTTGTTGTTGAAGATTTCATTGTTTCTACACATCCATATGCCTCAATAATACCATTCTTAAATAGCTTTAAAGGAACATTATAAAATGAACAAGGTATAAGTATAACAAACATTTCACCTAAAGTGCATCTATGTCTATAAAGTTAACTTAGTCTATAATACTTTAATTATAATACTAAAAACTTTATTATATACTTTATAGTTAACTTTGGTCTGTTGTAATTAAGTTATAAAGCATCTTAATACCAAATCAACCAAGTTAAAAACCAAGATAGATAAGTCTCAAATGCTACTAATTTCAGTATTCCAATAAAGGCAATTCTTTCTGACTTAAAGACTTTAACTAGAAAGAACACCTCATAAGATTAACTTAAAAGCTTAAATTCTTCTGCTTAATTGAGTAAGATTTTCTTCAAAAGTTATTCATTTTTCCACTTCAATCAACATATGTCAATTAATAGTAAACACCTTACTTTATACTTTACTAGTATAATAGGAGTGTTAATACTTAAATTCTTTACAAGTGACATTACTTGTAAAGTAAAACTTGAAGATAAAACAATTAAGATGTAAGCAACCTTGAGTAGCATTCCATACTATGTATTTTGTTGTTGTATAAATACATGTTGTTTTCCACACACTCACAAGCCTTAATAAGAAGCACATGTATAAAACTTAATCTAAAAGGGCAACATATTCCAAGGAAACCTTTTCCAGTATCCAAACCCTAGAACAACATTACCTCGGGATTCGCGTTTATCAACTTGCATTACATTACTTATGCATAAAAGCATCTTGCTTCTTTAAACATTAGTCCTTACCGGACCAATGATGCAGATTTCCGCTATTGGATCTTATAGTCTTGAAGACCGTGAGTGCATAATCTTGCAATCACAAAAGTCAAGTTCACACTTGCTCATGTCCTTTGATTATTTTTTGTAAAGTATTTTACAAATCCAGTGTTGTCATCACCTGCATTTGAAAAAGGACAGAAAACACTATTTTCATAATAATGTGATTATAGGTTATTTACCATGAGGTAATAACCTACTATAAGAGTTCCGGTGGTAAAGGAACATATTATCTAGGACTTAACAACCAATGTCGCCAGTGATTCTTGCGCCATATATTACGCGTTGACCATGAGATTTGGAATGGGACGAAGAAGTCAGCTGTATCTTTTCCCTCTCGCATGGAGCTGGATGTGCGGTCATGGCTGTTATCATTCGTAGCGTGCATATTATTTATGGTAATTCGTAGAGGATATGCAGCATATGGGTGGAAGCCCTCAACATCCCACGATAGTTCCGGCATCTGAACGGTCTGTACTGCCATTGCCGTAATTGAATAGATGTCATGGCGTACACCGAGGAGACATGCGGGGTCGCGGAGAAGGCAGTGATTGGCTTGGGTCTTAGTCTAGGCCTCACACCAAGGAAGTGTGAACGGGTTCGCGGCCCGGATGTGCAACAAAGCTAAGATCTCTCATGGGTAAAGTGACGCACCTCTGTAGAGTGTAAGAACTATAACTTGTTACTCCCTGTTCTGGGAAGGAGCTGTGAACGCGGCGGGAAAGGAACTCCATGAAATTTCTGGTAAACCCGTGAAGGCTGACGGACATAGTTTTCAGAATAAAAGCAACCTTTGAATAAATGTTTATGAAAACCTGCATGGCCTACGACCTATGGTCTGTGGCTGTAGATATAGTGCATCAAACACTCCTTTTCTAGTGAACATGTTGAGTACGCTCGTACTCAAAGTATCTTCTTAACCCTTGCTAGGTTCTAAAGCCAGTACAGACGATGTCTACGTCAAGTTATGCTCCAGGAATCATCATCAAAAGCTAAAGCTCTTCAATGAAGTCAAGAAAGTCAACATATACATCTACTCAGGTGAAGACTCAGTTGTTGATTAGATAAGAATATAATTTCTACCTTAGAACCTACTTCTGTAGAATATTGCAATAGTAGCAATGCAAGCCTAGTAGTTTAGCTATTAGTTTAATAGGTATGGTAGCTATGAGTTATTTATTCCTAATTCTTCTTTGTAAGAAGTATCTTTCTTTCTCTTTAACCTAGACTGTTCTCTGGATCTTGTGTAAAGAGTTGAGTTATAACCTATAGTCATGTCTTGGACCTGCTATGTTTTTGTTGTACTACTCTGAGGGATGTAATATTAGTGAACGGTGTTTCATTGGTGTTATGTCAACGACTATAGTGTACTACATCATGCAGTGGTATGCTGGGTCACCGCAGTTGGTATCAGAGCATATGCTTTGACCTTAGGAATAAACCTTTTAGGAAGATCTATAGGTTGGATAGTGACTATAGAAGCCATCTTATCTAAACCAAATATTCTTATGACTTGTGATGAGTATCCACTTGAGGATAATATGGTCACACCTATGTCATATGCTTAAGTCATTCTTTCTTAGGAGTAATTATTTATCTTTTCTTAAGTATAGTGCTTTTTAGTGTCCTCCGAGGAAGACATAAACCACCAAGAGACTGTAGGAAGGTGTAAGTTATCAATTGAAGTAGTCTTAATTAGCCTAATCCTAGAATTTAAGTAAGAACAGTAAAATCCTAGTGCCAGTTGATAACCAAAGACAACATGATGAATATAATTAGGATTAATGTTGCTGTAAAGAGTAGTAATCATGTGGGATTCACTTGAGAATTCTACGTGATAAAGTGAGACTATGTTAAGACTGAATGATAGAGTAATGTGAACAAAGCTATCAGAGTTAGATTAGTTCCTGAATCATGATAAATAGGTAAAACATCATAAGATCATGGTCAGATTAGCTCTAAAACCATGATGAGAGTATAAATATGATGAGTAATTAGTAAATTATCTTTAGATAGAGTAATAAGATAACTGGGTAGAATCAAGATTGAAGTCAAAGATGTCATAAAATAGTGATAACCTTCAATCTTAGGGGTTCAAAAGAATCTGATTAGTCACTTGGTGAGATCATGTGAGGTTGTTGGCTAATAAAGAAAGGTTGAATATAGTTAATCATTCCAAAGATGAGACCAAAGGTTAGTCAAAACTAAATTTGAGACCATTTTGCCTAAAAATTATCCTGTTGCACTTGAGCAATTTGGGTAAATTAAGAAACAAAGAATAGTTTGACCCTATGTGCTAAGTATCACAACGTAAACCTATATGAGGAGGTGTCATATACTACACAACTGATCCGGAATTCTAGAGATATTATACTCAACTACTATATTCTGGGCTTAGAATATTGTGTGTTATATGTACCATATTTGAATTTATTTGTTTTTTTATCTTCTTGATTGACTAGATCTATACATGAAGTTTGAATTAATGTGCAAATGCATGTTGCAACATCCAGATACTACTTGATGTTATAGACCTAGATAGTAATGGGAATTCGTGTAAGGGAGTGACGAGTTCCGAAGACCAAGATGAAGACCTACCTGAAGGATGAAGCAAATTATAAGTAGTATCAAAACAATTTGAAGGTTGAACCAATTTGATCATTGCTAAATAGCAATAAGAAGGAAGATTATTATAGAAAATACTTGGAGCAATAAGGAGTAATAAACTTAAAGTTCAATCAAAGTAGATAATTTTGCTAAGAAGTTAATAAAGTACTTGTACCAAGTTCATGCAAGCATCATGAATAAGTGCAAAGAAGAAGTTTTGAAATCCAAAATGGTATTCAAGCTCTGATAATTCAGAGAATGTTAAACGTATGTCGGAAACCGTAGGGTAATAATTACACCCTAAGATTATCCGCAGCTGGTATTTGATCCATAGCTAGTATGTGATCCACAGTTGGTATCTTGACCGTAGCCGGTGTTGGTTGACATGGTTAACCAGATCATCTCAAAAGTTGCATAAAGAGCTTGGCCTAATATAAGTAGGACACAAAGGGGTTTAAAAATTGAAAGCGACCGTCTTTCGAGACTCTTCGTGAAGTCAGGTGCATCAAAGCAAAAATATCCGAATAAGTAAGTAAGACAAATAATGCTGAAAGATTCACTTCGGAGATCCACAATTGTGTGGATACACCATACAATCTTTCATCAAACTCTAACCAGGTAGAGTATAAGATGGATAGAGACCAATATTCTACTTATAAAGCCAATAAATACTAAATAGGCAGTATGAAGACTATTAGTAAACCCTAAGGGGGAGAGTAAACATTATAAATGGAAGTTGAAGAAGTACTATAGGTGATAATGAAAGATTATCTAAAGCTTAATAAGGTAAAAACTTGAAGGTGATACAAGATTAAGCCTAACAGACTGCTTCTTGAAGAAACAATTCTTAAGTGGTCCTTAAGAGTGAATAATCATATCCAATTGGACAAGTATAGAGGAATAAGAAATTCCAATGGGTTTGGACTAAATGTGTTCAAAACCAATAGTTGGAAGAATGACCAGTACAACTCATACAATGACAAATCAAATATTAGTCTTTTGATCACACTATTCATTAGTAAAGTTTAAAACCTGTTTTAGTGAGACTTACATAATATAGTAAGGAGGTTCGATGATCAAGTAAAGAAGTTGGATTAGGATACTTAATCAGGGAAATCAACTAAAGCAGAGACCTCAATTTAAGGATTTTACAAGGACATATTCCTAAGGGAGTAAAGTAAAAGGAACTTTGGAGTATTGGAGATAACAAGTTAAAGATTGTCAAGTATAATAAGGATTCAAGGAAAAGATTTGGATATGGGTTATTACAATTATGTCCATTGAGATTAACATGGAGTGCGACATATCGTAATCATTGCAAGACAATCCCTCATTCTGAAATGAAAGATTGTGCGAACTTCAAGGACAAAGTTTATTTTAAGGGGGAGAGTCTGTATCATCCCAGCATTAGAGCTTAGAAATAAGCTGAACACAGAAGTGTGCATTGCATGCATAGAAAATCTGAATAATTTTCGCACTTTTAAATAAAAACTTGATGAAGTGATTGAAACTTACCTTAACTTGATGGAATTGAAGTAGATCATCAAGTTGACTGCGAAAAGTTTCAATATGATCTTTGCTAAAACCTTATTTTGGGTAACATGATTTGATCTAAGGGTAGATCAAATGTAATAGATGTTAAAACCCTAATACATTAATTAATGGTTATCTTTGATCCTTCAGTAATCATATCCTTGTATTCATTATAATCACTCAGGAACACCAAGTTATAAATATAACACAAAAAATAAGAATGTAACAACTATATCTTAATCTCGTCTACTTATACCATGAGTATCATGAAAATACCTAACTTTAACTCTCTAGTGAGATTGAGTAGGAAAGAAAGCAAGTCAAGACCATTCATTATATACCTTTCTTTCCATATCAATCCTTATCATCTCTACTGAATCCTATCCTTATAATTGATGTTCATCAATATTGAGTAATCAATTATTGATTCACCAATTCTTGACTTATCAATTCTTAAACTTATCAAATCTTGTCCTTATTATAGCATTCACTTAAGGCTTATAAAGAAAGAAGTAAGAAGGGGTAAATAGTTATGCTAGTTTTAGATGTTATCTATAGGATGAGAGTGATGGAAGAGAATTAAATCAATATGGTAACAAAGAAGATTACAAGAATGAAGTCTAAAGATAGTTACCATGTGTTGTCCTATTGGATCAAGTAGGTATAGTCAATGAATTATATCTCTTAATCCAATAGAGCTAGACATAAGATAATTAGAATACAACTGTAGTGTTGTATTGAAGAAGACTTGTTTAGCCAACTGGAAACCTGAATCATAAAGGATCAAAGGATTATAATGACCATGGGTTATTCACCAACTTATACCCTGTATAAGTGACATTGGTGGAAAAAACATGATTGAAACACAGTATAGGTTTATTATCCTAGATTAGTCATTACAAGTCACATTAATACAATGTGAGGTTGAAATGTTAGATATTGGAGTTCAGAAGAGACAAGATAGTTTGAACAAGATGATGCTAAAATAACATTGGATTATAGGAGTAGTATTTTACTCTTTGGAAATACTAAACACTTGAGGTGAAGGAGGATTTGATGTATACATCTATTGAAGTGATAATAGTGAAGGATGGTTATGGAAGAGTATGATTGGAGTTATAAGTAACCACTTGTTGGATTGGGGCATTATCAGCAATAGAGTAGTTGATATACCCAGGTATAGATATGAAAAGATTAGGAATTGCTTTTGAATCCAGCTCATTGGAATTACCAGAAGTGTTAGAAGAATAAAAGGTGGATAAGAAGTTTCTATAAAGCAAAGCTCATCATGTTAGTACATGATGATGGACATAGAGAAATAATATATCTAGGAAAGGAATTCCTTAACCAGAAGTCTAGAATTATGAAGTATAGAAGATAGGAATCCTTGGTAAACATTAAACCCTAAATCTAAGACCAAACCTAATATCCACTTTCTATGGTTGATCTACCATCTTGTTTCCACAATGCTTCATAGGAATATTTTCCTATAACAAATCCCTTGAGCACATCTTTGTCATATTGAACCATCATTATCATAGGTGCTTATGGAACTATCTTTATTAATGGTTTCTCATAAGTTATCCTAGAAAACAATTCCACTACTCTACTTTAAATGGTGATATTATTAAAATCACAAACATATAGACAATAGGTTTAGCCATTAATCTTTATTCACATGAACAAAAGAAAATAAGTATAGTAAGTACCTTAAACCCTAGTGTGAGTATTACAATTCAGAACTCTAAACTTATTAATAAATTTTCTCATCACCATCTCATCAATATTCTATATATAATTATAAGACAAAATCTTTAATTCATTTCTCTAACCACTCATTTCATATGAGCATGGAATAAGTGGGATACAATAATTATAAATCACCCTATGCTTTACTATAGGATTAAATACATAAAAATAAACCCTATGAATATTCTTAAACATTTTAAAACTCAACTACTCCAAATAAAAGTGGAAACAATGTTACAGAAAAGTATATACATCAAGAAAATAATGAAACCATTTTTATAGGATTATAAACAAATCCTAAAACCCAAAACCCTAGATTCTATTTATTCCATTTAATATAATAACTCCTTATATGTTAATGATTAAGGGAATGTAGAAGAGTAAATAAATAAAGTATATAATAATAATAATTCATACCAGAAGATTAAAGTAAAAATTTCTAAAGAAAAAACAATTCTGGAAAAACTTAAAACAAAAGTGTGAATAATTCAAATCTGAAAATAAAATAAAATACAAAGCAGAAAGCAGGAAAAAAATAAAAGAACGAGCAAAGTCCAGAAAGTGGCCCACGGCCCAGTACCTCACCTTCTAAACGATGCTCGCGGGTGGCAGCAGAAACACACCGCTCACTTTACTCCAGCCCAGCAATGGCCCAGGCCCAAAATACCTTATCATCCAGTCTATCTCCATCGTCCACCTCTGGCCACGCCGGAGGCAGCTCGCTGGCAGCACCGCGACGCTCGACGGCGTGGAGATGCACGCCGCCGCCCCGTAGTGCCTTAAGTGCGCCATGCCACTGAGCCCGTGCCGAGCATCTGTCATCCCTGTCGCCGTTCGCTGTCACTGGCCGCGCTCCGGCGACAAAAAAATGGTGGCACCGCCACCGTTGGGTTCCTGGCGATGCCCTCTCTACGAAACACACGATCACAGCCGTGCGCGCGAGCTGAATCCTTTGATCGGTAATCGATCTGGGAGGTTCCTGCTTGGATGATGCCACTCTGACATCATCACTGCGTCATCCCCAGCCACGTCAGCGGGTTAGACTTAGTCCACTGTTCGCGTGGAGGGTGACGTGGTCACTGGCCCACTGGCCAGAAAAATACATATAATATATGAAAATGTTTAGAAAAATAAAATCTACAACTTAAAACTATTTTTAAATATTATTATGATGATTATCTAAATAAATATTATTTAATAAATACTTTACAAAGTTTTAATACTTTGATAATTAATATTTTAATAATGGTAAATGCTAAAAATATAAATAAAATACTAAAAATATTAGAAAAATAATAATTAGTGTTTAAAACTATAATCATGCATTATTATTTCTCTTAATTAAATATTTATTAAGTATTTATGAAGTAATAAACCTTATTAAAATCATATCTTATTATTTATAAATCACAAAAATAAATGTAATATACCAAAATGATCACAAAAATAATACCTACATGTTAAAAATTTGATATTCCACTTTTGAGTTAACTAAAAAGTTAAACACTTTTATAACTTGAATTTAAAACCTATTTCTTTACTTAATAATTTATAAAATGATAAATAAAAATTTGTTAATATTTATTAAATTAACCAATTAAATCTAGTACATAGTAGTAATCTTAAATACTAACATTATGAAGTCAAAATGATTTAACACCATTTAAATAAAAATTTTATTGAATGATCCTTCAATCATAAGTATAAATTATTTTATAAAAGGATCCTTATTTAATATAAAATCTCTAAGAATAATTGTAATAAGATAAAACCCATTCTTTATATTAACCATAAGTTTATAAACAAATCAAAACACTATAAGTGAGTTCATAAGTAGTGAATAATATTGTTTACTTATTCATAAACCTTAACCACACCCTTATAAGAAGATAAATCCCTTTATACAATTAAAATATAAAGAAACCCTTACCAACTAAAAATAATACCATTCTTAAGTAGCTTTAAAGGAACATTATAAAATGAACAAGGTAAAAGTATAACAAACATTTCACCTAAAGTCCATCTATGTCTTTAAAGTTAACTTAGTCTATAATACTTTAATTATGATACTAAAAAAATTATTATATACTTTATAGTTAACTTTGGTATGTTGTAATTAAGTTATAAAGCATCTTAATACCATATCAACCCAGTTAAAAACCAAGATAGATAAGTCTCAAATGCTACTAATTTCAGTATTCCAATAAAGGCAATTCTTTCTGACTTAAAGAATTTAACTAGAAAGAACACCTCATAAGATTAACTTAAAAGCTTAAATGCTTCTGCTTAATTGAGTAAGATTTTCTTCAAAAGTTATTCATTTTGCCACTTCAATCAACATATGTCAATTAATAGTAAACACCTTACTTTATACTTTACTTGTATAATAGGAGTGTTAATACTTAAATTCTTTACAAGTGACTTTACTTGTAAAGTAAAACTTAAAGATAAAACAATTAAGATGTAAGAAACCTTGAGTAGCATTCCATACTATGTATTTTTTTGTTGTATAAATACATGTTGTTTTCCACACACTCACAAGCCTTGATAAGAAGCACATGTATAAAACTTAATCTAAAAGGGCAACATATTCCAAGGAAATCTTTTCCAGTATCCAAACCCTAGAACAACATTACCTCGGGATTCGCGTTTATCAACTCGAATTAGATTACTTATGCATAAAAGCATCTTGCTTCTTTAAACATTAGTCCTTACCGGACCAATGATGCAGATTTCCGCTATTGGATCTTATATTGTCTTGAAGACCGTGAGTGCATAATCTTGCAATCACAAAAGGCAAGTTCACACTTGCTCATGTCCTTTGATTATTTTCTGTAAAGTATTTTACAAATCCAGTGTTGTCATCACCTGCATTTGAAAAAGGACAGAAAACACTATTTTCATAATAATGTGATTATAGGTTATTTACCATGAGGTAATAACCTACTATAAGAGTTCCGGTGGTAAAGGAACATATTATCAAGGACTTAACAACCAATGTCACCAGTGATTCTTGTGCCGTATATTACGCGTTGACCATGAGATTTGGAATGTGACGAAGAAGTCAGCTGTATCTTTTCCCTCTCGCATGGATCTGGATGTGCGGGTCATGGCTGTTATCACTTGTAGCGTGCATATTATTTATGGTAATTCATAGAGGATATGCAGCATATGGGTGGGAGCCCTCAACGTCCCACGATAGTTCCGGCATCTGAACGGTCTGTACTGCCATTGCCGTAATTCAATAGGTGGGATGGTGTACACCGAGGAGACATGCAGGGTCGCGGAGAAGGCAGTGATTGGCTTGGGTCTTAGTCTGGGCCTCACACCAAGGAAGTGTGAACGGGTTCACGGCCCGGATGTGCAACAAAGCTAAAATCTCTCATGGGTAAAGTGACGCACCTCTGCAGAGTGTAAGAACAGTAACTTGTTACTCCATGTTCCGGCAAGGAGATGCGAACGCGGCGGGAAAGGAACTCCATGAAAGTTCTGGTAAACCCGTGAAGGCTGACGGACATAGTTTTCAGAATAAAAGCAACCTTTGAAGAAATGTTTACGAAAACTTGCATGGCCTACGACGTATGGTCTGTGGCTGTAGATATAGTGCATCAAACACTCCTTTTCTAGTGAACTTGCTGAGTACGCTCGTACTCAAAGTATCTTCTTAACCCTTGCTAGTTTCTAAAGCCAGTACAGACGATGTCTACATCAAGTTATGCTCCAGAAATCATCATCAAAAGCTAAATCTCTTCAATGAAGTCAAGAAAGTCAACATATACATCAAATCAAGTGAAGATTCAGTTGCTGATTAGATAAGAATAGAATTTCTACCTTAGAGCCTACTTCTGTAGAATATTGCAATAGTAGCAATGCAAGCCTAGTAGTTCAGCTATTAGTTTAATAGGTATGGTAGCTATGAGTTATTTATTCCTAATTATTCTTTGTAAGAAGTCTCTTTCTCTCTCTTTAACCTACAGTGTTCTCTTGTTCTTGTGTAAAGAGTTGAGTTGTAACCTATAGTCATGTCTTGGACCTGATATGTTTCTGTTGTACTACTCTGAGGGATGTAATACTAGTGAATGGTGTTTCATTGGTGTTATGTCAACGACTATAGTGTACTACATCATGCAGTGGTATGCTGGGTCACCGCAGAAAACCTTAGATTTTGAGTCATTCTACTGAAATGTTTTGACATGTGTTCTTGAACACCAGATGATTTTGAGGACGAAAATGTTGAGGCATGAGCCTTAGCCCTTTATAAAACTGTTGGTTGTCTGGATGTGATACCATTACAATTTTACCGCACAACCAAAATACCCGAAATTTGGGTAGGGCTTGAATGGAAATTTATATACCTTAGTATGGGTTCCCTTGCGGCCAAGGTTTGAGCTGAGGCTACCTTGTGAAGATTGTCCACCTATGCAGTTCCCAAGATGGCAGTTAGTCATGGTTGGGAGGCCAAACTCACAGGAGAGGTGCCTATACTAGGGCGTGTAATTGAAAGGTTAGGATTGATTATCCGCATACTGAGCATGGTGAATTCAGATTGTTCCTAACGGATGTATCAAATGTTGTGGTGAAAGTGTACCACCTCTGCAGAGTGTCAAACTATTCGAATAGCAGCGTCCGCGGTTATGGACAGTTGTAGTGGCCATACTGTTCCATCGTCAGATGTTTTCAAAATGGCTTGTGAAATGATTCATGACTTGACTTGACCACAACAGGGTTGTGATATGAAATTCAAGTTCCCACTTAGGTGTTATAAAACTTTCAACTAGCTTTCTTTGCTTCTGAACTCAGTAGAGGTAATTCTGGCTTTTTGCAAAACAACCTAGATCTTAGTATCCCTATTCAAAACCACTTCACTTGTTTGTATTAGTTTGCGAGTAATTAAAAGAGTACTCATGGCTTTGTCCCTGGCTATTCCCATGGCCAGACTATGAAGAGGACTATCAGGAGGATGGACAGCAGGAAGGTTACGACAATTAGGATCATCTCCCATCGTCAGCATTGCCTGTGACCATGAAGATGGAGCCTCTCCTACGCTACCATTATTATTACGTTATTCCACAGCTGTGATTGTATTAAGACTGGATCATGAGATCCTTTATTTTGTTGTAAGACCTTAGGTATGGTTTGTAATTGATGATGTACTGTGATATCCAATCTGTTATGTCTTGCAAAAATGGTAATCCTGGGATTGTGATATATGGCATAATAGGCATCTGGGATTAAAAATCCGGGTGTTGACAAGTTGGTATCAGAGCCATCCTGACCATAGGAGACCCTAGTTAGAATGGACGCTTGAATCAAAAACCTAGTTTCAAAAACAAAGAAGTGAGCATTTATGAAAACCTATTCTCATTCTTACCACTTAGATTCTTTCATGAAAATTCATGTTCCTCAAAAATTCTTGCAAACTTACATAATATTTGACACACTTGATCACTCTACTAACTTACTCATCCTACATTCTTATAGATGGATGTGAAGTATAGCAAGTTCTATCAGTTGGGAAATGGGGGAGATCTCATCTTTGAGCGTGACTTGGACCAGCTTGCAGAACTTCTGGAGCACCCGCATCCCGAGTTCTACGGATCCCAACTCAACGATCAGGAAGGAGGAGAATTGCAATGGCTGAGTGTTGCAAGTCTCGGAGGGAAGATTGAAGCCCCCACCACAAAGGGAATTCAGTTCACCTTAAGAGAGAACAACTGGATCGATGGACTTGCCAGGGCCATGCAGGAAGCTCTTGCCTGTCTATGTGGGAAAATTATCAATCAGATCAAGGGCACACACTTTGAGTTCTATCCAAGGCGTGATGTTATGGGACAACCCTTGAGAGTAAAGGATCATCTGTGTCAGAAGTATTACGTGGACCACCTCAGCTTTATGATGTATGACCGACAGAAGGAGTTAGACAATGACCGCTCCTATGCCAACCACAAGTACATCATCGCTGCCCAGAAGGATCAAACCATTGTGATGCTAGTGAAGGATCGCCAATCTCGTTGCAGTCAGCTCGACAATAAGGAGCGCATCATTGCCCGTCTTCGCCATAGGATCACAGAGTTGGAGGAGACCGTCCACGAGAGGGATATGCATCTTGAGGAGAGGTACAATGCAGGGGAGGACATCCGTGGACACCCCTACTCCTACCTCAGTGATGATGATGACTTTCTAGAGGATCAGGCCATGGACTTCTTCATCAATGAGGATGACTTCTCCTTCATTGATGATGATGATGAGGAGGATGATGAGGACTCTGACTCTAAGGAGTAGTAGCACTTGAGCACTAGCGTTAGTGAGTTATATCCGGTCCCATGTATCGTAGTTTCATAGAATGGTTCTTACAACCATCTGTTTTTCCTTGTTGTGGTGTGTGTTTGTATCTTGTGCTATGAATGAATGAATGAATGAAAAACAAGTTTCTAGAAAAATCTGAGTCAAACTTCAAAAACTTTTCAAAAACCCTAAACTTTAGAAATTTCCCTCTTTTCTCATGATCTATCCCAATCTTTAGATGCCTCGCGGAGGAAGCACTTCATCCCCGGACCCAATGTTGCAAATCTTGCAAATGTTAGTTTTGGACCGCGAAGCTGAAAGAGCCGAACATCAAGACAACTTAGCCACCCTTCAGCACATAGCTCAAATGGCCAACAACACAACCAAGGCCATGGAAATCGGGACAACCATTTTCACTAAGTCTGAAGTGCCCCTAGATGCCGATGATTGGCTGCAAACCATGGAGAAGAACCTGGAAGTCGCAGGAGTGGACGCTAACGAGAAGGTACTGTTTGCTACCCACTACCTGGCCGGAGATGCAAGAGCATGGTGGAACAATGTTCGCGCCATGAATGCAGAACAGATGATGACTTGGGATGAATTCAAGGTCAAGTTTAGCAGAACACATGTGCCATCGGGTTTGATCAAGAGGATGAGAGATGAATTCAGAGAACTGAAGCAAGGAAGGATGACAGTAGTTGAGTACTATGACAATTTTTTGTCATTAGCTAAGTATGCACCGGATGAGATTGACACTGAAGCCAAGAAGAAGGAGAGATTCCTGAATGGTCTGCATGATGAGATGCAGACAGTGTTAGTCAATATCCCATTTGCTGATATTGAAGCCTTAGTGGATTCCGCCATTCATATGGAAGGCAAGATCAACCAAGCTAATGAGAATCGCAAGCGTAGAATGATGCATCAACCAGGAACCCACCATACCCCAAAGTATCGCCCCAACCCATCTCCAGGATTTGCCCCAAGAACCAATAGACCCCCGGTGAACCGTCCGACCTATCCCAACCGTGGAGGAAGAAACCCAAGGCCCGGAGGAAATCACAACAACCCCGGAAACCCCAGCAATCTCAACCGTGCACCGCCCAAGTTCAACAACAACAATGTCGCCACCAACACCAATACTGCCCGAAGGACTAGAAGTAATGATGTGCATGTTGCAGCAAAGGACAAGTCTCAGGTGACTTGTTATGAATGTGGAACCAAAGGTCACTATAACAATGAGTGCCCTAAGAGGACTGCAGCAGCCCCCAATGTGAATGCCCCAGCTCAGCAGCAGCGTCGTGTTTAGCCTGGAAGAAAGTTTGCCCCAGGGAATTCGCTCAACCGCAACGGCCGTCTCTTTCTCATGCATGCTAAAGAAGCCCAAGAAGCGCCAGATGTCGTGCTGGGTATGTTTTCTGTTAACTCAGTACTTGAAAGAGTGTTGTTTGATTCTGGAGCATCGCACTCATTTGTTACCGAAGAATTTTTCATGCACTAGTAAGATTCAACCAACAAAATTGAAGCATGTTATGATAGTTCAAATACATGGTTCAACCACCAAAGCTAGACAAATTTGCAAAGCCGTACCTATCCGAATCCATGGCATAGATTTTTATGCTAATCTAATAGTACTTGGAACGAAAGGTTTGTAAGTAGTACTAGGAATGGATTGGATGTCGAAACATAAAGGATTAATCGACTGTGCCAAGAAATCCATCACCATGACCAGTACAGCCGGAATATCAATAGAGCATGTATCTGAAACTTTCCCCCGTCAATTCAAGTGCAACAAGAGTATAGCCCAACCAACCATTGACCAAGTCAGAATAGTCTGTGAATACCCCGATGTATTTCCAGATGTTTTGCCCGGTATGCCCCCAGATCGGGATATCGAGTTTATCAATGAACTAAACCCTGGAACCAAACCCATAGCCTAGAGACCATATAGTATAAACCCGTCTGAATTAGTGGAGCTGAAGAAGCAACTAGATGCTATGTTGGAGATAGGATTGATCCAACCAAGTGCTTCGCCATTGAGATCACCTATCTTGTTTGTGGACAAGAAAGATGGAGGTAACCTTTTATGTACGGACTATCGAAAGCTGAATGATGTCACCATGAATAACAAGTACCCACTTCCAAAGATAGAAGATCTGTTTGACCAGTTGACCGGTGCCAAAGTGTTTTCTAAGATTGATCTTAGAACTGGTTATCATCAACTCAAGATTCACGTCGAATATATTCCAAAGACCGCCTTTACCACCAGATATGGACTGTATGAGTACACTGTCATGTCTTCTGGATTAACCAATGCCCCCGCTTATTTCATGAACCTCATGAATAAGATTTTTATGGAATTCCTGGATAAGTTTGTCGTTGTTTTCATCAATGACATTCTGATCTATTCCAAATCAGAAGAAGAACATTAGCTACACCTAAGGACCATCTTTCGGACCCTTAGGGAGCATCATTTGTATGTCAAGTTTAGCAAATGTGAATTTGGTTATAGGAAGTAAGATTCCTCGGACATATCGTGTCGGCTAGAGGAATTGCCGTTGACCCCGCCAAGGTTAAGGATGTTGAAGAATAGCAATCCCCAACCACTCAAACCCAAGTTTGTGCATTTCTCGGATTAGCGGGATATTACCGCAAGTTCGTAGAAGGATTATCGAGCATCGCAAGACCCATGGCCCAATTGTTGAAGAAAGATAAGAAGTTTGAATGGACGTTCAAATGTAAAGCGAGTTTTCAAGAGCTCAAGAAGAGATTGATTTCAGCCCCAATTTTGATCATGCTGGATATTATGAAGCCTTTTGATGTGTACTCTGACGCATCCAAGATCGGTCTCAGATGTGTATTGATGCAAGAAGGCAAAGTAATATCTTATCTATCCCGACAACTGAATTAGCATGAATAGAATTTCCCTACCCATGATCTCGAACTAGCAGCCATAGTTCTAGCCCTGAAGACATGGAGGCATTACCTTATGGGAAACCGTTGTGAGATTTATTCAGATTACAAGATCCTAAAGTACATTTTCACTCAGAAGGAGCTGAATATGAGGCAGAGAAGATGGATAGAGCTAATAAAGGACTATGATATGGACATTCACTATCACCCCGGTAAAGCCAATGTGGTAGCAGATGCCCTGAGTAGATTGTCGTGCCGCTTGAACTCCATGATTCTGAAGGAGCAACCAAGTTTGCACAAAGAGATGGAAGATTTCAGAATGGAATTAGTAAGTGAAGGATTTTTGGCTAGCATAGAACTTCAACCTACTTTGATATATCAGATCAAGGAGGCGCAGAAAGGAAATGCTAGTATCGACGGAATCAAACGTCGTATCGGTACAGGCAAAGTACCCGGATTCACCAAAGATGAAGAAGGAGTTTGGTGGTACAAAGGACGTATCTGTGTGCCAGCAGATTCTGAATTGAAGCAAGCTATTTTGAAAGAGGCTGATGATACCCTTTATTCTATCCACCCCGGAGGAACGAAGATGTATCAAGATTTTAAGGAGCAATTTTGGTGGCACAAGATGAAGAGAGAAATCGGAAGCTATATAGCCAAGTGTGATATTTGTCAGAGAGTCAAGGCGGGACATCAGAGACCCGCAGGACTTTTGCAACCATTGCAGATTCCGGAATGGAAATGGGATTCAGTTGGAATGGATTTTATCACCGGTTTGCCTACATCTAGTAGGGGAAATGACTCTATTTGGGTCATAGTAGATAGACTGTCCAAAGTCGCCCATTTATTACCTATCAAGACCACTTACCAGAGTTCGGAGCTAGCAGAGTTGTACATTGCTAGAATCGTCAGTTTGCATGGAGTCCCCAAGAACATTGTATCAGATCGAGGAACTCAGTTTGCCTCGAGATTTTGGAAGAAATTCTAAGAAGGATTAGGAACCCGACTAGATTTCAGCACAGCTTATCACCCTCAGACTGATGGACAAACAAAGCGAGTAAATCAAATACTCGAAGATATGTTGAGATCCTATGTGTTAGAATATGTATCTAAATGGGAAGACTGTCTGCTGTTCGTAGAATTTTCATACAACAACAGTTACCAAGCTAGTTTGCAAATGGACCCATTTGAATTCATGTATGGAAGGAAGTGTCGTACCCCGTTGAATTGGTCGGAAGTAGGAGAGAGTCAGATTTTCAGACCCGACATCCTACGAGAAGCAGAAGAGAAGGTTCACAAGATCCGTGAGCACCTCAAGACCACCCAATCTAGAAAGAAGAGTTATGCCGACAAGAGACGTCGATACCTTGCTTTCAATATCGGAGATTTTGTGTATCTCAAAGTGTCGCCTTTGAAAGGGATGCAACGTTTCCAGCTCAAAGGAAAGTTAGCCCCCAGATATATCGGACCCTTCAAGATTCTGAGTCATCGAGGAGAAGTATCGTATCAACTGGAACTGCAGGAGGAGATGTCAGCAGTGCATAATGTGTTCCATATATCGTTACTTCGCAAATGCCTAGAAGTCCCGGAGAAGACTAAAGTGTTCAAGAACATTGATCGCCGGACTATAGAGATCAACGATAACCTTACATATCCTGAAGTACCCATCCATATTTTGGAGGAAGCTTCAGAACCACCAGGACCCGAAGCATCAAGTTTCTCAAGATTCAGTGGAGTAACCACACTGAAGAAGAAGCTACCTGGGAACGAGAAGATTACATCAAGACGGAGTTTCCTGATCTCTTTAAATCCTAGTTTTCCCTTTTCTCAAATCTCGGGACGAGATTTTGTTTAAGGAGGGAAGGTTTGTAACATCCCAAAAATATTGATCAAGGGTTATCAAATTCCAATCACCAAAATTAGGGTTAACAAATTTTTTTGTTAATTAAATCATATGAATGCATGTGTGTATGTGATGAGTGTATGAATGCATCAATGGACTTGTTTGATTGTTGCAAGGAATGGTTTACAGATGAAAACAACATCATCTAAATCATTTCCATGAAGAAACAAATCAAACAAACAATATAAGCAAATGGTCATTTTTTCCAATCATGCTCACTAGGCCACTTTGAGTGTTTCTAGTCCAAGATTTCAAATAGAAACAATTCCAATTATTTTCACCCCTTGCTAGACCAAGTAAAAGTGAACCAAATCCCACCTTTCAAACTTACAAAAACATTTGGCAACTTGATTCAAATGACAATTCAAAATTGAATCTTTAACATATGTGAAGATCACCGATTCTCAACAACCAACCAAACCAGTGCACCACCTTTCCAACTAACCAGAGACTACCTAGTATGTAACTAGTACACCCACCAAGTTTGAACCAAAAATTAAAATTTAAATCTCTTTCGGCTATTTCATAAAACACCTTGCAAACACAAATAAAAAAACACAAAACACTGTAGTGAGCAGTGTTTGGGACTAACTTGTTCCCTCTATAGCTCACAACACAATCTTAGTAGATCATCTAGCTCATTTAACAAGCTTTAGCTCACTATAAACTAGGCAAGGTCATCAATGGTGAGCATGCCCGAGCTCAACTTTCCACCCCATGGTCGACAGCGAGCTAGGAGCAGATCTAGCCTCACCAACCATGTCTGGGACACTGACCACCGTCCACCGCCACCCCCTGTCCAACGCCAACGCACTGCCATCCCCTAGACCACTTAGCCCGAGCATGCCTAGCTTCTCTAGGAGCATGCCGAGAGCGCGCCAGAGCGCCGCACCCGACATGCGAGCACAGACCACGCGCCGCCCTTGTCGCTTGCGTGCGTGAATACCACCGTCCCAGGAACCGCCAGGACATGGCCGTTCATCGCTGCGCGACCAGGAGAGCCCGTGCGCCATTAAACTTCTCGTCGGACCCGTCTAGAGCGTCGCAACGTTCCGACCGCATAGCACCGCCCCATGCCTCACGACCAAGCCGTTGAGCTTCACCAGGGAGCACAACACCGCCCCTACCGTCGCCCAAGACATTAGCCTACTGTGATGACGACCCTGACGAGCTCAGCCTGCGCCCTTCGGTCCCCTCGCTGCATTATAAATAGAGGCCACCCCTGTTCGATTTCTTCAAACCAACACACTCCCCTCTCTCTCAGAACCACCCCACCTCATCCCCGGAGCAAGGCGAGCAGCAGGTCGCCGCAATTTTGCCGGAGTCTGCCATGGAGGAGGAGAAGAGGAGCCAGCGAGCCGCCCCAGGAGAAGCCACCGGTACCAGGAGGTTCGCCGTCGTCGACTTTGTCGTTCGCCCCCATCGCCGACCTCGCATGAGCCCCGGTGAGCCTCACACAACCCCCACTGGCCGCACTAGGGTTCTATCTCACCGGTGTTGCCCGACGGAGACGATAAGTCACATCCTTTCGATTAGATGTTGATCGTGTGGTTTAGATTGCCCCGTACCGCTTCGCACCCCCTGTCTCGCTGACTGGTGGGGACATCCACTTAAACTCACCCGCGTGCATGCTGTGCACCGTGGGCTGGGCCAGTTAACCTCCCGTGTGACCCAGTAGTTTGAATTTAGGTTTTTCCATTTAGCTTCAAACTTAGTTCTGTACCTAGATTAAAAAATCAACCCAGGCCGATTCACTGAACCAAATTGCATGAAACCAATTTTGTTAGAAAGTTACTGGAATTCTTAATCCAAGCCCGTTGGATTCAAACCATTTAGAATTGTAGATCACCTATATTAAAAATAACAAGACAGAAGCTTTTCTGCATTCAAATATTTTTCAAAATTCAACCACAAAAGATTTTGAGTTGATTCCAACTCTCAAAAATCACATTTAACAAGACCTTTCTAAATATATAAAAATATCTAGGTTTACTTGCAGAAAGAATGGAGAAGTAATAAAAGAATGCCTTATAGGCAATTCTAGTCACTTTATTTAATTATTATAAAAGGGTTAAACCTTATTAATTTGTGACACCACTTTAAATCCCATCCCAAGTACTGAAATATGTGGTGATGACATGTGTCAACATGATCCCATGTTTTAGTTAGAGAATATAAATCTTATGTAGTTTTTCAATGAGTAGAAATTACTTTTCCAAAATAAAATACATAAGAGAAGTGCTTGGATGATTGTAATGTTTGTGATGATGCTAGATCATCTAGTGAAATCCTTGGTGTGATAAATAAAAGTAGTTAAGTATTGTTTGGTGATTGTGTACCTCTTATTTATTTATAGACGCTAGTACCGACCAAGGATACGAGGAGGAAGGAGAATACTACGAGGAAGAAGCCGAGGAGAACTTCAACCACTGCTCTGCACAAGGAAAGCTTATACTAATATCTTAGCAAGCTACTAACTTAGCAAGCTACCTAAGCAAGCTAGAACTTTGCAAGTTAACCCTTGCATTATATCTATGCCCACTAGATGCATGAAACATGCATTAGTTCCACCACTTCATACCCAATCCTAGTTGTATTTGCAAGCTTAGTTATTTTATTTCTTTATCAAAGCTTTCTATTGGAGTTTACTTAGTGACTTGTAGACTTTATAAAGAGATTTAAAGGTAGCATAAAGAGCCTAAAACTTGGCCTAAGTTAGATAAATCTTGATGTCATCCTGAGGCATGAGATTGAACTTAGATCATTCACCCTTGTTTACCATCCCTCATTAGTGTTTACCCCCGACTTCAGTGGCTAGTGCTAAGAATAAAACTTGATCACTTTTGATGGGAATACTTGGTTAAAATGGTTATGAAAACCTTAGAATAATGAGTCATTTTACTGAAATGTTTTGACATGCGTTCTTGAACACCAAATGATTTTCATCATGAAAATGTTAAGGCATGAGCCTTAGCCCTTTATAAAACCGATGGTTGTCTGGATGCGATACCATTCCAATTTTACCATACAACCACAATACCCGAAATTTGGGTAGGGTTTGACTAGAAATTTATATACCTTAGTATGGGTTCCCTTGCGGCCAAGGTTTGAGCTGAGGTTACCTTGTGAAGATTGTCCACTTGTGAAGTTCCCAAGATGACAGTTGGTCATGGTTGGGAGTCCAAACTCATAGGAGAGGTGCCTATACTAGGGCGTGTAATTGAAAGGTTAGGATTTATTATCCGCATACTGAGTATGGTGAATTTATGATTGTTCCTGACGGATGTATCGAATGTTGTGGTGAAAGTGTACCACCTCTTCAGAGGGTCAAACTATTCGAATAGCCGCGTCCATGGTTATGGATAGTTGGAGTGGCCATACTGTTCTGTCGTCAGATGTTTTCAAAATGACTTGTGAAATTATTCATGACTTGACTTGACCATAATAGGGTTGTGATATGAAATTCAAGTTCCCACTTAGGTGTTATAAAACTTTCAACTAGCTTTCTTTGCTTCTGAACTCAGTAGAGGTAAATCTGGCTTTATGCAAAAGTACCTAGAGCTTAGTATCCCTACTCAAAACCACTTCACTTGTTAGTCTTAGTTTGCGAGTACTAAAAAGAGTACTCATGGCTTTGTACCTGGCTATTCCTGTGGCCAGACTATGAAGAGGACTATCAGGAGGATGGATAGCAGGAAGTTTATGACAACTAGGATCATCTCCCATCGTCAGCATTGCCTGTGACCATGAAGATGGAGCCTCGCCTATGCTACCGTTATTATTATGTTATTCCGCTGCTGTGATTGTATTAAGACTGGATCATGAGATCCTTTATTTTGTTGTAAGACCTTAGGTATGGTTTGTAATGGATGATGTACTGTGATTTCCAATCTGTTATGTCTTGCAAAATTAGTAATCCTGGGATTGCGATGTATGGCATAACAGGCATCTGGGATTAAAAGTCCGGGTGTTGACAAATTAGGGTGTAGGAATGCAATCCATAGGAATTTTGGAGGTATGATTTCTTTCATACAAATGGCTTCCTGATGAAAAAATCTTATGGGTTGAATTCCTCCAAAATTCTTTTGAAAATACTTCAATCCAAAGAGGCCCTTAATTAAGATGAGCGTGCTCATGCCAGATGAACACCTTCCGGCACGAGGTGATGCGGTCATAGATTTTAATATTGGACCCATCTGAAGTGAACTTGAACATAATGCAGTCATCCTTCTTTAACTCATGGAAAGTGGCAAAGGTAGCCCACTCTTTGTCTAGGATGACCTATTCTTTGTTGCGGCTGGCATGGACAACCCACTCGCATTCCTCGCACGCTTGGACCACTACTAGCTGCGGGTAGGGGCGTCCCTTCATGTAATGCTTGAAGCAAGTCGAGATGATAAGCATATACAAGTCATGCTGGACTAATTGCATGTAGAAGCGCCTAGGACAATGCGCAGTGGCATGGTGTCCAACGAACCTAGGGAGTCCTCTTGGTTTGGCAGAACTAGTGACCGACCTTGCAGCACTTGCCCTTTCCAAGGCCACCACTCTCTTGCTCGGCAGCTTCAACTCCCTTGGTATGATGGGGAGAGCATCTTCATAGCCACCTGGAGCAGGAGCAGTCCGGTCAAAAATGTAGTCTAATTTTGGCATTACAGCTGGGCCATCCTACATGAAAATTACCATTGTGTCAGACCTTTTAAATTACCAAAACACCACATTGCATCGTATAAATTGACTAAAGATCACAATGCATCATTGCACCATCAAAATTACCTAAACAACACAAGGTATCAGGTAAATTAAATTGCCTAAACAACACAAGGTATCAGGTAAATTAAATTGCGTAAACAACACAATTCATCATTAGAATCACCTAACTTGATGGGTCCTCAAAATTAGATTGATTAAACAACTAGAAGGCATACCATTTAATTAGATTGATTAAGTAGCACAATGAATAATATATATGATAAAACAAGACAATGAATTATCTGGATAGACAAAACAACATATATGCAATGCATCATCAAAAATACCAAAACATCATTGATTAAATAGCTAGAAGACATACCATTTAATTAGATTGATTAAGCAGCACAATGAATAATCTGTATGGATAAAACAACATAATGAATTATTTAGATAGACAAAACAACATATATGCAATGCATCATCAAAATTACCAAAACAACACAAGGAATCATGTAATTAAATTTAATAAATAGTGTTATCATAATAAAATTACCTAAACTGATGGGTCATTGAAATAATCTGAATAGCTAGAAGGCATATCATTTAATCGTAAACAACAGAACGCAGATCAAAATAAACGAAACGACACAATGAGGAGACAGGACACAATGCATCATAAAAAATACAAAAACAACATAACGCGTCATGGAAAATTCCTAAACAACATAAAGCATAATCTAAGTACCAAAACAGAACCCTGCATCATCATCATCAAGAATATATCATAACTAAGCAGAACAACAGAAAAGACAATTATCAAGAATATGACATATAAAGAATAGCACAAAAGACAATTATCAAGAATATGACATATAACTAAGCAGTTCAACAAGGGACCTGCAGTAGATGTTGCCAAAATCTGACTTGATGCACGTCAGATTTGGGATAAAGCTCCAATCTTCCAAATCTAACCTCGTTGCAGTTGGGGGGCATGAACTTGCTGCACAGGAGTCGATGGGTTGAGCAGATGAACATGGCGCCACTAACGAAGAACCATCCACATACACCAAAGAAGCACGGACAATCATGGATGAAGGGGGAGCCATCGATAGGGGTTTCGCCGCGTACACTCTGAAATTTGGCACATTGGGAATGAGAGTCAAACCTGCAAATGACAAGAACGCGTCCAATACTGTACGAGCATTCAGGCGAGCATTCAGGCCCAACGTCACCGGCATCATAGGCTTGGACAATCACTCGGTGGGCAATGAGGCTTTCGGTGCAGACGACCAAAACCCGAAGGGCGATAGACACCTCACCTTGCATGCGAACCGCACACATGCGAAAGGTGAAGGACACTTTAGAAAATGCGCGGCGGCCGGTGGAATCGAACAAGCCACCTGCAGCTCCAAATCAGAGCTTGATGAGGACTCTAGCTCCACCACAGACAAAGGTTTCGGCATTGGTTTCATCGTAGAAACTTGGGTTAACGACTCAAAAAATTGAGACGTGAGTGTGGGAATGTGATGGAGAGAGAGAGGATGGTGAGAGGAGAGGGTAACCCTCTATGCCCTTTAATAGTAGTCCCTCCGTCCCAAGGCTTAAGGCCTATTTTTTGAAATGTCAAGCTATGAAAAGTTTAACCAAATTTTTAGAAAAAAACATCAAGAACTATGATATTATATAGATACCATGTTAATATATGTTTCACGATGCATCAAAGGATATGTATTTCATATTATAAATATTACTATAGTTTTATACAAACTTGGTCGAACTTTACATAGTTTGACTTTTCAAAAAAATATAGGCCTTAAGCCTTGGGACAGAGGTAGTAGTACTGTACTACAAAAAAAAGCTGCATTTCACATATCATCACTTTTTGACAAACTAATTGATTTGTTTGAACGAACTAAAATAGTGGGTACCCTTTAGGTACCAAACTTCTATCTGGTCCTGAAGCCACTCTTCCCAAAGGAAATCTCAAGTCTTGGGCATCATCTACTGACAAGACCCCGCAAATTTATTATTACATGTTCTTCTAGTAGTAAGTTTAGTACAATACCTTGTATTAACCTCCATGGTACGTTTACACAAAACATTATTAGTATACTACATTTGTTTAGATAAAGGAAACTGCAAAATCCACGACTTAAGTTGATTTGTCAATATTAGGTAAAAGTTGAATTACGAGTAATTGGTAGAAACATTGATGTAGTATGAAGATAAAATTTTTAACTCCGAGTAAGTGGCTCAGGAGATGAAATAGTATGAAGAGTATGACTCGATCAACTGTATTTTTCTCTAGAAGGAGCCAAACGCGATTGTGTTCCTTTCTTAAATTTAGGGTGCTTCATGCTAACTATATGCACCTCGATGTAATTTTCCATTTTTTAGGTCATTGATGTAAAATGTACTTCCACCGCCAGTGTAAAATTTGAACCTAAAAGTAAGTGGTAAAATTTAAATGAATTTAAGCTTAGTTGTCAACAAGTATGAACATTTTTGGATTTTGAGCCGAACGACCAAGGTCATGGCCATATGTGCATCATACTTTATGTAGATGATGATCCCATATCCAAGAATTTGTATGCCACCAAATTTGGCCATATTTTGAAAATAATCGAAGAGGAAGTAGCATGAAGAGTATGGCTCGATCCGCTCCTGTCTCGAGAAGGAGCCAAACCTGACTACTTTCCTTTCTTAATTTTAGGGCCCTTTGTGCTAAATGTATGGACCTCGACGCAATTTTTTCCTTTTTAGGTCCTTGGTGTAAAATTTAATCCCACCGCCCGTGTCAAATTTTAACCTAAAAGTTAGTGGTAAAATCTAAACGAATTTAAACTTAGTTGTCAATGAGTATGATTTTTTTTGGATTTCAAGCCAAACGACCAAGGTCATGCCGATATGTACACATCATAATTTAAGTTGATGACGATCGCATATCCAAGAGCATGTCGTAAATCTAGCCATATTTTGACAAAAATCAAAGAGAAAATAGCATGAAGAGTATTGCTTGATGAGGGTTCTTTCTCGTGAAGCAGCCGATCCGTCTATTTTCCTTGCTTAATTTTATGGTGCTTCGTGCTAGATGTATGGACCTTGATGTAATTTTCCATTGTTCTAGGTAATTTATGTAAAATGTACTCACTTGGTACGTGTAAAATTTAAACCTAAAAGTAACTGGTAAAATCTGAATGAATTTAAGCTTAGTTGTCAACGAGTATGAACATTTTTGGATTTCAAGCCGAACAACAAGGTCATGGCTATATGTACATCACACTTTATGTCGATGATGATTCCATATCCAAGAATTTGCATGTCGCCAAATTTGGCCATATTTGAAAACAATCGAACATGAAGTATTATGAAGAGTACAACTCAATCCGCTGCTCTCTCGAGAAGGAGCGAAACCCGACTATTGTCCTTTCTGAATTTTAGGGCCCTTTGTGCTAAATGCATGGACCTCGATGAAATTTCCCCCTTTTTAGGTCCTTGATGAAAAATTTACTCCTACCGTCGATGTAAAAATTTAACCTAAAAGTAAGTTGTAAAATATATACAAATTAAATCTTAGTTTTCAACGAGTATGAACATTTTTAGATTTCGAGCCGAATGACCAAGATCATGGCCATGTACATCATCCTTTATGTTGATGATGATCCCATATCCAAGAATTGCATGCCACCAAATTGAGCCATATTTTTAAAACAATCGAAGAGGAAGTAGTATGAAGAGTTTGGCTCGATGAGGTGCTTTCTCGAGAAGGAGCCGACCCGTCTGTTTTCCTTGCTTAATTTTATAGTGCTTCGTGCTAGATGTGACCTCGATGTAATTTTCCCTTGTTATAGGTCGTTGATGTAAAATGTACTCACCCGATCTGTGTTAAATTTAAACCTAAAAGTAAGTGGTAAAATCTAACGAATTTAAGCTTAGTTGTTAACGAGTATGATTTTTTTGATTTCAAGTCGAATGACCAAGGTCATGGCCATATGTACATCATACTTTATGTCAATGATGATCTCATATCCAAGAACTTGGATGTCGCAAATTTGGCCATATTTTGAAAACAATCAAAGAGGAAGTAGTATGAAGAGTATGACTTGATGAGGTGCTTTCTCGAGAAGGAGCTGACCCAACTATTTTCCTTGCTTAATTTTATGGCGCTTCGTGCTAGATGTATATGGACCTCGATGTAATTTCCCCCTTTTAGCGCCCTTCGTGATAAATGTATGGATCTCGATGTAATTATCCCCTATTTTAGGTTGTTGATGTAAAATGTACTCACCCGGTGAATGTTAAATTTGAACATAAAAGTAAGTTGTAAAATCTAAACGAATTTAAGCTTAGTTGTTAACGAGTATGAACATTTTTGGATTTCAAGCGAATGACCAGGTCATGGCCATATGTAAATCATACTTTATGTCGCTGATGATCCCATATCCAAGAATTTGCATGCCGCCGAATTTGGCCATATTTTGAAAACAATCAAAGAGGAAGTAGTATTTAGAGCATGGCACGATGAGGTCCTTTCTCAAGAAGGATCTGACCCAACTGTTTTCCTTGCTTAATTTTATGGTGCTTCGTTCTAGATGTATATGGACCTCGATGTAATTTTTCCTTTTTAAGACCCTTTGTGTTAAATGTATATACCTCAATTTAATTTTCCCGTTTTTAGGTACTTGGTGTAAAATATACTCCCATCGTCCGTGTAAAATTTTAAATTAAAATGAAGTGGTAAGATCTAAACAAATTTAAGCTTAGTTGTCAATGAGTATAGACATTTTTGGATTTCAAGCCGAACAACCAAGGTCATGGCCATATATACATCATACTTTATGTCGATGATGATCCCATATCCAAGAATTTGCATGCCACCAAATTTGGCCATATTTTGATCACAATCGAAGATGAAGTAGTATGAAGAGCGAGTATGGCTCAATGATGTGCTTTATCAAGAAGGAGCCGACCCGACTGTTTTCATTGCTTAATTTTATCTTGCTTCACACTAGATGTATGGACCTCGATGTAATTTTAATTTTTAGGGACCTTTGTGGTAAATGTATGGACTTCGATATAATTTTCCCTTTTTTACGTCCTTGGTGTAAAATGTACTCCCACTACCTGTGAAATTTTTTAACCTAAAAGTATGTGGTAATATCTAAACGAATTTAAGCTTAGTTGTCAACGAGTTTGAACATTTTTGGATTTCAAGCCAAATGACCAAGGTCATTTTCATTTTTTACATCATACTTTATGTTGATGATGATCCCATATCCAATAATTTGCATGCCACCAAATTTTTCGATATTTTGAAAATAATTGAATGGGAAGTAGTATGCAGAGTATGGCTTGATGAGCAGCTCTCTCGAGAAGAAGCCAACCCGACTATTTTCCTTTCTTAATTTTATGGTGCTTCATGTGAGATGTATGGACCTTGATGTAATTTTCCCTTTTTAGTCCTTGATGTAAAATTTGCTCCCACCTCTGTGTAAAATTTGAACCTAAAAGTAAGTGGTAAAGTTTAAATAAATTTAAGATTAGTTGTTAATCTGGCCATATTTTGAAAACAATAGAAAGAGGAAGTAGTATGAAGAGTATATCTGGATCAACTGCTCTCTCGAGGATCCGAACCCGACTTCTTTCTTTGCTTAATTATTCCAGGTCCTTTGTGCTAAATGTGTGGTCCTCGATGTAATTTTATCTTTTTTAGGTCCTTGATGTAAAATGTACCCCCATCGCCCGTGTAAAATTTTAACCTTAAAGTAAGTGGTGGTAAAATCTTACCATGGTAAATAATATTGCCACTAGGAGTTTCCCTTGTTAAAAAAAACTAGGAGGGGGAAGTGACTGAGAGTATAGTGGAGGTGGCAAACAGGAGGATTTGATGGCGGTACGATGTGAGAGCAAAGGTGCGATGAGTTTCTGACACAAGATACATGGTAAAGTGAGTAGTAGTAAATTTTAGGGGGGAAGGATATTCCAAATATCGCCATTCACAGTACTAGTACTACTCATACTTAATAAGTGGTGGACAAGGGATGGGTTGATCCTTCTACGTCCCATCGCATTGGATGCACACCATTTATGTTCATTTTTTGCGGGGGACCACATTATGATCTAGCCAGCCTTCCTAGTCCCAACTTCTCCACCTCCATTCATTCCCTTTCACACGAAGAGGAAGCAAAAAGCACACCCGCAACAAGCTGGTTCGAAAGTGAGGAGTGCTCTTTTTTTCTTGAAGCAAGTAGTACTCCATCCTTCCCAAAGAATTTAAGAAGATTTGTCATTATTATGCAAAATTTGAACTACTAGTAAGTGGTAGATTGCTCTTAAAGTTCTATAACTATCTTTTGATGGTAGCCACCAGGCAATCAATGTACCGAAAACCAACGAGATTTTTGAATGATTCAATTTTCCTTTTTAGGTCCTGGATGTAAAATGTACTCCCACCGCCTGTGTAAAAGTTTAACCTAAAAGTAAGTGGTAAAATCTTAACAAGTTTAAGCTTAGTTGTTAACGAGTATGGATAATTTTGGATTTTATGCCAAATGACCAAGGTCATGGCCATATGCACATCATACTTTATGTCGATGACGATCCCATATCCAAGAATTTGCATGCCGCCAAATTTTTCCATATTTTGAAAACAACCGAAGGTGAATTAGTATGAAGAGTATGGCTCGATGAGGTGCTTTCTCAAGAAGAAGCCGACCCGACTGTTTTTCTCACTTAATTTTATGGTGCTTCTTGATAGATGTATGGACCTCGATGTAATTTTCCCCCTTTTAGGGTCCTTTGTGGTAAATGTATGGACCTCGATGCAATTTTCCTCTTTTTAGGTCCTTGGTGCAAAATGTACTATCGCCCGTGTAAAATTTTCACCTAAAAGTAAGTGGTAAAATCTAAACTAATTTAAGCTTAGTTGTCAACGAGTATGGAAATTTTTGGATTTCAAGCTGAACGACCAATGTCATGGCCATATGTACATAATACTTTATATCGATGATGATCCCATATCCAAGAATTTGCATGGCGCTAAATTTGTCCATATTTTGCAAATAGTCGAGAGGGAAGAGGTATGAAGAGTATGACTCAATGAGCTGCTCTCTCAAGGAGCCGACCCAACTATTTTCCTTGCTTATTTTATGGTGCTTCATGCCTAATGTATGGACCTTGATGTAATTTTCCCTTTTAGGTCCTTGATGAAAATATACTCACTCGGTTCATGATGTTCCCATATTTGGGAGTGGATGGGTGAATCTTGGCATGGTAAACAATGTTGCCACTAGGAGTTTCCAACCATTAGGAAAAGAAAAAAATCAATTTTCCAAGTGATGGGAGTGTATTTTCTGTAAAGCAAAGAGGAAGAATATGGATTTTCTGTAAAAAAAACCCAAAGAGCGAGAAGAGAGACTATGAGTAAAGAGGATGCATCTCGAGAGCAGCGAAGAGGAGTTCAAGGCTGTGCAAAATCAGAGCAAAGCTGTGATGGCTTCCTAACACATGGTACAAGGTACAGTCAACTACTAGTACAGAGTAGTAGTACTATTATATATGCATGAAAAACTGTATTTTCTCTCTCCTTCACTTCCTCATCACCATACACATACCCCGGCCAACTGATCTCTCCCTCGTCCAAAACATGGCGTTGTGCACGTGTGTCGACCTACCTTGTGTCGGCGGCTCTGTGTCAGTATCTGGCTTAGTCAGCTGCGTCCTGCGTTGGTGTGCATAAGAAGGGACCATTTTGGGGCTTGACGACAAAAAGTAGTACTAGTGCTTTTAGCAATTCAAACTTCCCGGTTTTGAAATTTTCACTTCCCTCGCAAACATCAAGAGGGAAGGTTATTCAAAAGATAGTGGTGCACAAGGGATTGTTTATACGGATTATTACAGTATTACTGTATGCAGTACGTCCCATCGCATTTGATGCACTTCATTATAATCTAGCCAGCTTTCCTACTAGTACTCCATAGTATTCTATTCTTGTTCCAGTTAACACCCTGCAAATAGGAAGCACCAAGCATACCAGCAGCATGCTGGTTCGAAAGTGAGGAGTTTTTTTTGGGTGAAGCAAGTACAGTACTATGAGGGGTATGGCCCAGCTGCTCGCCCGAGAAGGAGCCGGACCCGATTGCTTTTCCTTGCTGAATTTTAGGGCCCTTTGTTCTAAATGTGTGGACCTCTATGTAATTTTCTACTTCCATGTAGAAAAAATGATCTCGATTCGAAAAAATAAAAAAAATGAGTTTAAGCTGATTTGCCAAAGTTAATTCCTAGGCAAAGTTTGTACCTTGTTTCACTTATGATTACCAAGTTTTATGTGTTCTTATGCTACCTAGCTAACTTCGCCCATTTAAATGAGTTTATGCTGATTTGCCAATATTAGGTAAAATTTGAACAAAAAAGTATAAGTGGTAGAATACTGCTCTCAAATTTCTACAAATATCTTTTGAAGGTGCCCACCAGCGCATTCAATCTATCGAAAACCACCATTTTTTAAGATTCGGTTTCTTTCTAATAATTTGCATGTATAAAAAATCGACCTTGCTTTGAAAAGAATCAAACAATATATAATGTTAACAATAAAAGAATCTTCACGATGTGCTCTTACATTTACTACTTTCCATCAAGAAAGAAACATTAGTTTTGACAATTTTTTGAAGGTAAACATGAGTATGAACATTCTCAGATTTCAAGCCGAACAACCAAGGTCATGGACATACCTATATCATACTTTATGTTGATGAGATCTCATATCCAAGAATCTGCACGCCGCCAAATTTAGCCATATGTTGAAAACAATCAAAGAGGAAGTAGTATGAAGAGCTAGTATGGGTCGATGAGCTGCTCTCTCGAGAAGGAGCCGAACCCAACTTTTTTTTCTTGCTTAATTTTAGGGTGCTTCGTACTAAATGTATGGACCTCTATGTATTTCCTCCTTTTTAGGTCCATGATGTAAAATGTACTCCCACCGTCCAAAGTAAGTGGTAAAATTTAAACGAATTCAAGCCATATCTTGAAAACAATCAAAGAGGAAGTAGTATGAAGAGTATGGCTCGATGAGGTGCTTTCTCGAGAAGGAGCCGACCTGACTGTTTTCCTTGCTTAATTTTATGGTGCTTCGTGCTAGATGTATGGACCTTGATATATACCTTTTTAGGGCCCTTTGTGGTAAATATATGGACCTCGATGTAATTTTCCCTTTTTTAGGTCCTTGATGTAAAATGTACTCCCACCGCCCGTGTAAAATTTTAACCTAAAAGTAAGTGGTAAAATTTAACCTAAGCTTAGTTGTCAATGAGTACGAACATTCTTGTATTTCAAGCCGAACGACCAAAGGCGATGGCCATCTCTACATCATACTTTATGTTGATGATGATCCCATATCCAATGATTTGTATGCAGCCAAATTTGGACATATTTTGAAAACAATCGAAGAGTAAATAATATGAAGATCATGGCTCAATCAGTAGCTCTCTCGAGAAGGAACTAACCTAACTGTTTTCCCTGCTTAATTTTAGGGTGCTTCGTGCTAAATGCACAGTCCTATTTTTCTTTTTAGGTGTTTAATGTAAAAAGCACTCCCATTGTCCAAGTAAGTGGTAAAATTTTTAAAAATTTTAAGCCTAGTTGTCGATGAGTATGAACATTCTTGAATTTCAACCCGAACGAGAAAGGTCATGGCCATATGTACATCATAATTTATATTGATAATCCCATATCCAAGAATTTGCATGCCGCCAAATTTGTCCATATTGTGAAAACAATCGAAGAGGAAGTAGTATGAAGAGTATGGCTCAATCATCTGCATGCTCTTTTGAGAAGGAGCCGAACACGACTATTTTCAATGCTTAAATTTAGGGTTCTTTGTGCTAATTAAATTATGGACCTCGATATGATTTTCCCTTGTTTAGGTCCTTGATATAAAATGTACTCCCATCATCCAAGTAAGTTGTAAAATTTAAACAAAATTAATATTAGTTGTCAATCAGTATGAACATTCTCGGGTTTCAAGCCAGATGACCAAGGTCATGCCCATATATCTACATCATACTTTATGTTGATGATCTCATATCCAAAAATTTGCATGCCGCCAAATTGGCCATATTTCGAAAACAATAGAAGAGGAAGTAGTATGAACATTATGGCTCGATTAGCTTCATTCTCAAGAAGGAGCCAAGCTGATTATTTTCCTTGCTTAATTTTAGGGTGCTTTGTTCTAAATGTATGGACCTCGATGTAATTTTTCGCTTTTTAGGTCCTTGATATAAAATATACTCCCACCATACAAGTAAGTGGTAAAATTTAAACGATATTAAGCTTAGTTGTCAATCAGTATGAACATCCTTGGGTTTCAAGCCAAACAACCAAGGTCATGGCCATATCTACATCATACTTTATGCTCATGATCCCATATCCAAGAATTTTCATGCCGCCAAATTTGGTCATATTTTGGAAACAATTGAAGTGGAAGTAGTATGAAGAGTATGTCCATATCTACCTTGATATGATTTTCCCTTGTTTAGGTACTTGATGTAAAATGTACTCCCACCGTCAGTGTAAAATTTTAACTAGAGGAGTACAAGTAAATGCGATAGATTGATTTTAAATTATTTGAAAAATCTTTCTAAACTAACTAGGAATTTAGCACAGCAGAACCACCAAGAGTTCTAAAAAATTCAAGTTCTTAGCTATGCAAGAACTTGGCGTGGTGGAGTTACCATATTTGGCAGCAGTATATGGGTGCCTATTGGAATGGTGAACAATATTGCATCTAGGAGTTTCCCCCTATTAAAAAAATCTGGGAACGAGAAGAGATGGAGAGCACGCAGGAGGCAGCGCGAGAGCAGCGAAGAGGAGGATTTGAAGGACGTGCGATGTTAGAGCAAAGCTGCGATGGGTTCCTAACACGAGGCACATGGTATAGACGTAAAGTGAGTACTTGTAAAAAATTGTGTTTTCTCTCTCCTTCATTTCCTCATCACCATCCCCACACCCCGGCTGGATGATCTCTCCCTCGTCTAATATGTGGCACTACGCATGTGCGTCGACTTGCCTTGTCATTCCATTTCACACCCCGCGTGACCCGCATCATGCTTGTTCAAAAGTGAGGAGCATTTTTTGTATGTGTGAAGAAAGTATAGTAGTACAGTATGGCTCAACTGCTCGCTGGAGAAGGAGTGGACTAGATTGATTTTCTTTGCATAATTTTAGGGGCCTTTGTGCTAAATATTTGGACCTCTATGTAATTTTCTATTACTTGAGGTCTTCGATGTAAACTGTACTACCACCAACCATGTCAAATTTTAACTACAAGTAAGCACGATAGATTGCTCTTAAAAATTTTCAAAAAAACTTTTGAAGCTAACCAGGAATTCAGTACATCGAAAACCACCAAAAGTTTTGAAAAAATCAAGTTCTTGCTGTGCATCCGCTGAAGGGAATAGGCCTGAGAGGCAATAATAAAGTGGTTATTATCTTATTACTTATTTATGATAAATGTTTATTTTGCATGCTATAATTGTATTAATCGGAATCATTAATACATGTGTGTTTAATAAATAAATAAAGAGTTCCTAGTTAAGCCTCTAATATAAACTAGCTTGTTGATTAACAAGATGATCATGGTTTCCTGATCATGGACATTGGATGTTGTTAATAACGAGGTCACAACATTGGTAGAATGATGTGACGAACATTCATCTGAAGTATAATAATATGATCAAAGTCATTATTTTAAATTACTATAACATCATTAAAAAGTGACTTTAGTCCTTAGACCATGAGATCATGTCAATCACTAACACATAAAGAGTAGCTTGATAACGTCAAACATGACACCGTAACAGGCTGACTATAAAGGTGGGTTCAGATACTCCGATAGTGTTATGTAGAGGCTCATTGATCGATAGTCGGATTTGTCCATGCCAATGACGGAGATATATACTCTGGGCCCTCTCGGTGATATCACATTGACATAGCTTGCAAGTAAGTGATGGGGATCACTAGAATGTTATATCACGGGAACAAGAAAATAGTACATGTCGGTAATGAGATCAAACTAGGTATGGGGATACCGATGATCAAATACCAGACATGTAAAATATCACGAGACAAAGGGATTTAGTTACAATGTTAAAGGATCACACGATCATAAGAAGCCATCATTTAATGTGTGGGAGTCAGTATAGATCTCCAGGTCCCAATGCTAATTATTGATCGGAGAGGGGTCTCGATCATGTCTGCATTATCACGAACCATAGGTTCACACACTTAAGGGGATACTAACACCATTTGGAGCAAATAAGATGCTAGAGAAAGAATATCAAAGCACTGGAATTATTTCAATGGACACCGAAATTGTTTTGGGTAAAAGTGCTGAAATTGGTTATGCATGTGAAATTGAAATGTGGCAAGGAGTTTTATGTGAATGTTTGTTAATTAATGTAATTAAAAAAATTCTGAATAAAATAAATTAAAGAGTTTTATTAAATGAGAGATTGCATTAAATTTGGTGGAAATTTAATGGATTTGAGTGGAGGAGTTTTTATGTGAGTGGAGGCATGTTTATTTGAGTGGGAACTCCACCCACATGAATGATGGAGAGGTGGTGGAACCTCCTGATATGTTGAAAACGTATCTATAATTTTTGATGTTCCATGCTTGTTTAGTATCTACTTTGCTTTGCTTTGTCTACACTTTGAGGTGTTTTTATATGTTTTTTGGACTAACCTATTAACAAGATGCCACAGTGCCAGTTGCCTGTTTTCTTTTGTTTTTGGTTATAGAAAAGGAAGAAAATCAATATTCTCAGAATTGGACGGGACAAAAGCCAAAATCAATATTTCACCAAGGAGAACACGGAACCACGAAGCTGAGACGGAGGAGGGCCTCGGGGGGCCCACACCCCTGGCCGCGCATGGGAGGGGTGTGGCCACCCCGGGCACCCCCCTCGGCCTCCCCTTTCGCCTATATATACGTCTCCTTCGGATGTAAACCCTAATGAACCAAAAATCCACAAAAAGTTCCGCAGCACCGCCGCCACCGAAAGGGAGATTCGGGGGACAAAAAGTATCTGTTCCGGCACCCTGCCGGGACGGGGAAGTGCCCCCGGAGCCATCTCCATCGATCTCCATCGCCATCTTCATCACCGTTGCTGATTCGCATGATGAGGAGGGAGTAGTTATTCCTTGAGGCTAAGGGCTCTACCTGTAGCTATGTGTTCGTCTCTCTCTCTATGCATGATCTTGTTGTGGTCATGAGCTTTGTAATCAAGTAGATCTACCTTGCTACTCAAGTGCTTCAATAGATCTCTACTCTCGCCATGTGTGTGAAAGTGACAGTGTGCACGCCATGGTGGCACTTAGGCTAGAGTCTACGTAAATACTCATTGTGCTTTAATAGATCTATGCTTTTCCCCACGTGTGTGAAAGTGACTGCATGCACACCGTGTGTAGCACTTAGGCTAAATTACATATATATATATTTATCATGAGTATATTTTGAGTTGGTTATCTCTATGAAATTGTGGTGTTTGTTGGAACCATCTAGCGCTCAAGGTGACAGTGTGGGATTATCTAGATTGGGAAAGACGGACTTTGAGGAGTGCTGTTATAGCCCTACCATGGATTAGAGTTTCCAACCGGAGAGTAGTTAAGAGTAGTATAATTAAGAGAAGATATTTATATGAGAGAGTGTTCACTAGTGAAAGTATGATCCCTAGGCCTTGTTTCTAAACATTGAAACACTGTTTGCAACTAGATCTGTTGCATGTTTGCTTTCTTCCATCTTTATTTCAGTTTGCCTTTAATCTCGCCCATGTCAACAACAAGTCAGAAGCTCTTTTCTCGCACCATTACCACTTGTGTTTCACTATCTCTTCGCCGAACTAGTGCACCTATACACCTGATAAGTGTATTGGGTGTGTTGGGGACACAAGAGACTTCTTGTATCTTGATTTTAGGGTTTCTTGAGAGGGATTCCTTTGACCACTTCCTCCCTGAGTTCGATAAACCTTGGGTAATCCACTTAAGGGAAACGTGCTGCTGTTCTACAAACCTCTGCACTTGGAGGCCCGACAACTGTCTACAAGAATAGAAGTGCATAGACATCAAGCTATTTTCTAGCGCCATTGTTGGGGAGGTTTTGGTCCTTTTACCTTACCTCACCGTCGGCTATTTTCTGGCGTCATTGCCGGGGAGGTAAGGTAAAAGGTACTCACATCCTCCGATGTGAGTGCTCCAAGTTATTTCCTTTAGATTCTACAATTTTGTATTTTTGTTTTTTGTTTTCACTAGTTAGGCTTGGAAAATAACAAAAAATTAGAGAGCTCTATATTATCTATCTTGAGTTAGGACATGACGTGCTTGAAGAGAAAATTAGAAAACCTATGGAGCTTTATTTGCATGCTAATAGCAATGTTATTAGTATGAATTCTTTGAACAACATTATTGCTATGCTATGGAACCGTCTAAGCTTGGGGAAGCTAGTTTTTATGAAAATGATCTTTTTAGTCCCCCAACTTTGGAAGATAAGTATTCTATTGCTTATGATGATACCAAACCTCCAATATATGATGATTACAATGATAAATATGATATTTTTAGCCAACCTACTATTGAGGAGGAAATTAATTGTGATTACAATATTCCTCCTATATTTGATGATTATGGTGATGAGAATAACAATGATAGCTATTTTGTTGAATTTGCTCCCACTGCAATTAATAAGAATGAGTATGCTTGTGTGGAGAGTAATAATTATTATATGCATGTGGATCATGATAAGAATGTTTTATGTGATAGTTATATTGTTAATTTTATTCATGTTGCTACTGAAAGTTATTATGAGAGAGGTAAACATGGTCTTATGCATCTCAAAAATATTAAGTTTCCCCTCTTTATGTTGAAAATTTTCAAGTTGCATTGGTTTTTCTTTCCTATGCTTATTGCTTTGTGCTTTCATGACTTGTTTATTTACAATATTCCTATGCATAGGAAGTGGGTTAGACTTAAATGTGTTTTGAATTTTCTTCTTGATGCTCTTTTTTACTTCAATTCATATTTCTTATGTGAGCATCTTCTCAAACTATCAAGCCCAACTTAAAGGCGTTAAAGAAAAGTACTTCTTGGGAGATAACCCAATAGTTTTCCTGAGTCTTGGAAGTTATTACTTCTGTAATAAACTCTCCTTATCCTTTTTGTTTGCTTTTATGTCAAGAATAACCTCTAATGAAAGGGAAGTAAGATTTGGGGAGTTGCTGTCCCAAAACAGATTTTTGTGCTCCATCATAAAAATTCTTGTAAAATCTCTATAATTCGGATTGAGCTGATATTTTATGAATAAGTCCCCCAGTATGTTAGCTAACTTTTTTTAGTTCAACACTTTTTTATTTGAGCAACAGAAGGTCTTCTAAAAAGTCGGTTTCTACCTGTTGGTCTGTTTTGACATATTTCTGCCATTATTTGCATTTGCTTCTTATTGATTCCTTTTTGGGTTCTTTTTGGGAAATTGAGCTTTTTGAGAGAATTGCTACAGTAGATTTTGTTTTTAGTGGAAGTTTTTATGTTCTAAATCTAAACCCAAAGTTCTATTATCTTTTGATTACACTAATGTTGCTAATGAAGATTGTGTGAAGTTTTGTATGAAGGAAAATTTTCAGGTGTAGAGAAAGAATGATGTAATGAGATGAAGAATGGAAAAAAGCTCAAGCTTGGGGATGCCACCCCATATCACCCCAAGAAATATTCAAGAGGTACAAGCGTCAAAGCTTGGGGATGCCCAAGGCATCCCCTTCTTCATCAATAAAAATCTCAGGTCTTTCTAGACACTTTGTTTTTATTGTTTCATGCACTATTGTGTTGTTCTTGGAGCGTCTTTGTTTTTGTTTTTAGTTTTATTTTTCTTAGTTTTCTTGAGTAACTTGGTTGATCACAACACACTTCTTTTGAAGAGAGACACACTCTATTTTTATTGCCTAGAACACTCTAGTTTTCATTCTTATTGTTTTGTGAGTGTTCTCTTTTTCTAGCACTATGTTTAGATTTAGTTTTCTTCTTCTTTGTGCTTAGAACTTTTTAGTTCTTCTTTGTGTATTTGTGAGACAAGGTCACTGATCTTTATTGAAAATTATCTTTGTGAGTTGTTTCAAAAGTCGATTGGTGTTGGAAAATAGTAGGAAGCTTCATGCTTAAGTGGTACAAAAGGGAGCTTGTTTTGACTGTGACTTATACTTTATCATGTCATGCTATATGTTGTTGACCTTATGCTTAATGATTATTGCTATAGCATGACTTGTTCCAAACAATTGAGATTGCTTAGTGTGCCTTGAAAGAATCATGCATTGTTTTAGCATACAAAAGCATAATATTGTGGTATTCTCCTTTGATGCTTTGTTTGGGTTGACTTGGCACATGCTCACACCATGTTATGACTATGAACAAGTCACCATAGCCTCTATGATCATTTAGTACTTGACTTGTAGTACTAATTTATGCTTTGATTAGTAATGTTGTCGCTCTGCATGATTATGGCTATTATTGCTCTCTTAGTTGGTCGCTCCCAGTCTTTTTCTAGCCTCCACTTGTATGTGTAAGCTCTACTCATGCATCCAACTCCTAATAAAACAATTTATTCAAAAAGTGTCCACTATAAATTCAAAAAGTGTATTACACCATTCCAAGTATATTCTTGTTTTCATATATCTTCCAATTAAAAAGTATTTTGTTATGTGAAAACTTAGTGATTAAAGCTCTCACGAACTTGAGGCACACTTTATTTTTCTTGCCCCTAATAAACTTGAACCATTATGTCATCTATTTTGTATATGCTTGCACTTATACGTTGGAATTAGCAGAACCATGCTGTCATGGGGAACGCTTTCAACATTGCACTTGTACATTGTACTCAGTTGATATCATGCTCTTTTGTCTATGGATGTCGTTGGTGTGAAATGAAAGGGGAGTTTGTAAGTTCATGGAGCTATGTATGTTGGTTAGCGAAACGCCTAGGCCGCTAGCCTAAGCCATGCCTAATCATGGTGGAAACTTGCAGCATCACCATAGTGAGCAATCTATGAAGCATTCTTCTTATAAAAAAAGAGATAGAAAAAGAGATTGAGAAAAAGAAAAAATATGAGAAAAGAGGAAAGAGAGAAAAAAGCACCATTTTCCCATTGGTAAATAAGAAGATTGCTAAGATGCTCATTGTCTGCTTGCCTTGTCATTTTGATTATGGGATAGCTCTTGTATCATGTGCAAGGGGTACCCCGTTGGCTGTTCTCTATGATACACATGTACTTACTATGACAAGAACTTGCAAGTAACTAAACTTGAGTAGTGATACGTCCAAAACGTATATACTTTCCTGAACACTTCTGATATTGTTTCTCCTCTAAACTTGTGTGATTTGGATACAACTAACTTGGACTAAGGTTGTTTTCAGCAGAATTACCTTGGTGTCTAGTTTTTGTGTAGAAAATCAACTATCAGGAAAAAATCCCGGAAAATATGCCAAAAATCCTGTTTCACCTTTAGATCAACGCAGCTAGAATACGAGACGGAGGGGAGCCCTAGGTGGCCCACACCCCCTGCCGCGCTGGTGGGCCCACCCCGCGTGTGGCCAGCCCAGGTGCCCCCTCGGCCTCTCTCTTCGCCTATAAGAAGCCTCTTGACCTAAAAACCGAAGGGGTTCATCGTTTTTCCAGAAAGAGTTCCGCTGCGCCGCCACCACCAGAAGTCGCGTTCGGATCCAGAAACTACGTTCTGGCACCCTGCCGGGACGGGGAATTTGGGGAGGATCATCGCCATCGTCATCACCAACGCCTCTCAATCAACCATCAATGTTTCCCTCGTCCATGAGTGAGTAATTCCCCGCTGTAGGCTATGGGAATGGTAGGGATTGGATGAGTTCTATCATGTACTCGAATAAGATTTTTAGGGCATAGTGCCTAGTATCTCTATTAGTGCTATTTGACTTTGTTGCAACTTGTTGTGCCTAATGCTTGTCACTAGGGCCCGAGTGCCATGATCTCAGATCTGAACTTATTATTGAATCATTATGATAGTATTGTTTGTGATCTTAGATGAAAGTTGTGTACACATATCATTGTCCGGATCCAAAGGCCCCAAAGTGACAGAAATTGGGACAACCGGAGGGGATGGCTGTGATGTGAGGATCACATGTTGAAAGGATACAGATGTCGCCTAGAGGGGGGGTGAATAGGCGATTAAAACTTTTCCTAGAGTGGCTCAACAAAGGCGGAATAAAACTAGTGTTTACTTTGTTAAGCACAACCTAGAACAACTAAGGTTCACCTATGTGCACCAACAACTTATGCTAAGCAATACAAGCAACAAAGTGATAGCAAGATATATATTACTTCAAGCACGAAGGCTATCACAATGTAAAGTGCATAAGTAAAGAGCTCGGGTATAGAGATAACCGAGGCACGCGGGGACACCGATATTTTACCGAGTTCCTCCCAACATGGAGTACGTCTCGTTTGGAGAGGGGGTGGTATCAAACCACCAATGCCACAAAAGGCCTCCCTTATTCTCCGGTGAATCTCACCCCAACGGAATCGATCCACGCTTCCACTATCGGTGCACTTGTCGGTGGCAACCGGAACCTCTCACAAGGTTGGGGCACTTCTCCACAACTTAATTGGAGGCTCCCAACAAATGCCAGAAAAGGCCACAATGCCACCAAGGCCACAAAACCGTCTAGGGTTCCAAGAACCCAAGAGGGACAAGCTCCAAAGAGTCACACAAACCAAATCCTCCGAGGAGAACTCAAACCGATGCACCAAATGCAAATGGCAAGAACACCACAAAGGTGTTCAAATCCTTCTCTCCCAAATTCCACCAAAGCTACAAAAGATTATGGGGGAATAAGAGAGGAAGAACAATGGAGGAAATCCACAAAAGACTCTAAGATCTAGATCCCAATATGTTCCCCTCACTTAGAGGAGAGATTGATTGGTGGGATTATAGATCTAGATCTCCTCTTTCAAATCCCTCAGGAATATGCAAGAATCATTGGAGGGTTTGAGAGAAAGCAATCTCAAGAAGGTCAAAAATGGAGGGGAAAACTTGCAAGAAAGGTTAAGGAACCATTGGGGAAGAAGGCCCCTTATATAGGTCCCTCCAAAATCCAACCGTTGCAGCCCAAAAACGCGATTCCCGGTACTACCGGACTTTTTCCCGGTACTACCGGACTTTCCCGGCACTACCAGAAATTTCCTGGGGTTCCTGGGGCTCCAAACGCATTTTTTCTCTGCGCTCCCCGGTACCAAAATGCGGTACTACCGGACCCAGGTACTACCGGATCCTGGTCTAGTACTATCGGTCATCACAGAACGAAAACAGCCATAACTTTTGCATCCGGACTCCGATTTCGATGATCTTGGGCTCGTTTCAAAGAGGACAACAACCTCTACAAGATCATGCAAAGAAACATCATAGTCCAGAAAGGGAGGATAGATCCAAATTATGAAGTAAAAAACCTTCTGCCGCGCTAGGTACTAAATGCGGTACTACCGCTTTTTGGTACCTTGCCCGACAGTGGCTTTTGGAAACTTGTCAAAAACCTTCTGCTGTGCTAGGTACTAAAATGCGGTACTACCGCATTTTGGTACCTAGGAGGGCAGTGGCATTTGGCAACTTTCCAAAACCTACTGCCGCGCCAGGTACTAAAATGCGGTACTACCGCATTTTGGTACCTAGGAAAATTCAAACCTCTATAACTTTTGATTGGTAACCCGATCGACCCGATTCCAATTGCGTTGGAAAAAGGACGACATGGGCTACCCTATGAAAGGTGAAAATATTGGTTATCACCAAGTGAGAATGTATCATGTATAATAATGTGAGATACTTCACTTTGTGAGAAACCGAAAAGCTGCCAAGATCAAAATCGCAACAAGATACAAACAGAAGATCCGATTTTGATGAATAAGAGCATGTTATGGACATTACCACAAGCTCTATATCCTCACATGGATACGACCAAATAACAACCAAATATGATGATGCAAATATGCAAAGGTTTGATATCTCTCCGAACGATGTGACCGAATTACTCATACGAGAGCCCCTCTTAATAGTACGGTTATCTATCCTAAACCCGGTCTCACACACACAACATGAGACCGGCAAAAGGGAAAACCTATCAAGATTATACGTTTGCCTTGAGCATTCCACTTGAGCTCGATGTAGACGATCTTGCCCTTCTCAAGATGGAACGCCTTTCTTGATTCTTCATCATCGATCCATGATCACCGAGGATTGCAAGCCTCAAACATGAGATCTTCTATAGATGGCGCATTTTGAGCTTGCACATCACATCTTCTTCTCATTTCATCGACCTTGAAGCCAACACATGCTCCAAGCGATGCTAATGGACAAATCCTACAAGTATAACTTAATACACACATTAGTCCATAAAGATTGTCATTAATTACCAAAACCACACATGGGGCCCAACATTTTCTTTCAATATCCCCCATTTTGGTAATTGATGACAATCCCTTTAAGAGGGTTTATATAAGGAATCTTAATGAACAACATGGTAACACCAATATCAAATACTACATAAGTATGTTATATTGGTACCACCACCATATATAGATCAAACTCCCCCACAATCTATGCATGTGTGATGAACTTGAATTTCATTGCATATATTGCCAATCATTATCATTGGTGGAGTTTCCTCTATATATACCACATGCTAAGCAACAACAAATATGCAAGAGCATGAAAGGAAAATGCTTAGAAACAAACTCAAAGCATAAACCATTTCCCTTAAACCCTCTAAAACTTCTCCCCCATTGGCATCGATTGCCGAAATGGGTGACAAGTTCTAGAAGGCAAATATAGTAATAATTCCTCCAAAGATGTGCCTTCGCACATATCTAATGATGAATACTTGGGAGGGAGTAGGACTATATCGAGGACCCGAAGATTGCCAAAGGAATAAAATAAAATGACGCATCACAAATGACGCAAGCAATCACAAGATCCGACAAATCAATTGAAAACAACAAATGAGTTCAAATGGAAACTACGAGATATTATGAAATGAGCAAAATAGTGCTTTAAATAACAAATAGAGAAGCTCCCCAAGATTTGTGCATAATTCAAAATAAATGCATTAGAATACATATTGCACAAATATGGAATCCTCGCTCCCCCATAAGTATTTAAAACACAACAAATGAGAAAGAAGACAAATGTGCATTATTAGATGAATTAGATGATCTCCCCAAAGATAATGCACCAATTATGATAATTGTATTTGGGATTAAGGTGTATAATCATGGAATCCTCACTCATCCAAGTTCATTTAACAATACAAGGCATGAGAGAATAAATATGAGTGCCCAAAGATGCAAACAAGAGGAACAAGCACTCATAGGCAATTAAATTTGGAAGCCACCAAAGAATCAAAAGGAATAGAAAGGTGGTCTCCAAGGATTTAAAAATCAACTAAAATTATCTTCTCATATGTGTATATGTCTCTAAGTGGATTACATCACAAAGACATATGCCCATAAAGAAACAAGCACATACAAGGAATATATACAATAAAGCACATGGAAGCAAAAATGAAGTCACAACATATACTAATAAGATTTTTGCTTCAAAGCATGGCCAAAGGCTCACATATATCTTATTGTACATTAATGAGCTTCAAAAACCAACACACTACATATATTACAACTATCACCAAGGGAAAAGGAGAAAGTTGGAATATATGGAGAAAGGCAACAAGTATCACTAAAACTAGCAAAATCTCACTATTGCACATGAGAGAAGTTGAGGAAAGGATGGGCAATAAAATTGATAGATTGATATATTTGGGATTGGTGGATCATATGCATGATTTTGTATAGTCCCAAATAAATGCACTCATCTCAACTTATACACATTTACAATAGAGAGTTCTCTTAAAATCAAGGCTAGAACCACACAAATACAACTACAACAATTCATGCCAAGATGCAACCTACAAAAGGTTGGAAGCAAGATAAATATGCATGAGAAAGAGATACTTGTTACCGAGATATAATTGGTAGGATGTAGAGGATATGAATTCATTCATCATCCTATAGCTTTCCTCCAATTTTCATTAATGCACCACTTCTTCAAGATTTGAGAGACAAGCATCCAATATACCTCCAATGTACCTAAACACATTTAAGTGCAAAATGGTCCCCAACCTTATTGGGTCCAAAGTAGTTAGTGCAACTACAATACATAGGAGAGACTCCACATAAATATGTGCATATTAATATGAAATTGAATTTCATGCACAACTTAGTCGATGGGATTTGGTGGAGTTTCCCCTATATATTGGATCAAAGAAAGCAAGCATGCCATAATATAAAATATAGTAAATATGCATGCATAAAGCTTTCAAGAACCAAAAAGGAGATACAATTTGAACAAAAACACCAAGTAAATCGAGATTGCACACACAAGAGTGTGACATGACAAACGATGTCCAAATTGTATCAAAGAACCAATTCAACACATGAAAGATCACAAGTTCAACAAATGAACTAGGAAAAAGCCAAGGAGCAAAAGATATATAAAAATACAAATGCTCAAGGATTTATCTCATTCTAAAATGGTAAAAATGTGAAACAAGGAATGAGACAAAACCAACTCCCACAAAGAGTAAGGTTCCAACAAGTAAACCAACCTCTCCAAATTTTCATGATGGCACAAAATACCAAAACGAAAAGATTAAACTTCCAAGCACATATAACCCGATATGGACCAAACAAAGAAGCATAAATATGAGTGTTCTAAATAATATAGGAGAGCTCCCTCATAGATAGTGCATTATGTAGGATTTTACTTTTTAATGCAAAATGCACACAAATGAGATCATCACTACTACCTACATTAAATAAAGCACAAGAGGATACCAATAAAAATAAAAAGATCCACAAGAAGCAAGGAAGGCTTGGGAGACAACACAAAACATTTTCTTGGCCAAAGATAGGATAAAATTAAGTAAGGGCCAAAGTGAATAAGATCAATAAATTCTACCATAAGTTGGGTACTCATTGTACAAGGACAAGAAATATTGGGAATAATTTTCCCAAGGTATATAGCATGGATATCCAAGATCATAGTCACAACAAGACCCATATAACAAAAGATAAGAGTTAAGCATGATACTTCGAACAAGATTCTTGGTAGCTTCCAATAGTCACACAATCACTAGTGATTAGACTAACTTGAAGCAAATGGTTTCCATGAGGATATATATATATATATATCTAAATATGAGGAAACACATACCAAGAAACACTCTCATATACAAGATCCAAAATAAGATCAATAAAGCCATTCAAGCAAATTGGAAATTGTATGAGCAAATGTGTCACATAGGAGCTAGATAATTATCAATATCAATTCTAAGTGACACAACCTCGAAAATTCACATTTTATAGGATTGTAATATGCACTAAGCATATGACTCCCCCATAATGTGATACTACCATAAAATCAACACGAGGCAAAATAATACAAATAGAGATAATTAATGGACATTATAAAACTTAAATTTATCATGAGAATTGTACCACATAGAGACTAGACAATAATCCAATATAAATACTAGGTGGTATTACTCATGTACACACAGTTTTAGGATTGTGGAATGCCCAAGCATAACACTCCCCCAAAATGGGATAATCCATTAATTTCTCACAAGAACCAAATAAGATACCAAATATAACCAAGCAAGGCTCAAACATAAGAAACACACATACATGGTGTGCCACCTAATCATACACAAATATGCTTGATACCTCAAGATAATTAAGTGGATAGCACAACATGTACAAAAGCATGGAAGATACAAAACCAACACATGCACAAGGGGGCGAGTAACTTTCAATGTAAAGAGTTTAGCATATGTTACCGCAAGGAGGAACATTGGAAATATAATATAATCATGATAATCCAAATGGCTTGGCTTGACAATAATAATTGATGAAGATCCCTCAATTCTTCATAATGTAGCCAAGGCTCCAATGCCCTCCAAAACACACCTATTGATCAAGTTTTGGCTTGTTGGTCCCCAACCAAGTTGGGTCCTAAGAAGTTAGTCACAACAGGCTTGGCAACCCAAATGGATCTTTTCTTGACACCACATTGGGAAAACAAATTTGGCAAACACATTGCCAACCTCATCCTTACAAAGATAATAAGCATCATCAACGTTGGATGAGGAGATACCGATAGTGCATGAGGAAGAAATATGCCCCTTCTCACGGCATATGTAGCAAGTTATACTCTTGCCATCTTTCTTCGTAGGTGAAGCCACAACTCGAGGAAGAGCTCGAGTAGTCCTCTTAGGAAGAGGCCCATTAATGACTTGAGATGGAGCTTGAGGCCGCTTCCCTTGTTGCTTCACACTAAGAGGCTTTTTCTTCAATGCGCAAGATCTAACATGGTGCGTTTCTTCCTTGCACATGAAGCAAACAATGTTGGCCGGATTCTTGACTTGATCTTGGCCATTCTTCTTGTTGTCCTTGTGCTTCAACTTGATAGTGGACTTTTTCTTGATATTGGAGTTGAATCCATGCCCACTCTTGTCATTGGGGGATTTTTGCACACTCAAGATTTTGTTGAGTGTGACCTTCCCTTGATGACCCTTTTTCAAGTCATTCTTCAAAGAAGTGACTTGAGCCTTGAGCCTTTTGATTTCCTCTACATGGTTAGTTTCAACAAAAACACTAGAGGAAGTAGATGCTACATTGTTAGAGCAACAAGGCACGGAATGTAATTCATCACGAGATATATCATGGTTGTGAGAGGATGAACTACAAGGACTAGCACATGGCAATATAACATTTGGAGTAGATGTAGTGCTAATGTCCACATGAGGCCCACTAGATGTTACCTTTGACACGATGGCCTCATGAGCTAACTTTAGCCTACCATGGGAGACTAGAAGATCCTCATGCGAGCTCGAGAGCTTAACATGACTTTCTTCTAATTTCCCATAGTTTCTAGTTAGCAAAGCAAGTTGAGCCTTTAGCTCAACATTCTCCTTCAAAATAGATGGTTAACAAGAAATAGAGTTAGTAGCACAAGCATCATTATTATTAGCAAGAAGTGAGGGCAACTTGTCAAGCTCTTTTAAATATGAAGCTTTAAGTTGCTCATGTGACTCAGTGAGTTTGATGAGCTCCCTCTTAACGACCCGAGAGCCATTTTAGAGGTGCTCAAAATCCTCAACAAGTTTAGCATAAGCAACTTCAAGTTCATCGTTTTTAATCTTGAAGGAGTTAGCCACCGCAAGTTCTCTATCATGGTATTCCTTTACTCTAGATAATTCTAGAGTAAAAGTCTCCTCAAGATATTCTTTGGTGGTTTGTTCTTCTTCAAGGGAGTCCTTTAGTTGAGCAAGTTCATTAGCATACTCACGCTCAAGTGCAAACTTTTCATCAATTATGTTTTCTTGCTCCTCAATAAGATCATTGCCTTCTATAGCATAATTCAAGATTTCAAGAAGGTTGGAGGAAGCAATTTTATTTTTGTAGAGAGCACTATAGACAACCTCTCCCATTTTCTCAATAGAGGTAATATCATACTTACCTCGATAATCATCATTATGATTCTCAACCTCATCATCATCATGAGATACAATGGGATCCAAAGAGGTTACCTTTGTTCCCTTAGCCATAAGGCATATGTGAGACTCGGAGGAAGGTGACGATGAGATTGCACTTGTATCTCTATTCAAGACCTTGTCTTGGCCCATAGAATCTTCATGTTCCTCTACATGGTTAGCAACACAAGCACTAGAGGAAATAGAAGCATTTTTATCATGGCAACAAGACAACACAAGCATATCATCATGAGATTCATTCAAGCTATTACTACATGATATGCAAGGACTATCAACACTAGCATGTAAGGATTTGTGAGTGCTAGAAGTGTTAAAGTCCGAAGATAGATCATTGCAACTAGATAGGGATGAAGGATTACAAATAGTAAGAACACTATCCTCATTGCAATTTCTATCACCACTCACCGTATCATTACCTTGTGAAAAATCACATGTTGGTGAAGTGGTAGACGATGAGAACTCATCTCGACCGGAAGTGGAAGCAACAAAATCATCCTCAATAATGTTGGACTTGCTATATTTATCTTGAATCTTGGTCCATATCTCACGAGCGCTTGAATAAGGCATGATAGAAGAAAGAACTACATTGCTCACAACATGCAAAAGAATTTTAGTAGCTAGAGCATCTATATGAGAGTTCAACTTCTCCTCTAAAGATTCGTTTTGGGTATCCATAGGAGAAGAGAAACCCACATATAGATATCCCTCGATAATTGGGTGAATTTCCCGAAATAAATTAAGAATGCGAATTTTCCAAACATCATAATTTGTGCCATCGAATGTGAGCGTGTCCTTGTGCACTAATCCCCTAGCCGACATCTTTACTCTCAAGGCGGTGAAGCCTAAAATGAGAGACCGGGCTCTGATACCAATTGAAAGGATACAGATGTCGCCTAGAGGGGGGGGTGAATAGGCGATTAAAACTTTTCCTAGAGTGGCTCAACAAAGGCGGAATAAAACTACTGTTTACTTTGTTAAGCACAACCTAGAACAACTAAGGTTAACCTATGTGCACCAACAACTTATGCTAAGCAATACAAGCAACAAAGTGATAGCAAGATATATATTACTTCAAGCATGAAGGCTATCACAATGTAAAGTGCATAAGTAAAGAGCTCGGGTATAGAGATAACCGAGGCACGCGGGGACACCGATATTTTACCGAGTTCCTCCCAACATGGAGTACGTCTCGTTTGGAGAGGGGGTGGTATCAAACCACCAACGCCACAAAAGGCCTCCCTTATTCTCCAGTGAATCTCACCCCAACGGGATCGATCCACGCTTCCACTATCGGTGCACTTGTCGGTGGCAACCGGAACCTCTCACAAGGTTGGGGCAGTTCTCCACAACTTAATTGGAGGCTCCCAAGAAATGCCACAAAAGGCTACAATGCCACCAAGGCCACAAAACCATCTAGGGTTCCAAGAACCCAAGAGGGACAAGCTCCAAAGAGTCACACAAACCAAATCCTCCGAGGAGAACTCAAACCGATGCACCAAATGCAAATGGCAAGAACACCACAAAGGTGTTCAAATCCTTCTCTCCCAAATTCCACCAAAGCTACAAAAGCTTATGGGGGAATAAGAGAGGAAGAACAATGGAGAAAAGCTACAAAAGACTCCAAGATCTAGATCCCAATATGTTCCCCTCACTTAGAGGAGAGATTGATTGGTGGGATTGTAGATCTTGATCTCCTCTTTCAAATCCCTCAAGAATATGCAAGAATCATCGGAGGGTTTGAGAGAAAGCAAGCTCAAGAAGGTCAACAATGGAGGGGAAAACTTGCAAGAAAGGTTAAGGAACAATTGGGGATGAAGGCCCCTTATATAGGTCCCTCCAAAATCCAACCGTTGCAGCCCAAAAACGCGATTCCCGGTACTACCGGACTTTTTCCCGGTACTACCGGACTTTCCCGGCACTACCGGACATTTCCTGGGGTTCCTGGGGCTCCAAACGCATTTTTTCTCTGCGCTCCCCGGTACCAAAATGCGGTACTACCGGATCCTGGTCCGGTACTACCGGTCATCATAGAACGAAAACAACCATAACTTTAGCATACAGACTCCGATTTTGATGATCTTGGGCTCGTTTCGAAGAGGACAACAACCTCTACAAGATCATGCAAAGAAACATCATAGTCCAGCAAGGGAGGATAGATGCAAATGATGAATTAAAAAACCTTCTGCCGCGCTAGGTACTAAAATACGGTACTACCGCTTTTTGGTACCTAGCCCAGCAGTGGCTTTTGGAAACTTGTCAAAAACCTTCTGCCGTGCTAGGTACTAAAATGTACTACCGCATTTTGGTACCTAGGAGGGCAGTGGCATTTGGCAACTTGCCAAAACCTACTACCGCATTTTGGTACCTAGGAAAATTCAAACCTCTATAACTTTTGATTGGTAACTCCGATCGACCCGATTCCAATTGCGTTAGAAAAAGGACGACATGGGCTACCCTATGAAAGGTGAAAATATTGATTATAACCAAGTGAGAATGTATCATGTATAATAATGTGAGATACCTCACTTGGTGAGAAACTGAAAAGCTGCCAAGATCAAAATCGCAACAAGATACAAACGGAAGATCCGATTTTGATGAACAAGAGCTTGTTATGGAGATTACCACAAGATCTATATCCTCACATGGATAAGACCAAATAACAACCAAATATGATGATGCAAATATGCAAAGGTTTGAGCTCTCTCCGAACGATGTGACCGAATTACTCATACGAGAGCCCCTCTTAATAGTACGGTTATCTATCCTAAACCCGGTCTCACACACACAACGTGAGACCGGCAAAAGGGAAAACCTATCAAGATTATACGTTTTCCTTGAGCATTCCACTTGAGCTCGATGTAGACGATCTTGCCCATCTGAAGATGGAACGCCTTTCTTGATTCTTCATCATCGATCCATGATCACCGAGGATGGCAAGCCTCAAACATGAGATCTTCTATAGATGGCGCATTTTGAGCTTGCACATCACATCTTCTTCTCATTTCATCGACCTTGAAGCCAACGCATGCTCCAAGCGATGCTAATGGACAAATCCTACAAGTATAACTTAACACACACATTAGTCCATAAAGATTGTCATTAATTACCGAAACCACTCATGGGGCCCAACATGTTCTTTCACATGTGTTCATGGAGTGTTAATGCTTTGCTCCGGTGCTCTATTAAAAGGAGCACTGTAGAGGGTCTCAACCTAATAAGGTAGATTCCTCCGGTGTTTACAATGCTAGTCCCTGGATCAATAGCTAGCATCCACAGTTAAGATGTAATATCAAGAAACAAAGGTCATAATATAACTTTATAACCAGGAATAACATAATTTTATTACATCTTACATAGCTCATTTGGCTATTACATTACATTGCAGCGGAATAACTATAATCATGGGTCCATCATCTTCAAAGTGCCACAGGCAGATGTTGGTTGTAGACTTTGTAATCCTAAACAATCAATCTTCACTAAAATCAGTCAAACCTGCAACATACAAGTTACAGCCACAAAGGGTCAATACATTTGAATTGTATTGGCAAGTGATACTATGGTAGTATAGTGGGGTCTATCATCTATATGCATTTGGCTAAGTGGAGTTAAGGCTTGCATTGCTCAAAATAGATTTTTCCTTAACATTTGAAAATACTAAGTTTTTGCTTGACAAAATCATTTTTCTCAATCAAAGATTTCAAGATCCTTGTACCAAGCCATCTCTCCATCAATGATTGAAGAATTCAAACAACCCTTGTTCAAACCACAAAATTTTAATTTAGAAATTGGAATGATGAGATTCTTGATTGCTTCCATGTCTTGATGCTCAAATTGTCCTTTACCAGGGACATGGCTAAGTACTTAGATTTTACACTCTGCAGAGGTGGTGCACTTTCCCCACAAGACTTGGTTTCCCAAGACAAGATCTTTCAGAAGCTTTCCCTTAGACCAATATGGACGCGCTCCAACCTATCAAACACTACCACCCACTGTCCATATGGCTAAGTTCTTGCAACCTATATGATCATGGCAGAGCCCATATTGCCAAGTGGTTGCACTTGAAGCTTCTCGACATTTGACATCTCAAATCTCTTTGTTCCTGGGTGGCATACCACAAGTGAGATACACAAGCCAAGTCTATGGCCTTGTGAACCACTCAACATAACCCAATCCTTCCATTTCCACCCAGGTGATTCATTAACTTAGTTGTTTTATTAAACAAAACACAAGTCCTCAGACTTAGAATATTTTTCCATAGTGTGAATATATATTTCCACCCATGTTTTCTATTAGCTAGGCTAAGCTTGATAGTAGTAGGAATCTTAACTTAGGAAGATTTCCACTAAGGTTTCATCTACTAGTTTTCCTATAGCAAGGTTTATACTTAGCAAAATCCATGCAAGTTTTACTTAGCAAAATCACTAATGCATAGAGAAAGTAATAGGATAGAAAGTATGAAGCATCACTTGCCTTTTTGGTAGGGAATGGTGGTTCACTCCTTGATCTTGCTAGTCTCACACTTCACTACAAGTCAATCAAGCAAACACAAATTCAATTCACATTCCATCCAAAGTCAAACAAACAATTTTTCACACACAAAGTAATGGAATCTAAGTCATGCAAAAGCATGCAAAGGTTGGTTCTATTGCAAGAATGGCCTCCACTAGGCTTCTAAACTTTGTAAGGTCCAAATTGGTCATTTACGAAAATGGCAAAGTCATTAGCAAGAGGGTTTTGTCCAAAAACTATTTTTAAATCCATTCATCATTTCATGTGGTGAAAAATGTTTTTATTATGGCAAAAGTCTTAAGTTGTTCACCAAATGAGTTGCCAATTTGCAAAACTTGGTGTTTTGGGTCAGTGGGTTTGATCAAACCATTTTCTTAAAGTTTTCTTTCCATAAACATTTTTATAACAAAAACCATTCTTTTTATTTGGCTAGAAAATGACTAAGTCAAGTAATCCAACTAAAATCTTTGCAAAATCATTTTTAACACAAAGGGTTGGTTCCTAGGGTCAGTAAGGTCACAACAATCCAATTTGCAAAGGTTTTATCCTTAAATTCAATTTTAGACAATTTTTATACTCTAAACAAGCATACAAATGAATCTGCAAAAATGAGCAACCAAACAGATACTATTTGCTAAACTAACTCCACAGTTGGCTAGGGCTTGTTCTCCTGAATCCATTGATATAAAATTTGCCAAATTTGGACGTGTGGTTTGAAATTTACAAAGGTTTCAAAATGGCATTTAAATCTGATTTCAAACTCTATTCTAATTCATCCAGTGACACGCGGCACGTTCTTATTCGCTGAAAACGGTTCACGTGGATCGACAGATATGGGCCGTTAGATTTTAGTTCATTGCACGGTCTAGAGGTGCTACTTACCCCTTCACTCTTGTTCTATCCTAATCGTCAGATCAAGATCGGATGGCTACGAGATGCTTGCCAGGAACTGGCGGCGAATGTCGACGGCGAGCGGCGGAGCGGCCAGTTAGCGGTGGCGTTGACGAGGCAGGAAGTGAAACAGGGAGGGAGCAAGCTCACCGAGGTCGCGAGGATGAGGTGATGCTGGTCGTGTGGTCGTCGTGGCAAGGGGCGCACGGGGACGGGCAGGATTTCTCGCCGGAGTTGGTTCTGGTGACGGACGCGCGCGGTCGAGGTCGAGGACGACCCTGTGGTCCACGGGAAGACAAACGGAGGACTGGGTTAGCTGCGCAAGGCCATGGAAAAGATGCTTGCGTGATCGAGAAGATGCGGGGCGGTCAGTGCTTACCGGGGATCGTCGTCGGAGAAGAAACAGGCGGCGGCGCTGTCAGAGCTAGTCCAAGCCAAAGCTCTGGGGCGCCCGCGGTCGAGTGAAGGACACGGGGAGAAGCGTCTGGGAGTGGGAAGTGTGTGTGCGTGGTTAACGAGACAAGGGGCGGCGCTGAGTCGTCAGAATTGGCAATGGAAGTCGTCGGAGGCAGAGGAAGTGTTGGGTCGAATTGTGGCAGCCTCGGGGCGGAGAAGGAGTGGCGACAGAGGGGAATGGAGGAGAGAGCGTGGGTGATTAAGACAGCATGCTCGCGGCGAGAGATTAATGCTGCAATAAGGCGTATTCAATCGAAGAATCAATGGCAGCAACGGTGGCGAGGGGAGGAAGAACGAGTCGTGGGGTGGGGAAGGAGAACAGTGGAAAGGGGTCCACTGGTCAGTGGGGAAAAGAAACGAGGGGAAGGTCCACCGGTCAGTGGCTTTGCGGGTCAGGAATTGGTGCCAAACGTTTTCCTCGGGGAAAAGAAGTTGGGCTGGTTGGTGGGCTTCCTGGGCTGCTGGGTTGGGTCTGGTTCAAATCCATTTTTTTTCTTCTGTATTCTTTTCTTTTTCTGATTCTAATTTCTGCTTTGAATTTTCAAACAAACAAATATCAACCAAATCAATTCAAACAACACCACACTTCATAATTTGAACTTGGTTCTGTTTAGTAGCATAAACCTAAATTCCAAAATAAAATAATATTTTATTCTTTTTAGGATCTTATTTAATAATTAAATAAAATAGATCAAAGTTATTTAATCAAATTGGGTTTGATTTATTTAATAAAATCTCCACTTGAAATCCAAATACTTTCAAAACAAAATCAGTAGGTTTTATTTGGAAATAAAGAATATTTGAAAAACTTGTTTAAAACAAAATAACCTTTTATTTTAGGGTCCATTAATAATTAAATAAAATGGGCCTTAGTTATTAAATCAAATAGGATTGGTTTTATTAGAAACTTTATTTTGAAAGTAATATAGTGCCAAAACCATTCAGTAGGTTTTATTTGAGAATACAAAATACTTGGAAAACTTATTTAAAATAGTCTAATAAGTTTTGATGTTCCATTTAAAATGGTAAAACCTTTTATTTAGTTAAAATTGGATATTAAATCCTTATTAATTTATTTAAATAAACCTTTGCTATTTTTATTCAAATCAAAATGTTTTAATCCAAAAGCTTGGCCAAGGTTTAATTTGGCTTTATAAAATAACCTTTATTTATAAATTCACCTTTTCTTTTTGAAAAACCAAATCTTTTATTAAAAGATTCCAAAATAGTAATTCCAAAACATTTTTAATTTCCTTTAATTAAATGTTTAACTCATTAAATTCCTTTAGGGTTTTATTTAATTCAAATGGGTTTGAGGTTCCATTTAAATTCAAAAAGTTTCTTCTGGCCCTGAAAATCAACAAAGTTTTATTTTATTCATTTATTTTCACATTACAAGATTTGGAAAATCTTGGGATGTGACAGGCTACCACCCTTAAAATAAATCTCGTCCCGAGATTTGGGGAGGCTAGGGTTACAAGCATGTTCAAAAACAACTAGGGTACTACCACCCTTAAAGATTTTCAAACAAAAATTACATATTGGCCTTCTTGGGATCCTGAAAAAGCTTCTCTAAACAAACTTTTGCATAATGTTCTTTGTTTCCATACTTGATTCATGGGCCAAGGTTGAGATCCTTCATAGACTTGTTTAACTTGTTCTTCATCTTTTCTGGACAATTGCTTGCATAGTGGCCTAGTTCTTTGCATTTAAAACACATCACTTGGCTGATATCTTTCTTTTCCTTTGGTACCATTGCCTTTTGCTTGTTTCTTTGGTTCTTCTTCTTTTCTGGGCATTCATTAGCATAGTGTCCCATCTCTTTGCATTTGAAACATTGTACTTGTGTAATATCCTTCTTGCTAGTGTTGGGGCATTTCTTCTTCTTCTTGGGTTTCTCCAAAGCTAGGAGTTCTTCTAGTTCATGTTCTTCATAGGTGGGAGATCTTTCTCTCTTCTTGGGGCATTGATCTTCATGCTCCTTGGATGCATGATCCTTGTATCTAAAAACATTGCTAGCTTGGGTTCCTTCTAGAACAACATCTTTGTCATCCTTGTTGTCATTAGCTCCTTGGGAAAAGTTTTCTCCTATGTTGATCATTTGAGTAACCAATCCTTGCAATAATTGGGATTGAAGTTTCAAAATCCTTTGTATAGCTGGGTCTAGTCCATTGTTGTTGGCTAAAAGCTGAGTTGTCTCTTGGCTCAACCGGCGTTGGGTTACTATAAGTTCTCTCATGTTGTCCTCTTGGTTGTTGTTGGTGTCATCAACCTTGATGTTGAAGTCTCTTGGAGTAGTCATCTGTTTGGGTTTGATGGGAGATTAGAATAGGCAAGATATTTCTAAGGAAATATTTCTAATCACACACATCACAATTCACACAAACAATGTGCAAGCAATCACAAGTGAAACATTTCACTGAACAAAGTTCAAGCACATACTTAGTCAAGAAATATTTTTGTTACACCACATAAGTTGGTGTGTTTTGATTTAACTACAATGTGGTGGTCCATCTCTATGGTTCACTTGTGATCTTTCCAACCTTGTTTGGTTGCTTCTTCTCACATGAGATCATGGTTCCTTGAGAAAAACTCCTTGGTCACAGAACTTCAAGTGTTGTAGGCTCCTTCTAACTTTTGCATTCCCTCAGTCTCTAAATCTTGAACAAGATTTCCTTGTCTCATTTGTAGTCTTTGGTGATATCCAAGTTGGAAGTCCTTGGTGAATATGCTGAAGATGTTGAAGTCATTAGAGTTTGAAGAAGTTTGAAGAAGTCCTTTGCACATAGTGTAGTCCTTGGTCATGGGTAGGTTTTCCATCAAGTTGAAGTAGAAGAGAAGTAGAGTTGAAACCAAAATGGTTGAGTAAAGAGCTTACAAGTTTTTGTAAATAAGTTTTTGGAACAAAACAACTCCTATTTTTCTAAGGGTTTTTGTCCAATCCTAGGTTTACAAATCCTATAGGCAACACAATGCTCTGATACCATCTTTAGAGGGTCTCAACCTAATAAGGTAGATTCCTCCTGTGTTTACAATGCTAGTCCCTAGATCAATAGCTAGCATCCACAGTTAAGATGTAATATCAAGAAACAAAGGTCATAATATAACTTTATAACCAGGAATAACATAATTTTATTACATCTTACATAGCTCATTTGGCTATTACATTACATTGCAGCGGAATAACTATAATCATGGGTCCATCATCTTCAAAGTGCCACAGACAGATGTTGGTTGTAGACTTTGTAATCCTAAACAATCAATCTTCACTAAAATCAGTCAAACCTGCAACATACAAGTTACAGCCATAAAGGGTCAATACATTTGAATTGTATTGGCAAGTGATACTATGGTAGTATAGTGGGGTCTATCATCTATATGCATTTGGCTAAGTGGAGTTAAGGCTTGCATTGCTCAAAATAGATTTTTCCTTAACATTTGAAAATACTAAGCTTTTGCTTGACAAAATCATTTTTCTCAATCAAAGATTTCAAGATCCTTGTACCAAGCCATCTCTCCATCAATGATTGAAGAATTCAAACAACCCTTGTTCAAACCACAAAATTTTAATTTAGAAATTGGAATGATGAGATTCTTGATTGCTTCCATGTCTTGATGCTCAAATTGTCCTTTACCAGGGACATGGCTAAGTACTTAGATTTTACACTCTGCAGAGGTGGTGCACTTTCCCCACAAGACTTGGTTTCCCAAGACAAGATCTTTCAGAAGCTTTCCCTTAGACCAATATGGACGCGCTCCAACCTATCAAACACTACCACCCACTGTCCATATGGCTAAGTTCTTGCAACCTATATGATCATGGCAGAGCCCATATTGCCAAGTGGTTGCACTTGAAGCTTCTCGACATTTGACATCTCAAATCTCTTTGTTCCTGGGTGGCATACCACAAGTGAGATACACAAGCCAAGTCTATGGCCTTGTGAACCACTCAACATAACCCAATCCTTCCATTTCCACCCAGGTGATTCATTAACTTAGTTGTTTTATTAAACAAAACACAAGTCCTCAGACTTAGAATATTTTTCCATAGTGTGAATATATATTTCCACCCATGTTTTCTATTAGCTAGGCTAAGCTTGATAGTAGTAGGAATCTTAACTTAGGAAGATTTCCACTAAGGTTTCATCTACTAGTTTTCCTATAGCAAGGTTTATACTTAGCAAAATCCATGCAAGTTTTACTTAGCAAAATCACTAATGCATAGAGAAAGTAATAGGATAGAAAGTATGAAGCATCACTTGCCTTTTTGGTAGGGAATGGTGGTTCACTCCTTGATCTTGCTAGTCTCACACTTCACTACAAGTCAATCAAGCAAACACAAATTCAATTCACATTCCATCCAAAGTCAAACAAACAATTTTTCACACACAAAGTAATGGAATCTAAGTCATGCAAAAGCATGCAAAGGTTGGTTCTATTGCAAGAATGGCCTCCACTAGGCTTCTAAACTTTGTAAGGTCCAAATTGGTCATTTACGAAAATGGCAAAGTCATTAGCAAGAGGGTTTTGTACAAAAACTATTTTTAAATCCATTCATCATTTCATGTGGTGAAAAATGTTTTTATTATGGCAAAAGTCTTAAGTTGTTCACCAAATGAGTTGCCAATTTGCAAAACTTGGTGTTTTGGGTCAGTGGGTTTGATCAAACCATTTTCTTAAAGTTTTCTTTCCATAAACATTTTTATAACAAAAACCATTCTTTTTATTTGGCTAGAAAATGACAAAGTCAAGTAATCCAACTAAAATCTTTGCAAAATCATTTTTAACACAAAGGGTTGGTTCCTAGGGTCAGTAAGGTCACAACAATCCAATTTGCAAAGGTTTTATCCTTAAATTCAATTTTAGACAATTTTTATACTCTAAACAAGCATACAAATGAATCTGCAAAAATGAGCAACCAAACAGATACTATTTGCTAAACTAACTCCACAGTTGGCTAGGGCTTGTTCTCCTGAATCCATTGATATAAAATTTGCCAAATTTGGACGTGTGGTTTGAAAGTTACAAAGGTTTCAAAATGGCATTTAAATCTGATTTCAAACTCTATTCTAATTCATCCAGTGACACGCGACACGTTCTTATTCGCTGAAAACGGTTCGCGTGGATCGACAGATATGGGCCGTTAGATTTTAGTTGCATCGCACGGTCTAGAGGTGCTACTTACCCCTTCACTCTTGTTCTATCCTAATCGTCAGATCAAGATCGGATGGCTACGAGATGCTTGCCAGGAACTGGCGGCGAATGTCGACGGCGAGCGGCGGAGCGGCCAGTTAGCGGCGGTGCTGGAGAGGCAGGAAGCGAAACAGGGAGGGAGCAAGCTCACCGAGGTCGCGAGGATGAGGTGATGCTGGTCATGTGTTCGTCGTGGCAAGGGGCGCACGGGGACGGGCAGGATTTCTCGCCGGAGTTGGTTCTGGCGACGGACGCGCGCGGTCGAGGTCGAGGACGACGCTGTGGTCCACGGGAAGACAAACGGAGGACTGGGTTAGCTGCGCAAGGCCATGGCAAAGATGCTTGCGTGATCGAGAAGATGCGGGGCGGTCAGTGCCTACCGGGGATCGTCGTCGGAGAAGAAACAGGCGGCGGCGCTGTCAGAGCTAGTCCAAGCCAAAGCTCTGGGGCGCCCGCGGTCGAGTGAAGGACACGGGGATAAGCGTCTGGGAGTGGGAAGTGTGTGTGCGTGGTTAACGAGACAAGGGGCGGCGCTGAGTCGTCGGAATTGGCAATGGAAGTCGTCGGAGGCAGAGGAAGTGTTGGGTCGAATTGTGGCAGCCTCGGGGCGGAGAAGGAGTGGCGACAGAGGGGAATGGAGGAGAGAGCATGGGCGATTAAGATAGCGTGCTCGCGGCGAGAGATTAATGCTGCAATAAGGCGTATTCAATCGAAGAATCAATGGCAGCAACGGTGGCGAGGGGAGGAAGAACGAGTCGTGGGGTGGGGAAGGAGAACAGTGGAAAGGGGTCCACTGGTCAGTGGGGAAAAGAAACGAGGGGAAGGTCCACCGGTCAGTGGCTTTGCGGGTCAGGAATTGGTGCCAAACGTTTTCCTCGGGGAAAAGAAGTTGGGCTGGTTGGTGGGCTTCCTGGGCTGCTGGGTTGGGTCTGGTTCAAATCCATTTTTTTTCTTCTGTATTCTTTTCTTTTTCGGATTCTAATTTCTGCTTTGAATTTTCAAACAAACAAATATCAACCAAATCAATTCAAACAACACCACACTTCATAATTTGAACTTGGTTCTGTTTAGTAGCATAAACCTAAATTCCAAAATAAAATAATATTTTATTCTTTTTAGGATCTTATTTAATAATTAAATAAAATAGATCAAAGTTATTTAATCAAATTGGGTTTGATTTATTTAATAAAATCTCCACTTGAAATCCAAATACTTTCAAAACAAAATCAGTAGGTTTTATTTGGAAATAAAGAATATTTGAAAAACTTGTTTAAAACAAAATAACCTTTTATTTTAGGGTCCATTAATAATTAAATAAAATGGGCCTTAGTTATTAAATCAAATAGGATTGGTTTTATTAGAAACTTTATTTTGAAAGTAATATAGTGCCAAAACCATTCAGTAGGTTTTATTTGAGAATACAAAATACTTGGAAAACTTATTTAAAATAGTCTAATAAGTTTTGATGTTCCATTTAAAATGGTAAAACCTTTTATTTAGTTAAAATTGGATATTAAATCCTTATTAATTTATTTAAATAAACCTTTGATATTTTTATTCAAATCAAAATGTTTTAATCCAAAAGCTTGGCCAAGGTTTAATTTGGCTTTATAAAATAACCTTTATTTATAAATTCACCTTTTCTTTTTGAAAAACCAAATCTTTTATTAAAAGATTCCAAAATAGTAATTCCAAAACATTTTTAATTCCCTTTAATTAAATGTTTAACTCATTAAATTCCTTTAGGGTTTTATTTAATTCAAATGGGTTTGAGGTTCCATTTAAATTCAAAAAGTTTCTTCTGGCCCTGAAAATCAACCAAGTTTTATTTTATTCATTTATTTTCACATTACAAGATTTGGAAAATCTTGGGATGTGACAAGCACCTTAATTTCCAGTAGTTCCCTAGAGGACCCACAACCATGGGCTGGCAGGACAAAAGATGTTGTGCAAGTTCTCATTGCGAGGACGTATGACTATATATGGAGCACATGTCTAGGATTGTTTAGTACTTGGATGCTTATTCTTATTTACCTGCAATTCCCTAGATCTTGAAGTTACATGTTTAGACTCGTCCATGCAATGCCCGTCCATCCATCCCTATTCCTACCGTGCTCATATCCTACTGTTTGCTACTACTGTTACTATTGCTCTTGTTTTACTGTTGCTGTTGCTTTGCTATTGCTACTACCAAACTATTGCTACTGATAAACTTCTGTGAGCAAGAACTATTTCCAGGTGCATCTGAATTGACAACTCAGTTGTTAAGGCTTGCAAGTATTCTTTGGCTTCCCTTATGTCGATTCAATAAATTGGGTAATACTACCCGCGAAGACTGTTGCGATCCCCTATACTTGTGGGTCATCAAGACTATTTTCTAGCACCGTTGCCGAGGAGTATATCTTTATTTGTAAGTTCACTTGGATCTACTATTAGTCACTGCTACTCCTTTCATCATGGGGAAGTCTCGTGATGGAAATTTTCCTATTTTACCATCCACTACAAGAAGAGGTATAGTCCTAAACACATTTGTTATAAGTAAGCTTGTTACACCACCACCACATACACATGCTACACACACTCCTACTACTGCTGAGTCTGAAACTTCATTTGATACTCATGATGTTACTTCTACTATTCTTGATGCGAGTGGTTCATTAGGTCCTTTCCTAGATGCTACTATGGCTGGTCTAGGAAATACTAAAACTCCTAGTGAAGACACAATTACACCTGTTAGCTTACCTGAGTCTAGAGAGAGTTATGATATTAATGATGGCTACATTGAATTTACTGATAAATTTATTGAAGAGTGCCGAAACACACATGGTACTAGTGTTATTAAGAGTCTCCTTGCAAGACGTACTATTATTCCTAAGCTATCCTCTAATCCTAAGTTTGCCACATCTCCCATAGATAGTAAAGATAAAGATTATGATTTCTCTCTAGATTTATCCTATTTAGACATTGTTGAGAAAGAACCTTTTTGTGGGACTGAAAATGAGAGTGTTGTGGCTCATATGAATGAGCTTTCTACTATGAGTGCTTTATTCTCTGATGATGTTAATATGCGCAAGTACTTTATTACAAAGATCATCCCTTTTCACTAAAAGGAGAAGCTAGGTCTTGTTTTAATAGATTACCTCCTGGTTCCATTGATAGCCCTGATTGTTTGATTGCTTCTTTCTTCTAGAAATATTTTCCTCCCAGTGCTAGACATCCTGCTTTGCAGAGACTTTTTGATTTTAAATAGGGAGAAGAAGAGAAATTGCTTGAGTCATGCACAAGGTTCTGTGGCTTGATTCATGCACATCCTCGATGTCCATTGCCTAAGAATGAGCTTCTTGATATTTATTATAATGGACTAACTGATGATTCTAGGACATACGTAGACAGCTTTGCTGATTGTGTTTTCAGGAAAAGGACTCCTACAGATGCTGAAGAATTAATGGCTAAGATAAGCAAGAATTATAATGATTGGACTTCAACTGAGCTAAATACACCTGAGCCTATTACTCCTGAACCAGTTGTGCCTGAACCAGATCCAATACCAACACCAAAGAAAAGGGGAGTTATTGCATTAAATGATGAACGGATGAAGGAAGCTAAGAAGTGTCTAAAGGAGAAAGGTATTAGAGCTGAAGATGTGAAGAATCTACCTCCTATAGAAGAATTATGTAAGACAACTCCCCACTCATCCACTATTGAGGTACACTCTCTCCAACACTTTGATGAAGGTGATATTCCTTATGGTAAGTCTCCTGATCAATGTATAGAGGAACTTGACATTTTTATTGTTAAACAAAGTAATTTTAATAAACAAGTTCAGAATCATTTATTGGAAAACTCCATAGCTATTAAAGAGTTGAAAGATATTGTGGAAAGAACTTCTAATGATATTAAAATGCTTTGTAAACACTTTCAAATGGTTCAAACCCAACTTGATAAACTTGCTAAGGTACAAAAAGATATGCTAGTTAATGCCTCAGGAGATAAACATGCTTATGGAATTAGAACTAGGAGTGGTATAGCTACTCAAGATCCTTTATATCCTGAAGGACACCCTAAAAGAATTAAGCAGGATTCTCAACAAGGTGAAAGTAGTGGTAGTCCTCATAAGAGAAAGAAAGAGAAACACAAAATAGTTGAGGAACCACTTGAACCTGCTGTAGATCCCAATAGTATATCAGTCTCTGATGCTAAAACTGATAGTGGTAATGATAAAAATGATGCTCCTGATAAGGAGGAAGTTGAGGAAGAACCTGAGAATCACACTAAGAACACTGGTACACTAAGGAAGATTTTATTGCTAAGAAACATGGTAGTGAGAGAGAATCTTGGGTGCAGAAACCTATGCCTTTTCTAGGTAAGAAACACAAGTCAAAGGAGGAAGAACACAACAAAAAGTTTTGTGAGTGGATGAAACCTTTATTTTTGCAAATTCCTTTGACTGATGCTATTAAGTTGCCTCCTTATTCAAAGTATATGAAGGATATCGTCTCTAATCAAAGGAAGATTCCTAATGAGGAGATTTCTACTTTGCTTGCTAATTACTCCTTCAATGGTAAGGTGCCAAAGAAACTTGGTGATCCAGGTATACCAACTATTCCTTTCTCTATTAAGAATAATTATGTTAGAATTGATTTATGTGATTTGGGAGCTGGAGTTAGTTTTATGCCTTTTTCTCTCTACAAGAGACTCTAGCTAGAAAAGTTGATACCAACTGATATATCTTTGCAAATGGCTGATAAGTCAACTACTATTCCTGTTGGTATATGTGAGGATGTTCCTGTTCAAGTGGCTCATAATTTCTTGGTTTTGATTGATTTTGTTGTGCTTGAAATGCCTAAAGATGATAATATATCTATTATTCTTGGGAGACCTTTTCTTAATACTGCAGGTGTTGGCAGCAATTGCAATCAAGGAAAAGTAACACTCAATATTAATGACAAAGAGCATACTGTCTATTTCCCCAAGAAGGTTGCTAAAAGCTATTGCCTGAATTCCATTGAAAATATTGAGCATCAAGGTTGGAGAAATATATTGTCCCATTCCACAAGAAAATTTTGAAACTATTGTGATTGGGACCATTGCTATCAAGTATGAGGTAACATAATCACCTTGTGGAATACAAAGTTTTGTTTCATATAAGATTGTTTGGTAACAAGACTTGATCAACCTTGTTAACAAAAGGATTTTAATGAACAAAATAATGTTTTCACTATGGTTATACTTGCTTTCTTTTACTTTTCTCCTTCCTAGTCTTTGCCTTTTCCCTTGCTAGCTTTGGTTTTGGTAGTTGTTTGCTTGTTAGAGTGTCTTAGAATGTCTGTAGTTTGGTTTTTGGTTTGCTTTTGCTTCTTCTAAAAAACTGTTTCTGCGAGAAAATCAATTTTCATACCCTGAAAATTGGCCAAAAGTAAAGTTTCCCGAAAAATCCCAGAAAATTCAAAATAAACTTTTCCTCAAAAAAGGGCAGAGGGACACCTGGAGTGACCCAGGGGCCACCCCAGGCCAGCACACCCCTGGTGGGCGTGGCCAGCCCCCAGGTGGAGCCTGGCTGGGGTGTGGCCCACCTAGGCCCCTCCAAGGTGCCTCCTCCCAGCCATCTTATTTCTCTCTCCCAAAAACACCGGAAAACTTTCTGAAGCTCGATTTCCTACTGTTCATGCTCCCGATTTTAGATCTCCTTGCTTAGCCCATCTTTGTTGCTGATTTTTGGAGGGATTGCTCCTTGGTATGTGCCTCCTCCGCTTGTCCAATTAGATTTGTGATTGGTAGATTGTATCTTGAGTGTTTTGCTGCTATAGGTGACAGGTTGTGTGAGCTTGCATGCTTGTTCTATGCTTAGAGATTTCATTTTGGTGCATGTGTAGCCCTCTAGCAAGTTCCTATAGTAGTTTCTCATCATTTATCAACTTGGAAATCACTTGGTTTGATGTAGTGTCTAAAAAATTTCAGAAAGGAAGATGAGTGCATATCCACTGAAACAATATGATTTGATGGTACCTGAGCCAATGAAAGTTCCATGCTACGAATTTATGAGAACCGCGGGAATCCTCCAGGATTTCCAAACTATGATTACCAATGCAGGGTTGGAACACTTTGTTGAAGGTGAACCACTTCAATATGTTAAGCTAACCATGGCTATTGTGCAGGACTTCCGGTTTACTTGGTCTTCGTCTAATCCCATGGTCCATTATAAAATATACAATCTAGCTGTCGACCTGCCTTTTGTTGATTTCTGTACAGCAATTAGAGTGCCTTAGTGGGAATCTTGTGAGAATATCAAGGAGAGGCCCAAGTTACTTATGGATTTATATGACGAGATTTGCCAAGGTTTCGACTTCTCAAAGGAAAGTGGTAAAATTTGGAACATTCAGTTCCCAGCCATTAGATATTTTGCCTATTTCATTACCAAGTGTGTTCTTGCTAGAAAGATTGCTAGAAAGTTATCTTCTTTTGATCTAGCTTTTATCGCAGTTGCTTTGAATAGGGGTAGATCTTATAACCTGGGTGCTTTGATATCTTACCTTCTCACCACTCACCGCGAGAAGGGTGGAATTTGTGGAGGTCTCATTGCTTCTAGGTTGCTAGCTTTCCATGGTTTAGAGCCTCACCATTCAAATTATCGGTTCCCCATAGAGAGGCTTGATCTTGAATCCATGGTTTAGCATAATTTTGTTTCTCTAGGGGCTAATGTGAGAAGTTTACCATATGAACTATCTTTTGCCAAGTGTGGTTGGAGAGGGGTAGGACTGAGAAAATAGTTTATTTGCATGCACCTGCTTTGTTTAATTTTGATAACAGGCAAGGATGGTCGCTCACGGAGCAGGAGTTTGACACATACGTGGCGGAGCTCTCCCAGCAAGAGGAGAATGTTGGAGAGGATGCCAAAGATGATTCGGTTTAGCCCTCCAACTTGGGATAGTCTTCATACCGTCAGCCCTCCTTTGATTGGGGTGCGTCTTCTTCTTCATCGCAAGCGCTGGACAATGATCATTCCTATGATGACCCACCAGCTTGGGGTTACTACCCGCGCTATTGAGCCCCACTTAGGCAAAAGCCTAAGCTTGGGGGGAGGTATATCGACATCACACTTATCTTTATATCATGTTCGGTCGCTTCTTTGTATATCCATTGTTTTGCTTTCTTTTTGGTTTTTGTTTCTGCTTTCTCAAAACACAAATATACCAAAAATATTTTTGTTGTTTCTCTTGGTTTGTTTCTTTGCTTTTTAGCTTTGGTTTGCCTTAAAGAAAAATCCAAAAATATTTTTTGCTTTGTTTGTTTGTTTGAAAAATCGAAAACACCAAAAATATTTGTTTTCCTTCTTTGGTTTTGTGAGTTCTTTGCAGGGTTCAGCCGTCCTTAGTGGATTTTGGTTTCATGGTATTATTTAAGTCACACAAGTGAAGGGAAATAATGAAGATTAAGACAACTTGAGGTGTGGTAAGAGGCTGGTAACAAACTCTATTTGTTTTCATTTTTGTACATATACTCATCATTGTGAGCATGCTTAGTCTGTCCATGTAAGGTTTATGTTACTGATGGATGCTTAGTAGTTCTTGCTTTCTTATGTTTAGCTCCAGCTTGCTAATAGTTTGTAGCATGTCATATGAATGTTTGCTTGCTTTGTTTTATTCATATTTTGGTATGATATTGTGGTATCCTCCTCTGAAAGTTTCATATGAATCGACTTGGCACATGCTCATGCATGCATATGTCATAATTAGTCATGTTTGTTGCAAGCATGATTATGATAGTTATTGCTCTCTCGTTTGTCTCTCCCTCTCTCTTGCTAGCCTTCACTTGCACTGAGTATGAGCTCTACTTGTGCATCCAACTCCCCAAAACCAATATTGCCAACAGTGTGCACCATACCTATTTCAGTGCATATTCATTATGCCTTGTTTTCTTCCAAATAAAATGTTTGACTGCTTTGAGAAAGTTAGTTAGTAAAGCTCTCACGAACTTGATGGCACACTTTATTTCTTGCAGTTAATAATCCTGAACCATTGTGACCTATCCATGAAAGTTATATGCTTGCAAATTATAGGCTGGGAGTTAGCAGAACCGTGTTGTCACGGGGAATGCTTTCAACACTTACAGATACATATCTAGTTGATACCTTGCTCTTTTGTTTGTGGATGTCGTCGGCGTGAAATAAAAGTTGAGCTTGTGAGTTCATGGAGTATATATATGTGTTAGAGAAATGCCTGGGCCGCTAGCCTAAGCCATGCCTAATCATGGTGGAAAGTTGTAGCATCACCATAGTGAGCATCTGTGAAGCATCCTCAATAAAAATCTATGCAAATAGTAAATAAAAAGATCGCCGAGATGCTCATTGTCTGCTTGCCTTGTCATTTTGATCACGAGATAGCTCTTGTATCATGTGCAAGGGGTACCCCGTTGGCGGTTCTCTATGATATGTATGTATTTAGAATGACAAGAACTTACAGGTATCTAAAGTTGAGTAGCATTCAGAGTGGCCCTCGTACTCAAGGGACATGGGATTTCCAGTTTATGGTCTGTCAAGCATATAACTCATATTGGACCTCACTTTCACCTTAACCATATAAATATGCCTATGGTAGGGGCAATGAGAGCTCAAAGCTAATGAGTAACTTACTTTCAGCATTTGGAATCCTTTCAAACTTTTCAAAAACTTTTCACTTCCTTGTTGAGTCACCACTTATTCTATGAACACCTTTTTGAGAGCATAGTTGTCATTCTTGTGTTTGTCTCAAAACTTGGTTAATTATGTCATGACTTTGATGCTTGTATCTCTGATATCTTTGCTTCTAGTCTTCTTGTTAACTTCAGAGGTGCCTTGGCATTTATATTGTGCTCTACAAACAAAGGCGAGCGAGATACCACTCTATCATACCTTTTTATGAGCATTGTAATGTTGCTTATGTTTATGTTCCATGCTACTTATTATTATTGAGTTGGTTTCTCTTCATAGCTTGCAATGACTATTGTGTAGACTTAGTTGCATAATCTTTATTATGAATTGTCTAAGTGTCTACTCCTGTGCTGATAATATTTACATCATACAAAGCAAATGTGTTCATGAAAGTTCTTTTATGTCACTCAGTTTTCAACTGAATTGCTTGAGGACAAGAAATAAGCTAAGCTTGGGGGAGTTGATACGTCCAAAACGTATCTACTTTCCCGAACACTTTTGCTATTGTTTCTCCTCTAAACATGTGTGATTTGGATACAAATAACACGGACTGACGCTGTTTTCAGCAGAATTACCTTGGTGTCTAGTTTTTGTGCAGAAAATCAACTATTAGGAAAAATCCCGGAAAATATGCCAAAAATCATATTTCACCAGAAGATCCATGGAGACAGAATACGAGACGGAGGGGAGCCCTGGGTGGCCCACACCCCCCTGCCAATTGGGTGGGCCCACCCCGTGCCTAGAGGGGGTGTGGCTAGCCCAGGCACCCCCTCGGCCTCTCTCTTCGCCTATAAGAAGCCTCTTGACCTAAAAACCGAAGGGGGTTAGTCGTTTTTTTAGAAAGAGTTCCGCTGCGCCGCCACCACCAGAAGTTGCGATTCGGTTCCATAAACTCTGTTCTGGCACCCTGCCCGGACGGGGAATTTGGGGAGGATCATCGCCATCATCATCACCAACGCCTCTCCATCAACCATCAATGTTTCTCTCATCCATGAGTGAGTAATCCCCCGTTGTAGGCTATGGGGATGGTAGGGATTGGATGAGTTCTATCATGTAATCGAATAAGATTGTGACGGCATAGTGCCTAGTATCTCTATTAATGCTATTTGACTTTGTTGCAACTTGTTGTGCCTAATGCATGTCTCTAGGGCCCGAGTGCCATGATCTCAGATCTGAACTTATTATTGAATCATTATGATAGTATTGTTTGTGATCTTATCTGCAAGTTGTGTACACATATCATTGTCCGGATCCAAAGGCCTCGAAGTGACAGAAATTGGGACAACCGGAGGGGATGGCTGTGATGTGCGGATCACATGTGTTCACGGAGTGTCAATGCTTTGCTCCGGTGCTCTATTAAAAGGAGCACCTTAATTGCCAGTAGTTACCTTGAGGCCCCGCTGCCATGGGCTAGGAGGACAAAAGATGTTGTCCAAGTTCTCATTGCGAGCATGCATGACTATATATGGAGCACATGCCTAGGATTGTTTAGTACTTGGATGCTTATTCTTATTTATCTGCAATTCCCTAGATCTTGAAGTTACATGTTTAGACTGGTCCATGCAACGCCCGTCCATCCATCCCTATGCCTACCACATTCATACCCTATTGTTTGCTGCTACTAGTATTATTGCTCCTGTTTTGCTGCTGATGTTGCTTTGTTGTTGCTAGTACAAACTGTTTCTACTGATAAACTTTTGTGAGCAAGAACTATTTCCAGGTGAGGCTGAATTGACAACTCAGTTGTTAAGGCTTGCAAGTATTCTTTGGCTCCCCTTGTGTCAAATCAATAAATTGGGTAATACTACCCGCGAAGACTGTTGCGATCCCCTATACTTGTGGGTCATCAAGTAGCATGAGGAGCGGCCCTCGTATTCAAGGGACATGAGATTGCCAACTTATACTTTGTCAAGCATATACTCCATAGTTTGTTCGCTTTAACCTTAATCACTTCAAGATGCTTATTGTAAGATCCCTCCCTTTATAAAGGTAAGGATCCCTGTGATTGCAATGCTAGTCCCTGGATCAATGCTAGCATCCACAGTTTAAGATGAAGTACATAGATACAAAGGTCATTATTACATATCATTCCAGAGACAAACATAGTCTTTTACACACTCCATGGCCACAGGCCTAATACAAGAGTTCAAATATATAATAAGATAAATAAGTCTTCATATTCATGTGCCACAGGCAAGCATGTTGAGTGTAGACTCATAACCCCTAATCATCATCAGAATAACCTGCAACATCACAAGTTACAGCCACAGTGGGTCAATACATTGGAATATTATTGGCAAGTGATACCTTGGTATAATATTGGCATCTAGATACTATATGCATTTGGCTAAGTGTAGCTTAGGCTTGCTTTGCTTAAAATGGGTTTTGCCTATTAGTTGAAAACACTAAGTTTTTCTTTGACAAAACTTTCCCAAGGAACCACCAATAGACATTGGTGAACCTTTACCCTTGTTCACCCACAAGTTTTAACTTATAAATTGGGATGAGTATATTCTTGATAGCTTCCATGTCTTGATGCTCAAGTTGTCCAATACCATGGACATGGCTAAGTACTTAGATTCTTCCATCTGCAGAGGTTGTGCACTTTCCCCACAAGACTTGATTTTCACCTAGACAGGTCCTTTCAGAAGCCTTCCCTTAGACCAAATGGACGCGCTCCAAACCTATTATCCCACTACCACCAACTGTCCAAATGGCTAAGTTATTGCAACCTATATGATCCAGGCAGAGCCCATAATACCATGTGGTTGCACTAGAAGCTTCTTAACATTTGGCATCTCAAATCCCTTTGTTCCTGGGTGGCTTACCACAAGTGAGATACACAAGATAAACCATAGAAATGGGCCTTGTGTAACCACTCAACATAAACCATTCTTTCTATTCCACCTAGGTGTTTCATTCACTTAGTTGTTTATTAAGCAAAAACACAAGTCCAAAGACTTAGAAATATTTCACATAGCATGAATATATAACCACCCTTGGTTGCTACTAGCTAGGCTAAGCATGGCAATGGTAAGCATCTTAACTTAGAAATTTCTAGCAATTCTACAACTACTAGGATTTCCCAAGCATAGCATATAGGTCAAAATATTCATGCAAGTCCTATACAAAAATATTTCTAGTGCGTAGTTGAAAAACATAGGAATAAAATCATGAATCACCACTTGCCTTGGTAGTTTGGGGAGTAGCAACAATCTTCACAATCACTATTTGCACCAAAATCTACACATAAAATATTGGCACCAAAATCACATACAAAATATATACAAACAAAAATATATGAATGCATGCAAAATGCCATGTGATGATTTCCTACACCAAACAAGACAAGTATGCAGTACTGAATCATAAACAAGTCCAAAACTTTCCAAATAATATTTATTTGAACAACAAAACTTTTTTCAAATAATTACTATTCACAAATTATGCCTACAAATGTTTCTGTAAAAACAACCATTTTTACAGAGGCAAAACATTAAACACATTGCATAAATGGAAAGGATTTTCTCTCCTGATTCCAATGATATAAAATTTGTAAAATTTGAACGTGTGGATCAAAAGTTATGAATTTTACAAGTTTGGTTAACTAATAGATCAAATTTTCTATTTTAAATTCAAACAGAGGCCATGCGGCGCTTTCTGATTCACTGGTACCGCTTCGCGCGGATCGACTAGCATGGACCGTCAGATCTAACTATAACTACCTCGGTGAATTACGCTCCTAGATACAAGCCTGGATGAACGGTAGTGGTTGAAATAGTACGGTGGGGCCCCAAAAGCCACTCACGGGTAGACCTTTCGGCCGTCCCAACCACTTCCAATTCATCGGGACCTATACGGGCGGCGTAATCGGCAGGCAAAGGGATCAACTACATACACAAATGAGTATGTATGCAAGCCACCATACAACAGTACATCAGAGCCACTCCATCTAGAAAGAAAGGAAAATATAGCAACGCCATACGGCAAGATTCAAATGACCTAGATAGATATAATATTTTAGGATAATTCCTCATACGTCACACATCAGAGTATCAAGCGGAAATGGCAAAACAAGTCCGAGTACGGATAATAAGAAAATCGGCATAAGATGCCACAGAAATAAGCACATCCCGCCCACAGATCTCACGGATCCCCGTTCCCGGAATCTCTACACCGCACGATCGTTGCCCACATCATCAGCCTCTTCCACCCAGTATCCGTCCTGCGAGTGTACTTGTTCATATGAACCAATAATTTATCGTGGGAGACCCTAAGGGTACTCAGCAAGTCTTTATGCCTCTAAAGGGGACACAACCTGGGGTGACGCAATTGCAGCGAAAGATAAACCCTAGCAGTTCTATAGATAAACGCTAACCATCCGCCTAACCAAAGATAGACGGATGACCGTGAATTAATGACAACAGTTATAACAGTAATATCACCAGATCCATCCTCCTCCTCGCTTACCGACGAGGAAGCGGACGAACAACCCCCACATCCGTTGGCAGTTTTATTAACCATTCCATGAGTGTTGCACTATTTACTAGTCAGTTATTTAGTCAAGTTAAAAGCGGTACTTTAGTTATGCTTGTCTATGATCGAGAAACTGTGCTCCAAGTTGTCCATAACCGCGGACACGGCTTTCAGAAAGTTTTACCCTGCAGGGGTGCACAAATAGCAACACACACTCGATCAACCTCGGAAAAACCAATCAAAACCCAACTAGGCCTTCACGACAAAGCAATCACAGGATTCAGAAATATTTCAGGGGGCCACCCCTTGGAGTACACCCGCAACGAAGCTAGCTGACTCCGAGACGGACTCAAGGTTTGCGTCAATGGCTGTAAACGACTGGGAACCCAAAACTGGGATTGTCGATACCGCGAAAACACTCCGCTTACCTAAACAGTACAGTGTGCTCCTCGCACAATCTTAATAAAGCAGTAAAGCATGGCATAAGTACAGGATAGTAACAAAACCTCAAACTAGTTTGTGGCCCCAAGAAATAAGACGGAATCAAGCTCTGGCTCAGGGGGGTCCCATAAGCCTCCCGGATGTGGATAGCGCGAATATTCAAGGAATAGGTTTCAAGTACTCGGGGTCCTACGGGACACAAGTGAGCAGGAAAAACCAAATAGCAGATATTGCCCACCGGTGCCACTTTCATTAGTTATCCCATTACTACTCAGGTTAAGTTGTTTAGGTACCTCGTTATCCATCAGACTCTCACAAACCCTACACATGCTGTTCTACGACTCGCATGGCTCAAACAACTCCTGTAGTAATGGCTCATGGGATAGAGGGACAAGCTTGGTGGGGTTTTAAAAGTAAAAGCTATGCAATACTTGGGATTCAGTTTAATGCAATCGCGACTCAATGATGCAAGAATAAGATAGAGGCAATAGGTACTGTATGTATGCAAGCATGTGGTAGTGCTTGCCTGGCAACTCAGTTGAAGCGAGAGACGGATCTGGGTAGTGCTCCTGGTTCTCTTGATATATCCCCTGCTCAAAGTCTATTCGAAGAAGAACCAAACAAACAAGGGCCAACATAAATAAAGTGCACAAGCATAGGAATAAAATGCGTCAAGCAAACAATCATTCCATGATGAATGATGCACAAGTTGCATGGCAATAAAGTAGCATGGCATGGGTGAGGTGTGGTATACAAGAATAAGTCATTTTATTAAGGTTTGGCCACATTTTATTGTCATATTAGTTGCTGTATACTATATATTTATATGATGCATGCTGCAATTGAAGTCATGGTTAGCATAAACAGAAAGGTCTCGTCGAGCTGATCATTTTAGACATATCATTTGTTAAATTTGGAGTTATAAAACAAAAGTTATTAATTTAATAGGGTCCAGGGGCATTTTGTTGTAATTTAATTCAACTTGAAATTTAAAGTATTCAAATAAGATTTTGAATAGCATATTTGAAATCCTCACATTTTTCTGATTCAAAAGCATATATGATTTGTATTATTTGGAATTATGAATTTAAATTTATTTTATAGTCAAAATTATTAAATAGGGTCAAAGTCAAAGGTTGACTAATTAAATTAATTCTGATAATATTTGATTAAAGATTTGAATTAACATTCAAAAACTAAACATTTTTCATATAAGGTTTGAATTCAAATTCGAAATATTTAATTAGTTATGAATTTATCTGATAATAATTATTTACTCAATTTTTTTATTGATTTAAGAAATGGCTGTGGGCTTTCCTTACTCGGGCTAGAGCTACCCCAGGCACTGACCGGTGGGGTCACAGGTGGCCCGGCCCACTGCGCGAGTGGAGGACACGGGGATGTGCCACGTGGACGCAGCAGGACCGCGGGTTGAAACTCGAAAACTTCGGGAGCCTTTTTATAAAAAACCTCTGACGCTGACTGTGGGGCTAGGTGACTGCGGGTTGGTAACAAGGGACCCTAGGGGCCTAAGCAGAAAAGCGTCTGGGGGGGTTGGTTTGTCTGACGAAACTAAACTCAACGCTCGAGAACTGCGGACTGATCGAATCTTCGGAGGACGATGGTGACTAAACCAACGAGAAAACCGACACGCCACAAAAACAAAAGATGACAAGGGATGATCGGGCTACAACTTCCATCAAGGGGGCATCACCGGATCTTGGCTGCAGCGGGCGGGGCACGATGACGAACAGAGGCGGAAAAACTGCAGCCGTTGCTGTCGAACGTTGTCTGCCGGTCGGACTGCCGGCGAAAGCGCGGCGTCGGGGCGAACTAGAAGACGACCGAGGCGAGGCTACGGCGCACAACAGCTAAGGAGGAGGAGGGGAAAAGGTAAAGGGTGCTCACCTAGACCGATTCCCAGAGGAATCGAGGACGGGGGTGGTCAGAGTGGAGGACGGCGACGGCTGCGCTGCTCCGGTACTTGGTCAGGAAGAAGGGGAAGCAGAGCTCCTGGGACGGACAGCTCCTCTCGAGGGACCCCAACAACAGCGCGGACGAGGCGTGCGATCCCGGCTTCTGCGGTGCTCACCGGCGACCATGGCGACCACTACGGCTCCGCTTGTTGCTGCTGCGGGAGGGAGAAGGACAGGGGAACAGGGGATGGCGGCGGAGAGGAGGGGAAGAGGAGGGCTAGGGTTGCAGGGGGGGCCTCCGCGGCTTGGGGATAAGAAGGGCGGAGGGGTGACGCGGCTGACGGCGACGCGACGGGGACCTGCTCCTCTGCTGCTTTCCGTCTGCGTGTCTTCAGAGAGGAGGTCGAACGGAGAAGAGGTACAGGACGACGACGCCGTGAGCGAAGGGGTACTGGGCCAGGGGGTGGGCTGGGTTGCTGCTTCTCTCGCTCGGGCTGATGCGACTGGGCCAAGGTGGGATGCTACCAGGTATGTTCTCTCCTTTTCCTATTTTTTTTCTGTTTGTTAATTATTTGTTTGTTCTTTTTATTCGATTACAAAATTCAAACCAGCTTATAATTTCAAAATCTTTTGAACCTTTTTACCAGGAGGTTTTGATTAGGGGGCTTGACGAAGAGGGGAGGCAAGGGCAAAAGAGAAGGGGATAAGGAGATGCCACATACATGGCTTATGAATGAGCCAAGTGGGGCATTTTACAAGATTAAGAAGATATGGGGTTTTTGCAATTTAGAAGAAAACATGTGTAAAATTAGGGGACCTTCACATGGAACCAAGGCTTGAAGAAAACAAAACAGAGGGAAAGAGATGAGGTGGTTCTTGCATGGCCCATGCAAATGCATTAAATGCTAGGTCTTATCCTGTGAAAACAAAACAATATCTCATGGCATCTATTTATTTGCATCCTCCAAAGTTGGAGTAAGGCCAAGCAAAATGATTGATAGCATTGGACCCACCCTATCTCTCATGAGCTAGACCAAACACCAAAAGAAAGAATAAGTGCAAGCTCATGGTTAATGGGGTGGTGGAATTGTCAGGTGGTGAAAGAGAGGTGATGGAGTTGATTGAAAAGATATTCCCCCAACTCAACTTGGGCATTTAACAATATATCAAGAACCAAATACAATATCAAGAGGCAACAATAATGATAATGCATATGAGATAAGAACCAAAACACAAGGGTCTTTGTATGATGCTCCAGTGCAAGGTGGCATGATGACATGAGCATGATATGATGATGATGCAACAATTATATGTAGGAAGGTAGCCATTTTATTACTAAACCAAGTAGCATTGCAGTTGTTAGACAAATGGGATGCTACACTAACTTAACTCGTACGGCTCAGATCGTCACTTACCGCTTCGATGCAGATCTAATCTAGAGCGCTGGATCTAGATCCTACGGGTGCTAAGCAAGTGACCAAGGATGGGCGGCGCGCAATGGTGTCTGGCGACGGCGCGCTCGGTCGGTGGTGTTGCCGGCGATACAGGAAGCGAGAAAAGCAGTGGGATAGCTCACCGAGTTCGCGTGACGACGCTGGTGCTCGAGGTGGTCGTCGTTGGCGAAGGGGCGCGCAGTGGAGGTCGCTGGGGCTCGTCGGAGTTGTGCGCGGCGTTGGATGCTTGCAGACGTCGATGTTGCCGAGGCTCTGCGTCGCCCTAGCATGAGTCAATGGTTTCAATAGCTGCGCAAGGACAAGGCCAACCTGGCAGTATGCATGCGGGGTCAAGGGGTGTTCGATTCATACCGCTATTGCTCGTCGGAGTTGAGACGGTGGTTCTATCGTTTGTTGAGGTGGTCGGGGTCGGCGACCTGGGTCAAGCGCGGGCAAACCAAGGGCATCAGATGAATCACAGAAACATGGCGAATCCGATAGAGGCAAGCAGAAGGCGAGGGGCGCTCGGAGCTTACCGAATTTAGTCGTCGGACCTCGTCGGAGCAGCGACGGTGCGAGCAAGAATGTGCGGAGCCTGGCGGCGCTTCTGGCTAGCAATGTTGGGGGAAATGGCCGCAAGGGGAGGGGTTTAAGTAGCCGGAGCGGGGGCGAGGTGTACGCGCGACATCAACGGCAATTAACCGGAGTTGAAATGCGGCAGTGAAGGGAGTAAGAAACGACGAGGGCCTGGTCGTGGGCGAGATTTTGGGGACGACGACGCTGACGTGGAGAGGGCCCAATGCTCAGTGGCTGCGGGGCTGGTTCGTCGCGGGTGAAAAAAGACAGAGAGAAGAGTGGCCCGGGTGGGCTGCTTTGCTTGCTGGGCTGGATTGGTGGCGCCAGGCCCAGTTGGGTTTTCTAAACCTTTTTATTTTTCTAATTTGATTTTCTGGAATAATTTTCAAATGAATTCAAAATCATTTGAATTTCAAAACATACTGGCCTTTTGTAAAGTGAATCCTTTATAATTTTGAGTATAAAACCATGCTGCCTTGCTGGACTTGCATAGTTCCTTTGAAAAAATTTAAAACAACAGTGCCTTAGCACTTGGTTTGATAAAGATTTGAAAAGTGTTTTTAAAACCATATTGGTTTTGGAAATTTCTGTCCAAACTTTAACATTCAACCAAACCAACATGAGAGCAAACAAAGCTTGGTTTAAAACAATTATACTCTCATTTAAGAGTGGCATTAGATCAATGCTTGCTCACATGAAATAATAGCACTCAGTGCTTCTGTTTTCTTGAAATGAGTTTGAAATTGTTCCCTATATGATATATATGCATGAATGATATGCAATATTTGAAAACATGATTTTTGGAATGTTACACTTATGATAGGGGCAATGAGAGCTGAAAGCTAACAAGTACCATAATTTTTGGAAGATCCTTTTGAGACTTGAAATCTCTGCTTCCCTTTATGAAGGGCCTTTCTTCCACTATTATATTGAGTCTCCACCTTCTACGTTTAGGCACCAGTTAAGAGATCATAGTTGCTATTCTTAGTTCTATGTGCATTGTCCCAAAACTTATTGATTGATGCATATTGTTGATATTGCTTGTTCTTGTGCTATTTGTATCTAGTCACTCTTATGAACTTTGAAGGTGTCTTATGCATATATTTGCTACTCCATGAGGGACAAGCTGAATGCCACTATTCTATGTTTTCTGTATGTGAAACTAACAAATGTTTTTCAATGCATGTTATTCATGATCTTTGTTTGTAACCTTTCATGTTGCATGCATAGTTACTTTGTCTTACTGTTATAACATCATCTTTCATTCTCATGTTTAGAGTACTTTGATCCCAGCTTTCAATTCTTGCAAATGGTTTGATCTTGATTATGATGGTGCATGTCACCTTAAAAATTATTCTTTTTATCACTTACCTACTTGAGGACGAGCAGGAGTTAATCTTGGGGATGCTTGATACGTTGAAAACGTATCTATAATTTTTGATGTTCCATGCTTGTTTAGTATCTACTTTGCTTTGCTTTGTCTACACTTTGAGGTGTTTTTATATGTTTTTCTGGACTAACCTATTAACAAGATGCCACAGTGCCACTTGCCTGTTTTCTTCTGTTTTTGGTTCTAGAAAAGGCACAAAATCAATATTCTCGGAATTGGACGGGACAAAAGCCAAAGTCAATATTTCACGGAGGGGAACAAGGAACCACGAAGCAGAGACGGAGGAGGGCCTCGGGGGGCCCGCACCCCTGGCCGCGCCTAGGAGGGGTGTGGCCACCCCGGGCATCCCCTCATCCTCCCCTTTCGCCTATATATACGTCTCCTCGGGACATAAACCCTAATGGACCAAAAAGCCACAAAAAGTTCTGCAGCACCGCCGCCACCGAAGGGGAGATTTGGGGGATAGAAAGTCTCTGTTTCGGCACCCTGCCGGGACAGGGAAGTGCCCCCGAAGCCATCTCCATCGCCATCTTCATCAACGTTGCTGATTCCCATGATGAGGAGGGTGTAGTTCTTCCTCGAGGCTAAGGGCTCTATCGATAGCTATGTGTTCATCTCTCTCTATATGCATGATCTTGTTGTGGTCATGAGCTTTGTAATCAAGTAGATATACCTTGCTACTCAAGTGCTTTAATAGATCTCTTCTCTCCCCATTTGTGTGAAAGTGACAGCGTGCACGCCATGGTGTCACTTAGGATAGAGTCTACATAAATACTCATTGTGCTTTAATAGATCTATGCTTTTCCCCACGTGTGTGAAAGTGACAGGGTGCACACCGTGTGTGGCACTTAGGCTAGATTACATATATATTTATCATGAGTATATTTTGAGTTGGTTATCTCTATGAAATTATGGTGTTTTTTGGAACCATCTAGCGCTCAAGGTGACAGTGTGGGGTTATCTAGATTGGGAAAGATGGACTTTGAGGAGTGCTATTATAGCCCTACCATGGATTAGAGTTTCCAACTAGAGAGTAGTTAAGAGTAGTATCATTAAGATAAGATATTTATATGAGTGAGTGTTCACTAGTGAAAGTATGATCCCTCGGCCTCATTTCTAAACATTGAAATACCTTCTGCAACTAGATCTGTTGCATGTTTGCCTGCTTCCATATTTATTTCAGTTTGCCTTTAGTCTCTCCCACGTCAACCACAAGTCAGAAACTCTTTTCTGGCACCATTACCACTTATGTTTCACTATATCTTCGCCGAACTAGTGCACCTATACACCTGTCAAGTGTATTGGGTGTGTTGGGGAATCAAGAGACTTCTTGTATCTTGATTGCAGGGTTGCTTGAGAGGGATACCTTTGACCACTTCCTCCCTAAGTTCGATAAACCTTGGGTAATCCACTTAAGGGAAACTTGATGATGTTCTATAAACCTCTTCACTTGGAGGCCCAACAACTGTCTACAAGAATATAAGTGCATAGACATCACCTCCATGGCCACCGGCCATGGGAAGGGGCTGCGCCCTTCTCCCTATAAAAGTCCCCCTCCCCTCACTTCTCACTCACACCTCCTCGCGAAGGATCTCTCTCCCCCTACAGAATATTCCCCATGGTCTCAGCTTAGGGAGATACATGTTCCCGATGCTTTTTTCTCGAAGGATTTTCTGCTTCTGCTACTTTGCTGGAACGAGGACTCGAAGGTTTTGGGGGTACCGAACGTGTGTGCGATCATGGATGCACCATTGCTTTGCGGTGCTGGACTTCTACACGATTTAGAGATCAACAAGCAAATGACTACATCATCCACGAGTCCAACCTCATAAGGCTTTGTCGCTCTTCAAGCGTATGTTCTCTATGGATGTATATCCACCCGTTGTATTTTGGTAGACAAATCTTGGTATTAGCCGTTCACATCTTAGGTATTTTTTTTGTTTTCTATGCTGCGAACCCAATAGTGATATCGGAGCCGGATCTATGCGTAGACGCTTTTGATGGGTAGAATACATATGGTTACATGGGAGATAATCGTCAAATTATTGCTTCTTATGTGCATTTTGGATATTGGTGGCATAGTGGGATATAGTGTCCCGGACAAACTTTACATGTCCTCGCACATGAGACCTGTTCCACGCTTGACATGCAACTAGTTTTGCGTAAGTGTCTTGTGGGTCTCTGTCTCTCCTACTATAGTCAATATCCAATTTACAACGAGTTGCCAATAATTTTATTATCATCGTTGTGGTTGCATGTTCGTAGGTAAGAACGGTTCTATCTACGAAAGCCCTCAACCACGTAAAAACATGCAAAAGATAAATTAGAAGTGTCTAGTGTTTGGTTTTGCCAGGCAAGTACTATGATATGGTAGTATTATAATTTGTAGTATGGATTGATACTATTGGAAATTATAATATGTCAAAGTGTAAGTTCCATAGACCTTGTCCTTACACATATAGGAATGATAAATATCATACCACGATGCACAAGATAGTGATCAAGTGCGAGAACCATATCATATCACTTTTAGCATATGATGTTTGTATGCATCTTATATTGCTTGATTGGCGCTTTAGTAGCTTTATAAGATGATCCCTCATTTAAAATATCAAGACAAAAATGTGTTCTTTCTTTAGTATGCACCGTTAAGAAAGTTCGTCATTTTGAGACACCACGTGATGATCGGGTGTGATAGACTCTACATTCGCATACAACGGGTGTAAGATAGTTTTACACACATGGGTACTAAGGTTCTTACTTGGCGAGCCTATCATGTACAAACATGGCCTCGGAACACGAACTGAAAGGTAAAGCATGAGTCATATAGTTGATATGATGCACATATTGATGCTTGCCTTTGAAGCTGCACCAATTCACATGATGATCGGTCTTGGTGTAGTGGATCTAGTTCATGTAATCACCAAAACGACTCGAGGGATGTTGGTTTTGAGTGGGAGTTCAAATATTAATGTGATTAAAGTTGAACTCAACTTATCATAAATTAAATCAAAGTGAATTCGCATAATTTGTTGTAGTCATTGGTATCCGTTCACTACCTTATGCTTAGTTAAAATTGAGATAATAGAACTATTGAATTCTGGATATTTACTTTATGAACTGGTATCGTATTTTTTTAAGTGTCAATCTAAAGTTTAAATTCCTATTACAAACTTTCAGCAAACTCCATTTACTCCATGGAATTTAATAATTAGTATTAAATCAAGAGTAACAATTCCAGTGTTAGTATCCAAGTATCATGTTTGCCTCCATGATCATTGATATTCAAAAGTTGATTTAGTATCAATGTTATCTGGGAGCTGAAATATATGTTTCAGAAACCATGATGTGTGGAAGATATTGCGATATCTGAAACAATGTTTTGGTTGCGATATGATAGAGTATAATTTAGAGAAATACATGTTCTCGTATGGTATGAGAATTTGCGAAGGTTGGAGACGCTAGGCATCTTAATATCCCAAAAAATGGTTTTGTGAACTAACATTATACTTGTGATTCACCTTTATAAGCTATAGTAGCTTGATCATGAAAGTTGTCATGATAAGGATGAATAGAAGATGTAGGTAGAATATTTACTACACTAAAAGATTACTAAGAATGTATTTTTGAAAGAACGCGAAGCATTTGATGATGGTGATCTACTTCAAACTACAAATCCAAAGGTATTAGTATTTGACTATACATGTTTTGGACTACGTGTTATGTGTCTGACGCCACTATTGCTGTTGATAGATTCTCCTAAAAGGAAAGGAAATGCTATAAGAGAATCTATAAATTATTTGGCAGAAAAGAAAAGGCTGGAACCAGTTGAGGTATATAGATGATATACATGTTATGGTTGTATTATTTGTGTGAGACCCAAGATTTGTCCTCCGGAAATACCTGCTATGCATACACCACGATCCCATGATCAGTCTGTCATGGCACATAACCGACAATTATCAAAGTAAACATCCATTACTTAAGCAGATATGAGTCATACCTTAGTTGCCCTTAAGGCTACCTTAATAAATATTAGTGTAACTTCATCAAGCGTAGAGCCAGAGCCATGCCTTAACCTACATGCAGCTAACTGGGAAAACGTCCTAGCTCGTATAGTCGTTGGCGACACCATCTTGTTCACTTTCTTCTCAGATATGACCAAGTTAATAGCCAGGGACATGCCAGTGAGTACATTGAATATACTCACAAACCACCTTAAGATAAATAAAACAAGGGGATATGCAATATGGCTGTAGTAATAGGGGTGTTCCACGAGGGGTTCTTTTCTAAAATAGATTCTCTTATAGATATAACATCTACAAGGTTTTGATGAAAACCTTTGTAAAGCTACGATTGGGAAAATCTTTTCGAAAAGTTTTGGAAACCCTACGATTGGGTCACCCTATCTCATCTCCATGGTCCTCACTGGACCGGGTTCTTCATCTTCTGTGATACTTCAAGATCACATCACCTTTGCTGGCGTCCTTCCGACAGCCAGGTTTTTGAAAAACTTTATTTTCCGAAGTCCTTTTTGAAAAAAAACCAACACTGCTCTACAACAACCTTCCCAACCATCCAAACCGCGGACGCAGCTATTCGAATATATTTACACTATATGGAGGTTGTACACTTTACCCACATCCTCCGGATACCCTGCCCTGATCTACACCGATCGTGGGTCGAGTACCCGGTCGAAACCATCAGGATGCCCACTCTGGCACATGTCCAACCCTATGGTTGTTTCTATCAACACCGGGATGTCGGGATCCACGGACCAACCGGAGCGCTACCAACTACTTCAGGAGTGGTGCAATTTCAATGAGAGGCACATAGTATCGCCCGACCACTCGCATGGGCGGATCTACTTCCCCTAGGGCATTATCAACACAGATGCCCCTTTTTGTAAGGCAAGCCCGATATTCAAGGGAGATGATCCCTTATAGTAGTTGTGCGGAATCCCATATGATAGTAGACAAACATCAAGTCAAGCCTTGTCCCATTTCAGGGTAATGTGGTTGCACAAGTTAATTGTTCTAGAAAAACTGTAAAGAAATGGGTGCATTTCATAAATGTTTTTTTCCTCTTCTGCTCTAGCATTGTTTTGTAAAATAGAGAATTTTTATTTTTTATTTCAAACTTCATTGGTAAGTGAAACCTTACAAAGGTTTTATCATAAAACATTTTGTGAATAGTTTTCCGAGGTATTCCCATCCTATATTGTTTTACTTTGGCTAAAACGGAGTCTCCAAAGGAGGGTGATACTATACAACACATATGCTACTAGGGAAAGGTATGTTTCATACAAAGGGGTTATACCTAATGGTACTAAAGTGGTAATGGTTTGGAGGAGCCAAACCTTCCCACATACAGAACATAATAGTAAAACTATGTAGTTTTGCATAAACCATAGGTAAAACATGCATAAGTAAAATAGTAGGACAAGGGTTTATAAGCAAGAAGGTGGCTTGCCTGTGATTAGTAGTATGGAATTAGGTCATTTGGCTTCTTCTTACAATACCATAATACCCAGTAATATAGTATGATCCCTTCATCTCATCGTCAACTCAACTGCAACTATCGTCGTCGGGGATCACACATGCAAGCAAACAATAGCACCATAAACACCAAGCATACAAGCACCAATACAATACACCAAACAAGTAAACAAAACCATAAACACATTAGTAGGTTTTTAGGATTGGGTTTTGGAAACAAGGGAATTGTTTTGGTTGCATTTATGGATTTGCCTTTATGATTTAATAGTCAGAAACCATCTACACAAGGGGTTTTGTACCAAGGCTTGGGTATGTATGATATCATTGTATAAAAATGATAACATTGGATAGGTATTGTAAAATGAAACCAAGAAAAGTGGTTTCACTAATTTAGCACTTTTCTTTCTTTAGTTATTATTTTTCTAGTGGACTAAACTCTAGTTTAGGTGGATTAATCACCAGAAAAGATTTGTAGCTCAATTAATTATTTCCTGATAGGTTATTGTAAATATTTAAGTTTATGATTTTTTGGAGTTGGAATCACTTAAAAAGATGAGTAGAGTGTCTTTGGGAAAATCCCAAAGTTAGTTCTGATCTCATTTTGTCTTTTCCAGTAGATTTGTTCTACATGTCCAAAAGGTATGAGGCCAAGAACAATGGATAGGTATTACAAATACCTTCCAACAGAAATTGGAATTACAAATTTTGAATTCATAGAATATTTACTAGGATTTATCTAGTGAAACAATGGCTGTCAAAAGAGTTTAATTCCCTATAATTTGGTAAAGGCTCAATAAATTATGAGCTCCTAGAGTTTGGTGGACCTTGGTGTAATACATATAGGAGAGTTAGAATTATGTCAAAAACATCTGTGGTTTGGCCTAAAGAAATTCCTAAAGCAGAAGTATCTTCTTTTTGTTATTTTTGCTACAATAAACATAATGTTCCAAAAGGCCTAGGACCAAGGATAATGGGTAGGTACATTTCACACCTACCACAGGAAATTGGATTTATCCTATTTCATTTTGGAAAATGATAATATTTGGTAGATAAATTCTCAGCATTTGTACAGAAAATATTTTTTGAAAGTTCTGGTACTACATGTTAGAGAAAACACACAGTTACTTGGTAAAACTTAGACCATGCTATCTTGGGCTATTTTCCATTTTATTATGTATTTAAACTAGACAAGTACCTTGCAGATCTAGAAAATTATTAAAATGAAAAAAGAAGGAGCCGTGCCAGTGCTTGACTGAGCTGGGTCGCGTAGAGGCAGGCTGGCCCAACTGGCATCAGGAACGTGTGTGGGACGCTGTTCGAATCGACCAGGCCGGGCCCACTTGCCAGTGATGGGAGACACCGAAGGGGTAAGAAGGGCAAGGGGCCATCTGATTAGGAGAGGAGGGATGGTTCTCGGTTGTCTTCCTCGCTGCGCCAAGCAGAGCAGGGAAGAAACCCTAGGGACAAGTGGGGCAACGCGAAAGGCTCACCCGCGGGCCTAGAGAGGAGCCGAGTATGTTGCATGTCGACGCGGTGCACAGAGGGGTGCCAAATGAGGGGCATCTCGGGAGAGTTTGGCTCTGGGAGCAATCTCGCGCGAACGCGTTTGTGTGGATCTCGTCGGAGCTCACCAGAGATGGTACCTGAGGCCTGCATAAGAAGATTGGGAGGGTAAGGTTAGTTCCAGAGGATCATGGAGGTGTCGATAAGGCCACATGCAGAGGGAGAGGCTTAGGATTGGAGGCGCCACGAGAAAATCTTAGAGCATGGCCAAAAGGTCTTGTCCTTCTTATCCCGTCCATGATAGAGCAAGCGAGACGATGAGGTGCTCGGGGTGGTAGGTGGGATGTAGAGGGAACAAATGAGGGGAAGAGATAGGACATGAGGCCTCAAGCATTTTTATTTCAAGGGGAGAGAGTAATGGAGGAAATGTCCATTTTGTACATGGAGGAGGGGGATAGCTGGCTAGGGCTTGTGACAGGTGGAATAAGGGGGGGGGGATGAGCTCTAAGACGAGCAGGGACAAAGATGAAAGGGGGTGGTGCTACTGCATTGAATAAGAGAGGGGAGGATAAGACATGCCTATTTTCTCTCTCTAAAACAAACACAAAGGAAAAGTGGTGTATGGGTGCTACAGTGCAAGGGTACTATGCTGGTCGACTAGAGGGGTGGTGATGGCTGTGCAATCTTGCTTTACAAGGTTTGTGGGTGGTTTGAATGGAGGGTTGCTAGTGATTTTTGTAATATGATCAAATTTGGACATAATGTGTGATTATGAAGAGACTCTTGGATTTTGATCCTTTCAAGATGAGATCAGGATTTGGATAGATGGATATGGTCAAAATAGAGTCCCAATATTTCATTGGAGATTTTCTAGATAATTATATCCTTATTTTATCTATTATTCTAATAGTGATGAATTGGTTTTCCTAGGTTATTTTAATCTTTTTTAATTGTAAAAGAGTGGTTTTTGGCTTGATATGGTCCCAATTATGTATAAACACTTTAGAGAATTTTCCCAAGATTTATTGATGAATAAAAGTATTTAAAACCATTATTTTTCCATTTCTGCCATTTATGAAAAGGGCAAAAAGAATTATTATGACACTACAAAAATAATTATTTTTGAAGTGGGAATATGGGGGAAAAGATATAGGCTTCAAATGTGTAATTAGTTGATGAAGTGATTTAAAAAAACAATTTTTCTTCAATAGGAGGGGTTTTGAGGATTTTGTAAAAGAAGATATTTAAATAGTTTTAGAGCCAAAATAATTATGGAATACAATTGATAATTCTTTATAATCAAGCTAGATTATGTCAACATTATGTTTCCATCTTTTTTAACCTTGGTTTTTAAGAATCCAACTTTAGTTTGGAAGGAAACAAGAGGTGAAGGATCTAGGGCTAAATTAGTTTTATACCATCTAAACCTTATTAGATTAAGGAGCTCAGAGCTCCTGTTGGGTAAAGGGGTAGATGATAGATAGACCAATTTGTGTAGATGAGCATGGTACAAATATTTGATCATGATCATGTTGGAGGGATTTTGGAAAAGATTCCAAACTTTTTGAAATTAAGGTTGCCAAAGCAGAGTGTCGTTTAGCCTAAAAAACCATGTGGTTTAAGAAGCACATAGCTCCAATGGAAACAAAGAAAGTGTGTATTGATAGACCATAGTTAGTAGATCATATCCATAGAGAGATTTGGTCAAGAGGATATACCATGGGGATGTGAGCTTCTGCTCAAGTAGGTATGATGATAAGATTTGCAAAGAAATGATATTTTCTTGCCTGCAAAACCATCAAGAACCTGTGGGTCAAAGGATGATTTAGTCATAGGAAAGAGTGGGATTTTGAAGTCCTTATGATGGTCTATAATATTGTTCAAGTTCATTTCTAAAACGGTATAAGGTTTGAGAACTAGAGGGACTCAAAGATGTGACGTTGGGAACAATCCCATACTTAGCCATTTTGGTAGATTTTAGGGTTTTAGGCTAGAATACAAGAGGAGATGATTTTGAGAGGATACATGGTTCCTACTCATGATCAAGTGGATGATGTTAATGTGTTGATTTAGTAGAAATGATCCATGCTTTGATTTGGTCTTCATTGAGTTGGAAACTATTAGAGGAATTAACTCTAGTTTGATCTAGTTAAGAGATGAGGGGATCACTTTAGTGACTAGAGATCAGATCAAGCTTAAGGTAATAGCTTAGGATTGGTATTGGCCCCCTTCTTTTTAGCTTCTTGGCCAGCTTCTCCCAGAAGCTACCCTCGACCAGCTTCTCCCAGAATCTCATCTTCAAAATTTGTTCAAACTTCTTAACTAGTAGTTTCAATGTCAATTTAAAAGTATAAACGATTTTGGCAGATGAGATTCTAGGAGAAGCTAGTCGAGGGTAGCTTCTGGGAGAAGATGGCCAAGAAGCTGAAAAGAAGAGGGCCATTATTGATCTAGCTTGATACTAAAGGATGAGATCCTAGGGTGGCTCATGCTACTTCCTAAGAAATCAGCATATCAGCAGATTAAGACAATTCATCAGACAAAAGATCAAGGCAGTTCATCTTAACTAGCAACTAAACTATTACTTAGGTTATCATCAAGCCTGGCTTGAGGTAAGGATGGGTATTTGAAGATGTTCTGTTTTGAAGTAAGATAAGAGTAGAGTTCAAAAGGTTTTGGAAAACCTAGAGATAAGAGTAGTTGAAGTTCTGTCTTGAAAACATAAGGATATTATATAGGTCTCCATAGTTTTGTTAATAGAAAATAGTAAAACATTTTTTGGTGTCAAAGTCATCTTGGCTCAAGTTTGAAATGCCAGACCATTTGAGAATATTAAAGATGATCCAAGACATTTCTTTTGTAAAATATATTTTGTCAAAAGGGGTGGAGGTAAGAAGTATATCAATATGGAACTAGTATGAAGTGTATGGCTTGATCAGCTTCTCTCTCGAGAAGGAGCTGAACCTGACTGTTTTCCTTTCTTAATTTTAGGGTGCTTCGTGCTAAAAGTATGGACCTTGATGCAATTTTCCCTTTTTAGGTGTTTGATGTAAAATGTACTTCCACCATCCATGTAACATTTGAACCTAAAAGTAAGTGGTTAAATTTAAACGAATTTAAGCTTAGTTGTCAATGAGTATGAACATTTTTGGATTTCAAGTAGAACGACCAAGGACATGTACATATCTACATCATACTTTAAGTTGATGATCTCATATCCAAGAATATGCATGCTGCCAAATTTGACCATATCTTTAAAACAATCGGAGAGAAATTAGTATGAAGAGTACGGCTCGATAAACTTCTCTCTAGGGAAGGAGTCAATCCGACTATTTTCCTTGTTTAATTTTAGGGTGCTTCATGCGAAATGTATGGATCTCGATGTAATTTCCCATTTTAGGAGTTTGATGTAAAATGTACTCACAACGTCCAATAAGTGGTAAAATTTAAATGAATTTAAACTTAGTTGTCAATGAGTATGAACATTCTTGGATTTCCGTCCGAACGACCAAGGTCATAGCCATATCTGCATCATAGTTTATGTTGATGATCCCATATCCAAGAATTTTTATGCCACCAAATTTGACCATATTTTGAAAAAAATTAAAGAGGAAGTAGTATGAAGAGTAAAGCTCAATCAGCTGCTCTCTCGAGCAGGATCCGAACCTGACTATTTTCCCTGCTTAATTGGAGGGTCATTTGTGCTAAATGTATGGACCTCGATGTGATTTTCCCTTGTTTAGGTCCTTGATGTAAAATGTATTCCCACTATCGATATAAAATTTTAACTATAGGAGTACAAGTAAATGCAATAGATTTTTCTTAAAATTTTCTAGAAATATTTCTAAGCTAACTAGGAATTCAGTACAGAAAAACCACCAAGAATTCTAAATTCAATTTCTTATCTATGCAAGAACTTGGTATGGTGGAGTTACCATATTTGGTAGTAGTACATGGGTGCCTCTTGGCATGGTGAACAATATTGCCACTAGAAGTTTGCCCTGTTGAATAAAAATCTGGGAGCAAGAAGAAATAAAGAGAACACATGAGGTAGCGCGAGAGCATCTAAGAGGAGGATTTGAAGGCGGTGCGATGTCAGAGCAAAGCTATGATGGGTTCCTCACACGAGGCACATGATACAAACGTATAGTGAGTACTCCCTCTATCCCAAGCCTTAAGGCATATAACTTTTTTGAAAAGTCAAGCCATATAAAGTTTGACCAAACTTTTAGAAAAAACTATTAAAAATTATTATATTATATAGATATCATGTGAAAATATGTTTCATGATGCATGAAAGGGTATGGATTACGTATTATAAATATTAATATTTTTCTCTAAAAACTTGGTTAAATTGTAGTTGGTTTGACTTTTGAAAAAAGTTATATGCCTTAAGACTTGGGACGGAGGTAGTAGTAAACAAATTATGTTTTCCCTCTCCTTCACTTCCTCATCACCATTCCCACATCCCAACCGATTGATCTCTCCATTGTCCAATACGTGGTGCTGCGCACGTGCGTCGACTTGCCTTGTCGTTCCATTTCACACCCTACATGACCCGCATCACGCTGGTTCAAAAGTGAGGAGCATTTTTGTGTGTGTGTAAAGGATGTACAGTAGTATGGTATGGCTCAGCTGCTCGCTAGAGAAGGAGCGGGCCACACTTTTTTCTTTGCTTAATTTTAGGGGCCTTTGAGCTAAATATTTGGACCTCTATCTAATTTTCTATTATTTGAGGTCTTCGATGTAAATTGTACTCCTATCGACCGTGTCAATTTTTAACCACAAGTAACCACGAAAGATTGCTCTTAAAATTTTCCAAAAACATTTTGAAGCTAACCAGGAATTCAGTACATCGAAAACAACCAAAAGTTCTGAAAAAATCAAGTTCTTGCTGTGCATCGGCATCCCGACAAGGTTGACATGGTTTTGTTAATATTCAAATAAAGAATAAAAAGTATAATAATTTTTGTTTGGCGTTCTCTTATTAATTATTCTCTGGTTTCAACTAAAACTAAACGACTCAGGTCATCTCTTATCGACATCATATGTTTATTTCGGATAGAGTTCCGACATCTTCTATATTGGGTGCATCTTGTTGTACTAATCCGTTTTGCTAGCGTGAGTTCCCAAATATCAGGAAAAAGTTTATGATAATTTTCCGTGTGACACGAGTGTTTTGTTTATAAATAATGTACAAAGTGTATCACTCGAAATGGCACACTCTAGTTTCAGACAGAGTGAGCGACTATGCTCTTACTCAGGAGTGCCAAGTTCCTTGAGTTTTCACGCTTCTTATTAATTGAACCCTGCCCACTTAAATTACTTGATTTATTAAGATTACCAATTTTCTAAGTGACAAACTCAGGCTTAAAAATTTTGCATGTATAAAAATTTTGAATTTGCATCTAGAATTTTTTTGACCTTGATATGAAAAAAATAAAAAATAAATGAAAAAACATTGCACGACGTCCTCTGACTTGTACTTCTTGCCATGAAAGATGATAATCATGAGCAGTCACAACTTTTGAAAAAACAAACTCCATCAAAATATGTCCTGCCATGTATGAAAATTCTCGGGCTTCAGGGTGAATGACAAGTGTAAATGGCCATACATTATGTTAATGTTCGATCATATACTTGGTAGGTGGGTGCATCTTGGCATGGTGAATAAAAATGCTACTAAATAATGTGAGTTTCCAAGTTTTAGGAACAAAAAACCATTATGGATTTTAGAAATGAAAATAATTAATGTTTTCCTTTAGATTAAAGCAAGTCATATCTACATCATATACTTTATGTTGATGATCTCATATCCAAGAATTTGCATGCCGCCAAATTTGGCCATACGTTGAAAACAATCGAAGAGGAAGTAGTATGAAGAGTATGGATCGATTAGCTGCGTGCTCTCTTGACAAGGATTCGAACCTGACTGTTTTCCATGCTTAATTTTAGGGTGCTTCGTGCTAAATGTACGGACCTCGATGTCACTAGTACAAAATCGTTACTTAGATACTATGCCTGGAGCCGGTTTACAACAAAAATATAATCCACCGGTTGTGTTCATCACCCTTGGACGGTCGTAATTATTTGACCGCCTCTAACTTTAACATGAGACGGTTATTAATATGCACCATATCTAGTACAACTACCCCCTCAGCCGCTAGTTAAAACAAAACGCCTCTAAATAGAACCTGAGATGACGAAAATTATTGTCTATCTCTCTAGATCACTCGACCGCAGCCGATCAGAAATATTAATCACCTTTAGGGGTCTAATGAGGCGGACCATTATGCCGCCCTCCTCAAAACTCGCGTCATGCATGTTCCCGAGGTAGTGTGCGCGTGTTGTTAAAGCAATTAGAAAGTAGAAAATGTGCTAGCCCCCACCCACACGAGTCCACACTCATATGTGTCCACTTGAGGACTAAAAATGGTCCCGCGTATATAAACCTGCTCGGACTTCTTCTTCCACGAGCTCGTGTCATTTCCCCCAATCTTTCTAGTCACAAAACCCCAATCTGCACCTTTCGCGTGCGCCGAAGCTCCTTTGCTTGCAGCACCGCCCTCCTCTTAGCTGCGCCATGAAGCATATGCGTGGAGATGAGACGGAGGTGAAGCCAATTGGAGGTGCAACATCACATGGCTAGATCGTCGCCGAGCAGGCGAAGGCGGCTCCAGGAATGCATGCCACTCATCACCGAGCAGACGAGGCTTCGGGCTTCGTACAGCCAGCAGTCTTCGTCACTGTCGAGCAACAGGTGACTGACAATGTCGTGGTGCCAGCGGCATATCTGGAGGAGGGGAGGGGTCATCAGGCGGAGGCAACCGGCGGCTGCTCTACATCAACGACCCCATCCTCCATGAACAACTCCTCGTTGCAGTCGTAGAGAACGACGAGTTCAAGGAGGAGGTCTCCAATGAGTAGTCTAAGGTACTACTTTGCTAGCTTCTCTAGTCGCAACCACAGATTTCACTATTCATACGTAGAATTTTGCTCTTGATGTAGAGAATCTATATTGTTTGAACGATCAATTGTTTTGGATATTTGATTAGATCTGCTCATCTGCCATCTAGTAAATTTACATTTACTTGGCTTGTTGTTGTTCATACACGACTTGTCCTGTAAATTTAATCGATCTGTAACATTTAATTTTAGGGGTTTTAGGTATTGCTAGCTGAGTGTTTATTTCGGTGAACAACAAGCATATAACAATACATTTCTATTACTTACTGGGGCCAATGATTCAATTTTGCACCAAAAGAGTGCAAGGGGAGACACATATATGATGTCAGATTTTTTTAGGGATGGAGTTAGTGAACCTAAGGCAGTGTACAACAATATAAGTAATTGGTACTTTGGTTCGCTAACACCATATCTAAAAAACTTATGAGGCCCCATATTTATTCTACACATATGAACTACCATCTTTGAACTTTTTTTGCATTCATTATTAGGCCGATGATTGAAATTTTCCCCAAAGGTTTGAAGGATCCGGGTGACACACATTTTGTTAGTATCGGTTTTTAGGGACGGGTGAGTGAACCTGAGGCAATGTACACAAATACAATATATGTTGTGTTGTTGGTACTTTGGTTTGCTGACGCCGTCTCTGAAAAAACTTATGGCCCCCCAACATTTATTTTACATTCATATGAACTATGATCTTTAAATTGTCATTGCATGCATTCATAGTGTATAAGAATTACATTTCAGGTTCTCACTGAAGCCGATGATTGAAATTTTCCCCAAAAGATTGTAGGGGTTACACACATTTGTTGGTGTCGTTTTTTAGGGATGGGTTAGTGAGCCTGAGGCAGCTACACAAACAATATAGGTTGTGATGTTGGTACTTTGGTTCCCCAACTCCATCTCTTAAAAAATTATGATGCCCCTGAATTATTCTCATATGAACTATATGATCTTTGAATTGTTCTGCTATATGATCTTTGAATTGTTTCTACTATATATCTTATTGTGGCCAATGATTGAAAATTGCCCCAAAAGAGAGGTAGTACATATTGGTGTCAGATTTTTCAGGGATGATTTAGCGAACCCAGGGCAATGTACAAGTACAATCGGTTGTGCAAATGGGTACTTGGTTCGCTTACGTCATCCATGAAGAAACTTATGAGGCCACAAAAATTTTCTACATATAACTCTGATCCAATCAATTTAATATTGTGTTACATATGTTGTCAATCATATGTACGAGTTTTAAGTTATATTCTTAAAAATCTACATGAGGATTCTGATAAAGTGGACTCTAGAAAGTACTCCAACGACAACAAGACCTACTATGTGCTAAGGAAGTTGCAGCGTGGGCAGATACGTTTCCACCATAGGAGGAGACTATTTTGCCCATTCCGTGGCAGAGCCATCGACTGCTTCATCCAGCACGCGGTGGACGTTGGCAAAGGCCTATGCCGGAGGCACCAGCCGAATATCTTGGCATGGCACGTGTGACACCCCCTGGATCAGGGCTAAACAAATCCCAGACCTCCGTCTGACATAAGCTAAACATGGAGTCGAGAATATATCAAGTGAAGAATCGGTAACACAGCAGTGACCCTACGACACAAAATTTATTACAGCAAGCTCATTAGTGAGCAGAGAACCAAATTATTACAAGCAGAGGTCACTTAGGAAAAACATCAAACAACGGAAGGCAAATTATGCTATTAAGTATAGAAAACTTAACAAATGGCCTAAGAGTCCTGAAGCATAATGATGACGTCCCAGCCCATAGATTTCAGGCTGCCAACCGGGAACCCCAAGCTACTCGTCGGTGTCGATGTAGTATGGAACTCGTCTTTAGGGGACAACTTACTCTGCCAAAAGTATCAACAAAGCAAGGGTGAGTATAGGGTGTAATCTGCAAGACTTATGACTGGTGGAGTTGTTTTGCATAAAGCCATCTTTATTTATAAAATAAGAGAGACAAGAAGAAGCTCATCTAATCAGAGTATTTTAAAAGGGGATAAGAGAGCGACATCACCGAAATATTGATCATCATCTTTTGATATCCACCAAGTCATCATCATCTGAACTCTATCTAGGATCACCCCCTCGTACCCATGAGGAAGCATCCTTAAGCACACGTTGAACAACAAGTTTTATAGTGGTTAAAGTTATCTATGATCTTGAGTCTGGTCACCAAGTCGTTCATAACCGTGAACACGGCTTTTCGAAAAGATTATTACCCGACAGGGGTGTACAACTTTACCCACACGTACTAACCTTCTCTTAATGCCACTAGATAAGCCCTCTTCCTTGGAAGGTTGATAGAGGGTGGTTAGACACGACCTTTACCTTGCTTTCGCCGAGACCATGAGTCACGCAATAAGTATGGTTCCGCCGTAACGGGTCAAATCCCGAAGCCGATACTTAAAGATGTGAGGCGAGGTTGGTTTACCAGGGGCTCCATCGACCCCAAGCAACCCGGTCCACGCTTCCCTACCTATTATGAATGCACCTCCTTCACCACCTTCGAGAAGATCCAGAATGCATGTCGAATGGAACGCCCGAACTATGTGACTCATGGAATCTACTAGGAAAGTTAGTCACTCATGAGGTTTTCTAGGCCCCGTGTGGTTGTACGCTCGTCTCGGTTCCAAAGGCAAGAACTTAGGTCCTAGTGGTGGCGAGCATGGGACTAGAAAAACCACATCCCACCGTGGCCTCCGATACAAGCCTTAGCATGTTTAATCTCATATCACCTCTACTATCATCTCATCACGTTTTCCTGTCATACTAGATTATCTGCATCTGATACATCATCTGGATGAACCAGACTCAACAACTATGCATGGCTAAGCAAGAAACAGATAAGCTTTCGCAGTGCACACAAGCCAACCCTAGTTATGCTAGGATCCGTGGATCAGGTAATATAAGCTCAAAGGGGAGTAATGCAACAGATAGGATACTCTATCTATTGATAAAAGACCATAGTAGAATCGTATGCATCATGGAAGGAATTAAAATTGCTTTCGAAAACATAGGATTATATCATGGTGGGGCTATGCTTGCCTTTGCTAGTTGATAGCAGATAGACGGATCTTCGGAGGCCTTGTACTTGACTTGGTTACAGTTGGTCAAGTATTGGTCGTCGAGCTTCGACGGTCTTGATCTCGGTCTTCGGTCTGGATCTTAGTATCGTATTCTACTGGAAAGAAAGGGAAACAATCAACACATGGCATCGATGCAGTGCTCAAGCAATGATGATGATATGACAAGTTAAATTGTATTGAAAAGTAACCCTAAGTCATGCTCGACAAATTAATCAGGGTTCCGAGGGGTGTAAACCCTAACTCGGGGAAACTCCGGAATCACCTGTGAGGGGTTAATATGTTGTTCTAATTAAACTTGTTACGAAAGTTGTTGAACAATGCATGGTTATATCTTAAAGAGGTAGGTTTCATTTTCTAAACATTTTGGTATATTATTTGTATTTTCCAGAGTTAAAATGAATTAGTTATTGAATTTACAAGATATAAATCATTTGCTAGAATTATTAAACCCTTTTATATTAGTTACTGCATCACTGTGACGTCAGCACAAGGGTGGGGGTCGTTTTTCACCACGGCTAAGCTAGCTACAAAGACTGATAGGTGGGGCCGAGGCCACGTCGGTTGCCACCGTGGAGGTCAGCGGTCAAAGGGGTCCCGGGACACGTCGGCGTGACGTCACGGTGAGGTCACGTCGCCGGCCACCTACGGATGATCATCGTCGCTGGTGTTTCCAAGCACGCACGCGCGATCTGCATATGTGGTTTGAACCGGGGCTGCAAGGCAAGCTAGATAGTGGTGGCACCGCCCGCGGATGGTCGCCGGAGCAACCTGTGCAACCGCGTCCAGCGGCGGCGCACGGCGACGTTCATTGGCAGAGGAGTCAGAGAGAGAGGGGGACAATGGAGTGGTCCATGAGGACCGGAAGATTACCATCGACGCGTGAGAGGGCTCGACGAAGGCAAGGGAGCTCGGGAGTGATAGTAATGGCGACGACGAACGATGTCGGTGGAGAAGAAGAACGGCTTGATGCGGCCGATTAAGAGTACCCCTGGTCGATAACTTTGGCGAGGTTGATCAAGACAGTGAGGCGAACCTCCCAGGCTTCACGGCGAGGCTCGGGGCGGCCTGCAACGGTGGTGAGCGATGGAGCCCGAGGCTAGGGTTTCGAGGGGGCTCGCAGGAAGAAAGGGAGAGAGCGCTAGGGAAGAAGTGAGAGGATAAGGGAGAGCGAGGCGTGCACGGGCAGTCTTATCCTTCCTCCAGGCGGAGGCGGGGATCATGGTGCGGGGCGGAGATCGACGGAGGCGCTCGGGACACCGAGCTGCTTCGCGTCATCAACGAAGATGACGAGGGCGAAGGGGTAGCGGGCCTTGGGCCGGGTAGGCTTCAGATGGGCTGCGGCGGATGCTGGCTGCTGCGCGGGTGGGCGACAGGGAGGGAGAAGAGGGGGTTTGGGCTAGCTGGGCTGCGGCCTGTAGGCTGCTGGCTCTGTTTTATTTTCCAGAAACAGTTTTTTTTTTTTTGATTTCTCTCTTTTGTAATTCATTTTGAAATCTGTTTTGGGTATTTCAAAAATACCAGGGACATATATAAAATATATGAAATTATTGCAGGGGCCCTTTTAGTCCAATTGGGCTCCAAAGATTTTGAGTTTTTCAAATATTTTCAAAACCACTTTGAAGGGGTTTCAAAGAGAGGGGAAGATTAGGGTTTAGGGTTTTGTTTTATTTTTCTACAATGCATTTTTAAGGAATGATGCTCATGATGCACAAACAAACCCTAATATAGATTATCTAATACTGGGGTGTTATAGCTCTATCCCCCTTACGAGAATCTTGACCCGATATTCCAAAGGTAGGAAGAGAGACAAAGAGGGAAAGAAACAGGGTCATTCTAAAGATAAGAGGAAACACACTAAACAACTCATAGAGTATCTCATGGTCAACTCATGAGGGAATGTTCAAAAAAAATTCTGAGATGATAAACATGAAACACGTCAAGGTAACGGAGGAAACAAGAGGAGATGGTTTCAAGTTGTTAGATAGATGGTCTTCATAATGATTGAGACCATGGAGCTTCAACAGTGTTTAAGCTTCTAAGAAGGAAGGCTTACAATAGAAAGAAGATGACCACAGACTTCGATAAAGAATCTCTACTAAAAGACTTAAGTAGAGATTTCAGGTTGGAGGAACATGGATCAACAAAACCGAGCTGTTGAACTACTTTTGACATAGAAGAATCACTTTTCATTCAACAGAAGGCTTAGGATAGAAAGTTGTTTTGGTGGGGAGGACTCATAAGAGCCACAAGAAACATGTAATCAAGAGGAACTACTGATTACCAAAATCGTTGTCACTCTTAAAACATGGTTGGGAAAACGAAGGAAACTCTTTATTCATCCAGGTCTATCAGAATCTTTGCTAAAGATCATGATATCACTTTACACCACTAAGATGAATAATTAAGAAGATTCCTGATGACACGAGAAGAAAGAAACTTCATTCGCAGACTTTATTTACTTGGCACAATGGTATGCTTGCCAACATAAAGGGTTTGGAGGATCGACCGAGAGACATTTAGCAACACTACTTTAAATGTTCTCCTTGATGTTCGGAAAATCAAACATCAGGTAAAGGTCAAACTTCGGATACAAAGGAAACCATAAGAACAACTCCTACAACAAATTAATGAAGAAGCCTCATGAAGAGTGGTTATTATTGCTGAATTAAGAGAATATAACAAAAGGTCTTTCCGGCTAGGTGTGTCAACCATTACATCAATCTTGCCAGATTTACAAAGAGACCTATGTCAAAACCTTGAGGAGCACCAACCATCATGGCTACTTGAGATTTAGCTTTGGTTAGTGGAATGACATTTCAGACTCAGCACGTCCGAATAGGATGTTTGCAACATTTACCATAAAGGTAAAGTCACGAGATTCTCAAGATAGAGACTACAGTGTAAAGCTTCAAAGAATGAGCTAGATTGCTAGACCTATGCATTTAGAAACTTGTCAAAAGACATCTGCATACATATAAATTTCTAACAATAAGACACACATGTATCCTTAAGGAACGGGGATAACTCTTCTCAAATCCATGGCGACATCTTTCAACAATTGCACATGAACCAGAGAAGGTTACTTCTAATATCCATAACACATACTTTGAGATAACTCGAAGATGGTTCTCAAAATTTTCCAACATTAATGCCAAATGTTCCATATAAATACCATCTAACATGGAGAAGATAAGTATATTGTCGATTGGCTCAACAACAATCGTATCGAGACACTCCAAGAAGATGGACTCATATGCCGTATGAACAAGGCGAGAATATTGGTCAGATCAAAGAACATGAAGATGTACTCAAGTGAAGCATCACGAGTAGGAACATCATCAATATAGTCCATGGAACCGAGTTTGATTTGACGATAACCCAAATCAAATCAAAGATGGAGAAGATAACATATCCACAAAGTAAATACTATCTTTCTTCAACTCGAACAAAACTAGACATCCCTTTGAGGTGGAACAAAGTCGGATAGAACTTTTGTCTTATAACTCTCCAAGTTGTTCTTTAAGCTCAACTAACTAGTTCAGGTTATCCAGTACGAATCCTTGTATAAAAGAGTAGTTCAGAGAACTTGCTTGCTCAAGAACTTGACAACACGGTCACGTGGTAACATGGCGATACTTCTAGTAGACACCCAAAATATCACGAACCACCGATATGTCACGTGTTCAAGAGGAAACCTGCTTGGTAAGGAAAGAGGACATAGTCTTAGAGCTTCTTCATGAGCCTAACTCTTTGAACGAAGACATTGTACCAAAATAACAGACTTGGTAGCTTAGTCATACTTTGCTTAGTGATAGGGTTAACCAATCACGCTAGGAATGACTCAAATGTCCTTAGGGTTCAAAACAATAATAATTTGTAGAATCTCAGATGGCCACATTATTACGCACACGCATCACTCACGAGCACGAAACCTTGAGGAAGGGTGGGTAAATATGTGTAAGAGTATCACTTCATTAAGTGTCAGAAAACTCAGCATGAGACAATCAATGCCTCTTGATCTGCGGATTACAACACTTAGACCTGGTCCTAGATATGACGAGGTACTGGAGTTTGTTTCTCCTAGACATCCCGAAATGGTTTGTCTTGACGGACCACAAGAGTATCTTGCATCGGAAGACACCAATGCACATGTACTATTTGGCTACCAACTGTTAGACTAAGTTCAGGAAACAACAAGGTGAAAGGAACATGCTCAGGATAGAATCCCGAGATGTGGATGCATAAGTCAACAATCTTCCGAAGACCAATGCAGAGAAGGAAAGGTGTGGCAGAGTCACGAGTATAGATGCGAGACTCACGAGGAGTACTCTTGTCGTGATCTATTTGGTTCCATTAAAGAACATCTGCCATAGCATGTGGTAGGGGAAGTCCTTGGTTGTCACAATTCAATCGCCACAAAGACCACAAGCTTGAAGGATAGAATTGTAGTACCAGCCATCCTGAAGTAATATGTGAACATTATCAACAGGGGTCAAAGTATTGGGTCTTGGATTAAGGATCAGCATCATGTACAAGATTCACAACACCAGAATTCAGCATAATTGGGGATCTTTGATTCAAGTCCAAGGGTTAAAACCCAAAGGAATAAGTAACTACTACCTGAGTGACATAGCGTACACTTCAAGATAGTAATCACGAGTAACTTCCAAGAGAAGAAACAACTTCTAAAGTACCCAAACAAATGAAAAAGGAGGCGCACGAGGCGAAAGGAAACCTCAAAGCCTAGAACAGAACACTGGGGAACCAACAATATAATATTGTGGGTCCAAAAGATAGAGAGATCATGATAGAAAGGAATCTCTCATGAACAAGAGCAAGGGGAACAAGGAATTCACAACACACAACTCTAGATAACTCAATACTAGGTCAACTGGTTGAGAAACGACATGCCAAGAAGGCACCGAAGCTATGAAAGACTAGAAGAGATATCAAAACTTTTCCAAAATCAACACAAGATAAGATAACCTAGAGTAAGAGCGAAACTGGATAAGAAGAAAAAGAAGCATACTAGAGTTTTCGCAAATAATTTTCATCTTTAAAGTAGTTTTCACAAGCACTAGACTCAACATCGACCAATAGCAAGGTTTTCCTATGGTCGTTAATGCTCTGATACCAAAACCTGTGACACCCCCTAGATCAGGGCTAAACAAATCCCAGATCTTCGTCTGACATAAGCTTAACCTTGAGCTCGAGAATATCCAGTGAAGAATCGGTAACACAGTAGTGACCCTACGACACAAAATTTATTAGAGCAGGCTCATAACTAAGCAGAAAACCAAATTATTACAAGCAGAGGTCACTGACCACAAACATCAAACAACGGAAGGAAAATTATGCTATTAAGTATAGCAAACTTAACAAATGGCCTAAGAGGCCTGAAGCATTACGATGACGTCCCAGCCCATAGATTCCAGGCTGCCGGCCGGGAACCCCAAGATACTCGTCGGTGTCGATGTAGTATGGAACTCGTCTTCAGGGGAACATTTACTCTTCCAAAAGTATCAACAAATCAAGGGTGAGTATAGGGTGTAGTCCGCAAACTTATGGATGGTGGAGTTGTTTTGCATAAAGCCATCTTTGTTTATAAAACAAGAGAGAGAAAAAGAAGCTCGAATAATCAGAGTATTTTAAAAGGGGATAAGAGAGCGACATCTCCGAAATATTGATCATCATATTTTGGTATCCACCAAGTCATCATCATCTGAACCCTATCTAGGATCATCCCCTCGTACCCATGAGGAAGCATCCTTAAGCACACGTTGAACAACAATTTTTATAGTGGTTAAAGTTATCTATGATCTTGAGTCCGGTCGCCAAGTCGTTCATAACTGTGAACACAGCTTTTCGAAAAGATTATTACCCTGCAGGGTTGTACAACTTTACCCACACGTACTAACCTTCTCTTAATGCCACTAGATAAGCCCTCTTCCTTGGAAGTCCGGCAGAAGGTGGTTAGACACGACCTTTACCTTTCTTTTGCCGAGACCATGAGTCACGCAATAAGTATGGTTCCGCCGTAATGGGTCAAATCCCGAAGCCGATACTTAAAGATGTGAGGAGAGGTTGGTTTACCAGGGGCTCCATCGACCCCAAGCAACCCGGTCCACTCTTCCCTACCTGTTATGAATGCAACTCCTTCACCACCTTCGAGAAGATCCAGAATGCATGTCGAATGGAACGCTCGAACTATGTGACTCATGGAATCGACTAGGCAAGTTAGTCACTCGTGAGGTTTTCCAGGCCCCGTGTGGTTTTACGCTCGTCTTGGTTCCAAAGGCAAGAACTCAGGTCCTAGTGGTGGCGAGCATGGGACTAGAAAAACCACATCCCACCGTGGCCTCCCATACAAGCCTTAGCATGTTTAATCTCATATCACCTCTGATATCATCTCATCATGTTTTCCTTTCATACTAGATTATCTGCATCTGATACATCATCTGGATGAACCAGACTCAACAACTATACAGAGAAGAGGGGGTTTGGGCCAGCTGGGCTGCGTCCTGTTGGCTGCTGGCTCTGTTTTATTTTCCAGAAATAGTTTTCTTTTTTTGTTTTGATTTATCTCATTTGTAATTCATTTTGAAATCTGTTTTGGGTATTTCAAAAATACCAGGGACATTTATAAAATATATGAAATTATTTCACGGGCCCTTTTAGTCCAATTAGGCTCCAAACATTTTGAGTTTTCAAATATTTTCAAAACCACTTTGAAGGGATTTCAAAGAGAGGGGAAGATTAGGGTTTAGGGTTTTGTTTTATTTTTCTTCAATGCATTTTTAAGGAATGATGCTCATGATGCATAAACAAACACTAATAAAGATTATCTAATACTAGGGTGTTATAGCACGCAGCCTACATCAAATTCCTTTAGAAAAATGTCAGGACTGGTATGTTTCCCCTGGAGTAGGCTATGCATGGTCCTCCTGCTGCCCCTGCTAAGGCATCTCCATGTCCCTCCTGCGAGTGCCCCTCCTTATTTTGTATAATTTAATTACTAACCAGTTGCATGTAAGACAATTTCACTCTGGTGGTGGTTGTTGAACTATTAGCTCGTCTATATATATTAATCTCCTTTATATATGGAGTTCCTTAATATTATAGTGTTCAATTATATTACTGATCATGCACTAGTACAAACTTGTCCTAGTGATACTCATGCACACTACCAAATATTTTTAGTGTTCAATTATATTATTGATCATGCTCATGCACACTACCAAATATTTCTAGTGCACACTACCAAATATTTGAATTAGTTAAATTCAAAACAGGTGCACCTTATTGCTTTACAGCAAGCACATGAACCTCATTTTCTCTTAATCCTCTTCGATGTATGAACCTCATTTGCTCTTAGGACTCAATTTCACTCTTCAATGTATATATGTACTACGCCATATATTTTCTTCGATGTGTGAACCTAATTTGCTCTTAGGACTCTACCAAGCATGTGTAAACACCTTGCTTTGCCTTTAAATTATGAATTTTTCTTAAAATTTAATATTAAAAATTTCCAGAGTTCTGAATATATCCGGATGTCCGAATATTCACTCAACAAGATTTCCTTCAAAGAGTACATGAAAAAAGTTATATTGGTGAAACATTCATAATTAAGTAACCAAACGGCCTCACTTCGTGATTAAACATTTGAACTAGTCAATTTCATAACACTTGCACCTTATTGGTATGTAGCAAGTCGCATGAACACTAGTTTTCATGTCTTTCAGGGTAAAGATCCAAGGTTTGTATGACACTAATTATTTTCTTCAATTTATGAACCTCATTTAGTCTTAGGGGACTCAATTTCACTCTAGCAAGCATGTATAAACACCTTTCTTTGCCTTTAAATTATGAATAAATCTCAAATTTTAGGATAATCGAAATCGGGAGTTCCAAATATATTCGGAGTTCCGAATATTAGCTTTTTTCAAATTACTAGTCGTCTTAGTCAGGGAAGTTCTTGGTGGAAAATTATGAAATATTCGGAGAACGAATGTTTTTAGAGACATTTTATACTTGCATCCGTCTAAGGCTAGTACTTGGCGGCACTTATCTAAAAATATTTGGACAAACATTTCAGATCTGTGCCACTTGTGTTCTTCCACGCCCGCCCAGACCACCGTCCACCGCTACTGGTCCCATGCATCTCCACCATCGCCGCCTCCAGTCCCTTGACTCTCCACCACCATCGCCTCTGGTCCCCTGTAGTGCGGACGCTCTCCCTCGCCTCTGAGGACTCCCTTCTTCATGCACGTAGGTATGCGTGAAAACCAAACCCCCAAAACCCTAAATCAGCAGCTTCAATTGAGGAATTTTGCCATGGAATTTGCCATTTTGCTTCTCAAATTTAAGGTTCAGGGTTACCGAGATGCAAAGACCCGACAGTGCAGTCGGGAGAGCCTCCCCCAGCCGGCCTGCATCTGTCTCAACTCTTTTCCCCTTGTATAAATCTCAAAATATGCAATTGTCACTTCTAGCAATAGAGATTTAATTTGTCGGAGATTTTTCCCGTGAAGGAACTAGGGTCCAATGATCCCTAGGTTCGAGAGAAGTCTGAACACGCGTTCTCAAGGAGCCTTGGCGACGGTGGCGATAACAAAGCTAGAATCACGACACAGAGCTGACATGGTGTTTTTACCCATTTTTGGGACCCTCGTGAGGAGGTAAAACCCCTACTCCTGCTTGGTTGTATTGCTCGCTTGGCTTCGCGAGGGTACAATGGAGATGAGATCTCTAGGGTTTAGATCACTAAGGATCGATCCCTTCTAAGGTAGGAGGAGGCGCCTTTATATAGGGCAGCGTCAGGCCTCTTCCCTAGCCTTTGGATGGGAAGGGCGTCCGCAGTGCTGCCCCTGGAGGACCCGGTCTAGGAGACTACTTTACGTGGACCTGGTCTAGCTCGCTCCGCTCCGTCCTCCTGTAAAGCCTCCTTTGCAAGCGAGGCTTGTCTTCATCCGGCGCTCACCACTTTACACCTTCTATCACCAGAATGGCAACAAAGGCATATCCCGCCACAAGGTCGATCGCCATTTCCCTGCTAAAGGTGTGGTGAAGCGAGTCTTCTTTTACCGAGGCAGCTAGCATCATAGGGACGCAACCCTTCCTGCCGGGACCATGGTGTGAACTCCTCCCGGTGAAATTACTGTCTTGCCCTAGAGGTACTCCATGGTATCCAAGGACCAAAGACGATGTGCAAGATCATGGTGGACTTGCCCGTGGGAGCTCTGTCCCCTCGCGAGGTGAAAACCTCGCGAGGTCCGCTTGGACGAGTCTCATCTAGAGACGCACTGCCTCTAGAGAGTGGGGATCCCCCTGGCGCGAGGCCCGCTCACCACGGGGACATGGCACCCTGGTTGCCAGGACTCTGACAGTAGCCCCGGGCGCTTGACCTTCACGTGTCCTTCTGTGGGATCGAAAGGGTAAGCGGCCCTTGTAGGTTGGCTGTCCCCCGAGCCTGTTGGGTCAACGAAGACCCGGCGTGCCCGAATCTCGGTCGTGAAGTCCAAACTACCAAGCATCCTTGACCGTGGATTCTAAGCGCACCGCTTTCTCCTCGGGAGTTGTTCCCACAATGCGACGACATGTGGGACCTGGCAGTTAACACCGTTTGGGCGGTGTAGTGACACATCTTTTCACTTGGCCTAGTTAAATCAGGGGTGGAGAAGAAATCGCTTCGCTTCCACACCACTGCCTCCTCCGCTTGGTTCCCCACGCGCCTTGTGTAGGAGCCTCATCTTCTACATGGCGCCTAGGCGTTTCTCGACCGTGGAGAAGGGAAAGGCGAGAATTCCCAGGGGAGAGGAGGCTTCTAAAGGGAAACGCCGCTAGGCTCAACCAGACAGAGGCGACTCCTGGCTCCACGGGAGTTGTTCTGCAACTCCCAGGGCAGACGGGGTCCGCTCCGCCAGTTGTGGCCAGACCTGCCTAGACTACGGTCATCCTTCCCGTTCACCAGAGGCTCGACCCGCATTTATCGCAGGGTCAAAGACGGCTGGGACCCTGAACCAGCATTTGACTTTGTCCTTGTTCTCAAAGAGGATGACTGGTCCACGCGGGCACGACTTCCTGCTCACTTCATCCGGAGCACGCAGGGCCGAGATCTCATGGAGTCTGTGCGACCGAGGCACGCCGGGGGGAGCGATGTGTGGACTATGCGCCTCGGGATCTCTGACTTGGGGGAGATATACCTTGCTGACGGTTGGAAGAGCTTCATCCGTGACCACGAGATTGGGTGCGGCTCCGTGCTGATGCTTTGCTATGATGCTGAGAAGGGTTTGCAGGTGGTGGTGTACGACCCGATGTCGTGCCGCGTCGACTACCCCCACCACCTTTGAGGGGCCAAAGGGGGATAACCCAGCGACTGGCACAGCGCCATCAAGGTCGTGAAAATTTTACCAATGTAGGGGCCACTGAGTCTTTGGTTTTCTACTCAATGTATGGACTGTATTAAGGACCGTGGCGTAGGCCCATGGACAAACCTTTGCGCATGTTGTTTCTTCTTACACATGTTTATATCGTGATTTCTGATGTTCTTGTTTGCGTGCTTGGCGAAGCCGATGGTGGTGGCTCATGCTGTCTATTTGTAGGGTCAGCTCTCGGTGTTGTCGAACGCCTTCGCCAGGGGCCGAGTGGATCGGGCCTGCACCCTCGCGAGGTGAGGTCATGGGCCTGCCACTTGAGGAGGTGGTTCCTCTGGGTGATGCTCACGAGGCACTGCTGGCAGGACACATCTCAGCAGAGGAGCTAGGGGGTTGCGCCATGGAATACACTCAAGCAGGCTTGTGTGGGTCTTTTAGTGCTTAAGTAGGGTTGCTCCTTGCTCTCGCAGGGGACGACTTAGGCCTTTGGACCTTAGGCAGCCTAGGCGGCTATGCCGTAGCCTGTCCGTTGTAGCAAAACTGAGCAGTTCGTTAGAAGAGGGACTTCCGCACACACTCATGTGGAGGGATTTAGTGCAGCCCATGTTTTTAGGCAGGGACGCGCCCTCGCGAGGCTCGGGAGCGCCCTTGTGTCCCAACTGTGCGAGGAAAAGTGCTGCGCACTTCCCGGAGGGATGGGAGCGGGCCTAGTCATGGCCATACAGGCATGGGCCCACTATCGGGCTGAGCCGCTCGCTGGTCTCCTAGTGGGGTGCTGCACGGCTGGCATGGAATATGGATTGGATGCGACGCAGAGGTACTTTGCCTCGCGTGCCTCGCCAAAGGGTCTCCCAAGGGAATGGCTACTGCGTGAGGACTCCTGATGCTGGGGACCTGAGAAGGTGCTCCTGTGGAGCATTTTGAACGCTAGGTCCTATAGGTGAGGTAACTTACTACCGTATAGGACTGCAAGTTCAAAGCTCACACTCTAGGGCCTGCGATGCTACCCGCTGGGGAGTGTATATCCAGGGCCATCTCATAAGCTTCTTGGGGAGAAAACCGTGGGGCAAGTGTTAGGGCCAGCTGCCCTCTCGCGGGAGGGGGGGCTGCAGCGGCCTGCACGGAAGTTTATTTTTGTTTTTGAAGAGCAGGAACCGTAGGTGAGGTAACTTAAGGCCGAGTGATAGGCCGCAATTTCAGAGCTCGACACTTAGGTTCTGGGAAAGCTCGGAGGAACAGGGCCCCACGAGCCATTTTTTCAAATATCATGACCCCTAGGTGAGGTAACTCGTCGCCGGACCCAGTCCGTAAGTTCAGAGCTCACGCTTTAGGGCCTGAACAAGCTGGCAGATGGACAAGCATCGCGAGCCATTTTTTCAAATATCAGGACCCGTAGGTGAGGTAACTCATCACCAGACCTAGTCCGTAAGTTCATAGTTCATGCTTTCGGGTCTAAACAAGCTGGCGGAGGGACATGACTCACAAGCCATTTTTTAAAATAGCAGGACCCGTAGGTGAGGTAACTCGTCATCGGACCCAATTCATAAGTTCAGAGCACATGCTTTAGGGCCTGAACAAGCTGGCGGAGGGACAGGGCACGCGATCTGTTTTTTATAAAGAAGGTTTTTCTTTTTTGGGGTGCAGGAGCTGATATGTCATAAACTTATCTATAATTTTTGATGTTCCAATCTTGTTCCATATCCACTTTGCTTTGCTTTGTCTACACTTTGAGGTTTTTTTATACTTTTTCTGGAACTAACCTATTAACAAGATACCACAGTGCCAATTGCCTGTTTTCTATTGTTTTTGGTTCCAGAAAAGCCAGAAAACGAATATTCTTGTAATTGGACGAGACGAAAGCCAAAGTCAATATTTGACCGAGGAGAACACGGAGCCAAAAGACGAGACGGAGGAGGGCCATGAGGGGCCCACACCCCCTGGCCGCGCGGCCAGGCCTGGCCCGCGCCTGGGGGGTGCGGCCGCCTCGGGCACCCCCTCGATCTCCCCCTTCTCCTATAAGAAGCCCCCGATGCCAAAACACTATGAACCTGATCAGATCTGCATGAAATAGTATGTAGCCGCCGCCACCATCGTCCCTAGATCGGGGGGATCTGAAGCTCCTCCCGACACCCTGCCGGAGGGGAGAGGTCATCCCGGAGGCGTTCTTCATCACCATGCCAGCCTCTGGTATGATGCGTGAATAGTTCCACCTTGGACTATGGATCCATACAGTAAATAGATGGTTATTTCTCCTCATTTGTGCTACCATGTTTAGATCTTATGAGCTCCGTTCATGATCAAGATCATCTATTTGTAATCATGCATGTTGTGGTTGTGGGGATCCGATGGATATTGAGATTACTATGTGAGATTGGTTAATGGTTCTATCTTATTGATTCTATCATGTATGTGTTGTTTGAGATCTTGAATGCTCTCCATTTCTAGTAGTCATCTTGGCCAAGTAGACGCTATTGACTCCAAGAGGGAGTATTTATGCTCGATAGTGGGTTCATGCCTCTATTCAATCTGGGGAAGTGACATAAATCTCTAAGGTTGTAGATGTGCTATTGCTACTAGGGATAAAACAACGATCTTTTGTTCATGGAACAATTGTATTGTTTACTTTACACACGTTGCTTAAAGCAGTTATCCATTGCTTGCAACTTAATACTGGAGGGGGTTCGCATGATAACCTGAAGGTGGATTACTAGTCATAGATGCAATTGGATGGCAGTCTATGTATATTGTTGTAATGCCCACAATCAAATCTCGTAGGATCTTGAATGTCTATTTTTGCATTGTTATGTCTTTCTCTATCCTGTCAATTGCCCCGCTGTAATTTGTTTACCCAACATGTTATGTTTTTTATCTTAAGGAGAACACCTCTAGTGAACTATGGATCCATGTCCAATCTTTACCATTGATACATCTTTCACTGTTACTGTTTACTTTCTGCAAGCTACCATTACCTTCCACACCATACGTTTAATCCTTTGTTTTCAGCAAACCGGTGAGATTGACAACCTCACTGTTCATTGGGGCAAAGTCTTGAGTTTGTGTTGTGCAGGTTTCAAGTTGCTAGCAACACCTTTGAGTCATTTCCTTCCTCCTACTGGTTTGATAACCTTGGGTTCTTACTGAGGGAAAACTTATTGCTGTACTCATCATACCTTCCTCTATGGTTTCCCAACGGAGCTCTAAAGTGATCTGAGCCGCATCAAGCCGTTTTCTAGCTTCGTTGCCTAGGAGGCTAAGGACGGCTTCACAAGGGGAGTACTTCACAACCTTTCTCTTTACTTTGTTGTTTTGCCTAGTTTCTTTTGCTTTGTTTTGTTTGCTTCTTTTTATCAAAAATCACAAAAAAATTAGTTTCGTTTGGTTTGCTTTTTCTTATCAAAAACAAAAAATAGTTCCTACTTTAGTTGCTACCATGTCTGGTGTTGTTCCAATCACCGTGTCACCTATGGAAAGGATCTTTACTTTCAAACAAGGAAGTGAAGAGAGTTTCAAAGAAGCTTGGTCTAGAATTTCTGATTTACATGGAAAAACTGAGCCTAAAATGAGTCTAGGCCTAGTTATTAGCAGTTTCTACCATGGCCTTGCTCTTTGGTATATATATGCTTTGGATGCTGTAGTAGGGAGAGATATTTTTCATTCTAATGAGAATGAAGCTTTGGATTCCATAAAGAAGTTGATTACAATTTATAATTTGCCTAGCAAGTCTGATTCTTCCTTTATAAACATCTATGCTAGGTTGAACACTCTTGAGACCAGTACAGTTGCTTTGAAAGATTGCTATAACATGCTTAGAGAGCACCATGATTATGTTCCAATAAATTCTGAGCCTTCAAAATGGTTTCCTACAATAAAATTTGCTAAAAACAATGAAACTTTTGATGCTCGTTGTGATATCATGTCTGAATTTTGTCTTATTCCTAAAGATATCTATGGTCTTTGAATCTTTGGGGACTTTCTGAAGGAGGAGAAGAAATATCTCTTACCAATAATGCAACTATATTACCCATTGGAATAGATGAAGGAGTCTTTACAAAGATCTCAGGGAAAGTGGTGTCTACTGATTATATTGTTATTGAATGTGTAGGAAAAGGAACAAATTACACTTGGAAGATCCCTGCTGAAACATCTTGGAGAAATAAAAGATGTGGGAAAAGGCATTATGCATTTTTCTTCTCCAATAAGCAATGATGCATTCCCTAAAGATAAGAAGAAAGGTAAGAAAGGTAGGAGCAAGAAAGTTGATGTTAATGCTTCTTCATTTGAAAATACTTGATTCTTTCTTTTGTGCCTAACTTAAAGGCGTTAAAGAAAAGTACTTCTTAGGAGATAATCCAATAGTTTTCTTGAGTCTTGGAAGTTATTACTTCTGTAATAACCTCTCCTTATCGTTTTTATTTGATTTTTGTGCCAAGAATAACCTCTAATGAGAGGGAAGTAAGATTTGGGGAGTTACTGTCCCGAAACAGATTTTTGTGCTCCACTGTAAAAATTCTTGAAAAATATCTATAAGTCAGATTGAGCCGTAAATTTATGAATAAATCCCCCAGGTTGTTGCATAACATTCATTCGTTCAACACTTTTTGATTTGAGAAATAGAAGGTCTTCGAAAAAATCAGTTTTCACCTGCTGGTATGTTTTGACAGATTTTTGCCATTATTTGTATTTGATTCTTATTGATTTCTTTTTGGGTTCTCTTTGGGAAATTGAACTTTTTGAGGGAATTGCTACAGTATATTGTGTCTTCAATGAAGGTTTTGCTGTTTTGAAACTAAACCCAAAGGTCTATTATCTTTTGAATTCACTAATGTTGCTAATAAACATTGTGTGAAGTTTTGTATGAAGGAAAATTTTCTGGTGTAAGGGAAGAATGATGTAATGAGATGAAGAATGGAAAAAAGCTTAATCTTGGGGACGCCCCCTCGTGTCACCCCAAGAAATATTCAAGAGGTACAAGGTATCCCCTTCTTCATCAAAAAAAAATCTCAGGTCTTTCTAGACACTTTGTTTTTATTGTTTCATGCACTATTGTGTTGTTCTTGGAGCATCTTAGTTTTCGTTTTTGGTTTTTGTTTACTTAGTTTGCTTGAATAAAGTAGTTAGACGCCCGCTTTCACTGTGTTGTTTTCAGATAAGTTGATTGGTGTTGGAAAGGAGTAGGAAGTTCTTGCTTTAGTAGTACAAAGAGGAGTTTGCTTTGACTGTGACTTAGACTTTATCATGTCATGCTAGTTGTTGTTTTAACCTTATGATTAGTGATTATTGTTGTAGCATGACTTGTTCCAAACAATTGAGATTGCTTAATGTGCCTTGATAGAATCATGCGTTGTTTTAGCATACAAAAGCATAGTATTGTGGTATCTCCTTTGATACTTTGTTTGGGTTGACTTGGCACATGCTCACACCATGTTATGACTATGAACCAATCACCTTAGCCTCTATGATCATTTAGTTTTTGACTTGTGGTACCACTTTATGCTTTGATTAGTATTGGTTTGTCGCTTTGCATGATTATGGCTATTATTGCTCTCTTAGTTGGTCGCTCCCAGTCTTTTGCTAGCCTCCATTTGTATTGATTAAGCTCTACTCATGCATGCAACTCCCAAGAAACCAATTTATTCCAAAGTGTACACTATAAATTCCTATGCATGGTGTGTTACACCATTCCAAGTATATTCTTGTTTTATTTATCTTCCAAATTAAACTTGTTTTGTGAAAATTAGTTATCAAAGCTCTCACAAACTTGATGGCACACTTTATTTTTTTGGCCCTAATAAACTTGAACCATTGTGTCATATATGTTGTATATTCTTGCACTTATAAGTTGGTATTAGCAGAACCGTGTTGTCACAGGGAAATATCTACCCAGTTGATATCATGCGCATTTGTTTATGGATGTCGTCGGTGTGAAATTAAAGGGGAGACTGTAAGTCCATTGAGTTATGTATGTGTGTAAGAGAAACGCTTGGGCCGCTTGCCTAAGCCATGCCTAATCATGGTTGAAACTTGCAGCATCACCATAGTGAGCAATCTATGAAGTATTCTTCTTATAAAAAAGAGAGATAGAAAAAAGAGATTGAGAAAAAGAAAAAAAAGAGATGAGAAAAGAGGAAAGAGAGAAAAAAGCACCATTTTCCCATGATAAATAAGAATATTGTTGAGATGCTCATTGTCTGCTTGCCTTGTCGTTTTGATATGGGATAGCTCCTGTATCATGGGGCAAGCGGTACCCCATTGGCGGTTCTCTATGATACACATGTACTTACTATGACAAGAACTTACCAGTGACTAAAGTTGAGTAGCATGAGGAGCGGCCCTCGTACTCAAGGGACATGAGATTGCCAACTTATACTTTGTCAAGCATATACTCCATATTTTGTTCACTTTAACCTTAATCACTTCAAGATGCTTATGATAGGTGCAATGAGAACTAAAAGCTAACAAGTACCATAATTTTTGGAAGCTCTTTATGAAACTTGAAGTCCCTGCTTCGCTTTGAAGGGCCTTTCTTCCACTTTTATATCGAGTCTCCACCTTCTATCCTTAGGCACCACTTAAGAGAGCATAGTTTCCATTCTTAGTTCTATGTGCATTGTCTCAAAACTTATTGATTGATTCATATTGTTGATACTGCTTATTCTTGAACTATTTGTATATAGTCACCCTTATGAACTTTGAAGTTGTCCTATACATTTATGTTTTGATACTCCATGAGGGACAAGTTGAATGCCACTATTCTATGTTTGCTATATGTGAAACTAACAAACGTCTTTCAATGCATTGTTATTCATGATCTTTCTTTGTATCCTTTCATGTTGCAGCATAGTTACTATGACTTATTGTTAGAACTTCATCTTTCATGCTCATGTTTAGAGTACTTTGATCCTAGATTTCAATGCTTGCAATTGGTTTGATCTTGATTGTTATGGTGCATGTCACCTAAAATTATTCTTTTTATCACTTACCTACTCGAGGACGAGAAGGATTTAAGCTTGGGGATGCTTGATACGTCGTAAACGTATCTATAATTTTTTTATGTTCCATGCTTTTTAGTATCCACTTTGCTTTGCTTTGTCTACACTTTGATGTATTTTTATACGTTTTCTGGAACAATCGTATTAACAAGATGCCAGAGTGCCAGTTGCCTGTTTTCTATTGTTTTTGGTTCCAGAAAAGACAGAAAATGAATATTCTCAGAATTGTACGGGACGAAAGCCAAAGTCATTATTTCACCGAGGAGAACACGCAGCAAGAAGACGAGACAGAGAAGGGCCACGATGGTCCCACACCCCCTGGCCGCACGGCCAGGCCTATCCCACGCTTGGGGGTTGCGGCCGCCTCGGGCATCCCCTCGGTCTCTCCCTTCGCCTATAAGAAGCCCCCAATGCCAAATCCCTAAGAACCTGATCAAATCTCCACGAAATAGTCCGTAGCCGCCGCCACCATCGTCCCTAGATCAGGGGGGATCTAAAGCTCTTCCCGGCACCCTGTCGGAGGGGATAGATCATCCCTGAGGCCTTGCTCATCACCATGCCAGCCTCCGGTATGATGTGTGAGTAGTTACACCTTGGACTATGGGTCCATACAGTAGATAGATGTTTGTTTCCCTCCTTTGTGCTACCATTTTTAGATCTTGTGAGCTCCGTTCATGAGCAAGATCATCTATTTGTAATCATGCAGGTTGTGTTTGCGGGGATCCGATGGATATTGATATTACTATGTCGGATTGGTTAATGGTTCAATCTTATTTATTCTATCATGTCTGTGTTGTTTGAGATCTTGCATGATCTCCGTTTCTAGTAGCTATCTTGGCCAAGTAGACACTAGTGACTCCAAGAGGGAGTATTTATGCTCGATAGTGGGTTCATGCCTCTATTGAATCTGGGGAAGTGACAAAAATCTCTAAGGTTGTAGATGTGCTGTTGCTACTAGGGAGAAAACAACGATCTTTTGTTCATGGAACAATTGTATTGTTTACTTTACACACGTTGCTTAAAGAAGTTATTCGTTGCTTGCAACTTAATACTGGAGGGGGTTCGAATGATAACCTGAAGGTGGATTACTAGTCATTGATGAGTGCAGCAGCACTTCATTGGGAGACCCCAAGCGGAAGGTATGATGCAGTACAGCAGGCAAGTAATCTCAGTAAGAAACCGAGATTATCGAACCAGTAGGAGGACCGAGGTAATAGTGGAAGATGTATCAATGGTAAAGATTGGACCGGGGTCCATAGTTCACAAGAGGTGCTCTCCTTAGATAAACAACATGGCCTGAAGGGTAAAAAATTACAGCAGGGAAATTGGCAGGAACTGAGCAAGGCGTAACAATGCAATACTAGACAAAAAGATCCTATGAGATTCGATTGGGCAATACAACAATATACATAGACCGCCATCCAACTGCATCTATGACTAGAAGTCCAACTTCTGGTTATCATCCGAACCCCCTCGAGTATTAAGTTGCAAGCAACAGACAACTACTTTAAGCAAAGTGTGTAAGGTAAAAAATCCACTTGTTCCATGAACAATAGACCGTTGTTTTCTCCCTAGTGGCAACAACACATCTACAACCAAAGAGATTTCTGTCACTTCCCTTGGAAACTAGAGGCATGAACCCACTATCAAGCATAAATCACTAGCAACTACTTGGCCAAGATAGCTACTAACAACGGAGAGCATGCAAGATCAAAAAAAATACAAACATGATAGAATCAAATAAAAAAACCATTAATCAATCTGACATAGTAATCTCAATATCCATCAGATCTCCGCAAACACAACATGCATGATTACAAATAGATTAGATCTTGATCATGAACAGATCTCACAAGATCTATACATGAAAGCACAAGGAGGAGATACAACCATCTAGCTACTACATGGACCCGTAGTCCAAGGTGGAACTACTCACCCTTCATACCGGAGGCTGGCATGATGAAGAAGAAGGCCTCCGGGATGATCTCCCCTCCGGCAGGGTGCAGAGAAGAACTTCAGATCCCCCAATCTAGGGACGATGGTGGCGGCGGCTACAGACGGTTTTGTGGAGTTTTGATCGGGTGTCTAGGGTTTGTGCATCGGGGGCTTCTTATAGGCGAAGGGGAAATCCAGGGGGGCCACCAGGGCGGCGGCACTCCCGCAGGCGCTGGGTGGGCCCACCCGCGCGGCCAGGGGGTGTGGCCCCCCTGGTGAGCCTTCTCCGTCTCATCTTCTGGCTTCGTGTTGCCCAAGGTAAAATATTGACTTTGGCTTTTGTCCCGTCCAATTTGGAGAATAAGGATTTTCTGCCTTTCTTGAACCAAAAACAGAAGAAAACAGGCAACTAGCACTATGGGAACTTGTTAATAGGTTAGTCCAGAAAACATATAAAAACACCTCAAAGTGTGGACAAAGCAAAGCAAAGTAGATACTAAACAAGCATGGAACATAAAAAGTTATAGATACGTTCCTAATGTATCAAGCATCCCCAAGCTTAACTCATGCTCATCCTCGAGTAGGTAAGTGATAAAAAGAATAATTTTTGAGGTGACATGCACCATCAAAACCAAGATCAAACCATTTGCAATCATTGAAAGCTGGGATCAAAGAACTCTAAACATGTGCATGAAAGATGGAGTTCTAACAGTAAGACAAAATAACTATGCATGCAACATGAAAGGCTACAAACAAAGATCATGAATAACATGCATTGAAAAACATTTGTTTGTTTCACATACAGAAAACATGGCATAGTTGCATTCATATTGTCCCTCATGGAGTAGCAAATAGATGCAGAGGACACCTTCAAAGTTCATAAGAGTGACTAGATACAAATAGCACAAGAACAAGTAATATCAACAATATGCATCAATCAATAAGTTTTGGGACAATGCACATAGAACTAAGAATGGAAACTATGCTCTCTTAACTGGTGCCTAAAGGTAGAATGTGGAAACTCAATATAATAGTGGAAGAAAGGCCCTTCATAAAGGAAAGCAGGGATTTCAAGTTTTAAAAAGAGCTTCCAAAAATTATGGTACTTGTTAGCTTTCATCCCTCATTTCCCCTATCATAAGCATCTTGAAGTGTTTAAGTTTAAAGTGAACAAACTATGGAGTATATGCTTAACAAAGTATAAGTTGGCAATCTCATGTGTCTTTAATATGAGGGCCACACCTCATGCTACTCAACTTCAGTCACCTGTAAGTTCTTGTCATAGTAAGTACATGTGTATCATAGAGAACCTCCAACGGGGTACCCCTTGCACATGGTACAGGAGCTATCCCATAACCCAAATGATAAGGCAAGCAGACAATGAGCATCTCAGCGATCTTTTTATTTATTATGTGCATAGATATTTATTGAGGATGCTTCACAGATTGCTCATTATGGTGATGCTGCAAGTTTCCACCATGATTAGGCATGTCTTATGCTAGCGGCCCAGGCGTTTCTCTAACACAAAATACATAACTCCATGAACTTACAAGATCCCTCTTTATTTCACACCGGTGACATCCATAGACAAAAGAGCATGATATCAACTGTGTACAAAGTACAAGTGTAATGTTGAAAACGTTCCCCATGATAGCATGGTTCTGCTAATTCCAACGTATAAGTGCAAGCATATAAAACATAGATGACACAATGGTTCAAGGTTATTAGGGGCAAAGAATATAAAGTGTGCCATCAAGTTCGTGAGGGCTTTAATCACTAAGTTTTCACAAAACAAAATACTTTTTAATTAGAAGATAGCTGAAAACAAGAATATACTTGGAGTGGTGTAACACACCATGCATAGGAACTTATAGTGGACACTTTGGAATAACTTGGTTTCTTGGGAGTTGGAAGCATGAGTAGAGCTTACTCATACAAGTGGAGGCTAGCAAAAGACTGGGAGCAACCAACTAGGAGAGCAGTAATGGCCATAATCATGTAGAGCGACAAAACGTTACTAATCAAAGCATAGAGTGGTACTACAAGTCAAGGACTAAATGATCATAGAGGCTATGGTGACTTGTTCATAGTCATAACATGGTGTGAGCATGTGCCAAGTCAACCCAAACAAAGCATCAAAGGAGAATACTACAATACTATGCTTTTGTATGCTAAAACAACGCATAATTCTTTCAAGGCACGCCAAGCAATCCCAATTCTTAGGAACAAGACATGCTACAGCAATAATCACTAAGCATAAGGTCAAAACAACACCTAGCTTTTCATGCTAAAGTCTAAGTCACAGTCAATGCAAGCTCCTCTTGCACTTTCAAGCAAGAACTTTCTACTCCTTTCCAACACCAATCAACTTATTTGAAACAACATAGCGAGAACGGGGGTCCAAACTACTTTATTCAAGCAAACTAAACAAACTAAGCAAAGCAAACGAAAACTAAGACGCTCCAAGAACAACACAACAGTGCATAAAACAATAAAAACGAAGTGTCTAGAAAGACTTGAGCTTTTTATTGATGAAGAAGGGGATGCCTTGGACATCCCCGAGCTTTGACGCTTGTAATTCTTAGATATTTCTTGGGATGACACTAGGATGGCATCCCCAAGCTTGATATTTTGTCCATTCTTCATCTCATTACATCATTCTCTCTCTACACCTTAATTTTTTTCCTTCATACAAAACTTCACACAATCTTCATTAGCAACATTAGTGTATTCAAAAGATAATAGACCTTTAGGCTTAGCTTTGGAATAGAATTTTTTTCACTAAAAACACAAGCTATTGTAGCAACTCCTTCAAAAATCTCAATTCCCCAAAAGACAACTCAAAAAGGAATAAATAAGAAGCAAATGCAAATAATGGCAGAAATCTATCAAAACAGACCAGCAGGTAGAAAGCGATTTGTTCGAAAATCTTATGTTTCTCAAATAAAAAAGTGTTGAACTAATGAAAGTTAGCTAACATACTGGTGGATGTATTCGTAAATTTTTAGCTCAATCCGACTTACAGAGACTCCTCACGAATGTTTATGGTGGAGGACAGAAATCTGTTTCGGGAAAGCAACTCCCCAAATCTTACTTCCCTCTCATTAGAGGTCATTCTTGGAACAAAAAGCAAACAAAAAGGATAAGGAGAGGTAATTACTAAAGTAATAACTTCTAAGACTCAAGAAAACTCTTGGTTTATCTCCCAACAAGTACTTTTATTTAACGCCTTTAAGTTAGGCTTGATAGCTTGAGAAGATGCTCACATAAGAAATATGAATTGAAGTAAAAGAGAGCATCAAGAAGCAAATTAAAAATACATTTAAGTCTAACCCACTTCCTATTCATAGTAATCTTGTATGCAAATAAATTCATAAATAACAAAGTGACATGCATAGGAAGATGAAACAAGAGTAACTTCAAAAATTTTCAGCACATAGAGAGGTGTTTCAGTACCATGAAAACTTCTACAACCATATTTTCCTCTCTCATAGTAATTTTTAGTTGCCTCATGAATAAAATCAACAATATATCTATCACATAAATCATGCTTTTCATGATCTACAAACACATAATTTCTATCAAGCTCAAAAATAGTGGGATTAAAACCTTCATAGGTTTTACTCAAAGTAGATATTTCAAAAGGATCCACAAGAGCATAACATTCATCCTACCTTGGTAAGCATGGGGGACAATCAAATAATGTAAGAGATAAAGAGTTACTCTCATTAGAAGGTAGGCATGGGTAGATCCATTCTTCCTCCTTTTGTTCACCACTCTCCTCTTTTTCATCTAATGAGCAGCTAGTTTCAACAATTTCTTCTTCCATAAGATCCTGCAAGGCATTAGTCTCTTCCATTTTTGGAAAGCACCTATTAAAATATTCAAGAATATAGCCATTTTGTTCCTTGTATTTATCAAAGCAAAATTTAAGTATCTCATAAACCTCATATTCATAAGGTGCATCATTAGTATTTTAAAGAAAAATAGCAAGTTCAAATGTTCCCTTGAAAGCAATAAATTCTTCAATTTGTTCCACATCACAAAAATCATAATTTCCTTTAACATAAGAAGATATGGTAACATTATCATTATACTCACATTGAAAAGGAAGGTGTTTATACCTCCTAAAACAACAAGATTTATCAAAGAAATAAGTACCATTATAAGTGGAGCACACCTCTCTAGCAATAGTATTCAATTTATCAATTTGTTCCCATAAGTGTTTCCCTTTTTGTGACAAACGGTGTTCCTTATAATAATACTTTTGTTCTTCCGTGAACCCACCTTGCCAATAAGAACTAGTTTCAAAGAAACCATCCATTGACACTAAGCATGACCAAGCAAGGCAATAACAGACCAGCAACTAGAGTAGGAACTAATCTTTTGTGTTTTTGAAAAGAGAAAGCAAACCAAACTAGACTATTTTTTTGGAGTTTTTGATAAAAAGAGGCAAACAAAACCAAGAAAAAGAAACTAAGAAAACTAAAAACAAAGTAAATATAAAGGTTGAGGAGGACTCCCCTTGTGAAGACGTCCTTAGCCTCCCCGGCAACGGCGCCAGAAAAAGCCTTGATATGTGCAGCAGCACTTCTTTGGGAGACCCCAAGTGGAAGGCATGATGCAGTACAACAGGCAAGTTTCCCTTAGTAAGAAACCGAGGTTGTCGAACTAGCGGGAGGAAGGAAATGTCTCAAAGGTGATGCAAGCAACGTGCAGACCTGCACAACACAAACTCAAGACTTTGCCCCAACTAACAGTGAGGTTGTCAATCTCACCGCTTGCTATAACAAAGGATTAACTGTATGGTGTGGAAGGTGATGATGGTTTGCAGCAAGTAAATAGTAATAGTGGAAGATGTATCAATGGTAAATAATGGACCGGGGTCTATAGTTCACTAGAGGTGCTCTCCTTATATAAACAACATGGCATGAGGGGTAAACAAATTACAGTAGGGCAATTGACAGGAACTGAGCAAGGCATAACAATGCAATACTAGACAAAAAGAGCCTATGAGATTCGATTGGGAAATACAACAATATACATAGACCGCCGTCCAACTTCATCTATGACTATAAGTCCACCTTCAGGTTATCATCTGAACCCCCTCGAGTATTAAGTTGCAAGCAACAGACAACGACTTTAAGCAAAGTGTGTAAGGTAAACAATCCACTTGTTCCATGAACAAGAGACCATTATTTTCTCCCTAGTGGCAACAACACATCTACAACCGAAGATATTTCTGTAACTTCCATTGGAAACTAGAGGCATGAACCCACTATCGAGCATAAATACCCCCTCTTGGAGTCACTAGCAACTACTTGGCCAATATAACTACTAGAGCATACAAGATAACAAACAACACAAACATGATAGAATCAAATAGACAAAACCATTAATCAATCTGACATAGTAATCTCAATATCCATCGGATCCCCGCAAACACAACATGCATGATTACAAATATATTAGATCTTGATCATGAACGGAGCTCACAAGATCTATACATGAAAGCACAAGGAGGAGATACAACCATCTAGCTACTACATGGACCCCTAGTCCAAGGTGGAACCATACGTTTAATCCTTTGTTTTCAGCAAACCGGTGAGATTGACAACCTCATTGTTCGTTGGGGCAAAGTCTTGAGTTTGTGTTGTGCAGGTTTCCTAGTTCCTAGCAACACCTTTGAGTCGTTTCCTTACTCCTACTGGTTCGATAACCTTGGTTTCTTACTGAGGGAAAACTTATTGTTGTACTCATCATACCTTCCTCTAGGGTTTCCCAACGAAGATCTACAATGATTTGAGCCACATCAGGAGCATGGGTGAGGTAACTCATAGCTGGACCCAGTCCGTAAGTTTTGAGCTCACACTTTAGGTCCTGGATGGCGAATGGAGGGGAATGATCCCTCACACGCCGCCTCGTAGACCATTCGCGGAGAGGGTCGTAGGACAAAACACTCATACAGCTGGAGCTTGATACATGCGTCATGTGAGGAACACAAGCACCAGAGGCCGTGGGTGAGGTAACTTACGGCCGAGGAACAGACCGTAAGTTCAGAGCTCAACACTTTAGGCTCTGATGATGCCGGGGAGTGACCAGTGTCGGGCACTGTGCCTAGCCCCTGCTCGCGGGATGCATGTGAGGGAACCCAGTTAGGTATGGTTTTCAGAGAAGAACTTCCCAAGGAAAAACCAAATGGTGAAACATGCACGGAGCAAAAGATCGAAAAGCTGCTGAGAGTTCAAGCTTATTACAGCAGCACCGTGACTTGCACAGTATCTTACTAAAAGCAAGGCTGCAAAGGGGAATGAGAGTTTTTTCGAGGGTCACCTTCAAAAATTCATGGAGTCAGGCGCATTGCTTGGCAAGGCTTGTATGCCTTCCCGCCGCCTTGAGCTCCTGCTCAGCCGTTAGCATAGCTACCCTGTAGAGGGTTGTCGATGTTGTCTGCATGCTCGGTGCAATCCATTAGGAAGTCGGTAGCCCCCGTGTCGAGGTGGTCCTCGGGGGCTGCTTCCGAGTCCGTGAGGAAAGGGTGCGGTGAGGGCCAGTACCACTGGAAGGCCCGAGAGCCTCCCATGCCCTGCCCCTCCCGAGATGGGTACGTGGCGACCGCTGCCCTTTCAAATAGAGCGTTTCCTTGGACAATGGCTTGTCTCCTCTTCGTGGAGCCCCCGATGCAGTCCCGGTCCTCAGGATAGGTGATGGCCACGGATTTGCAGGCATGCTCGAGGGAGCGCAGGGCTTCGGGTTTGCCGCAGCAGACGGTGATCGTCTCACCGTTGCTCTCAGGAATATTGAGGATGTTGTAGGCATGGTGTGTTGCTGCCATAAACTTGGCCAACGCAGGGTAGCCGAGGATGACGTTGTACGGGAGCTCGATGTGAGCCACGTTGAATTCAACGAGCTTGGTGCGGTAGTTGTCATGGATCCTGAACGTGACGGAGAGGTACACCTGCACAATGGGTATGGTGGTTACATTGGTCACCCTGGATAATGGCATGGTTGGCATCAGCCTCTCATAGGGCACCTCCAGCTGGGCGAACGCCACGGTGGAGATTACGTTCAGGCTGGCGCCTCCATCAATGAGGGTCTTCGCAACCGCGATGTTATTGATGTTGGGGGTGCAAATCATGGGGAGAGTGCCCGCGGACACGATGGAGATGAGATGGTCACTGGCATCGAAGGTGACCTAGTACTGCGACCACTTGACCTTCTGGGCCGGAACTCCTGTCTTGGCGGTGGTGACCTCGTGACTGAGCAGCTTGAAGTGCCGGTTGGAGACCGAAGCCTAGGAGCCACCAAGGATGCAAGCGACAGTTCCTTGAGGCACTTGGTAGCCCCCGGGTTCCTCTGCGCGGCCTTGCTCTGCTCACAGAGGGTGCTGCTAGTCGACATTGGCCCGGTGGCCCACCTACGGGGTGTCGTGACCTCCGGAGTTGGTGTTCCAGCGTTCGCCCCGACGGTGGCCACCCCTGGCCCCACCGCGCTCCCACTAGGTTTCCCCTTTGTCTGGCCACTACACAGGTCAAGGAGCCTTCGGATCTTGTAGCAGTCGTTAGTGGGGTGCCCATTCCTCTTGTGGAAGTGGCACACGTTGCTATCCCTTTCAGCTCTGCCATGCTCCTCGCGGGGACTCTTTTGGTCCGGTTCGGTGATGAGGAAGACAACGGTTTTATGCTTGGAGTCCTTGTATTTGCTATTGGACGAGCCTAAGGACTTTGGGGTGGTTTCCGCCTTGTCAAGGCCGAACATTCGCCCAGACTCAGCCTTGGCGCACTTCTCAGCCATGAGGAAGAGCTCGGCAGCCGAGGTGAGGTTCTTGCCCCGGATTCCAATATACTCCCTCATCTTGACGTCCTTGACACCCTCGGAGAAGGCCGTGATGACGTTGGAGTCCGATTTCTTTGGGATCTTGTTGCGGACTTGGCTGGACCTCTGCAGGAACTTGAAGAGTGTCTGTCCAGGCTCCTGGTGCACCTGGCGGAGGTCGAAGTACATGAGCGGGTGCTCGTAGCTTCCCTTGAAGTTGGCTATTAAGAGGGAACTGAGCTCGGCCCACGAGTCGTTGGACTCCTCTATAAGGTTCATGAGCCAATTTCTGGATGTGTCTTTCAGGCACAGGGGAGCCAGTTTGCCATGATGCGGCCGTCGTCCCTGTGGCCTCTATGCCCGTGGTGTAGAGCTGCAAGAACTCACACGGGTTGGTCGTTCCGTCGTAACGCGCTGGTGTCTCTAGGCGGAACTTGTGTGGCCATACCACATGGCGGAGCGCGTTTGTGAGGGCGAGGTAGCCGTTGGCCTGCATCGCCTTGCTGCTAGCGAAAGCCACGTGAATATGCCGTCCTGCCACAACGATTTCATCGGCGATTCGGTCTTCGCACCCACGCAGTGGAGCCGCGACCGCGGGGGCAAGGCGATCTGGCAGCTTTTGGTCGCTGGCGGAGGCGCCTGGCCAAACTTGGGGTCATCATCGCAGCGCTAGGCCTACGGCGAGCCCCCATCCCCCAACGTCGGGTCTTCTCCCTGGGCCCTCTTGTAACAACCTTGGATAAGCCCTATGCAAGTTCTAGCGATTCCTTCCAAACCCGCATAGAAACGATTCAAAGGCGCCCACCAGGCACTTTCGTGCAGGTGGAAAATGAAGTAATATCATTACACATTAGTCCATGATGGAACCCATAGAACAGATACATACAACACGACTCCATGAGTCAAGAATACATATATACATTACAAAGATCCAAACCACCTTGAAAACAATACAGCGTCCGAGTATGGACAAAATCCAAATTGGGCTAAGAGCACTGAAGAATAACCAAGCGTCCATAACCCTGTTGATAGGGCAAAGGTGTCCGATCTTTCGATGAGATGGTGATAGTCGATTTGGTGGAGTTCGGGCTTGATGATCCAACTACACGCGCGAGCACGAGCGCCAATGCAATCGCTAGGCCAATCTCCTGGAGGTTACCGATCCTGCGGGAACACGATCAGCCTGACCAGCGAGGGTCTTAATCCCTTCCTGAAATCGAGAACAAGTAAGAACTTATATTGCAATTAAGATATTGCGGATTAAGATGAAAGCTTTATTGAAAAAGGTGGGATCCTATATAGGTGCGAAGTACAAGAGGCCTCTGCGACGCTCGAGCCTTGGCGAAGTTGCTATGATGGCTAACTTAATGTCTAAACAAAATCCGAGTCTATGGTGACGGCTAAGGGGATTATTTAAGGAGGAAAAGGTGGGGTTTCGGCCAGCCATAGAAATGGTGGCCGAATCCAACCCTAGAAGTCGTTTTCTCCTCAAATACGGACTCTAAAAAGTGGCTATTTAAAATCCTGCGAAAATTACATGGGTCTGGCCCGAAATAAAGGTGTCGTAGCACCATATTAAGCTATGGACGAATTTGTGAAGTATTAATCTTGAATATTTCGTCCAAGCCTTCTTTCTTCATTATGGTGGCCTCAAAGTTCTGAAATCTTCATCCGTGGCCTTCTCTTGAATCATCACATGCTTGCTGCCATCTCCATGCATGACCATGCTCCAATGCTTGTCCCTCTCATCCATGCTTGGTCCATCATTCCTAAGAGTAAGAAATACATCTGATTTAGACAGCATCATATTCTCATGTATGTGAGGAATAGTTCCAAGAAACGAAAGTACCTGATAGTTAAGTTGTTTGGCACGAGATCGAGTGATAGGTCCTTGTATGTGTGTAGCTGTAGGTACAACGGTTGTATCAATAGATGGGATGTCCACATCATGCTCCCCTTCTTGAATTGAAGTCGTCCTCGACGCAATCTCATCTTCCTCACCAAAGTAAGGCTTCAAATCTGCAATGTTAAACGTAGGACTAACCGTACCAAAGTCTGCAGGCAACTCAAGTTTATATGCATTATCGTTTATTTTCTCTAACACCTTAAAGGGACCAGCAGCACGCGGCATTAACTTAGACTTGCGTAAATTAGGAAAACGATCTTTACGCAAATGTAACCAAACAAGATCTCCAACATCAAACACAACATGCTTTCTCCCTTTATCCCCAACAAGTTTATACTTAGCATTCATGTGTTCTGTGTTATATTTAGTAGTCTTATGCAAATTTAATATCATTTCAGCGCGTTGTGTAGCATCCAAATTATTTTGCACCGAAGAATGTAAAGGCAATAAATCAACAGGTGCACGAGGAACAAAACCATACGCGATCTCAAACGGGCACATCTTTGTGGTAGAATGCAGCGAATGATTATAAGCAAATTCTATATGAGGTAAACACTCTTCCCACAATTTTAAGTTCTTCTTTAAAACAGCCCGCAACATAGTAGACAAAGTTCTATTTACTACTTCAGTTTGTCCATCAGTTTGGGGATGACATGTAGTACTAAACAGCAATTTAGTCCCCAACTTAGCCCATAAACATCTCCAAAAGTGGCTAAGAAATTTAGTATCATGATCAGAAACAATAGTATTTGGCACACCATGTAAACGAACAATTTCACGAAAGAACAAATCAGCAATATGCACAACATCATCCATTTTATGACAAGGAATAAAGTGTGCCATCTTAGAAAACCGATCCACAACAAAAAAAATACTATCCCTCCCCTTCTGTGTACATGGCAATCCCAAAACAAAGTCCATAGAAATATCCTCCCAAGGAACACTAGGAACATGAAGAGGCATATATAAACCATGTGGATTAAGGCGAGACTTAGCTTTTTGACATGTAGTGCAGCGTGCCACAAATATCTCAACATCTCGATGCATACGTGGCCAAAAGAAGTGTGCAGCAAGAACATCCTCCATTTTATTGACACCAAAGTGTCCCATCAATCCTCCTCCATGCGCCTCGTGTAACAACAAAAGACGAACATAACTATCTGGAATGCATAGTTTGTTAGCACGGAACACAAATCCATCATTGAAGACGAACTTGTTCCAAGTTCTACCATCTCTACAATTCTGCAACACATCTTTAAATTCAGCATCATACACATATTGTTCCTTAATAGTTTCCAATCCAAATATTTTGAAGTCAAGTTGAGATAACAAAGTATAACGGCGCGACAAAGCATCAGCAATAATATTATCTTTACCCTTTTTGTGTTTGATAACATCAGGAAAACACTCAATAAGTTCAACCCACTTTGCATGACGACGATTCAACTTAGCTTGACTACGAATATGCTTCACAGATTCATGATCAGAAAGTATAACAAATTCTTTAGGCCATAGATAATGTTTCCAAGTTTCTAATGTCCGAACAAACGCATATAATTACTTTATCATAAGTAGAATAGTTCAGACTAGCCCCACTCAATTTCTCACTAAAATATTGTAGAGGGAGTGTCCCAACCTTACAACAATATAAGGTGGAGTCCCCTGGGTTTACAATGCTAGTCCCTGGATCAATAGCTAGCATCCACAGTTAAGATGTAATATCAAGAAAAAAAAAGGTCATAATATAACTTTATAACCAGGAATAACATAGTTTTATTACATCTTACATAGCTCATTTGGCTATTACATTACATTGCAGCGGAATAACTATAGTCATGGGTCCTTCATCTTCAAAGTGCCACAGGCAGATGTTGGTTGTAGACTTTGTAATCCTAATCAATCAATCTTCACTAAAATCAATCAAACCTGCAACATTACAAGTTACAGCCACAAGGGTCAATACATTTGAATTGTATTGGCAAGTTTCACTACTATGTGGAATATAAGTGGATCCTAAAATTACATGCATATTTGGCTAACTATAGAGTTTTAGGCTCATTTGCATAAAGCAATAATTTATCCTATCTTTTCAAAATGGTTTTGGTCCTTTGTCAAATCTCCTTTTTCCAAGTTCCTTGAACTCCTTGGTAGAAACTCAAGTGTTCAAGTCCTTGTCAAAATCCCTTGAGCTCCTTGGTAACCCCAAGTGCATCAAGTTTTATAAAAATCTCATGAGTTCCTTGGTAACCCCAAGTGTTCATGTTTTCAACAAAATCTCTTGAGTTCCTTGGTAGCCCCAAGTACATCAGGTTTTGTCAAAGTCTCTTGAGTTCCTTGGTAACCCCAAGTACATCAAGTTTGATAAAGTTTTCTTTTAGAAATTAGAATGTCGAGATCTCCCATAGCTTCAAACTTTAGTTGCTTAGTATTGTCCATAACCGGGGACTCGGCTAAGTACTTAGATTTTATTATCTTTTGCAGAAGGAGTACACTTTACCCACATGTCACAATTCCATCCTTTTGCCACCAGTGGCCACTGGATTAGTGCTCACCAAGATGGAGTACCGGCAGATTGAGAATGTGACGAAGTCTTTCCAAAGGGTCCTCCCATACATCATTGCTAGCTTTGTCAACAGCACCCATGTAGGATTCCAGGTCCCCATGTCCAGTAAACTGAAGACAATGTATGGGTCTCCCCAATGTAGTTGACTAAGCCAGAGCCATAATAGCATGTGGTTGCACACGAAAGCCACAATTGGAGAAACATGTTCAATCTCTAAGTTTCCTGGGTGGTTTTCTTTGGAGCACAACACAAAGTGATTGCCATAGACATGCATCCTTTTGTTGCCACCTTCTCCAAATCTCAAAGTATCCTTGGCCACCCAGGTGGTTCATTGAGTCCTTTTTTATTATATAAAACACAAGTCCTTTTCTCAACTTCATAAAATCTCAACATGTATCTATTTTCAAAATATAGCATGGCTAAGCATGTAACAACTACATTGTTTTCACTAAGGAATGTTTAGGGAATCCTATTAGGATTTAGCATAGCATAAGTATAAAATATCTTTTCATGCATGTTTCAAAATCCACTAAGTATAATGAAAATAGTAGGACTTTTAGATGATAGTGTAACTTGCCTTTTTTGGTAGGGAATGTTGGTTCACTCCTTGATCTTGCTAGTCTCACACTTTTCTAAGTTCACTACAATCAATCAAGCAAACACAATATCAACTAGCATTCCAAACCAAAAATCAATCAAACAATTTCTCACACACAAAACAATGGGATCTAAGTAAGCATGCAAGAGGTGGTTCTATTTGCAAAGATGGTCTCCACTAGGCTTCTAAACTTTGTAAGGTTCAAGTTGGTCATTTTTCAAAGTGGCAAAGTCATTTGCAAAAGGGTTTTGTCCAAAACCATTTTTAAATCCTTTCATTATTTTATGTGGTGGGAAACATTTTTATAAAAGCAACAACTCCATGTGGTTAACCAAATAAGTTGTTGTTTCTCAAAACTTGGTGTTTTGGGTCAGTAGGTTTGATCCAAACCATTTTCTCTAAGTTTTCTTTCCAAAAACATTTTCATAGCAAAAACCATTATTTTCATTTGGCTAGAAATGACTAAATCAAGTTTTCCATCCTAAACTTTACCAAATACATTTTCCAAACTATGGGTTGGTTCCTAGGGTCAGTGAGTTTACAACAAACCATTTTGCAAAGGTTTTAACCCTAAAAACATTTTTAAACAATTTTTCTAATCTAAACAAGCACACAAAAGTACCTGCAAAAACAAGCAAACTAACAGATACTATTTACTAAACCAAAGGCATGGTTGGCTAGGGCTTGTTCCACTGATTCCAACGATATAAAATTTGTAATTTTTGGACGTGTGGATCAAAAGTTACAAAGGTTTGAAAATTGAATCTATAACAGATTCAAATCTGTTTTTAAAACGAAACCTGGCCACGCGGCGCGTTCTGGTTGGATGATACCGGTTCGGCCGGATCGGCTCGGCGGTGCGTTGGATCTAACAGATCGCACGGTTCAGAAGCGTACCCCTTCACGGCTTAAGTGATCTATCGCAAGCGTCGGATCAAGATCCTACGGTGCTAGCGTGCTTGACCATATGCGAGCGGCGCCGACGGTGGCTAGCGGCGGCGACGGTCAGACAGTGGCGGCGCTGCCGAAACAGGAAGCAAGGGAGGAGGGGAAGGTGCTCACCACGTTCGCAAAGGCCTGAGGAAGCTCGACGTGGTCTCCTTGGGTCAAGGGGCGCTCTGTCGTGGCGGTAATCGTTCGCCGGAGTTGCTCCTTTCGTCAGGCGGCTCTGGTTGTGCTCGGGGACGGTGTTGTGGTTCACCCCGAGACAAAACGAAGACGCAGTTAGACGCGCAGGATCAAGACAAAGCTGTGTGCGTGAACGAGGTGTGAAGGGGCGGTCTGTTCTTACCAGTAGGCTTCGCCGGAGAAGAAGGCAACACGGCGGCGTTCGGGAGCTTGTCGTAGTCGACGCTCTGGGGCGCCCGCAGTCGAATGAAGGGCACAGGCAGGTGCGCCTGGGAGTGGTGAGTGTGCCTGCGTGCTTGTGGGGGCAGGAGGTGGCGAGTGCTGGCCGGAATTTGAGGAGGAAGCTCGTCGGAGCAGCGGAGGTTTGGAGATGATTCCGAGTAGCCTGGTGGCGATGTGGAGTTGGTGTTTGCGGGGAATGAGAGAGGGAGGAGAGGTGCTTAAGTGCGTGTGGTCAGGGGCAAGATTAACGCGGCCATTACTCGTGAATTTACGCGCGGTTGAATGACAGAGAACGGCAGCGAGGTTTGGGGGAGAAAGGGTCGCGCGGGTGAGGAGGATGAACAGGAGAGGTGGGGTCCAGTTGTCAGTGAGGATGCGAGAAGGAAAGGAGGTCCACCGGTCAGTCTCTGAGCGGGTTCGAAAATGAGTATGAAACGTTTTTCTTCGGGGAGGAAAAGCTGGGCTAGTTCTAGGCTTACTGGGCTTTGTCGACTAGGCTGGTCCAGGTTCTATTTTTTTTCCTTCCAAATTGTTTTTCCTTTTTCTAATTCTTTTTCTGTTTTGAAATTTCAAACAACCAAACAATGTTCAAATCAATTCAAACAATCACCAAACTTTGCAACTATGAATTTGGTTCTGTTCAGTAACATAAACCAAATTCCAAAACCAAAAATAATAATTTTATTTTATGGTCCATTATTAATTAATTAAATAGACCATTGTTATCAAATCATATAGGATTTGTTTTATTTAAAAACCTCTTTTGAAATCCAAATTTTCCAAAACCAAATCAGTAGGTTTTATTTGAAATTATAAAATATTTGGAAAACTTATTTGAAATAAATAAATAAGTTTTGATGGTTTAATTAAAATAGTAAAACCTTTATTTATAAAACTTGGATATTAAATCCTTATTAATTTATTTTAGATAAACCTTTATTGGTAACTGCTTATTCTTTGAAGTTGATACTTCTATGTGTATTTGCTTTCATTGATTGCCTGCACTTCTTCCTAGCCATGGATTCTCGTAACATTTTCTGATCTATTTGATAGTCGCCAATTAAAAGGAGACATTTTTGAGATCTACGAAGGAACGCCAAAAGCGAAGGCAGCTCTCTAGGTTCTGCTTGGGACGCCTTTTATTTGGCAGTTTTTTGGATGTTTCGGATGATGAGGATGAGCCAGCCGATCCTAACAGAATTTTGGAGAAGCCGCATTTCGCGACTCATTGGTAAATCAACTTTGTTTCTCTATAAACGTGCACAAAAAGGCTAACCTGGTTCGTTAGCTTCATCTTCAATGGACTGCAGCACGTCGAAATCCAATGCGGAACCAAACAGTAAGAGAAATGAATCATGGTTACAAGTACCGTGAGGGAAAGGTGAAAATAACCCCTAATCAGGGAGCCCTTTACGCCCAGTCATTCCGAAGAACACTTGCCCCCCCCCGTCTTAATGGGTACATGCATGTAGATCTTCTTCTCACAGCGAGCACTCCGAGAAATCAAGTGGGATCCTGACCTTCATTCCAATTTCCACTTTGATAGGCGCGCCATTAATAGGATTCAGAAGTCGTACAAGCTATGGTAATTTTATCAAATAGAAATATTTTATTTCAAAAGCTTGGCCAAGGTTTAATTTGGCTTATAAAATAATCTTTATTTGTAAAATTTTTATTTCATTTGAAAACCAAATCTTTTTATTTAAAAGATCCAAAATAGTAATTCCAAAATATTTTATTTTCCTTTATCAAATGTTTACCTTTTTAAATCACTATAGGATTTTATTTGATCCAAATTGGTTTGAAGATTTTCAATTGAATTCCAAAAAGTTTCTTCTCACTCTGAAAATCAAACAAAGTTTTATTTTATTCATTTGTTTTTTCACATTACAAGATTTGGAAAATCTTGGGATGTGACAAATATGCAACAGGTTTTCCCTCTTGTAATAACACACCTCCCAATCCAATTCCACTAGCATCACATTCAAGCTCAAAAGTCTTATTAAAATCAGGAAGTTGGAGTAAGGGAGCATGTGTTAGCTTATCTTTCAATATGACAAAGGCCTATTGTTGTGCATCGCCCCAAACAAAGGGCACATCCTTCTTGGTAAGTTCTTTTAGCAACGCAGCAATTGATCCAAAGTCTTTGACAAAGCGCCTATAAAAACCAGCGAGGCCAAGAAAACTCCTCACGCGTGTGACTGTCTTGGGCTGCGGCCAATTCTCAATAGCTTCAATCTTGGCTGGATCCACTTCAATACTCTGTGATGTAACAACATAGCCAAGAAACGCAACTCAATCAGTGCAAAAGATGCACTTATCAAGATTACCAAACAAACGTGCATCACATAAAGCATTGAAAACAACACGTAAATGGTCCAAATGATCCTCTAAAGATTTGCTATAAATCAGAATATGATCAAACTAGACTACCACAAAACGTCCAATGAAAGCACGTAAAACTTCGTTCATTAATCTCATGAAAGTGCTGGGTGCATTAGTTAAACCAAACGGCATCACTAACCACTCATATAAACCGAACTTAGTTTTAAATGCTGTTTTCCATTCATCTCCCAATTTCATACGAATCTGGTGGTAACCACTACGCAAATCAACTTTAGAAAACATGGTAGAGCCACTCAATTCATTAAGCATGTCATCCAAACGTGGAATAGGATGACGATATCGAATAGTAATATTATTGATAGCTCTACAATCAGTACACATGTGCGAAGAACCATCTTTCTTAGGTACCAAAATAATAGGAACAACACAGGGGCTAAGGGACTCACGAATATGATCTCTGTCGAGTAGTTCCTGAATTTGGCGTTGTATCTCCTTTGTCTCCTCTGGATTGGTTCTATATGGAGCGCGGTTGGGAAACATAGCACCAGGAATTAGATCAATTTGGTTCTCAATTCCTCTAATAGAAGGTAGTCCTGGTGGCAGCTCAGTGGGAAAAACATCCTCATATTTCTGCAAAAGGTTAGCAATAGCGGGTGGCAAAGAAGGAGGCATATCCTCAAATGAAAACAAAACCTCTTTGCAGATAATTGCATAACATTGAGTATTGTTTACATCTAGTTCAGCAATATCAATTTTATTTGCAAGCATACATGGACTCTTCAAACGAATTTCAGTAGCATGTTTAGAATCAGATTCAGTGTTCTTTGGTGGTACAAAATCTGCAGCAACAATCTCATTCTCACTTTTATTTTTCTCCTCAGTTTTAGCTCTACTAGCTCTAGCAAGATCATATTTTAAAATCTGTTCGGGAGTCATAGGTTTTAGACCAATTTTCTTTCCATCATGCTTAAGAGAATAGTGATTAGTTTTGCCATTATGAACAGATTCACTATCAAATTGCCATGGTCTACAAAGTAACAAAGAACAAGCTTGCATATGTACAACATCACAAGCAACAAAATCAAAATATGTACCAATAGTAAAATGCACGCGTACCATTCTTGTTACCTTGATCTTGCCAGAATTCTCAAACCATTGGATGTATTATGAATGTGCGTGTTGCATTGTTGGAAGTGCAAGCTTCTCTACCATGTCAACACTAGCCAGATTATTACAACTCCCTCCATCAATGATGATCCTTATAGCTCTTTCCTTGACAACACCACGTGTTTGGAATAGGTTGTGGCGTTGATCATGCTCAGATTTGCTCAATTGCACACTCAACACACGTTGTGTAATTAAGCTCTTGTATTGAGCAGTAGTTTCAGCTCCCATTACCTCTGTCTCTTCATCAGAATCACAATTGTCTCCATCTCGACCAGAAATAAGAGCTAATGTATCTTCATCAAAGTCACTCGCTGAATCATATTGACCATCATCACGCACCATCATAACACGTTGTGTTGTGCACTGTCTCTCAATATGACCAAAACCCCAGCACTTGTGGCATTGTATATCCTTTGTTTTACCCGTGGAAGCCATAGAAGATGCACTACGAGCAGGAGCATTGGATGACGGTGGAGGAGCAGCTGACGGAAATCTTGTGGTGGCCTTGGATGTGGTAGTAGCTGGTGGATAATCATGAGAAGAAGGTGCTGATTGTCGGGATGTCCAAGTGGATGTGCGACCTGCAGAATTATTAGTCCTCCTCCATGGTTCTTGGCGATCCTGCACTTCACGTTCAGCTTTGCAAGCAAGATGAAACAAACGAGTGATGGAATTATATTCCTTATAGTCTAATATGTGTTGAATGTCCTTGTTTAATCCACCAAAGAAACATGCAAGCATTTGTTCAATAGTTTCAACAAGACCACACCGAACCATCCCCATTTGCAATTCCTGATAATACTCTTCTACAGAATTTTTCCCTTGTTCCAAACGTGTTAGATTCTTTAGTAAATCACGTTGATAAGTGGGAGGCACAAAACAAACACGCATAGCAGTTTTTAAAGCAGTCCAAGTACGAGGAATAGTAGTAGGATTTAAACGACAATACTCAGACCACCAAAGGGAAGCAAATTTAGTAAATTCACATGTAGCAGCACTAACAAGTATATTCTCAGGATATTTTAAACATGCAAAACGTTGTTCTACTTCCATATCCCATGTAAGATATGTATCAGGATTATATTTACCCTCAAAAGATGGAATATTTAATTTAAGCTTTGCAACATGATCATCATCACGTACCGGTGGTCAAGCGTTGCGGTGGTAATGTCGGGGTCGGCCCTGCAGGGTGTGGAGGTTGTTCAACCTTCTCGTCAAACAGATCGTCATCGTCAAGGTCGTAGTAGTACCCGTCGTCTGCCCCCAATGTCGCAGCAGCAGCCGCGGTGGAAGCCTAAGGTGCCTTAGCTGCAACGGTAGCCACCTGAGGTGCGGCGGCAACTGAACCAGCAGTATGACCTGTGATCGGAATGCACCGTGCGCCTTGCCGAGGTGCCAATGGGGCGGGTGCGGGTGCCTGCAATCTGTCCAAAACCTCCTTGAACCGAGCGTCAAGCTTGTCATTGAAGGATTTCTCGAGTCCGTCGATCTTGTCCATGGCGTTGGTGAGCTTGGTGTCAAAATCCTCTAGTCGTGCATCCACATCTTCAGCACGACCGACCAATAGCTCGGAGAAGTGGGCATGTAGTTCTTGGTTCGTCATTGTGACAGGGTTACGCGAAGTATATGTCATGGTTAGTCCTTTAAAAAGCACAGGTATATATGCCTATAACTACAGAAATATGGTGGAAGGCACGCGTAATCCGTCAAGCAATATACGAAGCTCTTACAAGTTCTTACCAAATAGCAGGAAAAGGCGATGTGCAACCGCGAGGAGCAGTGGGTCCAGAGATTGAACTGAGCGATTACCAGGAGTCAAGACACCGCACGTGGAGAAATATGTGGAGCTCTGGGAAGGCTTAGCAAAGGGGTTAGCAATTATCAAAACAACAATGCAAATGTTGAAAGAATGCTCAACGACGGTACTTTGCTGGTCCTAGGCTAGACCGGACTAGAGACGCGAGCCTAGATCACCAACGATGTCACGACTCTAAGGGACGAGACACTAAGACCAGCAACTCGACGCGACGATGCAGACACAAATTCAACAATGCAAAACTGAAAAGATAATGCAATGCGTAGATTGGTGATGGGATGGATCTAAACTCTAACTGTGTTTTTGGCTTTTTCGTGGGTTATAGGTAAAACAGATCTAATCTACGAAAACAGTAAAATCTCACCGAGCAACCTAAAATCTGATACCACTTGATAGGGCAAAGGTGTCCGATCTTTCAGTGAGATGGTGATAGTCGATTTGGTGGAGTTCGGGCTTGACGATCCGACTACACGCGTGAGCACGAGCGCCAATACAATCGCTAGGCCAATCTCCTAGAGGTTACCAATCCTGCGGGAACACGATCAGCCCGACCAGCGAGGGTCTTAATTCCTACCTGAAATCGAGAACAAGTAAGAACTGATATTGCAATCAAGATATTGCTGATTAAGATGAAAGCTTTATTGAAAAAGGTGGGATCCTGTATAGGTGCGAAGTACAAGAGGCCTCTGCGACGCTCGAGCCTTGGAAAAGTTGCTATGATGGCTAACTTAATGTCTAAACAAAATCCGAGTCTATGGTGACGGCTAAGGGGATTATTTAAGGAGGAAAAGGTGGGGTTTCGGCCAGCCATAGAAGTGGTGGCCGAATCCAACTCTAGAAGTCCTTTTCTCCTCAAATACGGACTCTAAAAAGTGGCTATTTAAAATCATGCGAAAATTACATGGGTCTGGCCCGAAATAAAGGTGTCGCAGCACCATATTAAGATATGGACGAATTTGTGAAGTATTAATCTTGAATATTTCATCCAAGCCTTCTTTCTTCATTATGATGGCCTCAAAGTTCTGAAATCTTCATTCGTGGCCTTCTCTTGAATCATCACATGCTTGCTGCCATATCCATGCATGACCATGCTCCAATGCATGTCCCTCTCATCCATGCTTCGTCCATCATTCCTAAGAGTAAGAAATACATCTGATTTAGGTAGCATCATATTCTCATGTATGTGAGGAATAGTTCCAAGAAACGAAAGTACCTGATAGTTAAGTTGTTTGGCACGAGATCGAGAGGTAGGTCCTTGTATGTGTGTAGCTGGAGGTACAACGGTTGTATTAGTAGATGGGATGTCCACATAACGTGCCCACACCAAGCCGGAAGGGTAACCCTGCTAATAACGTCGATCTCAAACCTACTTAAACAAAAGGGGTGCTGACAAAGGGCAAAGGAAAATGAGAGCGTTCAGTACTGAGGCCAGTACACGGCGAGTCTTAGAATTCGGCGGTCCTCGCGTACATAGATATGGTGGACTGAAGCGACAACACAACATGCACTAAACAACCTATAGAGACTCGATACAACTGGCGGCTATCAGAGAGATATAAGAAAGACCTATTCGGATCCAACCTGAAACTATCACCAAGCATGCCCATCCTGGTATTTCCCCCCTCGAGACCAAACGAGGAAGTCAACCGAGGAACTCACACAGTTGGAAGTTTTATTCATTTTGTTATAGTTGCGGCACTTTCTAGTCGGATATAGATAGCATGAGTCATCTTGATAACATAAGCAGTGGGCAGTTTTAGATAACCATTCCATTGTAGTTGCAATACATACTAGTCAGATACATATACCATGAGACATTCAAAAACCCAGCAACTGTTAGTACTTTTATTTATCCATTCCGTTGTAGTGAAGCTTATTACTAGTCATTTCAAAGTCAAATTTATAGCACTACTTTAGTTATAATTGTATATGATCGAGATACTGTGCTCCAAATCGTCCATAACCGCGGATACGAATTTCAGAAAGTTTTACCCTGCAGGGGGCACAAATAGCAACACATGTACGATCAACCTCGGAAAAACCAAATGAAAACCCAACGAGGCATCACGACAAAAAATTGCAAGATTCATATAATATTTCAGGAGGCCACCCTACTAAGCTACCCGCTACGAAGTTGGCCGGCTCCGAGACGGACCCATAGGTTTGTGAGAACGGTTGTAAACGACTGGGAACCCGAAAGTGTGACTAGGCTTGTCGATACCGTGAAATCATGCCGCGATCCAGAACAGTAAGGCGCTCCATGCGCAATAGTAAATAAAGTAGTAAAGCATGGTATAATCATGACATAAGTACATGGTAGTAATAAATCCCCAGACTACTTTGTGGCCCCAAGAAATAAGATATGACTCAAGCTCATGCTAAGGGGATTCATGGTCCCACATGTAGATAGTGCGAATATTCAAAGACATGTATCAACTACTCGGGGTCCTACCGGACAGAAGTGGACGGTTAAAAACCAAATAGCATCTATTGCCCACATGTGCCTCTACATTATTTACCTACTTTCAATATTAGTTATTAAACGGTAATTAAAGCCATGACCATCTCCAACATTAAACATGAGTCATTAATCCAACAACTATGGAACATCGACGGCGCGAAGCAACACCCGTGCTACGACTCGCAAGGCCGACTATCTATTGAACAACAGTTAATAGGAGGTGTCCATGGAAATATAGGGGCTATAGGGAATTATAACGGGGTACGAAATCTATAGCATGGCAACACAGATAGCAATAGATCAATAGGAGGAAGTAAAGACTAGAAATGTAAAATAGATCAATAGGAGGAAGTAAACACTGCTGAAGATTCATTCGAAGATCGGGTCAACACTCGCATCAAATCATCGGCCTAATCCGTGAAGAAGGAAAGCACTAGAAGAAACACCGGATGCACTATTTAATAGTACGTCAGAAAATCGGGCATGATGCATGTATGATTAATGACATGGAAAAGATGTGATGCAATTAGGCAATATTAAGCGGAACCGGGGTCCTGACAATTAATTAGGTGGTTTATGTTGTTTAGATACCCGCAATTTAAATGTTATCTTAACAAGGAAAAATACGGCAATGATTCGCTACACAAATTTAAATGAGGCCAATATAAGACTAGATTAGCCCACATATGGTCTTCATATTTAATTATTAGGTGAGTCGACAAAATACCCCCAAACCACAATATGTATGCAAGGATGCTCAATTCGTATGCAACAATTATATATCATTTATAAAATAAGGGCTCGAAGAAAGGGGATCACACATTGGGGGTTCGGATCCAGGTTTGGGGATTGGTCTTCGGTTCCTCGGGATTGGGGACTCCGGTTTTCCGTGAAGGAGAACTTGGTGTTCCGGGAAGGAGATCTTGTCGATCTAGCATCATCGCCTCTAGTTTCCTAGATGGAGTGCTTGTCTTCCATCTTTGGTTGGTGCTAGACTCGGATTTTAGTGCCATCAGGTTTTGGCGTGCGGTGCAGAACTTGCTAGGCAGGGGCAAACGCCGGAGACGGAGAGCCCGGCGTGAAACGGAGTTCGAACGAGGGAGATGTCGGCAGAACATGATGTAATTGCACTTGCCAAAAATAGAGGTCTGACTCACATAGTGCACAAGCACAAAATTAAGCGTCTGCAACTGGTTAGAAAATACAAGCACACAATACATGTTCGCGCACAGAAGCTTATAAAGGACACATGGACAGAGGCGCGATCGGAGGGACACGCGCTTGCAAGGGAGCACTAGTGCCGTGGAGGAAATGGAGGACATGCCAACGAGGATGCGGTGAGACCGCATGGAGCACCGTCCTGTAGAGGCAGAGGCAGCAGCGGTCGACGCGGTGGCAAGGCGTGCTGCAGAGAGGGCGGTGCGCCAGGCAACAAGGAGAAGGTCTGTGAGGACGTCGGTGCTAGAGAGGAAGACCAGAGTGGCTCACATCGGGGTCCCTGGCGACGTCCACAACAGAGCCTGGCCTGGCGGTCGAGGGCGAGCGACCGTGGGCGGTGTTGTAGAGAGGAGGTCCGGCTAGAGGCCGGCGACGGCGCTCAGGAGGGAAGCCATCAGGGAAGGTGTCCCTGGAGGAGCTAGAGGCGGCTATGTCGGCATGTAGGGCGACGAGGGAGAGGCGAGGCATGAGCGGTCGGGCTAAAGGTGGTGCGCGGGCAGTGTCTCTGGCACGACCTGCGAACGAGGAGGAGGGCGACGGTCGCCGGGGAGACAGGGGCCGCGCGGCGGAGCACCAGGGTGGAGGAGGCGTGTGAGGAGGATGTTGGCTGCGGCGCTCACAGGTAGCAGGGGAGGTTGGGGACGAGACGAGATCGAGCGGGGTGGGACGCAAGGATGCAGGGGCAAGGGATCGAGGAAGTGTCGGGCTCACGATGGGAATAGGGGAGCAGGCACGTCGGTCGTGGGTGGGGCCAACATGGGCGAGAGAGGGAGCTTGGTCGGGTTGGTTGGGTCGCTGGGTGCAATGTAGGGGTTGGGGTGGTTCGGTCGGGGCAGGTTGCTACGTGTGTGTGTGTGTGTGCGTGTGTGTGGCTTGGTGGTGTACCACAGGCGGGGTGGTTGTGTTGGGTATCGGGAAAGTGTGTGCGTGTGCGGTAGTGTGTGTGTGCGCCGCGGGGATGTGTTGAAGTGGCTGGAGGGATGGGGATAGGTAGAGGGTTGGGTCTAGGTTAGACTAGTTAGGGTTAGGGTTTGGGGAGTTAGATCTAGAGTTTCTCTAGGGTTTGTTTGGGCTAAGTAGTAGGTAGTTTGAGGCCTGGCCGGCTAGACTGCTTCCCCGGTCAAAATAGTTTTATTATTTTAAATAGTTTTAAAATATCCTTTTGGTAAAATACTTTAGGCAAACAAAATATCCGGTCAGATCGAGGGTTTTATATTTGAAATAGAGAGGGGATATTTTAGAAAACAAAAAAAGGTTTTTAGTAAAATAGTTTTAGGAAAATAGATGCATGTTGATGTCATGATGCTACACAAAGTAGGAATAATAGGCGATTTCTTGTAGTGGTTTTACCGGGGTGCTACACCTCTACTCTTGAGGGGAGAGCGTGGCGATGTGGAGGAGCTTAGCGATCCTGTCCCACCGCTTCTCCTCGCTTGGGTCATCACGCCGGTGGTCTAGGAGCTCCTGCACCATGTGTCTGGCCTCTTCCGGCGTGAGCCGCTCGTGGTTGCCGCGGTTGGACGTGGTGCGAGAGAGGTAGGTGGCGCCGCCCAAGGAGGATGGGGACTCGCCTGAAGGGAACAAAAACATTTTCTCATTAAGTGTTGCAATTTTTTCTTACTTGTTTGCTTGTGTTCTTGCAAATGATTGTGTACTAGGTGATACACTCCTTATCTCAACACTAGTTGAATAAATATATTTTACAAAATAGATGTAGAGGGAGTGGCCCAACCTTAATACAATATAAGGTGGAGTCCCCTGTGTTTACAATGCTAGTCCCTGGATCAATAGCTAGCATCCACAGTTAAGATGTAATATCAAGAAACAAAGGTCATAATATAACTTTATAACCAGGAATAACATAATTTTATTACATCAGACATAGCTCATTAGGCTATTACATTACATTGCAGCGGAATATCTATAGCATGGGGTCCTTCATCTTCAAAGTGCCACAGGCAGATGTTGGTTGTAGACTTTGTAATCCTAATCAATCAATCTTCACTAAAATCAATCAAACCTGCAACATACAAGTTATAGCCACAAAGGGTCAATACATTTGAATTGTATTGGCAAGTGATACTATGATAGTATAGTGGAGTCTATCATCTATATGCATTTGGCTAAGTGGAGTTGAGGCTTGCATTGCTCAAAAATAGATTTTCCTTATCATTTTGAAAACACTAAGTTTTTGCTTGGCAAAATCATTTTTCTCAATCAAAGATTTTAAGATCCTTTAACCAAGGCATCTCTCAATCAAAGATTGAAGATTTCAAACAACCCCTGTTCAAACCACAAGATTTTAACTTAGAAATTTGAATGATGATATTCTTGATTGCTTCCATGTCTTGATGCTCAAATTGTCCTTTACCAGTGACATGGCTAAGTACTTAGATTTTACACTCTGCAGAGGTGGTGCACTTTCCCCAGAAGACTTGGTTTCCCAAGACAAGATCTTTCAGAAGCCTTCCCTTAGACCAAAAATGGACGCGTTCCAACCTATCAAACACTACCACCCTCTGTCCATATGGCTAAGTTCTTGCAACCTATATGATCATGGCAGAGCCCATATTGCCAAGTGGTTGCACTTGAAGCTTCTCAACATTTTACATCTCAAACATCTTTGTTCCTGAGTGGCCATCCACAAGTGAGATACACAAGGTAAACCATAGACATGGGCCTTGTGAACCACTCAACCAAAATCCACCAAGCAATTACCATTACAGCCAGGTGATTCATTAACTTAGTTGTTTTATTAGCAAAACACAAGTCCTCAGACTTAGAAGTTTTTCCATAGTGTGAATATATATTCCACCCATGTTTTCTATTAGCTAGGCTAAGCTTGATAGTAGTAGGAATCTTAACTTAGGAAAATCCTACTAAGGATTCATCTACTAGGTTTTCCTATAGCAGGGTTCATACTTAGCAAATTTCCATGCAAGTTTTACTTAGAAAAATCACTAATGCATAGAGAAAGTAATGGGACAAAAAGTATGAAGCATCACTTGCCTTTTTGGTAGAGGGTATAGGTTCACTCCTTGTCCTTGCAACAATCACACTCTTCAAGTCACTACAATTCAATCAAGCAAGGCACAAACTTAATCTACCAATCAAGCAAAACAACACATAAAATGACAAAGTCAAAGTAATGCATGCAAGCATGCCAAGCTTTGTTTTATTTGAAAAAGTGGTTCCTATTGGGTCATAAACATTTGTAAACACCTAATGGTCATTTTGTCAAGTGGCAAAGTCAATTGCAAGAGGTTTCACTTCCTAAACCATTTTCAAAACAAAGTATCATTTTATGTGGTGTAAAAACATTTTTACTAAGGCATTAATCTATAGGGTTCACCAAATATGTTTTCAAACCTTAAAAATTGGTGTTTGGGGTCAGAGAGTTTAAAACAAAACATTTCCCAAAAGTTTTTCTTCAAAAATCATTCTAATAAATAATCCACATTTCTATTTGACTAGAAATGGTTTTAAATCAAAGAATCATTATTTTGTTTCACCAAATACAATTTTGAAACCACAAAGTGTTTCCTATGGTCAGTAGGTTTGATCTAAAACATTTTCCCAAAGTTTTCTTTACAAAAACATTTTCATAACCAAATTCTTTATTTTCATTTGGCTAGAAATGGGCTAAATCAAGTTTTCCATCCTAAACTTTACCAAATACATTTTCCAAACTATGAGTTGGTTCCTAGGGTCAGTGAGTTTACAACAAACCATTTTGCAAAGGTTTTAACCCCTAAAAACATTTTTAAACAATTTTTCTAATCTAAACAAGCACACAAAAGTTTCTGCAAAATCAAAACAATCTAACAGATACTATTTGCTATACCAAAGGCATGGTTGGCTAGGGTTTGTTCCACTGATTCCAACGGTATAAAGTTTGTAAAATTTGGACGTGTGGTTTAAAAGTTGTGCAATTTACAAAATTGGAAACCTAATAGATCAATTATGTCTTTTAATTCAACTACAGGCCACGTGTCTCACTCTGATTTGACGAAAACGGTTCGCACGGATCACGCGCTGCAGGCCGTTGGATCTAACTGATATCGCACGGCTCAGTTTCTCTCTTACCCCTTCGCTCACTTTCTTTCCTAGCCGCTGGATGCTGATATAACGGCTCTCAGTGCCTCGACCAGAAGCTGGCGGCGCTCAACGGTGGCATGCGGCGGCGCGGCTCTGACGGTGACGCTGCCGGTGAACTAGGACGCGAGGGGAAGAGTGAAGTTGCTCACCAGGTTCGCAATGAAGACTGCTTCTCGTTGTTGCTTTGGCTGGCCAAGGGGAGCACGGAGGTGACGACAATTGCTCGCCGGAGTCCCTGCTTCCGCCAGGCACGTTCGGTCGTTGTCGGGAACGAGGCTACAAGGCATGCCGGTGCAAAACAGAGGGAGCGTTAGACACGTACGGGGAAGGAGAGTATGCTAGTGTCAATTAGAGAGGAGGGGCAGTCAGGGATTACCAGAGGAGCTCATCAGAGTTGACCTAGCCGTCGGTGGCCCTCAGACGAAGACGGAGACGAGGCTGTGGAGCATGCGTGGGCAAACGGAGGCCATGGGCAGGTGCGTGAGATGATGGGGATCAAGCTGGTGTGAGCTAGGAGGTAGGAGAGGGTCAGGGCTCGCCGGAATTTGACAGGGAACTCGTCGGTGGCAGTGAGGCTTCGAGCAAAAATTGTGGACACCCTGGGGCTCCGGTGGTGTGATGACTGGAAGGGAAGGGAGAGAGGAGGGAGGCGAGTTTACGAGCATCATCACTGGGTGGAATTAGTGCGTCATTTAGGCGAATTGAACACGAGCAATCGACGCTGGAAATGGCCGGAGTGAGGGGAAAGAATTGGTCGCGCAGTTTGAAGACGATGCCAACGTGGCTGTGGGTCCTCTTTGTCAGTGAGAAAGGGTGTGAGGGGAAAGGTCCACCGGTCATTGGTTCTGTGGGTGCGGGTGTGAGTGGAAAAGAACGGTTCGCTGGGGAAGAGAGGTGGGCTGTTGCTGGGTTAGTTGGGCCGGCTGGGCTGGGTCGACTTGTTCTTATTTTTTTTTGTCTGATTGTTTTATCTTTTCTATTTCTTTTTTTACTGATTTGAAATTCAAACAAACCATCCAATCAACCAAATAAATTCAAAAAAACACCACACTTCACAACTTTTGAACTTGGTTCTGTTCAGTAACAAATACCAAAATTCCAAAATAAAATAATATTTTAATTCATTTTAGGATCCATTCATTAATTAAATAAAATGGACCTTTAGTTATTTAATAAAATAGGGTTTGATTTTTTTAATAGAATCTCCACTTGAAATCCAAATATTTTCAAAACCAAATCAGTAGGTTTTATTTGGAAATAAAGAATACTTGGAAACTTGTTTAAAACAAAATAACCTTTTATTTTAGGGTCCATTAATAATTAAATACAATAGACCTTCATTATTAAATCAAATAGGGTTTGTTTTATAAAAAACTTTATTTTTAAATCTAAAATAAAGTCAAAACACTTCAGTAGGTTTTATTTGAGAATAAAAATATTTGGAAAACTTATTTAAATAATTTAATAAGTTTTGAGGTTTTAATTAAAATGGTAAAACCTTTTATTTAAATAAAAAAATGGATATTAAATCCTTATTATTTTATTTTAAATAAACCTTTGCTATTTTTATTCAAAACAAAATGTTTTAATTCAAAAGCTTGGCCAAGGTTTAATTTGGCTTTATAAAATAATCTTTATTTATAAATCTACCTTTTCTTTTGAAAACCAAATCTTTTATTAAAAGATCCAAAATAGTAATTCCAAAACATTTTAATTTCCTTTAATAAATGTTTATCTTTATAAATCCCTTTAGGATTTATTTGATTCAAATTGGTTTGAAGTTCCAATTAAATTCAAAAACTTTCTTCTGGCCCTGAAAATCAAACAAAGTTTTTATTTTATTCATTTATTTTCACATTACAAGATTTGGAAAATCTTGGGATGTGACAGGCTACCATCCTTAAAATAAATCTCGTCCCGAGATTTGGGGAGGCTAGGGTTACAAGTAGGCTCAAAACAACTAGGGTACTACCATCCTTAAAAAAAATTCAAACAAAAATTACATATTGTCCTTCTTGGGATCCTGGGGAAAATTTCTCTAAGCAAACATTTGCATGGTGTCCTTAGTTTCCATACTTGACTCATGGACCAAGGTTGAGATCCTTCATAGACTTGTTTAACTTATTCTTCATCTTTTCTGGACAATTGCTTGCATAGTGGCCTAGTTCCTTGCATTTGAAACACATCACTTGGCTGATATCTTTATTTTCCTTTGGTATCACTGCCTCTTGTTTGTTTCTTTGGTTCTTCTTCTTTTCTGGGCATTCATTGGCATAGTGTCCCATCTCTTTTCAATTGTAACATTGCACTTGAGTAATGTCCTTCTTGTTAGGGTTGGGGCATTTCTTCTTCTTCTTGGGTCTCTCCAAAGCTAGGAATTCTTCTAGTTCATGTTCTTCATAGGTGGGAGATCTTTCTCTCTTCTTGGGGCATTGATCTTCATGTGCCTTGGATGCATGATCCTTGTCTCCACAAGTATTGCTAGCTTGGGTTCCTTCTAGATTAATATCTTTGTCATCCCTGTTGTCATTAGCTCTTTGGGAAAGGTTTTCTCCCATGTTGATCACTTGAGTAACTAATCCTTGCAACAACTGGGATTGAAGTTTCAAAATCCTTTGTATGGCTGGGTCTAGTCCATTGTTGTTGGCTAAAAGCTGAGTTGTCTCTTGGCTCAACTGGTTTTGGGTTGTTATAAGTTCTCTCATGTTGTCCTCTTGGTTGTTGTTGTTGTCATCAACCTTGATGTTGGAGTCTCTTGGAGAAGTCATCTGTTTGGGTTGGATTGGGATTAGAATAGGCAAAATATTTCTAAGGGAATAATTCTATTCACATACATCACAATTCACACAAACAATGTGCAAGCATTCACAAACAAACATTTCACTCAAACAACAAAGTTCAAGCACATTCTTAGGCAACAAAATTATTTTTGTTACACCATATAAGTTGGTGTGTTTTGGCTTATCTAAAATATGGTGGTCCATCTATATGGTTCACTTGTGATCTTTCCTTTCTTATTTGGTTGATTCTTCTTACTTGAGATCATGGTTTCCTTGAGATAAACTCTTGGTTGCAGTACTTCAAATGATGTAGGCTCCTTCTAACGTTTGCATTCTCTCAGTCTCTAAATCTTGAGCAAGATTTCCTTGTCTCACTTGTAGTCCTTAGTGTCATCCAAGTTGGAAGTCCTTGGTGAATATGCTGAAGATGTTGAAGTCATTAAAGTTGAAGAAGTTGAAGTCATTAGAGTTGAAGAAGTTGAAGACGTCCTTTGCACATGGTGTAGTCTTTGGCCATGGGGTAGGTTTTTCCATCAAGTTTGAAATAGAAGAGATGTAGAGTTGAAATCAAAATGGTTGAGGAAACAGTTTACAAGTGTTTTTGTAAATAAGTTTTGGATCAAAATATAACTCCTATTCTTCTAAGGGTTTTTGTCCAATCCTAGGTTTACAAATCCTACAGGCAACACAATGTTCTGATACCATCTGTAGAGGGAGTGGCCCAACCTTAATACAATATAAGGTGGAGTCCCCTGTGTTTACAATGCTAGTCCCTGGATCAATAGCTAGCATCCACAGTTAAGATGTAATATCAAGGAACAAAGGTCATAATATAACTTTATAACCAGGAATAACATAATTTTATTACATCAGACATAGCTCATTAGTCTATTACATTACATTGCAGCGGAATATCTATAGCATGGGGACCTTCATCTTCAAAGTGCCACAGGCAGATGTTGGTTGTAGACTTTGTAATCCTAATCAATCAATCTTCACTAAAATCAATCAAACCTGCAACATACAAGTTACAGCCACAAAGGGTCAATACATTTGAATTGTATTGGCAAGTGATACTATGATAGTATAGTGGAGTCTATCATCTATATGCATTTGGCTAAGTGGAGTTGAGGCTTGCATTGCTCAAAAATAGATTTTCCTTATCATTTTGAAAACACTAAGTTTTTGCTTGGCAAAATCATTTTTCTCAATCAAAGATTTTAAGATCCTTTAACCAAGGCATCTCTCAATCAAAGATTGAAGATTTCAAACAACCCCTGTTCAAACCACAAGATTTTAACTTAGAAATTTGAATGATGATATTCTTGATTGCTTCCATGTCTTGATGCTCAAATTGTCCTTTACCAGTGACATGGCTAAGTACTTAGATTTTACACTCTGCAGAGGTGGTGCACTTTCCCCAGAAGACTTGGTTTCCCAAGACAAGATCTTTCAGAAGCCTTCCCTTAGACCAAAAATGGACGCGTTCCAACCTATCAAACACTACCACCCTCTGTCCATATGGCTAAGTTCTTGCAACCTATATGATCATGGCAGAGCCCATATTGCCAAGTGGTTGCACTTGAAGCTTCTCAACATTTTACATCTCAAACATCTTTGTTCCTGAGTGGCCATCCACAAGTGAGATACACAAGGTAAACCATAGACATGGGCCTTGTGAACCACTCAACCAAAATCCACCAAGCAATTACCATTACAGCCAGGTGATTCATTAACTTAGTTGTTTTATTAGCAAAACACAAGTCCTCAGACTTAGAAGTTTTTCCATAGTGTGAATATATATTCCACCCATGTTTTCTATTAGCTAGGCTAAGCTTGATAGTAGTAGGAATCTTAACTTAGGAAAATCCTACTAAGGATTCATCTACTAGGTTTTCCTATAGCAGGGTTCATACTTAGCAAATTTCCATGCAAGTTTTACTTAGAAAAATCACTAATGCATAGAGAAAGTAATGGGACAAAAAGTATGAAGCATCACTTGCCTTTTTGGTAGAGGGTATAGGTTCACTCCTTGTCCTTGCAACAATCACACTCTTCAAGTCACTACAATTCAATCAAGCAAGGCACAAACTTAATCTACCAATCAAGCAAAACAACACATAAAATGACAAAGTCAAAGTAATGCATGCAAGCATGCCAAGCTTTGTTTTATTTGAAAAAGTGGTTCCTATTGGGTCATAAACATTTGTAAACACCTAATGGTCATTTTGTCAAGTGGCAAAGTCAATTGCAAGAGGTTTCACTTCCTAAACCATTTTCAAAACAAAGTATCATTTTATGTGGTGTAAAAACATTTTTACTAAGGCATTAATCTATAGGGTTCACCAAATATGTTTTCAAACCTTAAAAATTGGTGTTTGGGGTCAGAGAGTTTAAAACAAAACATTTCCCAAAAGTTTTTCTTCAAAAATCATTCTAATAAATAATCCACATTTCTATTTGACTAGAAATGGTTTTAAATCAAAGAATCATTATTTTGTTTCACCAAATACAATTTTGAAACCACAAAGTGTTTCCTATGGTCAGTAGGTTTGATCTAAAACATTTTCCCAAAGTTTTCTTTACAAAAACATTTTCATAACCAAATTCTTTATTTTCATTTGGCTAGAAATGGGCTAAATCAAGTTTTCCATCCTAAACTTTACCAAATACATTTTCCAAACTATGAGTTGGTTCCTAGGGTCAGTGAGTTTACAACAAACCATTTTGCAAAGGTTTTAACCCCTAAAAACATTTTTAAACAATTTTTCTAATCTAAACAAGCACACAAAAGTTTCTGCAAAATCAAAACAATCTAACAGATACTATTTGCTATACCAAAGGCATGGTTGGATAGGGTTTGTTCCACTGATTCCAACGGTATAAAGTTTGTAAAATTTGGACGTGTGGTTTAAAAGTTGTGCAATTTACAAAATTGGAAACCTAATAGATCAATTCTGTCTTTTAATTCAACTACAGGCCACGTGTCTCACTCTGATTTGACGAAAACGGTTCGCACGGATCACGCGCTACAGGCCGTTGGATCTAACTGATATCGCACGGCTCAGTTTCTCTCTTACCCCTTCGCTCACTTTCTTTCCTAGCCACTGGATGCTGATCTAATGGCTCTCAGTGCCTCGACCAGAAGCTGGCGGCGCTCAACGGTGGCATGCGGCGGCGCGGCTCTGACGGTGACGCTGCCGGTGAACTAGGACGCGAGGAGAAGAGTGAAGCTGCTCACCAAGTTCGCAATGAAGCACTGTTTCTCGTTGTTGCTTTGGCTGGCCAAGGGGAGCACGGAGGTGACGACAATTGCTCGCCGGAGTCCCTGCTTCCGTCAGGCACGTTCGGTCGTTGTCGGGAACGAGGCTACAAGGCATGCCGGTGCAAAACAGAGGGAGCGTTAGACACGTATGGGGAAGGAGAGTATGCTAGTGTCAATTAGAGAGGAGGGGGCGGTCAGGGATTACCAGAGGAGCTCATCGGAGTTGACCTAGCCATCGGTGGCGCTCAGACGAAGACGGAGACGAGGCTGTGGAGCATGCGTGGGCGAACGGAGGCCATGGGCAGGTGCGTGAGATGATGGGGATCAAGCTGGTGTGAGCTAGGAGGTAGGAGAGGGTCAGGGCTCGCCGGAATTTGACAGGGAACTCGTCGGTGGCAGTGAGGCTTCGAGCAAAAATTGTGGACACCCTGGGGCTCCGGTGGTGTGATGACTGGAAGGGAAGGGAGAGAGGAGGGAGGCGAGTTTACGAGCATTATCACTGGGTGGAATTAGTGCGTCATTTAGGCGAATTGAACACGAGCAATCGACGCTGGAAACGGCCGGAGTGAGGGGAAAGAATTGGTCCCGCGGTTTGAAGACGATGCCAACGTGGCTGTGGGTCCTCTTTGTCAGTGAGAAAGGGAGTGAGGGGAAAGGTCCACCGGTCATTGGTTCTGTGGGTGCGGGTGTGAGTGGAAAAGAACGGTTCGCTGGGGAAGAGAGGTGGGCTGTTGCTGGGTTAGTTGGGCCGGCTGGGCTGGGTCGACTTGTTCTTTTTTTTGTCTGATTGTTTTATCTTTTCTATTTCTTTTTTTACTGATTTGAAATTCAAACAAACCATCCAATCAACCAAATAAATTCAAACAAACACCACACTTCACAACTTTTGAACTTGGTTCTGTTCAGTAACAAATACCAAAATTCCAAAATAAAATAATATTTTAATTCATTTTAGGATCCATTCATTAATTAAATAAAATGGACCTTTAGTTATTTAATAAAATAGGGTTTGATTTTTTTAATAGAATCTCCATTTGAAATCCAAATATTTTGAAAACCAAATCAGTAGGTTTTATTTGGAAATAAAGAATACTTGGAAACTTGTTTAAAACAAAATAACCTTTTATTTTAGGGTCCATTAACAATTAAATACAATAGACCTTCATTATTAAATCAAATAGGGTTTATTTTATAAAAAACTTTATTTTGAAATCTAAAATAAAGTCAAAACACTTCAGTAGGTTTTATTTGAGAATAAAAATATTTGGAAAACTTATTTAAATAATTTAATAAGTTTTGAGGTTTTAATTAAAATGGTAAAACCTTTTATTTAAATAAAAAAATGGATATTAAATCCTTATTATTTTATTTTAAATAAACCTTTGCTATTTTTATTCAAAACAAAATGTTTTAATTCAAAAGCTTGGCCAAGGTTTAATTTGGCTTTATAAAATAATCTTTATTTATAAATCCACCTTTTCTTTTGAAAACCAAATCTTTTATTAAAAGATCCAAAATAGTAATTCCAAAACATTTTAATTTCCTTTAATAAATGTTTATCTTTATAAATCCCTTTAGGATTTATTTGATTCAAATTGGTTTGAAGTTCCAATTAAATTCAAAAACTTTCTTCTGGCCCTGAAAATCAAACAAAGTTTTTATTTTATTCATTTATGTTCAGATTACAAGATTTGGAAAATCTTGGGATGCGACAATAGATGTCTTGGATCATCTTTCATATTTGAAATGTTCTAACAATTCAAACTTGAGCCAAGGTTATTTGGACACAACAAAATATTTCATTAGTTTCTATGGAGACATATATATAATCTCCGTATGTCTTCAAGACAGAACCTTCAACTACTCATCTATAGGTTTTCCAAAACATTTTCTAAAACCTTTTCATCCAATCTTGGTAGAAATACGAAAAGGTCCTTATCTTACTTCAAAGCACAACCAATTCAAAATACCCATACTTACCTCAAGATAGGCTTTATGGTAACCCTGGTAGTAGTTGGATAAGTTTGATTAAATGAATTGCCTTGATCCGCTGTCTGATGATTGCCATGTTTGCTTAGGAAGTAGCATGAGCCAACCTAGGAGCTCGTCCTTAGGAATAAAACCAATAGTTGAGATCCTCAATCTCAAACCAAGTATCCCAAACTTAATCTACTTAAGTCACTCAAGGGAACCTCTACTCTACTTACCCAGATCAAATATGAGCTAATCCTTGGTATTAGCATCTAATCATCAAAGACACAATATAAACATGGATCCCCTCTATTCAATCTATACCTCCAGATCAACCACTTGATGAATAGGATGTACCCTTGCACCTCTCCAAATTGACCCCCCTTGCAATCTAGTCTAAAACCCTAGACCTGCAAAATGGCTAAGTCTAGAATTCTTATCTAGATTCATTCTTTGGAGCTCTACCTATATCAACCCTTGTGCACTCTTGAGAATGTACTTGAACCATCTTGTAGTACATCATGAGTACTACCAAAGCCCACTCTTTCCCTTGGCTAAGCCATTCCTATTACCCCTCATCCATGTGTTGGGGATATGCTATATGGGTATCCTCATAGCATGTCACTTATCCGGATAACCCGGGTGGCCCATAGTCGGTAGCATGGCCTATGGCCTGCTGGGCGGCCCAGTTAGATGGATCCAGAAGGGAGGCCCATGCCGGATAAAGGAAGGCTACGGTGGAGTCACCAACGTACCCGGAGCCTTGGAGTGCAAGATACACAAGACTAGTAATAGACGGTGTAGGACTCTGTAACATGTCCGGCTAGGACTTTTCCCTGTAACCCTAGGACCTGATGACTATAAAAGTCGGGCCTATGGGAGCCTTTAGGGCACGATAACTTAGACTCTCTAGTCACCTCGCACAGCGAACCAATCCCTGTAACTCGGCGTATTGCCCTTATAGTGATTTATAGCAGGAGTAGGATTCCGCCACCGTCGTGGGATCTGAACCTGGGTAAGCTGTGTTACCTCATACCCGTTAACCGTCAGCCTTACCCCACGTCTCTCAACACGCACTGTGAGGACCCCTCCATGGCGTACTCGTCAGAAATACCACGACAGCTGGCGCACACCGTGGGGCAAGAGGCGCTTCAGGCTCTTCAGCGGGCGAGGACCAGGATCTTCGCGGGAATCGGCGAAACCGTAGCCATCGGTCGCGTTCTCTCCTCCGGCAATGTTCCGATCGTCCCTCCTGATGAGTTCTGGATCCCGGCGAAGATGAACCCTACGCGGTGTTCGATCGTTCCTATTGGAGACATCCACCTCTTCATCGGCGAAACCGACTCGGGCACTAGTTCCGTGGGAGTCGGAGGAGCATCAAGACCCGCACGGACCGCCTACGGGCTGGATACGTTCGCGGAAGGATCGATGTCGGATGTCTCTTCGGAGTTTGCCGGCAAAGATCGGAAATCACCAAGGCCCACACGGACCGCCTACGGGCAGGATACGTTCGCGGAAGGATCAATGTCGGATCTCTCCTCGGAGTTTGCCGGCAAAGATTGGAAACATTCAAGGCCCACCCAAACCGCCCCTGTGCAGGATATAAAGGTGGAATTTCATTGCAAATCCGCCGGCTTCGTCTGTGCGTCTGGACAGCAGAGATCCAAGTTCGTCGGCATGGTTACCATCTTCGATCTAGCGCGCTGCGTTCAGAGAGAGGGCGAAAACCCCCGCAATTACTTGGCCAGGTGGCTCCGTATACGAGCCGATCTGGCCCACTACCCTGATGATAACGCTTTGTGTCACTTCGTGGAAGGACTGGACCGTGGCACACTTCTCCGACATTCTCTAAGATGGCAGCAGGCAACAGGATGCCTTACCCTCGAAGAGATGGTGAGCACCGTCAACAGCTACGCGGAAGCTGACACAACAGCCCAGATGGAGCTTGCGCTCAGAGACGGAGAACCTCCGATTCAGCAGCCGCCGCCACGCCTCCTGCCTCCATCGTCGCAGCAGCACCACCACCTCCAGTCATCATTGAGGCCGTTGCACCTCCACCACCCATCATTGAGGAAGTCCTGGCACCCTCCGACTCTGTCATTGACACGCTTTATGCTGACTTCAGTGCAGATTCAGAGGAGATAGACTTCAGTCCAAAAGAGCTAGACTCCGCTATGCAGGAGATGGAGGAGGAGGAGTACTCGTGCGACGAGCAAGCCAAAAACACCGTCACGTCTCGAGGGGTGTTTGTCACCATTGGGATGACGATGGATGAAGATCAACCCGGACGAGCTCCGCCTACGACACCGGAAAAGGGGAAGGGGCCACTCATTGCTGCTGACGATGATCGGGCAAAAGTCATGCCTCCTCTGCCTAACCCAGTGCAGCAGCCGCAGGAACTCGGCACCGGCCCGAGCAACAACAACCCAAGTTATTCCAGCTGATAGAGTGATTTACGGCAATCTCCTCGTCGAGCCACTAACCGTTGCTCATATCCGGAACATGACCCAGCTTGACGAGAAGCGCCAGCAGCTGCTGGAGGAAGCGCAGGCCATCGCGGAGCAAGGCGCTAAACTAGATCGAGATCTGGTCAACGCGCAGAAGTCCATAGAGAAAGCTAGAGCAATGGAGGCCGAGTATAAGACTTTACTACAGTAGCAGAAGGCTAAGAAAGCTCTGGCTCGCGTCATCAACGACCCTGGTGTATGGCGCAACCTAGGATGGGCTCCCTCGAAGCCGGCATAGGCCAAGCCATACATTGACAGTGAAGGAAAGAAGGTGATGCCCACCCCACTCCTTAACCTCGCAGTCGCCAAGACCCTTCTGGAGCAGGATAGATCGCCTAAGGCAGTGGAACAAGTCTATGACCTAGTGGCCAAGGCGGTGAAGCAGCAGGAAAAGGCCACCTCTTAGAGGCTTGAGTCTGACCCAACACTCTGTTAATCTAGCCAGTACAAGCCGCCAAGGGACAGATCTCCTCTTGATGTTGGGTCCTAGACGGGTTCATCAGAACAAAGACGGAGGGATGCGCGCAACAGGAAGGATGCCATCCCCAAATCCTCCGACCACGGAGAAAAGGCCCGACCTCGTCGCCCATCGCCACCGCCCCGATCTCCCCGACATCACGAAGATTACAAGGCTCACCATCGTACGGATATGCCCCCACCAAAGCAGTGCGGCATCCTCATCTGCGACAACACGGAGCAGACCCGTCATGACGGAGAGCGCAACCAAGGACACAAGAGCAGGTCGCGCCATGACCCTCCGCGTCCGACAAGCAACCGTGACAGGCGTGAGGCGTCGCAGGAGGGTAACAGCAAGAAGGCTAACCTACCGCCACCTCCGCCTCCGTCACCACTAAGCAATCACCATGGCGGTGGGAGCCCGCGTTGTTCACGCAGCCCATCCCCTGTTGATAAAAAGAAGAAGAACCCGGAGCCATACGATGCACGTTCGGGGATCGATAAGATCCACGAGGCCCGGGAAGGACCATACCTGGGACCACGTTTCTTTGGACCTGCAATACGGTCCGCAACTTACCCCAAAGGTTTCCGGATTGACAAGACCATCAAGCCCTATGATGGCACCGCCAAGCCAGCCACATGGTTGCAGGACTACAGCAACGCGGTGGAGATTACCGGAGGCAACCCCAACGTAGCCGTCAAGTACCTCCCATTAATGTTGGCAGGTACGGCCCATCAATGGATTGACGACTTGCCGGAGAAATCTATCTACAACTGGCTGGACATGCAAGAAGCGTTCACCAAGAACTTTGAGGGTACATACAAGCGTCCTTGCACTGTGGGCAATCTACAGCGGTGCATGCAAGAGAAAGACGAGACATCTCGCGCCTACCTCTCCCGCTTGCTGGATATGAAGAATTCCTGCACAGGAGTGCACGCTTAGACCGCCATGGCCGCCTTCATTGATGGGTTGGAAAGGGGCACGCTGCTCCGACATAAGCTGAAGCGCTTGCAGGACAATCACCAGCTTGACTTGAACCAGATGATTCAGTTGGCTAGTGAGTTTGCAGCTGCCGACGATGATGCTCGTGGCTCCTTGCTGGCAACGGCCATTCCAACTCAAGCTCGAAGGAATAGCAGTACAAAGCGGAAAACCACTCCAGAAGAAAAGCAATCTACCGACATGGTTGCTATGACTTTTGCAGGACGAGGAGAAGGCGGAGAGCGTGGCCGAGGAAGGGGAGCTGGTCGTGGGCAGCGAAGATGAAGTGAAACCACCTCGGCGCCGCTCCGCATTCCCCAAACCTATGAGGAGTACCACGATATGCCGTGCCTCATACACCTCGATGCCAACGGCAAGGCCACCCATACCAATCGACACTGCAAGTTCGTCAACGACCTCAAGGAAGACCCGGAGTCTGGCTACAAGCGAAGTCGGAAGAACAGACCACGAGGCAAGGGCAGGGGGAAGAAGAAGGAGGAGGAGTCCAAGGATTCAAGTGACATGGACGAAGACGTTGACCCCAAGCACGCCGCCAAGAGCGACGACAAGGTCAATAACCCCTTCGCAAAGAAGGCTCTAGTCTACCACACTTTCCTTGGCACCCCCACTGTCCGACAACAGAAGACCTCTCTGAGGATCCTGATGGCTACTCTCCCCCCAGTTCCCCAGTACCTGCGCTGGTTGGAGGTTCCAATAACTTGGGACAGGACGAACCAACCAGACCTTGTGCCCACGGAGAACCAGTACGCCATGGTCATCAACCCCTTGATTGACGGTGCGGAGTTCACCAAGTGTATGGTGGATAGTGGAAGCAGCATCAACATCATGTACCTGGATACACTGCAAAAGATGAACTTGACGGAGTCAAACCTAAGGCGGACCAACACCATCTTCCACGGCGTAGTTCCTGGTTGGGAGGCTAGGTCCCTTGGGTGCATTACACTTTAGGTGGCCTTTGGCGATGATAATAATTACCGCCAAGAGCGCATGACCTTCGAGGTGGTCCCTTTCAAGAGCGTGTACCACGTCATATTCGGCCGCGACATATTCCACACGTTCATGGCCAAGCCATGCTTCGTATACAACAAACTAAAGATTCCCGGACCAAACGGTGTCATCACTGTATCCGGAAGCTTTACCAAGGCAAGGGACTGCGAGATCAATGAAGCAGCCGTTGCAGAAGCTGTCCTCTACAGCGAAGAATTCAAAGAGATCCAAAGCAAGGTCTGTGACTCAGAGATGCCCGCGTCGAAGAAGCAGATCTCTGACTCTGCTCCTACGTTCAGGGCCGCCATCGAGACCAAGCCGGTGAAACTTGTGGTAGGCGATGCCTCTAAGACCGTCGCCATTTGGACGAACCTGGATCCCAAATAGGAAAGAGCGCTCGTCGAGTTCCTCCGTGAGAATAGGGACATCTTTGCTTGGCAACCAGCCGACATGAAAGGTGTACCTAGGGAACTTGCCGAGCACAGCTTAAACATTGATCCAAAATGCAAACCAGTGAATCAACCTCTACGACGCTTCGGAGATGAGAAGAGACGCACCATTGGCAAAGAGATAGCTAGGTTACTTAAAGATAGATTTATCCGGGAAGTCCTTCACACCCGATGGGTGGCCAATCCTGTACTTGTCCCAAAAAAGAGAACCAATGAATTAAGAATGTGCGTTGATTACACCGGCTTAAACAAAGCATGTCCCAAAGATCTGTTTGCTTTGCCTCGCATTGACCAAGTCATTGACTCGACGACTGGCTCGGAACTTTTGTGTTTTCTCGATGCATACTCAGGATACCACCAGATCAAGATGAGGAAGTGGGACCAATTGGCCACTTCGTTCACTACCCCATACGACACGTTTTGCTATGCCACGATGCCCTTTGGGCTGAAAAACGCAGGTGCCACCTACCAGCGGACAATGCAACGTTGCCTCCACGAGCAAATTGGTCAGAACATTCACGCCTATGTGGACGATATCGCGGTGATGTCTAAAAAGTCAAACGACTTAATCTCCGACCTAAAAGAAACCTTTGATAATCTCCGGAAATACAACATGATGCTTAACCCTAAGAAGTGCGTCTTCGGGGTTCCAGCCGGCAAATTGTTGGGCTTCATCGTTTCCCAACGTGGAATCGAGGTCAACCCGGAGAAAATAAAGGCCATCTTAAACATAAACCGTCCGACATGCCTAAAGGACATTCAACGACGAACAGGTTGTGTTGTAGCAGTTAGTCGGTTCATCAGCCGACTTGGAGAGAAGGCCCTGTCGCTGTACAAGTTGCTGAAGAAGGCGGCCAAATTCACGTGGACGGACGAAGAAGATGCAGCATTGAAGCAGCTCAAGGAGATTCTTTCCTCAGCGCCCATCCTTGCAGCACCCGAGCCTGGAGAGCCCCTGTTAAATTACATGGCGGCAACCAACCGGGTTATCAGCATCATCGTCGTGGTAGAGCGGAAGGAACCAGGCTATGAGCACGGAGTTCAAAGACCAGTTTACTATGTGAGCGAGGTCTTGACGGAGTCCAAGCAGCGTTACGCGCACTACCAAAAGATAGCTTATGGAGTATTCCTTGCTTCTCGGAAGCTGAGGCATTACTTTCAGGAGCACCCAATCATAGTGGTGAGCAAGACTCCACTGTCCGACATTATCAATAACAGCGACACTACAGGAAGGGTCGCGGAGTGGGGCATTAAACTTGCCGCCTTCGAGATCACCTACAAGAGACGCGACGCTATCAAGTCACAAGCCCTGGCGGATTTTGTTGCAGATTGGACGGAGATGCCAGAAGCTAATCCGTTGCCAGAACCAGAGTACTGGGTGATGCACTTTGACGGATCAAAGCTACTCAACGGCTCGGGGGCTGGTGTATTGCTACAGTCACCAACAGGAGACAAGCTACACTACGTTTTGCAGATCCACTTCGAGGCTACAAACAACATGGCGGAGTATGAAGCACTCATTCACGGACTACGTGTAGCCAAGGATATTGGCATCAAGCGCATAGTTTGCTGTGGAGATTCCGACTTGGTTGCCCAGCAGGTGGCTGGCACCTGGAATGCGCGGAACACTATGGCGGCGGCATATCGAGACGAAGTGGACGAGATAGCCAAGAGCTTCTTGGGCTATGAAGTCAAGTATGTGCCCAGGGAACAAAACGAGGCGGCTGATCTGCTGTCTAAGCTTGGATCAGGGCGCAAGAGAATTCTTCCAGGAGTTTTCCTAGAGCACCTGCGCACACCATACGAGAAGGGAGCCGACATCGACAACCTGGCTCTTTCGTCAACATGGCGACTAAGGTCCCTCCGGCTTGGAAAAAACCGTTCATTGAATACCTCGAACACGGAATTTTGCCCGACGACAAAGTCGAAAGACGGCAAATAGTACGACGAGCAAAGGGTTATACCATAATCAATGGGCAACTCTACAAAAGGAGCACTACTGGTGTATATCTAAAGTGTGTTTCCTAGCTAGAAGGTATGGAAATCCTGCGCGAAATCCATCTCGGAGATTGCGGGCATCACGCCGCTCCTCGATCGTTGGTCGCGAAAGCCTTCCGGCACGGATTCTACTGGCTGACCGCGAAGGCAGACGCCGACAAGCTGGTTGAGACATGCATGGGATGCCAGTATTATGCCCGACAACCACATGTTCCTGCTGAAGAACTGCGAATAATACCAATAACTTGGCCGCTTGCAGTCTGGGGGCTGGACATGGTGGGACCGTTACAAACGGCACCTTGTGGGTTTACGCATCTGCTTGTACCAGTTGACAAATTCACTAAATGGATAGAAGCTAAACCCATTAGAAAGCTTGATGGGGCAACTGCCCTCACGTTCGTCCGAGATCTAGTGGTGAGATTTGGTCTCCCACACAGCATTATCACCGACAATGGCAGCAATTTATCACTCAGAGAAGTGGATGCTTATTGCTGGGAGAAAGGCATCCGACTTGACCTTGCATCTGTGGCACAACCACAATCCAATTGTCAGGTTGAGCGAGCCAATGGATTAATTCTACAGGGAATCAAGCCACGTCTTGAGGCACCGCTACATAGAGCAACTGGAGCCTGGGCGGAGGAATTGCCATCTGTGCTGTGGAGTTTGCGAACTACACCCAACAGATCCACCGGCTACACCCCTTACTTCATGGTATATGGAGCAGAAGCAATCCTGCCTTCTGACATTCTTCACGATGCACCAAGAGTTGCTGCCTACGACGAGGATGATGCTGAAAAATCCAGACGCCTAGATGTGGACCTTCTCGAGGAGGATCACGTTTTGCATGCCAAAGATCTGCCATCTACCAGCAGAAGCTATGCAGCTACCATAGTCGCCGCGTTCGGCATCGTTGTTTAAAGAGGGGGATTTGGTGCTCCGACTTAAGCAGAAGAAGTCACACAAATTATCCCCGCCATGGGAAGGACCGTTCATCATAAGCAAGGCGCTACTCAGTGGGTCTTACTACCTTGTTGACAATCGTGAACTAAAGGATAGACCCAACGAAGATCATAAGCGTAAGAGACGTGACCCGGATGATGACTACCCGGAGATTGATCGGCCATGGAACATAGCACAGCTACGTCCTTTTTACACTTAGCATTTTTTTATCTAATTGTGTATCTCTTATAGGATCAATGAAATAAAGCTCTCTGGTTCACTCATATTTCTGAGTCTTTTACCTCCTTTAGTGTTCATTTTTGGGATCATGTAAAACCTTTATGCACAAGTCTTGCGTTTGCACTTGTGAAAATTCTGCCTACGGGCGCTAGCTTAAGTTTTCTGGTCTACACGTTCTTTGTCGTTTTTATGTGGATTCTGGAGTAGTGACTTTTGGCACTTATTGTTGGCGATTTTGTGCGCAGGTTATTGACGGTGCCATTGGGAATCATCACCTAAGCGCATGGTTCCGACAACGAGTCTTCTGACTCACGAAAAGTCAAGCATAAGAACCAAAGTAATGGATAAGCCATCACTTGCTTAAAAAATATATACATGCTGGAAACTAGTTCTTAAGTAGCAGGAAATAACAACCACTGTTTTCCGCCTTAAGTTACATCACCAAGTTTTTTCCGCGCATACACCAAAGGTGAAACAAATATTACAAAGTTGTTTTTCATTCCTTTGGCGCAGGAGCCTTGGAAGCAGCATCGTCACCAGCCGGAGAATCACCCTCAACGTCGGCACTGTGCTGGGACTCGGAGGAATCTTGGTTGACGCTGTCGATGGTGTTCATGGGCATGAAGACGTCGATGTCCACCAACTCGGCAACTCTGGTGTCATAACCCGCGAGTGACGAAAGGATGACTTCATGATCAATCTCTTTGCCGTCATCGTCAACGTCGGGGATACCAGAGGTCATCGTGTCGATGTCGGCACCTTCATAGTGTGCCTTCACCATTGACAACGCCATCCTTTCGCCAGCCCGTGCACATGAAGCTTTCCAGCTTGTGGCACGCTCGGGGGCTCGGCCCAGAATCTCCGAGTACTTCGCCACGGAGTCCGAGGCCTTGATGTGTATCTGAAAGGGCTTGGCAATCTCTTTGGCTTGGGTGATGGCGGTGTTGATGAAGTTGCCGGCAAGAACCATGCATTCCTTGTCCAAAGGAGGCGATCGGGTTAAACCCATAGGAGCTGCAAGTTCCGACAAGGAGCGCATGAGTTCAATAAATTCAAAGTACCCAGACTACAGAAAAGCAAGGCGGAGAAAACTTACTGAAGATGCTGGCCTTAGCCTCCCAGAGGGTGTCCGCCAGGGATTCTTTCTCTTGTTGGAGGAGCTTATACGCCTCGCTGTGGCGTTGGTTTTGCTCATCAGCATCTTGCTTCTGATCTTTTAAGATCGCAAGCTCCTCCTTCAAGCGATTGATTTCCGTGTAGGCGGAGTCCTGCAGGGCCTTCATGGAATCCTCATGCATTTTCAGCATTTCTTTCCTCTCCTCCTTAAGGATCTTGTTCTCGCTGTCCAGCTGCTGGATGTGCTTGGACTGCTCGACAATGTCCTTGGCCTTGGCAACATGTTCTGCAAAGTCGGAGAAGACAAAGTACACAGTGAGTACTCGGAGAATGTAGGCACAAAATCAAGACGGAATGCGCAAAAAGAAAACAGACTTTTGTTTTTGATGATCTGTTTCTTCAAGATGGGAGTTTTACCCTTTTCGGCTTCGAGATCTGCGCGCATCTTCTGGTACTTGTCATTGGCCATACCCCTCCGAGCATTCTCGTTCTGTGGAAAAAAGAAAATGGTTAAACCGTTGTTTAGTCTACTTGGAGCATCTAGTCGGAAATTTTCCTCCTAGACGCTCGGGGGCTACATCGAGAGTTTTTTACTTAGCAATATGCTTAGCTTTCCTTTAAGCATCTAGTCGGAGCTATTTTAGTTCTCGATTAGAAGCTTGGGGGCAATAGTATAAAGTTTTTAACTCGGATATCTGCTTAGCTTTTCTTTAAGCGTTTAGTCGGAACTAATTCAGTTACAACTAGATGCTTGGGGGCTACAGTATTGAAAATTATAAACACTGCGTATGCTGCTCTTAAAGCATCTAGTCGGAATAGTTCATTCCATCTAAATATTTGGGGGCTATAGTCAGAGTTTTTTCTAACTTAGTCACTCTTAGAGCATATATATGCAAAACCTATGGTTTTCCGTCTGCATCCTCGGGGGCTATAGTGGGATACTCATACGAAATGCAAAAGGCAAAGTAAAACTTACAAGTGCAATGATCTTAAGGTTTGTAGCGCTCTCGGCTAGCAACTTGCCAAAGGAGATGCTATTTCCTCGCAATATTTCTGCTTGTCGGAGGAGCTCCTCAAGACCGCACGTCGGAGATGTCGGCGCTGCTCCAGGAACCACAGATGTGCTACTCGGCGTAAGATCCGGGTAAACTATCTTTGGGAACTCAAAGGGTTTCTGGGGATCAAGGGCGCCGCCTTCGGCAGAAGTACCAGATTCCACCATCGCCTTGCCGCCACCGATGGAATCCTTAGCCAGAGCTTCAGCCATTTGTTGAGCGGTGTTCTCCTGTGTTGCCTGCTCGCCGACAACAGCAAGTTCAGTAGAGGCTCCAGAGTCCACTTCCATGGCGGAAGGGCCCGATGCCTCGTTAGCTTGTGAGCGTGTCGGGGCAGACGAGGGTTTAACGGCAGGAGTAGCAGGGGCGATGGCGGGGGAGGCGTCGCGATGCAGCATGCCCTTGATATTTCGAGAAGCCCCCAAAGTTTTGGAGGTCTTCTTGAGGCTGGTCGTGGCTTTCTTCCTGAAACGTGCAAAATGCATAAGTACAGGAACAAGACAGATAAATAGACAATGTCGGAGAATGAGAAGCTTACACTAATGGGGGTGCTTTGGAAAAAATCCATGGCAGCGGTAGTCTTTTTGGAGGCTCCACCCTCCGTCTTCTTCTTCTTGCCTCCGTCGGCAGCGTCAGAGGTGGAGCTCTTCCGCTTTCGCGCCAACGAGACCTCGTCGTCGGACACGACCGTGACTTCCTTCATCTTTGGATCAGAGATTTGAGAAGCCAGGTTGCGCTCCTCTAGATCGCTAAGCTGTTAAGTAAGAAATCACCATGTTAGATAAAATGACATCTGCAAGACAGAAGAACTGGAGTATATGTCATGCACGGAAAATAAATACCTACCTTTGGGCACTTGCCGTCTATGAACATGTCGTAGGTGATGGTGAAGCCATGCTTCTTATCCTTCACCTTGACGATGTCCTTAAGGAGGAGCTTGACGGAGTCGTTCGAGAAGTTGTCCATGGAGATGCGGAGACTATCCCTTCTGTCGCTAATATACTCGTGCATGTACTTCGCGCGATGCTGCAGAGGTTGGATTTGCCTGATGAACCAGCACATGGCTAGGTCCAAGCCGGTCAAACCCGTCTCTACAAACCATTCGATCCGCCTTATAGGACGAGAAGCATCGAGGTCGGAGGGAAGGGAGGCTTGGGATCTCCATGTGGAAACTTCAGCGGCGGCTCCGTCCACGAAGTCCGGGTACGTTAGTTCTCGGCCCGCCAGAGGAATGTCGGGGCCGTAAAAGTACGCCCGTTGCCAATTCTTGTAGGACTCGTGGCCGACGATGTCGGGTAACCGCCGACCAGGTCGAATCTTGTAGCTTATGGTGCCGCAGTTCCTAAGCTCCTCCTTACTAAGTCCGGCTTCACGTTTGACGGTGAAGAAGTACACAAAAAGGTCTAACCTAGGCCTTATCCCTAGATATCCCTCGCAAAGTGCCGCGAAGTTGCTAAGCACTAAGATACTATTGGGGGAAAGGTTATGGGGCTGGACCCTATAGTGGTTTAAGATGGAGAGGAAGAAGTGGGAGATAGGCAGGGAAACGCCGCGTACCAGCTGAGCTTTGAGGTACACCTTTTCTCCGGCTTGGGGAGAAGGTATCACCTCGCCGGATGGCACCGCCCGCCAGGCAAGTCCCTCCGTCGCGGGGAGGTAGCCTTCGGCGACCATCTCTTGGATATCGCGCTCGGTGATGTCCGAGCCACGCCAGTCGCCCTTGTGCGAGTCTGGCTCCTCCTCCAGTGGCTCTAGCGCCGCCAAATTTGGGTCGCCGCCGGTGGATTCAATCACCGCCAATGCGGGGATGACCAAACCCTCTGGGGGCATGACGACGGAGCTCGCCGGCTTCACCGCGGCTTCGCTCGACGCTGCCATTGCTGGAGAGGTGCTACTGCTAGCCATGGGGTGAAGATTGGGTGCGACTGGTGCAGATGGGAGCTAGGGTTTTGTCGAGGTTTCTCGCGGAGAGCTCGAGGAGACGTGCGGCTGGAGGAAAAAGATGATGCGAGAAGAATGAGGTAAAAAGTGGAAATTTCCCCACGGTTACTATTTATCATCCTCTGCGTCAAGATTCGTGCAGCTTGATCGGACGGTTGCCGCGTAGACGACGTGTTCGCGAACGTGCGTGGAAATTTCGCCACATCTCCAACCGTCGCCGCCAACGGTTCATATCGCTCGCGCGGGAAAATCGGATATGATTGCTTTCTCTGCATGTGTGAGTTACGAGGCGTTGCTGACCTAAGCCTACGTCGTCCTAGCTGACATGGGTAGATGAGCCATCACATCGAAGATTCCGACATAGACGGATTCAACCCGACTATGAAAGAGTACAATGGAAGATTCAACGTTTCTCCGGCTTACAAGTTGAAGACGGAGAAAACTTTGCAGGGTTCTTTTGGAGGACTACAAGATATTGCTTGACGATTTGCCGACATCCAACTATACGGAGCATTCATTTGAAGAGGCAAGATGGTGCAAGATCTCGGAGTTCTCCGGGGGCTAGTGTTGGGGATATGCTATATGGGTATCCTCATAGCATGTCACTTATCCGGATAACCCGGGTGGCCCATAGTCGGTAGCATGGCCTATGGCCTGCTGGGCGGCCCAGTTAGATGGATCCAGAAGGGAGGGCCATGCTGGATAAAGGAAGGCTATGGTGGAGTCACCAACGTACCCGGAGCCTTGGAGTGCAAGATACACAAGACTAGTAATAGACGGTGTAGGACTCTGTAACCTGTCCGGCTAGGACTTTTCCCTGTAACCCTAGGACCTGGAGACTATATAAGTCGGGCCTATGGGAGCCTTTAGGGCATGATAACTTAGACTCTCTAGTCACCTCGTACAGCGAACCAATCCCTGTAACTCGGCATATTGCCCTTATAGTGATTTATAGAAGGAGTAGGATTCCGCCACCGTCGTGGGATCTGAACCTGGATAAGCTGTGTTACCTCGTACCCGTCAACCGTCCGCCTTACCCCACGTCTCTAAACATGCACCGTGAGGACCCCTCCATGGCGTACTCGTCGGCAATACCACGACACCATGATGGTTTTGTAGACATCATGATAATCTTTTTCTGCAAATCTAGTCAACATGCCTACTTTGCAGAAGCTCACACCCATATGCCACCTCCCCTTGACCAACTCTTTGCATGGTTAGGACCTAATCACCATGGTCTATCAATCCCCACTTCACTTTATTCCATTGGAGCATTGTGCTTCTTAAACCCACCTGGTTTATGAGGCATCACGACAATCCTGCTATGGCAGCCATGTTTTCAACATAGTTTTCCATCTCTTCTATATCACCTCAAATACATCTAAGCCCAAATATTGCTTACACGGTCATATATATGACATGTTCCAACCATCCATATAACCCTTGTACCAAGGTGAGCTTTGTGATCACCAATCCAACCTTGTTTATGTGGTATAAAAATATAAGTGCCTTAGATCCTCAAATCCATCTCTTCTTCCAAAAATACCTCTTGTTTGTAATTACCCAAGGTGATCTTGTAATATACTTTAAGTATACATCATCTATCTTGCATATAAGCATCCCAAAATAATTTCCCATAATTATTTGGATTATTAAACTATTTATTTTCCTTTACTTAATAAAATCCCCCAAAACCTTCTCTAAAAAGGCAAGTATATTTTTCTCCTAACCACCTTGCTAACACAAGGCACTTTTGATGCCTATATATCCTACCTTATCTTCCCAACTAAAAAATAAATATTTTTGAGATCCTTTATTATTTCTTTTTGCCATTTTTCTTAAATGGCACAAAGAAGAAATAATTCTTTATAAATACTTTTCCATCTCAATAAATTCCAATAAAATTACCCAAGGTGTGATATGGTATTTAGAACCATATCACACCAAAAATCCACCTTGTCTAATGTAAAAATATCACATTATCTTCTATAAACCCTTTCTGCACTTTTTGAATAAATGGGATTATATGGACTTATAATCTCTAGAAAAATCTCAAAGAATTCTTGGTAATGCACAATAACCATATCCACCTGCCAACACCATTTCTCCTTCATGACCAATAAAAGTTTATAGACTTCCTACATAACCATCTATATGATCAATTTTGACAGTTTGATCAAAGGATGACCCAAACCTTACCAAACCCCCATCCAATCTTGCCTAGCACCTCTACATCACTCAGCAGTCCCTCCTGGTCATGCTCACTGTAGCACCACACCCACAAACCCTCCCATGTCCCTCTCTCTCTTGAATAAAAGGGAGACAAAGCCTCTTGTCTTGGTCCCACCCTTTGTACACTTTGGCAACACCAAACCCACCTCCCTCTCTATACTCCACCGACCAGGACACCTCCTACCCTTCCTCTCTTCCACCTGGCTGCAGCTCAGGCCAGCCCCACCTCCTCCATGTCCATTTTTGACATTTCCCCTTTGTCAGAAATATCTTCCAATAAAATGAGTAGAGGCCACCTTTCCCTCTCTACTGGCCACATATCACTCCCTCACCCCTCACCTACCTCTCCCCGAGCACCCCTCCCCTTCCCATGCTCTGCTTCGACCTAGGAGAGCATAAGAAGCTCTCTCGGCTTCTTCAAAGAAATGGTCATGGTGCCCTCCTTTAACTTCGGCAAGTTAGGGAAGCTGCTGTCCAACCTTGATTTTTGCCTAAATTGCATCGGCGGCGGATAAAGGTCATCATGTTCGTCTGTTCTTCTGTTCGTCGGTGTTCGGTATCTGTACTGGTCGATTATGGACTACACTAATGTGATGCCTGGACCTTGGAAGTACTAATATAACTGGAATTTCTGCTAGCTAGAGTTAATACTTTGTGTACTTCGATAAGAAAATTACTCCACTTTAGTGCTTTCTTAGCTAATATTTATATTGTACTCTACGTCCACCATCCCTCGGAATAAGGCATCCTCGTTTTTCATTTTTTTTGTTTGACCAAAAATTACTCTAAATATATAAATAATGTTGGTACTAAACTAGCATCGTTGAAAAGTGTTTTTAATACGAATCCAATAGTAGTAATTATGAACAATATAATCAAAATATTGTTGCTCATTATCTATGCAAAGGCATTTTTTGCGGTGTTCGGGCAAGAAGCTCAAGCTTGGAGAGACTCATCATCGAAGCTATGCAGTCCAGATGGAGGGGCGAGACAAGAACACCCACATCGAGAACTCTTGTGACGAGTTCTGCAACATGCTGTTAATATCGGGCAATTTAAATGTGTGGAGCATACCCAACACCTTTTTGCCAAAGTTTGGCGGTGAGTATCCTGAGGCCATCAAGCTGATGATCTGCAAAGCCGAGAGCTGAGATGTCGACCTGAGGAAGAAAGATGGCAAGGTTATCCTTGATGAAGGATGGCTAAATTTTTTCAATGCACATGACTTGAAGGTAGGATACTTTCTCGCATTCAAGAAGCTTGTTACCACATCCTTTAAGGTGATGGTATTTATTCATGATAATTGTGAGAAGGTGATTAGATGTGCAGGTTATCACCCATCATTGGATCAAAAATATACTAGTATATTTTAGGTGTATTAATGAAGTGACCGTTCGCTTTTATAACTATTCTGTAAAGAGGTGGTCTATAACTATACCCCTCCGGTGATGCATTGTGTTGGAAAAACGTGGTACCTGATCGCACTAGGCTCCAATGTGTAAGTATTTACTGTACTACGTTTACAGCAAAACAAACATCTAGTGTACTACTACTAGTATTGTACTACCTCTGTTCCATAGTATGATCCTTTTTAGCGAACTAGAAACAATCATCTTGTTAGGTCCGCCACATACATGAATTGGCCTAAATCAAGTGTACTACTTCTGTTGAGTAGGTACAACTGCTGGTAGTAGTATTGTACTCACTATTTTTTAGTTCTAGTACAAGTGTACTACTACTAGGTATGCACTATTTTTTAGCAATATAGGAGTTGTAAATAAACATCATCTGGTCAAACAAGACAATAGTAACTCTAGTCAGTATGCATGGTAGAGTGCCAGCCTAGCTATAAAATGCGTCAGGATGTGAGATGGTTATAATTTAGTGAAGTGCAGCGTGCCAGCCAAGCTATAGTCATCATCCTAGATGCAGCTCTAGAGGCCTTGCAAAAAAACTCGTTCAAATAGCCACCCCAGATTCCCCATCGCGGTTGTTTATCCCCACTCGCCATCGCCGTCTGGCCGCATTTGGGATCCTCTCCAATGCGTGCTTCCCACATTTTACTCACCATCTCGCTCGCTACATCGGATCTTGCAGGCCATTCCATCCCTATCCAAAAGCCCCCCGACAGTCATACTCTGGTCCGACCTCACCCCAAATCCATCCCAATGTCGCAATCGATGCACAACAGGCTGCACGACATTTGGAGAAAGGTCGGCGATGAAGTTGTCAACGAAATTGCTATGCGTCTGGACACTTCCAGCACTTCACGGCGTGGCCGCATGCTCCAAGGAGTTGTACTTCCAAGTCATCGGCGGAAAAGGAAGTAGATTCCCCAACCACCACTGCGAGGCATTGGTCCCCTACAACAACGTCTACAACCACATAATATGGTACTTCCACGGCCAAAAATTCTACATGGAGCCTGATGCGAGTTCACCACCTCATTGATAGAGCTAACACCTTTGTTAGAGCTCTTTCGCCACCTTAGAGTTGCCCACTCGAGGACTGCAACCATAATTCCCTACATCCACAAACACTAGGAGCCGTCTAAGACGGTGCCCGCAAGAGGCTCGCGGAGAGAATAGATCATCGGCATCAGGAAAGAGGGCATGGTGTTCATCTCCAAAATTGACGGCCACACCACGGACATCGTCATATCCCCCAGGTTCGTTAGTTTAGGGGCTTGCAAATCTCCACGGTACAAGGTGAAACTTTGGTTGCTGTCTCTGTGGCATGAGCTCCATGCGGTCGAAATGGTGGCGACACCTGAGCTGACGAGCAGGCCGTCCTCGGCCAAAGTCGCCCTAGAAGGGCTCACATCATACCTGTCGTAGCCGCGGTGTTACCTGGAAGCTTCTGAACCGTTCGTCAGAATTCCCTGTGGATTAGGAGTATTGCATCGACAAGTTTCAAGAGTGAGATATCACAACTAAATCTTCTTGTGATGATCCCAATGTTAAGATATGTAACGTCATACTAATTAATTACTTTATATTGGTGATAAACTCAATTTGTATTGGGAGAGGTGGGACGAAGTTGCGTAATGTATACCTATTTCTAATGTACAATACTTACATGGTGGACCCACAGGCGATAATGTGACTAGGAAAGCGTAATAGGCAGGAAAGAAAGTGCTATGACCCGGCGAGTACTTGGACACGCTGATGCGTTATGCTGAGTATTTTGTATGGAGGTTTGCTACTTCTAATCTATTTTGTAATAATACATATGTATTGGTACTTGTTTAGATTGACCGATCGAGTGCAAAATATGATCTCTCTTTCCTTTTGAGTCATGACCTTGCTACAACTATTGAATTTCATTGTCTGCATTGCTGAATCTGTCATTTATTTTGGCCATTGTATTTACTACTAAATCGGTCACTTTGAAATGCTGCTGAATCTGGCAAGTGCTGCGGAATATGAACTGGGAATCTGCTGATATTTTTTCCTTTTTATTTTGTACTGCCGAATCTATCAAATCCTACTAAATCTGTCAAATGTTATGTCTTTATTATTAGTGAAATATTTTCTAAAACTAATACTAATATACAGGTACTTGCTTAAATCACATGCAATAGTTAGTCTTGCTTTTGTTTTGAAACATGGCCTTGTCTCATTCTAGAAGAGATTTGGGCATTTTGTGTTGCATCGGAGGTCACACAGGCATTTATGTGAGAAGAAGGTACTCAAAGCTGACTTGATTGTCAGTTTTTATGCTCCAATGGTCGAGTGTGTTTGGAGAAAAGGACAAATTGATTAGGCGACAAGGTTTTTACAACTGAAACAAGAACTGGTTCTCTCTATACTGCTATTGTATTTTAGTGTATGTATTGCTGAATCACTCACTTTGTAATGTTGCTGAAATGGTCAAGTGATGCTGAATATGAACTGCGAATATGTCGATTATTTTTCTATCTTAATTCTGTACCGCGGAATTTTACATGAATACCTGCCAAATAGAATTATCGTTTCCCCCTCCCTCTCCAAGGTCTTTGTTTCGAGTATGGCCGAGCCACATCACAATGCAATTTTTATATACCAGGATAATAAATGTAGCTCATTCGGACCTTCTTAAGCCCAAAACATTTTAATTCGGCCTTTTAGAGGTCAGGGGACTGTTGACTATAGCCCAGAAAAATTTGAGAAATGAGCCTATGGATCATAGCCCTTAACATTTAAATTCGGACTTTTAGGCGTCAGGGGACTACTGAGGACAGCCTGGTAAAATTTGAGAAAGGAGCCCTTGGACCGTAGCCTATGGAGTATAGACCATGCAGAGTAGCCCATGTATTATAGCCAAACTCTTTTTAATTCGGCCTTTTTGGTATTTCCCCCACCTCTCAAAATAAAAAAATACTCTACCATGTTTTTTTTGGAAACTACTCCATTATGTAGCATTTTATAAATTGAGATGCTAGGAATGTTTCCCTTTTATATACTTTAAAAGAGATAAACATGAACAAAAAATAATTTTAAGTAGACTAATACATAAGGTGTAGTACTAATAGACGTTTAATGATATCTTTTCTATAATTATCTTTGGTGTAGTGGTAACATACTCATTTTACCTTCTATTTAATTTGAAAGTATTTAGTTTGAATCCTGTGTGCGTACAACTATATATCTTGGGTTTACATTTTCTTTCTTCTAGCTATATCGCATTACAGAGAGGCTGACATCACGGACCCACCAGCCTGCAGCGTCCCTCGAGTTTAATGGGCGGGTTTGAAAAAATTTAAATACTTGTACAGAGAGGCTGGCATCTGGGACCCACTAGCCATAACAATGCATCAGGGACAAACAAGTCAGAACATACAAGAGAGGCTGACAATGGGGCCCTAGCAGAACAAACTATCGCATCGAGCAACATTCCCAAGGTCAAAACATGGGACTCGACTGAAAAAAAGTCCATCGTACACATGTTTCATTTAAAGAGAGAATAACATGTGAGACCTACCAGTGAGACCTTATATGGATGCTGCATCGAGCAACATTGCCTAGTTTGAAACAGGGAGGCGCGGGTGAGAAAAAAGTCCAAGTCACGCATCAAGTAACTATTTCTTTCATAGTGGCAAGGCACACAGTTGACCGCTACTAAGGTCTCAAGTTCGAATTCTAGGCAATTTATGTTATTATAGAATCACTTTTTTTGTACTCTGAGGCTGACATCTGAGACCTAGATAAACCGCTACAACATCTAGCAATGTTTCCAGGGTAAGAACGGCGGACTCGGCCCAAAAAATAGTCCAATATACACATGTTTCTTTTAAATGGAGGCTGACATCTGGGACCCAGCATAGCCACGTTTCCTGCACAGAGGAGGCTGACACGTGGGACCCAGCAACAGACTAAGGTCAAAATAGTGGTCGTGGAAATTTATGTTATTATATATAGAGTAACATGTTTTGTAATCTAAGGCTGATACCTGGGACCCATATAAACTATTGCTGCATCTAGCAATATTGCCAAGGTGAGATCGACTGACTTGACCCAAAAAAAAATAGTCCAACATAGACATGTTTCTTTCAAATACAAGCTAACATCTAGGAACCAACATAGACACGTTTCCTGCATAGAGGTTGCTAACATCTAGGACCCAGCAACGGACCAAGTTCAAAACAACGGAGGCAGCCGAAAAAACCATCATAACACGTTTCATTTATAGAGGGGCTGACATGTGGGATGCACCAGCGAGACCTTATACATGTGCTGCATCGAGCAATGTTGCCAGTTCGAATAAGGGAGGCACAGGCGAGAAAAAAGTCTAACGTGCACACGTTTCTTCTAATAAGATGCTAAGATGCTAATATGCTAATAAGATGCTAATATGTGAGAAAAAAGTCTAATGTAAGGCTGACCTAGGGGACCCAACAGCCTGAATAAACGGCTGATGCAGCGAGCAATCCTATAAACGGCTGAATAAATTTCATCATACACACGTTTTTTCTAACGAGAGGATGACATGTGGGGCCAGCTGCGTGATTAAACGGTAGATACATCTAGTGGTGTTATCAAGTTCGTAACAGGGTAGCACGAGCAAAGGAAAAATTTCAATCATAAACATGATTCATCTAGCGCAAAACAGAAAAAAAAGTTTTCCATCGGTCACGGTCGAGTCGAAAATTTTGCCACGGAAGACGTGCCTTCTACGACGACCGTCGGGCTAAGTCATTGCAAAAGGAAACATTTCTTGTAGTGCCACTTACAATGTGTTAAATTGGCAGGTTACCTAATGAAGAAGCTAGGAAGGTACTAGCGTGTGGTGTAAATCCAATGTAACATCCCAAAAATATTTATCAAGTGTTATCAAATTCCACTCACCAAAATTAGGGTTAACAAAAACTTTTGTTAATTAAATCATATGAATGCATGTGTGTATGTGATGAATGTATGAATGCATGAATGGACTTGTTTGATTGTTGTGAATAGCAATGAATGGTTTAAATATGAAAACAACATCATCTAAATCATTTCCATGCAAAATCAAATCAATAGAAATTAAAAAACAAACCAAATAAGCAAATGGTCATTTTTGCCAATCTTGCTCACTAGGCCAGTTTGAGTGTTTCTAGTCCAAGATTTCAAACAGAAACAATTCCAATTCTTTTAACCTCTTGCTAGACCAAGTAAAAATGAACCAAAGCCTACCTTTCAAACTTAAAGAAACATTTGGCAACTTGATTCAAATGACAATTCAAAATTGAATCTTTAACATATGTGAAGATCACCAATTCTCAACAACCAACCAAACCAGTGCACCTTGACCTTTCCAACTAACCAGAGACTACCTAGTATGTAACTAGTACACCCACCAAGTTTGAACCAAAAATTCAAATTTAAATCTCTTTCGGCCATTTCATCAAACACCTTGCAAACACAAATCAAACAAAACACAAAACACTATAGTGAGCAGTGTTTGGGCCTAACTTGTTCCCTCTCTAGCTCACAGCACACTCTTAGTAGATCATCTAGCTCATTTAACAAGCTTTACCTCACTTTACCCCATGGTCGACAGTGACCTAGGAGCAGCTCTAGCCTTGCTAACCTTGTCTGGGACACTGACCACTGTCCACCGCCACCCCCTGTCCAACGCCAACGCACTGCCAGCCCCTGGACCACTCAGCCCGAGCATGCCCAGCTTATCTGTGAGCATTCCGAGAGTGCGCCAGAGCATCGCACCAGACACGCGAGAACAGACCGCACGCTGCCCTCACCGCTTGCATGCGTGATCACCACTGTCCCAGGAACCGCCAGGACATGCCCGTTCGTCGCCGCACGACCAGGAGAGCCCGTGCGCCATTAAACTTCCCGTCGGACCCGTCCAGAGCGTCACAACACTCCGACCGCATTGGACCTCCCCACGCCTCGCGACCATGCCGTTGAGCTACGCCAGGGAGCACAGCACCGCCCCCTACAGTCGCCCATGCCCTTATCCTACTGTGACGACGACCACGACGAGCTCAGCTTGCGCCCTTCGGTCCCTCACTGCACTATAAATAGAGGCCACCCCCGTTCGATTTCTTCACCACCAACACACTCCCCTCTCTCTCAGAACCACCCCAACTCATCCCCGGAGCAAGGCGAGCAGCAGGTTGCCGGAATTTTGCCGGAGTTTGCCGCGGAGGAGGAGAAGAGGAGCCAGCGATTGGAGCCACCCCAGGAGAAGCCACCGGTACCAGGAGGTTCGCCGTTGTTGACTTCATCGTTCGCCCCCATCACCGACCCTCGCCTGAGCCCCGATGAGCCTCACACGACCCCCACTGTCTGCGGTAGGGTTCTATCTCGCCGGCGTTGCCCGACGGAGACGACAAGCCACAGCTGTTCGATTAGGTGTTGATCGTATGGTCTAGAATGCCCCGTACCGCTTCGCACCCCTTTTCTCGCTGACTGGTGGGGACAACCACTTAAACCCACCCCCACGCACGCTGTGCGCCGTGGGCTGGCCCAGTTACGCTCCCGCGCAACCCAGTAGTTTGAATTTAGGTTTTTCCATTTAGTTTGAAACTTAGTTCTGTACCTAGATTGAAAAATCAACCTAGGTCGATTCACTTAACCAAATTGCATGAAACCAATTTCGTTAGAAAGGTACTGGAATTCTTAATCCAAGCCCATTGGATTCAAATCAATTGGAATTATAGATCACCTATGATGTAGCCCGACCTACGGTCGTTACCACATCATGGTCTCCAACTTACGCCAAGTCGTCATGGACTCCAAAGGTGAATCCGTTCCTCTATGCGAGCCCACTTCCTACCCTACTGAATGGTATGCTACTTCATACTCCGTCACATATGCATGATAGGTTCACACCGACAAGTACGGAGGCAAGGGAGGAAGCCCGGAACATCAAGCCCGAAAATACGGAGGCTTGGGAGAGGAGACGGAAGAAGCCAAGGCTAAACCACCAGAGTCTCCGGCCTACACCTGAGTCTCCGGTCCTGCTACACCGGAGTCTCTGGTCCTGCTACACCAGAGAACCGCCCGAGGACAGTCTGTACGCCACTCCGGAGACGACACCGGAGACAGAACGGAATCTTCGGCCCAGACCGGAGTCTCCGGCCTACCACACCGGAGTCTCCGGCCTACAAGATTGGCCTGCGTGTCGCCAGCTGGGCCTTTGGCCCATGTACCCCTATAGCTCGTCCAAACCCTAGTTTTATCCCTAAACTACCATTATTTATGTGGCTGCCCTATAAATAGAGCCCCCACCCCTTCATGTATCCCTTAGGCATAGATGATAGACTAAAGACAACCCCCTTGTGTGGAATCTCTAGTTTTGCCTCATCCCCTTACAAGGGGACTGACTATCGTCACCAACCTCGATTGGACTTTGCATCATGCATCCATCGTTGAACAAGGCCTTGGAGTTCGGTGTCTCGTATCCAAGTTGTCAAGACCCTCCCCAAGGTGTTCTTCCCTCTCCGATGTGGATTTGAGGGAGCACGTTGACCGATCTTTCCTTGCGAGGATTCTATCGGACTGGTGGCCGCTATTCGGGAGCAATCGGCCTTGTATCGTGTGAGTTTTGCGTGTGTTCATCGTGTTCTTCGCGAGGTGTGTGTTCGCTTCCGCTACCTTCTCCCTTTTCCCTCACTTTCCCATCGATTTGACCACGAGATCCGGGAAGATCGGGCCACCCAAGAGGTTAACCCCTTCATCATCTGGTATCAGCAGCTTTTGGTTGCCACGGATTTCTCATCGATTTGGTCTTTTCCCCATAAATTCGAAAATTCCACCAAAAACAGCCCCAATTCGTGTTTTGGATTGATCTGTGATTTGAGTTAGTTTTGGTAGGTTTTGATCCGTGGATTACTTGCTAAACTTGTTGATCTACCTTCCCCTGCATTCCCATGGCATAATTCCTTGATTTTCCCCATCAATTTGAGGTTTTGGTTCGAGTTTTTCTGTCCAAAACGCGTCCTGTTCGAGTTCTGGACGTTCTGGAATCACCCGGACCGGAGTCTCCGGGCTAGACCGGAGTTTCCGGACTTTTTGAGCTCCAGACCGGAGTCTCCGCCCCTCCCTGCAGACAGAAAAACTGCAGCACGGTTTTGAGCATAACTTTTGCATTCGAACTCGGATTTTGGTGTTCTTTACCTCGTTTCGAAGAGGAGAAGGAGATCTACATCGTCATATGTGTTGTTCATGCTATCTAATCCATCCAAATTACGTGATCAAGGAGGAATCCAACAATAAAGGGTGAAGATCGTCGACGAAAGGTATAACATTCCGCGACTTTTCCCCACTTGCATTTCTTTGTGAACCCCACTATCTTTGCGAGCAACAAACACCTATTTAGACTAGTTCCTATTATGATTGCTTGGTCTATGCACATTTGATACCTTGTAGATTCCGAGCAAACGTTGTGAGCGCTATCTCATATAGTTATCTTGTATAGTTGTTGGCATAAGGAAGAGGCAAGTGAAAAAGAAAAGAAAAGAAAAAAAAAGAAAAAAATAGAAAAAAATAGAAAAAAAGGAAAAAAATAAAAGAAAAAGAAAGAAAGAAGTGCCTCATATAATAGGAAGTGAAAGCTCGATGAACATCATATAGGTGATACTTATTGTGCATATCTTGTAGCCCACCAATTAATTGCAATCGAACTAGCGTATCTCCTTGTACTTGTGTGACACGAGCTTATAGTCTTTGCTAGGTAATCATTTGGTTCTTAGCTCACTTTCTCCGTCGCACAAGTCCCATTTATCCCACCGTGTGTGTTTCCTTGTACATATTTCCTATCTTGTGGATTGACTTGTTTGCTTTGTGATCACTATGGTTCTTTACTTGCCAATACAACATCTTGATTTCGGATTGGTTCTTGACATGCCACTTTCCATACCTATCCACCATAGGCCTTGTGTATGTGTGTTTTTTTAGTTGTTAGGTTGTTTTGGTGTTCCGCGTGAACTTCACTTTGCTTGGTTTATTGCTCTCAAGTGTGGCCACTTGCACGATACGATCTTCCAAGGTAAAGTAAGGTTTGACGTTGCATCTCCAACACCCACTACCAATTCCACATACAACACTTGGTCTTGTGAATCATGTATAGGGACTACGGAATCGGGGATGATTTCCATGAACAATCCACGATGATCCACCATGCATATGTCTCCACAAGCATGGATAACATGATGGAACACTACACCAACAATGGCTCCACATGCTTGGGTGATATGGTGTACTACAACAATAATGACTCCCCGAGCATGACCGACTTCAAGAACGATAACGACAAGCTCCTCAAGTCGCACCGACCAAGATGGAGCATCCAACTCGAGTGCGCCAAGGTCCATCATCAAAAGGACAAGTTCCAGAGCGACCTCCACAACTTCAAGAAGGACATGGACAACGACTTCGACAAAAACATGAGCATGGTCGCCAAGACTAATGATGCTTTGCGCTCATTAGAAAAACTTACAAGTAAGAGTGCAAAGGTCAAGGGCCATAATCACGAGCATCATATGGATGACCAAGTGCGCCACCTACATCAACCATCGGCAAGGCATGCCAATGACCATCGTCAACACCATCACAAGGCACCTTCAACTACTAGTGCCACCACCAAGTGGGCACCAAGAGCAAGCCTTCGTCCACGCCATCAATCTTCAACGCCTACGCTTGACTTCCACGACCTCGCGAACGAGGAAAATGAAGCCCTCTACTTCGCCAAGTTGGATAGCATGAGACTACTGAAGGGATACGGGTAGGATACACTAGCGCAAATCAAAAATTTATACCGCGTATACCAGGATGCATGTTGTCATAGATCACGGGATTACCACTAGACGCGCAGTTGCGGAATCGATGAAGCGCGTCGAGGCAGTGCAGACGTTCCACGACTCCTCCTTGTACTCGTCCCACAAGAAGCTCCCCTTGCGCGGCTCGTCCAAACGCTACATATGCAGCGCCTCCGAGGTATCCACACGTACATGGTGGAAGCGTCAGACGCTGGACTGCTAGGTCCGCGCGCGCGACACAGGCGTGAGGAGTGGCGGCTGGGTGGAATGATCTCTGGTCTAACCCTGGCCAGCTCGCCACACCCTCTCTTATATAGGCATCCCTAGTGGGCTTCTACATTAGCAGCCCATTAGTAGCCTAAACCTGGTCTAATTCGGATCCAATCCTCATTAGGCTTCCAGCCCCTTAAGTGTGTGACCCTATAGGTTCATATGCGTATAGACATGACACGAATACATTTATTCTTTCAATAGTTGGTAGCGGCCTCTAGCAAGACGTGCCAACTCCTGAATGCATACAAAGATCATATCGGACGAACCATCACAAGGTTTAGTACATGTCTTTCCCTTTGCCTCATGATATTTGGTCTAGCTCCAAGCTGACCTCCCTTTCTCGATACCGTGATTCGGAATCCCTTTACTAGGTTAACTCTTAACCTTATGTAGCACGGCCATGCATTTCTGGATCCGATCACTCGATGGGCCCATAGATATCTCTCTCAAGTAGAGAGGGGCAAATCCCATCTTGATTGACCATGCCTTGCAGCATGCTTCAGGACAAACCCGAAAGCTACCTTTATAACTACCTAGTTACGGTGCAGTGTTTGATAGCCCCAAAGTAGGTCGATCCACATCTCAAGTACATGCGACAATCTCAGGTCTAAGGACAAAACGTACACGATGTGTAGAGAGAGAGCTGCAACTAATTGCCAGTCTCAGGTTGGGTCAGTCCAACCCCATGTTTGACATCTCCATGTCTATGAGCACACGAGCTTGCTCGCCAGCATCTCCTACACCTCCCAATACTCTCCACTCGCTCGCGCGCACCTCAGACGCTCGGCAACGACGACGCCCTCTCGCCACCGTCCAATGCCTCTACTCCGGCGAGTGCCCCAGGTAGCATATGACCACCCCCTTTCCTCTCGTTGATGCACACATGATCGCCGACCCCGTACGCATCTAACGCAGCTGTTATCTTGCTTTCCCGTGGCCTGTACCTTCGCCTCCAACGATAGACAGAGGAGCCCGACGCGGACACGAACTCCGGCGAGCGATTCAAGCCAGCACAGTGCACCCCTGTCCCTGCCGAGACCGCGTCGAGCTTCAGCAACACTCTGCGAACCTGGTGAGCCACCTCATCCTCTTCCTCGCTTCCTGTAGCTGCCGAAACGCCGCTAGCAGAACGCCGCCGCCGCGTAGCCGTCGCAGCGCCGCCACTTTCTGGCAGAGTCGATTAGGGCCATGAGATGAAGATCGTACGGACGCGATAGAACATAAACGAAGGGGTACAAGCTTATCTGATCCGTGTGTTTCTAGTTAGATCCAACGCTCTATATTAGTCGATCCACGCGAAACGGTATGGGCGAATAGAAACACGCCACGTGGCCAGACTCTGGTTTTAAAAGCAGAATTTGATCTATTGGATTTGTAAACTTACAAAATTCATAACTTTCAAACCACACGTCCAAATTTTGCAAATTTTATATCAATGGAATCAGCAAAACAAATTCTACCCAACCATGCACTTTGTTTAATGAAATTGCTTCTGGTAAAATGGTTGTTTTAGCAGAAACTTGTGTAGGCTTATTTAGAATATAAAATTCATTCTAAAATTGTTTTTGTGATAAAATCTTTGGAAAATGGATTGTTTTGAACCTACTGACCATCTAAAACAACTTGTGGTTTCAAAAACATATTTTGTGAAGCAAAAGAATAAATCTTTGATTTAGAACATTTCTAGTCAAATAAAAATAATGTTTATATATTAAAAATGCTTTTGGAGGAAACCCTTTGGGAAATGTTTTGATTTAAACTCTCTGACCCTAAACACAAGGTTTTATGATTTAAAAATATATTTTGATGAACCCTATAGATTATTGCTTAACTAAAGGCATTTTCAACCACATAAAATATTGATTTGGTTTAAAATTTGTTTATAGGTAAAATCTTTTGCAAATGGTTTTGCCACTTTTATAAAATGACCAATAGGTATTTTAGAATGTTTATAACCTATTAGAAACCACTTTTTTAAATAAAACTATCTTTGGCATGCTTGCATGCATTGTTTTGTTTCTATTATTTTATGTGAAGAATTGCTTGAATGCTAGATTGAATCTTGGCTTGCTTGATTGAATTGTAGTGTAATTTGAAGAGTGTGATCATTGCAAGATCAAGGAGTGAACTTATACTCTCTACCAAAAAGGCAAGTGATGCTCCATACTTTTGTCCCATTATTTTCACTATGCATTAGTGATATTTCTATGTAGGACTTGCATGGAATTTTTGCTAAGTATAAACTATGCCATGGAAAATACTAGTAGATGAAACCTTAGTAGAAATTCCCTAAGTTAAGATTCCTACTACTAGCATGCTTAGCTTAGCTAGTAGAAAACAAGGGTGGATTATATTCATGCTATGGAATATTTCTAAGTCAAGGACTTGTGTTTTTGTTTAATAAAACAACTAAGTGAATGAATCTCCTGGGTGGAATGGAAGGAATGGTTTGTGTTGAGTGGTTACACAAGGCCCATTTCTATGGTTTACCTTGTGTATCTCACTTGTGGATGGCCACCCAGGAACAAAGATATTTGCGATGTCAAATGTTGAGAAGCTTCAAGTGCAGCCACTTGGCATTATGGGCTCTGCCTGGATCATATAGGTTGCAATAACTTAGCCAAATGGACAGTTGGTGGTAGGGGTTTGATAGGTTGGAGCGCGTCCATTCTGGTCTAAGGGAAGGCTTCTGAAGGATCTTGTCTTGGTGAAACCAAGTCTTGTGGGGAAAGTGCACCACCTCTGCAGAGTGTAAAATCTAAGTACTTAGCCATGTCCCTGGTAAAGGACAACTTGACCATCAAGACATGGAAGCTATCAAGAATCTCCTCATCCAAATTTCTAAGTTAAAATTTTGTGGTTGAACAAGGGTTGAAGGATCACCAATTTCTATTGTGAGATGCCTTGGGTGATTTTTGTCAAGCAAAAACTTAGTGTTTTCAAAAGATAAGGAAAATCTATTTTGAGCAAAGCAAGCCTAAGCTCCACTTAGCCAAATGCATATAGATGATAGACTCCACTATACTACCATAGTATCACTTGCTAATACAATTCAAATGTATTGACCCTTGTGGCTGTAACTTATTATGTTGCAGGTTTGTTTGATTTTAGTGAAGTTTATTGATTAGGATTACAAGTCTACAACCAACATGACTGCGTGTGGCACTTTGAAGATGAAGGACTCCATGCTTATAGATTTATCTGCTGCATTGTAATGAGATAGCCAAATGAGCTATGTAATATGTAATAAATTATTTTATTCCTGGTTATAAAGTTGTATTATGACCTTTGTTTCTTGATATTACATCTTAACTGTGGATGCTAGCTATTGATCCAGGGACTAGCATTGTAAACACATGGATCTCTACCTAATTAAAGGTTGGGACCTCTATAGATGGTATCAGAGCACTGTGTTGCCTGTAGGATTTGTAACCCTAGGATTGGACAAAACCCCTTAGAAAAATAGGAGTTGTATTTGTTCCAAAACTTATTTACAAACAATCTTGTAAACTCTTTCCTCAACCATTTTGGTTTTTAATTCTGCATCTTTTCTATTTCAACTTGATGGATAAATCCTCCACCATGAGCAAAGACTTCAACATGAGCAAAGGACTTCACCAACTCAAGTGATTTCAACCTTATTCTCACCAAAGAATTCAACTTTGGATATCACTAAGGACTGCAAGTGAGACAAGAAATATTGCTCAAGACTTGAAGACTAAGGAAATACAACTTAGGAATCATCATCACCTTTGGAGTTTTGTGACCAAGACACAAGAATTTTCCAAGGAAACCATGATCTCATTCAAGAAGAAACAACAAAGAATAATGGAATGATCTCAAGTGAACCATATAGTTGGTCCACCATGTTTAGTTTAAATTAAACCCACCAACTTATGTAGTGTAGCAAAAATATTTTGTTGCCTAAAAATGCTTGAAACTTGTTGTTGAGTGGAATGATTGTTTGTGATTGCTTGCACATTTCTTGTGTGAATTGGGTTGTGTGTGATTAGAATTATTTCCTTAGAAATCTGTGTCTATTCTAATCCCAATCCAACCCAAACAGATGACTACTCCAAGAAACTCCAACATCAAGGATGGTGACAACAACAACAACCAAGAGATCAACATGAGAGAACTCATAGTAACCCAAACCCAGTTGAACCAAGTGACAACTCAATTTTGTGCCAACAACAATGATTTAGACCCAGCCATGCAAAGGTTTTTAGAAACCCAAACCCAATTGTTGCATAGTATGACAAGTCAAATGATCAACATGGAAGACAACCCTTCCCAAGGAGTTTGTGATAACAATTATGTCAAGGATGATATTATAGAAGGAACTCAAGCTTGCAATGTTTGTGGAGACAAGGATCACACTTCCAAAGAGCATGAAGATCAATGCCCCAATTGTGAAGAGAAACATCCAACTAATCAATGCCCCACAACTCAAGCTACTTGTTTCCTATGTGAAGGAAATAATCATGTCCCTATCCAATGCCCCATATATTCCATAGTTCAACAAAGGAAACAAGGTGGAGTGCATCAACAAATTGTAAACCCCCATGAAGACAAAGGAAAATCTCAGCTTGCACCTCCATGCAATATGACTCAATTTGATGGACCAAAGAGGAGACATATGTATTACCCAAGGAAAATATAAAGGAGAGCAGGAAACTTTCCCACCTTTGAGATAAGATATGAAGAGCATGAACTAGAAGCACTCCTAGCTTTGGAGAAACCCAAGAAAAAGAAGGACAAAAGTCAAGTGCAGTGTTGCCATTGCAAAGAGATGGGACACTATGCCAATGAATGTCCAGAGAAGAAGAAGAAGTATAAGGAAATTAACAAAGTGTGGTGCAACAACTGCAAAGAGCGAGGCCATAATATGTCAACTTGTCCACATAAGATACGTGAAGAACTCAATCATGTCACATGTTACAATTGTGGTGATCAAGGACATTATGCAAGCAATTGTCCAGAAAATATGAAGCACAAGATAAACAAGCCTATGAAGGATCTCAGCCTTGTCACATGTTTCAAGTGTGGAAACAAAGTACACTATGCAGATGTTTGCCTAGAGAGGTTTCCACAAGATTCCAAACAAGCCAAGAAGTAATCTAGTTGGAAACTTTTTAAGGGTGGTAGTACCCTAGTTGCTTTGAACCAACTTGTAACCCCTATCTTTCCCAAATCTCGGGACGAGATTTATTTTAAGGGTGGTAGCCTGTCACATCCCAAAATTTTCCAAATTTTGTAATGTAAAAAATAAATAAACAAAATAAATAATTGTTAAAATTTAGGGTGAAAAGAAACTTTTGTTTCTAAATGGAAACTTAAAATCCAATCTTGAATAAACTTTGATTAATGTTTGAATCTAACTAAATTCAAATCAAGTGGAATGCAATCTTCATAAATGCATCTGGGAATTTAAACACTTGGAGAATAAACCAAAACCCTAAAACCCTAATGGAATAAAATCATTTCCAAATATCTCTAAGACCATGGATTTGACTCATATAAAAATTGGTCAAACAAACATTTAAAAATGATCAAGGATGACAAATAGAAATAATATAAAACCATATGAATTGGTTTCATTTAATTTGGAGCCATAGATAAAATCTTATGAATTTAATAAGTTAAGGAAATGGAATCTCCAAAGCTAATAAAGCACCTATCTGTAAATCCATACCAAATGGTGAGCAAATAATCCTAAAGACATTTAAAAGGACTAATAAATATTAAATAAGATTTTACAAATTGGAATTACCAAGTTTGGATTTATAAATAAAAAGAGGGATTTTATAAGGTAAAGAAAGTAATATTTAATGAGGAAATATTTAAAGACCAAATTAAATCTTGGCCTAATCCATAAGAAAATGGAATGAATATAATCCAAATCCAGATAAAATAAAAGGATAAAGAATTTTCCAAATAAAAATAAAATGGCATTAACCAAATTTTGTTCCTATTTTGATGAAAACAAAAATCCCTAATAAAGAATGATTAGTTAAATCATGGGAGAATAATATTTGAAATATACCAAGTGGTATAAAAGTTATTTAATTAACTTAATTGGGATCAAAGAAATCTTCCAAATAAAATTTATGGAATTAAAACCATAATTAATTTCATTGGAATAAAGACAAATACCCAATTTAAAATAATTAATAAATCATATTAAAAAGTTTTCCAAATAATTCAAAGTGAATTATTTGACACCCTAATAAATAGATAAAACCTACTGAAAAGATTTGGAAAAATTTAGTTTTCAAATGGAGTTTTTGAAACAATAATAAATCTTATTTAAATTAATGCAAGGGCCTATTTTAAATAATTATTATACCCTAAAAAAATGAAAGATTTATTCTAAATTTGACTTCAGAATGTATTATTAATCAGTATTTGAATACACACAAAGTTTGGTTGAAGTTTGAAATCAAATTGTTGTTTGAAAAGTTTAAACAAAATCAAAACAGATAAATAGAAAAAGAAAAGGAAAAACAAATCTGTACAAAAAAAATGAGCTAAGCCAGCCCAGCCCAGCAAAGCCCAGCTAGCCCAGTCCAGCCCACTCCCTCACTCCCCGCAGTGAATCGTTTTTCACTCAGAAAGGCACCCACTCAGTCGCTGACTAGCAGGCCCCACCTCCCCTCTTCCTCTCTCGCTCACGACATGGTCCTGCCTGTCAGATTTCGTTTCCACCCGCCGCGACTTCTTCTCGCCCAACCTCGTTGCCGTTTCTGCCGATTGATTGCACATTTGATTCCTCATTAACCGCGCGTTGATTCAGCCCATGACCTCGCGCATTTAAGCACCCTTCTCCCCTCTCTGATCTCCCTCACTCGCCAACCCCTCACCGCCACCAGGCTGCTCGGAATTTTCTCCGAACCCCCACTATCTCCGGCGAGCTCGCGTTCGAATTCCGTCCACCACCGTCAGCCCCAATGCCTCCTGAGCACACGAGCTTGCTCGCCAGCATCTCCTGCACCTCCTAGTACTCTCCACTCGATCGCGCGCACCTCAGACGCTCGGCAACGACGACGCCCTCTCGCCACCGTCCACTGCCTCTACTCCGGCGAGTGCTCCAGGTAGCATCTGACCACCCCCTTTCCTCTCATTGATGCACACATGATCGCCGACCCCGTACGCATCTAACGCAGCTGTTATCTTGCTTTCCCGTGGCCCTTACCTTCGCCTCCAACGATAGACAGAGGAGCCCGACGCGGACATGAACTCCGGCGAGCGATTCAAGCCAGCACAGTGCACCCATGTCCGTGCCGAGACCGCGTTGAGCTTCAGCAATACTCTGTGAACCTGGTGAGCCACCTCATCCTCTCTCTCGCTTCCTGTAGCCGCCACAGCGCCGCTAGCAGAACGCCGCCGCCGCGCAGCCGTCGCAGCGCTGCCACTTTCTGGCAGAGTCAATTAGGGCCATGCGATGAAGATCGGATGGACGCGATAGAACATAAACGAAGGGGTACGAGCTTATCTGATCTGTGGGTTTCCAGTTAGATCCAACGCTCTACGTTAGTCGATCCACGCGAAATGGTATGGGCGAATAGAAACACGCCACGTAGCCAGACTCTGGTTTTAAAAGCAGAATTTGATCTATTGGATTTGTAAATTTGCAAAATTCATAACTTTCAAACCACACGTCCAAATTTTGCAAATTTTATATCAATGGAATCAGCAAAACAAATTCTACCCAACCATGCACTTTGTTTAATGAATTTCTTCTAGTAAAATGGTTGTTTTAGCAGAAACTTTTGTAGGCTTATTTAGAATATAAAATTCATTCTAAAATTGTTTTTGTGATAAAATCTTTGGCAAATGGATTGTTTTGAACCTAATGACCATCTAAAATAACTTGTGGTTTCAAAAACATATTTTGTGAAGCAAAAGAATAAATCTTTTATTTAGAACATTTCAAGTCAAATAAAAATAATGTTTATATATTAAAAATTCTTTTGTAGGAAACCCTTTGGGAAATGTTTTGATTTAAACTCTCTGACCCTAAACACAAGGCATTTTCAACCACATAAAATATTAATTTGGTTTGAAAATGGTTTATAGGTAAAATCTTTTGCAAATGGTTTTGCCACTTTTATAAAATGACCAATAGGTATTTTAGAATGTTTATAACCTATTAGAAACCACTTTTTTAAATAAAAAAATCTTTGGCATGCTTGCATGCATTGCTTTGTTTCTATTATTTTATGTGAAGAATTGCTTGAATGGTAGATTGAGTCTTTGCTTCCTTGATTGAATTGTAGTGTAATTTGAAGAGTGTGATCATTGCAAGATCAAGGAGTGAACTTATACTCTCTACCAAAAAGGCAAGTGATGCTCCATTCTTTTGTCCCATTATTTTCACTATGCATTAGTGATATTTCTATGTAGGACTTGCATGGAATTTTTGCTAAGTATAAACTATGCCATGGGAAATCCTAGTAGATGAAACCTTAGTAGAAATTCCCTAAGTTAAGATTTCTACTACTAGCATGCTTAGCTTAGCTAGTAGAAAACCAGGGTGGATTATATTCATGCTATGGAATATTTCTAAGTCAAGGACTTATGATTTTGTTTAATAAAACAACTAAGTGAATGAATCGCCTGGGTGGAATGGAAGGAATGCTTTGTGTTGAGTGGTTACACAAGGCCCATTTCTATGGTTTACCTTGTGTATCTCACTTGTGGATGGCCACCTAGGAACAAAGAGATTTGAGATGTCAAATGTTGAGAAGCTTCAAGTGCAGCCAGTTGGCATTATGGGCTCTGCCTGGATCATATAGGTTGTAATAACTTAGCCAAATGGACAGTTGGTGGTAGGGGTTTGATAGGTTGGAGCGCGTCCATTCTGGTCTAAGGGAAGGCTTCTGAAAGATCTTGTCTTGGTGAAACCAAGTCTTGTGGGGAAAGTGCACCACCTCTGCGGAGTGTAAAATCTAAGTACTTAGCCATGTCCCTGGTAAAGGACAATTTGAGCATTAAGACATGGAAGCTATCAAGAGTCTCCTCATCCAAATTTCTAAGTTAAAATTTTGTGGTTGAACAAGGGTTGAAGCATCACCAATTTCTATTGGGAGATGCCTTGGGTGATTTTTGTCAAGCAAAAACTTAGTGTTTTCAAAAGATAATGAAAATATATTTTGAGCAAAGTAAGCCTAAGCTCCACTTAGCCAAATGCATATAGATGATAGACTCCACTATACTACCATAGTATCACTTGCCAATACAATTCAAATGTATTGACCCTTGTGGCTGTAACTTATTATGTTGCAGGTTTGTTTGATGTTAGTGAAGTTTATTGATTAGGATTACAAGTCTACAACCAACATGACTGCCTGTGGCACTTTGAAGATGAAGGACCTCATGCTATTATTATATTTTGCTGCATTGTAATGAGATAGCCAAATGAGCTATGTAAGATGTAATAAATTATTTTATTCATGGTTATAAAGTTGTATTATGACCTTTGTTTCTTGATATTACATCTTAACTGTGGATGCTAGCTATTGATCTAGGGACTAGCATTGTAAACACAGGGATCTCTACCTAATTAAAGGTTGGAACCTCGACAACCCATCTCCAGGATTTTCCCCAAGAACCAATAGACCCCCGATGAACCGACCGACCTATCCCAACCGTGGAGGAGGAAACCCAAGGCCCGGAGGAAATCACAACAACCCCGGCAACCCTAGCAATTTCAACCGTGCACTGCCCCAGTTCAACAACAACAATGTCGCCACCAACACAAATATTGCCCCAAGGACTGGAAGCAATGATGTGCCTGTGGCAGCAAAGGACAAGTCTCAGGTGACTTGTTATGAATATGGAACCAAGGGTCAATATTCCAATGAGTGCCCCAAGAAGATTGCCACAGCCCCCAATGCAAATGCCCACACTCAGCAACAACATCGTGTTCAGCCTAGAAGAAGGTTTGCCCCAGGAAATTCGCTCAACCGCAACGGCTGTCTCTTTCTCATGCATGCTGAAGAAGCCCAAGAAGAGCCAGATGTCATGTTGGGTATGTTTTCTGTTAACTCAGTACTTGCAAGAGTGTTGTTTGATTCTAGAGCATCGCACTCATTTGTTACCGAAGAATTTGCATGCACTAGTAAGAATCAACCAACGAAATTGAAGCATGTTATGATAGTTCAAATACCTAGTTCAAACACCAAAGCTAGACAAATTTGCAAAGACGTACCTATCTAAATCCATGGCATAGATTTTTATGCTAATCTAATAGTATGATGCAGCCCGACCTACGGTCGTTACTACATCACGGTCTCCAACTTACGCCAAGTCGTCATGGGCCCCAAAGGTGAATCCGTTCCTCTATGCGAGCCCACTTCCTACCCTATTGAATGGTATACTACTTCATACTCCGTCCTATGGCCATGATAGGTTCACATTGACAAGTACAGAGGAAAGGGAGGAAGCCCGGAGCATCAAGCACGACAAGACGGTGTCTTGGAAGAGAAGACTGAAGAAGGAAGGTGCCTGCGGTACTACCGGTCCCATCAGCAGTACTACCGGGCACCGGTACTACCACCCAACATGACCGGTACTACCGCCCGGTACTGAAGCCTGCGCCATCGCCACTGGATGCCCTGGTACCGGCTTGCGGTACTACCGGATACCGAGAGCGGTACTACCGGTGATGACCGGTACTACAGGTTTTGAGTCCGGTACTACCGGTCATATCTGTGCCTGCGCGCACCAGTTGGGCCACAGTCCATGTATTCCCCTTTACTTACCTATTCGCCTAGTTTATCCCCAAACTACCCTTGTTTAGTGGATAGCCTATAAATAGAGCCCCCACCCCTCATGTATCCCTTAGGCATAGATGATAGACTAAAGACAACCCCCATTGTGGAATCTCTAGTTTTTCCTCATCCCCTTTACCAAGGGGACCGACTATCGTCACCAACCTTGATTGGACTTTGCATCACGCATCCATCGTTGAACAAGGCCTTGGAGTTCAGTGTCTCGTCTCCAGGTTGTCAACACCCTCCCCAAGGTGTTCTTCCCTCTCTGATGTGGATTTGAGGGAGCACGTTGACCGATCTTTCCTTGTGAGGATTCTATCGGACCGGTGGCTGCCGTTCGGGAGCAATCGGCCTTGTATCGTGTGAGTTTTGTGTGTGTTCATCGTGTTCTTCGCGAGGTGTGTGTTATCTTCTACTACCTTCCCCCTTCCCCCTCGCTTTCCCATTGATTTGACCACGAGATCCGTGAAGATCGGGCCACCCAAGAGTTTAACCCCTTTATCATCTGGTATCAGAAGCTCTTGGTTGCCACGGATTTCTCATCGATTTGGTCTTTTCCCCATAAATTCGAAAATTCCTCCAAAAATAGCCCCAATTCGTGTTTTGGATCGATCTGTCATTTGAGTGCGTTTTGGTAGGTTTTGATCCGTGGATTACTTGCTAAACTTGTTGATCTACCTTCCTTTGCGTTCCCATAGCCTCATTCCTTGATTCCCCCTTCTATTTGGTGTTTTTCTTGAAGATTTTCCGCCCAAATCGCCCCAAAATCGCGAAAATGCGTCAAATCTGGGTGTCCCAGGACCAAGCGTCTAAACAAGGGTAGTTTGGGGATACACTAGGCGAATAGGTAAGTAAAGGGGAATACATGGGCTGTGGCCCAACTAGTGCGCGCAGGCACAGACATGACAGTAGTAGCGGACTCAGAACCGGTAGTACCGGTCATCACCGGTAGTACCGCTCTCGGTATCCGGTAGTACCGCTCGGTATCCGGTAGTACCGCTCGGTATCCAGTAGTACCGCAAGCCGGTACCGGGGCATCCAGTGGCGATGGCACAGGCTTCGGTACCGGGCGGTAGTACCGGTGCCCGGTAGTACCGCTGATGGGAGCGGTAGTACCGCAGGCGCTTGCGTTCTTCCGTCTTCTCTTCCAAGCCACCGTCTTGTCGTGCTTGATTCTTCGGGCTTCCTCCCTTGCCTCCGTACTTGTCAATGTGAACCTATCATGGCCATAGGAAGGAGTATGAAGTAGTATACCATTCAATAGGGTAGGAAGTGGGCTCGCATAGAGGAGCGGATTCACCTTTGGAGTCCATGACGACTTGGCGTAAGTTGGAGACCGTGATGTAGTAACGACCGTAGGTCGGGCTGCATCATAGTACTTGGCACAAAAGGTTTGGAAGTAGTACTAGGAATGGATTGGATGTCGAAACATAAAGGTTTAATCGACTGTGCCAAGAAAGCCATCACCATGACCAGTACAGTCAGAATATCAGTAGAGCATGTATCTAAAACTTTGCCCCATCAATTCAAGTGCAACAAGAGTATAGCTCAACCAACCATTGACCAAGTAAGAACAGTCTATGAATACCCTGAAGAAGCAACTGGATGCTATGCTGGAGATAGGATTGATCCAACCAAGTGTGTCGCCATGGAGATCACCTGTTTTATTTGTGGACAAGAAGGATGGAGGTAACCATTTGTGTATGAATTATCGGAAGTTGAATGATGTCACCATCAAGAACAAGTACCCACTGCAAAGATAGAAGACTTGTTTGACCAGTTGACTGGTGCCAAAGTGTTTTCTAAGATTGATCTTAGAACTGGCTATCATCAACTCAAAATTCGCGTAGAGGATATTCCAAAGACTACCTTTACCACCAGATATGGATTATACGAGTACACTGACATGTCTTTTGGATTAACCAATGCGCCCACTTATTTCATGAACGTCATGAATAATATTTTTATGGACTTCTTGGATAAGTTTGTCGTTGTTTTCATTGATGACATTCTGATATATTCCAAATCAGAAGAAGAACATGAGCTACACCTAAGGACCATCCTTAGAACCCTTAGAGAGCATCAGTTGTATGCCAAGTTTAGCAAATGTGAATTATCGTTACAGGAGGTAGGATTCCTCAAACATATTGTATCAGCCGGAGGAATTGCCGTTGACCGTGCAAAGGTGACGGATATTGCAGATTGGCAAGCCCTAACCACACAAACCCAAGTTCATGCATTTCTCGGATTGGTGGGATATTACCGCAAGTTCGTAGACGGATTCTCGAGTATCGCAAGACCCATGACCCAATTGTTGAAGAAGGATAAGAAGTTCGAATGGACGGACAAATGTGAATCAAGTTTTCAAGAACTCAACAGGAGATTGAATTCAGCCCCAATGTTGATCATGCCGGATATCATGAAGCCTTTTGATGTGTATTGTGACACATCCAAGATCGGTATCGGATGTGTATTGATGTAAGAAGGCAAAGTAATATCTTATCTATCCCGACAACTGAAGCAGCATGAATAGAATTACCCTGCCCGTTTCCTTGAACTAGCAGCCGTAGTTCTAGCCCTGAAGACATGGAGGCATTATCTCATGGGTAACTGTTGTGAGATTTATTCTGATCACAAGAGCCTAAAGTACATTTTCACTTAGAAGGAGCTGAATATGAGGCAGCGAAGATGGATGGAGCTAATCAAAGACTATGATCTAGACATCCATTATCACCCTGGTAAAGTCAATGTGGTAGCAGATGCCCTTAGTAGGTTGCCGTGCCACTTGAACTCCATGATTCTGAAGGAGCAACCAAGTTTGCACAAAGGGATGGAAGATTTTAGAATGGAATTAGTAAGTGAAGGATTTTTGGCTAGCATAGAACTTCAACCCTTGTATCGACGGAATCAAACGTCGTATTGGTACAGGAAAGGTACTTGGATGTCACATCCCAAGATTTTCCAAATCTTGTAATGTGAAAAATAAATAAACAAAATAAATAATTGTTGAAATTTAGGGTAAAAAGAAACTTTTGTTTCTAAATGTAAACTTAAAATCCCATCTGGAACAAACTTTGGTTAATGTTTGAATCCAACTAAATTCAAACCAAGTGAAATGCATTCTCTTTAAATGCATCTGGAAATTTAAACACTTGAGAAATAAACCAAAACCCTAAAACCCTAATGGAAGAAAATCATTTTCAAGTTATCTCTAAGACTATGGATATGATCCATATACAAATTGGTCAAACAAACATTTCAAATTAATCAAGAATGATTTTTAGAAATATTATAAAACCATATAATTGGTTTCACTTACTTGGGAGCCATGAATAAAATCCTATGAATTTAATAAGGTAAGGAAAAGTAATTTCCAAAGCTAATAAAGCAACCACCTAGAAATCCATACCAAATGGTGAGCAAATGATCCTAAAGGAATTAAAAAGGTAAACAAATAATAAATAAAATTATAATAGTTGGAATCACTATTTTTGGATCTTTAAATAAAAAGATATGGTTTTTATAAAGCAAAGGTAGAAATATAAATAAGGATTATTTTATAGAGCCAAATTAAATCTTGGCCAAGCTTTTGAAATAAAATATTCCTATTTGATAAAAAGAGTAAAGGTTTATTTAAATAAAATAATGAGGATTTATTAATATCCATTTTTATTAAAGTAAAGGCTTTCCATTTTAAATAAACACTAAAACTTGTTAATTTATTTTAAATAAGATTTGCAAGTGTTTTAGTTTTTCAAAAGAAACAAACTGAAAAGATTTTGATATTATTTAGGTTTCAAAAAGAGTTTTAAAATAAATTAAAACCTATTGGAATTAAAGACTATGTCTCCGGCAAGCTCCACCTCCGATTCCGGCCAAACCCTGCCACCCCTCGCCTCCTCGACCACGCGAGCCTGCTCCCCTCTTCCATACGCGTCTCCCAGTGGCCTCAGCTCGCTCGCGCATGCCCCCTATCATCGGCAACCACCTCATCTGACCGCGCCACCGCCTTCTCCAACTCCGACGAGCTCCACATGTAGTCTCTGACCGCGCTACCCTCTCTCTTTGATTCTCCCATACTCCCTACTCTTCCACGCGTCTAATAGCACCATCTGTTCCCTCTCCCGTGCTCAACAGCGACGTCCCCAACAACGACAATGCGTGCCCATCGCCAGACATCTCTCCGGCGAGCAATCCACGCAACTCCAGCGCGCCCCTCAACAAACAGCAGGCACCTTGAGAATCACCACGACCACGCGAAACTGGTGAGCCATTCCCTTTCCTCCCTTGCTTCCTGTAGTCGCCGCGACGCCGTAGCAGAGCCAGCGCCGCCAGTCGCCGCCGCCAGCGCCGCCAACATTTGGTCAAACGCAGTACCCGTCCGATCCAGATCTGAGGCACGCGATAGGTTCACTTAAAGCGAAGGGGTATGCGATCTGATCCGTGCGATTTAGTTAGATCCAACGCCTCTTGTTGCACGATCCGCACGAAGCGGTACCGACGAATAGTAACACGCCACGTGGCCCTGCCTGTTTATAAAAACCAGGATTTGATCTATTTGATGTTCCAATTTGAAAAATTAATAACTTTCAAACCACACGTCCAAATTTTGCAAATTTTATATCAATAGAATCAGCAATACAAGTGCTTTCTGACCATGCCCTTTGTTTAGTGAATTGCTTCTGATAAAATGATTGTTTTTGCAGAAACTTGTGTAGGCATGTTTAGCATATTAAATTCATTCTAAAATTATTGGGGATAAAATCTTTGGCAAATGGTTTGTTTTGAACCTACTTACCATAGAAATCAATTTGTGGTTTCAAAAACATATTTGGTGAAGCAAAAGAATAAAACCTTGAATTAAAACATTTCTAGTCAAATAAAAATATGGTTTAATTGTTAAAAATGATTTTGGAGGAAAACCTTTGGGAAATGTTTTGATTTAAACTCTCTGACCCTAAACACACGGTTTTATGATTTGAAAACATATTTTGTGAACCCTATAGATTGTTGCCTTATTAAAAGCATTTCTCCACCACATAAAATAATGCTTTGGTTTAAAAATGGTTTATAGGTAGAATATTTTGCAAATAGTTTTGCCACTTTATAAAATGACCAATAAAGTGTTTTAGAATGATTATAACCTATTATAAACCACTTTTGTAAAAAAACAAAGTTTGGCATGCTTGCATGCATTGTTTGTTGTTATTATTTTATGTGTTGTTTGCTTGAATGGTAGAATAAATTCTTGCTTGCTTGATTGAATTGTAGTGAAATTTGAAGAGTGTGAACATTTCAAGATCAAGGAGTGAACTTATATTCTCTACCAAAAAGGCAAGTGATGCTTCATACTTTTGTCCCATTATTTTCACTATGCATTAGTGATATTCCTAAGTAGAACTTGCATGGAATTTTGCTAAGTGTAAACTATGCCATGGGAAATCCTAGTAGATGAAACCTTAGTAGAATTTTCCTAAGTTAAGATTCCTACTACTATCATGCTTAGCTTAGCTAGTAGAAAACAAGGGTGGAATATATATTCATACTATGGAATATTTCTAAGTCAAGGACTTGTGTTTTGTTTAATAAAACAACTAAGTGAATGAATCACCTGGGTGGAATGGAAGGAATGGTTTGTGTTGAGTGGTTCACAAGGCCCATTTCTATGGTTTACCTTGTGTATCTCACTTGTGGATGGCCACCCAGGAACAAAGAGATTTGAGATGTCAAATGTTGAGAAGCTTCAAGTGCAGCCACTTGGCATTATGGGCTCTGCCTAGATCATATAGGTTGCAATAACTTAGCCAAATGGACAGTTGGTGGTAGGGGATTGATAGGTTGGAGCGCGTCCATTCTGGTCTAAGGGAAGGCTTCTGAAAGATCTTGTCTTCGTGAAACCAAGTCTTGTGGGGAAAGTGCACCACCTCTGCAGAGTGTAAAATCTAAGTACTTAGCCATGTCCCTGGTAAAGGACAATTTGAGCATCAAGACATGGAAGCTATCAAGAATCTCCTCGTTCCAATTTCTAAGTAAAATCTTGTGGTTGAACAAGGGTTAAAGGATCACCAATTTCTATTGGGAGATGCCTTGGGTGATTTTGTCAAGCAAAAACTTAGTGTTTTCAAATGATAAGGAAAATCTATTTTGAGCAAAGCAAGCCTAAGGTCCACTTAGCCAAATGCATATAGATGATAGACTCCACTATACTACCATAGTATCACTTGCCAATACAATTCAAATGTATTGACCCTTGTGGCTATAACTTGTTATGTTGCAGGTTTGTTTGATATTAGTGAAGTTTAATTATTAGGATTACAAGTCTACAACCAACATTTCTGCCTGTGGCACTTTGAAGATGAAGGACCCCATGCTATTGTTATATTCTGCTGCATTTTAATGTGATAGCCAAATGAGCTATGTAAGATGTAATAATTTATTTTATTCCTGGTTATAAAGTTGTATTATGACCTTTGTATCTTGATATTACATCTTAACTGTGGATTCTAGCTATTGATCCAAGGACTAGCATTGTAAACACGGGGATCTCTACCTTATTAAAGGTTGGGAACCTTACATTGGATTCACCGAAGATGAAGAAGGATTTTTGTGGTACAAAGGAAGTATCTGTGTGCCAACAGATTCTGAATTCAAGCAAGCTATTTTGAAAGAGGCCCATGATACTCTTTATTCTCCACCCCAGAGGAACGTAGATGTATCAAGATTTGAAGGACCAATTTTTATGGCATAAAATGAAGAGAGAAATCGGAAGCTACATCACCAAGTATGATATCTGTCAGAGAGTCAAGGCGGACATCAGAGACCCGCAGGACTGTTGCAACCATTGCATATTCCAGAATGGAAATGGGATTCAGTTGGAATGGACTTTATCACCGGATTGCCTACATCTAGTAGGGGAATTGACTCTATTTGGGTCATAGTTGATAGACTGTCCAAGGTCGCCCATTTCTTACCAGTCAAGACCACCTACCAAAGTTTGAAACTAGCAAAGTTGTACATCGCTAGAATCATTAGTTTGCACGGAGTCCCGAAGAAGATTGTATCGGATCGAGGAACTCAGTTTACCTCGAGATTTTGGAAGAAAGTCCAAGAAGGATTTGGAACAAGATTGGATTTCAGCACAGCTTATCACCCTCAGACCTATGGACAAACAGAGTGAGTAAATCAAATACTTGAAGCTGTGTTGAGAGCATGTGTGGTAGAGTATGGATCTAAATGGGAAGATTGTCTGCCTTTCTCAGAATTTTGTTACAACAACAGTTATCAAGCTAGTTTTCAAATGGCCCCATTTTAATTCATGTATGGAAGGAAGTGTCGTACCCCCTTGAATTGGTTGGAAGTAGGAGTGAGTCAGATTTTCGGACCCAACATCCTACGAGAAGCAGAATAGAAAGTTCACAAGATCCGTGAGCACCTCAAGACCGCCCAATCCAGGCAAAAGAGTTATGCCGACAAGAGACGTCGAGACCTCGCTTTCAATATCGGAGATTTTTTTGTATCTCAATGTGTCGCCTTTGAAGGGAATGCAACATTTCCAGCTCAAAGGAAAGTTATCCCCCAGATATATCAGACCCTTCAAGATTTTGAATCATCGAGGAGAAGTATCGTATCAACTGGAACCGCCGGAGGAGATGTCAGCAGTGCATAATCTGTTCCATGTGTCGTTACTTCACAAATGCCTAGAAGTCTCGGAGAAGACCGAAGTGTTCAAGAACATTGATCACTAAACCATAGAGATTAACGATGACATGACGTATCCTGAAGTACCCATCCGTATTTTGGAGGAAACTTTCAGAACCACCAGGACCCGAAGCATCAAGTTTCTCAAGATTTAGTGGAGTAACCACACTGAAGAAGAAGCTACCTGGGAACAAGAAGATTACATCAAGACGGAGTTTCCTAATCTCTTTAAATCCTAGTTTTCCCTTTTCTCAAATCTCGGGACGAGATTTTTTTTAAGGAGGGAAGGTTTGTAACATCCGAAAAATATTGATCAAGGGTTATCAAATTCCAATCACCAAAATTAGGGTTAACAAAAACTTTTGTTAATTAAATCATATGAATGCATGTGTGTATGTGATGAATGTATGAATGGATGAATGGATAAATGGACTTTTTTGAGTGTAGTGAATAGAAAGGAATGGTTTGAAGATGAAAACAACATCATCTAAATCATTTCCAAGCAGAAACAAATCAAGAGAAATTCAAAAACAAACCAAATAAGCAAATGGTCATTTTTGCCAATCTTGCTCACTAGGCATCTTTGAGTGTTTCTAGTCCAAGATTTCAAACAGAAACAATTCCAATTATTTTAACCCCTTGCTAGAAAAGTAAAAGTGAACCAAAGCCCACCTTTCAAACTTTATAGAAACATTTGGCAACTTGATTCAAATGACAATTCAAAATTTAATCTTTAACATATGTGAAGATCACTAATTCTCAACAACCAACCAAACCTGTACACCTTGACCTTTCCAACTAACCAGAGACTACCTAGTATGTAACTAGTACACCCACCAAGTTTGAACCAAAAATTCAAATTTAAATCTCTTTCGGCCATTTCATCAAACACCTTTCAAACACAAATCAAACAAAACACAAAACACTATAGTGAGCAGTGTTTGTGCCTAACTTGTTCCCTCTCTAGCTCACAGCACACTCTTAGTAGATCATCTAGCTCATTTAACAAGCTTTAGCTCACTTGCTACCCCATAGTCGTGTCACATCCCAAGATTTTCCAAATCTTGTAATGTGAAAAATAAATGAATAAAATAAAACTTTGTTTGATTTTCAAGGCCAGAAGAAACTTTTTGAATTCAAATGGAACCTCAAACCAATTTGAATCAAATAAATCCTAAAGGGATTTATAAGGATAAACATTTATTAAAGGAAATTAAAATGTTTTGGAATTATTATTTTGGATCTTTTAATAAAAAGATTTGGTTTTCAAAAGAAATAGAAGTTTTATAAATAAAGATTATTTTATAAAGCCAAATTAAAACCTTGGCCAAGCTTTTGAATTAAAACATTTTGTTTTGAATAAAAATAGCAAAGGTTTATTTAATAAAATAATAGGGATTTAATATCCAAATTTTATTAAAGTAAGGGCTTTTTCCATTTTAAATAAAACACAAAAACTTATTTATTTATTTTAAAATAAGTTTTCCAAAGTATTTTATATTCTCAAATAAAACCTGCTGAAGTGTTTTGGTTGTATTTTAGATTTCAAAATAAAGATTCTAATAAAACAAATCCTATTTGATTTAATAATGAAGGTGTATTGTATTTAATTATTAATGGACCCTAAAATAAAAGGTTATTTTGTTTTAAACAAGTTTCCAAATATTCTTTATTTCCAAATAAAAACCTACTGTTTTGGTTTTGAAAATATTTGGATTTCAAATGGAGATTTTATTAATTAAATCAAACCCTAATTTATTAAATAACTAATGATCCATTTTATTTAATTAATGAATGGATCCTAAAAAGAATAAAAATATTATTTTATTATGGGATTGGTTTATGTTGATAAACAGAACCAAATTCAAAGTACAAAGTTTAGTGATTGTTTGAATTGATTTGAACATTGTTTGGTTGTTTGAAATTCAAAATAGAAATCAGAAATAGAAAAAAAAGAAAAGGTTACAGAATAAAAAAATGGATTTGGACCTGACCCAACTGAGCCAGCCCAATAAGCCCACTCGCAGCCCACCTCCTCTTTTACCCCGAAGCGTTTTCTTTCACCCAGCAACTCACCCACTCAGCGACTGACTACTGGCCCCCACCTCCACTCCCTTTCTTTCACTGCCAAGCGGACCCCACCCCTCCAGCTCACCGTCTTCAACCCACGACCTGTTCTTTCACCCCCTCTCCCCCGTTTCTGCGTTGAATTCGCGGGCTTAATTCTCGTTTAATGGCGCAATAATCCCGCCCTGCGACCATGCAAGATAAAGCGCCTGCCCCTCCTCTCCACTTCCCCTCTGTCGCCCCACCTAGACACGCCCCCAGGCTGCCGAATTTCGCCAGACACTGCCCACTGTCCGACGACGCTCCGGTGCAAATTCCGGCGACCCAGCGCCGCCCCTTGCCTCATCGACCTCGCACACATACCCTAGACATCCTGGCGCATCTCCCCGTGCCATTGGTTCACCCGCGAGTGCCCTGTAACCTCGGCTTCGTCAACACCGAGCGTGCGCCGCCGTCTGCCATTGCTCCGACGAGCATTCCAGGTGAACTCCGACCACCCTAAACTCTATCGATGATGCACACCACTTCCCCAGACCATTCCGCGTCTAACCATTTCCCTATCTTGCCTTAGGGTGCCTTGTAACCCCATCCCCGACGACGCCAGTGCATGCTCGACGCTGTCCTAAACTCCGGCGAGCGATTGCCGTCCACCCCGAGCGCCCCTTCGACGGAGACGACCACGTTGAGCATCCCCATGCCACGGCGATATTGGTGAGCCACACCACGTCCCCTCTCGCTTCTTGTATCACCGACTCCGCCGCTGACAGACCCCGCCGCCACCACCTGCCACCGTCAGCGCCGCCAGATCCTGGCAAGCACGCTGTAGCCGTAGGATGCGTTTTGACTGGCTAGGATTAGATCTGGACGAAGAGGTAAGTTTGATCCTGAGCCGCTCGATCTAATTTAAATCCAACGCTCCACAGCGACCGATCCGTGTGAACCGGTACTGGCGTATAGGAGCAAGCCACGTGGCCCTGTCTGTTCTAATAAAAACAGAATTGATCTATTTGATGTTCCAATTTGAAAACCCTATAAGTTTTGATCCACACGTCAAAATTTTGCAAATTTTCTATCAATGGAATCGGCAAGACAAGCTCTAGCCAACCATGCCTTTTGTTTAGTAAAAAGCTTCTGGAAAAATGGTTGTTTTTGCAGAAACATTTGTATGCTTGTTAAGGATGTGAAAATTGTTTAAAAATGATTTTTGGGATAAAATCTTTGGAAAATGGTGTGATTAGAACCTAATAACATTAGGAAACACTTTGTGGACTCAAAAATGTATTTGGTGAAATAAAAATATGATTCTTTGATTTAAAACCATTTCTAGTCAAATAGAAATGTGGTTTATTTATTAAAAATGATTTTGGAAGAAAACCTTTGGAAAATGTTTTGTTTTAAACTCTCTGACCCTAAACAACAAGTTTTATGGTTTGAAAACATACTTGGTGAACCTTGGAGATTAATGCCTTGGTAAAAATATTTTTACACCACATAAAATGATACTTTGTTTTGAAAATGGTTTTGTAGTGAAACCTTTTGCAAATGACTTTGCCACTTTACAAAATGACCATTAGGTGTATTCCAATGTTTATGACCCATTAGGAACCACTTTTTCAAACAAAACAAAGCTTGACATGTTTGCATGCGTTACTTTGACTATGTCATTTTATGTGTTGTTTTGCTTGATTGGTAGATTGAGTTTGTGCCTTGCTTGATTGATTTGTAGTGACTTGAAGAGTGTGATTGTTGCAAGAACAATGAGTGAACCTATACCCTCTACCAAAAAGGCAAGTGATGCTTCATACTTTTTGTCCCACTACTTTCTCTATGCATTAGTGATTTTCTCTAAGTAAAACTTGCATGGGTTTTGCTAAGTATAGACCTTGCTATAGGAAAACCTAGTAGATGAAACCTTAGTGGAAATCTTCCTAAGTTAAGATTCCTATTACTATCAAGCTTAGCCTAGCTAGTAGAAAACAAGGGTGGAAATATATTCACACTATGGAAAAGAATTTCTAAGTCTGAGGACTTGTGATTTTGTTTAATAAAACAACTAAGTTAATGAATCACCTGGGTGGAATGGGACTTGCTTGGTGGTTTTTGGTTGAGTGGTTCACAAGGCCCATGTTTATGGTTTACCTTGTGTATCTCGCTTGTGGATGGCCACCCAGGAACAAAGAGATTTGAGATGTCAAATGTTGAGAAGCTTCAAGTGCAACCACTTGGCAATATGGGCTCTGCCATGATCATATAGGTTGCAAGAACTTAGCCATATGGACAGAGGGTGGTAGTGTTTGATAGGTTGGAACGCGTCCATTTTGGTCTAAGGGAAGGCTTCTGAAAGATCTTGTCTTGGGAAACCAAGTCTTGTGGGGAAAGTGCACCACCTCTGCAGAGTGTAAAATCTAAGTACTTAGCCATGTCCCTGGTAAAGGACAATTTGAGCATCAAGACATGGAAGCAATCAAGAATCTCATCATTCCAATTCCTAAGTTAAAATCTTGTGGTTTGAACAATGGTTGTTTGAAATCTTCAATCTCTGATTGAGAGATGCCTTGGTTAAAGGATCTTCAAATCTTTGATTGAGAAAAATGACTTTTGCCAAGCAAAACTTAGTATTTTCAAATGTTAAGGAAAAATCTATTTTGAGCAATGCAAGCCTCAACTCCACTTAGCCAAATGCATATAGATGATAGACTCCACTATACTACCATAGTATCACTTGCCAATACAATTCAAATGTATTGACCCTTGTGGCTGTAACTTGTAATGTTGTAGGTTTGATTGATTTTAGTGAAGATTGATTGATTAGGATTACAAAGTATACAACAAACATCTGCCTTTGGCACTTTGAAGACGAAGGACCCATGCTTATAGTTATTCCGCTGCAATGTAATGTAATAGCCAAATGAGCTATGTAAGATGTAATAAAATTATGTTATTCCTGGTTATAAAGTTATATTATGACCTTTGTTTCTTGATATTACATCTTAACTGTGGATGCTAGCTATTGATCCAGGGACTAGCATTGTAAACACAGGGGGCTCTATCTTATTAAAGATTGGAACCTCTACAGATGGTATCAGAGCATTGTGTTGCCTGTAGGATTTGTAAACCTAGGATTGGACAAAAACCCTTAGAAGAATAGGAGTAATATTTTGATCCAAAACTTATATACAAAAACACTTGTAAACTCTTTCCTCAACCATTTTGGTTTCAACTCTACATTCTCTTCTATTTCAACTTGATGGAAAAACCTACCCATGGCCAAAGACTACACCATATGCAAAGGACTTCTTCAACATCTTCAACTCTAATGACTTCAACTTCTTCAACTCTAATGACTTCAACTTCTTCAACTCTAATGACTCCAACATCTTCAGCATATTCACCAAGGACTCCCAACTTGGATACCACCAAGGACTACAAGTGAGACAAGGAAATCTTGCTCAAGAATTAGAGACTGAGGGATTGCAAAATAAGAAGGAGCCATCAACAACTTTGAAGTATTTCAACCAAGAGTTTATCTCAAGGAACCATGATCTCATGCTAGAAGAAGCAACCAAGAATGCTGGAAAGATCACAAGTGAACCCTATAGATGGACCACCATATTATAGTTAATTCTAACACACCATCTTATGTGGTGTAACAAAAATATTTTTGATTGCCTAAGTATGTACTTGAAACTTGTTGTTTGAGTGAAATGTTTGTTTGTGATGCTTGCACATTGTTTGAGTGAATTGTAATGTGTGTGACTAGGATTGATTCCTTAGAAATATCTTGTCTATTCTAATCTTCAATCAACCCAAACAGATGACTACTCCAAGAAACTCCAACATCAAGGTTGATGACACCAACACCAACCAAGAAGACAACATGAGAGAACTTATAGCAGCCCAAAACCAGTTGAGCCAAGAGACAACTCAGCTATTAGCCAACAACAATGGACTAGACCCAGCCATACAAAGGATTTTGAAACTTCAATCCCAATTGTTACAAGGATTGGTTACTCAAATGATCAACATGGGAGAAAACTTTTCCCAAAGAGCTAATGACAACAAGGATGACAAAGATATTAATCTAGAAGGAATCCAAGCCAGCAATAGTTTTAGAGACAAAGATCATACATCCAAGAAACATGAAGATCAATGCCCCAAGAAGAGAGAAAGATCTCCCACCTATGAAGAACATGAACTAGAAGAACTTCTAGCTTTGGAGAGACCCAAGAAGAAGAAGAAATGCCCCAACCCTAACAAGAAGGACATTACTCAAGTGCAATGTTACAATTGCAAAGAGATGGGACACTATGCCAATGAATGCCCAGAATAGAAGAAGAACCAAAGAAACAAACAAGAGGCAGTGATACCAAAGGAAAAGAAAGATATCAGCCAAGTGATGTGTTTCAAATGCAAGGAACTAGGCCACTATGTAAACAATTGTCCAGAAAAGATGAAGAACAAGTTAAACAAGTCTATGAAGGATCTCAACCTTGCCAAATGAGTCAAGTGTGGAAACAAAGGACACTATGCAGAAGGTTGCCCAGAGAAGTTTCCCCAGGATCCCAAGAAGGCCAATATGTAATTTAGTTTGAAATTTCTTAAGGGTGGTAGTACCCTAGTTGTTTTGAACCTACTTGTAACCCTATCCTCCCCAAATCTCGGGACGAGATTTATTTTAAGGGTGGTAGCCTGTCACATCCCAAGATTTTCCAAATCTTGTAATGTGAAAAATAAATGAATAAAATAAAACTTTGTTTGATTTTCAGGGCCAGAAGAAACTTTTTGAATTCAAATGGAACCTCAAACCAATTTGAATCAAATAAATCCTAAAGGGATTTATAAGGACTAGTTGAATGCCCGTGCGTTGCTACGGGTGCTTAAAATTTATTTTCTTTCGCGCATGTAAACATTATGCAGCCACATGAACATTCAAAAATCCAATAGCAACAGAGATTGTCGTTGTACTTCCTAACCTTCTATAAGAGTGTCATCATTGTACGTGTTCTGTATCCAACAATTGATGAGTTCCAGCCACCGAGAAGGAATGTTATATTAGTATACACTATATGTCAGAATTCTACACGCTCTTAACACATTGCTAGTGGAAACTCAAACTCGAGACAAAAGCTCTGAAGAGATAGTGAAATACACATATGTATCTATGAAGGTATTGAGCCGTATTCCTAACATTATAGGCCACGAACGGTGAGTCGAAGTGATGTCTGGTCATCGTTCATGTTGCAGATTCCAGTGAAAGATACTACTTGCATGCAGTTTCCCATCACATACAGGCATAGGGATTTCATATCTATATTTAGGTACCACGGTTATGGTCATGTCTGTTTGGTACAGACAATATCAATGTGGATTTTGAAAAAAATAGGCGCGCGGACCAATGCAGGTCTGCTCACAAGAAGTACCCTGTAGTCTATCCTACACTGCAAGCTGTAAGATAGTTCAAATAACCACCAATTTGCGAAGAATCTATAAATTTGGTCACTATAGCTTGTAGTACTATCTGCGAGATCTTTGTTTCATATTAGAAAAGAAGAAGAAGATTAAGGTTTGGTTCATCTCTATCTGCCCCGTAGCTTGTTAGGCTGTTAGCTGTATTAATTTATTTTGATGCTTGGAAAGGCAACTTATTTGAAATTAACAATTTCAGTACTTGGAGACTGATATCTGGATAACGTATTATCACAGGACATCAAAGATTACCAGGAAACCATTACCCATGTCTGCTGGATTTTCTAGGAAACTGTGCTTCAGACCAAAAGAACGCGCTTACCAGAGTTGGAAGGCTTCAATAGTCACCTCTAGAGTTTTGGAATCAAAGTGATCTTTGTAAACAAGGGAGAGATTGTGTATATTGTTCTAAAGATTTAGCATCTATCCTGTAGGTGGAGTTAGGACCAAGAGTCTATACATAGATATTCAGATACTGAACAATAACATTGAATTGAAATATTTTAAATTGAGATGATTTCTTCAAATGCCACAACTGTTTCTAAATATACAATTTGGTCACCTTATTTTTTACAGTATGTCGGTCTATTACTTTTGTCTGTAATCATAAACTCTTGTATGTTCATCCAATTTGACTGTCACCTTGATTTACTGGGAAAAAATAACTCATGTAGTACAGCCACATCGTATGCTTTCTCGCTAAAATTTTGCTATATTTCAAGTTCACGGCACACATCATTGATTGGATCTTGCACAAGCATCCCCTGGGAGGCCGCATGCTCATGTAGCTCAATTAGTTCTTGTTCTGCCTCAACAAATTGACATAGTCTACTTTTTTGTGGCTGGTGTTTTCTTTCATTTTTTTCTGACCAAGTCTCAAGCTCAATACCTTCATAGATTTCGGGTCCCGGGGCGAATCTAAAATGCAAGACCCCTTGAAAAGTGCAAGCACATGTTGAATTTTACCAAAACACAAGTGCATCCAGAAGCCATATTCATATCAAGATATTTATATATCCGTGCTATTTTCATTAACTACAACACAAAAACAAAAGGAAGTTTAGCTGAAAAATAGTACAGACTCTACTGAATCCACAAAAGGGAAATCTTACTTAGAATGTTCCCTCATCATGTCAAAGAACAAAATTACGTTTGGCTAGGTTGGATTGTAGTGTAGGATTGGATATACGTCGATCGGTGTGTAGGAACAACAGCAGCACAAGCGCCACATTGCAGCATAATCACACATGCACCTGAAAAGTGAAAACACGCGAGCTCAAAGCAGAGAGGGGACTTAATTCTTGCCAGGCAGCATAACATGTTTGGCGATCACCCTGAAAGTGTTGGCTATCATCGTCATCTATTCATCTAACAAGTCAAATCGCACGCAAAGAAACAACAACAGCTAATTAAAAACATGTCTAGGACACAACTTTCGTTCTGTAAAGCCAAGAATGCACGAGATAAATCTGGGAAGAGTAGTACCTTCGTCCGCTACATCTTTATATGGCGGATTATCTAGAGGAAATCGGGTGCTCTTTGTGCAAAATTCTTAGTTAAACGGCAGACCTGCGTGTTGTCGTCCCGAAGGAGATCATAGCAGCCGAGGCCCCGATCTGGTGATCAATTTTTTCAATTACTTCGACCTGGCTCTAGATCTCTCGAAGCGAATTGTGCCCGCACGTGGTGTAAGTTTGGCTACTCGCCTCCCGCCCAGCTGCCATGGCCTTCGTCTGGCTGTTTCCCTCCTCCGCATCACCGTCGTACGCCGCCTCCTCTTCTCGTTCCCTTCTTCCTGAGTGACGACCTCCAACACTTGGCCCTCTCCGCTTGCCTCGTCCGGCTCCGGGCAGAAGCCGCTGACCTTCACCTCCGGCACCTGTACCTCTCCACTTGCCTCGTCCGGATCCGGCCAGCTGACGCCGGTTTGGTTTCTGGGATCAAGAAGAGGGGAGGAGATGGTGGAATTGGAATAGCGGGGGATGTGGAGATCCAGGGATGGTTGGAAGGAGAAGTAGGTTCGGCCACCTGTACCTCGCCGCTTGCCTCGTCCGGCTCCGGCCAGCAGCCGCTGGTTTGGTCTCTGCGAGCAAGAAGAGGGGATGGAGGGTGGAATAGCAGGGGATATTCGGCGATGGGTGGAACCGCGGTAGGAACAGGGTCAGGACGACCTTTTTCCCCAGCAAACCGTTCAGTATACTCAGGTGGCATGGTGGGTAAATACATCGAAACAGCAGGGGCAAAATTGTCCAACAAAAAATCGGACGGAAAAGCTGTTGAGACGAACCTACCTCAATTTAAATTAGTAGATAGAAGATAGATAAACATTTATTAAAGGAAATTAAAATGTTTTGGAATTATTATTTTGGATCTTTTAATAAAAAGATTTGGTTTTCAAAAGAAATAGAAGTTTTATAAATAAAGATTATTTTATAAAGCCAAATTAAAACCATGGCCAAGATTTTGAATTAAAACATTTTGTTTTAAATAAAAATAGCAAAGGTTTATTTAATAAAATAATAGGGATTTAATATCCAAATTTTATTAAAGTAAGGGCTTTTTCCATTTTAAATAAAACACAAAAACTTATTTATTTATTTTAAAATAAGTTTTCCAAAGTATTTTATATTCTCAAATAAAACCTACTAAAGTGTTTTGGTTTTATTTTAGATTTCAAAATAAAGATTCTAATAAAACAAATCCTATTTGATTTAATAATGAAGGTCTATTGTATTTAATTATTAATGGACCCTAAAATAAAAGGTTATTTTGTTTTAAACAAGTTTCCAAATATTCTTTATTTCCACATAAAAACCTACTTTTTGGTTTTGAAAATATTTGGATTTCAAATGGAGATTTTATTAATTAAATCAAACCCTACTTTATTAAATAACTAATGATCCATTTTATTTAATTAATGAATGGATCCTAAAAAGAATAAAAATATTATTTTATTTTGGGATTGGTTTATGTTGATAAACAGAACCAAATTCAAAGTACAAAGTTTAGTGATTGTTTGAATTGATTTGAACATTGTTTGGTTGTTTGAAATTCAAAACAGAAATCAGAAATAGAAAAAAAGAAAAGGTTACAGAATAAAAAAAATGGATTTGGACCTGACCCAACTGAGCCAGCCCAATAAGCCCACTCGCAGCCCACCTCCTCTTTTACCCCGAAGCGTTTTCTTTCACCCAGCAACTCACCCACTCAGCGACTGACTACTGGCCCCCACCTCCACTCCCTTTCTTTCACTGCCAAGCGGACCCCACCCCTCCAGCTCACCGTCTTCAACCCACGACCTGTTCTTTCACCCCCTCTCTCCCGTTTCTGCATTGAATTCGCGGGCTTAATTCTCGTTTAATGGCGCAATAATCCCGCCCTGCGACCACGCAAGATAAAGCGTCTGCCCCTCCTCTCCACTTCCCCTCTGTCGCCCCACCTCGACACGCCCCCAGGCTGCCGAATTTCGCCAGACACTGCCCACTGTCCGACGACGCTCCGGTGCAAATTCCGGCAAACCAGCGCCGCCCCTGGCCTCATCGACCTCGCACACATACCCTACACATCCTGGCGCATCTCCCCGTGCCATTGGTTCACCCGCGAGTGCCCTGTAACCTCGGCTTCGTCAACACCGAGCGTGCGCCTCTGTCTGCCATTGCTCCGACGAGCATTCCAGGTGAACTCCGACCACCCTAAACTCTATCGATGATGCACACCACTTCCCCAGACCATTCCGCGTCTAACCATTTCCCTATCTTGCCTTAGGGTGCCTTGTAGCCCCATCCCCGACGACGCCAGTGCATGCCCGACGCTGTCCTAAACTCCGGTGAGCGATTGCCGTCCATCCCGAGCGCCCCTTTGACGGAGACGACCACGTTGAGCATCCCCATGCCACGGCGATCTTGGTGAGCCACACCACGTCCCCTCTCGCTTCTTGTATCACCGACTCCGCCGCTGACAGACCCCGCCGCCACCACCTGCCACCGTCAGCGCCGCCAGATCCTGGCAAGCACGCTGTAGCCGTAGGATGCGTTTTGACTGGCTAGGATTAGATCTGGACGAAGAGGTAAGTTTGATCCTGAGCCGCTCGATCTAATTTAAATCCAACGCTCCACAGCGACCGATCCGTGCGAACCGGTACTGGCATATAGGAGCAAGCCACGTGGCCCTGTCTGTTCTAATAAAAACAGAATTGATCTATTTGATGTTCCAATTTGAAAACCCTATAACTTTTGATCCACACGTACAAATTTTGCAAATTTTCTATCAATGGAATCAGCAAGACAAGCCCTAGCCAACCATGCCTTTTGTTTAGTAAAAAGCTTCTGGAAAAATGGTTGTTTTTGCAGAAACATTTGTATGCTTGTTAAGGATGTGAAAATTGTTTAAAATGATTTTTGGGATAAAATCTTTGGCAAATGGTGTGATTAGAACCTACTAACATTAGGAAACACTTTGTGGACTCAAAAATGTATTTGGTGAAATAAAAATATGATTCTTTGATTTAAAATCATTTCTAGTCAAATAGAAATGTGGTTTATTTATTAAAAATGATTTTGGAAGAAAACCTTTGGAAAATGTTTTGTTTTAAACTCTCTGACCCTAAACAACAAGTTTTATGGTTTGAAAACATATTTGGTGAACCTTGGAGATTAATGCCTTGGTAAAAATATTTTTACACCACATAAAATGATACTTTGTTTTGAAAATGGTTTTGTAGTGAAATCTTTTGCAAATGACTTTGCCACTTTACAAAATGACCATTAAGTGTATTCCAATGTTTATGACCCATTAGGAACCACTTTTTCAAACAAAACAAAGCTTGACATGTTTGCATGCATTACTTTGACTATGTCATTTTATGTGTTGTTTTGCTTGATTGGTAGATTGAGTTTGTGCCTTGCTTGATTGATTTGTAGTGACTTGAAGAGTGTGATTGTTGCAAGAACAATGAGTGAACCTATACCCTCTACCAAAAAGGCAAGTGATGCTTCATACTTTTTGTCCCACTACTTTCTCTATGCATTAGTGATTTTCTCTAAGTAAAACTTGCATGGGTTTTGCTAAGTATAGACCTTGCTATAGGAAAACCTAGTAGATGAAACCTTAGTGGAAATCTTCCTAAGTTAAGATTCCTATTACATCAAGCTTAGCCTAGCTAGTAGAAAACAAGGGTGGAAATATATTCACACTATGGAAAAGAATTTCTAAGTCTGAGGACTTGTGATTTTGTTTAATAAAACAACTAAGTTAATGAATCACCTGGGTGGAATGGGACTTGCTTGGTGGTTTTTGGTTGAGTGGTTCACAAGGCCCATGTTTATGGTTTACCTTGTGTATCTCACTTGTGGATGGCCACCCAGGAACAAAGAGATTTGAGATGTCAAATGTTGAGAAGCTTCAAGTGCAACCACTTGGCAATATGGGCTCTGCCATGATCATATAGGTTACAAGAACTTAGCCATATGGACAGAGGGTGGTAGTGTTTGATAGGTTGGAACGCGTCCATTTTGGTCTAAGGGAAGGCTTCTGAAAGATCTTGTCTTGGGAAACCAAGTCTTGTGGGGAAAGTGCACCACCTCTGCAGAGTGTAAAATCTAAGTACTTAGCCATGTCCCTGGTAAAGGACAATTTGAGCATCAAGACATGGAAGCAATCAAGAATCTCATCATTCCAATTTCTAAGTTAAAATCTTGTGGTTTGAACAAGGGTTGTTTGAAATCTTCAATCTCTGATTGAGAGATGCCTTGGTTAAAGGATCTTCAAATCTTTGATTGAGAAAAATGACTTTTGCCAAGCAAAACTTAGTATTTTCAAATGTTAAGGAGAAATCTATTTTGAGCAATGCAAGCCTCAACTCCACTTAGCCAAATGCATATAGATGATAGACTCCACTATACTACCATAGTATCACTTGCCAATACAATTCAAATGTATTGACCCTTGTGGCTGTAACTTGTAATGTTGCAGGTTTGATTGATTTTAGTGAAGATTGATTGATTAGGATTACAAAGTCTACAACCAACATCTGCCTTTGGCACTTTGAAGACGAAGGACCCATGCTTATAGTTATTCCGCTGCAATGTAATGTAATAGCCAAATGAGCTATGTAAGATGTAATAAAATTATGTTATTCCTGGTTATAAAGTTATATTATGACCTTTGTTTCTTGATATTACATCTTAACTGTGGATGCTAGCTATTGATCCAGGGACTAGCATTGTAAACACAGGGGGCTCTATCTTATTAAAGATTGGAACCTCTACAGATGGTATCAGAGCATTGTGTTGCCTGTAGGATTTGTAAACCTAGGATTGGACAAAAACCCTTAGAAGAATAGGAGTAATATTTTGATCCAAAACTTATATACAAAAACACTTGTAAACTCTTTCCTCAACCATTTTGGTTTCAACTCTACATTCTCTTCTATTTCAACTTGATGGAAAAACCTACCCATGGCCAAAGACTACACCATATGCAAAGGACTTCTTCAACATCTTCAACTCTAATGACTTCAACTTCTTCAACTCTAATGACTTCAACTTCTTCAACTCTAATGACTCCAACATCTTCAGCATATTCACCAAGGACTCCCAACTTGGATACCACCAAGGACTACAAGTGAGACAAGGAAATCTTGCTCAAGAATTAGAGACTGAGGGATTGCAAAATAAGAAGGAGCCATCAACAACTTTGAAGTATTTCAACCAAGAGTTTATCTCAAGGAACCATGATCTCATGCTAGAAGAAGCAACCAAGAATGCTGGAAAGATCACAAGTGAACCCTATAGATGGACCACCATATTATAGTTAATTCTAACACACCATCTTATGTGGTGTAACAAAAATATTTTTGATTGCCTAAGTATGTACTTGAAACTTGTTGTTTGAGTGAAATGTTTGTTTGTGATGCTTGCACATTGTTTGAGTGAATTGTAATGTGTGTGACTAGGATTGATTCCTTAGAAATATCTTGTCTATTCTAATCTTCAATCAACCCAAACAGATGACTACTCCAAGAAACTCCAACATCAAGGTTGATGACACCAACACCAACCAAGAAGACAACATGAGAGAACTTATAGCAGCCCAAAACCAGTTGAGCCAAGAGACAACTCAGCTATTAGCCAACAACAATGGACTAGACCCAGCCATACAAAGGATTTTGAAACTTCAATCCCAATTGTTACAAGGATTGGTTACTCAAATGATCAACATGGGAGAAAACTTTTCCCAAAGAGCTAATGACAACAAGGATGACAAAGATATTAATCTAGAAGGAATCCAAGCCAGCAATAGTTTTAGAGACAAAGATCATACATCCAAGAAACATGAAGATCAATGCCCCAAGAAGAGAGAAAGATCTCCCACCTATGAAGAACATGAACTAGAAGAACTTCTAGCTTTGGAGAGACCCAAGAAGAAGAAGAAATGCCCCAACCCTAACAAGAAGGACATTACTCAAGTGCAATGTTACAATTGCAAAGAGATGGGACACTATGCCAATGAATGCCCAGAATAGAAGAAGAACCAAAGAAACAAACAAGAGGCAGTGATACCAAAGGAAAAGAAAGATATCAGCCAAGTGATGTGTTTCAAATGCAAGGAACTAGGCCACTATGTAAACAATTGTCCAGAAAAGATGAAGAACAAGTTAAACAAGTCTATGAAGGATCTCAACCTTGCCAAATGAGTCAAGTGTGGAAACAAAGGACACTATGCAGAAGGTTGCCCAGAGAAGTTTCCCCAGGATCCCAAGAAGGCCAATATGTAATTTAGTTTGAAATTTCTTAAGGGTGGTAGTACCCTAGTTGTTTTGAACCTACTTGTAACCCTATCCTCCCCAAATCTCGGGACGAGATTTATTTTAAGGGTGGTAGCCTGTCACATCCCAAGATTTTCCAAATCTTGTAATGTGAAAAATAAATGAATAAAATAAAACTTTGTTTGATTTTCAGGGCCAGAAGAAACTTTTTGAATTCAAATGGAACCTCAAACCAATTTGAATCAAATAAATCCTAAAGGGATTTATAAGGACTAGTTGAATGCCCGTGCGTTGCTACGGGTGCTTAAAATTTATTTTCTTTCGCGCATGTAAACATTATGCAGCCACATGAACATTCAAAAATCCAATAGCAACAGAGATTGTCGTTGTACTTCCTAACCTTCTATAAGAGTGTCATCATTGTACGTGTTCTGTATCCAACAATTGATGAGTTCCAGCCACCGAGAAGGAATGTTATATTAGTATACACTATATGTCAGAATTCTACACGCTCTTAACACATTGCTAGTGGAAACTCAAACTCGAGACAAAAGCTCTGAAGAGATAGTGAAATACACATATGTATCTATGAAGGTATTGAGCCGTATTCCTAACATTATAGGCCACGAACGGTGAGTCGAAGTGATGTCTGGTCATCGTTCATGTTGCAGATTCCAGTGAAAGATACTACTTGCATGCAGTTTCCCATCACATACAGGCATAGGGATTTCATATCTATATTTAGGTACCACGGTTATGGTCATGTCTGTTTGGTACAGACAATATCAATGTGGATTTTGAAAAAAATAGGCGCGCGGACCAATGCAGGTCTGCTCACAAGAAGTACCCTGTAGTCTATCCTACACTGCAAGCTGTAAGATAGTTCAAATAACCACCAATTTGCGAAGAATCTATAAATTTGGTCACTATAGCTTGTAGTACTATCTGCGAGATCTTTGTTTCATATTAGAAAAGAAGAAGAAGATTAAGGTTTGGTTCATCTCTATCTGCCCCGTAGCTTGTTAGGCTGTTAGCTGTATTAATTTATTTTGATGCTTGGAAAGGCAACTTATTTGAAATTAACAATTTCAGTACTTGGAGACTGATATCTGGATAACGTATTATCACAGGACATCAAAGATTACCAGGAAACCATTGCCCATGTCTGCTGGATTTTCTAGGAAACTGTGCTTCAGACCAAAAGAACGCGCTTACCAGAGTTGGAAGGCTTCAATAGTCACCTCTAGAGTTTTGGAATCAAAGTGATCTTTGTAAACAAGGGAGAGATTGTGTATATTGTTCTAAAGATTTAGCATCTATCCTGTAGGTGGAGTTAGGACCAAGAGTCTATACATAGATATTCAGATACTGAACAATAACATTGAATTGAAATATTTTAAATTGAGATGATTTCTTCAAATGCCACAACTGTTTCTAAATATACAATTTGGTCACCTTATTTTTTACAGTATGTCGGCCTATTACTTTTGTCTGTAATCATAAACTCTTGTATGTTCATCCAATTTGACTGTCACCTTGATTTACTGGGAAAAAATAACTCATGTAGTACAGCCACATCGTATGCTTTCTCGCTAAAATTTTGCTATATTTCAAGTTCACGGCACACATCATTGATTGGATCTTGCACAAGCATCCCCTGGGAGGCCGCATGCTCATGTAGCTCAATTAGTTCTTGTTCTGCCTCAACAAATTGACATAGTCTACTTTTTTGTGGCTGGTGTTTTCTTTCATTTTTTTCTGACCAAGTCTCAAGCTCAATACCTTCATAGATTTCGGGTCCCGGGGCGAATCTAAAATGCAAGACCCCTTGAAAAGTGCAAGCACATGTTGAATTTTACCAAAACACAAGTGCATCCAGAAGCCATATTCATATCAAGATATTTATATATCCGTGCTATTTTCATTAACTACAACACAAAAACAAAAGGAAGTTTAGCTGAAAAATAGTACAGACTCTACTGAATCCACAAAAGGGAAATCTTACTTAGAATGTTCCCTCATCATGTCAAAGAACAAAATTACGTTTGGCTAGGTTGGATTGTAGTGTAGGATTGGATATACGTCGATCGGTGTGTAGGAACAACAGCAGCACAAGCGCCACATTGCAGCATAATCACACATGCACCTGAAAAGTGAAAACACGCGAGCTCAAAGCAGAGAGGGGACTTAATTCTTGCCAGGCAGCATAACATGTTTGGCGATCACCCTGAAAGTGTTGGCTATCATCGTCATCTATTCATCTAACAAGTCAAATCGCACGCAAAGAAACAACAACAGCTAATTAAAAACATGTCTAGGACACAACTTTCGTTCTGTAAAGCCAAGAATGCACGAGATAAATCTGGGAAGAGTAGTACCTTCGTCCGCTACATCTTTATATGGCGGATTATCTAGAGGAAATCGGGTGCTCTTTGTGCAAAATTCTTAGTTAAACGGCAGACCTGCGTGTTGTCGTCCCGAAGGAGATCATAGCAGCCGAGGCCCCGATCTGGTGATCAATTTTTTCAATTACTTCGACCTGGCTCTAGATCTCTCGAAGCGAATTGTGCCCGCACGTGGTGTAAGTTTGGCTACTCGCCTCCCGCCCAGCTGCCATGGCCTTCGTCTGGCTGTTTCCCTCCTCCGCATCACCGTCGTACGCCGCCTCCTCTTCTCGTTCCCTTCTTCCTGAGTGACGACCTCCAACACTTGGCCCTCTCCGCTTGCCTCGTCCGGCTCCGGGCAGAAGCCGCTGACCTTCACCTCCGGCACCTGTACCTCTCCACTTGCCTCGTCCGGATCCGGCCAGCTGACGCCGGTTTGGTTTCTGGGATCAAGAAGAGGGGAGGAGATGGTGGAATTGGAATAGCGGGGGATGTGGAGATCCAGGGATGGTTGGAAGGAGAAGTAGGTTCGGCCACCTGTACCTCGCCGCTTGCCTCGTCCGGCTCCGGCCAGCAGCCGCTGGTTTGGTCTCTGCGAGCAAGAAGAGGGGATGGAGGGTGGAATAGCAGGGGATATTCGGCGATGGGTGGAACCGCGGTAGGAACAGGGTCAGGACGACCTTTTTCCCCAGCAAACCGTTCAGTATACTCAGGTGGCATGGTGGGTAAATACATCGAAACAGCAGGGGCAAAATTGTCCAACAAAAAATCGGACGGAAAAGCTGTTGAGACGAACCTACCTCAATTTAAATTAGTAGATAGAAGATAGATAAACATTTATTAAAGGAAATTAAAATGTTTTGGAATTATTATTTTGGATCTTTTAATAAAAAGATTTGGTTTTCAAAAGAAATAGAAGTTTTATAAATAAAGATTATTTTATAAAGCCAAATTAAAACCATGGCCAAGATTTTGAATTAAAACATTTTGTTTTAAATAAAAATAGCAAAGGTTTATTTAATAAAATAATAGGGATTTAATATCCAAATTTTATTAAAGTAAGGGCTTTTTCCATTTTAAATAAAACACAAAAACTTATTTATTTATTTTAAAATAAGTTTTCCAAAGTATTTTATATTCTCAAATAAAACCTACTAAAGTGTTTTGGTTTTATTTTAGATTTCAAAATAAAGATTCTAATAAAACAAATCCTATTTGATTTAATAATGAAGGTCTATTGTATTTAATTATTAATGGACCCTAAAATAAAAGGTTATTTTGTTTTAAACAAGTTTCCAAATATTCTTTATTTCCAAATAAAAACCTACTTTTTGGTTTTGAAAATATTTGGATTTCAAATGGAGATTTTATTAATTAAATCAAACCCTACTTTATTAAATAACTAATGATCCATTTTATTTAATTAATGAATGGATCCTAAAAAGAATAAAAATATTATTTTATTTTGGGATTGGTTTATGTTGATAAACAGAACCAAATTCAAAGTACAAAGTTTAGTGATTGTTTGAATTGATTTGAACATTGTTTGGTTGTTTGAAATTCAAAACAGAAATCAGAAATAGAAAAAAAAGAAAAGGTTACAGAATAAAAAAAATGGATTTGGACCTGACCCAACTGAGCCAGCCCAATAAGCCCACTCGCAGCCCACCTCCTCTTTTATCCCGAAGCGTTTTCTTTCACCCAGCAACTCACCCACTCAGCGACTGACTACTGGCCCCCACCTCCACTCCCTTTCTTTCACTGCCAAGCGGACCCCACCCCTCCAGCTCACCGTCTTCAACCCACGACCTGTTCTTTCACCCCCTCTCTCCCGTTTCTGCATTGAATTCGCGGGCTTAATTCTCGTTTAATGGCGCAATAATCCCGCCCTGCGACCACGCAAGATAAAGCGTCTGCCCCTCCTCTCCACTTCCCCTCTGTCGCCCCACCTCGACACGCCCCCAGGCTGCCGAATTTCGCCAGACACTGCCCACTGTCCGACGACGCTCCGGTGCAAATTCCGGCAAACCAGCGCCGCCCCTGGCCTCATCGACCTCGCACACATACCCTACACATCCTGGCGCATCTCCCCGTGCCATTGGTTCACCCGCGAGTGCCCTGTAACCTCGGCTTCGTCAACACCGAGCGTGCGCCTCTGTCTGCCATTGCTCCGACGAGCATTCCAGGTGAACTCCGACCACCCTAAACTCTATCGATGATGCACACCACTTCCCCAGACCATTCCGCGTCTAACCATTTCCCTATCTTGCCTTAGGGTGCCTTGTAGCCCCATCCCCGACGACGCCAGTGCATGCCCGACGCTGTCCTAAACTCCGGTGAGCGATTGCCGTCCATCCCGAGCGCCCCTTTGACGGAGACGACCACGTTGAGCATCCCCATGCCACGGCGATCTTGGTGAGCCACACCACGTCCCCTCTCGCTTCTTGTATCACCGACTCCGCCGCTGACAGACCCCGCCGCCACCACCTGCCACCGTCAGCGCCGCCAGATCCTGGCAAGCACGCTGTAGCCGTAGGATGCGTTTTGACTGGCTAGGATTAGATCTGGACGAAGAGGTAAGTTTGATCCTGAGCCGCTCGATCTAATTTAAATCCAACGCTCCACAGCGACCGATCCGTGCGAACCGGTACTGGCATATAGGAGCAAGCCACGTGGCCCTGTCTGTTCTAATAAAAACAGAATTGATCTATTTGATGTTCCAATTTGAAAACCCTATAACTTTTGATCCACACGTACAAATTTTGCAAATTTTCTATCAATGGAATCAGCAAGACAAGCCCTAGCCAACCATGCCTTTTGTTTAGTAAAAAGCTTCTGGAAAAATGGTTGTTTTTGCAGAAACATTTGTATGCTTGTTAAGGATGTGAAAATTGTTTAAAATGATTTTTGGGATAAAATCTTTGGCAAATGGTGTGATTAGAACCTAATAACATTAGGAAACACTTTGTGGACTCAAAAATGTATTTGGTGAAATAAAAATATGATTCTTTGATTTAAAACCATTTCTAGTCAAATAGAAATGTGGTTTATTTATTAAAAATGATTTTGGAAGAAAACCTTTGGAAAATGTTTTGTTTTAAACTCTCTGACCCTAAACAACAAGTTTTATGGTTTGAAAACATACTTGGTGAACCTTGGAGATTAATGCCTTGGTAAAAATATTTTTACACCACATAAAATGATACTTTGTTTTGAAAATGGTTTTGTAGTGAAACCTTTTGCAAATGACTTTGCCACTTTACAAAATGACCATTAGGTGTATTCCAATGTTTATGACCCATTAGGAACCACTTTTTCAAACAAAACAAAGCTTGACATGTTTGCATGCGTTACTTTGACTATGTCATTTTATGTGTTGTTTTGCTTGATTGGTAGATTGAGTTTGTGCCTTGCTTGATTGATTTGTAGTGACTTGAAGAGTGTGATTGTTGCAAGAACAATGAGTGAACCTATACCCTCTACCAAAAAGGCAAGTGATGCTTCATACTTTTTGTCCCACTACTTTCTCTATGCATTAGTGATTTTCTCTAAGTAAAACTTGCATGGGTTTTGCTAAGTATAGACCTTGCTATAGGAAAACCTAGTAGATGAAACCTTAGTGGAAATCTTCCTAAGTTAAGATTCCTATTACATCAAGCTTAGCCTAGCTAGTAGAAAACAAGGGTGGAAATATATTCACACTATGGAAAAGAATTTCTAAGTCTGAGGACTTGTGATTTTGTTTAATAAAACAACTAAGTTAATGAATCACCTGGGTGGAATGGGACTTGCTTGGTGGTTTTTGGTTGAGTGGTTCACAAGGCCCATGTTTATGGTTTACCTTGTGTATCTCACTTGTGGATGGCCACCCAGGAACAAAGAGATTTGAGATGTCAAATGTTGAGAAGCTTCAAGTGCAACCACTTGGCAATATGGGCTCTGCCATGATCATATAGGTTGCAAGAACTTAGCCATATGGACAGAGGGTGGTAGTGTTTGATAGGTTGGAACGCGTCCATTTTGGTCTAAGGGAAGGCTTCTGAAAGATCTTGTCTTGGGAAACCAAGTCTTGTGGGGAAAGTGCACCACCTCTGCAGAGTGTAAAATCTAAGTACTTAGCCATGTCCCTGGTAAAGGACAATTTGAGCATCAAGACATGGAAGCAATCAAGAATCTCATCATTCCAATTTCTAAGTTAAAATCTTGTGGTTTGAACAAGGGTTGTTTGAAATCTTCAATCTCTGATTGAGAGATGCCTTGGTTAAAGGATCTTCAAATCTTTGATTGAGAAAAATGACTTTTGCCAAGCAAAACTTAGTATTTTCAAATGTTAAGGAGAAATCTATTTTGAGCAATGCAAGCCTCAACTCCACTTAGCCAAATGCATATAGATGATAGACTCCACTATACTACCATAGTATCACTTGCCAATACAATTCAAATGTATTGACCCTTGTGGCTGTAACTTGTAATGTTGCAGGTTTGATTGATTTTAGTGAAGATTGATTGATTAGGATTACAAAGTCTACAACCAACATCTGCCTTTGGCACTTTGAAGACGAAGGACCCATGCTTATAGTTATTCCGCTGCAATGTAATGTAATAGCCAAATGAGCTATGTAAGATGTAATAAAATTATGTTATTCCTGGTTATAAAGTTATATTATGACCTTTGTTTCTTGATATTACATCTTAACTGTGGATGCTAGCTATTGATCCAGGGACTAGCATTGTAAACACAGGGGGCTCTATCTTATTAAAGATTGGAACCTCTACAAGTCGGCAGCGAGCTAGGAGCAGCTCTAGCCTCGCCAACCTTGTTTGGGACACTGACCACCGTCCACCGCCACCCCTGTCCAACGCCAACGCACTGCCAGCCCCTGGACCACTCAGCCCGAGCGTGCCTAGCTTATTTGTGAGCATGCTGAGAGTGCGCCAGAGCACCGCACCAGACACGCGAGCATAGACCGCGCCCGCCCTCACCGCTTGTGTGCGTGATCACCACCACCCTAGGAACCGCCAGGACATGCCCGTTCATCGCCGCACGACCAGGAGAGCAGTGTGCCATTAAACTTCCCGTCGGACCCGTCCAGAGTGTCGCAACACTCCGACCGCATTGCACTGCCCCACGCCTCGTGACCATGCCGTTCAGCTTAGCCAGGGAGCACAGCACCGCCCCTACCATCTCCCATGCCATTAGCCCACTGTGACGATGACCATGGCGAGCTCAGCCTGCGCCCTTCGGTCCCCTCGCTGCACTATAAATAGAGGCCACCCCCATTCGACTTCTTCACACCAACACACTACCCTCTCTCTCAGAACCACCCCACCTCATCCCCGGAGCAAGGAGAGCAGCAGGTCGCTGGAATTTTTCCGGAGTCTGCCGCGGAGGAGGAGAAGAGGAGCCAGCCGCCCCAGGAGAAGCCACCGGTACCAGGAGGTTTGCCGTCGTCAACTTCGTCGTTCGCCCCCATCGCTGACCCTTGCCTGAGCCCAGTGAGCCTCACACGACCCCCACTGGCCGCTCTAGGGTTCTGTATCGACGGCGTTGCCCGACGGAGATGACAAGCCACAATTGTTCGATTAGTTGTTGATCGTATGGTCTAGACTGCCCCGTATCGCTTCGCACTCCCCTGTCTCGCTGACTGGTGGGGACAACCACTTAAACCCACCCCCGCAGATGTTGTGCGCCGTGGGCTGGCCCAGTTACACTCCCGCGCAACCCAGTAGTTTGAATTTAGGTTTTTCCATTTAGTTTCAAACTTGTTCTGTACCTAGATTGAAAAATCAACCTAGGTCGATTCACTGAACCAAATTGCATGAAAACAATTTTGTTAGAAAGGTACTGGAATTCTTAATCCAAGCCCATTGGATTCAAATAAATTGGAATTGTAGATCACCTATAGTAAAAATTACAAGGCAGAAGCTTTTCTGCATTCCAACATTTTTCAAAATTCAACCATAAAAGCTTTTGAGTTGATTCCAACTCTCAAAAATCACATTTAACAAGACCTTTCTGAATATATGAAATATCTAGGTTTACGTGCAGAAATAATGGACAAGTAATAAAAGAATACCTCATAGGCAATTCTAGTCACTTTATTTAATTAAAGTAAAAAGGTTAAACCTTATCAAATTGTGACACCACTTTAAATCACATTCCCATGTACTGAAATATGTGGTGATGACATGTGTCAACATGATCCCATGTTTGAGTTGGAGAATATTAAATCTTAAGTAGTTTTTCAATGAGTAGAAATTACCTTTCCATAATAAAATAATCAAGACAAGTGCTTGGATGATTATAATGTTTATGATGATGCTAGATCATCTAGTGAGAACCTTGGTGTGATAAATAAAAGTAGTTAAGTATTTTTTGGTGATTGTGTACCTCGTATTTATTTATAGACGCTAGTACCGACCAAGGATATGAGGAGGAAGGAGAATACTACGAGGAAGAAGACGAGGAGAACTTCAACCACTGCTCTAGACAAGGCAAGCTAGCAGTTGCAACTGGGAAAGTTAGATAATCTATGCAATGCATTAGGCATGCTTGGTTAGACAAATTTGATTATAACCAATCCTAGTTTTATTTGCAAGCTTAGTTATTTTATTTCTTTATCAAAGCTTTCTATTGGAGTTTACTTAGTGACTTGTATATTTTAGAAAGATATTTAAAGGTAGCATAAAGAGCATAAAACTTGGCCTAAGTTAGATAAATCTTGATGTCATCCTGAGGCATGAGATTGAACTTAGATCATTCACCCTTGTTTACCCCCAACTTTAGTGGCTAGTGCTAAGCATAAAACTTGATCACTTTAGATGGGAATACTTGGTGAAAATGGTTATGAAAACCGTAGAATGATGAGTCATTCTACTGAAATGTTTTGACATGTGTTATTGAACACCAGATGTTGATGATGAAAATGTTAAGGCATGAGCCTTAGCCCTTTATAAAACTGATGGTTGTCTGGATGCGATACCATTCCAATTTTACCGTACAACCATAATACCTGAATTTTGGGTAGGGCTTGAATGGAAATTTATATGCCTTATTATGGGTTCCCTTGTGACCAAGGTTTGAGCTGAGGCTACCTTCTGAAGATTGTCCACCTGTGCAGTTCCCAAGATGACAATTGGTCATGGTTGGGAGGCCAAACTCACAAGAGAGGTGCCTATACTAGGGCGTGTAATTGAAAGGTTAGGATTGATTATCCGCATACTGAGTATGGTGAATTCAGGATTGTTCCTGACGGATTTATCGAGTATTGTGGTGAAAGTGTACCACCTCTGTAGAGTGTCAAACTATTCGAATAGCCGTGTCCACGGTTATGGACAGTTGGAGTGGCCATACTGTTCCGTCGTCAGATGTTTTCAAAATGACTTGTGAAATGATTCATGACTTTGACTTGACCACAACAGGGTTGTGATATGAAATTCAAGTTCCCACTTAGGTGTTATAAAACTTTCAACTAGCTTTCTTAGCTTCTGAACTCAGTAGAGGTAAATCTGGCTTTTAGCAAAACAACCTAGAGCTTAGTGTCCCTACTCAAAACCACTTCACTTGTTAGTCTTAGTTTGCGAGTACTTAAAAGAGTACTCATGGCTTTGTCCCTGGCTATTCCCGTGGCCAGACTATGAAGAGGACTATCAGGAGGATGGACAATAGGAAGGTTACGACAATAGGAAGACCTTATGTATTGGTTTATAATGGATGATGTACTATGATATCCAATCTGTTATGTCTCGCAAAAATGGTAATCCTGGGATTGCGATGTATGGCATAACAGGCATCTAGGATTAAAAATTCGGGTGTTGAGAAGTTGGTATCAGAGCCATCCTGACCATATGAGACCCCAGTTAGAATGGACGTTGGAATCAAAAACTTAGTTTCAAAACCAAGGAAGTGAGTATTTATGAAAACCTATTCTCATTCTTATCACTTAGACTCTTTCATGAAAATTCATGTTCCTCAAAAATTATTGCAAACTTACATAAAATTGGACACACTTGGTCACTCTACTAACTTACTTATCCTACATGCTTATAGATGGACGTGAAGTATAGCAAGTTCTATCAGTTGGGGAATGCAGGAGATCTCATCTTTGAGCGTGACTTGAACCAGCCTTCAGAACTTCTAGAGCGTCCGCACGCCGAGTTCTTCGGAGCTCAGCTCAACGATCAGGAAGGAGAGGAATTGCAATGGTTGATTGTTGCAAGTCTCCGAGGAAAGATTGAAGCCCTGACCTCTGAGGGAATCCAGTTCACCATTAGAGAGAACAACTGGCTCGATGGACTTGCTAGGGCCATGCAGGAAGCTCTTGCCCGTCTGTGTGGGCAGAGTATCAATCATATCAAGGGTACCCTCTTTGATTTCTGCCCAAGGCGTGATGTTATGGGATAGCCACTAGAGGCACCATATCACACTGAGCTGAAGAACCAAGTGGACCACCTCAACTTCATGATGTATGACTGGCAGAAGGAGTTAGACAATGCCCGCTCCTTCGTCAACCACAAGTACGCCATTGCTGCCCAGAAGGATCAGACCATTGCCATGCTAGTGAAGGATCTCCAATCTCGTCGCCGTCACCTCGATAAGAAGGAGCGCATCATTGCCCTTCTTCGCCACAGGATCACAGAATTGGAGGAGACCGTCCACGAGAGGGATATGCAGCTTGAGGAGAGGGAGAATGCAGGGGAGGACATCGGTGGAGAGCCCTACTCCTACCTCAGTGATGATGATGACTTTCTGGAGGATCAGGCCATGGACTTCTTCACCGATGAGGATGACTTCACATTCATTGATGATGATGATGAGGATGATGAAGAAAACGACTCCGAGGAGTAGTAGCACTTGAGCACTAGCGTTAGTGAGTCGTATCCGGTCCCATGTATCGTAGTTTCCTAGAATGGTTCTTACAACCATCTGTTTTTCCTTGTTGTGGTGTGTGTTTGTATCGTGTGCTATGAATGAATGAAAAGCAAGTTGCTAGAAAAATCTGAGTCAAACTTCAAAAACTTTTCAAAAACCCGTAACCTTAGAAATTTCCCTCTTTTCTCATGATCTATCTCAATCTTAAGATGCCTCACGGAGGAAGCACTTCATCCCCGGACCCAATGTTACAAATCTTGCAAATGTTGGTTTTTGACCGCGAAGTTGAAAAAGGGCCGAACGTCAAGCCAACTTAGCCACCCTTCAGCACATAGCTCAAATGGCCAACAACAACAACCAATGCCATGAAAATTAGGACAACCATGGATCAAAGCTCAAGAACTTCCAGAACACCAATCCACCCATCTTTACTAAGTCTGAAGAGCCCCTAGATGTCGATGATTGGCTGCAAACCATGGAGAACAACTTGGAAGTCGCAGGAGTGGAGGCTAATAAGAAGGTACTGTTTGCCACCCACTACCTAACCGGAAATGCAAGAGAATGGTGGAACAACGTTCGCGCCATGAATGGAGGACAGCTGATGACTTGGGATGAATTCAAAGTCAAGTTTAGCAGAACCCATGTGCCACCAGGTTTGATCAAGAGGATGAGAGATGAATTTAGAGAACTGAATCAAGGAAGGATGACAGTAGTTGAGTACCGTGACAAATTTTTGTCATTGGCTAGGTATGCACCGGATGAGAGTGACACTAAAGCCAAGAAGAAGGAGAGATTATTGAATGGTCTGCATGATGAGATGCAGACAGTGTTAGTCAATATCCCATGTCACGCCCCCGGGATTAGGGCTAGACAAATCCCAGACCTCCGTCTGATATAAGCCTAACCTAAATCTCGAGAGCGTATAGAGGGAGCATTGATAACACAATAGTAACCCTACGACACAAGGGTTATTACAGAAAGCTCATAACTGAGCGAAGAACCAAAATATTACAAGCAGAGGTCACTGACCATAATCATCAAACAATGGAAGGCAAATTATGCTATTAAGTATAACAAACTTAACAAATTTCCTAAGAGGCCTAAAGCATAACGATGATGTCCAATCCATAGATCCCAGACTGCCTACTGGGAACTCCAAACTACTCGTCGATGTCGAGGCCGTGAAGAACTCATCTTATATGGTAACACTTACACTGCTGCAAAAGAATCAACGAAGCAAGGGTGAGTACAGGGTGTACTCCGCAAGACTTATGGCTGGTGGATTTATTTTACATAAAGCCATCTTTGTTTTGTAAAACAAGAGGGAGAAGAATCTCGACTAATCAGAATATTCTAATGGGGATAAGAGAGCGGTATCTCTAACTTTGAGCATATTTTGATATCCACTGAATCATCATCAGATGAACCTATCTAGGATCACCCCCTCGATCCTTGAGGAAGCATCCTTAAGCACACATTACTTAACTTGCCAGTTTTACGATTAGGTTCAAGTTCTCTATGATCTTCACGTCCGTTCCCAAGTTCATCCATAACCGTGGACGTGGCTTTTCGAAAAGATTAATAACCCTGCAGGGGTGTACAACTTTACCCACACATACTATCCTTCTCTTAATGCTAGATAAGCCCTCTTCCTTGGAAGGCCGGCAGACGGTGGTTAGACACGACCTTTACCTTGCTTTCGCCGAGACCATGAGTCACGCATTAGGGATATGCCGCCGTAACGAGTCGAGTCCCGAAGCCGGTCCCTAATGATGTGCGCACGGTTCAAGATTACGGATGCCGGGCATCTCTTGTTCCCGGCCATGCTTACCTACCTGTTATGAATGCACCTCCTTCACCTCCATTCAAGAAGATCCAAAATGCGTATGTCGAATGGAAAGCCGAACTATGTGACTCATGGAATCTACTAAGCAAGTTAGTTGGCCGAGGGGGTTTCTAGGCCCCCGTGTGGCTGTACGCTCGTCTTGGTTCAAGAGGCAAGAACATCGGGTCCTAAGGGTGGCAAGTATGGGACTGCAAAAACCACAACCCACGTGGCCTCCCATACATGCCTTAGCATGTTTATTATCCATCTTTGATCATACCACGTCATCCTGTCATACTAGGTTCATTCGCAGCTCTGATTCATCAACCGGATGGATCAGTGGTAACAACTAAGCATGGCTAAGCTCAACAGATGTAACAGCTCTAGCGACGCTTCACAAGCCAAATCCTAGTTATGCTAGGAGCAGTGGATCAAGGAATATATGCTATAAAGGAAACATGCATCAGATAGGATTACTCTATCTATCGATAAAAGACTTTGGAATCGTATGCACAAGGCAAGAATGAAATACTTTGAAAGCATAGGATTTATCTGTATGTGTGGGGCTTCGCTTGCCTTTGCCTGTTGATATCTAGAAAGCAGAGCTTCGGCAATTTGGTACATGACTTGATTATAGTTGGTCAAGTATTGGTCTTCGAGCTTCGACGGTGTTGATCTCGGTCTTTAGTCTTGGACTTGATCTCGATTCCGATATCGTATTCTACTGGAGAAGAACCAAATATCGGAAAGGAATGGAAACAATCAACACATGGCATCTATGCAATGCTCAATCAAGGATGATGATATGAAAAGTTAAAATTTATTTAAATTGAACCCCTAAACACGGTTGATCATTTTAAACAGGGTCCGAGGGGTCTGAACCCTAATTCGGAGAAACCCCGGATGTGTATGAGAGGGTGCATTTAGTTCTTCTAACTAAACTTGCATTTGAAGTTGTTTAACAATACATGATTAAAGTTTAATTATATAGAGCTCATTTTTCTAAACATTTTGATATATTATTTGTATTTTTCTGATTTAAAATGAATTAGTTATGAATTTCTTCAATTTTAATTCATTTTAAAACATTTTTAGAATATTATAAAACAGTTTACATTTTGAAATTACTTTAACGTTTTTATTAAACAGAAACATTTCTGAAAAATATTATTCTCACTTACAGGGTGGACCCACCTGTCAGGTATTTTCATTTACAAAAATAATTATAGAATTCATTTATAGAATTGATAAAAAAATAAAAGAATATTGCATAGGCATGACTTCATGCTGACGTCATTCATGGCAACCTTGTAGATCGATCGATCGATTGATCAGAGCTCGCAGGGCGTCGTGGTGGGGTGCGCTGGAAAGAGGAGAGCAAGGGGAGCCAGAAAGTGGCGGCGCCGCCCTGGATTGGTCACCGGAGTAACCTATCCGACGGCGAGCAGTGGTGAAGCTTGCAGGTGGTCAACGGGGAGGGGGCTAGAGAACGAGAGAAAGGGAAAGGAGGGTTCTGCGAGGACCTCTGGCTCACCGTGGTTGCAAAGAAGGAGTCGGGGAGGCGAGGCGAGGTCAGGGGGCGCCAGAATCGACGGTGAATCACGGCGGCCGGAGTCGGGGAAGGTGAGGTCGATGGGGACGTTTCGTAGTGCCCGCGGCCGATTCCTTTGGGGAGAAGCGTCAGGGCGATGAGGCGGAGGTTCTTGCATGCTCGGCTGACCTTGGAGCGGCCGGAGATGACGGTGGCGAACGGCACTTCGTGGCCTAGGATTCGGTCGAATTGGGGAAACCTACAGAGGCCACGAGAGAGAGTGAGATAGGTATGGGGAGGGAGAGCTCGACATGGCGGTCCTTATCCTCATCCTCGCAGGCGGCGGCACATATCGTGAAGGAAATATGCCCTAGAGGCAATCATAGAGATGATTATATTTCATATGTATCCATGAGTTATTGTAATGTTCCTTGAATATCCATATCAGGCAACTTGTATTGATTGGCAATTATGTGAATTGTTTGTGAAACTCTTTACTTGTATGGTTATTTAATAGTTTTCCCTAGTCGGAGTTCATGTGAGGACACACGTGAATATTAGACAAGAACATCGATTGGTTGATGACTATGTTTCGCAAGTCATAGACATGGAGATGTCAAACCAATGATGTGGACATATGTTGTGAACATGGGGTTGGACTGAACCAACATGAGACTGGCAATTTGACTTGCAGCTCTCTCTACACATCGTGTACGTTTTGTCCTTAGACCTGAGATTGTCGCATGTACCTGAGATGTGGATCGACCTACTTTGGGGCTATCAGACGCTACTCCGTAACTGGGTAGTTATAAAGGTAGCTTTCGGGTTTGTCCTGAAACATGCTACAAGGCATGGTCAATCAAGATGGGATTTGCCCCTCTCTACTTGAGAGAGATATCTCTGGGCCCCTCGAGTGATCGGATCCATAAATGCATGGCCGTGATACATAAGGTTAAGAGTTAACCTAGTAAAGGGATTCCGTATCACAATATCGAGAAAGGGAGGTCAGCTTGGAGCTAGACCAAATATTGTGAGGCAAAGGGAAAGACATGTACTAAACCTTTTGATGGTTCGTCCGATATGATCTTTGTATGCGTTTAGGAGTTGGCACGTCTTGCTAGAGGCCGCTACCAACTATTGACAGAATAAGTGTATTCGTGTCATGTCTACACGTATATGAACCTATAGGGTCACACACTTAAGGGGCTGAAAGCCTAATGAGGATTGGATCCAAATTAGACCAGGCTTAGGCTACTAATGGGTTGCTAATGTAGAAGCCAACTAGGGACACCTATATAAGAGAGGGTGGGGCGAGCTGACCAGGGTTATACCATTCCACCCAGCCGCCACACCTCACGCCTGGGTTGCATGCGTGGACCTAGAAGTCCGGTGTCTGACGCTTCCATCCTGCACGTGTGGATACCTGGGAGGTGCTGCATCTGTGGCACTTGGACGATCCGCACAAGGGGAGCTTCTAGTGGGATAAGGACAAGGAGGAGACGTGGAACATCTGCACTGCCTCAACGCGCTTCATCAATTCCGCAACTTTGCGTCTAGTGGTAATCCCGTGATCTAGGACAACAGTATTCCTAGTTTACGCGGTAGAAAATTTTGATTTGTGCTAGTGTAGCCTACCCGTATCCCTTCACATCGCAGCGTCGGCGAGATCGATGGCAAGGGTGCTGTCAGGCAGCTGCTTCGCCGGTAGCTTGGGGAAGAATAAAAGAGGAGGACAGTGAAGGGGTACGGGCCAGATGGGCTGAGGTGGGCCGGCTGCTTGGCTGCGGCTCGCGCACCTTGTATAGAAAAAAGGAGAAGAAGGAAAGTTGGGCTCAGCCCAGGGAGAGAGATATTGTATTTTTATTTCTGAAAATCTTTTCCATTTCTGTTTTGTACGTCCTCTTTTGTATTTTCATTTTCAAATTTGTTTTGGTATATTTTAAAAATACCAGAGCTTTTACAACATATTGAAATGCTAGAGGGCCCTTGTAACTATTTGGGCTCCAAACATTTTCAGGTTTTCAAAATTAAAAATCCATTTGAATTGTTTCAAAGAGAAAGGGGAAAGATAGGGTTTAGGGTTTTATTTTCTTGCATGCATTTTTAATGAAATGATGCTCATGAATGCACATTCAATCCTTAATGTCTATTTAGTAAAACTAGGGTTGTTACATCTCATTTGGTGATATTGAAGCCTTAGTGGATTCCGCCATTCAGATGGAAGGCAAGATCAACCAAGCCAATGAGAACCACAAGCGTAGAATGATGCATCAACCAGGAATCCATCATACCCCAAAGTATGACCCCAACCCATCTCCAGGATTTTCCCCAAGAACCAATAGACCCCCGATGAACCGACCGACCTATCCCAACCGTGGAGGAGGAAACCCAAGGCACGTAGGAAATCACAACAACCCCGGCAACCCTACCAATTTCAACCGTGCACCGCCCCAGTTCAACAACAATAGTGTCGCCACCAACACAAATACTGCCCAAGGAATGGAAGCAATGTTGTGCCTATGGAAGCAAAGGACAAGTCTCAGGTGACTTGTTATGAATATGGAACCAAGGGTCACTATTCCAATGAGTGCCCCAAGAAGATTGCTGCAGCCCCCAATGCAAATGCCCACACTCAGCAGCAGCGTCGTGTTCAGCCTAGAAGAAGGTTTGCCCCAGGAAATTCGCTCAATCGCAACGGCCGTCTCTTTCTCATGCATGCTGAAGAAGCCCAAGAAGAGCCAGATGTCATGTTGGGTATGTTTTCTGTTAACTCAGTACTTGCAAGAGTGTTTTTTGATTCTGGATCATCCCACTCGTTTGTTATCGAAGAATTTGCATGCACTAGTAAGATTCAACCAACGAAATTGAAGCATGTTATGATAGTTCAAATACTTGGTTCAACCACCAAAGCTAGAAAAATTTGCAAAGACGTACCTATCCAAATCCATGTCATAGATTTTTATGCTAATCTAATAGTACTTGAAACAAAAGGTTGGGAAGTAGTACTAGGAATGGATTGGATATCGAAACATAAAGGATTAATCGACTGTGCCAAGAAAGCCATCACCATGACCAGTACAGCCAAAATATCAGTAGAGCGTGTATCTGAAACTTTGCCCCATCAATTCAAGTGCAACAAGAGTATAGCCCAACCAACCATTGACCAAGTCAGAATAGTCTTTGAATACCCCGAAGAAGCAATTGGATGCTATGCTAGAGATAGGATTGATCCAACCAAGTGCGTCGCCATGGAGATCACCTGTTTTATTTGTGGACAAGAAGGATGGAGGTAACCGTTTGTGTATGAATTATTGGAAGTTGAATGATGTCACCATCAAGAACAAGTACCCATTGCCAAAGATAGAAGACTTATTTAACCAGTTGACTGGTGCCAAAGTGTTTTCTAAGATTGATCTTAGAACTGGCTATCATCAACTCAACATTCGCATAGAGGATATTCAAAGATTGCCTTTACCACCAGACATGCATTATACGAGTACACTGTCATGTCTTTTGGATTAAGCAATGCCCCCACTTATTTCATGAACCTCATGAATAAGATTTTTATGGAATTCTCCGATAAGTTTGTCGCTGTTTTCATCGATGACATTCTGATATATTCCAAATCAGAAGAAGAACATGAGCTACACCTAAGGACCATCCTTAGAACCCTTAGGGAGCATCAGTTGTATGCCAAATTTAGCAAATGTGAATTCTAGTTACAGGAGGTAGGATTCGTTGGACATAATGTATCAGCCAGAGGAATTGCCATTGACCCTGCAAAGGTGAAGGATGTTGAAGATTGGCAAGCCCTAACCACACAAACCCAAGTTCATGCATTTCTCGGATTGGTGGGATATTACCGCAAGTTCGTAGAAGGATTCTCGAGTATCGCAAGACCCATGACCCAATTGTTGAAGAAGGATAAGAAGTTCGTAGAAGGATTCTCGAGTATCTATCCCGACAACTGAAGCAGCATGAACATAATTACCCTACCCATGACCTTGAACTAGCAGCCGTAGTTCAAGCCCTTAAGACATGGAGGCATTATCTCTTGTGTAACCGATGTAAGATTTATTCAGATCAGAAGAGGCCGAAGTACATTTTCACTCAGAAGGAACTGAATATGAGGAAGAGAAAATGGATGGAGCTAATCAAAGACTATGATCTGGACATCCATTATCACCGTGGTAAAGCCAATGTGGTAGCATATGCACTTAGTAGGTTGTCGTGCCTCTTGAACTCCATGATTCTGAAGGAGCAACCATGTTTTCACAAATAGATGGAAGATTTTAGAATGGAATTAGTAAGTGAAGGATTTTTGGCTAGCATAGAACTTAAACCCACTTTGATTAGTCAGATCAAGGAGGCCCAGAAAGGAAATGCTTGTATCGATGGAATCAAACGTCGTATCGGTACAGGCAAGGTACCTGGATTCACCGAAGATGAAGAAGGAGTTTTGTGGTACAAAGGACGTATCTGTGTTCCAGGAGATTCCGAATTGAAGCAAGCTATTTTGAAAGAGGCACATGATACTCTTTATTCTATCCACCCCGGAGGAACGAAGATGTATCAAGATTTGAAGGAGCAATTTTGGTGGCATAAAATGAAGAGAGAAATTGGAAGCTACATCACCAAGTGTGATATCTGTCAGAGAGTCAAGGCGGGTCATCAGAGACCCGTAGGACTATTGCAACCATTGTAGATTTCAAAATGGAAATGGGATTCAGTTGGAATGGACTTCATCACCGGATTGCCTACATCTAGTAGGGGAAATGACTCTATTTGGGTCATAGTTGATAGACTGTCCAAGGTCGCCCATTTATTACCAGTCAAGACCACCTACCAAAGTTCGAAACTAGCAGAGTTGTACATCGCTAGGATAGTTAGTTTGCACGGAGTCCCCAAGAACATTGTATCGGATCGAGGAACTCAGTTTACCTCGAGATTTTGGAAGAAAGTCCAAGAAGGATTGGGAACAAGATTGGATTTTAGCACAACTTATCACCCTTAGACCGATGGACAAACGGAGTGAGTAAATCAAATACTCGAAGATGTGTTGAGAGCCTGTGTGCTAGAGTATGGATCTAAATGGGAAGATTGTCTGCCTTTCGCAGAATTTTCTTACAACAACAATTATCAAGCTAGTTTGCAAATGGCCCCATTTGAATTCATGTATGGAAGGAAGTGTCGTACCCCCTTGAATTGGTTGGAAGTAGGAGAGAGTCAGATTTTCGGACCCAACATCCTACGAGAAGCAGAATAGAAAGTTTACAAGATCCGTGAGCACCTCAAGACCGCCCAATCCAGACAGAAGAGTTATGCCGACAAGAGACATCGAGAACTTGCTTTCAATATTGGAGATTTTGTGTGTCTCAATCTATCGCCTTTGAAGGGAATGCAACGTTTCCAGCTCAAAGGAAAGTTATCCCCCGAATATATCAGACCCTTCAAGATTTTGAATCGTCGAGGAGAAGTATCGTATCAACTGGAACTGCCGGAGGAGATGTCAGCAGTGCATAATGTGTTCCATATGTCGTTACTTCACAAATGCCTAGAAGTCCCGGAGAAGACCGAAGTGTTCAAGAACATTGATCAACCGAACCATAGAGATCAACGATGAACTGACGTATCCTGATGTACCCATCTGTATTTTGAAGGAAGCTTTTAGAACCACCAGGACCCGAAGCATCAAGTTTCTCAAGATTCAATGGAGTAACCACACTAAAGAAGAAACTACCTGGGAACGAGAAGATTACATCAAGACGGAGTTTCCTAATCTCTTTAAATCCTAGTTTTCCATTTTCTCAAATCTCGGGATGAGATTTTGTTTAATGAGGGAAGGTTTGTAACATCCCAAAAATATTGATCAAGGGTTATCAAATTCCAATCACCAAAATTAGGGTTAACAAAAACTTTTGTTAATTAAATCATATGAATGCATGTGTGTATGTGATGAATGTATGAATGCATGAATGGACTTGTTTGATTGTTGTGAATAGCAAGGAATGGTTTAAATATGAAAACAACATCATCTAAATCATTTACAGGCAGAAACAAATCAAGAGAAATTCAAAAACAAACCAAATAAGCAAATGGTCATTTTTGCAAATGGTCATTTCTAGTCCAAGATTTCAAACAGAAACAATTCCAATTGTTTTCACCCCTTGCTACACCAAGTAAAAGTGAACCAAAACCCACCTTTCAAACTTATAGAAACATTTGGCAACTTGATTCAAATGACAATTCAAAATTGAATCTTTAACATATGTGAAGATCACCAATTCTCAACAACAAACCAAACCAGTGCACCTTGACCTTTCCAACTAACCAGAGACTACCTAGTATGTAACTAGTACACCCACCAAGTTTGAACCAAAAATTCAAATTTAAATCTCTTTTGGCCATTTCATCAAACACCTTGCAAACACAAATCAAACAAAACACAAAACACTATAGTGAGCAGTGTTTGGGCCTAACTTGTTCCCTCTCTAGCTCACAACACACTCTTAGTAGATCATCTAGCTCATTTAACAAGATTTAGCTCACTGTAAACTGGGCAAGGTCATCAATGGTGAGCATGCCCGAGCTAAACTTGCCATCCCATGGTCAACAGCGAGCTAGGAGCAGCTCTAGCCTCGCCAACCTTGTCTGGGACACTAACCACTGTCCACCGCCACCCCCTGTCCAACGCCAACGCACTGCCATCCCCTGGACCACTCAGCCCAAGCGTGCCCAGCTTCTTTGCAAGCATGCCGAGAGCGTGCTAGAGCGCCGCACCCGACACGTGAGCACAGACCGCGCGCCTCCCTCGCTTCTTGCATGCGTGATCACCACTGTCCCAGGAACCGCCAGGACATGGCCGTTCGTCGCCGCGCGACCAAGAGAGCCTGTGCGCCATTAAACTTCCCGTTGGACCCGTCCAGAGCGTTGCAACACTCCGACCGCATTGCACCGCCCCACGCCTCGGGACCATGCCGTCGGTCTTCGCCAGGGAGCACAGCACCGCCCCCTACTGTCGCCCATGCCATTATCCCACTGTGACGATGACCACGACGAGCTCCGCCTGCGCCCTACGATCCCCTCGCTGCACTATAAATAGAGGCCACCCCCGTTCGATTTCTTCACACCAACATACTCCCCTCTCTCTTAGAACCACCCCACCTCATCCTCGGAGCAAGGCGAGCAGCAGGTCGCCAGAATTTTGCCGGAGTCTGCCGTAGAGGAGGAGAAGAGGAGCCAGCGATCGGAGCCTGATACGTCCAAAACGTATCTACTTTCTTGAACACTTTGCTAATTTTTCTCCTCTAAATTTGTGTGATTTGGATACAACTAACACGGACTGACATTGTTTTCAGCAGAACTACCTTGGTGTCTTGTTTTTGTGCAGAAAATGAACTATCAGGAAAAATCCCAGAAAATATGCCAAAAATTATATGTCACCAGAAGATCCACGGAGCCAGAAGGCGAGACGGAGAAGGGTCCTGGTGGGCCCACACCCATGCTAGGTGCTGGCCCACCACTGGCCGCGCCTAGGGGGGTGCAGGCACCCCCTCGGCCTCTCTCTGTGCCTATAAGTTGCCTTTCGACCTAAAAACCGAGGGGGTTCGATAGTTTTCCAGAAAGAGTTCCGCTCCGCCGCCGCCACCAGAAACCAAGATTCGGATCCAGAAACTCCGTTCTGGAACCCTGCCGGGACGTGGAATTTGGATAGGATCATCGCCATCGTCATCACCAACGCATCTCCATCAACCACCGATGTTTCCCTCATCCATGAGTGAGTAATCCCCCGCTGTAGGCTTGGGGATGGTAGGGATTGGATGAGTTCTATCATGTAATCGAATAAGATTGTTAGGGCATAGTGCCTAGTATCTCTATTAGTGCTATTTGACTTTGTTGAAACTTGTTGTGCTTAATGCTTATCACTAGGGCCCGAGTGCCATGATCTCAGATCTAAACTTATTATTGAATCATTATGATGGTATTGTTTGTGATCTTATCTGAAAGTTGTGTACACATATCATTGCCCGGATCCAAAGGCCCCAAAGTGAAAATAATTGGGACAACCGGAGGGGATGGTTGTGGTGTGAGGATCACATGTGTTCACGGAGTGTTAATGCTTTGCTCCGGTGCTCTATCAAAAGGAGCACCTTAATTGCCAGTAGTTCCCTAGAGGCCCCGCTGCCATGGGCTGGCTGGACAGAAGATGTTGTGCAAGTTCTCATTGCGAGCACGTATGACTATATTTGGAGCACATGCCTAGGATTGTTTAGTACTTGGATGCTTGTTATTATTTATCTGCAATTCCCTAGATCTTGAAGTTACATGTTTAGACTCGTCCATGCAACGCCCGTCCATCCATCCCTATGCCTACCGCACTCGAATCCCACTGTTACCGTTCTAGTTACTATTGCTACTGTTTCACTGCTGCTGTTGCTTTACGGTTGCTACTACCAAACTGTTGCTACTGACAAACTTCCATGAGCAAGAACTATTTCCAAGTGCAGCTGAACTGACAACTCAGTTGTTAAGGCTTGCAAGTATTCTTTGGCTCCCCTTGTGTCGAATCAATAAATTGGGTAATACTACCCGCGAAGACTGTTGCAATCCCCTCTACTTGTGGGTCATCAAGACTATTTTCTTGTGCCGTTGCCGGGGAGTATAGCTTTATTTGTAAGTTCACTTGGATCTATTATTGTTCACTGCTACTCCTTTCATCATGGGGAAGTCTCGTGATGGAAAGTTCCCTATTTTACCATCCACTACAAGAAGAGGTACAGTCCTAAACACCTCTACTGCTCTTGATTCACCGTCTATTATAAGTAATCTTGTTACACCACCACCGCATACTCATGCTACACACACTGCTACTACTGATGAGTCTGAAACTGCTTTTGGTACTCATGATGTTACTTCTACTATGCTTGATTCGAGTGGTTCATTAGGTCCTTTTTATTGGGAATATGCCCTAGAGGCAATCATGTATGATGAGATTTCCCATTGTATTCATAAAGATATTAAGTAGTCCTTGTATAAACATCTGATGTGTATCATTGAATATGTGATTCGGTTGTGGAACTATGCATTCATGTTGTTTGTACTAAATATCCTTGGTCATCGAAGTTGTGCTGGACACACAACTTAGACCAATGTGAAAGTTGGCATGATGAATCGGTTCCACTTGTCATGAGCATGGAGATGCTATTCCAACTTACACAGACTCGGCTAAAGAGTTTAGCGAGTCGGATTGACCCATATTGAGGTACAACGAACAAGTTGTCATTTGTATATCTCAATCAATGTAATCCTTAGACCTGAGGTTATTGCATAGTACGAGTTGAGGATCACCGACTTAGGTTCTATCAAACGCTGATCTGTAACTGGGCAGTTATAAAGGCAGAGTTCGGGTCGACTGAGAATCAAGCTGCGTGATGTGAATAACCAAGATGGGATTTTGCCCCTCCAATTGGAGAGATATTCTCTGGGCCCTCTCGTGAGATATGATTCGGAAAGCATGGCCATGCATGACTCGGTTAACTGTTAACGAGGCGATCGACTAAGAGTTAGTCTGGTGAATCACTTTTCTCGGATCGAGAAGAGAGTCAGACTATTTAAGGGATGACAATTATTTGCCTATAGTCTGACAAGGTATATCGTGAGGCAAAAGGGACTCGGACGTAAGTCGCATTGGAAAGGCAAGTCGTCTTGACTCTTTGGTACTTGGGAGTCGGCACGTTCTGCTAGGAGCCGCTACCGACTGATCGATTGAGAGTCGGACTCCAATCGTGTCCATGTAGTCATGAGCCTGCGGGGTCACACACTTAAGAGCGGGAGCAAGTTCGGATTGGATCTGAACCTGTAATCTGGTTGGGTTGGACCTAAACCGGACTAGGACTGAGTTAGTGACTTGAACTCACGGTGACTAGTGTTATATGGTCTTTAGTGAATGGGTCGCGCGAGCAGAGCCCACGTTCACTCCCTATATATAGTGGAGCACCGTAACCCTGAAAGGTTAATCGTTGTTCGGTTAGGTCATTCCATGTGTTGGAAACCCTAGCTCCACAGCAGTCCTACCGTCGATACGAACCTAGCAGTTCGCCGCCGGTGCTCCTCCTTGTACGTGTGGATACCAGCAGAGGTGTTGTGCGATCAGCACCAGGACGATTGGATCGTGAGGACTGCACTACATCAACTGATGAGCTTCATCAGTAATCCGCAACTGCGCGTCTAGTGGTAAACCTCGTGGCCTTCTACCTCAGCTAGATCTTGGGATCACCACGTTAGAGGGGAAATTTTTGTTTTATCTCTACGTGGCCCAACAGTGGTATCAGAGCGATAGCTTCTGGTTTTAAGCTCGAGATCTCACATATGTGATATGCGGTAGGATGTAGATGAGATCTATATGCTGTTTGGTGGTCGATCTATGAGATAGATCGGTTTTGTACGAAGTTGATTGGATCAACTGTACTCGGGGATTGGTAGATCTGATTTTCGTGATCATACTGCCGAGGTCGTGGAACGACATACCCCTACCGGTTGGCTTCCGCCATCGGGGTAGACTGTGACACGTAAATCCAGAGGCGATGATCGAAGATCAAAAAATTTGATCGAATCAGAACAATGGTCGGAATCCATGTGCGGGACCGCCGGCTTCGCCCTGTCGTAGTGCCTTAGATGTCGTTGCGAGTTTCACAACGCCGGTAGATATTGTATCTATGCATAACTTGTTTTTGCAGGAAGTTGTGAATGGTATGGATCATGTGCATGTGATGTATGTGTGTAATCTATACGTGATCTGCGAATCACGGTTTTTTGTCAGCCGGCTGGAGCCTAGGTGCTGTCATTTTATTGTATAACGACCTGCGTGTCAGATTCTCTATGTAATTTAATTTACTAAGCTAGTGTAGCTGTTTGGGGAACCCGGAAGGCATGCAAGGCGTTGTACACGTCGGCGACATGGAGTAAGACGGCAAGTGACAAGAGTTGGCACGAGTCAGATTACAGGTTTTGTGGAGATGGAGATCGCCATGAAGAGAGCCATACCATTTCACATTATAATTGCTTTATTTTGTGTTATTGTTATGTCTCAGTTTTACCTCTATTAGATAGTCGGTAAAATTTAATCCCTCAAAGAAGGTCTAGTCGGTTTTCCCGCCAGTGTTTGCACCATCACAAGTCGGACATTTTTGGTAGTGGGCTCATAAAATTGAGGTGCTGCCAATTCTTTCCGACTAGGTGGGTTCGATTCGGACTCTTACTGCAGAAACACTCGGTAAGCTAGACGGGTCTATCACAACGGTTGTGGGGCTCGGGGAAAGGTCGGATGGGAGCCGGGGCATGTGATGCCACCCATCCAACAGGAGTCGTATGAGATACGATTGACAAGGAGTTGTCTACCTCGATCACTTGGTGGCTAGCGGTGATGCTAAAGCTCACTAGCCGACTTGCTTATTTAGGATCCTGAATCACTAAGTAACCATCGGAGGGGTGTTGGTTCTAGTGGGAGCATAAAATATTATAATGTTTAATATGCTTGCTCTTTTATGAATACATGTCTTAAGTGTTTTGCATATTTTCTGTTGTAGATCATGGCACCAAGTAGTAGTCACTCTCAGATATCTGGTTTTGCGCTGAGAACCATTCTTGAGAAAGATAAACTGAACGACACTAATTTTACCAACTGGTATCGAAATCTGAGAATTGTTCTCAAACAAGAAAAGAAGGACCATGTCCTAGACAACCCACTTCCAGATGAGCCGAATAAGAATGCGACTGTCGCTGCCACCAATGCCTACCGTCGGGCTAAGGATGAGTCCACGGATATTAGCTGTCTTATGCTTGCTCACATGGAACCGAACTTGCAAAAGAAGTTCGAGCATGTTGAGGCCTACGATATGATCGAAAGCCTCAAAAGTATGTTCCAGGCTCAGGCGAAGACTGAGAGGTATCAAGTCTCTCAGGCTTTGCTGAGTTGCAAGCTTAAGGATGGTGATCCACTGAGTCCGCATGTGATCAAAATGGTTGGTTACATGTAGTCTTTGGAGAGGCTTGGCTACCCCATTAGCGAAGAGTTCGCTACGAATATAATTCTGAACTCTCTTCCTAGTGCATATGGGCAGTTCATTTCGAACTACCACATGCATGGTATGGATAAGAAGCTCACTGAATTACATGGGATGCTCAAGCAGGCAGAGGTGGATCTCAAGAAGGGCGCCAGTCAAGTGTTGATGGTGCAGAATAAGGCTAAGTTCAAGAAGAGTTCTTGGACTAAGAAGAAGGCTAAGTCAGGAGGAAAGCAGGCTCAGGACCCGGTCCCAAGCACTTCCTCGGGGACTAAGCCATCTCCTTCAGCCGGATCCACTTTCTTTTACTGCAAGGAGGATGGCCACTGGAAGAGGAACTGCAGCAAGTACTTGGCCGATAAAGCCAAGAGTGGAGGTATGACTTCCAACTCAGGTACACTTGTTTGCAATGTTATAGACATATATCTTGTTGATGCACCTAATAGTTCTTGGGTATATGATACCGGATCAGTTATTCACATCTGCAACTCGTTGCAGGGACTGGTAAGAACTAGGAGCGTAGCAAGAGGCGAGGTTGATATTCGAGTCGGCAACAAAGCAAGAGTTGCTACGTTGGAAGTCGGCACGATGCAACTTCATTTACCTTGCGGATTCATTATGGAACTGAATAATTGTTATTATGTTCCAGTGCTCAGTCGAAACATTATTTCTGCTTCATGTTTGATGAGGCAAGGCTATGAGTCGAATATCAAGAATAATGGTTGTTCTTTCTATTTGAATGATATGTTTCACGGCATTGCACCCGTCCAGGATAGGTTATTTATTTTGAATCTTGATGGTGAGTCGGTTTATAACATAAATGTTAAAAGGTTGAAACCAAATGATCTGAATATGACTTACTTTTGGCACTGTCGGCTTGGTCATATAAGTTGGAAACGCATGAAGTAGCTCCATGATGATGGACTCCTAACTTCGTTCGACTTGGAGTCGTTCGAGACATGTGAATCTTGCCTACTCGGCAAAATGACCAAGACACCTTTTGCAAAGAGTTGTGAAAGGGCGTCCGACTTGTTGGGACTAGTATATAGTGATGCATGTGGTCCAATGAGCATGACAGCCAGGGGTGGTTATGAGTACTTCATTACCTTCACTGATGATTTGAGTAGGTATGGATATATCTACTTGATGAAACACAAGTCGGAAGCCTTTGAAAAGTTCAAAGAATTCCAGAATGAAGAACAGAATCAACTCGGCAAGAAAATAAAGTTTCTTCGGTCGGACTGAGGAGGTGAGTACATGATCCATGAGTTTGATGACCATCTGAAAAGTTGTGGAATAGTTCCTCAACTTACTCCGCCAGGAACGCCGCAAAGGAACGGTGTTTCGTAAAGGCGGAACCAGACCTTGTTGGACATGGTACGGTCAATGATGAATCGGACAGATCTGCCTTTATAATTTTGGGGTTATTGTCTAGAAACAGCGGCGTTCACACTAAACAGAGTACCATCAAAATAGGTAGAGAAGACACCGCATGAGATGTGGACAGGCAAAAAGCCGAGTTTGTCTTTTCTTAAGATTTGGGGTTGTGAAGCATTTGTCAAGCGACTCCAGTCGGACAAGCTTACGGCCAAGTCGGATAAGTGTATTTTCGTGGGGTATCCGAGGGAAACCTTGGGTTACTACTTCTACAACCGAGAAGAGGGCAAAGTGTTTGTCGCTCGGAATGGTGTCTTCCTTGAGAAAGAGTTTCTCAGTCAGGGAGTAAGTGGGAGCACGGTGCAACTCGAAGAAATTCGAGAGGAACCGGCTAGTAGCGAGTCGGCAAAAACCTTGGAGGTTGAGCCGGTCGTGGCAGCCGAGCCGGCAGCAGCACCTGTACTACGAAGATCGGCAAGATTACGAACTGTTCGTGATGTGTTACTGTTAGACAGTGATGAGCCGGTAAATTATTCGGAAGCGATGGTGGGATCTGATTCCGAGTCATGGCTTGGAGCCATGAGATCCGAGATAAAGTCCATGGATGAAAATCAAGTTTGGAACTTGGTTGATCTGCCAGACGGTGCAAGACCTGTCGAGTGCAAATGGGTCTTTAAGAAGAAAACTGATATGGATGGAAATGTTTCAATCTATAAAGCACGCCTTGTCGCGAAGGGGTTCCGACAAGTTCAAGGAGTTGATTACGACGAGACTTTCTCGCCCGTAGTGATGCTTAAATCAGTTCGGATCATGTTAGCTATAGCGGCCTATTTCAACTACGAGATATGGCAGATGGATGTCAAAACGGCTTTCCTTAACGGAAATTTAACCGAGGACGCGTATATGATACAGCCCGAGGGTTTTGTCGATCAGGCTAATGCTGACAAGGTGTGCAAACTTCAGAAATCCATTTATGGGTTGAAGCAAGCATCTCGGAGTTGGAATATTCGCTTTGATGAGGTAGTCAAATCGTTTGGCTTCATCAAGAGTGATCATGATTCTTGTCTGTACAAGAAGTTTAGTGGGAACAAAGTAAATTTTCTAATCTTATATGTGGATGACATATTACTGATTGGAAATGATGTCCAGATGTTGCAAGAAACCAAGGAATCATTGGAAAGGAGTTTCTCAATGAAAGACTTGGGTGAGGCAACATACATCCTCGGAATCCGGATCTATAGAGATAGATCAAGGAGGCTCATTGGATTGAGTCAGAGTACTTATTTGGACAAAGTGTTGAAGAAGTTCAACATGGAATCGTCTAAGAAGGGGTTCTTACTGATGTCCCATGGTGTAAAACTCAGCAAGACTCAGTGTCCTTCGACAACTGATGAGGGAAGTCGAATGAGTGCGATTCCATATGCTTCTGCAGTCGGATCCATCATGTATGCCATGATTTGTACTAGGTCGGATGTTTCCTATGCTCTAAGTGTTGTGAGAAGATACCAGGCTGATCCTGGAGAGATCCACTGGACATCGGATAAAAATATCCTAAAGTACTTGAGAAGGACTAAGGATATGTTCTTGGTTTATGGTGGTGAAGATGAACTCAGTGTAAAGGGTTACACGGATGCGAGTTATCTTACCGACTCTAATGATTCTCGTTCACAATCCGGATACGTGTTTATTATAAACGGAGGTGCTATGAGCTGGAAGAGTTCCAAGCAAGAGACTGTGTCTGCGTCTACAACAGAGGCTGAGTATATTGCCGCCTCGGAGGCAGCAAAGGAAGCTGTTTGGATGAGGAATTTCCTCATGGATCTTGGTGTGGTTCAGGGCTCGTCCAATCCGTTAGACGTGTATTGTGACAACAATGGTGCTATTGCACAAGCCAAGGAACCTAGACAACACCAGAAGAACAAGCACATACTCATGCGGTACCACCTAATTCACCAGTTCGTGGATCAGGGTGATATCAAGTTATGCAAGGTACACACGGATGCAAATATTACGGATCCGTTGACAAAGCCGTTACCACAGCCGAAGCATGAGGCGCACCTGAGAGCCATGGGCATTAGATGCTTAGACATGTGATGTCAGAAGATTGACTCTAGCGCAAGTGGGAGACTGTTGGGAATATGCCCTAGAGGCAATCATGTATGATGAGATTTCCCATTGTATTCATAAAGATATTAAGTAGTCCTTGTATAAACATCTGACGTGTATCATTGAATATGTGATCCGGTTGTGGAACTATGCATTCATGTTGTTTGTACTAAATATCCTTGGTTATCGAAGTTGTGCTGGACACACAAATTAGACCAATGTGAAAGTTGTCTTGATGACTCGGTTCCACTTATCATGAGCATGGAGATGCTATTCCAACTTACACAGACTCGGCTAAAGAGTTTAGCGAGTCGGATTGACCCATATTGAGGTACAACGAACAAGTTGTCATTTGTATATCTCAATCAATGTAATCCTTAGACCTGAGGTTATTGCATAGTCCGAGTTGAGGATCAACGACTTAGGTTCTGTCAAACGCTGATCCGTAACTGGGCAGTTATAAACGCAGAGTTTGGGTCGACTGAGAATCAAGATGCGTGATGTGAATAACCAAGATGGGATTTTGCCCCTCTAATTGGAGAGATATTCTCTAGGCCCTATCGTGAGATATGATTCAGAAAGCATGGCCATGCACGACTCGGTTAAGTGTTAACGAGGCGATCGACTAAGAGTTAGTCGGGTGAATCACTTATCTCGGATCGAGAAGAGAGTCCGACTATTTAAGGGATGACAATTATTCGCCTATAGTCTGACAAGGTATATCGTGAGGCAAAAGGGACTCGGACGTAAGTCGCATTGGAAAGGCAAGTCATCATGACTCTTTGGTACTTGGGATTCGGCACATTCTGCTAGGAGCCGCTACCGACTGATCGATTGAGAGTCGGACTCCAATCGTGTCCATGTAGCCATGAGCCTGCGGGGTCACACACTTAAGAGCGGGAGAAAGTTCGGATTGGATCTGAACCTGTAATCTGGTTGGGTTGGACCTAAACCGGATTAGGACTGAGTTAGTGAGTTGGACTCACGGTGACTAGTGTTATATGGGCTTTAGTGAATGGGTCACGCGAGCAGAGCCCACGTTCACTCCCTATATATAGTGGAGCACCGTAACCCAGAAAGGTTAATCGTTGTTCGGTTAGGTCATTCCATGTGTTGGAAACCCTAGCTCCACAGCAGTCCTACCGTCGATACGAACCTAGCAGTTCGCCGCCGGTGCTCCTCCTTGTACGTGTGAATACTAGCAGAGGTGCTGTGCGATCAGCACCAGGACGATTGGATCGTGAGGACTGCACTGAATCAACTGACGCGCTTCATCAGTAATCCGCAACTGCGCGTCTAGTGGTAAACCTCGTGGCCTTCTACCTCAGCTAGATCTTAGGATTATAGGGGAAATTTTTGTTTTATCTCTACGTGGCCCAACACTTTTCTGGATGCTACTATGGCTAGTCTAGGAAATACCGAAACTCCTAGTGAAGACACTATTACACATGTTAGCTCACCTGAGTCTAGTGAGAGTTATGATTTTAATGATGGTTACATTGAGTTCACTGATGATTTTATTGAAGAGTGCCGAAACACACATGTTACTAGTGCTATTAAGAGTCTCCTTGCTAGACGCACCATTATGCCTAAGTTGTCCTCTGATCCTAAGTTTGCCACCTCTCCCATAGATATTAAAGATAAAGATTATGATTTCTCTCTTGATTTATCTTATTTAGATATTGTTGAGAAAGAAACCTTTCTGTGGGACTAAAAACGAGAGTGATGTGGCTCATATGAATGAGCTTTTAACTATGAGTGCTTTATTATCTGATGATTTTAAGATGCGCAAGTACTTTGTTACTAAGATCTTCCCTTTTTCACTAAAAGGAGAAGCTAGGGCTTGGTTTAATAGATTACCTCTTCGTTCCATTGATAGCCATGATTTCTTGATTGCTTCTTTTTTCAGAAATATTTTCCTCCCAGTTCTAGACATGCTGCTTTGCAGAGACTTTTTGATTTTAAACAGGGAGAAGAAGAGAAATTGCCTGAGTCATGGACAAGGTTATGTGCCTTGATTCATGCACATCCTGGATGTCCATTACCTAAGAATGAGCTTCTTGATATTTATTATAATGGACTAACTGATGATTCTAGGACCTACCTAGATAGCTTTGATGATTGTGTTTTCAGGAAAAGGACTCCTACAGATGCTGAAGAATTAATGGCTAAAATAAGCAAGAATTATGATGATTGGACTTCAACTAAGCTGAATACACCTGAGCCTACTACTCCTGAACCAGTTATGCCTGAACCAGTTCCAACACCAACAACAAAGAAGAGGGGAGTTATTGCATTAAATGATGAAGTGATGAAGGAAGCTCAGAAGTGTCTAAAGGAGAAAGGTATTAGAGCTGAAGATGTGAAGAATCTACCTCCTATAGAAGAATTATGTAAGCCAATTCCCCACTCATCTACTATTGAAGTACACTCTCTCCAACACTTTGATGAAGGTGATATTCCTTATGGTAAGCCTCCCGATTAATGCTTAGAGGAACTTGACACATTTATTATTAAACAAGGTAATTTTAATAAAAAAATTCAGAATCATTTGTTGGAAAACTCTAGAGCTATCAATGAGTTGAAAGATATTGTGGAAAGAACTTCTAATGATATTAAAATACTTTGGAAACACTTTCAAATGGTTCAAACTCAACTTGATCAACTTGCTAAGGTACAAAAGGATATGCTAGTTAATGCTTCAGGAGATAAACATGCTTATGGAATTAGAACTAGGAGTGGTATAGCTACTCAAGATCCTTTATATCCTGAAGGACACCCTAAAAGAATTGAGCAGGAGTCTCAACAAGGTGAGAGTAGTGTTAGTCCTCGTAAGAGAAAGAAAAAGAAACATAGAATAGTTGAGGAACCACTTGAACCTGCTGTAGATCCTAATAGTATATCTGTCTCTGATGCTAAAACTGAGAGTGGTAATGATAAAAATGATGCTCCTGATAAGGAGGAAGTTGAGGAAGAACCTGAGAAGCACACTAAGAACACTAGGTACACAAAGGAAGATTTTATTGCTAATAAACATGGTAAAGAGAGAGAACCTTGGGTGCAGAAACCTATGCCTTTTCCAGGTAAGAAACATAAGTCAAAGTAGGAAGAACACTACAACAAGTTTTGTGAGTGGATGAAACCTTTATTCTTGCAAATTCTTTGACTGATGCTATTAAATTGCCTCCTTATTCAAAGTATATGAAGGATATAGTCTCTAATAAAAGGAAGATTCCTAATGAGGAGATTTCTACCCTACTTGCTAATTACTCCTTCATGGTAAGGTTCCAAAGAAACTTGGTGATCCAGGTATACCAACTATTCCTTGATCTATTAAGAATAATTATGTTAGAACTGCTTTACGTGATTTGGGAGCTGGAGTTAGTGTTATGCCTTTTTTATCTTTATAAGAGACTCCAGCTAGAAAAGTTGATACCAACTGATATATCTTTGCAAATGGCTGATAAGTCAACTATTATTCCTTTTGGTATATGTGAGGATGTTCCTATTCAAGTTGCTCATAATTGCATGGTTTTAACTGATTTTGTTGTGCTTGAAATGCCTGAAGATGATAATATGTCTATTATTCTTGGGAGACCTTTTCTTAATACTGCAGGATCTATCATCAATTGTAATCAAGGAAAAGTAACATTCAATATTAATGACAAAGAGCATACTGTCTATTTCCCCAAGAAGGTTGCTAGGAGCTATTGCCTAAATTCCATTGAAAATATTGAGAGCATCAAGGTTGGAGAAATATATTGTCCCTTTCCACAAGAAAATTTTGAAACTATTATGATTGGGACCATTGCTATCAAGTATGAGGTAACATAATCACCTTGTGGAATGCAAAGTTTTACTTCATATAAGATTGTTTTGGTAACAAGACTTGATCAACCTTGTTAACAAAAGGATTTTAATGAACAAAATAATGTTTTCACTGTGGTTATTCTTGCTTTCTTTTACTGTTCTCCTTCCTAGTCTTTGCCTTTCTTTTGCTAGCTTTGGTTTTGTTAGTTGTTTTCTTGTTAGAGTTTTCTTAGAGCTGCTGTAGTTTGGCTTTTGGTTTTCTTTTGCTTCTTCTAAAAAAACTATTTCTGCGAGAAAATCAATTTTCATACCCTGAAAATTGGCCAAAAATAAAGTTTCCCGAAAAATCCTAGAAAATTCAAAATAATTTTTCCTCGAAAAAAGGGGCAGAGAGACACCTGAAGTGACCCAGGGGCCACCCCAGGCCACCACACCCATGGTAGGAGCGGCCCACCAGGGGGTGGCGCCTAGGGGGGTCTGTCCCACCTGGGCCCCTCTAGGCTGCCTCCTCAAAGCCACCTTCTTTATCTCTCTCAAAAAACAACGGAAAACTTGCTCAAACTCGAGTTCTTGATGTTCTTGCTCGCTATTTTCGATCTCCTTGTTCAACCCATCTCAAGTGCTGATTTTTGGAGGGTTTGCTCCTTGGTATGTTCCTCCTCCACTTGTCCAATTAGATTTGTGATTGGTAGATTATATCTTAAGTATTTTGCTACTATAGGTGACAGGTTGTTTAAGCCTGCATGCTTGTTATATGCTTAGAAACTTTATTTTGATGCATGTGTAGTCCTCTAGCAAGTTCCTATAGTAGTTGCTTATCATTTATCAACATAGAAATCACTTGGTTTGATGTTTGTCTAAAATTTTCAGAATTAAAGAAAGGTCATGGACAACCATACATTTTGTGAAATATTTGAGAGTGATGCACCTAGAAGGGCAAGGCTTCCAAGGTCATGCACCAGTACTAGACCCTCATACAATGAGGATCTCATTACTCCGCGATTTGGTGACGAGAGAGATGAAGGGGATGCGCACCCCTCCACCTTTCCTTGCCAAACTTTTTTGCGGGCTGCTGGGATTCTTAATGATTTTATGACTTTGGTTCGGAAGGCTAGACTAACAAGTTACATGCAGGATGAGAGCGCACAATATGCTTTGCTCACTAAAACATTTGTGGAGAGCTTTTCTTTTACTAACAGCATGCTCAAGCCAGCTGTGTCTTTCAAAATTTATGGCAGGGCTCATTCTATGACTTTGAAGAAATTTTGCAAGGCCCTAGGACTTGGTACAGCTAGGTCATCAATGAAGATTCCAGCTCTACCCGCTGATTTTTTGGAGCTTTACCGAGGAATAACCAATGATGATGACCGCAGAGCTCAGCGAGGCAAGATAAAGAATATTCAACTCCCAGCCATCAGGTACTTTGCCTATTATCTTGCCACCAGTGTTCTTGGTAGGGATAACACTAGTAATATTTCCAACTATCAATTGGCCTTCTTAGCTGTTGCGCTCAACAATGAAGATAAGTATAATATTGGTTCTCTCATGGCTCATCGCTTAGCTGCTAAGGGACCCATTTATGGGGTAATTATTGCTACTCGTATTGTTGCTACCTTGAACATTGCTGTTGATCCACATGATACAGTTTTGGCTCCTCAGAGGCTTGATCTTGCTGCCATGAAGGCGCACCACTTTGTCACCACTCGCTCTACCCTTGATAACTTGGTTTATAGAATGTTGTTTATTGACGGGGAAGAGAGAGAGATCCCTCTACCCCAAACCACTCTATTCAGTATTTCTCAGGGACCTTTGTCACGCTCGAAGGCAGAGATGGATGACAAGTTGTGCTCTCTTAACTTTCACGGGCACTATCAGGAGGAAGCACCATCATACGACCCCTCTGTGTATTACACGGGGGAGGCCTCGAGCTCATACCAGGATGAGGGAGCTTCCTCGACATACTACGGAGGTGCATCCTCCTGGACACCATGGGATTGAGCCCCACTTAGGCCAAAATCCTAAGCTTGGGGGGAGGTATACCAACATCGCACTCATATGTATATCATGTCCGGTCGGTTCTTTATATATCCATTGTTTTGCTTTCTTTTTAGTTTTTGTTGCTTCTTTCTCAAAAACACAAAAATACCAAAAATATTTCATTGTTTCTCTTGGTTTGTTTCTTTGTTTTGGTTTGCCTTAAAAGAAAAATCCAAAAAAGATTTTTCTTTGTTTGTTTTGCTTTGTTTGCTTCTTTGTTTGGTTTTGCTTTGTTTGCTTTCTTTATAAAAATCGAAAACACCAAAAATATTTGTTGGTCTTCTTTGGTTTTGTGAGTTCTTTGCAGGTTCAACCGTCCTCAGTGGATTTTGGTTTCATGTTATTATTCAAGTCACACAAGTGAAGGTCAATAATGAATATTAAGACAACTCGAGGTGTAGTAAGAGGCTGGTAACGAACTCTATTTGTTTCATTTTTGTACATATACTCATCATTGTGAGCATGCTTAGTATGTTCATTGTAAGGCGTATGTTACTGATGGATTCTTAGTAGTTCTTGCTTGTCTATGATTAGCTCCAGCTTGCTAATAGTTTGTAGCATGTCATATGAATGTTTGCTTGCATTGTTTTATTCATATTTTGGTATGATATTGTCGTATCCTCCTCTGGAAGTTTCATGTGAATCGACTTGGCACATGCTCACGCATGCATATGACTAAACAATAGTCAATAAGCCTCGATGATTTATTTTGCCTCAGAGTTCTAGTATCACTTTCATGCCATAATTAGTCATGTTTTGTTGGAAGCATGGTTATGGCAGTTATTGGTCTCTCGTTTGTCGCTCCCTCTCTATTGCTAGCCTTCACTTGCACTGAGTATGCGCTATACCTGTGCTTCCAACTCCCCAAAACCAATATTGCCAGTTGTGTCCACCATACCTACCTATTAGCTTCATTTGCTACTTCAGCGCATATTCTATATGCCGTGTTTTCTTCCAAAATAAAATGTTTGTCTGTTTTGAGAAAGTTAGTTAGTAAAGCTCTCACGAACTTCATGGCACACTTTATTCCTTGATCTTCATAATTCTGAACCATTCTGACCTATCCATGAAAGTTATATGCTTGGAAATTATATGCTGGGAGTCAGCAGAACCGTGCTGGCATGGGGAACGCTTTCAAAACTTTTTGGATATCTCATCCAGTTGATTCCTTGCTCTTTTGTTTGCGGATGTCGACGATGTGAAATAAAAGGGGAGCTTGTGACTTCATGGAGTTTATACATTGTGTTAGAGAAACGTCTGGGCCGCTAGCCTAAGACATGCCTAATCGTGGTGGAAACTTGCAGCATCACCATAATGAGCATTTATGAAGCATCCTCAATAAAAAGCTATACACATAGTAAATAAAAAGATCGCTGATATGCTCATTGTCTACTTGCCTTGTCATTTTGATCACGGGATCGCTCTTGTATCATGTGCAAGGGGTACCCCATTGGCGGTTCTCTATGATATGCATGTATTTACAATGACAAGAATTTTCAGGTAACCAAAGTTGAGTAGCATGCAGAGCGACCCTCGTACTTAAGGGACATGGGATTTCCAGTCTATGGTCTGTCAAGCACATGATTCAGAGTGGACCTCACTTTCACCTTAACCACGTGAAGATGCCTATGATAGGGGCAATGAGAGCTCAAAGCTAATGAGTACCTTCCATTCAGCATTTGGAAGCCTTTCAAACCTTTCAAAACCGTTTTCACCACCTTGTTGAGTCACCACTTATTCTATGAGCACCTTCTTGAGAGCATAGTTGTCATTCTTGTGTATGTTCCAAAACTTGCTTAATTATGTCATGAATTTGATGCTTGTATCTCTGATATCTTTACTTCTAGTCTTCATGTGAACTTCAGAGGTGCCTTGGCATTTATATTGTGCTCTTCAAACAAAGGCAAGCGAGATACCACTCTATCAACCTTATTATGAGCATTGCAATGTTTCTTATGTTTATGTTTCGTGCTACTTATTATTATTGACTTGGTTTATCTTCATAGCTTGCAATGACTATTAAGTAGACTTAGTTGCATACTCTTTATTATGAATTGTCTAAGCATCTACTCATGTGCTGAGAATATATACATCATATGAAGCAAATGTGTTCGTGAAAGTTCTTTTATCGCACTCAGTTTTCAACTGAATTGCTTGAGGATAAGCAATAAGCTAAGCTTGGGGGGAGTTGATACGTCCAAAACATATCTACTTTCTCGAACACTTTGCTAATGTTTCTCCTTTAAACTTGTGTTATTTGGATACAATTAACACGGATTGACGCTGTTTTCAGCAGAATTACCTTGGTGTCTTCTTTTTGTGCAGAAAATGAACTATTAGGAAAAATCCCGGAAAATATGCCAAAAATTATATTTCACCAGAAGATCCACGGAGCCAGAAGACGAGACGGAGAAGGGGCCTGGGGGCCCACACCCATGCTAGGCGCGGGCCCACCACTGGTCGCGCCTGGGGGGTGCAGCCACCCCAAGCACCCCCTCGGCCTCTCTCTGCGCCTATAAGTTGCCTTTCGACCTAAAAACCGAGGGGGTTCGATAGTTTTCCAGAAAGAGTTCCGCTCCACCGCTGCCACCAGAAACCAAGATTCGGATCCAGAAACTCTCTTCTGGCACCCTGCCGGGACGGGGAATTTGGAGAGGATCATCACCATCGTCATCACCAACGCATCTCCATCAACCACCGATGTTTCTCTCATCCATGAGTGAGTAATCCCCCGCTGTAGGCTTGGGGATGGTAGGGATTGGATGAGTTCTATCATGTAATCGAATAAGATTGTTAGGGCATAGTGCCTAGTATCTCTATTAGTGCTATTTGACTTTGTTGCAACTTGTTGTGCTTAATGCTTGTCACTAGGGCCCGAGTGCCATGATCTCAGATCTGAACTTATTATTGAATCATTATGATAGTATTGTTTGTGATCTTACTTGCAAGTTGTGTACACATATCATTGTCCGGATCCAAAGGCCCCAAAGTGACAATAATTGGGACAACCGGAGAGGATGGCTGTGGTGTGAGGATCACATGTGTTCATGGAGTGTTAATGCTTTGCTCCGATGCTCTATTAAAAGGAGCACCTTAATTTCCAGTAGTTCCCTAGAGGCCCCACTGCCACGGGCTGGCTGGACAGAAGATGTTGTGCAAGATCTCATTGTGACACATATGACTATATTTGGAGCACATGCCTAGGATTTTTTAGTACTTGGATGCTTGTTATTATTTATCTGCAATGCCCTATATCTTGAAGTTAGATGTTTAGACTCTACCATGCAACGCCCATCCATCCATCCCTATGCCTACCGCACTTGAATCCCACTATTATCGTTACTGTTACTATTGCTACTGTTTCACTGTTGCTGTTGCTTTATTGTTGCTACTACCAAACTGTTGCTACTGATAAACTTCCGTGAGCAAGAACTCTTTCCAGGTGCAGGTGAACTGACAACTCAATTGTTAAGGCTTGCAAGTATTCTTTGGCTCCCCTTGTGTCGAATCAATAAATTGGGTAATACTACCCGCGAAGACAGTTGTGATCCTCTATACCTGTGGGTAATCAGAGCCGCCCCAGGAGAAGACACTGGTACTAGGAGGTTCGTCGTCGTCGACTTCATTGTTCGCCCCCATCGCCGACCCTTGCCTGAGCCCCGGTGAGCCTCACACGACCCCCACTGGCCGCGCTAGGGTTCTGTCTCGCCGGCGTTGCCCGACGGAGACGACAAGCCACAGCCGTTCAATTAGATGTTGATCGTATGGTTTGGACTGCCCCGTACCGCTTCGCACCCCCCTGTCTTGCTGACTGGTGGGGACAACCACTTAAACCCACCAGTGCGCGCCGTGCACCGTGGGCCGGCCCAGTTACACTCCGGTGGAAATACTTATAAGGACCGAACGTTCTCGAGGACACATGATAATTCTTTCAAGTGCTTTCGCTTCAAATAGCTGAGTAATCTTCTCTGGTGTTTTTAAGTGTTGTGTGGGTGAACCTGTGCTAACATACCGCCCTTCCTAGGACTAATACATACTTGTGATAAACCCCATGCAAACATCCGTAACTACAGGAAAGTAATTAAGATATAAATCTAACCACAACCTTAAACTCTGAGATCCTATGCTCCCTTGCGCAAAGGTGTCCTAACAGGGGTTCAGGTTTCTGTCACTCCGGCAACCCCACAATTAGTAGCCAAATACACAATGCATTCCCCTAGGCCCATAAATGGTGAAGTATCATGTATTCGACGTTCACATGATACCACTAGAAAAATAGCACCACAACTTAAATACTAAACCATTGAATAATAACACATCATAGATTCACTACTAACAACATGACTTCTCCCATGTCCTCAAGAACTAAACGAACTACTCACAAGACATAATATGGATCAATATCAAAGATGATATGGTAATGGATAACAATCTAAACATAAACAATAATCCAATGGTTCCACTCACAAGCATCAACTACAATAGTAATCAACACCCGGAAAGTTTCCCCTAAGAACTAAAGCAATATCCAACACAATTGTTACAGCGGGACGGATTGGTGATGATGGTGCTGGTGGAGATGATGGTGTGGATGATGATGATGATGATCCCAATGAAGCCTAGCTTGATGGCGGTGTTGATGGCGACGATCTCCCCTCTCTGGGATGGAATTCCCCAGGCAGAAATCTTTCTGCCAGAGAGATCTTTCTCTCTCGGTGTTTTCTGCCCCCCTAGAGGCGGCGGAAATCTATCTGTGGTCGCCCCCCGAGCCTTAGGGTTTCGAAGGGAAGATATAGGCGAAGGGGCAGAGTCAGAGGCCGGGCAGGTTTGCCACACCTGCCCTAGGCGCGGGGTCATGTGGGCACGCGCCTAGGGGTGTGGGCCCCCTGAGGCCCCTCTTCGTCCCTCCATCTGGCTTGCTTCGTCTTCTGGTAAAATAATATGTTTCCGTATTTTTCTGGTATTTTTCTGATCTTTGCGAAATTTCACCGAAACGCCTTCTTTTCCTTCAGAATCCAGACTCCAGCAATCCATCCTCCAAGAATCATCCAACATGCATAAACAGATGAATAGCCATAAGTAATACCTCATAATAAGACAAATATGAATGAATAGAGTTAAATTATGATATAGAATGGTGATGCAAATTGGGCGTATCAACTCCCCCAAGCTTAGACTTTGCTTCTCCCCAAGCGAAAACTGAGCTCAGTAAACATGTCCACAGGTTTATGGAGTGAAGTGTCGATAAAAGAATACGAACAAGAAGCATCACACTTACCATTACACAACTCATAGAAGAAAGCAACTCACCATTATATAACTTATCTTGCAACCAAGTACATCAGTCACAATAGAGATGCATAAAGATAAATCATAATTGGAATTGGCAAACTTGTTCTTGGTTAGAGAACATCTGGCAAATAGTTTCACAAAAGCTTTTTGTCGAAGTTTCAAAACAGGAACACACTTTGCTCAAAAAGGTTTTTCACAAGTGAAGGCTTTCAAAGTAATACTCAATAGATAAGAGTTTTGTGCAAACAAGGAAGATAGAGAACATGATTGAATAAATCACCATATGAATGCTTGAAACACAACAACTTGATGGAAATCAAATCACCATATGGAGATAGTGTAACATCCTAGCATTAGAGCTTATAAATAAGCTGAACACAGATGTGTGCATTGCATTCATGCATAGAAAATCCGAATAATTTTCACGCTTTTAAATAAAAAAATTGCCAAAGTGATTCAAGCTTCTCTCAACTTGATGGAATTGAAGTAGATCATCAAGTTGACTGCGATAAGTTTCAATATGACCTTTGCTAAAACCTTATTTTTGGTTAAGGGAGATTTGATCTAAGGGTAGATCAAATATAATAAAACTAAACCATAATACATTGCTGTCACATCCCAAGATTTTCCAAATCTTGTAATGTGAAAATAAATTAATAAAATAAAACTTTGTTTGATTTTCAGAGCCAGAAGAAACTTTTTGAACTCAATTGGAACTTCAAACCCATTTGAATTAAATAAAATCCTAAAGGGATTTAAAAGGATAAACATTTTAAATAAAGGAAAATAAAATATTTTGGTACTACTACTATAGATCTTTTAATAAAAGATTTTGTTTTCAAATGAAATAGAAGTTTATAAATAAAGAACATTTTATAAAGCCAAATTAAACCTTGGCCAAGCTTTGGATTTAAAACATTTTGTTTTGAATTAAAATAGCAAAAGTTGATTTAAATAAATTAATAAGGATTTAATACCCAACTTTATTTAATAAAAGGTTTTACCAGTTTAATTGAAACTTCAAAGCTTATTAAAAGTATTTAAAATAAGTTTTCCAAATATTTCATATTCACAAATAAAACCTACTAAAGTGTTTTGGCTTTGTTTTTAGATTTCAAAATAAATATCTCAATAAAACAAATACTATTTGATTTAATAATGAAAGTCTATTATATTTAATTAATAATGGACTCTAAAATAAAAGGGTATTTTATTTTAAACAAATTTCCAAGTATTCTTTATTTCCAAATAAAACCCACTGATTTGTTTCTGAAAATATTTGGATTTCAAATGGAGACTCTATTAATTAAATCAAACCCTATTTTATTAAATACCTAATGAACCACTTTTATTTAATTAATGAATGGTCTTAAAAAGAATAAAAAAATTATTTTATTTTTGGAATTTGGTTTCTATTGATAAACAGAACCAAATTCATATTTGAAAAGCTTGATGATTGTTTGAATCATTTTGAATGTGTTTGGTTGTTTGAATCTCAAAACAGGAAAATAGAAATAGAAAAGGAAAAAGAATCAGACAGAAAAAAAAATAGTGCAAAGACCCAGCCCAACAGCCCAGTCTAGCCCACCTATTCCCACGCCCCCGAAGCGTTTTCTTTACCGCAGAAGCAACCCGCACAGTCACTGAACACTGGACCCCATTTCCTCTCCTTTTCCCACTGACCAGAGGACCCCACTGCCACGTCTCTTCTTCCCCACCCCGCGAACTGTTCTTCCTGCTCACTTCGCCGTTGCAGACTTGATTCCTCAGACTTAATTCGCTTTAATGCCACGAGTAAAACCTGCAGTGATCATGCGTGTTAAATCACCAGTCACTCCTCTCCGTTTCCCCTCTGCCTCATTCCCCGAGCACGGCTCCAGGCCGTCGCAATTTGTCCTCGAACAGCTCCGTCTCCGACGAGCTTCCGCCGACGAATACGGCCGAGCCACACCACCTCCTGACTCCCCGAACACACGAGCACGCTCACCGCATCCTGGCGCATCTTACCGTGCCAATCATTCATCCGCGGGCGCCCAGAGCATCGACTTCGATAACATCTGACCGCGCTGCCGCGTCTGCCTCACTCCGACGAAGTCCCCTGGTAAACACCGACCGCCCCGTGCTCTCTCGTTCATGCTCCTACACTCGCCACACTCGACTGCGTCTAATCGTGTACTCGTTTTCCCTCGGGGCGAATCACAGCTCCACCCACGACGAGCTCCAGAACCATCTGACGCCGACCAAGTCTCCGGCGAGCAATTAATCACAACTTCGCGTGCCCCTCGTCGAACCAGCAGTACCTTGAGCTTCGCCGTGTCCTCCTGAGCCTGGTGAGCATCTTCTTACCCTTTCTTGCTTCCTGCCTCGCCAGCGCCGCCGCCAACTGGTCGCTCCGCCGCTCGCCGTTGTCATCGCGCCGCCAGTCCTTGGCCAGGCAGCAGCAGCCGTCCGATCTTGATCCAGTGGATAGGATAGAAAGTAGAGCGAAGCGGTAAGTGGTGCTCCTGTGCCGCACGATTTAACTGAAATCCAACGGACGTCGTCGCGTGATCCGGCCGAACCGTTACCAACGAATGACGACGTGACGCGTGGCCAGAGTTTGTGTTAAAACAGATTTTTGAATAAGAATTATTTGCAAACTTCAAACCTTTGTAACTTTCAAACCACACGTACAAAAATTACAAATTTGGTATCAATGGATTCAGGAGAACAAGCCCTAGCCAACTGTGGCCTTAGTTTAGAAAATAGTATATGTTAGTTTGCCTGAATTTGCAGATTCATTTATGAGCTTGTTTAGAGTATAAAAATTGTTTAAAATTGTTTTTAAGGTTAAAACTTTGGCAAAATGGTTTGTTGTGACCTTACTGACCCTAGGAACCAACCCTTTTTGTTAAAAATGATTTTGGAAAGATTTTAGTTGGATTACTTGACTTAGTCATTTTCTAGCCAAATAAAAAGAATGGTTTTTGTTATAAAAATGTTTATGGAAAGAAAACTTTAAGGAAATGTTTTGGACCAAACCTACTGAACCAAAACACCAAGTTTTGTAAATTAGCAACTCATTTGGTGAACAACTTAAGAGTTTTGCCTTGATAAAAACATTTTTCACCACATAAAATGATGAATGGATTTAAAGATAGTTTTTGGACAAAACCCTCTTGCTAATGACTTTGCCACTTTGGTAAATGACCAATTTGGATCTTACAAAGTTTAGAAACCCCATAGAGACCCCCTTTGCAAAATAAAACTATCTTGTGCATGCTCCCATGCATGAATTGGTTTTCTTTGTCTTGTGGGTGTGAATTTGTTTGAGTGATTATTGGTTGGAATGTAAATTGAATTGGTGTTTTCTTGATTGACTTGTAGAGAAGTGTGAGACTAGCAAGATCAAGGAGTGAACCACCATTCCATCCAAAAAGGCAAGTGATGCTTCATACTTTTTGTCCCATTACTTTTTCTATGCATTAGTGATTTTGCTAAGTAAACTTGCATGGATTTTGCTAAGTATAGATCTTGCTATAGGAAAACCTAGTAGATGAATCCTTAGTAAGATTTTCATAAGTTAGAGATTCCTACTACTACCAAGCTTAGCCTAGCTAATAGAAAACATGGGTGGAATATATATATTCACACTATGGAAAAATATTCTAAGTCTGAGGACTTAAGTTTTGTTTAATAAAACAACTAAGTTAATGAATCACCTGGGTGGAATGGGCTTGCTTGGTGGAGATTGGTTGAGTGGTTCACAATGCCATAGACTTGGATTGTGTATCTCACTTGTGGTATGCCACCCAGGAACAAAGGGATTTGAGATGTCAAATGTTGAGAAGCTTCAAGTGCAACCACTTGGCAATATGGGCTCTGCCATGATCATATAGGTTGCAAGAACTTAGCCAAATGGACAGTGGGTGGTAGTGTTTGATAGGTTGGAGCGCGTCCATTTTGGTCTAAGGGAAGGCTTCTGAAAGATTTTGTCTTGGGAAACCAAGTCTTGTGGGTAAAGTGCACCACCTCTGCAGAGTGTAAAATCTAAGTACTTAGCCATGTCCCTGGTAAAGGACAATTTGAGCATCAAGACATGGAAGCAATCAAGAATCTCATCATTCCAATTTCTAAGTTAAAATCTTGTGGTTTGAATAAGGGATTGTTTGAATTCTTCAATCATTGATGGAGAGATGGCTTGGTACAAGGATCTTGAAATCTTTGATTGAGAAAAATGATTTTGTCAAGCAAAAACTTAGTATTTTCAAAATGATAAGAAAAATCTATTTTGAGCAATGCAAGCCTCAACTCCACTTAGCCAAATGCATATAGATGTTAGACTCCACTATACTACCATAGTATCACTTGCCAATACAATTCAAATGTATTGACCCTTTGTGGCTGTAACTTGTATGTTGCAGGTTTGATTGATTTTAGTGAAGATTGTTTGATTAGGATTACAAAGTCTACAACCAACATCTGCCTGTGGCACTTTGAAGATGAAGGACCCCATGATTATAATTATTCCGCTGCAATGTAATGTAATAGCCAAATGAGCTATGTATTGATGTAATAAAATTATGTTATTTCTGGTTATAAAGTTATAATATGACCTTTGTTTCTTGATATTACATCTAAACTGTGGATGCTAGCTATTGATCCAGGGACTAGCATTGTAAAACACAGAGGGCTCTATCTTATTAAAGATTGGGACCCCTACAGATGGTATCAGAGCATTGTGTTGCCTGTAGGATTTGTAAACCCTAGGATTGGACAAAAACCCTTAGAAAAATAGGAGTTGTATTTGTTCCAAAAACTTATTTACAAAACAATCTTGTAAACTCTTTCCTCAACCATTTTGGTTTCAACTCTACATCTCTTCTACTTCAACTTGATGGAAAAGCCTACCCCATGACCAAAGACTACACCATGTGCAAAAGACTTCTTCAACATCTTCAACTCTAATGACTTCAACATCTTCAGCTCTAATGACTTCAACATCTTCAGCATATTCACCAAGGACTACAAGTGAATCAAGGAAATCTTGCTCAAGATTTAGAGACTGAGGGAATGCAAAATAAGAAGGAGCCATCAGCAACTTTGAAGTATTGCAACCAAGAGTTTTCTCAAGGAAACCATGATCCCAAGTAAGAGGAAGAAACCAAGAAAGAAGGAAGATCACAAGTGAACCATATAGATGGACCACCATATTTTAGTTAAGTCAAAACCACCAACTTGTGAGGTGTAACAAAAATATTTTGTTGCCTAAGTATGTGCTTGAACCTTGTTTGAGTGAAATGTTTGTTTGTGATTGCTTGCACATTGCTTGTGTGAGTTGTGATGTGTGTGATTAGAAATATTTCCTTAGAAATATCTTGCCTATTCTAATCTCCTATCAAACCCAAATAGATGACTACTCCAAGAGACATCAACACCAACCAAGACGACAACATGAGAGAACTTATAGCAACCCAAAACCAGTTGAGCCAAGAAACAACTCAACTTTTAGCCAACAACAATGGACTAGACCCAGCCATACAAAGGATATTGTAACTTCAATCCCAATTGTTGCAAGGAATGGTTACTCAAATGATCAACATGAGAGAAAACTTTTTCCAAAGAGCTAATGACAACAAGGATGACAAAGATGCTATTCTAGAAGGAACCCAAGCCAATAATAGTTTTAGAGACAAGGATCATGCATCCAAGGAACATGAAGATCAATGCCTCAAGAGGAGAGAAAGATCTCCCACCTATGAAGAACATGAACTAGAAGAACTCCTAGCTTTGGAGAGACCCAAAAAGAAGAAGAAGGACATAAGCCAGTTGCAATGTTACAATTGCAAAGAGATGGGACACTATGCCAATGAATGCCCAGAAAAGAAGAAGAACCAAAGAGACAAACAAAAGGCAATGAAACCCAAGGAAAAGAAAGATATTAGCCAAGTGATGTGCAAACACTGCAAAGAGTTAGGACATTATGCAAACAACTGTCCAGAAAAGATGAAGCATAAGATAAACCAACCTATAAAGGATCTCAGCCTTGTCACATGTTTCAAGTGTGAAAACAAAGGACACTATGCAGATGTTTGTCCAGAGAAGATGAAAGACAAGTTAAATAAGTCTATGAAGGATCTCAACCTTGGCCCATGAGTCAAGTATGGAAACCAAGGACACAATGCAAAAGTTTTCTTAGAGAAGTTTTCCCCAGGATCCCAAGGACAATGTGTAATTTTTGTTTGAAAATTTTTAAGGGTGGTAGTACCCTAGTTGTTTTGAACTTGCTTGTAACCCCAGCCTCCCCAAATCTCGGGACGAGATTTATTTTAAGGGTGGTAGCCTGTCACATCCCAAGATTTTCCAAATCTTGTAATGTGAAAATAAATTAATAAAATAAAACTTTGTTTGATTTTCAGAGCCAGAAGAAACTTTTTGAACTCAATTGGAACTTCAAACCCATTTGAATTAAATAAAATCCTAAAGGGATTTAAAAGGATAAACATTTTAAATAAAGGAAAATAAAATATTTTGGTACTACTACTATAGATCTTTTAATAAAAGATTTTGTTTTCAAATGAAATAGAAGTTTATAAATAAAGAACATTTTATAAAGCCAAATTAAACCTTGGCCAAGCTTTGGATTTAAAACATTTTGTTTTGAATTAAAATAGCAAAAGTTGATTTAAATAAATTAATAAGGATTTAATACCCAACTTTATTTAATAAAAGGTTTTACCAATTTAATTGAAACTTCAAAGCTTATTAAAAGTATTTAAAATAAGTTTTCCAAATATTTCATATTCACAAATAAAACCTACTAAAGTGTTTTGGCTTTGTTTTTAGATTTCAAAATAAATATCTCAATAAAACAAATACTATTTGATTTAATAATGAAAGTCTATTATATTTAATTAATAATGGACTCTAAAATAAAAGGGTATTTTATTTTAAACAAATTTCCAAGTATTCTTTATTTCCAAATAAAACCCACTGATTTGTTTTTGAAAATATTTGGATTTCAAATGGAGACTCTATTAATTAAATCAAACCCTATTTTATTAAATACCTAATGAACCACTTTTATTTAATTAATGAATGGTCTTAAAAAGAATAAAAAAAATTATTTTATTTTTGGAATTTGGTTTCTATTGATAAACAGAACCAAATTCATATTTGAAAAGCTTGATGATTGTTTGAATCATTTTGAATGTGTTTGGTTGTTTGAATCTCAAAACAGGAAAATGGAAATAGAAAAGGAAAAAGAATCAGACAGAAAAAAAATAGTGCAAAGACCCAGCCCAACAATCTGGCCCAACAGCCCAGTCCAGCCCACCTATTCCCACGCCCCCGAAGCGTTTTCTTTACCGCAGAAGCAACCCGCACAGTCACTGAACACTGGACCCCATTTACTCTCCTTTTCCCACTGACCAGAGGACCCCACTGCCACGTCTCTTCTTCCCCACCCCGCGAACTGTTCTTCCTGCTCACTTCGCCGTTGCAGACTTGATTCCTCAGACTTAATTCGCTTTAATGCCACGAGTAAAACCTGCAGTGATCACGCGTGTTAAATCACCAGTCACTCCTCTCCGTTTCCCCTCTGCCTCCTTCCCCGAGCACGCCTCCAGGCCGTCGCAATTTGTCCTCGAACAGCTCCGTCTCCGACGAGCTTCCACCGACGAATACGGCCGAGCCACACCACCTCCTGCCTCCCCGAACACACGAGCACGCTCACCGCATCCTGGCGCATCTTACCGTGCCAATCATTCATCCGCGGGCGCCCAGAGCATCGACTTCGACAACATCTGACCGCGCCGCCGCGTCTGCCTCACTCCGACGAAGTCCCCTGGTAAACACCGACCGCCCCGTGCTCTCTCGTTCATGCTCCTACACTCGCCACACTCGACTGCGTCTAATCGTGTACTCGTTTTCCCTCGGGGCGAATCACAGCTCCACCCACGACGAGCTCCAGAACCATCTGACGCCGACCAAGTCTCCGGCGAGCAATTAATCACAACTTCGCGTGCCCCTCGTCGAACCAGCAGTACCTTGAGCTTCGCTGTGTCCTCCTGAGCCTGGTGAGCATCTTCTTACCCTTTCTTGCTTCCTGCCTCGCCATCGCCGCCGCCAACTGGTCGCTCCGCCGCTCGCCGTTGTCATCGCGCCGCCAGTCCTTGGCCAGGCAGCAGCAGCCGTCCGATCTTGATCCAGTGGATAGGATAGAAAGTAGAGCGAAGCGGTAAGTGGTGCTCCTATGCCGCACGATTTAACTGAAATCCAACGGACGTCGTCGCGTGATCCGGCCGAACCGTTACCAACGAATGACGACGTGACGCGTGGCCAGAGTTTGTGTTAAAACAGATTTTTGAATCAGAATTATTTGCAAACTTCAAACCTTTGTAACTTTCAAACCACACGTCCAAAAATTACAAATTTGGTATCAATGGATTCAGGAGAACAAGCCCTAGCCAACTGTGGCCTTAGTTTAGAAAATAGTATATGTTAGTTTGCCTGAATTTGCAGATTCATTTATGAGCTTGTTTAGAGTATAAAAATTGTTTAAAATTGTTTTTAAGGTTAAAACTTTTGCAAAATGGTTTGTTGTGACCTTACTGACCCTAGGAACCAACCCTTTGTGTTAAAAATGATTTTGGAAAGATTTTAGTTGGATTACTTGACTTAGTCATTTTCTAGCCAAATAAAAAGAATGGTTTTTGTTATAAAAGTGTTTATGGAAAGAAAACTTTAAGGAAATGTTTTGGACCAAACCTACTGAACCAAAACACCAAGTTTTGCAAATTAGCAACTCATTTGGTGAACAACTTAAGAGTTTTGCCTTGATAAAAACATTTTTCACCACATAAAATGATGAATGGATTTAAAGATAGTTTTTGGACAAAACCCTCTTGCTAATGACTTTGCCACTTTGGTAAATGACCAATTTGGATCTTACAAAGTTTAGAAACCCCATAGAGACCCCCTTTGCAAAATAAAACTATCTTGTGCATGCTCCCATGCATGAATTGGTTTTCTTTGTCTTGTGGGTGTGAATTTGTTTGAGTGATTATTGGTTGGAATGTAAATTGAATTGGTGTTTTCTTGATTGACTTGTAGAGAAGTGTGAGACTAGCAAGATCAAGGAGTGAACCACCATTCCTACCAAAAAGGCAAGTGATGCTTCATACTTTTTGTCCCATTACTTTTTCTATGCATTAGTGATTTTGCTAAGTAAACTTGCATGGATTTTGCTAAGTATAGATCTTGCTATAGGAAAACCTAGTAGATGAATCCTTAGTAAGATTTTCGTAAGTTAGAGATTCCTACTACTACCAAGCTTAGCCTAGCTAATAGAAAACATGGGTGGAATATATATATTCACACTATGGAAAAATATTCTAAGTCTGAGGACTTAAGTTTTGTTTAATAAAACAACTAAGTTAATGAATCACCTGGGTGGAATGGGCTTGCTTGGTGGAGATTGGTTGAGTGGTTCACAATGCCATAGACTTGGATTGTGTATCTCACTTGTGGTATGCCACCCAGGAACAAAGGGATTTGAGATGTCAAATGTTTAGAAGCTTCAAGTGCAACCACTTGGCAATATGGGCTCTGCCATGATCATATAGGTTGCAAGAACTTAGCCAAATGGACAGTGGGTGGTAGTGTTTGATAGGTTGGAGCGCGTCCATTTTGGTCTAAGGGAAGGCTTCTGAAAGATTTTGTCTTGGGAAACCAAGTCTTGTGGGTAAAGTGCACCACCTCTGCAGAGTGTAAAATCTAAGTACTTAGCCATGTCCCTGGTAAAGGACAATTTGAGCATCAAGACATGGAAGCAATCAAGAATCTCATCATTCCAATTTCTAAGTTAAAATCTTGTGGTTTGAACAAGGGATTGTTCGAATTCTTCAATCATTGATGGAGAGATGGCTTGGTACAAGGATCTTGAAATCTTTGATTGAGAAAAATGATTTTGTCAAGCAAAAACTTAGTATTTTCAAAATGATAAGAAAAATCTATTTTGAGCAATGCAAGCCTCAACTCCACTTAGCCAAATGCATATAGATGTTAGACTCCACTATACTACCATAGTATCACTTGCCAATACAATTCAAATGTATTGACCCTTTGTGGCTGTAACTTGTATGTTGCAGGTTTGATTGATTTTAGTGAAGATTGTTTGATTAGGATTACAAAGTCTACAACCAACATCTGCCTGTGGCACTTTGAAGATGAAGGACCCCATGATTATAATTATTCCGCTGCAATGTAATGTAATAGCCAAATGAGCTATGTATTGATGTAATAAAATTATGTTATTTCTGGTTATAAAGTAAATACATGATGATGGATAGGAAGAAGTAGTATATCTAGGAAAGGAATTCTTTAAGTAGAAGTCAAGAATGATGAAGTATGGAAAATAGGAATTCTTGGTAAACACTAAACTCTAAATCTTTAACCACACATAAAATCTGTAAGATCCCTCCTTTGTAAAGGAAAGGATCCCTGTGATTGCAATGCTAGTCCCTGGATCAATGCTAGCATCCACAGTTTAAGATGAAGTACACAGATACAAAGGTCATTTATTACATTCATTCCAGAGATAAAACATAGTCTTTTACAACTCAGGGCCAAAGGCCTAATACAAGAGTTTAGGGAATAAGTAAATAAACACAAGTCTTCATCTTCATGTGCCACAGGCAAGCATGTTGAGTGTAGACTCATGACTCCTACTCATCATCGGAGTAACCTGCAACATCACAAGTTACAACCACAGTGGGTCAATACTTTGGAATAGTATTGGCAAGTGATACCTTAGTAAATTTTAAGTGGACTATATTATTATATGCATTTTGGCTAAGTGTAGCTTGGCTTGCTTTGCTCAAAATAGGTTTTTCCTATTAGTTGAAAACTCTAAGTTTTTCTTTGTCAAAAACTTCCCAAGAAACCACCAATAGACATTGGGGTCCTCCACCCTTGTTTACCCACAAGTTTTACTTAGAAGTTGGAGTGATGAGATTCTTGTAGCTTCCATGTCTTGATGCTCAAGTTGTCCATTGCCATGGACTTGGCTAAGTACTTAGATTTTCCATCTGTAGAGGTTGTGCACTTTCCCCACCAGACTTGGTTTCCCAAGACAGGACCTTTCAGAAGCCTTTCCTTAGTCAAATGGACGCGTTCCAACCTATCATCCCACTACCACCAACTGTCCAAATGAATAAGTTCTAGCAACCTATATGATCAAGGCAGAGCCCATATTGCCAAGTGGTTGCACTGTAAGCTTTCTCAACACTTGGCCTCCAAATCCCTTTGTGCCTGGGTGGCATACCACAAGTGAGATACACAAGCCAAATCCATGGCCTTGTGTAACCACTCAACCAAAAACCACCATTCAAGTCCCCTTGTGTAACCACTCAACCAAAAACCACCATTCAAGTCCCATTCCACCCAGGAGGTTCATTGACTTAGTTGTTTTATTAAGGAAAACATAAGTCCAAAAGACTTAGAAATATTTTCATCATAGCATGTATATACTTTACCAACCCTTGTTTGCTACTAGCTAGGCTAAGCATGGCATAGTATCTTAACTTAGGAAATTTCCTAGCAATTCTACTATTCTACAACTACTTAGGATTTCCCAACATAGAATTTGGCAAAATAGTAACAACATGCAAGACTTAGCAAAATATTTCTAATGCTTGAAAAATATAGGGATGGAATATTCATGAAGTACCACTTGCCTTGGTAATGGGGAGAGTATCACTCTTCACAATCACAGTCACTAGAAAAATCTACACAAAAATTTGTAGCACAAAATTACACACAATTCATATACAAACAAAAATATGAATGCATGCATGCAAGAAAATGCTAAGTGATCATTTTTGAAAACTCCACCAAGCAAGTGCATGATACAGAAACATAAACAAGTCAAATACTTGCTAGATAAACTTATTTAGCACTAAAACAATTTACTAAACAAATTCTATATTCAAAATAGTCCTAAACAAGTTTCTGCATAAAAAGTCATTTTAACAGGTACTATTTGTTAAACACATTGCAGATTCAGAAAGGGCTTGTCTCCCTGATTCCAACGGTATAAAGTTTACAAAAATCTAACGTGGGAAATCAAAAGTTATAGCCATTTGAAAATTGGATCTAAATCTGATTTGAATTCTGTTTTTGATTTAAACTCTAGCCACGCGTCGTGTTTCTATTGGCGCGTACCGGTTCGGCCGGATCGAGCTCTGCGGCCGTAGGATCTAAGTAAAACACACGGTCCAGATCTAGCATAACGGTTCGATTAGTGATTCTATCGTAAGCGTTGGATCTAGATCCAATGGCGCTCGAGCATGCGACCATGTCCTGGCGGCGCGCGGCGTCAGCGAGCGGCGGAGCGCTCAGTCAGTGGCGGCGCTGGTGTTCTAGGTCGTGCGCGAGAGGGAGGAGGGTCGTACCAGATCCGCGGTGGCGGGCTGAAGCTCGACGTGGCGTTGGTTTGCGAAGGGGCGCGCGGGAACGGTCTCTGGAGCTCGTCGGAGTTGCGGGCGGCGTCGGTCGCTTGCAGACGCGGTCACTGGCGAGGTTTGGCGTCGCCCTAGCACGAACCGGAGGCATCAGGAGTTGCGCAAGACGCTGGCGAACAAACTCGTGTGAAGGAGGGGGCAAGGGGCGCTCGGGTTTTACCTTAATTGGTCGCCGAAGTCAAGCGGCGGCGCAGGTGGTTTCGGTCGTGGACGGAGACGACAACCTGGGTCACGAGCAGGCAAAAGGAAGGCGTCAGCGTATGCGCAAGATCAAGCTGGGCATCCTCGTTTGAACCAGAGAGAGGGGGGCGGTCGAGGGTCATCGGAATCGGTCGCCGGAGTCGTCGGTACAGCGGGGCTTCGAGAGCTAATGCGCGCAGCCTGGTGGCGGAGTGAGCAAGGAGAGTGGGGGGAAATGTTCGCGGTGCAGAGGGGATTAAATAGGCCCAGGCGCGACAGGAAACGCCTGCGGCATAATGGCTAATTACGCCGCGCCATTACCGGCCTTGACAGCAGCGGCGACGTGGCCGCGGGCGCGGTTTGGGGAAGACGAGGGCAACGTGTAGAGGGCCCGATCGTCAGCGAAGCGCGCGAAGAGGAGGTGGGGTCTGGTCGTCAGCGGCTGTCTGGGTGCGTCGGCGCATGCGAGTGGGAGGGGAATGGCCCTGGTGGGCTAGCTGGGCCTGTTCTGTTGCTGGGCTGGAATCCTGGCGCCGGCCTTTTTCTAATTCTTTCTCCTTTTTCTTTTTCTGTTTCAATTTTCTGGATTGATTTTTAAATGAATTCAAGTTTCATTTGGATTCAAATCTTCCTGGGATTTTTGCAGTGAGCAGTAGTCTCAAATATTGGTATAAGATCAAGTGGTTGCTTTGCAAAGGCTTGGTCAAGCTTGGAGAGAAAAATATCAGAGACTTGGCACTTGGTTTGCAAAATTTGAGAAATGGTTTTTGAATCCATTTTGTAAAACCTGGTTCAAATCCTCATTCAATCCAATCAACAAAGAAAACCAGCATTCAAGGTTTAACACATTCAAACTCTCAAATGGTGATGGCCATTTGATATAAGTTTGTTCACATAAAATCATAGCACTATGTGCTTCTGTTTTTCTGAAATGAGTTTGAAATTGAACTCAAATCTATATGCATGCATGAATGGTATGCAAACTTTGAAATTATGATTTTAGGGATGTTACAAATCTAACCCCCTTAAGGTGAATCTCGCCCTCGAGATTCGGATTGGCTAGCAAATAGGTGAGGGTGGTCTTTCCGAAGATCATCTTCTCTTTCCCATGTTGCTTCCTCTTCGGAATGATGATTCCATTGCACTTTGCAAAACTTGATAGTCTTTGTCCTTGTGACTCTTTCTGCAGTCTCAAGAATCTTGATAGGCTTTTCCTCATAAGTGAGATCACTTTCTAGTTGAACTTCTTCCAAAGGTATGGTATCCTTCAAAGAAGTTTCTTCCATTTCTAGGTGACATTTCTTAAGCTGACTCACATGAAATACATTATGGACTGCTGATAGAGATGCTGGCAGTTCAACCTCATAAGCCACTTCTCCTATGCGACTCAGAATCTTGAATGGCCCAACATATCTTGGTGCCAACTTTCCTTTGACTCCGAATCTTTTCACTCCACGGAGTGGTGATACTCTAAGATAGGCTCTATCACCAACTTCATAGGTGACTTCTCTATGCTTAGGATCTGCGTAGCTTTTCTGTCGGGACTGTGCTATCTTCAACCTGTCCTTAACCAATTTGACCTTCTCTTCGGCTTCTTTGATAAGATCTGGCCCAAATAAACTTCTTTCTCCCACACCATTCCATAACAATGGGGTGGTACATTTCCTTCCGTAGAGAAACTCAAACGGTGCCATCTCAATGCTGGCTTGATAGCTGTTGTTATAAGAAAATTCTGCGTAAGGTAGACTTTCATCCCAACTTGCTCCATAATCTAGGGCACATGCCCTCAACATGTCTTCCAGAATTTGATTAGTCCTTTCCGTTTGTCCATCGGTTTGAGGATGAAAAGCAGTACTGAATTCCAATCTCGTTCCCAATGACTCATGTAGCTGTCTCCAAAAATGGGAAGTGAATTGGGTTCCCCTATCGGACACAATACTCTTAGGCAAACCATGAAGGCATACAATTCTACTCATGTAGATTTTAGCTAACTTCGCACTTGTATATGTTGTCTTTACGGGTATAAAATGAGCCACTTTAGTTAGGCGATCCACTACTACCCATATGGAATCATATCCTGATCTGGTCCTTGGCAATCCGGTGATGAAATCCATACCAATTTTGTCCCATTTCCAAGCAGGAATAGGTAGTGGTTGAAGCAAACCTGCTGGTTTCTGATGCTCCGCTTTTACTCTACTACACACATCACACAAAGCAATATGCTCGGCGATGTCCCTCTTGAGATTGTTCCACCAAAATCTTTCTTTCATGTCCATGTACATTTTGGTGTTACCTGGGTGGATAGAATACGGAGAGTTGTGTGCTTCTTGTAAAATCAGTTTCTGTAACTCCGGATCTTGTGGAACACAGATACGTTTCCCATGCCATAACGTACCCTGTTCGTCTTCATGGAAATTTTTAGCTCTCCCTTGGCCAATATTTTCCTTGATCCTTTCAATTTCCATATCGGCCTTCTGAGCTTCTCGGATCTTGTCCAATAAAGTGGGTTGAACATCCAAAGACATAAGATGTCCTTCAGGCACAATCTCCATTCTGAGTTCTTTGAATTGAGCACACAAATCATCTGGCAATTCTCCTTTGGTAAGGCGATTCACAAATACCTTACGACTTAGAGCGTCTGCTACAACATTTGCTTTACTGGGGTGGTATTGCAAACTCAAGTCATAATCCTTGATAAGCTCTAACCATCTTCTTTGTCTCATATTGATTTCCTTCTGGGTGAAGATATACTTCAAACTTTTGTGGTCTGTGAACACTTCACAACGTTTTCCCAAAAGGTAATGTCTCCATGTTTTGAGTGCATGGACGACAGAGGCTAACTCCAAATCATGAGTAGGATAGTTTACTTCATAAGTTTTGAGTTGTCTCGAGGCATAGACCACAACTTTACCGTCTTGCATAAGTACGACACCCAAACCTTGATGTGACGCATCACAATATACTTGGAAATCCTTTTCCAAATCTGGCAGACATAGAACCGGTGCTGTTACAAGTCTCTTCTTCAATTCTTGGAAGCTGACTTCACAACCTTCAGACCAAGCAAATTTCTTGTCCTTCTTTAACAATTCAGTCATTGGCTTAGCAACCTTTGAGAAATTTTCAATGAACCTTCTGTAGTAACCTACTAAGCCAAGGAAACTGCGTACTTCTTTCACGTTCTTGGGAGATTCCCATTCTGTCACAGCTGAAACTTTAGCAGGATCAACTGCCACACCATCCTTTGTCATAACATGACCAAGAAAGCCAACTTCCTCTAACCAAAACTCACACTTGCTGAATTTGGCATAAAGTTTATGCTCTCTTAATTTTTCAAGTATCAAACGCAAGTGTCCTTCATGCTATTCCTTGCTCTTGGAGTAGACTAAGATGTCATCAATGAAAACGACAACGAACTTGTCAAGAAATTCCATGAACACCTTGTTCATCATATTCATGAAGTATGCTGGAGCATTGGTTAAGCCGAAAGGCATCACAGTATACTCATACAATCCATACCTTGTGGTGAATGCTGTTTTAGGTATGTCTTGCTCTCTTATCTTAAGTTGAAAATAGCCTGACCGGAGATCAATCTTCGAGAACACACATGCTCCCTCTAGCTGATCAAACAAGTCATTGATTCTAGGCAAAGGATATTTGTTCTTGATAGTTACCTCGTTGAGCAAACGGTAATCTATGCATAACCTTTGGCTTCTATCTTTCTTCTCCACGAACAATACTGGGGCTCCCCAAGATGAAGAACTTGGTTGGATAAATCCTTTCTGCAACTGTTCCCCTAGTTGCTTCTTGAGCTCTTTCAGTTCATCAACCGACATTTTGTATGGTCTCTTGGCTATTGGTCCCGAACCTGGTACCAAATCTATCAGAAATTCCACATCTCTATCTGGTGGCATCCCTGGCAATTCTTCCGGAAATACATCCGGATACTCACACACAATTGGCACACTGTCCATGCTAACCCCCTTAAGAAAATTTAGCATACTCTTCTTTGCTCCAAAGCTGGTCTTGAATCTGATCCTTTTATTATCCGGAGTTGTGAGTGAAACAGTATGGCTGGCACAATCTATCACTCCCCTGTACTTAGTCATCCAGTCCATTCCCAGAATGACATCCAAACCTTGGGAGTTTAATATTATCAAGTTAACGGGAAACTTATACTTCCCGAATTCTATGACTAGGTCATGGCATCCTGAATTCACTATCATTTCTCCACTAGGAGAACTTACTTTTATAGGACACCCAATAGTTTCTACCGGTAGTTCATTTCTTTCAACAAATGATCTTGATATGAATGAATGAGATGCACCAGTATCAAAGAGTACAAATGCTGGAATGGAATTGAGTCTGAACTTACCAGCAACAGCGTCAGGTTCCTCATAGACCTCCTCCACATTAATGTGGTTCACCTGACCTTTCTGAAAAGGATTGGGCTTGACAGGTCCTTCAACTTTCTTTTTGGGGCACTCATTTGCATAGTGTCCCATTTTCTTGCATTTGAAGCACTCTACCTGACTGATGTCCCTTTTTGCAGGCTGACTTCCACTTCCACTACCATTCCCACTATGGTGGCTCTTATGTTCACTCTTGTGGTTCTTGTACTTGTCATTGTCATGACTGCGGTGATGCTTGCTGTCATGACGGTTGTGGTTGTGGTTCTTGTTGAACTTCCCATGCTTATGGGATCCTGAGCTTCCACTGTAATCATAGTGAGATCGTTTGTGAGACGATCCCGAGCTGTGCTTGTCGGAGTGTTTCCTCTTCCTACTCTCGACTTGCTTCATTTTGTTCTCCAATATAGCAGCCTTGTCACACAGAGACTGATAAGTTGGAACGTATGCCACAGACAACTGCAAGTTTAGCTCATCATTCAAACCTTCCAGAAACTTTTCCTTTCTTTTGGCATCTGTGTCAACCTCATCCGGTGCATAGCGCGCCAAATTGTTGAACTCTTCTATATATTCAGCCACGCTGCGGTGGCGCTGCTTCAGGTTGTGAAACTCCTTCTTTTTCAGGCTCATCATTCCTGATGAGATATGAGCAGTGCGAAAGCCATCTTCAAAGATAGCCCAAGTCACCTCATCTAAAGGAGTGGTGATTTGGAAGTTGTCCCACCATGTGGCGGCTGGTCCTTCCAACAGATGCGCTGCAAATCTGACCTTTTCAGCGTCCGTGCAGCCCACGGTCACTAAGTCCTTGTTCACAGAACGTAGCCAATCATTGGCCACCATGGGATCAGTTGTCCCCGAGAACTTAGCTGGCCTCGAACGCAGAAATCTGGTGAGCATATCAAAACCCGGAGGGTTGTTGTTGTTGTTGTTGTTATTGTTGTTGTTGTTGTTATTGGGGTTGTTGTTGTTGTTATTCTGGTTTTGGATGTTGTCATCATCTGCGTAAGCTGCGTTTGAGCATTCATCATCTGTTGCATTTCCGGAGTGATGTTATTGGGGTTGGGATTTCCGCGACGGGGAGGCATCTGTGGTTTGTTCAAATAGAGATAAGAATGAGATACCCATAGATGTTTTATGCACAATACATCACAAGCAAACACATAGCATGCAACTCAAGGATAAAGGCTCAACAACAGAATAACAAAGTTTTCGAAATAAAACACACAAGTGGCAAGCCATCCACATGTCGGATGGTCCAATAACAAGTTCAAGAATAACAAGTACGATAATAAAAGACAAACGAGTAGTCAAGTCTACTCATCAACATCAATCTCCTCCTCAATAAAGGTAAGACATGCGTTCTCCATCGCGGTCTTGTTCTCCTCAATCATAGTGGTCAAGGAATCGATCTTGGCCTTGAGAGCCCTCTTCTGGGAGTGAAGCCTCTCGATCACCATCTGCTGCTGCTCTAGATCGAAATCCTTGGACTTCAGTTCTTCAGTCATGTCCCGGATCTTCTTGTTCCTATCCTGGACGCGTTTCTCCTGACTCTTGAACTTACGGTCCTGGGCCTCGAACTTCGTCTCCATTTCCTTGACTATCTCATCCTGCTGTGCAAAAAGCTTGTCCTTCTCGCGAAGCTGCACCTGGAGCTCGTCATTGCTGAGCATGACGTTGGTCCTGTCCGTATCCACGTGCCTAATGAGAGACTCTAAGTCCTGGAGATAGAGACGTATCGGCTCTGCTGCGTCCCTCGAGTCGTCCTCAAAGTCGATGGACTCTCCATCATCATCACGTCTTTCGAAGACGTGGAAGTGGGTGCCCCTAACCTATCGGGAGTGACGGCCTAGCAGACGTCCTATCAGGTCCTGCATGACTACCTCCATGCCTCTCTCCCTATCGTCGTGCATCAGCTTGAAGACGATGGCCTCTGTAGTAGGCTCTGTCTGGCGTCCGGGCTGGTTCACCTTGAAGCCCTAGAGGTCCTTCCTCTCGAACTTGGTGAGTGGATGCAACATGATGGTGGGAAGAGGGAGATCGAGCAAAGTGGTAAGCTCAACGATACGAGGACCGAAACGGGTAACCTGGAACTCCTCAACAGTGCTAATGGTAAGAGGCATCTATTTAAGATAGAAAAGTTAGAACAACACTATTTAAGATAAACAAAGACAAACATCACATACACATCCTTGGAACACAAAATCACACAAGTCATGCATACATGAATCCATTACATCAATCAAGGTCCAAACTTATTTAAAGTATCATTTCGGAAAATAAGGTGATAGGTGGTGGTCCAACTAACGAAATGTGTTTACAACCCTATCTCACTGGATCTGTTGGATAACACAATGTTCCTAGAGGCAATCCACCTATCTTGTTCACATGATTCCATCACTAAGTCTATAATATCTCCCCGTAAGGTTTGGTTGGTGGCTTCCAACTCTTGGGTAAGCTCCTTCTCTTTCTCTAAGTCTTTTTGGAGGTTGAGCATTCTGCACTTGACTCTAGCACTTAGTTCTTTGATAGTCCTCCAAGATGCTTCTCTTGCTGACTCAAAGAACGTGGTGTGCATCACAGTGTTGGTATACATGCAGAATCCTCTTTATTTGTGGTTGTCTTCCTTGTTTTTGTACAAGTGAAGTTGCACCCACCAATACTCCACTCCTTCATCCATCACTGGGAAGCCTTTCTAAACAGCTGCACCATGTGCTTCCATTGCCACCATGAGGTCCTTGAGAATTTTGGGAAACTCAGTTTCACACTCCAAGGTCATGGTCATGAGTGGTCCTTTCTTCACGGCTTCGTTGATGGAGTTCATCTACAAATAGAGATGAGAATGAGAAGATTAGAAAAGTTCTACGAGAAGAATAGACAAGTGTAGAAGTAGTTGAAAATTTTTCCTTAGTGGTTTTCCATTCCTAGGGGTCATAATCCTACAGGAAACACAGTGCTCTAATACCATCTGTAAGATCCCTCCTTTGTAAAGGAAAGGATCCCTGTGATTGCAATGCTAGTCCCTGGATCAATGCTAGCATCCACAGTTTAAGATGAAGTACACAGATACAAAGGTCGTTTATTACATTCATTCCAGAGATAAAACATAGTCTTTTACAACTCAGGGCCAAAGGCCTAATACAAGAGTTTAGGGAATAAGTAAATAAACACAAGTCTTCATCTTCATGTGCCACAGGCAAGCATGTTGAGTGTAGACTCATGACTCCTACTCATCATCGGAGTAACCTGCAACATCACAAGTTACAGCCACAGTGGGTCAATACTTTGGAATAGTATTGGCAAGTGATACCTTAGTAAATTTTAAGTGGACTATATTACTATATGCATTTTGGCTAAGTGTAGCTTGGCTTGCTTTGCTCAAAATAGGTTTTTCCTATTAGTTGAAAACTCTAAGTTTTTCTTTGTCAAAAACTTCCCAAGAAACCACCAATAGACATTGGGGTCCTCCACCCTTGTTTACCCACAAGTTTTACTTAGAAGTTGGAGTGATGAGATTCTTGTAGCTTCCATGTCTTGATGCTCAAGTTGTCCATTGCCATGGACTTGGCTAAGTACTTAGATTTTCCATCTGTAGAGGTTGTGCACTTTCCCCACCAGACTTGGTTTCCCAAGACAGGACCTTTCAGAAGCCTTTCCTTAGTCAAATGGACGCGTTCCAACCTATCATCCCACTACCACCAACTGTCCAAATGAATAAGTTCTAGGAACCTATATGATCAAGGCAGAGCCCATATTGCCAAGTGGTTGCACTGTAAGCTTTCTCAACACTTGGCCTCCAAATCCCTTTGTGCCTGGGTGGCATACCACAAGTGAGATACACAAGCCAAATCCATGGCCTTGTGTAACCACTCAACCAAAAACCACCATTCAAGTCCCCTTGTGTAACCACTCAACCAAAAACCACCATTCAAGTCCCATTCCACCCAGGAGGTTCATTGACTTAGTTGTTTTATTAAGGAAAACATAAGTCCAAAAGACTTAGAAATATTTTCATCATAGCATGTATATACTTTACCAACCCTTGTTTGCTACTAGCTAGGCTAAGCATGGCATAGTATCTTAACTTAGGAAATTTCCTAGCAATTCTAATATTCTACAACTACTTAGGATTTCCCAACATAGAATTTGGCAAAATAGTAACAACATGCAAGACTTAGCAAAATATTTCTAATGCTTGAAAAATATAGGGATGGAATATTCATGAAGTACCACTTGCCTTGGTAATGGGGAGAGTATCACTCTTCACAATCACAGTCACAGTCACTAGCAAAATCTACACAAAAATTTGTAGCACAAAATTACACACAATTCATATACAAACAAAAATATGAATGCATGCATGCAAGAAAATGCTAAGTGATGATTTTTGAAAACTCCACCAAGCAAGTGCATGATACAGAAACATAACCAAGTCAAATACTTGCTAACTAAACTTATTTAGCACTAAAACAATTTACTAAACAAATTCTATATTCAAAATAGTCCTAAACAAGTTTCTGCATAAAAAGTCATTTTAATAGGTACTATTTGTTAAACACATTGCAGATTCATAAAGGGCTTGTCTCCCTGATTCCAACGGTATAAAGTTTGCAAAAATCTAATGTGGGAATCAAAAGTTATAGCCATTTGAAAATTGGATCTAAATCTGATTTGAATTCTGTTTTTGATTTAAACTCTAGCCACGCGTCGTGTTTCTATTGGCGCGTACCGGTTCGGCCGGATCGAGCTCTGCGGGCCGTAGGATCTAAGTAAAACACACGGTCCAGATCTAGCATAACGGTTCGATTAGTGATTCTATCGTAAGCGTTGGATCTAGATCCAACGGCGCTCGAGCATGCGACCATGTCCTGGCGGCGCGCGGCGTCAGCGAGCGGCGGAGCGCTCAGTCAGTGGCGGCGCTGGTGTTCTAGGTCGTGCGTGAGAGGGAGGAGGGTCGTACCAGATCCGCGGTGGCGTGCTGAAGCTCGACGTGGCGTTGGTTTGCGAAGGGGCGCGCGGGAACGGTCTCTGGAGCTCGTCGGAGTTGCGGGCGGCGTCGGTCGCTTGCAGACGCGGTCACTGGCGAGGTTTGGCGTCGCCCTAGCACGAACCAGAGGCATCAGGAGTTGCGCAAGACGCAGGCGAACAAACTCGTGTGAAGGAGGGGGCAAGGGGCGCTCAGGTTTTACCTTAATTGGTCGCCGAAGTCAAGCGGCGGCGCAGGTGGTTTCGGTCATGGACGGAGACGACAACCTGGGTCACGAGCAGGCAAAAGGAAGGCATCAGCGTATGTGCAAGATCAAGCTGGGCATCCTCGTTTGAACCAGAGAGAGGGGGGAGGTCAAGGCTCACCGGAATCGGTCGCCGGAGTTGTCGGTACAGCGGGGCTTCGAGAGCTAATGCGCGCATCCTGGTGGCGGAGTGAGCAAGGAGAGTGGGGGAAAATGTTCGCGGTACAGAGGGGATTAAATAGGCCCAGGCGCGACAGGAAACGCCTGCGGCATAATGGCTAATTACGCCGCGCCATTACCGGCCTTGACAGCAGCGGTGACGTGGCCGCGAGCGCGGTTTGGGGAAGACGAGGGCAACGTGGAGAGGGACCGCTCGTCAGCGAAGCGCGCGAAGAGGAGGTGGGGTCTGGTCGTCAGCGGCTGTCTGGGTGCGTCGGCGCGTGCGAGTGGGAGGGGAATGGCCCGGGTGGGCTAGCTGGGCCTGTTCTGTTGCTGGGCTGGAATCCTGGCGTCGGCCTTTTTCTAATTCTTTCTCCTTTTTCTTTTTCTGTTTCAATTTTCTGGATTGATTTTTAAATGAATTCAAGTTTCATTTGAATTCAAATCTTCCTGGGATTTTTGCAGTGAGCAGTAGTCTCAAATATTGGTATAAGATCAAGTGGTTGCTTTGCAAAGGCTTGGTCAAGCTTGGAGAGCAAAATATCAGAGACTTGGCACTTGGTTTGCAAAATTTGAGAAATGATTTTTGATTCCATTTTGTAAAACCTGGTTCAAATCCTCATTCAATCCAATCAACAAAGAAAACCAGCATTCAAGGTTTAACACATTCAAACTCTCAAATGGTGATGGCCATTTGATATAAGTTTGTTCACATAAAATCATAGCACTATGTGCTTCTATTTTTTCTGAAATGAGTTTGAAATTGAACTCAAATCTATATGCATACATGAATGGTATGCAAACTTTGAAATTATGATTTTAGGGATGTTACAAAATCCATTTCATCTGATTGATCTATCATCCTATTTCCATAATGTCTTATAGGAATATTTTCCTATAGCAAATCACTTAAGCACATATTTATCATTTCCAATTATCATAACCATATGTTCTTAGGAGTTATCTTTATCAACTCCTTTCCAAAAGATATTCCATAAAATAACTTTCTATTTTCAAAGGGCGATATCACTAAAAATCACAAACATAAAGACAATATATTTTTAGCCATTCAACTTTACTCATATCAACAAAGGAATATAAGTCTATCAAGAACCCTAAATCCTAGGGTAAGAATTTACAATTCAAAACCTAACTCCTATGTTAGTTATTATAAAATATATACATTGCTATTTCCTAAATTTATGCGAATAATATTCACCATATTAATTACTCAACACTTTATGTATCAAATAATAATGAAGGATCAATATATAAAAAAGTTTTTTTAATAATATAAGTTAATGAAAATCAAATCTCATCAGTTAATAATAACGCATTCTTTAATAAGTTTATGGATATTAGATAAATTAAATTCATATCAAAAGACCCTACAAATACAAAAAAAAAATATATAGAAAAAAAGAAGTGATAATATTATATAATAAAAATACACAAAATGAATCTAAATACACTTCATTAGTGTTGCAGCTATTTAGAAAATAATTATATAAAGAAATTTGCAAATAATAGTGTAAATATAAGTTTAGAAATTAAAACAGGAAATAGAAAATGTGTAATTAAAAATAAAAACGAAACCAGGCCTGAGGCCCATTCTCTCTCTCTTTCTTATCCATCATCCACAAGCAGCAGCCGCTAGCTTCCTCTTCCTCTTCCCTACGGCCCACCTAGCCCATGACCGACCCGCATACCCCTTCGATCCCTTTTCCCTTTCTTCTTCCTCTCGCCAGAATGCATCGCCGGCGAAGCTGCTTCCTAGCACATCATTGGCCGTCCGCCGTCGCCGCGATGTCCGCTGTCGCCAAGATCCGCGCCGCCGCTGTTCGTTGCCTATAAGAAGGCCACCTCCATGATGGAGAGCCTTATCCTCTTATCCTCCCCAACTTCCTCTCTGACCGAAAACCAAGCATCACCGGAGCTGCTCATCGCTGTCGTTCCCGAGCCCCCTAGCCTCCCTGAGGGAGCCGTTGGACTCACCTCGTTGCCCTCGTTCTCCCTGGCCAGGTCACTGAAGCCGGAGAGTTCCCAGTCGACTCAATCTACATGTCATCCCCGTCTCCGTCCATCTTCTTCAATCGTCGATTTCCACTTCCATAGGGCTCCTCCGGGAACACCGTCGCGCCCTTCAGCTTCACGGTGAGATACCGGTTCTCACGCGCCTTCTCAATCTCTTCCTTGTTTGTTCATTTGCTCTACCGCCGTTTGCTTGTCTCGGTCGCCGCCGTTCACCGTCGTAGCGGCTGCTCCGGTGACCCAATAGGAGCGGCGCCACCCCCAATAGGTTCCCCTAGAGTTCCTTGTTCGAACACGACCATCCTCACGAGCCCGGGCGCCTCCAATCGCTGGCCCGAGCGTCACCAGTGGAGATATCCATTGTTGAGGTCACGCTGATGTTAGGGTGAGGTCACCCTTGACCTGGTCAGCCATTTGACTTGGTCCACTGCTCACGTGGCATCTGATGTGGCAACAGGCCCCACTAGTCAGTGACCTTGGGTAGGTTTAGTTTAGGTGTAAAAAGTTCTGTGTTTGTTTAGTAAATTTATAAAACAATATTAATTCAAATATAAACATTCTAGAAATTTAAATAAAGTAATTAAATCTTGTAAAATTAATATCTTCTGTATTGTAATTCAGAAAAATACATGTAATATATGAATTTTTTTAGAAAAAGAAAATCTATAATTTAAAACCAATATCAAACATTATTATGTTAACAATTTAAATAATAATTATTTAATAAAGATATTAAAAGTAATAAAACTTTGATAATTCATATTGTAATAATGGTAAATGTTAAAAATATAAATAAAATACTAAAAATCTTGGAAAAATAAAAACAATACTTTAAAACTATAATCAGACATTATTATTTCAATTAAATAAGTATTTATTATTTATTAAGTATTTATAAAGTAATAAACCTTATAAAAATCATATCTTATTATTTTTAAATCAGAAAAATAAATGTAATATACCTAAATGATCACAATAATAATACCTACATGCTAAAAATTAGTATTTCACTTTTGAGCTAAATAAAATTTAAATAACTTAATAACTTGAATTTAAACTCATTTCCTTAATTGATAATTAATATAAAGGTAAATAAAATTTGTTAATACTTCTAAAATTGCCAATTTAGGTCTAATAGGTAATACTAGCCTTAAATATTGATGGTATGAAGTCAAAATGTTTTAACACACTTTAAATAAAATTTTATTGAATTAACCTTCAACCATAAGTGTAGATTATTTTATAGAAGGATCATTATCCAACATAAAATCTCCAAGAATAATTTGTAGTGAAATAAAACCTATTCCTTTACTTTAGCCACAAGTTTATCAACATACCCAAACACTATAGTGAATTCATAAGTAGCTAAATAATATTATTACCTTGATTACAAACCATAAACACTCATTTATAAAAACATAAATGATTATATTCCATTATAATCTTGAGAAACCACTATACCAAATAAAAGTAGTACCATCCCTAATTAACTCTAAAGAAAACATTATAAAGTAAACAACATACAAATATTATAAGCCTTACACCTGAAGCCCATCTATGTTTTTAAAGTTAATTTTAGTCTCAAGGCTTATAAACATTATGTCTAATAAACTACATATGTTTTTATAGTTAACTTTGGTCTATTCCAATTAAGAAATAAAGCATCTCAAGTCCAAACTAATCAATCACACACCAAAAGACATTGAACACATCCTATTAACAATAAAGATTGTTTAAACCTTAGAAAAGAAATCTTTTCTTCAAATGTTATTCTTTTTGCCACTTCAAACAACAACTCTTATATAAGCAATCTTGAGTAGCATTTCACATTTGTGTGTGTCTCATTGTTTTATGATATTGTAATTACATGTTGTTTCACACACACTCACAAGCCTTAATAAGAAGCACAAGTATGAAACTTATCTAAAAAGGACAGCACATTCTAAAGTAACCATTTCCAGTATCCAAATCCTAGAACAATGTTAACCCCGGGATTAGTGCCGGCCCTGAGCCGGTGCATCCAGTGCAAGCGCACAGGGCCCCAAGCTGCCAAGGGACCCCACGAGGTACGTATGTGCATGCCCCCATCGGTTTACTCCAGTATGGATTCCACGCAATTATTGCTAGCAGCTTAGGAAAATGATCCATGCAATTATTGCTAAAGAAGAAAAGACCGAGAGTTGCGCATGGATTCCCTCCAAAAAATAGTATATATATATAGGCATAATTGTCACAATAAGACCATTAGTAGTTTGTGTATGAGAATTTAGAGAGAATTGTGTTCACAATATAAATTACTATCGAAATAATACAAGAAAAGCTCTATAGCTAATTGTGTATAGGGGCCCATTTTTTTTCTTTGCACCGGGCCCCTGACATCTTAGGGCCGCCCCTGCCCGGGATTCAAGTTTACGAAATTGTATTACATTACTTATGCATAATAGCATCTTGCTTTAAACATTAGTCCTTACCGGACCAATGATGCTGATTTCAGATATTGGATCTTATATTGTCTTGAAGACCATGAGTGCATAATCTTGCAATCACAAAAGGCAAGTTCACACTTTCTCATGTGCTTTGATTATTTTCTATAAAGTATTTTACAAATCCAGTGTTGTCATCACCTGCATTTGAAAAAGGTGAGAAAACAATATTTTCATAATAATATGATTATAGGTTATTTACCATGAGGTAATAACCTACTATAAGAGTTCCGGTGGTAAAGGAACATATTATCTAGGACTTAACAACCAATGTCGCCAGTGATTCTTGCGCCGTATATTACGCGTTGACCATGAGATTTGGAATGGGACGGAGAAGTCAGCTGTGGCACCCCGGATTTATGGTCCGAGAATACCCGTTATGCATATAATTCACGTTCCCATGATCAGTGAGCCGTGAGCATAACCGACAAGTATCATTACATCATCCTTACATTAACGAATACAACAACTTACAAGGAGGCCTTTATGGAGATTACAACATAAATAGCGGAAGTCTTCAGCGCAGAGCCCGTGCCTTAACCTACAGGCAACTGAATGGGAAGACGGCCTAGCTCGCATAGACGTTAGCACCTTCGTCGCTTCTTATCATCTGCAATCTAGCCAAGTAAATAGCCAGGGACAATGCCGGTGAGTACTTTGAATGTACTTGCAAACCACCGAGACAATGGTAAGAAGAAACATGCATGATGGGCGGTGGCGAGGTAGCTCTAGACTACACTTGTTTTGAAAACATAACCTAACCATAGCATCTCTATATCTTTGTTGAAAAAGGGTTTTTTATAAAGTATGCCTCCTTTTTGGAAAATCCGGACATCTCCACATCCTTGTTAAAAAGATTTCTAAAACAGTTTTGTTGTAAAACCCTTTTTACAACCTCATCGACCATATCTGGTCAAAACCAACTTATTCTTTATCTTTTCCCGTGACCAAGTCACATCCTTTATTACATCACAACTATTCCAACCGTCCTTGTCCGTGGACACGACTATTCGAATTGATCACACTCTGCAGAGGTTGTGCACTTCACCCACAAGAATCAATACATCCGCCGGGATAAAACCACGGCCTGCTACACACGGTAGACAGGGGTTCGGATAATCAAACTTGAAATTTTCATTTGTTGATCCCTAGCAACGGCGGCTTTTCCTTTTGGGTTTATCTCTCCGGTACGCGTATGGGGTCCCCGACCCTGGTCCTTCCTTCCGTACTGACCCCTATCTCCAGACCGAGGTCTAGCAGATAGCAATAGTGACAATCTTCCATCCGTACTACCTAAAAGCATACCGTCCGCGAGATACCCAATTGTTGCACCGGTACCTGCCCATGGCAGCCCAGATTTCAGGGGATTTCTCCCCTTTAGCGAGTAAGAGCAGCCCCGGCTAAAGAATACAAACTACAATCTAAGCCCCAACGACTGGGGTAATGTGGTTGCACGGTTAAAATTGTTCGGGACAATGGCTTAGAACATCCCTTCCTTTCTCTTGCTTGACTTTCTCGTCATTCACCTCATCTCTTGTTTGTTAAAACTCCCACTCGGAAACGATGCCAATTTCCAAGGGTTTTAGTTTGAAAAGTTTGTAGTAGGGTAAAAACCCAAAATAGTTTTATCATTGAATATCCGTGGGTTCCAAGAGGGAAGATGCTAATCATCTTAGCCTTGTTCTAAGTGGTAGAGATAGGTGTAAATAGGGTAGGTGTCCCAGGGACACTCAGTCATAACTTGGAGGAGCCAAGTTACTCACGTCTTCTTATTTGAAACAAACCCTGTCTTTTTTCATGCAATTTATAAACGAGATATAAAAAGTTGATAAACAGAAATGGGTAAATACAGGAGTTTAGGAATTGTGGCTTGCCTGTAACCAGCGAGAAGTCCCTTGACGGTGTTTAAATAACCAGAATACCCAATATAACAATAATAGGGATAACCCCGATGCTTCCTTCTTCTCGGCGTCACACAATCGCAACTATCCCCGTTATCGAGCATACATGCAAACAAGCAATACTACAATCAATACAAGCATACAAACATCAAACCATATAGTAAGCTAAGGATAAATACATTATATGAGACAATAGGATGTGGGATCATGGTTTGAGTTTATTGGGTTGGGAGATGATTAGAAGACATTTAGGGAAGAAGGCTTCCCTTTGGATTTATGTCTAGGAATTAACTAAGAGAGGTTTTTGGTAAAGTAATAGATCTGTGTGATAACATTGTATAAAAATGATAACATCAAAAATATATTGATAAAATGAAACCAAAAAAAGTGGTTTCACTGTTTTATCATTTTCCTAGGATTTATAACGGATTTTAGAGTGATTAAAACTCTAGTTTTAGGAAATAATTCACCAGAACATCTATGGAGTTCCAAAAATTATTTCCTTGGGTTAAAAGGTAGTGTTTTATGGAATGAATACAGAGAAGTTGTAATCACCTAAAAACAATTACCAGAATGCCCTTGAGAAATTCCCAAAGGAAGTACTAGACAAGATTTGTCTTTTTCATCAGATTTATTTTACACAAGCTTTTTAGTTGATTCAAAGGACTCATGTTAGGTGATGAAAATACCTATCTGTAGAAATTGTAATCAATCCATCTGGAGTGGCAGAGCTAATGGAGTGATTTTATTAGTGAATAGACCATGCACAGAAGAGTTTAATTCACCAAAAATCAACAGAGGCTCCTAAAATTATGGGCTTCCAGAGTTAGTAGGATATGGTTATGTGTGTCTACTGAGAGTTGGAATTAAGTCTAAACCACTATGGGTTTGTCCTAGGGAAAATCCTAAAGGTAGAAAGGGCTCTAATTTGTTATTTTTGCTACCAGAGAAATAGGAAGTAAAACAAGATGAGGCCTGTGGGATATGAATGGTAGGGTCAGTACCTTTCATCACCACTTGAGTTTGGGTCATTTGGATTTTTATAACTTCCTAGAGGAAATATCTGGTCTTCTTGACAGATCTTAGCATATGATTTACCATATTTTATCTATACATTATTTTGGTGTAGAACTTGGCCTGCATGTTAGGGAAAACCTAGGTTTTCCTGCAGAAAAAAAATAGAGGGCGACTTACCCGTAGCGCACCACCACCTAGTGCGCCACAGATAAGCTTGGGAGGGATTCAAATTTGAATCCCCACCCCGCCCTCCTCCCTTTTCCTTTCCCATTTTCCCTTCCCCTTTTCCCTCTTCCTCTCCCTTTCCCTTCTCCTTCTTCCTTCTCCCTTCTCCCTTCTTCCTTCTCCTTCTCCTTTTCCTTCTCCTCCTGCCCCTTCTCCTCTCCTTGCAGTGACGGCGCGACATCGGCCTCCTTCTCCTCCTCCTCGCAGTGACAACGAGCGACTGCGGTGCAACGGTGGCCTCCTTCTCCTCCTCCTCGTAGTGACAACGGGCGACGGCGGCATCCTTCTCCTCACCGACCTCCCTTCCTCCCTCTCTTCCTCCATCTCTTCCTACCTCCCTCTCTTCCTCCATCTCTTCCTTCCTCCCTCTCTTCCTCCATCTCTTCCTTCCTCCCTCTCTTCCTACCTTCCTTTCTCCAACCACCACCTCGACGCCGGCGAGGACTACACTGGCCATGACCCCTCCCGCACCTCCCTGCCACGGCCATGCTCCGGCGAGGTGACACGACTGCGGCGGCGATGCATGGACCCGATTGCTTTTGCAATTCAAAACGAGGGTGTTTTTTGCATTTTTTTTTATTTTTGAAAAAAACATCTGTGGCGCACCTGTACCCCTACCCGTGGCGCACCTGGTAGTGCGCCACGCCTATCTCGATATAACCGTGGCGCACCATGCAGTGCGTCACGGCTACGAGATAGCCGTAGCGCGAGGCCCGTGGTGCACTGCTAGTGCGCCACGGAAGGCCTTTTCAGGTGCGCCACGAATAGGCGTTTTTCTAGTAGTGTAGTACCGTTCATGTTTGCCGGTTGTACCGGGGTGCGGTAGTACCCCATATGGGAGCAGTAGTACCGCAGGCGCGTGCCTTCTTCCGTCTCCTCTTCCAAGACACCGCCTTGTCGGGATTGATTCTCCGGGCTTCCTCCCTTGCCTCCGTACTTGTCAATGTGAACCTATCATGGCCATATGACGGACTATGAAGTAGTATACCATTCAATAGGGTAGCAAGTGGGCTCGCATAGAGGAACGGATTCACCTTTGGAGTCCATGACGACTTGGCGTAAGTTGGAGAACTTGATGTAGTAACGACCGTAGGTCGGGCTGCATCAGCTCATATGAGATCACACTTTGTCCTTGTCCCTTCGCACTACATGCGCGAGCTCTTCAACAAGCTTCAAACTCTTAGCCAAGGGACAAAGACCGTGGAAGAGTACTTCAAGCAAATGGAGCTCAAGATGATCTGCGCCAACATTGAAGTGCGCGACGAGCAAACAATGGCAAGTTTCCTCAATGGTTTGAACCATAGAATCAAGTGAATCGCCGAGTTACAAAAGTACAACAACATGGTTGAGCTTGTGCTCATTGCAACCAAAGCCGAGCATCAAGTGCAAGAGGAGATCAAGTACAACAAGTCAAAGACGCACTTCATCTATAAGCAAGCACCAACCAACCTCAATGGAAGCTCCTCAAGTACCCCCAAGCTTCCTTTTAATCCAACACTTCCTCAAGGAAAACCGCCCCCAAGTGGAAACTATACCAAGGATGACACGCCATTCAATAGTGAATGCTACAAGTGTGGAGGCAAAGGACATAAATAGGCTACGTGTGGAAACAAGTAAGTTTTGTTCATCCATGACAATGGCGACAAAGAATACTTGAGTGAAGATGAGTTTGATGCAAGAGTCAAGGAAGCATTGGCAAGGAAACATGTGGAAGATGACCAAGAATTACTCATGTGTGAGCATGACACAAGTCCATCGCTTGTAGTCATAATGGTCTTGAATACTCAAGCCCACGAACATGAAGATCAAAGATCCAACATCTTTCAAACTCGTGTAGATATCACTGGGAGGTCCATTAAAGTTGTCATCGATGGAGGGAGTTGCCACAATCTTGCAAGCACCAAATTGTGTGAGAAGCTCAACCTTACTGATGTGTACATCCCATCTATTGATACAATCGTTGTACCTACAACTACACACATACAAGGACCTATCACTCGAGCTCGTGCCAAGCAGCTTAACTATCAGGCACTTTCGTTTCTTGGAACTATTCCTCACATACATGAAAATATGATGCTGCCTAAATCAGATGTATTTGTTACTCTTAGAAATGATGGACCAAGCATGGATGAGAGGGAAAGCATTGGAGCATGATCATGCATAGAGATGGCAGCAAGCATGTGAGGATTCAAGAGGAGGCCACGGATGAAGATTTCAGGACTTTGAAGCCGCCATAATGAAGAAAGAAGGCTTGGACGAAATATCCAAGAATATTACATCATAAATTCGTCCATATCTTAATTTGGTGCTACGACACCATTTATTTTCAGCCAGGCCCATGTAATTTTCGCAGAAATTAAAATAGCCACTTTTTATAGTCCGTATTTGAGGAGAAAAGTACTTCTAGGATTGGTTTTGGCCACCACCTCTATGGTTGGCCGAAATCACACCTTTTTGTCCTTAAATACCCCCCAGAGCCGTCAACTTACACTCGGATTTTGTTCAGACATAAAGTTAGCCATCATAGCAACTTCTCCAAGGATCGAGCATCGTAGAGGCCTCTTGTACTTCGCACCTATACATGATCCCATCTTTTCAATAAAGCTTTCATCTTAATCCGTAATATCTTGATTGCAATATTAGTTCTTTCTTGTGCTCGATTTCAGGTAGGAATTAAGACCATCACTGGTCAGGCTGATCGTGTTTCCACAGGATCGGTAACCTTAGGAGATTGGCCTAGCGATTTCATTGGCGCTCGTGCTCGCACGTGTAGTCGGATCGTCAAGCCCAAACTCCACCAAATCGACTATCACCATCTCATCGAAAGATCGTACACCTTTGCCCTATCAAGTGGTATCATATTTCAGGTTGCTTGGTGAGATTTATTGTTTTCGTAGATTAGATCTGTTTTTACCTATTACCCACGAAAAAGTCAAAAACACGGTTAGATTTAGATCCATCCCATCACCAATCTACACCTTGCATTATCTTTTCAGTTTTTGCATTTGTCTGCATCGTCACGTCGAGTTGCTGGTCTTAGTGTCTCGTCCCTTAGAGTTTCAAGTTCTGGTCACATTAGTCACTGCAGCGACACTCGCAGATCACCACCATATACACCTACCACATAAACCCTAGCCACCTCCACCATACATACCGCTGTATACACCTACCACGTAAAACCCTAGCCACCGCCACCATACATACCGCCATATACTCTGCCGCATAAAACCCTAGCTGCTGCCACCATATTCCGCCGCCATACACCCTGCCACCAAAACCCGACTCCGACTCCGCCACCACTTCTCCTGCCGTGACACGGATCCAACCACTTCTCCTACCGCGTCATGAGTCCGAGTTGAGTAATTGTTCTAGTTATTTTTATTTTTATTTTCTTGCATTTCCTTGTTGTGTCCGTGTAGAATTCTAAGTCCGTGTTTAGCTAAAGTCCGGTCGCAAGTCTGGAACCGCCTTTGAAAAAATTTCTGGCTATACTAGTTTCCGACCTGGGGGATCACTTTTCTCCATCGGCCATTATAGCGACATTTTTTTGGAACCTACGAGCTTTCCGGAGCATGATAAAAAAATCGACAAAAATTCCAGGGCTATCCTGTTTTAGACCCCGTAGATCAGTTCTAGACACTCGCCATCATAGTGATTTTTGACATCTCAGTTCGCTTTTCAGGGCGCCATACCATCATACCATTGCTTGTTGACGGGTCGTGATATCATTGGTGATCTAGGCTCGCGTGTCTAGTACGGTCTAGCCTAGGACCAAAACAGTACCGTCATTGAACATTCTTTCAACATTGCATTGCTAATTTGATAATTGCTAACCCCTTTGCTAAGACTTCCAAGAGATCCACAGATTTAGCCACGTGCGGTGTCTCGACTCCTAGTAATCACTCGGTTCAATCTCTGGACCACTGATCTTTGCGGTTGCACATCGTCTTTTCCTACTGTTTGGTTAGAACTTGTAAGAGCTTTGTATATTCCTTGGCGTATTACGCGTGCCTTTCACTATATTTCCGTATTTATAGGCATATACACATGTGCTTTTTAAAGGACTAACCATGACAAATACTTCACGTGACCCCGCAAAAATGACAAACAAAGAGCTACATGCCCACTTCACCGAGCTGTTGGTAGGACGCGCTGAAGATGTGGATGAAAGACTAGAGGAGTTTGTAAACAAGCTCACCAACACCATGGACATGATCGAAGGACTCGAGAAATACTTCAACGACAAGCTAGACACTCGGTTCAAGGAGGTTTTGGACAGATTGCCTGCACCTCCTCCTGTACCTTCCCTAGCTGCACCTCGGCATGGCCCATGGTGCATTCCGATCGCGGGTCATACTAGTGGTTCGGCTGCTACCGCACCTCATGTGGCTACTACTACAGCTGATGCACCTCAGGCTTCCAACACGGCTGCTGCTGCGACCTTGGAGGTAGACGACGGGAACTACTACGACTACGACTTCGATGATGATGATCTGTTCGACGAGGAGGTTGAACAACCTCCACATCCTGCTGGCCGACCCCGACATTACCACCACAACACTCGACCACCGGTACGTGGTGATCAAGTTGCAAAGCTTAAATTAAATATTCCATCTTTTGAGGGTAAATATAATCCTGATGCATATCTTACATGGGAAATGGAAGTAGAACAACCTTTTGCATGTTTAAAATATCCCGAGAATATGCGTGTTAGTGCTTCTACATGTGAATTTACTAAATTTGCTTCACTTTGGTGGTCTGAATATTGTCGCTTCAATCCTACTACTATTCCTTATACTTGGACTGCTTTAAAAACTGCTATGCATGTTTTTTTGTGCCTCCTACTGATCAGCGTGATTCACTAAAGAAACTGACACGTTTAGAACAAGGGAAATATTCTGTAGAAGAGTATTATCAGGAATTGCAAATGGGGATGGTTCGGTGTGGTCTTGTTGAAACTACTGAACAAATGCATGCACGTTTCTTTGGTGGATTAAACAAGGATATTCAACACATATTAGACTATAAGGAATATAATACCATCCCTCATTTGTTTCATCTTGCTTCCAAAGCTGAACATGAAGTGCAGGATCACCAAACACCATGGAGGAGGACTAATAATTCTGTAGGTCGCACATCCTCTTGGACATCCCGACAATCAGTGCCTTCTTCTTGTGATTATCCACCAGCTACTACCACATCCAAAGCCACCCCAAGGACTCCTTCAACTCCTCCTCCACCGTCATCCAATGCTCCTACTCGTAGTGCGTCTTCTATGGCTTCCACGGGCAAAACAAAAGATATACAATGCCGCAAGTGCTAGGGTTATGGTCATATTGAGAGACAGTGCACAACACGCGTGTTATGATGGTGTGTGATGATGGTGAATACGATTCAGCAAGTGATTTTGATGAAGATACATTAGACCTTATTTCTGCTCGAGATGGAGATAATTCTGATTCTGAAGAAGAGACAGAGGTAATCGGAGTTGAATCTGCTGATCAATACAAGAGTCTAGTTGCACAACGTGTGTTGATTGTGCAATTGAGCAAACCTTAGCATGATCAACGCCACTACCTATTTCAAACACGAGGCGTTGTCAAGGAAAGAGCTATAAGGATCATCATTGATGGTGGGAGTTGTAATAATCTGGCTAGTGTTGACATGGTAGAGAAGCTTGCACTCCCAAGAAGAAAACGCACACATTCATATTACATCCAACGGTTTGAGAGTTCTCGCAAGATCAAGGTAACAAGAACGGTACGCATGCATTTTACTATTGGTACATATTCTGATTTTGTTTATTGTGATGTTATGCCTATGCAAGCATGTTCTTTGTTACTTGGTAGACCATGGCAATTTGATAGAGAATCTGTTCATAATGGTAAAACTAATCATTATTCTCTTATGCATGATGGAAAGAAAATTGGTCTATAACCTATGACTCCCGAACAGATTTTAAAATATGATCTTGCTAGAGCTAGTAGAGCTAAAACTGAGGTGAAACATAAAAGTGAGAATCAGATTGTTTGTAGATGCATGAACCCAATAAGGTACAAGTCCCTATGTTTACAGTGCTAATCCCTGGATCGAATAGCTAGCACCCATAGTTTAAGATGTAATATCAAGAAACAAAGGTCATATTACAACTCATAACTAGGAATAAAATAGTTCATTACAACTTACATAGCTCATATGGCTATCTTATTACACAACAGTAGATATAACTATAAAGAACGGAGTCCTTCATCTTCAAGTGCCACAGACAAACATGTTGGTTGTAGACTTGTAAGCCCTACTCAACAAACTTCACTAACATCAAACAAACCTACAACATAATAAGTTACGGCCACAAGGGTCAATACATTTGAATTGTATTGGCAAGTGATATCATATTGATATGGAGAATCTAACATCTACATGAATATATGGCTAAGTGGGGTTTTGGCTGGCCTTTGCATAAAATAAGTTTTCCCTATCCTTTGTAAAATAGTTCTCTCTTTTTCAAAACACTTCATCGAACATGCATGGCACACTGGATACACACCAGGTGCTTCCCTTTGTTGACCCAACACGTTTTAACTTAGAGAAATTGGGATGAGGAGATTCTTGATCATTTCAATGTCTTTGATGCTCAAAATGTCCATTACCGGGGACACGGCTAAGTACTTAGGTTTTACCCTCTCGAGAGGTGGTGCACTTTCCACACAAGACTCGACTTGCATCGAGACGAGACTTTTCAGAAGCAATCCCTTAGACCACCATGGACACATTCCATCCTATCATCACTACCACCAATTGTCCATCTAGCTGAGTTCTTGCAACCTAGTTGGTCAAGGCAGAGCCCATATGCCATGTGGTTGCACTATAAGCTTCTCAACACTAAACATCTCAAATCTCTTTGTTCATGGGTGGCCATCCACAAGTGAGATACACCAGGGTAAACCATAGAAATGGGCCCTAGGTAACCACTCAACAAAAATCCATCCATGCAATTACCATTCCACCTAGGTGTTTCATTAACAAGTTGTTTTCTTAGTCAAAAACACATAGGAATAAATTTTCCATAATAACATAACATGAATTCCCACCCTTGAGTTCTAATAGCTAGGCTAAGCATACTAGCATAACATGTCTCTTAAATTAAGAAAAATTCTACTAAGATATATTCTATAGGATCTTCCTTAGCATATCAATATACAAAATAGTCCTATCATGCATACTACAAAAATATTTATAATGCAATATTGAAAAGATAGGACTTTTGATGACCAAAGTATCACTTGCCTTTTTAGTAGAAAATCTAGGTACTCTCCTTGATCTTGCAAATCTCACACTCCTGAAAGTTCACTACGTCACAATCAAGCAAAGCACACACTCAAAACTACAACACAAAAATTAATAAAACAAAAACAAGAAAAACAAAGAAATGCATGCAAGCATGCAAAAGGTTATTTTATTGAAAAGGTTGTTTCTAATAAGGTTCTAAACATTTCAAAACACCTACTGGTCCTTTATAAAAGTGGAAATTCATTTGGAACCAAGTTAGTGAAAATAAGTCATTTAAATCATATTTGTTTTACTAGAAATGCTTTTATTCAAAGGAATACTTATAGTGCTAACAAAATATATTTTAAATTTCAAATGTTAGTTTTTATGGTCAGAGGGTTAAAAAAACCATTTGCAAAAGGTTTTACTCAAAAATAATTTTTAGAACAATTTTTATACTCAAAATAGTCCTAAACAAGTCTCTGCATAAAACTCAAATTTTTCAGAAACAAATGACCAAAGTAAGGCCATTGGTGCAAATTACACATTTTTATGAATCCATAGACACCTAATTTGTAATTTTTGGATTTACATATCAAAAGTTATTGATTTTACAAGTTTAAACATCTATTATATCAAATTTTGGTTTTTAAATCAAAATCCTGGCCACGTGGCGCATTCTGACTAGCTGGTACTGCTTTGCCTAGCTTCTAATCGCAGCCACTGGATCTAGATCCAGTGGATCCCAAGTCCCTTGAGTACAAGGGCCACTTCGCCTAGCTTCTAATCGCAGCCACTAGATCTAGATCCAGTGGATCCCAAGTCCCTTGAGTACAAGGGCCGCTCCGCATGCTACTCAACTTAGGTCACCTGAAAGTTCTTGTCATTGCAAATACATGCATATCATAGAGAATCGCCAACGGGGTACCCCTTGCACATGATACAGGAGCGATGCCATGATAAAAATGACAAGGCAAGCAGACAATGAGAATCTCAGCGATCTTTTTATTTACTATGTGTATAGCTTTTTTATTGAGGATGCTTCATAAATGATCATTATGGTGATGCTGCAAGTTTCCACCATGATTAGGCATGGCTTAGGCTAGCGGCCCAGGCGTTTCTCTAACACAACGTATAAACTCCATGAACTCACAAGATCCCCTTTTATTTCACATCGTCGACATCTGTAAACAAAATAGCAAAGTATCAACTGGATAGGATATCCGAGAAGTGTTGAAAGCGTTCCCCGTGACAGCACGATTATGCTGACTCCCAGCATATAATTTGCAAGCATATAACTTTCATGGACAAGTCATAATGGTTCAGGATTATTAAGCGCAAAGAATAAAGTGTTCCATAAAGTTCGTGAGAGATTTGCTAACTAACTTTCTCAAAATAGACAAACATTTTATTTGGAAGAAAACACGGCATATAGAATATGCACTGAAGTAGCAAATGATGCTAATAGGTAGGTATGGTGGACATAGCTGGCAATATTGGTTTTGGGGAGTTGGAAGAACAGGTAGAGAACATACTCAGTGCAAGTGAAGGCTAGCAATAGAGAGGGAGCGACAAACGAGAGAGCAATAGCTATCACAATCATGCTTGCAACAAAACAGGACTAATTATGGCATGAAAGTGATACAAGAACTCTAAGGCAAAATAAATCATCGAGGCTTACTGACTATTGATTAGTCATATGCATGTGTGAGCATGTGCCAAGTCGATTCACATGAATAGTCAGAGGAGGATACCACAATATCATACCAAAATATGAATAAAACAATGCAAGCAAACATTCATATGACATGCTACAAACTATTAGCAAGCTGGAGCTAATCATAGACAAGCAAGAACTACTAAGAATCCATAATGACATACACCTTACACAAACAGGCTAAGCATGCTCACAATGATGAGTATATGTACAAAAATGAAACAAATAGAGTTTGTTACCATCCTGTTACAACACCTCGAGTTGTCTTAATCTTTATTATTGCCCTTCACTTGTGTGACTTGAATAATAACATGAAACCAAAATCCACTGAGGACGGCCGAACCCTGCAAAGAACTCACAAAACCAAAGAAGAAGAACAAATATTTTTGGTGTTTTCGATTTTTTAAAGAAAGCAAACAAAGAAAAACCAAACAAAGAAGCAAACAAAGCAAAGCAAACAAAGCAAAATATTTTTGGATTTTTTTCTTTCAAGGCAAACCAAAACAAAGAAACAAACCAAGAGAAACAACGAAATTATTTTTGGTATTTTTGGGTTTTAAGAAAGAAGCAACAAAAACCAAAAAGAAAGCGAAACAATGAATATACAAAGAACTGACCGAACATGATATATATATGAGTGTACTGATGTCGGTGTACCTCCCCCCAAGCTTAGGCTTTTGGCCTATGTGGGGCTTAATAGCGCGGGTAGTACCCCCATGCTGGTGGTAATCATAGGAATGATCATAGTCAGGCGCTTGCGATGAAGAAAAAGACGCGCCCCAATCGAATTGGAGCAAACCCAAGTTGGAGGGCTGCTGGTATGAAGACTCTCCCAAGTTGGAGGGCTGAACCGAATTGTCTTCGGCATCATGTTCAACATTCTCCCCTTGCTGAAATTTTTAGACAACCATCAAACCAAGTGATTTCTAAGTTGATAAATGATGAGCAACTACTATAGGAACTTGCTAGAGGGCTACACATGCATCAAAATGAAATTTCTAATCATAGAACAAGCATGCAAGATCAAACAACCTGACACCTATAGCAGCAAAATACTCAAGATACAATCTACCAATCACAAATCTAATTGGACAAGTGGAGGAGGCACATACCAAGGAGCAAACCCTCCAAAAATCAGCACTTGAGATGGGCTGAACAAGGAGATCGAAAATTACGAGCAAGAACAGCAAGAACTCGAGCTTGAGAAAGTTTTCCAGTGTTTTGTGGGAGAGAGAAAGAAGGTGGCTTTGAGGAGGCGGCCTAGAGGGGCCCAGGTGGGCCAGACCCCGTAGGCGCCACCCCCTGGTAGGCCGCGCCTACCATGGGTGTGGTGGCCTGGGGTGGCCCCCGGGTCACTTCAGGTGTCTCGCTGCACCTTTTTTCGAGGAAAAATTTATTTTGAATTTTCTGGGATTTTTTGGGAAACTTTATTTTTGGCCAATTTTCAGGGTATGAAATTTGATTTTCTAGTAGAAACAATTTTTTTTCAGAAGAAGCAAAAGCAAACCAAAAGCCAAACTACACGAGCTCTAAGAAACTCAAACAAACAAACAACTAACAAAACCAAAGCTAGCAAAAGAAAGGCAAAGACTAGGAAGGAGAAAAGTAAAAGAAAGCAAGTATAACCATAGTGGGAACATTATTTTGTTCATTAAAATCCTTTTGTTAACAAGGTTGATCAAGTCTTGTTACCAAAAAATCTTATATGAGACAAAACTTTGCAATCCACAAGGTGATTATGTTACCTCATACTTGATAGCAATGGTCTCAATCATAATAGTTTCAAAATTTTCTTGTGGAATGGGACAATATATTCTCCAACCTTGATGCTCTCAATATTTTCAATGGAATTCAGGCAATAGCTCTTAGCAACCTTCTTGGGGAAATAGACAGTATGCTCTTTGTCATTAATATTGAATTTTACTTTTCCTTGATTACAATTGTTGACATCACTTGCAGTGTTAAGAAAAGGTCTCCCAAGAATAATAGACATATTATCATCTTCAGGCATTTCAAGCATAACAAAATCAGTTAAAACCATGCAATTATGAGCAACTTGAATAGGAACATCCTCACATATACCAACAGGAATAGTAGTTGACAAATCAGCCATTTGCAAAGATATATCAGTTGGTGTCAATTTTTCTAGCTGGAGTCTCTTATAGAGAGAATAAGGCATAACACTAACTCCAGCTCCCAAATCACATAAAGCAGTTCTAACATAATTATTCTTAATAGAGCAAGGAATAGTTGGTATACCTGGATCACCAAGTTTCTTTGGAACTTTACCATTGAAGGAATAATTAATAAGTAGAGTAGAAATCTCCTCATTAGGAATCTTCCTTTTATTAGATACAATATCCTTCATATACTTTGAATAAGGAGGCAATTTAATAGCATCAGTTAAAGGAATTTGCAAGAATAAAGGTTTCATCCACTCACAAAACTTGTTGTAGTGTTCTTCCTCCTTTGACTTCTGTTTCTTACCTGAAAAGGCATAGGCTTTTGCACCCAAGGTTCTCTCTCTTTACCATGTTTATTAGCAATAAAATTTTCCTTTGTATACCTAGTGTTCTTAGTGTGCTTCTCAGGTTCTTCCTCAACTTCCTCCTTATCAGGAGACTCATTTTTATCATTACCACTCTCAGTTTCAGCATCAGAGACAGATATACTATTTGGATCTACAGCAGGTTCAAGTCGTTCCTCAACTACTTTATGTTTCTTTTTCTTTCTCTTACGAGGACTACCACTATTCTCACCTTGTTGAGAATCCTGCTCAATTCTTTTAGGGTGTCCTTCAGGATATAAAGGATCTTGAGTAGCTATCCCACTCCTAGTTCTAATTCCATAAGCATGTTTATCTCCTGAAGCATTAACTAGCTTATCCATTTGTACCTTAGCAAGTTGATCAAGTTGGGTTTGAACCATTTTAAAGTGTTTACAAAGCATTTTAATATCATTAGAAGTTCTTTCCACAATATCTTTCAACTCATGGATAGCTCTAGAGTTTTCCAATAAATGATTCTGAACTTGTTTATTAATATACCCTTGTTTAACAATAAATGTGTCAAGTTCCTCTAAACATTGATCAGGAGGCTTACCATAAGGAATACCACCTTCATCAAAGAGTTGGAGAGAGTGTACCTCAATAGTAGATGAGTGGGGAATTGGCTTACATAATTCTTCTATAGGAGGTAGATTCTTCACATCTTCAGCTCTAATACCTTTCTCCTTTAGACACTTCTTAGCTTCCTTCATCACTTCATCATTTAATGCAATAACTCCCCTCTTCTTTGTTGTTGGTGTTGGAACTGGTTCAGGCATAACTGGTTTAGGAGTAATAGGCTCAGATGCATTCAGCTCAGTTGAAGTCCAATCATCATAATTCTTGCTTATCTTAGCCATTAGTTCTTTAGCATCTATAGGAGTTATTTTCCTAAAAACTTAATCAACAAAGCTATCTAGGTATGTCCTAGAATCATCAGTTAGTCCATTATAATAAATATCAAGAAGCTCATTCTTAGGTAATGGACATCCAGGATGTGCATGAATCAAGGCATAGAACCTTGTCCATGACTCAAGCAATTTCTCTTCTTCTCCCTGTTTAAAATCAGAAAGTCTCTAGAAAGCAGCATGTCTAGCACTGGGAGGAAAATATTTCTGGAAGAAAGAAGCAATCAAGCAATCAGGGCTATCAATGGAACTAGGAGGTAATCTATTAAACCAAGCCCTAGCTTCTCCATTTAGTGAAAAAGGGAAGATCTTAGTAACAAAGTACTTGCTCATCTTAAAATCATCAGAGAACAAAGCACTCATAGTAGAAAGCTCATTCATATGAGCCACAAAACTCTAATTTTTTGTCCCACAGAAAGGTTCTTTCTCAACAATATCCAAATAAGATAAATCAAGAGAGAAATCATAATCTTTATCTTTAATATCTATGGGAGAAGTGGTAAACTTAGGATCAGAGGACAACTTAGGCATAATAGTACGTCTAGCAAGGAGACTCTTAATAGCACTAGTACCATGTGTGTTTCGGCACTCTTCAACAAAGTCATCAGTGAACTCAATGTAACCATCATTAATATCATAACTCTCACTAGCCTCCGGTGAGATAACAGGTGTAAAAGTGTCTTCACTAGGAGTTTCGGTATTTCCTAGACTAGCCATAGTAGCATCTATAAAAGGACCTAATAAACCACTCACATCAAGCATAATAGAAGTAACATCATGAGTATCAAAAGCAGTTTCAGACTCAGCAGTAGTAGCAGCGTGTGTAGCATGTGTATGTGGTGGTGGTGTAACAAGCTTACTTATAACAGACGGTGAATCAAGAGAAGCATAGGTGTTTAGGACTGTACCTCTTCTTATAGTGGATGGTAAAATAGGAAACTTTCCATCACGAGACTTCCCCATGATGAAAGGAGTAGCAGTGAACAATAATAGATCCAACTAAACTTACAAATAAAGCTATGCTCCCCAGCAACAGCGCTAGAAAATAGTCTTTATGACCCACAAGTATAGGGGATTGCAACAGTCTTCGCGGGTAGTATTACCCAATTTATTGATTCGACACAAGGGGAGCCAAAGAATACTTGCAAGCCTTAACAACTGAGTTGTCAGTTCAGCTGCACCTGGAAATAGTTCTTGCTCACAGAAGTTTATCCGTAGCAACAGTTTGGCAGTAGCAATAGTAAAGCAACAGCAGCAGTGACACAGTAGCAATAGTAACAGTAACGGTAACAGTGGGATTCAAGTGCGGTAGGCATAGGGATGGATGGACGGGCATTGCATGGACGAGTCTAAACATGTAATTTTAAGATGTAGGGCATTGTAGATAAATAATAACAAACATCCAAGTACTAAACAATCCTAGGCATGTGCTCCAAATATAGTCACACGTGCTCGCAATGAGAACTTGCACAACACCTTCTGTCCAGCCAGCCCGTGGCAGCGGGGCCTCTAGGGAACTACTGACAATTAAGGTGCTCCTTTTAATAGAGCACCGGAGCAAAGCATTAACACTCCGTGAAAACATGTGATCCTCACACAACAGCCATCCCCTCTGGTTGTCCCAATTATTGTAAATTTGGGGCCTTTGGATCCGAACAATGATATGTGTACACAACTTGCAGATAAGATCACAAACAACACTATCATAATGATTCAATAATAAGCTTAGATCTGAGATCATGGCACTCGGGCCCTAGTGACAATCATTAAGCACAACAAATTGCAACAAAGTCAAATAGCACTAATACAGATACTAGGAACTATGCCCTAATAGATCTTATTCGATTACGTGATAGAACTCATCCAATCCCTACCATCCCCAAGCCTACAGCGGGGGATTACTCGCTCATGGATGAGGGAAACATTGGTGGTTGATGTAGATGCGTTGGTGATGACGATGGCGATGATCCTCTCGAAATTCCCCGTCCCGGCAGGGTGCCAGAACGGAGTTTTTGGATCTGAATCTTGGTTTCTGGTGGCGGCGGCGGAGCGGAACTCTTTTCGAACCCCCCTTGGTTTTTAGGTCGAAAGGCAACTTATAGGCGCAGAGGGAGGCCGAGGGGTGCCTGAGTAGCTGCACCCCCCAGGCACGGCCAGTGGTGGGCCCGCGCCTGGGATGGGTGTGGGCCCCCCAGGCCCATTCTCTATCTCGTCTTCTAGCTCCGTGGATCTTCGAGTGAAATATAATTTTTGGCATATTTTCCGGGATTTTTCCTGATAGTTCATTTTCTGCACAAAAACAAGACACCAAGGTAATTCTACTAAAAACAGCGTATGTCCTTGTTATTTGTATCCAAATCACATAAGTTTAGAGTAGAAACAATAGAAAAGTGTTGGAGAAAGTAGATACATTTTGGACGTACACCCTAGTTTTTAGTTATTACTAATTAGGTTTTTGATTGTGCATTCATGAGCATCATATCTAAAAATGCATGCAAAAGAAAAATTAACAAATGCAAAACCCTAGTTTTACCTCTCTCTTTGAAATCCCATCAAAGTGGTTTTGAATATTTTGAAAATTACTAAAATGTGTGGAACCCAAATTGATATAAGGGTCCTTGCAATATTTTAACATTTGCATAAGTTCTGGTATTTTTGAAATAACCAAAACAGATTTCAAAATGGAAATACAAAAGGGAAATTAAAAACAGAAAAGGAAAAAGGGTTTAGAAAAAAAATAGAAGACAGAACCCTCCCAGGCCCAGCCCAGTTTGCCTCTCTCTCTCCCCTTCTCTGCATGCCGCCCTGCGCAGCAAACCGCGGCCCACCTTGGCCCAGCACGACCCACCCCAGGCCCGTTATCGCTTTGTCCACGCAATCACCATCGTCAAGCTCGGGAAGCGCCTGCGTGTTGACAGCTCCGGCGCCACCGGCGCCAAGATCCCCGCCGCCGCTTCTAGAGGAGATAAGATCCTGCGCCGACGCCCTCGTTCGCCCTTATCCTATTTTCCTTCCCTCGGCCAAGCCTCATGCCCTCTCTTGCGTTTTCCCCCTTTGTGCCGAAATCCTAGCCGCCATGGACTCGAGCTAGAGCTCGCTCCCGGCCTCCCCTCGGCTGTTTGAGACCGCCACGAGCACCATAGTGATGCCAGCTCCTTCCTCGCCAAAGGAATCGACACGGAGTGCCCCCAATCGACGCCCGCGACTTCATCTTCCCCGAGCCCTACGTTGATCGCCGTCGCTATTATCGTCGACCCTGACCTCCTCTGCCCTAGCCGAGCCTGCACACTCCTCGAGGGTGATCCTCTGGTGCTCCTGGACCCCTCCGTTTTCCCCCTCTCGCTCCGGTTCGCTCTCGTGTCGCGCACCACGACTCGCCACAGTCAGACACCATCGAAGCCATGTCCCTAGGGACCCAAACACAGCGATGCCGCCACCCATGTGCTCACCTCGCACTAATGATTCGAACGCACCCCTCCACGCTTGCCCGTGCCTTCCCAATCGCTGATGCCATCGCCGATCTGCAACTCACTAGCGTGCTTGCATCATGCTGGCGTCAGCAAGCCGTGGTCAGCCCCAGTCAACCAACTGCGGGTCCCACTTTGCTTGCGTGGCTGCATATGTGGCTCCGGGCCCAGTAGTCAGCCTCACTGGCTAGCTTAGGTTCGGGTGATAAAAGGATTAGATGATGTGGTGACTTCAGCCTTGTGTCACAGTGATGCAGTAAACCTCTTTAATAATTCCCAGAAAATGGTTTAAACTTGTAAATTTAATAACTAATTTATTATAAGTTATAAAAATACAAATAATATATCAAAATGTTCAGAAAAATGAGAGCTACCTATTTAAGATATAATCATGCATTCTTCAACAAATTTCAAGACAAGTTTAATTAGAAGAACATAGCAGCCCCTCATAGGTGATTCCGGAGGGTTTGTACCCATCGGAACCCCGATTAAACTGCCGAGCATGTCTTAGGGTTACATTTCAACACAATTTAACTTGCCATATCATCATCCTTGCTTGAGCATTGCATCGATGCCATTGTTGATTGTTTCCCTCTCTTTCCAGTATTTGGTCCTTCCTGGTAGAATACGAGATCGCGATCGAGATCGGAGCTAGAGAGCAACACCATCAAAGCTCGAAGACAAATACTTGACCAACTGTAACCAAGTCAAGTACAAGGCCTCCGAAGATCTATTTATTAGTTATCAATGGGCAAAGGAAAGCATAGCCCCACCATGATATAATCCTATGATTTCAAAAGCATTTCAATTCCTGCCATGATGCATACGATTCTACTATGGTCTTTTATCGACAGATAGAGTATTTTATCTATTGCATTACTCCCTTTGAGCTTATATTACGTGATCCACTGCTCCTAGCATAACTAGGTTTGGCTTGTGTGCATTGCTAGAGCTTATATTTGTGTCTTGCTTAGCTATGCATAACTTTTAGTGCTGGTTCATCCAGATGATGTATCAGATGCAGAGAATCTAGTATGATAGGAGAACATGATGAGATAAGATCTGAGGTGATCTGAGTTTAAACATGCTAAGCCTTGTATGGGAGGCCACGGTGGGATGTGGGTTTTTTAGTCCCATGCTCGCCACCACTAGGAACCGAATTCTTGCCTTTGGAACCGAGACGAGCGTACAACCAGACGGGGCCTGTACAACCTCATGAGCAACTAACTTTCCTAGTAGATTCCATGAGTCACATAGTTCAGGTGTTCCATTCGACATACGCATTGAAAAACTTTTGAAATATTTGTAGGGTGAAGGTGCATTCATAACAGGTAGGTAAGCGTGGCCGGGGTTTCTTGGGGTAGATGGCACCCCTGGTAAACCAACCTCGTCTCACATCTCTAGGGACTGCTTCATGCTCTCGACGAAAGCAAGGTAAAGGTCGTGTCTAACCACCCTCTGCCGGCCTTCCAAGGAAGAGGGCTAATCATGTGGCATTAAGAGAAGGTTAGTATGTGTGGGTAAAGTTGTACACCCCTGCAGGGTAATAATCTTTTCAAAAATCCGTGTCCGTGGTTATGGACGACTTGGGAACAGACGTGACGATCATAGAGAACTATAACCTAATCGTAAAACTTGGCAGATCAACGTGTGCTTAAGGATGCTTCCTCATTGGTATGAGGGGGTGATCCAAGTAGAGGTTCGATGATGATGACTTGGTGGATATCAAAAGATGATGATCAATAATTTGGAGATGTTGCTCTCTTATCCCCTTTTAAAATACTCTGATTAGACGAGATTCTTCCCTCTTGTTTTATAAACAAAGATGGATTTATGCAAAACAAATCCACCAGCCATAAGTCTTGCGGAGTACACCCTGTACTCACCCTTTCTTTGTTGATACTTTTGGCAAAGTAAGTGTTTCCCTGAAGATGAGTTCCGTACGACATCGACATCGACGAGTAGCTTGGGGTTCCCGGGCGGCAGGCTGGAATCTATGGGCTGGGACATCATCGTTATGCTTCAGGCCTCTTAGGCCATTTGTTAAGTTTGCTTTACTTAATAGCATAATTTTCCTTCCGTTGTGTGATATTTCTGGTCAGTGACCTCTGCTTGTAATAATTTTGTTCTCTGCTCAGTTATGAGCTTGGTGTAATTATTTTGTATCGTAGGGTCACTACTGTGTTATCGATTCTTCACTAGATATCCTCAAGATCAAGGTTAAGCTTATGTCAGACGGAGGTCTGAGATTTGTTTAGTCCTGATCCCGGCGGTGTCATAGTCCTGCGAGCAGGGGTGGGCGGCCGTTGGATGACACGAGGCAGCGAGAGGTGGCACCGGGAGGAGAAGCTCTATGGCGGAGAGATCGAGAGGATGGGAGCATGCTGGTGGGGCCATGCTCGCGATTGATGCAAGAAGAGGGGAACGGGAAGAGAGAGGCGTGTAGGGTAGGACGAGCGGGGCCGGCTAACTCACGGGGTGGGTGTCGCTAGCGGTGAAGGATCCGAGGTAGGACAGGTGTCCGCGGTGTGGTTGTGTGGCCAGGTAGGTGTGGTGTGCGTGGGTGAGTGGCGGCGGCAGGTGTGGGTTGAAGGGTTTGGTTAGGTGGGGTGTTAGGTTTCAGGGTTAGAGTTTAGTTGGACCGGGTCGTAGGTGGTCTCGCCCGGTTGGGCCTCTAGCCTTACTGGTTGGACTTCCTCCCCAGGAGAAAACACTTCTTTTATTTATTGTTTGTTTTAATTTCATAAAAGATTTTGTAAAATATTTTTAGACAAACAAAATATCCGGAAGGGCCTGGTTTTATAATTTGAAAATAATATGGGTGATATTGAGAAAACGGAGACAAACTTTTGGAAAATAGTTTTTGGCAAACATATGCAAGATAACATGACGATGCTCAAATACAATGTAGCCTGATGATATGAGCAAACAATCAGGATGATGCACGAAAAAACAACACGTGATTTTCTAGTAGTGGTTTTACCCGGAGTGCTACAACAGTGAAAGCCTAGAACGACAAAATGGCCAGAATAGTAAAGGGCTAGAATAGTAAAGGGTCAGAATAGTAAAAGGCCAAATAGTAGCAAGCCAAAAAAATTAACAAACCTAAGTAGTAGAAGGCCAGAATAGTAAAAAAAGCCAGAACAGTGGCGGACCTTCTCAAAAAAGGGCCTTTAGTGGGCGACCCATGACGGGTTAGAAGAACAGTGACATGCCTACCACATGCCTTAACAGTACCGGACCGACCTGGAGCAGGCCGCTAATGGATCACACAGTACTGAACGAAGGCGAGACTTCTATAAGCCGAAACGGTAAAGGGCCTGAAACATTATGGACCGCGGCGGCCTGCACTCATGGGCCCATTTCAAACAGTGCAGGATAAAACAGTAACATGCCGTCCTCTTGTTGGGCTCTCCTAATAGGACGACCCACTTAATTATTAGAAGGCCTTGTCTGGTCCTGAATTCTATCACATTTTCCATGACAGTTAACAGTGGTAACTAGCCGTTAATGGTGTTTTCCACGTGGAATTTTGCATGATGTCAGCAGTCAACATGGCTGGCGAACAGATCTACGACTGAACAAGTTTTCGTGGATGAAGGGTGCGATCCACCACGGTCAAAAAATAGTGGTAGATTCATTTGCGACGGGGCTTTTACCACGAAGGGTATTCGTCGTAGAAGACTTCTCAACCACGAAAAATGAGCCTCCAACCAAGGAAATTTTTCTTGTAGTGATGATTAGGCATCCATACCTAAGTATATTTAATGTGACTACTACTACTCTACTACTATAGCTATAGTTATAGTTCTACAAAGAGTGTGATACCTTTGCTTCTTTCTATGAGTTGAAGGAGGGTGACTTACTTATGTTCAAGGTCACCGCAGGTGGGTTCAAGATGAAAATCTACTACCGCATCACCTATTGCCGGAAGGTGTTCATTTGTCGCTAGCATGCTCATCTTGATTAAGGGCCTCTTTGGATCGAAGGATTTTCAAAGGAATTTTGGAGGAACCCAACCCATAGGATTTTTCATAAGGAAGTCCTTTGGATGAAAGGAATCATACCTCCGAAATTCCTATGGATTGCATTCCTACACCCCAATCCCATAGGAATTTCAACATCCACTTTTTATACTCATTTGCATAGGATTGAGGCACTTTTCCTGCATGTTTCCTGTGTTTCATCCAAATGACTAAGCCTGCAAATTTCCTCTATTTTGCAATCCTATATTTTCTACCTGCGACCCTGTTTTGAAATTTCCTCTATTTTCTCTTTTTTGCAATCATTGTTTTGTACTTGCGACCCAGTCAAATTCCTATGCTTTGAAATCCTTTTATCCAAAGAAGCCCTAAGTTCTCTTTACGTTTGTCGATCGATCTTTTGGTCACCATTTGTGATGATTAGTTAATATGACTACTACTACTCTACTAATATAGCTATAGTTCTAAGGGGTACTAGTACGTAAGTACTGTACAATACTACTATTACCTTTTGCATGTGGAGGTACAAGACAAGTGTAGAAGCCTCCGGGTTATGTAATGCCCCTTTACTTTTTTGTGAGTTACTCCGTCACGCGTACTGGCTGAACAAGAAAATAAAAAACATGTCGCTCGAATGGAATCTTGTCTACTACTTTGACAAGACATTAGTATAGACCTTTGGATAAGGCTCTAGTGTGGACGCATATGCAAGCAATCGCTGGGTGTCCGAGAGTAGACTATAGGGGTAAATGTGTAGGTCACAATATAGTAGTAGCACATCATTAATCGGGCTAGCTGGAGGGCACATGATTTTGGTGCTCCACGAGTTCAAACTTTTAGTGTAGTCCATTTTCAGGAGTGAATGCATGCAGCTCAAAAAAAGTACTAACGCATGTTATTGCTATTATGTCAGCACATCGTGATTACGTGCATGATAGTAGTAGGTTACTGAGTTGCATGCATCGTATAGTAAGTGGATTCTATTGGATTGATCATATTACGCATACTCTCTGTACATTCATTGATCTTATCACAATCTAGTTACTGAGTTGCATGCATGTGCGCACACGCTTCATTTCTTTCATTGAGTGAAAGACCCTTTTTTGTGCGGTCGAGGCCCCCTCCCGCTGATGAATCTCGCTAATCAATGCATCTCACACACACTTTACTTTGTAGTCATAACCAGACTTCTAATAACATTAGACTAGTAACTCATAAGCACAGTTACAGTGTTGTTTTAGAATTGTATTTTACGTAGTAGTAGTAAACAACCCCCATAAAAAAGTAGTAACAACCAGGAGACATAGTTCAGCATCTAGCAATCTTGTCCGACCATCCAAAATCAATGGGCCAGAGCGGATACCTTCCCTACAAAGGCTCTGGCGCGAATGCCTATGCAATGAATCATTGGAGTGTCCCTGGGTAGACTATAGGGGTAGCTCTACATGTGACCCACAGTACTCCAAACAATAATAGTTGGATGTCCCTAACACCGACTGTGCATTTTCTTTTGTAGATAGACACCTCCTCCTATAGCGTATGCAGCATACTAAAAATTCCGAGTCGGTCATCCACAGTGTGCAAAAAAGCGTAAAATACTGCTCAAGCTTATGGGTTGCCCATCAGGAATAGAAAAATGATTTCCCCTCTTTCCCCCCTCTCTTGCATGAAGCAATATGCTAAGCTATGTGCACTGTATAGATTGATCAAAGAAAAAAGTGAAGTTAAGTCTAACGAAACCAAATGGATGCACCGTTTAGACTCAGCACATGGAACCCATTAAATAGAGAATACAACAATTCTTATCCAACCATCTCATTCCTCCCATGAATACAACATGCATGGAAATAATAATTTAGTGGGCTACTATACAGCAAGTATATCGTTACAAAAGCTCCACATAGTGCATTTGGTTGTTAAGAGTGAAATATAATTATGCCAACATGGATGATAAAAAAAGATCCATGCACCCAAAAAAAGAGGGCTAGGGGAAGGCTTCTCCCTTCCTAGTTCCTACTCCAATGCCAAATCCTTCCCTATCTCATATTCGGTGATTGCAACGCTATGGCCGCTCTGTGGAGGCACGACCTCCACAATGGTCATGACCTCGACGGTCAACATGAGATGCATTTTCCCTCCTACTTAGCAGGGCGTGACCATGACGACCTCCGCAATGGTAGCCGTTGGCTGCAAAGCTCCTTGACTTCCTTCTTCAAATTTTTGGACTCAGCGCGACGAGTTAAGGAGTCACACCTGTAAGATCGTGCGACCTTATTTTAAAAATCCAAATCGGCTTGTAAACCATCACACTCCAGTTTGAGATCAAAGTTTTTCTACAAAATATTGATGTTATGGATGTTGATTTCATCTACTTTGGATGAGATTCTTGCCCTAACTTCCTGAATGGAAAATTCATCATCAGTAAGATAGCATGGAGTGCATGTAGAGAAGAAATGAAAATTCTAGTACATGTATATTTCCTTCCTCTCTTCTTTGACGGAGAGTGGGCATGATGTCATCGTACACGTCAGAGATATCCGTCGTGCTATCGACCCGTGGGGTGGAAAATTCGACGATCGAGCCGCCTGCCCTAGAAGATGTAGAAAGATGGTTCAATAGTAGGAGCAGACAGCCCAGGAATCAATGGAAGTACAAACCTACCCAGACTCTTGGTCCTGAGGATAGCCGCTCTTCGGATACATGCGTGAACACGAGCCCTCGCCCCATTGATGGTCCCCTTTCCTAGTCCGAGGCTATAGGTCCCCCTGTCGGGGGGTTTCTCCACCACCATCTTGTTGTTCTTCCAATGAGACATGTTATTTTTTGATATTGCTAGATGAAAAAGTAAAAAATCAAGGGAGGAGCAGTGGAAGGAAATGGTTTCTTCAAAGGCGGTAGGTAGTACTAGTAGGAAGAGAGTGAATAGTGGAAGAAAGATGTCAAGGTCTGGCTCTCATCGCCGCCCTTTCAGCCATCTTGTCGGTCCATCTAATACCTAGCGGGCAGGATGAAGGCTTTGTCATAGTAGCAAGGAAAACCTAGCTGTCCCGGAGTAGACTATGGGCAGGTCATCATGCTAGAGATCAAGCTAGTAACTGTAAATATTTCACAGGGAAGGTATCCGTCTAGCCCATTTATTTTGGATGGATGGACAAGATTGCTAGATGTACAAATTAAGTGGTCCCCACTCTCTCGTGCCCCTCCATTTAAAACACTACGAAATTTCCCTCTCAGGTCGGTACTAGTACCAATATATTTCAAAAAATGATTCTTCCCCACACACATATAGAAAAATCCTCATAAAATCCCTAGCCCCGCTCATACTCTCTTGCCTCTTCGCCCACCACCTCCAGCGGCCAGAACCTACCGCAACACTTCTCCGGCTTCCCCACCCAAACTCGACACCATGCACTCCTGACCCACCAGTATACCAGAGCCGCATTAGCTGCGATATCATCCAACTCACCATTGCCGCTTCACCGATGTCCAGCGCACCCGATCCAGGTCACCGAGTCTATCGTCCATCGCACCTGACTTCCTGTCTCCACTTTCCTATATGGTGCCGAATCTGTCAACGACTTCCCAAGATCCGCTTGCCCTCCGCCGACATACACCCCAACCGTATCGTATTGGAGTCGCCGTGCAGTGGACCAATTCAGCCTCAGCAACGCTATCGTCGACGCGCTCGGCATCAACCGCCCAAGATATGCTTCCCCGATGCAAATAGCTACCACAACCGTAGAATTCTAGGTGACCTAGATGTCACCCATGCGGGTACGGATGATGGTTAGAAGCCTCCCTGACCATGGTAACCAAATCGTCCAACTCTTTTTTGTTTTTTCAGTAGCATAGAAGGTTCAATCCTATCACAGTGAACTACATTTTTCTAATCATGCTACACACCAAGTGAGTGCGCACGCCTGTTCTTTGTGCTACATAAAGGTCACTAGACATGTTGGTTTGCGTTCACTGCTTTACAAATTTTAATGCCATGCACATGTTCTTATCTACTCCGTATAACAGTAATTGCCTACTATTGTGTAGTTATTGAATTTATTGTGGATTCCCTACTTCACAGTTATTGAATTTATTCGGTTCGTCCTAAGCTAAGTTTCTGCTATTATTTTCTCCCTGACATCGTTTTGCTAACCTATAGTACCCGTTTAAACTCTTCGTACTAATTCAATTATAATTTTGTTGTTGCCATCTGGTTCTTCAAAAGCTGCAACTCAAACTATTTTATTATTCTTTGCTTAGATCTCAAAAAGGGAACATAATATTTTGGTTTGCACAACCTCTTCTACAGGTTCACAAGCGATGTCTCTATTTCCTTATCTGGTGCTGGTTCGTCCTAAGAAATGACATAACTATCCTCTACTATGTATTTTATTCGTGGTTTGCATTACTACTCTACAAGTTCTCTTATGATGCTAATATAATTTTTATCTGGTTGATTATTAGCTACAACAGTAACTACATGCCATTTTGTAGCTCACCGCAAATTCTAAGTTATCCAATATCTCTTGCATTCCAGGATATACTACTCCTTTCATATATATTTGTTAAAATGACCTGTCTAGTCTGTATTTCCTGAAATTCTAAGAAACACTTTGTTTGGTTGCTTAATTCATTTGTAGACACAATTGTGTAATGCTTGCTTGTCCTGTTCTACAGGTTCATAAGCGACACCATTATATTTCATATCTAACGGTTCATCCTAAGCAACGACATAACTATCAATCTACTATTATAGTTTATTCATGCTGTTTATTCCTTATCTACAAGTTCTCGTATGATGTCGTTATAATTTCTATCTGGTTCATTCTTAGCTACGATAGTAACTGCATGCCATTGTGTATCTCACCACAAATTTTTACTCACCCAACGTCTATTGCATTCGAGGATAAACAACTGCTTCCATATATATTGAAATCACCTAACTAGTTTATATTTGCTGAAATTCTAAGCCACACACATTGTTTGATTGCTCATTTTATGGTAGGCACACTTGTTTTTCCTATTTGTTTGACATGATGGTCAATAATCGAACCATCAACCTGTAGTAAACTCTAGTTCATAGCTCATGTCATATCGGTCAAATGAGTAGTTTGCCTTGTTTGATGTATTAAATTATTATTACTTAGTTTCAGACTGCAATTATTGCTATCGTCACCAAAAAGGGGTTGCAAGATCATGTTTCAAGGTGGTTTTCCAATGTAGCTGTCACACTCAAAAGGGAGATGCAGGTGATAGATTGAGAAAGAAAATTGAGGTCTGCTATCAACTCGATAGTCAACTAAAATGCCGAATTTTCTTTTTGACTTGATAATATTTAATAATTTTAAGAAGTTTGGAGCTGATGTAACATCTAGATAAATCGCATACACCATGTAGGCATTTAGTTGACGCCGTCCACAAATGGCGGTAGCGGTACCGTAACTGCACTAGCCAGGTCGATTAGGAGACAATATCGGCCTTTGTTATTGGCTCTTCTTGTATTGAGCCGATGATAAACAGTAAAAGATGCTTGCCAATCGTACACCTTTTATGATATTGGTATGGGCTTCAGAAAGTCCAAAACTATAAATGACTATAAAAGTAATGGGCCAACCAACATAGCTATGATTATTTTTCTTTGGATTGGCGATATTTACCTGTTTCCATATTCCATTTAGATTACATCAGGCACCTCGTCTCGTTAATGTTGTGAACACCGCACCACCTAGCTACGCCCCTCGTACATGCTGACAATCTCGGCGATAATCTGGCCACGACGGCCCTTTGTCATAGCTGGATTTGGCCGCTCAGTTGTTGATGCTATTGGATCTAACAGGCATGGACATGAACAACAAAAATCGATAGGTATTTCTAGCCACAGTATTTTGTCTCTCCAAGATGGCACTATGCCGACTGTCACTGACTGGTCAGGTCGAGATTCATGGGAGAAGATATTATCTGATCATGTGAGGTATGATGTGTACCGTGCAATGATTTCTTAGTATCGGGGTCCGAGGAAGATGAACCGGGCTGAAATAAATGGTCCAATTGTCGGCGCCAAAAAGTTTTGAGAGAAAAGGCGGAGAGGATGTATGAACCACAAAAATCTACTTACGACCATCGAAATACTGCAATTTTTATCGAAATTCGTTTTGAGAGAAGTGGAACTTTAATGCTTTTGAAATTTTATGTGGTTTTATATTCCATTCACATGAGCATGAATTATGTTATATGTATGGCGAGAAAAAAATTATTTAAAATTACCGTAGCAACGCACGGGCATTCAACTAGTATGTAATAATTTTAAGAAGTTTAGAGCTGATATAATATCTAGATAAATCGCGTCGGCCATATAGGCATTTAGTTGACGCCGTCCATAAATGGCAGTAGGCATACTGTAACTGCACTAGCCAGATCGATTAGGGGACAATATCGAGCTTTTTTATTGGCCCTTCTTGTACTGGGCCGATGATAACAGTAAAAGATGCTTGCCAATCATACACCTTCTATGATATTGGCATGGGCTTCAGAAAGTATGAAATTGTAAATGACTGTAAAAGTAATGGTCGGACCAACAGGCGGGATCTAATAACAGTAACAAGCCATAATAGTAAAAGGCTAGAATAGTGACTGGCCAGAACAGTAACATGCCAGAATAGTATGGATCAAAACTGAAAGCGACGAGAAAATTTACCAGACCAGAATAGTGATAGATCCAAAATTTTGGCAGGCCACAACAGTACTAGGACAAAACAGTAATTGGCCTGAACCTTAGCAAGCCACTTATGGACCTGAAGACTAGAAGGCTAGAATAGTAACAAACATATTCAAAGATGGGTCGTTAATAGGCAGCACACGACAGGCTGTAAGGACAGTGATGGGCCAGTCGTAGGTCGTAACAGTACCGGGCCGACTTGGCACAGACTGCTAATGGGACGCACAATATTGAAACAAGGTGGTCCTTCTATAAGCCTAAATAATAACGGGCCTAAAAGGTTACAGGCCTCATCGGGCTGCAAAATGAGCCCATTTCAAACAGTGTAGGACAAAATAGTAATGTGTCGTTTTCCTATTGGACTATCCTAATGGGTCAACCCACTTAATGATTACTAGGCCTTTGTTGGGCATGGCTTCTACCACGGTTTCCATGACCGCTAACGGCGGTAACTAGTCGCTAATAGTGTTTGCCAGGTGGCAGTTTGCATGACGTCAGCAGTAAACATGGCTGGCGAAAAGATCTACGATGAAACTCGTTTTCGTGGATGAAGGGTTGGATCCGCCACAGTCAAAAAAAAAAACCATGGTAGATTCATTTGTGGCGGAGCTTTTACCACAAAGCACATCGATCATAGAATACTTTTCAACAACAAAAACAATCCTTCAACCACGAAAATAGTCCATTGTAAATGCCAATTTTTCTTGTAGTGTTACTATTTGATTGTTACCCGATCCACGTGGTTTAATATGCACTTCAATTTTCCTTACCAAATTCTTTGTAGACACGAGAGCCATGAGAATTGTAGCTGCCTTTGCAACACTTTCCAGCTTTGCGCTACTCACCACATGTTGCTCGGGTTCATCAACCTAATCAAAGTTCCATTTTCCTGCCACTTAATTTTTCACGAAAAATTCATTCTAAAGAAAATTGACATTCTAAGAAACAAACACTTTTATCTTCAGTTTTATAGAGGAATACCCAATAGTTACTTTGGGATAACCTACAAAGACGTGATGATTTGACTTTCATTGTAAACATTTTACTTATGCCTTGCATACAAAATTTAAGAAAGATAACTCGGGTTTTATCCCAATCCATAACTCATATGGTGTCATTTCAATGGACTATGATGGTGCTCTTTTAATTGTAAAATTGGTAATCTCTAAAGATTAGTCCTTAAAATATAATGGCAGTTTTTTAAATGGCACCTTTGGTCCCATGTCAAGCAAGGTTTTATTACATCTCTTTAACACTCCATACTCTTATGGAATTTCATAAAACCAAAATCTATGGTATGATTCCGTAACTCTTAGTTGTTTATTGAACTTGTAACTTAATTAAATGGGATTTCTATTTTCGTGCCCTTGGTTCGTTAGTTGTACTCAGTTTTTCCCAATCGCTTAACTTTTCCTCACTTTTCCCCTCTCTATGTTACAAAACCCTCGCAGGCTCTTGTAGGCGCTCGAACGGAGGGATTCCGTCAGCTCAAAGGCTTGACCGTTACATGCTGACTGGTGGGACCGTGTTGAGAAGGGTCGTGCGTTGAGCGTTATATTACGTGGCCTCGACCGTTACATGCTGGGGTGGGACCGTGTTGAGACGGGTCCTGCATACGTGGTGAAGGGTGAGGCCTCGTTGGGACGGGTCTTGCATACGTGGTGAAAGGTGGGGCTACATGGAGATAAGTCAGACCAGCCATTCTCGCTCACCCAAAGCATTCGCTTCCCCTCCCTAGCCTGGAATAGCTCCCACACTTCTCCTCTGCTGCCTCGTAGTTGTTCCCTCCTACCTTATGTTGTCCTCGGCCCTAGAGCCGCCCCTCCCCCTAGCCATGGAGCCCACTCCACCTCCGGCTCCGCTCCTACCCCCGCTAGATCTACCCCTTTCACGGAACAGTATGCAATGTCGGCTGGTGTACCGGCCATCCGCGTCGAGCACGAAGAAGATTGGGTGGAATAAGAGGGATCTAACACATGGATTCCATCTGGGTAAGAATCCTTTCCCTTTGTGGATTGATTATTTGCAGTATTTGAGCGTGAATTGCTGGTGCTCAACTAACTGCCTTGCTTTTCGAGTAGGATTGATCTAGTGTTCGCATTTCGGCTGGCGATTAGACTGGATACTAGCGTAATTCGTGGTTGTGAAAAATATCTCTCTGGATTTTACTTTCCAGTGGTGGTTGCAACCTCCATAACACTCAGAGATTTGATAGATAAAATCTATTCTAAATTCCCCTAGAGCAGTGGAGATTCAGTTGATTTGCAACATTTCGACATTAGCGAGCAAACATTGCTCCCACTAACTAGTGAAGATAATCCGGTAATTCTTTTCTCTTTTAATGTTGCCAAACGTTTTGGTCAAATTCTTCTCCATGTGCAACCCAAAGTTGAGCACACAGGAAAGAGTCTTAAATCATCATCTGGTGGCCACACATCATTAGGTGGTCGGGCATCATGTGTCTCTGATGTCTCTGCTAATAGTGTGCGCCCCAGCGCTCCTTGTAGGTCCACAGTAGTACCATCTATTCACACTTCGAGCATAAGCCAAACCGCTCGTGTGGCCGATGTGGAGGACAAGGCAGAGCCTAACGAGGGAACGCCTCCACTAGCTGATGAGGATGAGTTGATGTTTCCTGAATTTGTAGATAGATTCAGTAAACATGCACTAGAGGATAAATACATAGATGAAATTGCCCATGGTGCCAGATTTGATGACGAAGAGAACGAGGAGAACAATGACAGCCTCTTTATAGCCGATCACGATGGTGAGGACTTGCTAGAAGATTTTAGAAGGCACTGTATTTGAAACGATGCAGGGCTGTCGTAATGCTCTTACTACATATTGCATTCGCACCAATAATTATTATGATGTTATTAAGAGTGAGCCACCAAGGTTCATAGTGAAGTTCCCATACAAGAGGTGTAGGTGGAGGATGCGTGCATCCACTATGCTCAGGAGCAGTTTTTTCAAGTATTACAAACAGTTGTGTATTTTAGATCATTAGGTAGAGTTTGTTAGTTGTACCTGACATTTTTATTATGTTTCAGGTAAAAATTAATCGTCTCGAACATTATTTTCCACCTCAAGGGGGATATCCAAAGGACAAAAGAAAACTAGCAAAGACTAGGTGGTTGGCAGATGCAATCATGGATTGGATGAGAGCAAACCCATCACTTGGTGCAACAGCGCTCATAAAAGATATTTATAAAAAGTTTAATATTACAGTACCTTACACGAGGATGTTCTATGCAAAGGAAATGGCTCTTTAGAGGATCAATGGTCCATGGAATGAAAGTTTTCAGTTGATTTACAGCTTCAAAGCTGAACTGGAGATGGCTAGTCCAGGTAGTGTTGTAAAGATAGACATGCATAAAGTTCAGTACAAAATAAGAGGGAATACAATGGAGAAGGAGTGCTTTAGAAGGGCTTTTCTTTGTTTCAAAGCTTGCTGGCAAGGGTGTCTAGATGGTTGAAGGCCTTCTTTGGCCGTGGATGCAACAGCTCTTAATGGCAGATTTAAAGAACATCTAGTAGCTGCTACTGCAGTTGACGGCCACAATTGGATGTTCCCTGTTGCTTATGGAGCTTTGGAGATTGAGTCAGAGGAAAGTTGGACTTGGATTCGGGAGAATTTGCGTGACCTTATAGGTCATCCACCAGGACTTACTATCCACACGGACGCTTGCAAAGGTTTGGAGAAAGCTATAGAAGCAGTAGGCCCCGGAGTGGAGCATAGGGAATGTATGCGACACTTAGTGCAGAATTTTACAAAGAAATTCAAGGGTAAAGTTTATACTGACAACTTATGTCCAGCTTCATACACATACAGTTTGAGGAAACATCTATATCATTTGGAAGTGTTGTATAAACAAAAACCCATGATGAAGGAGTACTTGGATGCACATCATGGAATGGTGTGGTCAAGAAGCCGATTCAATGAAATTTGCAAGGTAGACTATGTAACAAGTAACCTTGTAGAGAGTTTCAATGCAAAGGTCAAGTCATTGAAAGGGCTTATGCTGTGGCAAATATTTGATAAGATTAGGCAGATGATCATGATAAAGATCGATTTGCGTCAAATAATTGCATCAATAGTATATGTTGGCCATCTCATCCTCCCATCTTTGATTAAGGCTTTGCATGCCAAGGCAAAACAATTGAAGATGAAATGCATTAGAAGAGGAATGGAGGCTAAGGTAACACACACCGATATTAAAGATAGGCAAAGCAGGTATCCAGTGAGTTTGATCGATAGGACATGCCATTGATGGCAATGGCAACTCCGTGGGAAACTTCGCATACATGCATTGTATTTCATGGGTGTTCTAGGAGGTGAAGAGGGTGAAGTTGATCAGTACGTGTTAGAGTATTTCTCTGTTGCCAAATTTAGGGCAACATATGCTCAGAATGTTACAACCTTGTTTGGAAAATACCAATGGATGGAAGTGGATCCAGGCTTCAATCTATACCCTCCATTTTTTACTAGACCAGCAGGTAGGCCAAGGAAGAATAGGATGAGAGCTATTGCAGAGGGTGGTGCACCACCTTGACGATGCAAGTGCAAATGTTGTGGGATCCCAGGGTGTAACACCGTGGTTCTGAAAAGACCGAGGCTTCTATGTGACATGCCAATCCCTGGATAGGTTCATTGGCCCACAATAGAATAAGATAGATAACATAGCAAAATATCCGTGTATCATGAATAACAAAGATCCAGAGTACCATTATTACAATAAAAGCTTAGCACAAAGCTAGCTCAAATTATTCAGGTAGCAACATAAATAAGGTAAATCCTCCATTCTTCAAATTTCCCACAAGTGAACAAGTGCCGAGTGGAGTACCGTGGCCTATATCGACTACTCAGAATCGGAATAACCTGCAACATGAAACGTAGCAGCCCCGAAAGGTCAATACATGGAATGTATGGCAAGTAGAGCTAGTAATGGAGACAATAGTACTAGCAACTACATGCATATTTGGCAAGTGGAGCTGTGTCTGGCTTGCATTTGCAAATACATTTGTCCTACTTTCTTAAACAGTGTTTGATTTTCTTTGAAAAGATCCCAATTAAGTTAACCCAACAATATTAAAACAATTATGAAAATTAGAATGAGCGAGAAACATGTCATGGAATCATTATCAAGCAACTCAGATGTTCATAACCGGGGACACGGCTAATCGATTAGATTATACACCCTGCAGAGGTTAGTACACTTTACCCATGTGACTTGGCCAGCCCAGCTCGTACCATCACTCTCATTTTGGGTGATGATAGGGAGAAGTCCAAGAAGAGACTATTCGGGAAGTAGCTCCTCAATCCCGACGCGCACCGGTCCAACCTACCAAAATTCTACATCTCTGGATACGCGGGTTCGAGTTACCACAACCTACTAAGTCCAACCAACTGCCCATTCCATTATTGGCACATGGTTGTACACGTAAGCTACACAATAAAGAAGCCAATCATTCTCTCTTGATACCTGGGTGCCTTCCCGCAATGAAACCACCAAATATTATCAATACCATCGCACCCAGGGGATTCATTGATTAAGTTGTTTTAGTTTTCACAAACCAATACTTTTAGAAACAAGTCTCAATGATGTAACCCAGCCCTCGTTCATAGCATGGCTAAGCACATCTACCAACGGTGGTTCATCTACAAGGAGGGTCCTACCACATAATAGGACATAGCATAGCGATAGTATCATCCTACACATGCATCTACAAAATACACGACAATGCATAGAAAATAGTAGGACGATATCATGAACAAAGTAGCATCTACTTGCCTTGGTTGTAGCGGTCGGAAGAACAATCCACACACAAGCAAGCGTTGCACTCGTCACAATCTACACGATACAATTGCAATCATAAACAAACAATCCACAAGCATATGCAACAAAGATGATGCATGAAGGTATGCAAGACAAGTAAATTGGTGCTACAGCTGCACCACATAATCCTAATCTATAATAGTACTGATTGCATGCATGGAAAATAGTTTTAGCGCAAGGAAAACTATTACGCAAAAAGTAATGCTCAAAACTAGAGCTAGAACTCAAATAATTCACTACCGGTAGTATATTGTTTGTAAAATCTTGGGAAAATTCTACCGCATAGGCATCGCTGATTAGAAACAGTACCAATTGGAATTACTCAAAAAGGAATTATAAAACTCCCCGAGAAATTAAAACACTGCAGAAAGCCACTAGACAGTTTCTGCAGAAGTTTTTACTTTAAGCCTATCTTTTTAATTCACTATGAGTTTCCCCTCGTTCCACTGAATCCAGGGACATATCATACGCGATTTTTGGAGCTACAGATCTTTTTCTACGAATTAATTACTCCGGAAAGGCCACTAACGAGTTTCATTAAACTGTACTAAACCTTGCTGCAAACGTCTGAACCAAAGGTAAAGCGAGATTCTACACAACTCACTGAATCTACACATATTTTATTTGCAATATTTGGCCAAGCGGTTTAATTTCTACGCAATTTACAAGTTTCTACCGAAATCTGTCAACTAAAACTATTAACGAAAATAACCAGTCAACTGTGTCTGTTGACTGGTCAACGCGTCTGCTGACTGGGCGTCTGACTAGTCAACGCCTGAGTCTGACTGGTCAACGACTGATCTGGACCGTTGATCTGAAATCCTACGGTGGCTGTAGGCTTACCGGGAACGAACGACGAAGCGGACGGCGGCGAGTTCCGGACGGCGCGGCGATCGATTCCGGCGACGGTGTTACCTGCGCGAGAGGGGAAACGATCAGCGTGTGGTTTGAGGTCGTCGACGCAGCGCGCAAGACGGCGCGCGTGCATGCGTGCGTGGGCAAACACGCGCGTGTGTGTGCGCGCGCGTGTGTGGGCGCGCGCTGCAGCAGCTAGCGGCGCAGGCAGCAGATGGCGGCGAGGCGCGCGGGGCAGGGCGGCGCTGGTGGCGGCTCGGCGCGTTGGCAGCGTGGCGGCGGTTGGCCGCGGGCGCGCGGCGGCGGGGAGGAGGTGGCGCGGCAGCGGGAGGCGGGGGTGCTGCGGGGCGCGGGGTCGGCGGGAGGCGGCAAGGCGGAGCCCTAGGAGGCAGACGGCGAGGTCGGCGAGTGGAGGCGGCGTACCTGCGCGGCGGCGGGGAAGGGCGGCGGCGGCGTGGAAGGCGAGGAGGAGGCGGGGCAATCCCGAGGGCGGCGCTGGCGGCTCGGTATCGAGGAGGGGCGGGCGATCGCGGGCAGGGCGGGGGCACGGGTCCCGAGGCCGGGGTGGCCTCTTATGTGGGGCCTTTTGCGGGTCCTACTCCAATTCGGCGCGAAGTTAGAAAAGAACTCGGAAATCGGCCCGAAATTCGGACCGTTTTTCCGACGTTTCATAAAACGGCGATAACTTTTCCGTACGAGCTCCGAATCGAGCGATTCTTGCTCCTATGGTTTTGTAAAATCGAGGGGGACAGTCTAGGGTCAAGGGTTGAGCGAAACCACTATGCTACAAGGGTGGCAACACTAGTTCTTCTAAATCCTCCCGCAGGAGCCTCGTAGCAAAAAAGAATAGGGATTTGAAAATAGCGTTTCGCCGATTCTTTTCAATCGATGTTTTTGCACGGAAGAGTATGATGCGATGCTATGAATGATATTCAAGACCAAATCTAAAATTTGGGATGTGACAAGACTAACCCCCTTAAGATGAATCTCGTCCTCGAGATTCGGCTAGCAAATAGGTGTGGGTAGTCCTCTCGGATGTCATCCTCACGCTCCCAAGTGGCTTCTTCTTCGGTGTGGTGGCTCCACTGCACCTTGCAAAACCTGATTGTCTTGGTACGGGTAGTCCTCTCTGCTGTCTCCAGAATCTTGACCGGTTTCTCCTCATAGGTCAAGTCATTCTCAAGCTGAACCTCCTCTAGCGGTACAGTGTCTCTCAATGGTGTATTCACCATCTCCGGATGGCACTTCTTCAGCTGGGATACGTGGAACACAATGTGAATAGCGGACAAAGCCTCTGGCAACTCCAACTGGTAAGCAACTTCTCCTTTGCGTGCTAAGACTCGATACGGTCCAATAAACCGAGGTGCCAGTTTACCCTTAATTCCAAATCTCTTGATTCCACGAAGTGGCGACACTCTGAGGTATGCTCTATCACCTATCTCATACACCACTTCCTTGCGCTTGGCGTCAGCGTAGCTCTTCTGCCTTGATTGTGCTACCTTCAGCCTGTCCCTAATCAAGGCGACCTTCTCCTCAGCATCCTTGATCAAATCGGGTCCAAACAACTGACGTTCTCCTACTCCATCCCATAGCAATGGCGTACGACACCGTTTCCCATACAGTACATCAAACTGTGACGTCTTGATGCTGGTCTGATAGCTGTTGTTGTAGGAAAACTCAGCATACGGAAAATTCTCGTCCCAACTAGAACCATGTGCCAAAGCGCAAGCTCTCAGCATGTATTCCAAAATCTGATTCACCCTCTCGGTCTGTCCATCAGTCTGCGGGTGAAACGCTGTGCTAAACTCCAATCTAGTACCAAGTGACTCGTGCAGCTGGCGCCAGAAGTGTGAGGTAAATTGGGTGCCTCTATCAGATACTATACTCTTGGGAACTCCGTGTAGGCACACAATCCTGTCCATGTAAATCTTGGCCAACTTTGCACTCGTATAGGTCGTCTTCACCGGTATAAAGTGGGCTACCTTGGTCAAATGGTCGAACACTACCCAAATAGAGTCATATCCTGACCTGGTCCTGGGCAATCCTGTGATAAAGTCCATTCCCACTCTATCCCACTTCCAATCCGGCACAGGCAATGGCTGTAGCAGTCCTGCTGGCTTCTGGTGTTCCGCCTTCACTCGGCTGCACACATCGCATAGGGCAATATGCTTGGCGATATCTCCCTTCATGTTGTTCCACCAAAATTTGCTCTTCAAATCCATATACATCTTTGTGTTGCCCGGGTGTATGGAGTATGGCGAGTTATGAGCCTCCTGCAGAATCAACTCCCTTATCTCCGGGTCGCTAGGCACACACAAACGATCTCCATACCACAAGGTACCATGCTCATCCTCGCGAATATCCTTTTCCCGATTCTCCTTCATCTTTTCCTTTATCTCTTCTATTTCCTTGTCTCCTATCTGAGCCTTTATGATCCTGTCCTGTAGCGTTGGTTGGACTTCCATAGTTTCCAAGTATCCTTCAGATACTACCTCCAGTCTAAGGTCCTTGAATTGCTTGCACAAATCCTCAGGCAATTTACCAACTTTCAATCCGTTGGCATAAACCTTCCGGCTCAGAGCATCTGCTACTACATTGTCCTTTCCTGGGTGGTATTGCAAATTCAGATCATAGTCCTTGATAAGTTCCAACCATCTCCTTTGCCTCATGTTCAGTTCCTTCTGCGTGAATATGTACTTCAGGCTCTTGTGGTCGGTGTACACATCACAGTGCTTTCCCATTAAGTAATGCCTCCATACCTTGAGCGCATGAACCACTGACGCTAACTCCAAGTCATGTGTGGGGTAATTCCGCTCATGGTGCTTAAGTTGTTGTGGCATCCCGCAAAACCACTACTAGAAAATCGCGTTATTTTTGTGTTCATTGCATCATCATGACCGCATGCTCATGTCATCATGCCACATTGCATTTGAGCATCGTCATCATCTTGCATTTGCTTGCATAAAACTATTTGCGGAAAAACCTATTTTTGTTTTCTAAACGCCCCGTCCTTTTTCAAACACAAAACCAGGGTCTCCGGATTATTTCGTTTTGTCTGCCAACGGTTTGCAAAAGCCCGGTTTAATTGAATAAAATATTTAATTATTTTTAGGGGGCAGCCAACCGGGCCGATCCGACCCAGTCGGCCACCCCCAGTTCAAAACGGTCCACCAGAATCCTAAAACTACCCAACCTAATCTACCCAAACCCCCTCCACCTCACCCCACCCAATCCCCTCTCGCCACCTCACCCTCATCCCAATCCCCACCCAACCAGACACCGCCACCTCACCCCCACTCCCTCCCGCTTCCCTGCCCACACCACACACGCAACGCACGCCCTGCTGGCCCCACCCCGGCCCCACTGCCCGCTCCCTCTCTCTCCCTCAGCCCGTTCCCCCACCAACCCCGCTCCCTCGCCCTCGCTCTCCCTGGCGTCTGCAACCGCTGCGTCTCCTTCCCCGCCACCGCACGCCTCCTCTGCGTCCTCCCTCCTCCGCTGCTAGGGAGCCGCTCCGCCGCCACCCTGCGGGCATCCCCACCGCCATTCCCGCATCGGCATGCCTCTCCCCGCCGCCGCGGAGCCCTTCACCGCCCTCCCCGTCGACCTCCTCGCCGCCCGTCAGGCCTCGACTGCCGCCTCCTCGGGCTCCTGGCCGTGGCCGCGCCTCCGTCGGTCGTCCCCCAAGTACCCGGCCCCACCTCGCCTGGCCCCGCCACCGTCATCCTGGGGGCCCGCTATGCCTCCCGTGCGTAGTCCTCCGGCTGCCTCTGGCCGCTGCTCGGCGCTGCCCGCCTCGGCATGTCCTCCCGCGTCGTCTTGCCGCCAACGAGCCCGCGAGCCACCTCCCCGACTCCGTCCTGCGCGTGCGCAAGCGCTGCTGCCCGTCATCGCCAGGCATCGCCGGCCCTGAGCGTCCTTGCAGGCGCCTGCCGCTTGCTCGAGTCTGGCCACCGCTGTCCGCGCGCGCGTGCCCAGCTCCATGTTTCTATTTCTGGTGTTTTCCATTAACGCATGGTGCTCACCACATGTTCGATGGAAATCCCGCAAGATTTTGGGTAGATGCACTCTATGATGTCGACAAGATCGTCCGGAGACCCAGGTACTAGGAAAACCGATGCCAAGAGCAGCCGAACATGGAGAGCCCCCGACTTAGCGATAAGATCTTCATCGGCGATAAGACTGCCATCACCATCAAGTTGCCTACCGCCGGCGCCACTCGGGACCGACATCGACCTCCGGGGTCCGGAACCCGAAGACGGCGATACACAACCCCAAGATCTCCTTCCCGGGAACCTCAAGACCTTCGTCACACATTAAAGGACCCGGGAGATCATCTACACGGACGTCATGATCTTCGATGCAGGACTGCTCGTGGATCGGTACCAATGCGAGGAGCTCGAAGCCCCGTTGCCAGGCCCGGATGTTTCAAACGCGAAGATCTGCTTCATGGATCCGAGACCGATCCGGAACGCCAACTACTTCACCCCGGACATCGACACCCTGAACGACAAGTTCTCCTTCCCGGAAGCATTGACGCCCGTGCAACAAGATCTACTTCCCAGATCCGAAGACCCCCGGTACCCGATCCACTCAAGTTCGTCGTCAGCGGCAAGATCGACTGTTGGAAACCAAGTTCTCCGTCACGACACGACAAGTTCTCCTCTTGTATCCGAACCTCGCCGATCCCGTCGAACCCTGAACCCTGAGTCCGATCCCGAACCCTCCGGAACCCCCCAAGATCTTCCGAACCCTAATGTGTGAACCCAAACCCGAGACCTTATTTTATTAAATGATATATACTTGTTGCATATTAAATTGTCATACTTGCATACATGTTGTGGGTTTGGGGGCCTTATGCCGATTCACCATATAATTAAATATGGGGCCCATATGCGGGCAAATCTAGTCGTATATTGGTCCCATTTAAATTTGTGTAGCGAACCGGTGATCTAATTTTGCCTTGTTAAGACAACATTTAAATTGCGGGGTATCTAAACAACTAGAACCATATATTTAATTGTCGGGACCCCCGGTTCCGCTTAATATGGCCTAATTGCACCGCATATTTGCCATGTCATACATCATACATGCATCATGCCCGATCTTCTGCGGTAATATTAAATAGTGCATCCGGTGTTTATTCTAGTGTTTTGCTTCTTCGCGGATAAGGCCGTTGAGTTGATGCGAGTGTCGACCCGATCTTCGGATGAACCTTCGGCAATGTTTTCAGGGGAGCATCTCCCCCTTTCTACCTATCTTACTTTTATAGTATTTATTCCCTCCTGTTGATCTATTGCTATCTGTGTTGCGTTGCTCTAGCTTTCGTACCCGTGATATCCCTTGCAGCCTTATATTGCCTTGGACACCTCCTATTACCTGTTGTTTGGTAGATAGTTGGACCTGCGCATCGTAGTCGCTTGCTCAAGTGCTGTTGCGTGTCGTCAAGTACCACAGTTGTTGGAGCATTGCCGCATGTTTAATGTTGGAGATGATCATGGCTTTAATTATCGTTCACTTTAATTATTGTTTAATAACTAAAATTGAAGTAGGTAAGCAGAGGCACAGGTGGGCAATAGATGTTATTTGGTTGTTAACTGTCCACTTGTGTCCCGTAGGACCCCGAGTACTTGATACCTGTTCCTTGAATATTCGCGCTATCCACATCCGGGAGGATTATGGGACCCCCCTGAGCCAGAGCTTTATTCATTCTTATTTCTTGGGGCCACAAACTAGTTTGAGGTTTTATTTACTATCCTGTACTTATGCCGTGCTTTACTGCTTTATTTACGATTGTGCGAGGAGCACCTGTACTGTTTAGGATCGTGACCCGTTTACGCGGTATCGACAAGCCCAGTTTTGGGTTCCCAGTCGTTTACAGCCGGCCCCACAAACCTTGAGTCCGTCTCGAAGTCATCTAACTTCGTTGCGGGTATACTTAATGGGGTGGCCCCCTGAAATATTTCTGAATCTTGTGATTGCTTTGTCGTGAAGGCCTCGTTGGGTTTTGATTTGGTTTTTCCGAGGTTGATCGAGTGTGTGTTGCTATTTGTGCACCCCTGCAGGGTAAAACTTTTTGAAAGCCGTGTCTGCGGTTATGGACGACTTGGAGCACAGTATCTCGATCATAGACAACTATAACTAAAGTAGTGCTATAAATTTGACTTTATATGACTAGTAATCAGCTTCACTATAATGGAATGGCTAAATAAAACTGCCAACAATTGCTTGTTTGGGTTGTCGCTTGCGACCATTGTATCTGACTAGTAAGTATTGCAACTACAACGGAATGGCTAAATAGAAGTACCAACAACTGCTGGGTTTGGGATATCTCATGCCAATTGTATCTGACTAGTAAGTGTTGCAACTACAATGGAATGGTTAACTAAAAATGCCCACTGCTTATTATATGAGGATGACTATCTATACCTGACTAGTAATTGGTGTAACGATAACCGAATAAATAAAACTGCCAACGGTGTGAGTTCCTCGGTTGACTTCCTCGTTTGGTCTCGAGGGGGAAATACCAGGATGGGTATGTTTGGTGGTAGAATCAGTTTGGTTTCGAATAGGTCTTTCTTATCCCTCCCTGATAGCCGACAGTTATCTCGAGTCTCTATAGGTTGTTCTGTGTATGCTGCCGCTGCCGCTTCAGTCCACCATACCTATGTAGGCGAGGACCGCCGAATTCTAGCCTCGCCGTGTACTGGCCTCAGTACTGACCGCTCTCTCTTTTTCCTTTGCCCCTTGTCGGCACCCCTTTTGTTTAAGCAGGTTTTGAGATCGACGTCGTTATGGCCTGGGCAGGGTTATGGACACCATTGGTTATTCTTCAGGGCTCTTAGCTCAATTTGCATCTTGTCCGTACTCGGACTCTATCTCGTTTTAAAGGTGATTTGGATCTTTGAATTGTATATCTGTATTCTTGACTCTTTGATCCGCTGTTGTATATATATCTGTTCTGTGGGTCCCATCGAGGACTGTTGTGTAATGTTATTACTTCGTTTTCCACCCGCACGAAAGTGCCTGGTGGGCACCTTTGACTCGTTTCTCTGCGGGTTTGGCGGGTTTCGCTATACTTGCATAGGGCCGATTCTGAGGGTGTTACAGAGTGGTATCAGAGCTCAGCAGTTGCGATACCCGACAAGTCCAGCCTGTAGGATAACCTAGCTAACGGCCGAAGTAGAGTGTCAAAACTATTTTTGAAAATTCGATTGGATAGATCTAATTAGGTCTGCTTTTACTCCTTACCCTTCTGCTGTTCTCCTCTTACCTCTGCGTGTTTTGGATCTGCTCTCTTTCCTTCTGCTAGTCCAGGATTTCTCGTGGTTGGGTTTTCCGTCGTACCTTCAGGGTTTCGCTTCCTCCTTTGGTAACGGTGTGCTACATCTGGTCTTCATGCTATCCGAGGAACCCTTCGTCTGGTGGACTTCTCTTTGTTCCTTCTCGTGCCTTCCGGTGTTTTTCCGACGCGACGACATCATCTACACCAGATCGGATGCAGAGTCTGCATCACTCCTTTGTTTCTGAACCTCGAATGCCAAGATCATCAGTCTGACTCCGAGAATGGTTGCGCGCTTTTCTACTGATTGTGCAGAGTAATAGTTTGGGTGCGTGATGGATTGGCCCCCATGCCGACTACCCCTTCTATTCGCTTTGGTACATTGAAGTGGATGAGAATGCATCGGTTCTCTCTTTCTATCGGAGCTAGAGGTGGCTTTATTTGTTGATACCTCTGCCTTCGACCTTTTGTTCCCGGAGTGTTCCCTCGACGATTGTGGCATCCCGCAAAACCACTACTAGAAAATCGCGTTGAATTTGTGCATTGCATCGTCATCATCATATGTTGTTTGTCTAAAACTATTTTCACAAAGCCCGTTTTGTTTTCCTAAAACGCCCCCTCTGTACTCAAACATCAAATCCGGGTCGCCAGAATATTTTGTTTTGCCTGATATCGGTTTGCAAAAGCCTTGTTTGAAATAAATAAAAATTATAATTAATTTTAGTGGGGGCAGTCGAACGGGCCAACCCCGACCCGAACGACCACCCCCGAAATAAACGGTTCAACTAAATCGGTCCACCTGTCCGCCCTTCTAAATCCTACAGCTACCTAAAACCCTACCCCCACCCAGCCTCCACATCACCCTGGCCAATCACCATGCGCCACCTCATCCCTCTCTCCCTCACCCAATCCCCTTTTGCCACTTGGCCACCTCCACACCCCACCAACACACACAGGGCCACACACACAAGCCCCACACGCACCACGCACCTTCCAGTTCCCAAAGTCCCACCGCCATCTCCCCCTGGGCCCCGCCCGGCCCCACCACCAGCCGTCCTCCCCTGGCCACCTCTTTCCTCTCTCCTCCCTCCTCTCTTCCCCAGCGCGTGCGACGCCCCCTCCCCTGTCTTCTTCCTCCCCGCGGCAGCCTCCCCTCCCCTCCTCCTCGCCCGCTCCAGGCGCCTCCGGCCGCGCCGGTGCTGCGCCTCCGCCCGCCTCGACCTGCCGCCTCCCCGCCGCCATCGCCTGCACCGCGTCCGCCCCGCGCCTTCGAGCACCTCGCTCTCCTTCCCAACCTCTGCCTCGCCGCCTGGCCCCGCCGCTTCCGCTCAGCCTCTGCTCGCGCGCCGCCCAGAGCAGCCGCCACCGCCGGTCGCCTCCGTCAACACCGCCGCCGCCGCTCCTTCCTCCCTCTCCCCGTTCGGCCGCCTCCTCCGCCGCGCTCGCCGGCGCCCTCCGGCCGCGTCACCGAGCCCTCCCTCGCCGTCGACCTGCCAGCCGCTGCCTCCCTCCGCTCGACCCCGCGGGCCGCGCCCTCGCCGCTCTGTCCACCCGTCGCCGGCCTCCTCCTGCGCCTACTTCAACCCGCAGACCAGCTTCCAGGTGGCCTCAGGGGGGGTTCGACGGCACCGCGCGCATCTGGGACGTCAAGAACGGCCGCTGTCTCCGCGCCTTCGACGCGCACTCAGACCCCGTCACCTCCGTCCACTTCATCCGGGACGACTCCATCTTTGTGTCAGGGAGCCACGATGGGAGCTGCAAGTTTTGGGATGCGGGAACTGGGGCTTGTCTCAAAACAGTCATCGATGACAAGAAGCCACCAGTTTCCTGTGCAATGTTCTCACCAACTGGCAAGTTCACCCCCGTCGCCACACTCGATGACTCGCTGAACCGACCAGATCGTCTTTGGGGACCCGGAGAATTCCCGGTTCCAAGCCAAGATCGCCTTCCTGGAACGCCATGACCTCCTTCAAGGATTCGATGGTGGAGACTCTGAAGACCGTTCACGGATCCGAAGACGCCAAGTTCTACTACAAGGACACGAAGATCTCGTCTGGGATTCGATGACCCGAAGACCGATCCCGGCGAGCCCGAACCCCGTCAAGACCCCGAACCCTCTCGGATCCGAGGACCGAAGACGGCCGGAACGCCAAGACCGACCCGTTACACGGGCCCGACGAGACCCTCGCAACGGCAAGCGCGACCCCGTGGAACCCGACAAGATCTGCCTGCGACAAGAACAACCCCGACCCGGAAGAATCCGACGCGCCAGACACCGACCCAAGTCCTGCCGCCCGGACGCGACAAGATCTACCCCGTTACCGAGAACGATCCCGTCGAGACCGATCCGTCGAACCCTGGACCCTGAGACCGACCCCGAACCCCGGAACCCCAAGTTCGTCGAGACCCCTCAATGTGTGAACCCCTTCCCGAAACCCTATCTTATAATATAATACAACTTGTCGCATAATAATTGTCTTGCATGCATACATTCATGTGGTTTGGGGGCCTTATGCCGGTTCACCTAATAATTAAATATGGGGCCCATATGCGGGCAAATCTAGTCTCATATTGGCCTCATTTAAATTGATGTAGCGAGCCGGTACTATATTTTGGCCATGTTAAAACAACATTTAAATTGCGGGGTAGATAAACAACTTGAACCATCTAACTAATTGTCGGGACCCTGGTTCCGCTTAATCTGAACTAATTGCATCGCATCTTTGCCATGCCATACATCATACATGCATCATGCCGATCTTTTGCCGTAGTATTAAATATTGCATCCGGTGTTTCTTCTAGTGCTTTGCGTCTTCGCGGATAAGGCCGTTGAGTTGATGTGAGCTTCGCCCCGATCTGCTGTTGATCCTTCGGCAATGTTTTCAGGCGAGCATCTCCCTCTTTCTACCTATCTTACTTTTCTAGTATTTATTTCCCTCCTGTTGATCTATTGCTATCTGTGTTGCGATGCTCTAGTTTCCGTACCTGTACTATCCCTTGCAGCCGTATATTGCCTTGGCCACATCCTATTACCTGTTGTTTGGTAGATAGTTGGACTTGCGCGTCGTAGTCGCTTGCTCAAGTGCTGTTGCGTGTCGTCAAGTGCCACAGTTGTTGATGCATTGCCACATGTTGATGTTGGAGATGATCCTAGTTTTACTTATCGTTCACTTTAATTCCTGTTTAACAACTAAAATAGAAATAAGCAGAGGCATCGGTGGGTGATAGATAATATTTGGTTTCCGAACGCCCACTTGTGTCCCGTAGGACCCCGAGTACTTGATACCTGTTCCTTGATTTATCGCGCTATCCACATCCGGGAGGTATATGGGACCCCCCTTAGCCAGAGCTTGATTCAGTCTTATTTCTTGGGGCCACAAACTAGTTTGAGGTTTTATTTACGATCCTGTACTTATGCCATGTTTTACTGCTTTATTTACGATTGTGCGATGTATAGCACACTGTACTGTTTAGGATCGGGACACGATTCCGCGGTGTCGACAAGCCCAGTTTTGGGTTCCCAGTCGTTCACAGCCGTCCACCCAAACCTTGAGTCCGTCTCGGAGCTTGCTTACTTCGTTGCGGTAGACTCCAAGGGGTGGCCCCCTGAAATAATTCTGAATCCTGTGATTGCTTTGTCGTGAAGGCCTCGTTGGGTTTTGATTTGGTTTTTCCGAGGTTGATCGAGTGTGTGTTGCTATTGGTGCACCCCGGCCGGGTAAAACTTTCTGAAAGCCGTGTCCGCGGTTATGGACGACTTGGAGCACAGTATCTCGACCATAGACAAGCATAACTAAAGTTTATTGCTATAAACTTGACTTTATAATGACTAGTAATCAGCTTCACTATAATGGAATGGCTAAATAATACTGCCCACAATTGCTTGTTTGAAGTGTCGCTTGCGACCTTTGTACCTGACTAGTAAGTATGGCAACTACAACGGAATGGTAAATAAAAGTACCAACAACTGCTGGGTTTTGGGTTATCTCATGCTAATTGTATCTGACTAGTAAGTGTTGCAACTATCACGGAATGGTTGACTAAAAGTGCCCACTGCATATTTTATCAGGACGATTATCTAAACCTGACTAGTAAAGTGCCGCAACTATAACTGAATAAGTAAAACTGCCAACTGTGTGAGTTCCTCGGTTGACTTCCTCGTTTGGTCTCGAGGGGGAAACGCCAGGATGGGTTTGTTTGATGGTAGCATCAGGTTGGGTCCGAATAGGTCTTTCTTCCCCTCTCTGATAGTCGCCAGTTGTATCGAGTCTCTATAGGTTGTTTAGTGCATGCTGCCGCTGCCGCTTCAGTCCACCATACCTATGTAGGCGAGGACCGCCGAATTCTAGACTCGCCGTGTACTGGCCTCAGTACTGACGCTCCTCTTTTTCCTTTGCCCTTTGTCGGCACCCCTTTGTTTAAGCAGGTTTTGAGATCGACGTCGTTAGCAGGGTTACCCTTCCGGCTTGGCCTGGGCAGGGTTATGGACGCCACTGGTTATTCTTCAGGGCTCTTAGCCCCATTTGCATCTTGTCCGTAGTCGGACGCTCTATCGTTTTCAAGGTGATTCGGATCTTGCATATTATATCTGTATTCTTGACTCTTTGAGTCGCTGTTATATATATCTGTTCTGTGGGTCCCATCGAGGACTGTTGTGTAATGTTATTACTTCGTTTTCCACCTGCACGAAAGTGCCTGGTGGGCACCTTTGAATCGTTTCTATGCGGGTTTTGGCGGGAAGCGCTGAAACTTGCATAGGTCCGATTCTGAGGGTGTTACAGAGTGGTATCAGAGCTCAGCAGTTGCGATACCCCACAAGTCCAGCCTGTAGGATAACCTAGCTAACGGCCGAAGTAGAGTTTCAAAACTATTTTGCAAAACCGGTTGGATAGTTCTGATTAGGTCTGATTTTACTCCTTACCCCTCTGCTATTCTCCTCTTATCTCGATGTGTTTTGAACCTGCTCTCTTATCTTTTCTTCGAGTCCAGGAATTCTCGTGGTTGGGTTTCCGTCGTACCTTCAGGTTTTCGCTTCCTCCTTTGGTAACGGTGTTCTACCGTCCGGTGTTCAAGCTGCCTGACGAATCCGTCCTCGGTGTTACCATTCTTTGTTCCTTGATTGTGCTATCCGGTGTTTCCCGACGCGACGACATCATCTACGCCAGATCCGATGCAGAGTCTGCATCACTCCTTTGTGCCGAACCTCGCTTGTCGAGATCTTCAGTCTGATTCCGAGAGTTGGTTGCATAATTCGCCTATTCATGTGCAGAGTAATGGTTTGGGTGCGCGATGGACTGATCACCATCCGACTACTCTTATCATTCGCTCTTGTACATCGAATCAGTGGATCCAGCAATTTACTCCTTCCGCTGAAGTTAGAGGTGGCCTTACCTTTAACTTCGTCCGTTGTTTATCCGGAGTGCTCTCTTGACGAACAGGATCAACGAACCCTTGTTGGTGGTGTCGCCGATTTCAAGACGAAGAAAGCATCATTGTTAGTGGTGTCGCGAGGATCTACACGAAGCGCGAAGGATCAGACCGCCGACCTTCCTTCCGGTACCATGAGGCGGATCTCAAGGGCGAGATCCATTGTTAGTGGTGTCGAATTGTGGCATCCCGCAAAACCACTACTAGAAAATCGCGTTGAATTTGTGCATTGCATCGTCATCATCATATGTTGTTTGTCTAAAACTATTTTCACAAAGCCCGTTTTGTTTTCCTAAAACGCCCCCTCTGTACTCAAACATCAAATCCGGGTCGCCGGAATATTTTGTTTTGCCCGATATCGGTTTGCAAAAGCCTTGTTTGAAATAAATAAAAATTATAATTAATTTTAGTGGGGGCAGTCGAACGGGCCAACCCCGACCCGAACGACCACCCCCGAAATAAACGGTTCAACTAAATCGGTCCACCTGTCCGCCCTTCTAAATCCTACAGCTACCTAAAACCCTACCCCCACCCAGCCTCCACATCACCCTGGCCAATCACCATGCGCCACCTCATCCCTCTCTCTCCCTCACCCAATCCCCTTTTGCCACTTGGCCACCTCCACACCCCACCAACACACACAGGGCCACACACACAAGCCCCACACGCACCACGCACCTGCCAGTTCCCAAAGTCCCACCGCCATCTCCCCCTGGGCCCCGCCCGGCCCCACCACCAGCCGTCCTCCCCTGGCCACCTCTTTCCTCTCTCCTCCCTCCTCTCTTCCCCAGCGCGTGCGACGCCCCCTCCCCTGTCTTCTTCCTCCCCGCGACAGCCTCCCCTCCCCTCCTCCTCGCCCGCTCCAGGCGCCTCTGGCCGCGCCGGTGCTGCGCCTCCGCCCGCCTCGACCTGCCGCCTCCCCGCCGCCATCGCCTGCACCGCGTCCGCCCCGCGCCTTCGAGCACCTCGCTCTCCTTCCCAACCTCTGCCTCGCCGCCTGGCCCCGCCGCTTCCGCTCAGCCTCTGCTCGCGCGCCGCCCAGAGCAGCTGCCACCACCGGTCGCCTCCGTCAACACCGCCGCCGCCGCTCCTTCCTCCCTCTCCCCGTTCGGCCGCCTCCTCCGCCGTGCTCGCCGGCGCCCTCCGGCCGCGTCACCGAGCCCTCCCTCGCCGTCGACCTGCCAGCCGCTGCCTCCCTCCGCTCGACCCCGCGGGCCGCGCCCTCGCCGCTCTGTCCACCCGTCGCCGGCCTCCTCCTGCGCCTACTTCAACCCGCAGACCAGCTTCCAGGTGGCCTCAGGGGGGGTTCGACGGCACCGCGCGCATCTGGGACGTCAAGAACGGCCGCTGTCTCCGCGCCTTCGACGCGCACTCAGACCCCGTCACCTCCGTCCACTTCATCCGGGACGACTCCATCTTTGTGTCAGGGAGCCACGATGGGAGCTGCAAGTTTTGGGATGCGGGAACTGGGGCTTGTCTCAAAACAGTCATCGATGACAAGAAGCCACCAGTTTCCTGTGCAATGTTCTCACCAACTGGCAAGTTCACCCCCGTCGCCACGCTCGATGACTCGCTGAACCGACCAGATCATCTTTGGGGACCCGGAGAATTCCCGGTTCCAAGCCAAGATCGCCTTCCTGGAACGCCATGACCTCCTTCAAGGATTCGATGGTGGAGACTCTGGAGACCGTTCACGGATCCGAAGACCCCAAGTTCTACTACAAGGACACGAAGATCTCGTCTGGGATTCGATGACCCGAAGACCGATGCCGGCGCCCCCGAACCCCGTCAAGACCCCGAACCCTCTCGGATCCGAGGACCGAAGACGGCCGGAACGCCAAGACCGACCCGTTACACGGGCCCGACGAGACCCTCGCAACGGCAAGCGCGACCCCGTGGAACCCGACAAGATCTGCCTGCGACAAGAACAACCCCGACCCGGAAGAATCCGACGCGCCAGACACCGACCCAAGTCCTGCCGCCCGGACGCGACAAGATCTACCCCGTTACCGAGAACGATCCCGTCGAGACCGATCCGTCAAACCCTGGACCCTGAGACCGACCCCGAACCCCGGAACCCCAAGTTCGTCGAGACCCCTCAATGTGTGAACCCCTTCCCGAAACCCTATCTTATAATATAATACAACTTGTCGCATAATAATTGTCTTGCATGCATACATTCATGTGGTTTGGGGGCCTTATGCCGGTTCACCTAATAATTAAATATGGGGCCCATATGCGGGCAAATCTAGTCTCATATTGGCCTCATTTAAATTGATGTAGCGAGCCGGTACTATATTTTGGCCATGTTAAAACAACATTTAAATTGCGGGGTAGATAAACAACTTGAACCATCTAACTAATTGTCGGGACCCCGGTTCCGCTTAATCTGAACTAATTGCATCGCATCTTTGCCATGCCATACATCATACATGCATTATGCCGATCTTTTGCCGTAGTATTAAATATTGCATCCGGTGTTTCCTGTAGTGCTTTGCGTCTTCGCGGATAAGGCCGTTGAGTTGATGTGAGCTTCGCCCCGATCTGCTGTTGATCCTTCGGCAATGTTTTCAGGCGATCATCTCCCTCTTTCTACCTATCTTACTTTTCTAGTATTTATTTCCCTCCTGTTGATCTATTGCTATCTGTGTTGCGATGCTCTAGTTTCCGTACCCGTACTATCCCTTGCAGCCGTATATTGCCTTGGCCACATCCTATTACCTGTTGTTTGGTAGATAGTTGGACTTGCGCGTCGTAGTCGCTTGCTCAAGTGCTGTTGCGTGTCGTCAAGTGCCACAGTTGTTGATGCATTGCCGCAAGTTGATGTTGGAGATGATCCTAGTTTTACTTATCGTTAACTTTAATTCCTGTTTAACAACTAAAATAGAAATAAGCAGAGGCATCGGTGGGTGATAGATAATATTTGGTTTCCGAACGCCCACTTGTGTCCCGTAGGACCCCGAGTACTTGATACCTGTTCCTTGATTTATCGCGCTATCCACATCCGGGAGGTATATGGGACCCCCCTTAGCCAGAGCTTGATTCAGTCTTATTTCTTGGGGCCACAAACTAGTTTGAGGTTTTATTTACGATCCTGTACTTATGCCATGTTTTACTGCTTTATTTACGATTGTGCGATGTATAGCACACTGTACTGTTTAGGATCGGGACACGATTCCGCGGTGTCGACAAGCCCAGTTTTGGGTTCCCAGTCGTTCACAGCCGTCCACCCAAACCTTGAGTCCGTCTCGGAGCTTGCTTACTTCGTTGCGGGTAGACTCCAAGGGGTGGCCCCCTGAAATAATTCTGAATCCTGTGATTGCTTTGTCGTGAAGGCCTCGTTGGGTTTTGATTTCGTTTTTCCGAGGTTGATCGAGTGTGTGTTGCTATTGGTGCACCCCGGCCGGGTAAAACTTTCTGAAAGCCGTGTCCGCGGTTATGGACGACTTGGAGCACAGTATCTCGACCATAGACAAGCATAACTAAAGTTTATTGCTATAAACTTGACTTTATAATGACTAGTAATCAGCTTCACTATAATGGAATGGCTAAATAATACTGCCCACAATTGCTTGTTTGAAGTGTCGCTTGCGACCTTTGTACCTGACTAGTAAGTATGGCAACTACAACGGAATGGTAAATAAAAGTACCAACAACTGCTAGGTTTTGGGTTATCTCATGCTAATTGTATCTGACTAGTAAGTGTTGCAACTATCACGGAATGGTTAACTAAAAGTGCCCACTGCATATTTTATCAGGACGATTATCTAAACCTGACTGGTAAAGTGCCGCAACTATAACTGAATAAGTAAAACTGCCAACTGTGTGAGTTCCTCGGTAGACTTCCTCGTTTGGTCTCGAGGGGGAAACGCCAGGATGGGTTTGTTTGATGGTAGCATCAGGTTGGGTCCGAATAGGTCTTTCTTCCCCTCTCTGATAGTTGCCAGTTGTATCGAGTCTCTATAGGTTGTTTAGTGCATGCTGCCGCTGCCGCTTCAGTCCACCATACCTATGTAAGCGAGGACCGCCGAATTCTAGACTCGCCGTGTACTGGCCTCAGTACTGACGCTCCTCTTTTTCCTTTGCCCTTTGTCGGCACCCCTTTGTTTAAGCAGGTTTTGAGATTGACGTCGTTAGCAGGGTTACCCTTCCGGCTTGGCCTGGGCAGGGTTATGGACGCCACTGGTTATTCTTCAGGGCTCTTAGCCCCATTTGCATCTTGTCCGTAGTCGGACGCTCTATCGTTTTCAAGGTGATTCGGATCTTGCATATTATATCTGTATTCTTGACTCTTTGAGTCGCTGTTATATATATCTGTTCTGTGGGTCCCATCAAGGACTGTTGTGTAATGTTATTACTTCGTTTTCCACCCGCACGAAAGTGCCTGGTGGGCACCTTTGAATCGTTTCTATGCGGGTTTTGGCGGGAAGCGCTGAAACTTGCATAGGTCCGATTCTGAGGGTGTTACAACGATCACGGGCAGCGACCTCTTGTTAGTGGTGTCGCGAGGATCGACACGAAGCGAGAAGATTCAGATCGCCGACCTTCTTTCCGGTACCATGAGGCGGATCTCGAGGGCGAGATCCATTGTTAGTGGTGTCGAATTGTGGCATCCCGCAAAACCACTACTAGAAAATCGCGTTATTTTTGTGTGCATTGCATCATCATGACCGCATGCTCATGTCATCATGCCACATTGCATTTGAGCATCGTCATCATCTTGCATTTGCTTGCATAAAACTATTTGCGGAAAAACCTATTTTTGTTTTCTAAACGCCCCGTCATTTTTCAAACACAAAACCCGGGTCTCCGGATTATTTCGTTTTGTCTGCCAACGGTTTGCAAAAGCCCGGTTTAATTGAATAAAATATTTAATTATTTTTAGGGGGCAGCCAACCGGGCCGATCCGACCCAGTCGGCCACCCCCAGTTCAGAACGGTCCACCAGAATCCGAAAACAACCCAACCTAATCTACCCAAACCCCCTCCACCTCACCCCACCCAATCCCCTCTCGCACCTCACCCTCATCCCAATCCCCACCCAACCAGACACCGCCACCTCACCCCCACTCCCTCCCTCTTCCCTGCCCACACCACACACGCAACGCACGCCCTGCTGGCCCCACCCCGGCCCCACTGCCCGCTCCCTCTCTCTCCCTCAGCCCGTTCCCCCACCAACCCCGCTCCCTCGCCCTCGCTCTCCCTGGCGTCTGCAACCGCCGCGTCTCCTTCCCCGCCACCGCATGCCTCCTCCGCGTCCTCCCTCCTCCGCTGCTAGGGAGCCGCCCCGCCGCCACCCTGCGGGCATCCCCACCGCCATTCCCGCATCGGCCTGCCTCTCCCCGCCACCGCGGAGCCCTTCACCGCCCTCCCCGTCGACCTCCTCGCCGCCCATCAGGCCTCGACTGCCGCCTCCTCGGGCTCCTGGCCGTGGCCGCGCCTCCGTCGATCGTCCCCCAAGTACCCGGCCCCACCTCGCCTGGCCCCGCCACCGTCATCCTAGGGGCCCGCTATGCCTCCCGTGCGTAGTCCTCCGGCTGCCTCTGGCCGCTGCTCGGTGCTGCCCGCCTCGGCATGTCCTCCCGCGTCGTCTTGCCGCCAGCGAGCCCGCGAGCCCGCGAGCCACCTCCCCGACTCCGTCCTGCGCGTGCGCAAGCGCTGCTGCCCGTCATCGCCAGGCACCGCCGGCCCTGAGCGTCCTTGCAGGCGCCTGCCGCTTGCTCGAGTCTAACCACCGCTGTCCGCGCGCGCGTGCCCAGCTCCATGTTCACGCATGGTGCTCACCACATGTTCGATGGAAATCCCGCAAGATTTCGGGTAGATGCACTCTATGATGTCGACAAGATCGTCCGGAGACCCAGGTACTAGGAAAACCGATGCCAAGAGCAACCGAACATGGAGAGCCCCCGACTTAGCGATAAGATCTTCATCGGCGATAAGACTGCCATCACCATCAAGTTGCCTACCGCCGGCGCCACTCGGGACCGACATCGACCTCCGGGGTCCGGAACCCGAAGACGGCGATACACAACCCCAAGATCTCCTTCCCGGGAACCTCAAGACCTTCGTCACACATTAAAGGACCCGGGAGATCATCTACACGGACGTCATGATCTTCGATGCAGGACTGCTCGTGGATCGGTACCAATGCGAGGAGCTCGAAGCCCCGTTGCCAGGCCCGGATGTTTCAAACGCGAAGATCTGCTTCATGGATCCGAGACCGATCCGGAACGCCAACTACTTCACCCCGGACATCGACACCCTGAACGACAAGTTCTCCTTCCCGGAAGCATTGACGCCCGTGCAAGAAGATCTACTTCCCAGATCCGAAGACCCCCGGTACCCGATCCACTCAAGTTCGTCGTCAGCGGCAAGATCGACTGTTGGAAACCAAGTTCTCCGTCACGACACGACAAGTTCTCCTCTTGTATCTGAACCTCGCCGATCCCGTCGAACCCTGAACCCTGAGTCCGATCCCGAACCCTCCGGAACCCCCCAAGATCTTCCGAACCCTAATGTGTGAACCCAAACCCGAGACCTTATTTTATTAAATGATATATACTTGTTGCATATTAAATTGTCATACTTGCATACATGTTGTGGGTTTGGGGGCCTTATGCCGATTCACCATATAATTAAATATGGGGCCCATATGCGGGCAAATCTAGTCGTATATTGGTCCCATTTAAATTTGTGTAGCGAACCGGTGATCTAATTTTGCCTTGTTAAGACAACATTTAAATTGCGGGGTATCTAAACAACTAGAACCATATATTTAATTGTCGGGACCCCCGGTTCCGCTTAATATGGCCTAATTGCACCGCATATTTGCCATGTCATACATCATACATGCATCATGCCCGATCTTCTGCCGTAATATTAAATAGTGCATCCGGTGTTTATTCTAGTGTTTTGCTTCTTCGCTGATAAGGCCGTTGAGTTGATGCGAGTGTCGACCCAATCTTCGGATGAACCTTCGGCAATGTTTTCAGGCGAGCATCTCCCCCTTTCTACCTATCTTACTTTTATAGTATTTATTCCCTCCTGTTGATCTATTGCTATCTGTGTTGCGTTGCTCTAGCTTTCGTACCCGTGATATCCCTTGCAGCCTTATATTGCCTTGGACACCTCCTATTACCTGTTGTTTGGTAGATAGTTGGACCTGCGCGTCGTAGTCGCTTGCTCAAGTGTTGTTGCGTGTCGTCAAGTACCACAGTTGTTGGAGCATTGCCGCATGTTTAATGTTGGAGATGATCATGGCTTTAATTATCGTTCACTTTAATTATTGTTTAATAACTAAAATTGAAGTAGGTAAGCAGAGGCACAGGTGGGCAATAGATGTTATTTGGTTGTTAACCGTCCACTTGTGTCCCGTAGGACCCCGAGTAGTTGATAGCTGTTCCTTGAATATTCGCGCTATCCACATCCGGGAGGATTATGGGACCCCCCTGAGCCAGAGCTTGATTCATTCTTATTTCTTGGGTCCACAAACTAGTTTGAGGTTTTATTTACTATCTTGTACTTATGCCATGCTTTACTGCTTTATTTACGATTGTGTGAGGAGCACCTGTACTGTTTAGGATCGTGACCCGTTTTACGCGGTATCGACAAGCCCAGTTTTGGGTTCCCAGTCGTTTACAGCCGGCCCCACAAACCTTGAGTCCGTCTCGAAGTCAGCTAACTTTGCTGCGGGTATACTTAATGGGGTGGCCCCCTGAAATATTTCTTAATCTTGTGATTGCTTTGTCGTGAAGGCCTCGTTGGGTTTTGATTTGGTTTTTCCGAGGTTGATCGAGTGTGTGTTGCTATTTGTGCACCCCTGCAGGGTAAAACTTTCTGAAAGCCGTGTCCGCGGTTATGGACGACTTGGAGCACAGTATCTCGATCATAGACAACTATAACTAAAGTAGTGCTATAAATTTGACTTTATAATGACTAGTAATCAGCTTCACTATAATGGAATGGCTAAATAAAACTGCCAACAATTGCTTGTTTGGGTTGTCGCTTGCGACCATTGTATCTGACTAGTAAGTATTGCAACTACAACGGAATGGCTAAATAAAAGTACCAACAACTGCTGGGTTTGAGATATCTCATGCTAATTGTATCTGACTAGTAATTGTGGCAACTACAACGGAATGGTTAACTAAAAGTGCCCACTGCTTATTATATCAGGACGACTATCTATACCTGACTAGTAATTGGTGTAACGATAACCGAATAAATAAAACTGCCAACGGTGTGAGTTCCTCGGTAGACTTCCTCGTTTGGTCTCGAGGGGGAAATACCAGGATGGGTATGTTTGGTGGTAGAATCAGGTTGGTTTCGAATAGGTCTTTCTTATCCCTCTCTGATAGCCGACAGTTATCTCGAGTCTCTATAGGTTGTTCAGTGTATGCTGCCGCTGCCGCTTCAGTCCACCATACCTATGTAGGCGAGGACCGCCGAATTCTAGCCTCGCCGTGTACTGGCCTCAGTACTGACCGCTCTCTCTTTTTCCTTTGCCCCTTCTCGGCACCCTTTTTGTTTAAGCAGGTTTTGAGATCGACGTCGTTAGTAGGGTTACCCTTCCGGCTTGGCCGGGGCAGGGTTATGGACGCCATTGGTTATTCTTCAGGGCTCTTAGCTCAATTTGCATCTTGTCCGTACTCGGACGCTATCTCGTTTTAAAGGTGATTTGGATATTTGAATTGTATATCTGTATTCTTGACTCTTTGAGACGCTGTTGTATATATATCTGTTCTGTGGGTCCCATCGAGGACTGTTGTGTAATGTTATTACTTCGTTTTCCACCCGCACGAAAGTGCCTGGTGGGCACCTTTGAATCATTTCTATGCGGGTTTGGCGGGTTTCGCTATACTTGCATAGGGCCGATTCTGAGGGTGTTACAGTTGTCGCGAGGCGTATGACACTACTCTCTCATCTTGCATTAGCACACTCCCAAGTCCCTGTCGAGAAGCATCACAGTACACTTGGAAATCCTTCTGAAGATCTGGTAAACACAGAACGGGTGCGGTCACTAGTCGACGCTTCAGTTCCTGAAAGCTGGCTTCATATACGTCTGACCATTCAAACTTCCTCTCCTTCTTCAGAAGTTCAGTCATCGGCTTAGCAATCTTGGAAAAGTTTTCAATGAATCTCCTGTAATATCCAGCAAGTCCCAAAAAGCTTCGTATCTCTCCTGCATTCTTGGGTGCTTCCCACTCAGTTACTGCAGTCACTTTGCTTGGATCAACAACGACTCCTTCTCCTGACACTACGTGTCCAAGAAATCCAATAGTGTTAAGCCAGAATTCACACTTGCTGAATTTGGCATACAGCTTGTGTTCCCTCAGCTTCTCCATAATCAGTCGCAGATGCTTCTCATGCTCAGCATCATCCTTAGAATATATCAGTATGTCATCAATAAACACCACCACGAACTTGTCCAAGTACTCCATAAATACCTTGTTCATCATGGTCATGAAATACGCCGGGGCATTCGTTAGTCCAAAAGACATAACTGTATACTCATATAAACCATACATAGTGGTGAAGGCGGTTTTTGGTACGTCCTGCTCTCGGATCTTCAGTTGGAAGTAGCCTGATCGCAGATCAATCTTGCTAAACACCTTCGCTCCTTCCAGTTGATCAAACAAATCATTTATGTTCGGCAGGGGGTATTTGTTCTTGATGGTCACCTCATTCAGCGAGCGATAGTCCACCACTAATCTCTTGCTGCTGTCTTTCTTCTCCACAAACAGAACAGGTGCTCCCCATGACGACGAACTAGGCTGAATGAATCCCTTTTCCAGCTGCTCTTTCAACTGTTTCTTCAATTCCTTCAGCTCATCCACATCCATCTTATATGGTTTCTTTGCTATAGGTCCTGTTCCCGGCATCAGGTCGATAAGAAACTCTACATCCCTGTCAGGTGGCATCCCTGGCAGCTCTTCCGGAAACACGTCGGGGTAATCCCTAATCACTGGCACAGTATCCATGCTAACCCCCTTAAGAGAATTCAACTTACACCTTCTCGGTCGTGCAGCCGACTTGAATCTAATCCTCTTACCATCCGGAGTTTTGAGTGAAACAGCTCTCTGTGCACAATCTATGTGTCCCCCATGCATAGACATCCAATCCATACCCAGAATAACGTCTAATCCCTGTGATTCCAACACTACTAGATGTGCAATGAAGTTGTGTGTTCCAATCCTCACAGTCAAGTCGCGGCATCCCGCGCTAGCTATCATATCTCCTCCGGGTGAACTCACTCTAATAGACCTTTTCATAGACTCAGTAGGTAGCTTATACTTATCCACAAATGCCCTTGATATGAATGAATGCGATGCACCAGTATCGAAAAGTATAAGTGCAGGGCAAGTGTTGATTGGGAACTTACCAATCACAAGGTCAGGCTCATCTGGAATCTCCTCCACATTCATGTGGTTCACTGTGGCCTTATCGTTGTTGGTTGGCTTCAGTCCTTTCCTCTCCGGACAGTTGTCAGCATAGTGTCCCTTCTGCTTACACTTGAAGCACGTAACCTCACTCAGATCCTTCTTCACAAAGCTGCGGTCACGGTTGCGGTCATGCCCACCGTGTCCTCCAGAGTGGTGAGAGTGTCCTCCCTTGTGGTTGTGGTGGTTGATCCTATGGTTGTCATGACGATGCCCATCGCCTCCATGGTGGTGGCGGTCATGTCTCCCATGTTCACTCCCTCCATGCTTGGAGTATCCATCATATGAAGTGCGAGACTTGTGGTGTGAACCAGAGTGGTGATTGTTGTTCTTTCTCTTGCGGCTTTCTACTTGTTTGTGCTTCCCTTCCAAGATCCTGGACTTGTCCATAAGCTCCTGGAAAGTGGGGCAATAAACCACCAGTAGCTGTACTGAAAGCTCATCACTGAGTCCATCCAGGAATCTCTCCCTCCTTTTTGCATCAGTGTCAACATCCTCAGGTGCATAACGGGACAGGTTGTTGAACTCCTCAATGTACTCAGCCACGGTGCGATTGGTTTGGCGCAAGTTGCGGAACTCCTTCCTCTTCAGGCTCAGAACTCCCGAAGATACGTGGTTGGTCCTGAAACCTTCCTCAAACATTGCCCAAGTCACGGTATCCAGCGGGTGGGTGATCTGAAAAGTGTCCCACCAAGAAGCGGCTGGTCCCTCCAGTAGGTGAGCGGCAAACCTCACCTTCTCAGCATCAGTGCATCCGACAGTTACCAGATCCTTGTTGACTGAATGCAACCAGTCGAGAGCAACCATTGGTTCCGTTGCAGTAGAGAACTTAGCTGGCCTTAACCTCAGAAATCTGGTGAGAGCATCTCCCTGAGGCTGATTGTTTTCATTGTTGTTGTTCTGATTTGCCATGAACTGAGTCATCACTTGGGTCAGCTGTGCCTGAGCTGCCATGAGCTGCTCCAACTCAGTGGGGTGACGGCGGGGAGGCATCTGCGGTTCAGCACAGGTAAGTTTAGAAAGAATCAACTACGATAATAGGATTCTACCCATGCATGTGATCAATCAACAACAAACAATAGCAGACAATCACAAGCAAGCAACACATCAACAAACAAGTGATCCAGCAAAATCTCAAGGGTTATCCTAGCAGTATATACCTACTGAAATAGTTTTACAAGAGTTGGCAATGGTTAACTAAACAGTTGATCAACTAAACAGTAAAAACAGCAATCTGCCAGAACAGTCCAGCAGCGTTCACGAATTTTTCCGCCTGACTTAAACTCGTCAGAAAATTTAGGTGATTTTTGCACATACATTACAGAGAGTTTCGCATCAACCCAATTTTCTTCAGATTTTTCCGAGTTACCAGAAAAATATGAAAAATCGCGCAGTACTACTGTATCAGCAGAAAACTGCAGCGAAAATAACACAGATGTTAACCAAAATTGCCATAACTCTTTCATAAAATTCGCACAAATAATTCCTGGGATATTGGAGTACACAAATAAGCAACTAAACACTCTTAAACTAACAGCAACTAAGTTTCATAACGATCGAGACTAATCCTAACGAATTTGCCTAACGTGGACTAATTGGTGGACTTCTATCTACTTCTTGAAGAGGTTACAGTAGGTCCTTGCTGTCATACGTTGGCGCTTCGGTTCGCGGTACAACCATGGCGGCGGAGTGTACACTTCTCCTGAATCATCACTTGAGATCTCAAACTCCACCTCTTCTGGATCCTCCTCTTCTTCTTCACTCTCAGCTGCAACTGCAACAGCTTCATCTCCTCCACCATCATCGTCTCCATCATCATCATCCTCGTCCTCATCATCGTCATCATCGTTCCCACTGTCATCATCATCCCCATTGTTGCCATCATCTCCATTGTCATCATCAGAGGGTGGATTTAGCTGTGCTTGGAGAGCGGCAATCTGGGCTGTCATAGCTTCAATAGTTTGGTCCCTTTCCTGGACGGTCCCTTGCAACTGTTGTATGTTCTGGGTGTTCTCCTGCACCGTACCATGAAGATGAGCTATGGTTGCATCTCTGGCTATCAGGGCATTCTCCAGAACTCCCACAGCTTCATGCAAGGTGTCAATCTCCTATCCTTGGACCACCATACCATTGCTAGCAAAGTCTGCAATCTCCTTTATCATCATCACCTTATCAGCTAGAGCTCCATTCTCCCTTTCCATGTCCTCTATGTGCCTCCGACGGGGCGGCATGTTGTTCCTGTCGCCCGAGGTAACCACAATGTGCCCATCTTCATCACGCCTCCCATAGTCACGGTAGGGTGAATCTGCTGGCAGTAGGTGTCGGACATTATGGCACTGGCGAGACAGGGCTTCATGTATGGCCAAGTTAATTCCAAGTCCCCAGTTGCAGTATGTCTTGGTGTAGATCAAATGCACAGGGTTTGGCAAGGCGGCATCTCTGAATATGAAGGTAGTGATCTCCCATGCATCCTCTCCATATCCATAGGTGTACAGCCTTCTTCCCTTGAACATGGGCAGTGGCAATCCCAATGACTGCGAGAGCTGTGCTAACTGCCTTGCAAAGGGCCTTGGTGACTCCATGGTGGCATACTCAGTCCTGACTTCTCCCATCTACCAAGTAAAAGAGGAAAGTGTGAGAATAGCATATGGTAAGAATTTACGAGGGTGAAAGTCATAAGATGAAAGACAGAGTTAATATAGGCTTTAGTAATTCTATGGCTTCCTAATCCAATCCTAGGTCACGATCCTACAGTCGACACACGGGCTCTGATACCATCCTGTAACACCGCGGTTCTGAAAAGACCGAGGCTTCTATGTGACATGCCAATCCCTGGATCGGTTCATTGGCCCACAATAGAATAAGATAGATAACATAGCAAAATATCCGTGTATCATGAATAACAAAGATCCAGAGTACCATTATTACAATAAAAGCTTAGCACAAAGCTAGCTCAAATTATTCAGGTAGCAACATAAATAAGGTAAATCCTCCATTCTTCAAATTGCCCACAAGTGAACAAGTGCCGAGTGGAGTACCGTGGCCTATATCGACTACTCAGAATCGGAATAACCTGCAACATGAAATGGAGCAGCCCCGAAGGGTCAATACATGGAATGTATGGCAAGTAGAGCTAGTAATGGAGACAATAGTACTAACAACTACATGCATATTTGGCAAGTGGAGCTGTGTCTGGCTTGCATTTGCAAATACATTTGTCCTACTTTCTTAAACAGTGTTTGATTTTCTTTGAAAAGATCCCAATTAAGTTAACCCAACAATATTAAAACAATTATGAAAATTAGAATGAGCGAGAAACATGTCATGGAATCATTATCAAGCAACTCAGATGTCCATAACCGGGGACACGGCTAATCGATTAGATTATACACCCTGCAGAGGTTAGTATACTTTACCCATGTGACTTGGCCAGCCCAGCTCGTACCATCACTCTCATTTTGGGTGATGATAGGGAGAAGTCCAAGAAGAGACTGTTCGGGAAGTAGCTCCTCAATCCCGACGCGTACCGGTCCAACCTACCAAAATTCTTCATCTCTGGATACGCGGGTTCGAGCTACCACAACCTACTAAGTCCAACCAACCGCCCATTCCATTATTGGCACATGGTTGTACACGTAAGCTACACAATAAAGAAGCCAATCATTCTCTCTTGATACCTGGGTGCCTTTCCGCAATGAAACCACCAAAAATTATCAATACCATCGCACCCAGGGGATTCATTGATTAAGTTGTTTTAGTTTTCACAAACCAATACTTTTAGAAACAAGTCTCAATGATGTAACCCAGCCCTCGTTCATAGCATGGCTAAGCACATCTACCAACGGTAGTTCATCTACAAGGAGGGTCCTACCACATAATAGGACATAGCATAGCGATAGTATCATCCTACACATGCATCTACAAAATACACGACAATGCATAGAAAATAGTAGGACGATATCATGAACAAAGTAGCATCTACTTGCCTTGGTTGTAGTGGTCGGAAGAACAATCCACACACAAGCAAGCGTTGCACTCGTCACAATCTACACGATACAATTGCAATCATAAACAAACAATCCACAAGCATATGCAACAAAGATGATGCATGAAGGTATGCAAGACAAGTGAATTGGTTCTACAGCTGCACCACATAATCCTAATCTATAATAGTACTGATTGCATGCATGGAAAATAGTTTTAGCGCAAGGAAAACTATTACGCAAAAAGTAATGCTCAAAACTAGAGCTAGAACTCAAATAATTCACTACCGGTAGTATATTATTTGTAAAATCTTGGGAAAATTCTACCGCATGGGCATCGCTGATTAGAAACAGTACCAATTGGAATTACTCAAAAAGGAATTCTAAAACTCCTCGAGTAATTAAAACACTGCAGAAAGCCACTAGACAGTTTCTGTAGAAGTTTTTACTATAAGCCTATCTTTTTAATTCACGATGAGATTCCCCTCGTTCCACTGAATCCAGGGACATATCATACGCGATTTTTGGAGCTACAGATCTTTTTCTACGAATTAATTACTCCGGAAAGGCCACTAACGAGTTTGATTAATATGTACTAAACCTTGCCGCAAACGTCTGAACCAAAGTACAGCGAGATTCTACACGACTCACTGAATCTACACATATATTATTTGCAATTTTTGGCCAAGCGGTTTAATTTCTACGCAATTTACAAGTTTCTACCGAAATCTGTCAACTAAAACTATTAACGAAAATAACGAGTCAACTGTGTCTGTTGACTGGTCAACGCGTCTGCTGACTGGGCGCTGACTGGGCGTCTGACTAGTCAACACCTGAGTCTGACCGGTCAACGACTGATCTGGACCGTTGATCTGAAATCCTACGGTGGCTGCAGGCTTACCGGGAACGAACAGCGAAGCGGACGGCGGCGAGTTCCGGACGGCGCGGCGATCGATTCCGGCGACGGTGTTACCTGCGCGAGAGGGGAAACGATCAGCGCGTGGTTTTAGGTTGTCAACGCGGCGCGCAAGACGACGCCCGTGCGTGTGTGTGCGCGCGTGCGTGTGTGCGCGCGCTGCAGCAGCAGCAGCAGCTAGCGGCGCAGCGCAGCAGGCGAGCGCGCGCGCGTGAAGCAGCACGGCAGCAGATGGCGGCGAGGCGCGCGGGGCAGGGTGGCGCTGGTGGTGCAGCGGCGGCGCGCGGGTGGCGGCTCGGCGCATTGGCGGTGTGGCGGCGGTTGGCCGCGGGCGCGCGGCAGCAGGGAGGAGGTGGCGCGGCAGCGGGAGGCGGGGGTGCTGCGTTGCGCGGGGTCGGCGGGAGGCGGCGAGGCGGGGCCCTAGGCGGCGAACGGCGAGGTCGGCGAGCGGAGGCGGCGTACCTGCGCGGCGGCGGGGAAGGGCGGCGGCGGCGGAGCCCTGGCGGCCGGCGGCGGCGTGGAAGGCGAGGAGGAGGCGGGGCGATCCCGAGGGCGGCGCTGGCGGCTCGGTATCGAGGAGGGGCGGGCGATCGCGGGCAGGGCGGGGGCACGGGTCCCGAGGCCGGGGTGGCCTCTTATGTGGGGCCTTTTGCGGGTCCTACTCCAATTCGGCGCGAAGTTAGAAAAGAACTCGGAAATCGGCCCGAAATTCGGACTGTTTTTCCGACGTTTCATAAAACGGCGATAACTTTTCCGTACGAGCTCCGAATCGAGCGATTCTTGCTCCTATGGTTTTGTAAAATCGAGGGGAACAGTCTAGGGTCAAGGGTTGGGAGAAACCACTATGCTACAAGGGTGGCAACACTAGTTCTTCTAAAGCCTCCCGCAGGAGCCTCGTAGCAAAAAAGAATTGGGATTTGAAAATAGCGTTTCGCCGATTCTTTTCAATCGACGGTTTTGCATGGAAGAGTATGATGCGATGCTATGAATGATATGCAAGAACAAATCTAAAATTTGGGATGTGACATAGGGCACATTGCTAGGCTTTGTAACAATGCAGTGGACCCGGCTTATGGAATGGATGATCAGGCGGGAGCAACAAATGCATATGAGAATGAAGTGTTTGAACGAGAGGAGAATGAAGCAATGGATACATTGTAGATTGAACCAACACATCGATAGGGGATTGAACCAAATGCAGAGGAGATTGAACCAAATGCAGGGGAGATTGAACCAATGGATCGAGATGAGATTGAACCAATGGATCGAGACGAGATTGAACCAAATGTAGAGGAGATTGAACCAAATGCAGGGGAGATTGAACCAGTCGATCGAGAGGCGATTGAACCAAATGCAGGGGAGATTACATCAACTACATGGAAGATTGAAGTAGAGTTCAAACATAAAGGAATTACACGAGCATATATTGACAAAATGGAGGGAAAGATTTGCGGTGACCCAGCATACCACTGCATGTGTAGTACACTATAGTCGTTGAAATGACATCCATAGAACACCGTTCCGTAAATATCACATCCCTTAGAGTGGTACAACAGAAACATTGCGGGTCCATATTACAAAGGTACACACATTATTATTATTACAATACCGGAAGTTCAATACTTCCAAAATATCCAACTTACAAACCAAAATATAAGATGTTCAGCGGAAATTTAAAAGTAACAATTCCGACTAGGAGCGGGCTCAACAACTTATTTTATAGAGTTCATGTTGTTCGGATCCATTGGTTACTACTAACTAGACTCTTAAGTGGACTCATTCTCATCGACACTGTAACGGATCTCGTATTCCACGCCTTCAACTCCTCCGGATAGGTCAGGTTCCTCGTAGAACACGTATTCTTGGCATTCAGCTGCATACATTGGCACGTCTTCAGAATCCTCAGAGTCTAAGCAAGGGATCAAAGGAAAGGATGAGTAACAGCGTTACCCAACAAGTTCATTATATGCAAGGTGGGAAGTTTGATGCTCTATCTACCACCTCGGATTATAAATCCTTGGCACTATGCAGTTTTTGTAAATCTTTCTTCAAAGATTGATTTTATTCTGAAAAACTATGACAATCAGCCTTCACAGGTTGACTAGAACTTTCATGGAGTTCCTTTCCTGCTGTGTTCGTAGCTCCTTCTCGGAACAGGGAGAAACAAGTTACAGTTCTTACACTCTGCAGAGGTGCGTTTACTTTACCCATGAGAGATCAACTCCTTGTTGCACAACTGGGCGTACTTTTCCGTCCACAATTCCATGATGTGGGGCCCAGTAGTTGGTCCAAGCCAATCACTGCCCCCTTCGCGACCCCGCATGCCTCCTTGGTGTACACCATGCCCACATAATGAATTACGGCAATGGTTTGTACAAACTGTTAGATGCCAGAACTATCATGGGACGTTGAGGGTTCCCACCCATATGCTGCATATCCTCTACGAATTACCAATTAATATGCACGCTACGAGGATAACAGCCACGACCTACACATCCGGCTTCATGTGAGAGGAAGAAGATACAGCTGATTTCTCTGTCCCATTCAAAATCTCATGGCTAACGCGTAATATATGGCGCTAGAATCACTGATGTCAGGGGTTATTAAGTTCCTACTTGATCATCATTGTTGCAATTAGAACTCTAAGTTCTATTGCTCCATCATATCACCACCTAGGATGATATCCATAATTTCTTTATTTGGGAAAATAATATTTTCTTTCTTTTATAGCATATATGATAACACACAATTTGCAAATACTTTGATAAAGACTCTTCAAAGGATATGAGCAAGTGATGAACTTGCCTTGTGATGGCAAGGTAGTGAAGTCTGATGCTTGCACTGGACCTTGAGCTTCTAGTTCTACAAAAACATCATTATTGCCCGGTAAGGACAATATTTAAAGAAGCAAAATGATTATGCAAATAATGTAATGCATTATTTGAATTTGTATGCATTTATCCCAAAAAGTTTCTTTTTGAGTAATAAAGGCTTATAAATATTATTTTTTAATATTTTATAACATATATTGCATTATTTTATTTTATTTCCCTTTATTTGATTTTTATTTATTAATTAAACCTTAATTTTATTACTAACTATTTATTTAGTATTTTTCAAAAATACTATAATATTAATAAATAATCAAGGTGATTTTTATTTATTTTTATCACCTTTCAATAATTTTGTAAAATCCCATAAGGAATATTTAAATTACAAATTTCTTATAAAAATTTGAATATCCAAAATTTGATATCTTATTTTACTTGTATAGAATGTATTATTGTGAATCCAAAAATATTTTATTTATAATTTTTGGACTATTATTCTATTTTCTAGAATTTTATTAAGTTCAGGGGTATTTTTGTCTTTTCCTTTTTATTAAAACCGACCTGAAAGAATTTCTGGGCTGGTTTATTTGTATTGGGCCCTATTGGCCCACTAGTACTAAACAAAAGAGCCACCCCGAAGGGTCTAGCCCAGCTCGGCCCATTCCTCACTGCCTCTCGAGTTCATCTTCTCCTCCTCTGACCCGACCCTGTGGTCGGCGATGCCGCCACCGGCGATTCCCGCCGCCATTGACCGTTCTGGTCGCCGCCGTGGTGCATTAGGGGGTTGTCGATGATGCTCGTTCGTTTTATCCAATTGGATTCGAGCTTAGGGCTCTCCTGCGATGGATCGATGTTGTCCCGAACCCTAGGGTTTGGGGATTGGCATGGATTCAAGTGCGGTCGTGGTCGTCATGCGTTGAGGTGATGCTCTGCACCTCCAGGCATGTTCAGGGTTGCTGCCGTGGCGCCGTCCGGGTTGCAGCACCCCCTCTGGGGTGCTACCCATGCCGCCATGGCCGTCGGCCCCTCTGCTTCCTCTTCTATCCTTCAGCGAGGACCTATGGTGAGTTTGATTCCCCTCTCTTGATGCTCTATGTTCTTGCTGGTTCGATGCTAGATGTTAGCAGTGTCCTCTCTGGCTACTGCTTGATTCAGATTAGGATGATTTTCCCTTTAGGGTTTCTGTGATGTGCTTGTTCATCTACTAGAGGAATTGATTCATGTTTAGATGGTCTGTACCCATACTAAATGCTTATTGGCCTGAGGCTTGTTGGTTGATTTGATGTATGGTGTTTCTGGTGGCTTAATTGATGATTTGATGCTTGGATTGCATCTGATTCAGATGATGTGGTTGTATGGGAACCATGCTTGGTAAAGCTAATGATCTTATAGCTTTCCACTATTTATTTGATTCATGGTCATGATTATGATGAGATACAGCTAATGCCCTAGTGGTGTTATCTTGGAAATTAATATGTGGATTGAGATCCTCATGATATCAAAAAGTGAAGTGTATTATAGTAGTATTCTAGTTATGATTCCTGTTTTTAACAGGAAAATGATTAGTTATTTGATTTTCTGAATCTAGGATGATTTACTGCTGTTCCTGATTCCTATTGAATTGTTCTTGTGACACCATCATGTATGGCACACAGGTTAAATTCTAAACCATGGATTTGATTAGTTGATGCTTGAGACAATCTTGGCTTTGAAAACCAAAGATGCTCATATCTGAATTCCCTATGACCAATGATGTTGGTCTGAGGCTTAGGGATTCAAATCTTATCTAGTTGTTTCATCTAGATAGTCCTGGTAGTGGTACCAGCTATTCATTATTGAATCATAGCTTGGCAAAATGATAGTGAGCTTGATCAATCTATGGATTCCAAAGATTTTTTTCTAAGGTGCTACTCTTCTTTTAGAGATGTGCCTAGAAATAGATCATAGGTATATGTATGATTGACTTGTAGAATATGGTTTAACAACCAGAGCAAGGATGTTGCTCTGAGCTCTGGCTGGATTCTGGTGCTTTGCTGTTTGCCTTTAGATTTTCAGAAATCCCTATGATGGATTCACCCCACTTGGGTGTCTTCTGAGGGTTTGTTTTGTAAAACAACACATGACTATCTCTAAATAAGATGATTAGATCATGTGAAGGTTTTATGAAACTCACCACAAAAGCTGATATTTGTGGAGTAAGTTGGTGATGATCTTGATCTGGTTTTGCTGGACTCTTGTGCTTGATCTGGAGCTAGCCTGCTCCTCCTAGCTCCTGGGCTTGGCCTTGCTGTCCACCTTGTTCATCCCCCTCCTTATGTCACCATCCTGGTGATGTTTGGGTTAATCTGGTGGTTGGTTTGGCTGCTGTTCTTGGTTTACTTGTTGTTTACCCTGGCTGTGCTGTGGTGTGGTGTGGTGTGGTGTGGTAATGCACTGGGGTGCTTCCCCACGACTGTGCTCTGGTTTTGTTTGATCTGGATGTTCTTGTGCAGTTGACAGCACACCCTTGCATGCTTGTGTGTGTGCAGCCTGTGTGCCTGCTATGCACATATGGATAGGTTCAGAAGATTTGATCTTACTGTTACCAATCTACTTTTACCTTGGCTGGTGAACTGATCCCTTTTGGCTGCCCTTTGCATTCTGGCTGTGAAACTTGCCCTTCTTTAACATTTCTCAATGATGAGTTTGTCAAGTGCACCTCACTGACATATCTAAGAGAAATACATACTAACACTAATCTTGTTTTATTTCTGTTTATCCTTGTTTTGTAGGTTCAAAGATAAAGATGAAGATTTAGTTTAGGTTGTAGATATAGGATAGTTAGTAGATGTAATTTTCTTAATCCTTTGTAATTTTTTTATAGTTCATGTAATCTTTATTTTATTCAATTGTAATAAAGATTATGTTATTATTAATAAAGAAGATTCTTATTCTTTATTCTACTGTATCTTGTTTATGTCTTTATAATATGAAAATGAATTTCATATTTCCTATTGTTTTAAGATTTAAGTTATACTACCTATATCTTAATTAATTTAAGATTCAAATCTTATATCTAAATCATTTAAATTATTATTCAAACCCTTTAAGTTTTTTTTAAATTCAAACCCCTTTCAAAGCACACATAATTCTTTTAAGATCACATCAAAGTTTATAACAATCCTACTTTAAGTCTAAACCTAATCTTAAAGTAAGAAAGAAACATTGATCACTTAAGATTTTATTTGGAAAAATTTTTACCCACTTTTTCACAAATAGATGCATGCAACAATACATAATCCTAAATCTACCCTTCGTTAGGTTCCTAAATGCTGGGATGTTACAAGATTTTTGAACCGTATGAACCAGAGGATCGAAACATGATTGAACCAATTGTACGACAGACTGAAGCACTTGATTCATTGGATGCAGAGAAAAAGAACAAAGGGGGAAACAGAAGAAGCTGATGGTGGACTCCGAGAATATTCCAGCTAGGATCACCAGGAGCAAGGTGGTGAACCCAGCGAAAAACACTAGGATCAAGAAAAAATGGATTTGAATTAATAATTTGAATTTGTATGATAAATTTGAACTACTGTCAATGTTTGTATTGAATTCAAACTAGTGTGACGCTCCCAAGTTTGTATGTTGGATAATTCCATAATCTATGTTTTATTGCAAGTTTCTATGGTCATGCACCTAGTTTCTTAGCACTGCTTAGTTTTGCCCTCGACATGTGGTTAACACATGGTGTTTAGGTACTTCATGGCTTAAATGTTGACCAATTGATCCAAAATTTAGCACACTTGTGTATCTTGGATTGATTTACCATATGAAATTGGAAAATTTGGATCAACTTGTAACTAGCCACATTTTTCTTTTTCTAAGTGATTAAATTAAAAAAATGGTTTTAGGGTTATTTTAATTCAAAAAAGTCAAAACATAGTGCAACCTTCAAATGGAATCTTGCTATGTTGCCTACAACCTAGCATGAATAATAAAGGAAAAGGAAATAAACAGAAATGGACTTATCGCCTAAACCACTTCTTAAACTCTTCTAGGAATGAGCTACTAGCTATGAAGATGCATGTCTTTCTACTCGATCAACCTCCAAAATAACCCATCCCAAAACATACTTTGTATAAATAAGGCAAAATTTGGAACACTTATGTATCTTTGAGTTGCAAACAATATAATGTCGGCCAAGATGAATTATTTTGTTCAAATAACACATTTTCCATTTTTTCATGCCAAAAGCTTTAATTTCCCTTACTCATTTTTTTATCTGAGTGCCCTTGTTTTCGTTAGCTCTAGTCAGTTTTCCCCTCCCTCTAAGTTTCCTCACTTTTCACCTCCCACTAATGTTTTTCTCACTTTTCCCCTCTCTCCTGACTCAAACCCTCACAACAGCTCAACTTGCGCTCAGTTTGGCTGTTGTGCTCTGATTGGTCAAGATGTATGTCACACGGATCTTGGCCAAGAACTGTTGGATACATCATGATCCGACGGGCTAGAGCTCTCTCTCTCCCAATGAGCGCACCTACCTTGTACGGAGAGGAGAGCCCGACAGGATGGATGTCCCTCCCTCCCTTTCCCCGCCGCACGTATACCAGCCACATCAGTTTGGCTGCGCTCTGATTGGTCGAGATGTAGGTCACATGGATCTTGGCCAACCACCATTGGGTACATCATGATCCGACGGGCTGTAGGTCTCTCTCTCTCTCCCGATGGGCGCACCTACCCTTTACATAGAGGAGAGGTCGACAGGCTAGATGTCTCTCCCTCCCTTTCCCTATCGCATGTATACCAACCGCATCTTCCTCCCCTCCGATCGACGTACGGCGGCACGGTAGTCCGAACGGCATGCGGTGGCGCGGACCTAAGTCTGGCAGTCAGAACGACGTGCGGTAGCGTGGCCCTAAGCATGGGGGTAGGTGTTGGAGATATGCCCTAGAGGCAATAATAAATATAGTTATTATTATATATCTTTGTGTTTATGATAAATGTTTGCATTCATGCTATAATAGTATTAACAAGGAAACCATTAATACTTGTGTGATTTGTAAACTTAATTTGAAGTCCCTAGTATAGCCTCTATACTTCACTAGCTTGTTGGTTGATTGATGATGTGGTTTCTTTGTCATGAACATTGAGATGTTATCAACAACAAGATCATATCGTTAGGAGAATGATATGGTGGACATACTCCTATAGACAAGCGTAGCATAAAGATCAAGTCATTTCAATAGTTCAATTGCTATATGCTTTCTGATACATAGTAACCTAATTCCTTCGACCATGAGATCATGCATATCACCTTTACTGGATGGATGCTTTGATGTCATCAAACACCACACCGTAACAGGGTGGCTATAAAGGTGGCATTGAGTGTTCGGAAAGTATTGGTTGAAACACATGGATCAAGAGTGGGATTTGTCCATCCACATGACGGATAGATATTCTCTGGGCCCTCTCGGTGAAATGTCATTCAATTAGCTTGCAAGCATGTGACTTGGTCACAAGGGATCACATATCACGGGAACGAGAAAAGAGTACTTATCGGTAACGAGGATGAACTAGGTATGCAGAGATACCGACGATCATAACCTCGGATAAGTAACATATCGTGAGACAAAGGGAAATTGGTATCGTATGTAAGTGGTTCATTCGATCGCAAAGTAATCGTAGAAATATGTGGGAGCCATATGAATTTCCAGATTCCTCTATTGGTTATTGTTCGGAGAAGTGTCTCGATCATGTCCGCATAATTCACGAACCGTAGGGAGACACACTTAAGGATTCGACGTTGTTTGAGTAGTTATGGTATTATGAGAAAGAGACCGAATGTTGTTCGGAGTCTCGGATGGGATCCGGGATATCACGAGGTGATCCGGAATGGTCCGGAGAATAAGATTCATATAAGGAAAGTCCCGTTTCGGAGTTCGGGAATGATTCCGGTGTTTTCATCGGGGATATTCTAGAAGGTTCCGGATTGTCCGGCACTCCGGGGGGGAAGGGGTACATGAATGTGTCATTACATATTGGAATGATTGCATCATGTACTAAGTGTTCTTGCTGTCCCAAATATAGGATTAAATTGAATCCTAAAACAGAAAAGTCAAATGTCCAGTTTGAAAGTCAAACTGCCAAAAACAAGAAACTGTGGGAAACAAGCAAGAGGAGTTGGAACCAACCTGGAGGAGGAGTTGGACTCCTCCAGGCCGGCGCCCAGCCCAAGGCCGAGTTGGGGAGGGACTCCCTCCCTCCCCTGGCGCGCCCACCCCCTCCCACCTATATAAGGAGGGGCAGGGCTCCCCTCCTAGACACACAAGTTTCCTATCCTCTAAACTAAACCCTAGATCTAGACCCCGGTTTAGAGCTATTCGGTTTAGAGCCTTCTAATTGGTTTAGAGCCCTCTAATTGGTGTGTCTAATTACTAGACCACTAATAGCCTCTCTCATAAGCTCCACCATACTCGCACCGGCTTAAGGCGAAGCCCTGCGGGATTTCCCCTCTACCTCCGGTACCACGCCGTTGTGCTGCCGGAATCGCGAGGAGAGTGCTACAACCTCCGCTGCCTGCTGGAACAAGGGAGAGGAAGGTCTTCGTCGAGTACCGAACGTGTGACCGACTGCGGGAGCGCTGCGGGAACGCGGCGCCGGAAGGATCGTCTACGCGATCTTGAGATCGGAAAGAGTACGACTACATCACCCACGAGAATCTGCTCTCGTTAAACACTTTGGAATCTTCGAGGGTGAGTTATTCCATCGACTCGTTGCTACAATCTAGTAGATAGATCTTGGCTTGTTTGTTTGTATGCGATAGAAAATTTTTGTTTTCCATGCTACGAAACCCTACAGTGGTATCAGAGCCGTGTCTATATGTAGATCTGTTGCACGAGTAGAACACAATGGTCATTGTGGGCGTTGATGCTTTTATTGTAGATTGCTTTTTGTGTACTTTGCATCTTGCGGTATGTTGGGATGAAGCGGCCCGGGCTAACCTTACATGACATCGTTCATGAGACTTGCTCCACGCTTGACATGCAACTCGTTTTGCATAAGTGGCTTTGCGGGTGCCTGTTTCTCCTAGCATAGTAAAGATCCAATTTACAACGGGTGATCAACAATGCTAGTATCAATGTTGTGGTTCTTGTTCGTAAGTTAGAACGACACTTATGGAAAGCCCCAAACCACGTAAAATATGCAAAGAAAGTAGAAGCGTCTAACTTTGTTTTGCAGGGGTGTGCAGTGATGTGATATGGCCATGATTGTGATTATATTTGATGTATGCAATGTTCCTTATTGTAAGTTGGCAACCGGCAGGAGCCATATGGTTGTCTTTAATTTCTGTTAAGACCTGCGTGTCTATTCAAAATAGTTGTAATAGTTGAAGCTGGTGGACGACAACCATGGAGAAGCGTCATTGACCTTGATGCCATGCCGGTGATGATGGAGATCATATTCGTGCTTGAAGATGGAGATCGGAAGCACAAAGAAGAAAGGCCATATCATATCACATATTATGAATTGCATGTGATGTTAATCCTTTATGCATCTTGTATTGCTTAGTAGACGACGGTAGCATTATAAGATGATCCCTCATGCACATAAATTTCAAGTTCTAGAGTGTTCACCCTTAGTATGCACCGTTGCCAAAGCTTGCTGCTTCGAAGCACCACGTGATGATCGGGTGTCTTTGATTCCGCGGGTGAATACAACGTAAGCAAGCCAGATTTGCTTATGCGGAAGCTAAGGTTTGATCTTGACGAGCCTAGCATGTACAGACATGGCCTCAGGAACACGGATCGCCGAAAGGCAAAGCATGAATCATATAGTAGATATGATGAACATGATGATTGTTCGCCATTAAAACTATATCAGCTCTCGTGATGATCGGTGTTGATGTAGTGGATTTGGTTCGTGTGATCACTAAAACAATGTGAGGGATGTTGTTTTGAGTGGGAGTTCACCTAGTTTAATTTCATTAATTAATTTGAACTCAATTTGTCATAAACTTAGTCTAAACTATTGCAAATATGTTGTAGATCAATGGCAGCCCCTACCATCAATTTTAATGCGTTCCTAGAGAAAGAAAAGTTGAAAAACAATGGAAGCAACTTCGCGGATTGGTTCCGCAATTTGAGGATTGTCCTCACAGCTGGTAATTTGACCTATGTGCTGGATGCACCGCTAGGTGACCCACCTGCAGCTGATGCTACCGATGAAGTAAAGAATGTTTACCTTGCTCGGAAGAATCAGTACTCCATAGTTCAGTGTGCTATCTTGTATGGTTTAGAATCGGAGCTTCAGAAAAGGTTTGAAGAGTCAGATCCATATGATATTGTCGAGGATCTCAAATTAATCTTTGAGACTCATGCGGCAATTGAAAGTTATGAAGCTTCTGAAAAGTTCTTTAACTGCAAGATGGAAGAGGGTAGCTCCGTCAGTGAGCATGTGCTTAAGATGTCTGGGCACGCAAATAAACTTCAAAGTTTGGGTATAGTGATTCCTAATACTTTGGGAGTTTACCGCATCCTCCAATCACTACCACCAAGTTACAAGAACTTTGTGATGAACTACAACATGCAGAACATGAACAAAGAGTTGCCAGAACTATTTGCTATGTTAAAATCTGCAGAAGTGGAGATCAAGAAAGAGCACCAAGTGTTGACGGTCAATAAGACCACCAAATTCAAGAAAGGCAAGTCTAAGCAAAAGGGACACTTCAAGAAGGGTGGTAAGAAAGTTACCACGCCGACGAAGAAGACCAAGGCTGGACCTAAACCTGAAACTGAGTGCTTTTACTGCAAGGGAGAAGGTCACTGGAAGCGGAATTGCCCAAGGTACTTGGCGGATTTGAAGAACGGCAACATCAAGAAGAAAGGTATATCTGATATACATGTTATTGGTGTGTATCTCACTAGTACTCGTAGTAGTGCCTGGGTATTTGATACTGGTTCGGTTGCTCATATTTGTAACTCGAAACAGGAGCTGCAGAATAAACGAAAGCTAGTGAAGAACGAGGTGACGATGCGCGTAGGAAACGGATCAAAGGTTGATGTGATCGCGGTCGGCACGCTACCTCTTCATCTACCATCGGGATTAGTTTTATACTTAAATAATTGTTATTTGGTGCCTGCATTAAGCATGAACATTATATCAGGATCTTGTTTATTGCGAGACAGTTACTTGTTTAAATCCGAGAATAATGGTTGTTCGATTTATATGAGTAATGTGTTTTATGCACATGCACCTTTGATAGATGGTCTATTCATATTGAATCTCGATAGTAGAAATACACATATTAATAACATTGAGGCTAAACGTTTGAAATCAAGCGATAATTTGACCTATATGTGGCACTGTCGTCTTGGTCACATTGGAGTGAAGCGTATGAAGAAACTCCATTCCGATGGACTTCTTGAATCACTTGATTTTGAATCACTTGAAAGATGCGAAGCATGTCTGATGGGTAAAATGACTAAGACTCCATTTTCTGGTATAATGGAGCGAGCTACGGACTTACTGGAAATCATACATACTGATGTGTGTGGTCCAATGAGTGTAGCATCGCGCAGTGGTTATCGTTATGTTCTTACCTTCACGGATGACTTGAGTAGATATGGGAATATCTATTTCATGAAACATAAGTCCGAAACTTTCGAGAAGTTTAAGGAGTTTCAAAGTGAGGTAGAGAATCAACGTAACAAGAAGATTAAATTTCTACGTTCTGATCGTGGAGGTGAATATCTAAGTTACGAGTTTGGCGAGCATTTAAAGAAGTGCGGAATACTTTCACAATTGACACCGCCGGGAACACCACAGCGTAATGGTGTGTCTGAACGTCGTAATCGAACTCTCTTAGATATGGTTCGTTCTATGATGTCACTTACAGATTTACCGCTATCATTTTGGGGTTATGCATTAGAAACAGCCGCATTCACTTTAAATAGGGCACCATCTAAATCCGTTGAAACGACACCGTATGAATTATGGTTTGGGAAGAAACCTAAATTGTCGTTCCTTAAAGTTTGGGGATGCGAAGCCTATGTAAAGAAGTTACAGCCGGACAAGCTTGAACCCAAAGCGGAAAAATGCGTCTTCATAGGATACCCGAAGGAAACTATTGGGTATACCTTCTATCATATATCCGAAGGCAAAATCTTCGTTGCCAAGAATGGATCCTTTCTAGAGAAGGAATTTCTCTCGAAAGAAGTGACTGGAAGGAAAGTAGAACTCGACGAGGTTGTCGAACCTTCTCTCGAAATTGCGAGTAGCGCAGCACCGGAAGAAGTTCCTGTGGTGCCTGCACCAATAAGAGAGGAAGCTAATGATAGTGATCATGAAACTTCGGTTGAAGTTGCTACAGAGCCTCGGAGGTCAACGAGAACTCGTACCACTCCAGATTGGTATGATTCCGTTATGAATGTCATGTTGGTGGACAACACCGATGACCCCGAGACATATGAGGAAGCGATGATGAGCCCAGATTCCAATAAATGGCAAGAAGCCATGAAATCCGAGATTGGATCCATGTACGAAAACCAAGTATGGACTTTGGTGGACTTACCGGATGGCCGGAAGGCTGTCGAGAACAAATGGATTTTCAAGAAGAAAACAGATGCTGATGGTAATGTTACTGTCTATAAAGCTCGACTTGTCGCAAAAGGGTTTCGACAAATTCAAGGAGTTGACTACGATGAGACTTTCTCACCGGTAGCGAAGCTAAAGTCTGTGAGGATTATGTTAGCAATCGCTGCATATTATGATTATGAGATATGGCAGATGGATGTCAAAACAGCATTCCTCAATGGAGACATTGATGAAGAGTTGTATATGATACAACCCAAAGGTTTTGTCGATCCTAAAGATGCTAACAAGGTATGCAAGCTTCAACGGTCCATCTATGGATTGAAGCAAGCATCCCGAAGTTGGAATCAACGTTTTGATAAGGTAATCAAAAGTTTTGGTTTTATACAAACTTATGGAGAAGCTTGTATTTACAAGAAAGTGAGTGGGAGCTCTGTAGCATTCTTAATACTGTATGTGGATGACATATTGTTGATTGGGAATGATGTAGACCTTCTTAATAGTGTCAAGGAATATTTGAATAATAGTTTTTCAATGAAGGATCTTGGCGAAGCAGCTTACATATTAGGCATAAAGATTTATAGAGATAGATCGAAACGCCAAATATCATTGTCACAAAGTACATATTTGGACAAAGTTCTAAAGAGGTTTGGAATGGAAGATAGCAAGAAAGGGTTCTTGCCCATGTTGCCCAATACGACCTTGAGTAAAACTCAAAGTCCGACATCGGCAGAAGATAGAGAAAGGATGAGTAAGACTCCCTATGCCTCAGCCATAGGATCTCTAATGTATGCCATGCTATGTACTAGACCCGACATCGCATATGCTGTTAGTCTAACTAGCAGATATCAAAGTGATCCAGGAGTGGATCATTGGACAGCGGTCAAAAACATCCTTAAGTACTTGAGAAGAACTAAGGATATGGTTCTTTCTTATGGAGGTGATGAACAGCTCGTTGTTAATGGTTACACCGATGCTAGTTGGAACACCGATCCAGATGATTCTAAATCACAATCTGGATACGTATTTATTTTGAATGGTGCAGCAGTTAGCTGGAGGAGTGCAAAGCAAAGCGTTGTGGCGAGATCTTCAACTGAATCGGAATACATGGCTGCTTCGGAGGCTTCACAAGAAGCGATATGGATGAAAGAGTTCATTACAGAGCTGGGTGTGGTTCCTAGTGCGCTGGACCCAATGTCTATCTACTGTGATAACATGGGCGCCATAGCCAATGCGCAAGAACCAAGGTCACACAAGAAGCTGAAGCATATCAAGCTACGTTTTCACGCTATTCGAGAACATATCCAGGATGGGGATATAAAGATTTGCAAAGTACACACAGATCTGAATGTGGCGGATCCGTTGACTAAACCTCTCCCGAGGGCAAAACATGACCAACACCAAACTGCCATGGGTGTTCGGTATATTACCATGTAATCTAGATTAGATGACTCTAGTGCAAGTGGGAGACTGTTGGAGATATGCCCTAGAGGCAATAATAAATATAGTTATTATTATATATCTTTGTGTTTATGATAAATGTTTGCATTCATGCTATAATAGTATTAACAAGGAAACCATTAATACTTGTGTGATTTGTAAACTTAATTTGAAGTCCCTAGTATAGCCTCTATACTTCACTAGCTTGTTGGTTGATTGATGATGTGGTTTCTTTGTCATGAACATTGAGATGTTATCAACAACAAGATCATATCGTTAGGAGAATGATATGGTGGACATACTCCTATAGACAAGCGTAGCATAAAGATCAAGTCATTTCAATAGTTCAATTGCTATATGCTTTCTGATACATAGTAACCTAATTCCTTCGACCATGAGATCATGCATATCACCTTTACTGGATGGATGCTTTGATGTCATCAAACACCACACCGTAACAGGGTGGCTATAAAGGTGGCATTGAGTGTTTGGAAAGTATTGGTTGAAACACATGGATCAAGAGTGGGATTTGTCCATCCACATGACGGATAGATATTCTCTGGGCCCTCTCGGTGAAATGTCATTCAATTAGCTTGCAAGCATGTGACTTGGTCACAAGGGATCACATATCACGGGAACGAGAAAAGAGTACTTATCGGTAACGAGGATGAACTAGGTATGCAGAGATACCGACGATCATAACCTCGGATAAGTAACATATCGTGAGACAAAGGGAAATTGGTATCATATGTAAGTGGTTCATTCGATCGCAAAGTAATCATAGAAATATGTGGGAGCCATATGAATTTCCAGATTCCTCTATTGGTTATTGTTCGGAGAAGTGTCTCGATCATGTCCGCATAATTCACGAACCGTAGGGAGACACACTTAAGGATTCGACGTTGTTTGAGTAGTTATGGTATTATGAGAAAGAGACCGAATGTTGTTCGGAGTCTCGGATGGGATCCGGGATATCACGAGGTGATCCGGAATGGTCCGGAGAATAAGATTCATATAAGGAAAGTCCCGTTTCGGAGTTCGGGAATGATTCCGGTGTTTTCATCGGGGATATTCTAGAAGGTTCCGGATTGTCCGGCACTCCGGGGGGGAAGGGGTACATGAATGTGTCATTACATATTGGAATGATTGCATCATGTACTAAGTGTTCTTGCTGTCCCAAATATAGGATTAAATTGAATCCTAAAACAGAAAAGTCAAATGTCCAGTTTGAAAGTCAAACTGCCAAAAACAAGAAACTGTGGGAAACAAGCAAGAGGAGTTGGAACCAACCTGGAGGAGGAGTTGGACTCCTCCAGGCCGGCGCCCAGCCCAAGGCCGAGTTGGGGAGGGACTCCCTCCCTCCCCTGGCGCGCCCACCCCCTCCCACCTATATAAGGAGGGGCAGGGCTCCCCTCCTAGACACACAAGTTTCCTATCCTCTAAACTAAACCCTAGATCTAGACCCCGGTTTAGAGCTATTCGGTTTAGAGCCTTCTAATTGGTTTAGAGCCCTCTAATTGGTGTGTCTAATTACTAGACCACTAATAGCCTCTCTCATAAGCTCCACCATACTCGCACCGGCTTAAGGTGAAGCCCTGCGGGATTTCCCCTCTACCTCCGGTACCACGCCGTTGTGCTGCCGGAATCGCGAGGAGAGTGCTACAACCTCCGCTGCCTGCTGGAACAAGGGAGAGGAAGGTCTTCGTCGAGTACCGAACGTGTGACCGACTGCGGGAGCGCTGCGGGAACGCGGCGCCGGAAGGATCGTCTACGCGATCTTGAGATCGGAAAGAGTACGACTACATCACCCACGAGAATCTGCTCTCGTTAAACACTTTGGAATCTTCGAGGGTGAGTTATTCCATCGACTCGTTGCTACAATCTAGTAGATAGATCTTGGCTTGTTTGTTTGTATGCGATAGAAAATTTTTGTTTTCCATGCTACGAAACCCTACAGTGGTATCAGAGCCGTGTCTATATGTAGATCTGTTGCACGAGTAGAACACAATGGTCATTGTGGGCGTTGATGCTTTTATTGTAGATTGCTTTTTGTGTACTTTGCATCTTGCGGTATGTTGGGATGAAGCGGCCCGGGCTAACCTTACATGACATCGTTCATGAGACTTGCTCCACGCTTGACATGCAACTCGTTTTGCATAAGTGGCTTTGCGGGTGCCTGTTTCTCCTAGCATAGTAAAGATCCAATTTACAACGGGTGATCAACAATGCTAGTATCAATGTTGTGGTTCTTGTTCGTAAGTTAGAACGACACTTATGGAAAGCCCCAAACCACGTAAAATATGCAAAGAAAGTAGAAGCGTCTAACTTTGTTTTGCAGGGGTGTGCAGTGATGTGATATGGCCATGATTGTGATTATATTTGATGTATGCAATGTTCCTTATTGTAAGTTGGCAACCGGCAGGAGCCATATGGTTGTCTTTAATTTCTGTTAAGACCTGCGTGTCTATTCAAAATAGTTGTAATAGTTGAAGCTGGTGGACGACAACCATGGAGAAGCGTCATTGACCTTGATGCCATGCCGGTGATGATGGAGATCATATTCGTGCTTGAAGATGGAGATCGGAAGCACAAAGAAGAAAGGCCATATCATATCACATATTATGAATTGCATGTGATGTTAATCCTTTATGCATCTTGTATTGCTTAGTAGACGACGGTAGCATTATAAGATGATCCCTCATGCACATAAATTTCAAGTTCTAGAGTGTTCACCCTTAGTATGCACCGTTGCCAAAGCTTGCTGCTTCGAAGCACCACGTGATGATCGGGTGTCTTTGATTCCGCGGGTGAATACAACGTAAGCAAGCCAGATTTGCTTATGCGGAAGCTAAGGTTTGATCTTGACGAGCCTAGCATGTACAGACATGGCCTCAGGAACACGGATCGCCGAAAGGCAAAGCATGAATCATATAGTAGATATGATGAACATGATGATTGTTCGCCATTAAAACTATATCAGCTCTCGTGATGATCGGTGTTGATGTAGTGGATTTGGTTCGTGTGATCACTAAAACAATGTGAGGGATGTTGTTTTGAGTGGGAGTTCACCTAGTTTAATTTCATTAATTAATTTGAACTCAATTTGTCATAAACTTAGTCTAAACTATTGCAAATATGTTGTAGATCAATGGCAGCCCCTACCATCAATTTTAATGCGTTCCTAGAGAAAGAAAAGTTGAAAAACAATGGAAGCAACTTCGCGGATTGGTTCCGCAATTTGAGGATTGTCCTCACAGCTGGTAATTTGACCTATGTGCTGGATGCACCGCTAGGTGACCCACCTGCAGCTGATGCTACCGATGAAGTAAAGAATGTTTACCTTGCTCGGAAGAATCAGTACTCCATAGTTCAGTGTGCTATCTTGTATGGTTTAGAATCGGAGCTTCAGAAAAGGTTTGAAGAGTCAGATCCATATGATATTGTCGAGGATCTCAAATTAATCTTTGAGACTCATGCGGCAATTGAAAGTTATGAAGCTTCTGAAAAGTTCTTTAACTGCAAGATGGAAGAGGGTAGCTCCGTCAGTGAGCATGTGCTTAAGATGTCTGGGCACGCAAATAAACTTCAAAGTTTGGGTATAGTGATTCCTAATACTTTGGGAGTTTACCGCATCCTCCAATCACTACCACCAAGTTACAAGAACTTTGTGATGAACTACAACATGCAGAACATGAACAAAGAGTTGCCAGAACTATTTGCTATGTTAAAATCTGCAGAAGTGGAGATCAAGAAAGAGCACCAAGTGTTGACGGTCAATAAGACCACCAAATTCAAGAAAGGCAAGTCTAAGCAAAAGGGACACTTCAAGAAGGGTGGTAAGAAAGTTACCACGCCGACGAAGAAGACCAAGGCTGGACCTAAACCTGAAACTGAGTGCTTTTACTGCAAGGGAGAAGGTCACTGGAAGCGGAATTGCCCAAGGTACTTGGCGGATTTGAAGAACGGCAACATCAAGAAGAAAGGTATATCTGATATACATGTTATTGGTGTGTATCTCACTAGTACTCGTAGTAGTGCCTGGGTATTTGATACTGGTTCGGTTGCTCATATTTGTAACTCGAAACAGGAGCTGCAGAATAAACGAAAGCTAGTGAAGAACGAGGTGACGATGCGCGTAGGAAACGGATCAAAGGTTGATGTGATCGCGGTCGGCACGCTACCTCTTCATCTACCATCGGGATTAGTTTTATACTTAAATAATTGTTATTTGGTGCCTGCATTAAGCATGAACATTATATCAGGATCTTGTTTATTGCGAGACAGTTACTTGTTTAAATCCGAGAATAATGGTTGTTCGATTTATATGAGTAATGTGTTTTATGCACATGCACCTTTGATAGATGGTCTATTCATATTGAATCTCGATAGTAGAAATACACATATTAATAACATTGAGGCTAAACGTTTGAAATCAAGCGATAATTTGACCTATATGTGGCACTGTCGTCTTGGTCACATTGGAGTGAAGCGTATGAAGAAACTCCATTCCGATGGACTTCTTGAATCACTTGATTTTGAATCACTTGAAAGATGCGAAGCATGTCTGATGGGTAAAATGACTAAGACTCCATTTTCTGGTATAATGGAGCGAGCTACGGACTTACTGGAAATCATACATACTGATGTGTGTGGTCCAATGAGTGTAGCATCGCGCAGTGGTTATCGTTATGTTCTTACCTTCACGGATGACTTGAGTAGATATGGGAATATCTATTTCATGAAACATAAGTCCGAAACTTTCGAGAAGTTTAAGGAGTTTCAAAGTGAGGTAGAGAATCAACGTAACAAGAAGATTAAATTTCTACGTTCTGATCGTGGAGGTGAATATCTAAGTTACGAGTTTGGCGAGCATTTAAAGAAGTGCGGAATACTTTCACAATTGACACCGCCGGGAACACCACAGCGTAATGGTGTGTCTGAACGTCGTAATCGAACTCTCTTAGATATGGTTCGTTCTATGATGTCACTTACAGATTTACCGCTATCATTTTGGGGTTATGCATTAGAAACAGCCGCATTCACTTTAAATAGGGCACCATCTAAATCCGTTGAAACGACACCGTATGAATTATGGTTTGGGAAGAAACCTAAATTGTCGTTCCTTAAAGTTTGGGGATGCGAAGCCTATGTAAAGAAGTTACAGCCGGACAAGCTTGAACCCAAAGCGGAAAAATGCGTCTTCATAGGATACCCGAAGGAAACTATTGGGTATACCTTCTATCATATATCCGAAGGCAAAATCTTCGTTGCCAAGAATGGATCCTTTCTAGAGAAGGAATTTCTCTCGAAAGAAGTGACTGGAAGGAAAGTAGAACTCGACGAGGTTGTCGAACCTTCTCTCGAAATTGCGAGTAGCGCAGCACCGGAAGAAGTTCCTGTGGTGCCTGCACCAATAAGAGAGGAAGCTAATGATAGTGATCATGAAACTTCGGTTGAAGTTGCTACAGAGCCTCGGAGGTCAACGAGAACTCGTACCACTCCAGATTGGTATGATTCCGTTATGAATGTCATGTTGGTGGACAACACCGATGACCCCGAGACATATGAGGAAGCGATGATGAGCCCAGATTCCAATAAATGGCAAGAAGCCATGAAATCCGAGATTGGATCCATGTACGAAAACCAAGTATGGACTTTGGTGGACTTACCGGATGGCCGGAAGGCTGTCGAGAACAAATGGATTTTCAAGAAGAAAACAGATGCTGATGGTAATGTTACTGTCTATAAAGCTCGACTTGTCGCAAAAGGGTTTCGACAAATTCAAGGAGTTGACTACGATGAGACTTTCTCACCGGTAGCGAAGCTAAAGTCTGTGAGGATTATGTTAGCAATCGCTGCATATTATGATTATGAGATATGGCAGATGGATGTCAAAACAGCATTCCTCAATGGAGACATTGATGAAGAGTTGTATATGATACAACCCAAAGGTTTTGTCGATCCTAAAGATGCTAACAAGGTATGCAAGCTTCAACGGTCCATCTATGGATTGAAGCAAGCATCCCGAAGTTGGAATCAACGTTTTGATAAGGTAATCAAAAGTTTTGGTTTTATACAAACTTATGGAGAAGCTTGTATTTACAAGAAAGTGAGTGGGAGCTCTGTAGCATTCTTAATACTGTATGTGGATGACATATTGTTGATTGGGAATGATGTAGACCTTCTTAATAGTGTCAAGGAATATTTGAATAATAGTTTTTCAATGAAGGATCTTGGCGAAGCAGCTTACATATTAGGCATAAAGATTTATAGAGATAGATCGAAACGCCAAATATCATTGTCACAAAGTACATATTTGGACAAAGTTCTAAAGAGGTTTGGAATGGAAGATAGCAAGAAAGGGTTCTTGCCCATGTTGCCCAATACGACCTTGAGTAAAACTCAAAGTCCGACATCGGCAGAAGATAGAGAAAGGATGAGTAAGACTCCCTATGCCTCAGCCATAGGATCTCTAATGTATGCCATGCTATGTACTAGACCCGACATCGCATATGCTGTTAGTCTAACTAGCAGATATCAAAGTGATCCAGGAGTGGATCATTGGACAGCGGTCAAAAACATCCTTAAGTACTTGAGAAGAACTAAGGATATGGTTCTTTCTTATGGAGGTGATGAACAGCTCGTTGTTAATGGTTACACCGATGCTAGTTGGAACACCGATCCAGATGATTCTAAATCACAATCTGGATACGTATTTATTTTGAATGGTGCAGCAGTTAGCTGGAGGAGTGCAAAGCAAAGCGTTGTGGCGAGATCTTCAACTGAATCGGAATACATGGCTGCTTCGGAGGCTTCACAAGAAGCGATATGGATGAAAGAGTTCATTACAGAGCTGGGTGTGGTTCCTAGTGCGCTGGACCCAATGTCTATCTACTGTGATAACATGGGCGCCATAGCCAATGCGCAAGAACCAAGGTCACACAAGAAGCTGAAGCATATCAAGCTACGTTTTCACGCTATTCGAGAACATATCCAGGATGGGGATATAAAGATTTGCAAAGTACACACAGATCTGAATGTGGCGGATCCGTTGACTAAACCTCTCCCGAGGGCAAAACATGACCAACACCAAACTGCCATGGGTGTTCGGTATATTACCATGTAATCTAGATTAGATGACTCTAGTGCAAGTGGGAGACTGTTGGAGATATGCCCTAGAGGCAATAATAAATATAGTTATTATTATATATCTTTGTGTTTATGATAAATGTTTGCATTCATGCTATAATAGTATTAACAAGGAAACCATTAATACTTGTGTGATTTGTAAACTTAATTTGAAGTCCCTAGTATAGCCTCTATACTTCACTAGCTTGTTGGTTGATTGATGATGTGGTTTCTTTGTCATGAACATTGAGATGTTATCAACAACAAGATCATATCGTTAGGAGAATGATATGGTGGACATACTCCTATAGACAAGCGTAGCATAAAGATCAAGTCATTTCAATAGTTCAATTGCTATATGCTTTCTGATACATAGTAACCTAATTCCTTCGACCATGAGATCATGCATATCACCTTTACTGGATGGATGCTTTGATGTCATCAAACACCACACCGTAACAGGGTGGCTATAAAGGTGGCATTGAGTGTTCGGAAAGTATTGGTTGAAACACATGGATCAAGAGTGGGATTTGTCCATCCACATGACGGATAGATATTCTCTGGGCCCTCTCGGTGAAATGTCATTCAATTAGCTTGCAAGCATGTGACTTGGTCACAAGGGATCACATATCACGGGAACGAGAAAAGAGTACTTATCGGTAACGAGGATGAACTAGGTATGCAGAGATACCGACGATCATAACCTCGGATAAGTAACATATCGTGAGACAAAGGGAAATTGGTATCATATGTAAGTGGTTCATTCGATCGCAAAGTAATCGTAGAAATATGTGGGAGCCATATGAATTTCCAGATTCCTCTATTGGTTATTGTTCGGAGAAGTGTCTCGATCATGTCCGCATAATTCACGAACCGTAGGGAGACACACTTAAGGATTCGACGTTGTTTGAGTAGTTATGGTATTATGAGAAAGAGACCGAATGTTGTTCGGAGTCTCGGATGGGATCCGGGATATCACGAGGTGATCCGGAATGGTCCGGAGAATAAGATTCATATAAGGAAAGTCCCGTTTCGGAGTTCGGGAATGATTCCGGTGTTTTCATCGGGGATATTCTAGAAGGTTCCGGATTGTCCGGCACTCCGGGGGGGAAGGGGTACATGAATGTGTCATTACATATTGGAATGATTGCATCATGTACTAAGTGTTCTTGCTGTCCCAAATATAGGATTAAATTGAATCCTAAAACAGAAAAGTCAAATGTCCAGTTTGAAAGTCAAACTGCCAAAAACAAGAAACTGTGGGAAACAAGCAAGAGGAGTTGGAACCAACCTGGAGGAGGAGTTGGACTCCTCCAGGCCGGCGCCCAGCCCAAGGCCGAGTTGGGGAGGGACTCCCTCCCTCCCCTGGCGCGCCCACCCCCTCCCACCTATATAAGGAGGGGCAGGGCTCCCCTCCTAGACACACAAGTTTCCTATCCTCTAAACTAAACCCTAGATCTAGACCCCGGTTTAGAGCTATTCGGTTTAGAGCCTTCTAATTGGTTTAGAGCCCTCTAATTGGTGTGTCTAATTACTAGACCACTAATAGCCTCTCTCATAAGCTCCACCATACTCGCACCGGCTTAAGGCGAAGCCCTGCGGGATTTCCCCTCTACCTCCGGTACCACGCCGTTGTGCTGCCGGAATCGCGAGGAGAGTGCTACAACCTCCGCTGCCTGCTGGAACAAGGGAGAGGAAGGTCTTCGTCGAGTACCGAACGTGTGACCGACTGCGGGAGCGCTGCGGGAACGCGGCGCCGGAAGGATCGTCTACGCGATCTTGAGATCGGAAAGAGTACGACTACATCACCCACGAGAATCTGCTCTCGTTAAACACTTTGGAATCTTCGAGGGTGAGTTATTCCATCGACTCGTTGCTACAATCTAGTAGATAGATCTTGGCTTGTTTGTTTGTATGCGATAGAAAATTTTTGTTTTCCATGCTACGAACCCCTACAGTAGGAACGGCGTGTGGCAGCGCGGATCTAATCCTAGCGGTCGGAACGGCGTGCGGCGACTCAGACCTAAGCGTGGGGGTCGGAACGTCTTGTCGGCGGCGTGGATCTAAGTGTGGCGGCTACAACATCGTGCGGCGGTGAGAATCTAAGCGTCTGGAATTTTTGCTTTTGTCGGTCTCACTCCTGTTCACCTCCTCAGATCTGTTGCTGATGAAAGACACTGAGGCGGCAGCGGTGCCTACAGTGGTCATTGATGCAACAACGATTGAAGCCATCATCCGCAACATCACTGCGACGACGCAGATCAAGCCCTCGTAAACCGATGCTGTGGGAGGTACGCCGCGACCGCGGCTAGCACGTCGAGGTGCACATCGACGGTGAAGGCCGGATGTACCTCGTGGCCGGATAGATGGGAGCACTTTTCCCGTACTTCTTGGAGTACACATGCGGTATGGAGGGAAGCTAGTTCACCGTCTAAGGGACAAATTTGAAGCAAAATTCTGCCACTTAAAATATATGTATTATTTGAATAAATTTGATACTCCCTCTGTCTCATATTAGTTGACTTAGATTCATCCAGATATGAACGTATGTAGTCAAGTTTTAGTTCTAATATGGGTCGGAGGGAGTATGTATTTGAGCCGTGAGACCGGTGGATATGCTCTAAAGCTGATTCATAAGTAGTAATACTTGCTTTGATAATCTCCAGTGGGCTTGTATAAATTTAGTCAAAATATGTATCATTTGAATCAAAATTTATACTCCCTCCGATTCATACTACTTGTCATTGAAATGGATGTATCTAGCACTAAAACATGTCTAGATACATCCATTTCAGTGACAAGTATTAATATGGATATACTCTAAAGCTAATTCATAAGTAGTACGCCCTCTGACCCAAATTAGTTGATTTAGATTTGTCTAGATTCGATTGTATCTAGACATGAATTAGTATTAGATTCATCCATATCTTGACGAATTTGAGTCAACTAATTTGGATCGGAGGGAGTAGTACTTTCTTTGACAGATCGCCTCTTTAGATAAGAAGATTGTAGCGTCAAGAAGAACGGGGAATGGATGTTGTCTTCAATGTTGCAAGTCTACATGGCAACCACGATGGTAGCGACACAACAGTCATAACTGATAGGGCCCCGCAATGCATTTTCTTGACAACTTTGGGACCGCAAAGTGACTAAATTAGCAGGAACTCACAACCATCCTTAGAATAACAATTCTACTCTCTAAATTAGCTATCAATTCAACTTATCATTACACGTGCCACCTTCACCACAACCCCATATTGTAACTGTTAGGACAGGGATGAAAACTACTAAAACTGCCCACATGAATCTACTATTCTCCTCCCCCTTCACTTGAAGTTCCTGTTTTAGATTTTCTACCACTTGATCAGATACTGCAAGATCAGCCTCAAGTGTCAACTTCTCTTTGCGAATAAGCTCTAATCTCTTATTTTCTTCCTCGACAGTACGCTTTAGCTCTAATATCAACAGGTTTTACAGGCCAATCCATCACCTAAATTAGCAACCATCTCCTCCAAATCCATCCTCTGGCTAGACCACTGGGTTGATTCATCTTGGTATGCAATGTACCATGGATCATCCGCCTGCATGGCACAATGTAACAATCTGTAGTGACCTCGGATCAAGTTAGATCCTAAGTCTCTATGATTAACATGCTAGTCCCTGGATCAATAGCTAGCACTCATAGTCGATGAAATATCATGTAAAACACAAGTTTTTATTACATAAATCGAATAATCCAGAGTTTACATTATTACAACAGAAGCGATATAAATACAACTTGGAGTCCCATCAATGCCAGAGGCAGGTTGAGTGAAGACCCGATCCTAGCGCACCTTTCAACGATCTCCGAAATTCTGCACATAAAACGTGCAACCAACAAGTTGGGTCAATACTTTGAATGTATTGGCAAATTACACCAAGGAAGGAAACACTAACTCTACATGCAAGGCTAGTTTAGGCTTTGGAGTTCTTTTGCATAAAGCTAATTTTCTTAAGTAGAGAGAAGAAGAGAGGATTGTCCTACTTTGTAAACATTTGCTTAGATAAAATAAGGTCGAGTGGCACACGAGGATATTACGCACCAAGTGTCCAAACAACCAAACACTTGGATATTATGCACCAAGCGTCACTTGGATATTACACACCAAGTTCCCAAATTCCCACCCATTAGCGATATTACGCACGCCATGGGGTTTCAAAACTTTTTTTTAGAAAAGAGAGAGGAAGATCCTTCAGAGGCTCCATCCTTCAGATGCTCAATTTTGTTTTGTTTCCGTGAACACGATTGATCGATCAGATTGCAATACTCTCGAGAGTTTGTGCACTTTACCCACAATCCACGATCAAGTCCTTTTACAGACAAGACCATGGCGAGGCTTTCCCTTAGTAGCCCCTCTACCTTCCGGGTCCAACCGTGCCAAGAACCTCCAAATGTTGGTACCCAGGTGAGGTTTCCCACTAAGTACTAGGCCAAGACAGATCCCATAATGTATTGTGGTTGCACTGGATGCTTCTGAATTCTGAAACATGGCAGACTTCTTTGATTCCTGGGCGGCCGTCCTCCACCAAAATCTCACTCGTTGTCCCGATAACCATTCCGCCCAGAAGAAAACTTAGTTTTATTTTTTAGTGGATTTGAGAAGAAAAGTTTGCTCTAGAGAGCCTTTATACTTAGAAAAATTCTTTGTCTTTCAAACCCCCCAACGGTACTTTGTATATATAGCATAACAAGCAATACTTAGTAAAAACAGGGGTAACCTATTAGGATGGGAAATCCTAAGTATAGAGCTACTCATGGCATACTACAAAATCATCGCACTTGCAAAATAATACTAAGGAAAAATTCTACTAGATCATCCTACACATACATACTACAGAATTTTGAAGATCACATGCATAGAATCAAAACTGGGACAAAATTATGAACAAGTGGTGTAACTTGCCTTATGTTGATAATATGGGTGTTGATTGTATTTCTTCGCAGCAATCGCACTCTCCGAACAATCTAATACGAGGACAAGGTAGTTCCAATCAAAACAATTGCAAACATAGCAAACACAACAAGGATGATCGAAAACATGCATGATGATTTAACATGACACAATGGTTATAATTAGTTTTATGAACATTAATATATCATATGATGCATGTATGAGTTCATTTAATGCAATAGGGTACTTGTTATTAATGATTACTTGCCAACATAAGGGTTTTGATAGTTCTGTTATAACGCATGTTCTAACTGTAAAATTAAATTTGTTTCTTGGGTTTACTGGATAGAGGACGTTAATACGAACCAGTAGGTGTTGGATTCACCCTAATCGGAGTTATAGATCTTTTTATATGATTTAAATAGTGTTTAATGGGTTTTAAATGATTCATACAATTTCTTTTGCCTAAAAATCAAAATAAAATTATATCTGTAATCTCCACGGAATTGTGATTTCAGGGACATATTATTTGTAATTTTCTGAATAGTATTCATTTTCTTATGAATTTATTACTCTAAATAAGCCATTAAACCATTTATTTAATTGCTGCGAAACCGTATAGTATTTTACTGAACCATTTGCAGATTGATGATCTACATGGAACCAGCGTTCTATCGGTATATTATTTATATTTTCGTGACAAGCAATTAATTTACTATGAATTTAATGATTTATAAAGCCATTAAAACTAATTAAATTGCTACGGGTTAAATAATCTGCAAAGGCTAGATCCAACCAGATATTCTTAAATTATATTACAGTAGCTTCAATTTGATATATTATTCATATTTTTCGGAGTTACAGATAATTTCTTATGAATTTATTAACCTAAAATACCATTAAAACTAATTAAATTACTGAAGTAACCACGTACAGTAAAAGTTGGATCTATTCTGATAAGATGATTCTACGTGAAATTATCTTCAATTTGATATATTATACGCAATTTTTGGACGTGGTATGAATTTCTAATGAATTTTACAAGTTAGATCTATAATATGCAATTTTAAATTCGAACGGTTATTTCAGGGAATATTCCGCTGACTGGACAGGTTGACTTTGCATGCTGACTGGGACTAGATGTTGACCTTACGTTGATGTGGTGTTGATGATGAAGATGACCGGGATGACGACATGGCACGCACCGGTTTGATTGGATCTCGACCGTCTGGATAGGATCCGGTGGCTAGAAGAAGAGATTGACCCGATTTTGGCTCAGAATAGACAAGAAATAGATCTGTGTTAGAGAGACAAATCCGTAGGTCAAATTGAAAAACTCAGAACATGAAAGTTGTGGGGAATCATTATTCCCACCTTCTCACCAAAGGAATTTGGATTTGAAGAAACGAGCGCGAGTAGATCTTGGATTTATACCGTAAGATCTAAAATATTGCGATACAAAATTCTCCGGCTGTGGTGGATGAAAAGAGGTGAAGTTTGTCGGGATTGAAAGATTTCGATGATTCCTACAACTTTCGTTTTTTGACCGAAGGCAAACGACGAAGTCTAGATGGGTTAAAAAGCGAAATAAGATTCGGAAATATGTAGATTCGGGATTTCGAGAATAGAAACTCGTACATCCGTGGCTCCACGAGTTTATATGGGGATTTAGAACGGTGGAGAGATAGGTATTGGAGTAGGGAACAAGTAGAAACAAACGGAAGTCAATTCGGAGTTGTAGATCAAAAGATATAAGAGTTTGAATAGAGATAGGTTTGTTAAAAACTGTTTCGCACGCTTTTTAAAGCAATCCAATGGGATCGATCCCTCTCCCTCCTGTACGTGGCTGGTTGGGTCGGTCCGGGTCGGCCGGCCCGTTTAGGGTTTTTTTTTCTTCTTTTTTCTTTTCTTTTTCTATTTACTTGTTTCCCTTATATCTTTTGCATACGAACTCCAAATGACATGATTCTTGTTTCTAAATTTTTCTCAAATCGAATAGATCATTATAGGATCAAATTTGTAATATTTTTACTAGTTTGGAAGTAGTGGATTTATAAATCCTTGTATATTCCATTTTATTTATATCTTTATTTGTTTGTATTTATTCCATAACTTTTTCATACTAGCTCCAAATGAGCTCAATTTTGTTTCTAAAATTTTGTAGTATTAATTGGATATGTTTAGGCTATAATTATAAATAATTTATGCCTTAACAACGATAGGTTTTATAAAGTCAATTTAATTACCCTTAGGAACATTTGGGCGAATCAACTATAGGATTTAGATACCAGGATTTGGATTTAGTTTATGAGAACTTTGCATGGATGTAACGAAATGCTTATGAATGCTTCATGATTTTCATTTTGAAATCTTGCACACCAATTCTACAATCCATAATCAATCCATGCCCTTTTGTCTATATGGCTACTTAGGTCATAACAAAAGAATATAAGATTTTGAATTCAAGGTTGAGAGGATTTTCTATTCAAAAAGTTTCTTCTCTTTGAGAATTTTCAACATAGTCAAACAATCAACCAAACTTATTTATTTATTTCACATTCCAAAATTAGGAGAATTTTGGGATGTGACACAATCCCAAAACAAACCCAATTAAAATCAGTCCGACAGGCCATGGCGGCACTTCAAATTCAACTATAGTATAAAGAGAAGGACCTACCTGCACTTCCGATGTGGTAGGAGAAGGAGAATGTGGCCATGACCAAACATTGAAGACTAATTTACCCCTGCAATATTGTAACATACCACCTTTTGTGTAATATAAATAAAGACATGTTTGAGCATTGCATGCATGCATTTCACTTGCACCTTGATTTAATCAAATAAGAACATAAAACCCTAAATTTTTCCCACTCAAACCACTCAAATGGTTTTTGTATTTTGAAACCACCCAAATAAGTGGAGCCCAAATTGAATAAAAGGGTCCCACAATATCTTTATAGTTTTATAAAAGTCTCTGGTAATTTTAAAAATATTCAAAATAGATTACAAATGAAAAATACAAGCATAAAAAGAGAAAACAGAAACGAAAAAGTTTTCAGGAAATAAAAACCTACCCTAACCTTACTGGGCCGTAGCCCAGCTTCTCCTCTCTCTCTCTCTCTCTCTCTCTCTCTCTCTCTCTCTCTCTCTCTCTCTCTCTCTCTCTCTCTCTCTCTCTCTCTCTCTCTCTACCGCTTGCACGCAGCAGACCCTGGTCCAAATGCCCACGCGCAGCCCATCACCGGCCCCGTACCGCTTCGCGATGTGCCGTCTTCATCCCCGACTCTAACCATCTCGCTGGCGTCGCCTCTGCCACTCGTCGACGCCACGATGCGCGTCGCACGCCAGGATTCGTGTCGCCGTCCCCTGGAGCCTATAAGAGCGTTGTCGTCGTCGCAAGAGAAACCTACCATGCCAGTTCCCCCTCTATCCCTTATCCTCTTGCCATGGCCGGTGAACCCTAGCTTGCAGTCATCGCCGTCCTCGCCGTATCCGGCCACCCCAACCAAGCTGACACCACAGTTGAGCTCCCCGTGCTCGACTCTCTCTTCCTAGTCCCTCCTCTCTTTCGCGCGTGACCCCAATCGTCGAAATCGAGACCTCCTACCACCGTCGGTCGCTGTCGATTTCCGCCATTCCAGAGCTCGCCTTGCCTCGCCATCAAGCTCGTCATGCTCACGGTGAGCTTCTCGTCCCTACGGTGCCCTCCGTTTACACTATCTCCCTCTGTACCGTCCTCCCTGCATGAGCCTAACACCACCGCTGCTGGAGCTCTTCAGAGACGATGCTCTAGTGACCATTTAGGGGAGGCACCACCACCAATCACCTCCCCATTGTCGCCTCGTTCCAGCGCCCCCAGCCACGCAGCCCCGCAAGCTCCCTAGCACCAGCCCCGCTCTCGATCTAAGAGTTTGGCCATTGCTGACGTCATGCTGGCGTCAGCATGATGTAGTAATACCTTTTTCTTTTATGTAAATTGTTTTGTAATTATTTTCTTGAAATATTATTATGACATGTGGGCCCTACTTGTAAGATGTTTAATATTTTTCATAAATGTTTTCTGAAATTGTTAAACTTATGACATGTGGGCCCAAGTTGGAAAATAATTTTAATATTCCAAAAATGATTTAAAATGAATTAACAATGGAGAAATTCATAACTAATTCATTTTAAATCAGTAAAATACAAATAATATATCAAAATGTTCAGAAAATTAATCTCCACCATTTAAAATTGTAAGCATCCACATTCATACAACTTTGAACCCTAACTTATTTAGAGGAACACCGACACCCCCTAAGTACCATGGTTTCGATGGTTTGCCTATTTAGGGCATTCCAAAATTCATTTAAATCAATGATGCTTCTAGGGCTACTCTAATACATGTAATATATCATATCATCCATATTGTATGAGCATTACACATTCCATGTGTTGAATGTTGCTTTTCCTTTTAGGTGATTGGTTCTTCGCGAATAGGAACCGAACCCGAGGCTGAAGTCAACACCACCGAAGAGCAGTACCAGTCCAACAACAGACAAGGCAAGCGAAGCCCACTTATACATATGAATTCTATGTTTACAAAGTATTTCATTGTTGCCATGTGCATGCGATTCAATAGTATTTTATCATTAGATAAAGTAATCCTATCCGATGCATGTTTCCCTTTGTGAACTATAATACCTGATCCACTGCTCCCAGTATAACTAGGGTTTGGCTTACGAGCATCGCTAGTGCCACAGTTCAGTCGAGCTTAGCCATGCTTAGTGGTCCAGCACTGATCATCCAGATGATGTGATGGAGGTGCGAATGACTCTAGTATGGTAGGATGTTGTGACATGATGAGAGATGGATAATAAACATGCTAAGGCTTGTATGGGAGGCCACGTGAGTTGTGGTTTTTGCAGTCCCATACTTGCCACCCTTAGGAACTGAGTTCTCGCCTCTTGAACCGAGACGAGCGTACAACCACACGGGGGCCTGGAAACCCCCTCGACTCACTAACTTGCCTAGTAGATTCCATGAGTCACAAACTTCGGGCGTTCCATTCGACATATGCATTCTGGTTCTTCTCGAAGGAGGTTCATTCATACAGGTAGGTAAGCGTGGCAGAGAATGGGAGAGGCCCTGCCTCCATAATCTCAAACCCTGTTCACATCGCTAGGGACCGACTTCGGGACTCGACCCGTTACGACAGCATCTCCTTAGTGCGTGACTCATGGTCTCGGTGAAAGCAAGGTAAAGGTCGTGGTCAACCACTCTCTGCCGGCATTCCAAGGAAGAGGGCTAATAATTTGGCTTTAAGAATCGATTGGTACGTGTGGGTAAAGTTGTGCACCCCTGCAGGGTTATAATTTTTCGAAATCCGTGTCCACGGTTATGGACGACTTGGGAACGGATTCTATGATCATATAAAAGTATAACCGGATGATAAAACTTGGCCAACTAATGTGAGATCCGGAATACTTCCGCTGGGTTGTTTGAGGGGGTAGTACAGGAAGAGAGGTTTAGCTGATGATGGTACCTGGTGGATATCGAGGATGATTCTAAGAGCTAGAGTTATAGTCTTCTTATCCCCTTTGAAAATGATCTGACTAGACGAGATTCTTTTCCTTCTTGTTTTGAAAAACAAAAGATGGCTTTATGCAAAAAAAACTCCACTAGCCATAAGTCTTGCAGAGTACACCTTGTACTCAACCTTGCTTCGTTGATGTTTTATACAGATGAAACTACTCCAACTGAAGGCAGTTTCTACGTCGAAGTCGACGAGTAGTCGGGGTTCCCGGGCAGCAGTCTAGGATCTATGGAAGGGTCGCTACTTCTTTTTAAGGCCTCTTAGACCCTTTGCTAAGTTTGTTGTTTAGAACAACTTGTTTTCTTTCGTTGTTTGTTGTAATGCTGGGTCTGTGACCCCTGGTTTGTATGACTTGTTTGTAACTCTGTTAAGAGTTTACTTTAACATTGTTATGGTTTGTATGTTCTGTAATGTTACCGATCATTCCTTGCGCACTTTGGAATTTAGGTTAGGCTTATGTTAGACAAAGATCTGATATTTGTCTAGCCCTGATCCCGTGTCGTGAAAAATATCGAGGAAATTACAGGAACCAAATCGATTAGGGTGGGCAGAGTAGGAGTGAAGGTCTTACCAAGAACTGCTAGCTTTGCTGCGACCGTTTATCGAGCTATGGCAGCGGAACAAAATCCCGGTCGTCGTGGGTGGTGGACCTGCCTGTAGTCGGTATTGCCTTAAATTGTAATGTGTGTGTGTGGACGAAAGAGGTGTTGGAGCCATGGTTGAGGTGCAGCGCGGCAGTCCGTCTGACGCCACCGTAGGACGGAGCCGCCAACGCGCTGACGATGTCTGCTCTTTCCGCCAGTGGGATAGGAGCTACTCGGGGCTGGGGCTGGGAGCGGATGAGAGAGAGAGAGCCGACCTCACGTGTGTCATACACGACCCCAGTTGTCAATGTTTGGGGGAGTAGCTGCTCCGACGTTTTTGCATATTTGCCAATTTTGCATATCTGCCAAACTGTTTCTTTGAAATTTGCATATTTTTCACATGACCACCACATGTCAGTGACACACAAATTGGAAAATATGCAAGTTGCGACGTAAAACATGGCAAACATGCAAATCCCCCCTCCAGCCCCACATCACGACCCCATCGGTCATTGTCTTCGACGGCTCCCACATGATGGCCCCATCATTCATCGATGGCCCCATAGAACGACCACATTTGTCATTGGCTGCACCGGCCACCCAATCAGGAAAAAAGCGGCCCACAAGTCAGCAAGAGATGGATGGCAGGTTCGACATGTATACTGGCCCCACCCGTCAGCATGTAACGACCACGGAAGGACCCGCCCAACGCGGTCCCACCGGTCGACCTGTAACGGTCAAACCTTTGACCTGACGGCATCCCTCCGTCCGAGCGCCTAGAAGGGTTTTATAACATAGCGAGGGGAAAGTGAGGAAAATTTAAGCAGCTGAGGAAAACTAAGTACAACTAACGAACTAAGGGCATAAAAATAGAAATCCCTAATTAAATTTCCTTTATGATCAAATCATAAATTATTTATTTTATTGTTACAATAATTTTCCACTTCATCTTGAAAGTCTTTGAACATTCTTCAAATGTTTCATACTTCTTCCTCATTTAGTAAATATACACATATATCCACTCAAGTTTTCGGAGAAAGTATATAAAGTTGAAATACCCACAACACATGGCTACACATAATGGACTACATACATCAACATGCACAATGTCCTATAAGTTAGTCATTCATTCTTTTTTGGCCTATGCAGAGAGTTTCAATTATTTTCAGGAAAGTCTCACAAGCGTCAATTGATCAAAATCAAAGGTTCCAAAAATCCATCAACATGGAGTTTCTTCATGTTTTCTTTCTAATATAATTTAAACAGCAATATCACTAATAAGTGATTTTTCAATCATTCTTCTTCTGATATTTTAGCATTAGTGTCATGGATGTGATTTCTCCAACTATACTTGTAAGAGTTCATCCATTTTCTCTAGAATATTCTAATTTTTTGAACAACCATTGTTCTCAGAACAAAATAGCAATTATTAAAAAAATTAAGAGTAGGTTTGATGTCAACAAGAAACACATAAATATTTTATTTGTTTTTTATGAACATGATCCCATATTCTCTTGCTATTTACTTAGACTGTTATAGTTGATGAATTGTGTTGTTACGTATGACACTTCACCCCAACCAATCTAGTATCCAATACCCAAAAATCACATTTTTAACAAGCAAAAAATACACCCCCAACATGTATATCATCTATATACCTAAACTTGGCATTTCTAGTCTTATATTTTTATTTTCTGCCAAATATTTTCCAAATTCTCTTTCAGCATTTTCTTGAGCCACCCTTGGTCTTCATGGCGATTTTCCTTCTTGGGCCTACCCGGTTGGGCATTCTCCCATCAATGATAGAGAGAAATAAAAAAGATAGAGGAACGGAATGGCATAAGCAAAACTAACAAAACAAATAGTAAACTAAGAAAAATGAACAACAAGGTAGACTAAAAAATACAAAGTAGAAAAATTTATGAAAGGATGTCAAGGCGAGATTACACACTATCCTCCCACCGCTACCTATGGCCAAAGGCACACATGTCGCAAACAAGGACTGAACCGTCTATCTTCCCACATCCATGGTAGGATGGCATCACCCGCTCCGGGAGAGTTCACCAGACAGATGACCATAGCCTAACAAGATCAAGGTCAAAAAGAATACATGTTCCTTCTTCCTAGGAAAGCGATATGTCTCCACTGCCAGCTTTGGGAAAATATCACATAGAGGTTCATACGAGATATCACCGCTAGCGCACCGCTTGGTAGGGGAGCAAGGAGAGATGATATACCGCACCGTTCCTTGTATCGTCTCACGATGTTCACGAATAGGTGCATCGTGCGCACTCTACTCCCGTTGATACCTATGAAATCGCCACCACCGTCGGATGATGTCGCATTTGCAAGAATCTGGCCACAAAATGGTGCAACGTCTCTGCCCAAGCCGATGCACATTCCGTACCGATTGCTCTGGGAAAAGTGACCAGAGAAGGGTACGTAGACGATGACGACCAGAGCACCGTTTGAGGTAAGAGGAAGGATAACAACAAACTGCGCAATATATCTACTCCGCTCATGGGCAACGGTAGCACAGGCTCTGACCGTGATTACCGGAGTGACGCATGCAACTGACCAAACGAGAGAGAGGAAGCATGATGAAAGTGGAGAGTGGAGAGAGAAGTTAATGTGATGCAAGAAAAATGACAATGGGGGGTGTTTTATGGCCTTGGCGTGGCATGACACGACCCTTTATTTATAGCAGGCACAATTCCTGAAACAAATTGTCCTATCTCAAAATAGTTAACCCCAAAAGGGCCGATTGCCATCATATTTCAAATAAAATAGTGCCATTGCCATATTTTAATTCGTTAGTGGTCTAGATGTGAGCTTATTAACTTGTTTGGAATTTTTCTTTCTTTTATATAATCCCTTTATTTAAGGTGATTTTGGAATTGTATCCACCGTGGTACTATAAATCTTAGTGTACTACATTACATGAAACATAGTTCATAATTTCCCTTCTGCTCTCTTTAGCATTTTGGATGTCAACATCCGGATTTTTAATCCCAGATGCCTGTTATGCCATACATCTGAATCCCAGGATTACCATTTTTTCGAGACATAACAGATTGAATATCACAGTACATCATCCATTAAAAACCATATATAAGGTCTTACAACAAAATAAAGGATCTCATGATCCAGTCTTAATACAATCATAGCAGCGGAATAACGTAATAACAACGATAGCATGGGCGAGACTCCATCTTCATGGTTAAAGGGAATGCTGACGATGGGAGATAATCCTAGTTGTCGTAACCTTCCTGCTGTCTATCCTCCTGATAGTCCTCTTCATAGTCTAGCCACGGGAATAGCCAGGGGCAAAGCCATGAGTACTCTTTTAAGTACTTGCAAACTAAGACTAACAAGTGAAGTGGTTTTAAGTAGGGATACTAAGCTCTAGGTTGTTTTGCTAAATGCCAGATTTACCTCTAATGAGTTCAGAAGAAAAGAAAGCTAGTTCAAAGTTTTATAACACCTAAGTGGGAACTTGAATTTCATATCACAACCCTATTATGGTCAAGTCAAAGTGATGAATCATTTCACAAGTCATTTTTAAAACATCTGACGACGGAACAGTATGGCCAATCCAACTGTCCATAACCGCGGATGCGGCTATTCGAATAGTTTGACACTCTGCAAAGGTGGTACACTTTCACCACAATATTCGATACATCCGTCAGGAACAATCCTGAATTCACCATACTCAATATGCAGATAAAACAATCTTAACATTTCAATTACAAGCCCTAGTATAGGCACCTCTCCTATGAGTTTGGCCTCCCAACCATGACCAGCTGTCATCTTGGGAACTGCATAGGTGGACAATCTTCACAAGGTAGCCTCAGCTCAAACCTTGGCCTCAAGGGAACCCATACTAAGGTATATAAATTTCCAGTCAAGCCCTACCCAAATTTCGGGTATTATGGTTGCACGGTAAAATTGGAATGGTGTCGCATCCAAACAACCATCAGTTTTATAAAGGGCTAAGGCTCATGCCTTAACATTTTCATCATCAAAATCATCTGGTGTTCAAGAACACATGTCAAAACATTTAAGTAGAATGACTCATCATTCTAAGGTTTTCATAACCATTTTCACCAAGTATTCCCATCTAAAGTGATCAAGTTTTATGCTTAGCACTAGCCACTAAAGTTGGGGGTAAACACTAATGAGGGATGGTAAACAAGGGTGAATGATCTAAGTTCAATCTCATAGGATGACATCAAGACTTATCTAACTTAGGCAAAGTTTTATGCTCTTTATGCTACCTTTAAATATCTTCGTAAAATCTACAAGTCACTAAGTAAAATCCAATAGAAAGATTTGATAAAGAAATAAAATAACTAAGCTTGAAAATAAAACTAGGATTAGGTATAATCAAATTTATCTAACCAAGCATGCCTAATGCATTGCATAGATTATCTAACTTTCCCAGTTGCAAGTGTTAGCTTGCCTTGTGCAGAGAGTGGTTGAAGTTCTCCTCGACTTCTTCCTCGTAGTATTCTCCTTCCTCCTCGTATCCTTGGTCGGTACTAGCGTCTATAAATAAATACGAGGTACACAATCACCAAACAATACTTAACTACTTTTATTTATCACACCAAGGTTTTCACTAGATGATCTAGAATCATCACAAACATTACAATGATCCAAGCACTTGTCTTAATTATTTTATTTTGGATAGGTAATTTCTACTCATTAAAAAACTACTTAAGATTTAATATTCTCCAAATCAAACATGGGATCATGTTGACACATGTCATCACCACATATTTCAGTACATGGGAATGTGATTTAAAGTGGTGTCACAATTTAATAAGGTTTAACCTTTTTATTTTAATTAAATAAAGTGACTAGAATTGCGTATGGGGCATTCTTTTATTGCTTGTCCATTATTTCTGCAAGTAAACCTAGATATTTTTATATATTCAAAAAGGTCTTGTTAAATGGGATTTTTGAGAGTTGGAATCAACTCAAAAGATTTTATGGTTGAATTTTGAAAAATGTTGGAATGTAGAAAAGCTTCTGCCTTGTTATTTTTACTATAGGTGATCTACAATTCCAATTGATTTGAATCCAACGGGCTTGGATTAAGAATTCCAGTACCTTTCTAACAAAATTGGTTTCATGCAATTTGGTTCAGTGAATTGACCTGGGTTGATTTTTAAATCTATGTAATGATACGCCAAATTTGTATCACCATTCTATATCATAATTTACCTCTATTCATTGATATTTGTCTGATTATTAGGTAATACTTATGGCTTTTCATTTGGTTATGCATGTTGGATGATTCTTGGAGGATGGACTGCTGGAGTCTGGATTCTGATAGAAAAGAAGGCATTTTGGTGCAATTTCACAAAGATCAAAAAAATACTAGAAAAATATGGAAAAATATTATTTTACCAGAAGGCGAAGGAAGCCAGAAGGAGGGACGAAGAGGGACCTCAGGGGGGCCCACACCCCCCTAGGCGCAAGCCCACCTGACCCCGCACCTAGGGCAGGTGTGGCCCACCTGCCCGGCCTCCGACTCTGCCCCTTCGCCTATATCTTCCATTCGAAACCCTAAAGCTCGGGGGGAGACCATAGATAGATTTACGCCGCCTCCGGTGGGCGGAAAACACCGAGAGAGAGAAAGATCTCTCCGGCAGACAGATTTCTGCTGGGGGAATTCCTTCCTGGAGAGGGGAGACCGTCGCCATCAACACCGTCATCAAGCTAGGCTTCATCGGGATCATCATCATCATCCACACCATCATCTCCACTAGCACCATCATCACCACTCCGTTCCGCTATAACAATTGTGTTGGATATTGCTTTAGTTCTTAGGGGAAACTTTCCCGATGTTGATTACTATTGTAGTTGATGCTTGTGAGTGGAACCATTGGATTATTGTTTATGTTCAGATTGTTATCCATTACCATATCATCTTGGATCTTGATCCATATGATGTCTTGTGAGTAGTTCGTTTAGTTCTTCAGGACATGGGAGAAGTCATGTTGTTAGTAGTGAATCTGTGATGAGTTATTATTCAACGGTTTAGTATTTATGTTGTGGCGCTATTCTTCTGGTGGTGTCATGTGAACATCGACTACATGATACTTCACCATTTATGGGCCTAGGAGAATGCATTGTGTATTTGGCTACTAATTGTGGGGTTGCCGGAGTGACAGAAACCTGAACCCCCGTTACGTCACCTTTGCGCAAGGGAGCATAGGATCTCAGAGTTTAAGGCTGTGGTTAGATTTATATCTTAATTACTTTCCTGCAGTTATGGATGTTTGTAGGGGGTTTAATCACAAGTATGTATTAGTCCTAAGAAGGACAGTATGTTAGAATAGGTTCACCCACACAACACTTACAAACACCAGAGAAGTGTACTCAGCTATTTGAAGCGAAAGCACTTGACAGAATTCCCATTTGTCCTCTAGAACGTTTGGTCCTTATAAGTATTTCCACCGGCTTGTCCTTTGCTAAGAAAGGATTGGGCCACTTGCTCCGTTTGTTCGTTACTTTTGTTACTTGCTCTTTGTTTTGTTGCCTTGTCAGAAAACCACTAAAAATCCATTTGCTAAGTATTCACAGGGATTTCCTGCTCCACCACTGTTCAGCACCTTCTACTCTTCGTTGGGATCGACACTCCTATTTATCAAAAGTACTACGATACACCCCCTATACTTGTGGGTCATCAAGACTATTTTCTGTCTCCGTTGCCGGGGAGTGAAGCGCTATTGAAGAGTGGAACTGGTAAGGGAAACTTTTACTATGAGTATTGCTCTTGTTACTGCTTGTTACTTAGTTTCCAATATGGATAACCCACTTGGTTTTCTGTTTGGGAAAACTACTACCACTGCTAGGGTAGTAGATGAACCACCTCCTATTGAGATATATCCTTTAAAGATACCTACGAGTATTGTTAATCGTGTTATGGATAATTATTATTTTGGGGATGGAACTGTCCATCCTAGTGGTCACTTGCTTCTTATCCATGAATTATGCGGGTTGCTTAAGTGCGCAGGTATCACAACTGAACAGGTGAAGAAGAAGTTACTCTCCATATCCTTGAAAGGGAGAGCTGAAGAATGGTATAAGCTGCTGAAGAATGGATAATCCATGGAATGGGAGGAGATGGCATCTCTCTTTTACTCTAAATTTTATCCTCCTAGTGAGATTATTAAGGATAGAAATCTTATATACAACTTTTGGCCTCTTGATGGAGAAAGTACAGCTCAAGCTTGGGGGAGATTGAAGTTACTAATGCTTAAATGTCCTATTCATGAACTCCCTAACAATATTATTCTCAATAAATTTTATGCTAGGCTTTCTCTTCATGATAAAGATTTACTAGATACTTCTTGTGCTGGATCATTCAAATGTATGAAGGAAGAAGCTAAATGGGAGCTCTTAGACCATATTCAAGAGAACACTAAAGCTTGGGAGAATGACAAAGGAAGAAAATTGTAGGGTTTCGTAGCATGGAAAACAAAAAATTTCTATCGCATACAAACAAACAAGCCAAGATCTATCTACTAGATTGTAGCAACGAGTCGATGGAATAACTCACCCTCGAAGATTCCAAAGTGTTTAACGAGAGCGGATTCTCGTGGGTGATGTAGTCGTACTCTTCCCGTTCTCAAGATCGCGTAGACGATCCTTCCGGCGCTGCGTTCCGGCAGCGCTCCCGCAGTCGGTCACACGTTCGGTACTCGACAAAGACCTTCCTCTCCCTTGTTCCAGCAGGCAGCGGAGGTTGTAGCACTCTCCTCGCGATTCCGGCAGCACAACGGCGTGGTACCGGAAGTAGAGGGGAGATCTCGCAGGGCTTCGCCTTAAGCCGGAGCGAGTATGGTGGACTATGAGAGAGCCCTCGGCGATCTAGGGTTTAGACACACCGAGTAAGAGGTGCTAGGGCCGGCGTCTAGGGCTTGGAGGTGCCCAAGTCGGCGGCTAGGGGAGAAACCCTAGGGGGCGGCGGCTATGGAGGGCGGCGGCTGCTAGGGTTTAGAGGTAGGGATCTTGTGTACTAGGAGGGGCAGCCCTGCCCCTCCCTTTATAGGTGGGAGGCGCGGCCAAGGGGAGGGGATTCCCTCCCCAACTCGGCTTCAAGGTGGGCCGGCGGTGGAGGGGAGGAACTCCTCCCCAACTCGGTTTCCACCTCCCTCTCCACTTCCCAAAATAGCCGTTTGACTTTCAAATTGGCGTTTGACTTTTTCAAACTAGGATTTGATTAAACCCTTTATTTTGTTCAGCGATGACACCTAGTACATGATGCAATCATACCAACTTGATATAACACATTTATGTACCCTTCCCCTTCGGAGTGCCGGACATTCCGGAACCTTCTAGAACATTCCCAATGAAAACACCGGAACCATTCTCCAACTCCGAAACAGGACTTTCCTTATATGAATCTTATTCTCCGGACCATTCTGGATCTCCTCGTGATATCCCGGATCCCATCCGAGACTCCAAACAACATTCGGTCTCTTTCTCATCATTCCATAACTACTCAAACAACGTCGAATCCTTAAGTGTGTCTCCCTACGGTTCGTGAATTATGCGGACATGATCGAGACACTTCTCCGAACAATAACCAATAGAGGAATCTGGAAATTCATATGGCTCCCACATATTTCTACGATTACTTTGCGATCGAATGAACCACTTACATACGATACCAATTTCCCTTTGTCTCATGATAGTTTACTTATCCGAGGTTATGATCGTCGGTATCTCTGCATACCTAGTTCAACCTCGTTACTGATAAGTACTCTTTTCTCGTTCCCGTGATATGTGATCCCTTGTGAGCCAGTCACATGCTTGCAAGCTAATTGGATGACATTTCACCGAGAGGGCCCAGAGTATATCTATCTGTCATATGGATGGATAAATCCCACTCTTGATCCATGTGTCTCAACCAATACTTTCCGAACACTCAATGCCACCTTTATAGCCACCTAGTTACGGTGTGGTGTTTGATGTCATCAAAGCATCCATCCGGTAAAGGTGATATGCATGATCTCATGGTTGAAGGAATTAGGTTACTATGTATCAGAAAGCATATAGCAATTTAACTAATAAAATGACTTGATCTTTATGCTACGCTTATCTATAGGAGTATGTCCACCATATTATTCTCCTAACGATATGATCTTTTTGTTAATAACATCTCAATGTTCATGATAGGGAAACCACAATCATTTATTAACCAACAAGCTAGTATTATAAAGAGGCTTTAGTAGGGACTCTATTTTAATTTACAAATCACACAAGTATTAATGTTTCCTTGTTAATACTATTATAGCATGAATGTAAACATTTATCATAAACACAAAGATATAATAATAACTATATTTATTATTGCCTCTAGGGCATATCTCCAACAAAAATCAGGTATAAACTATGATTATGATTGCTTTAAATCTTTTATGGGAACTGATGACTTACGTGATATTAGTAATGAGTTTGGTCTTGATTCCCAAAGTATTGTCAACTGTTTTAAGGCCTTTGCCTCTTACATTGAAATTCCCAAACAGAAGCGGAATAAGTACCATGTTCCGTATAAAGATGTTGTTAGTCATGTTCCTGTTAGAAGTACTCAAGTTTGTACTACTAATCATATTGTGCTTGAACCTCATGTTGAGAAAATGCCTTTTCCAGCTAAGGTAAAGGAGTATTCTATGATTATTAGTGCAAATAACAAAGGTACCATGAAAATTGTGGAGCCTGGTAAGCATTTGAGTGATGAACCTGTGGTAGCTATTGTGAAAGACATTTTCACTAGAAATATAGAGGATGAGCACATTATCTTCTTTGAAGACGCTTCTAATATTATCTCTCATCCTAGTAAGGCTAGAAAAGCTAGTGTTCCTGTGCTTTCTGTTAAAATTGGTGATCATTGCTACTATGGTTTATGTGATATTGGTGCTAGTTCTAGTGCTATTCCTTATGAGCTTTACATGGAAATTATGCATGAGATTGGTCCTTATGAGCTTGAGGATATTGATGTGGTTATTCACCTTGCTAACAAGGAAACCATTTGCCCCATTGGCATTGTAAGAGATGTGGAGGTTCTCTGTGGTAAGATCAAATATCCTGCTGATTTTCTAGTGCTTAATTCAGCAGCTAGCAAAATTTGTCCTATCATTTTTGGTAGACCTTTCTTGAATACTTGTGGACCTATTATTTATTGTAAGAAGGAAAAAGTTTTCACTAAGTTTGATGGAGATGAAGGGATACGGGTAGGCTACACTAGCGCAAATAAAAAATTTCTACCGCGTATACCAGGATTACTGTTGTCATAGATCACGGGATTACCACTAGACGCGCAGTTGCGGAATTGATGAAGCGCGTCGAGGCAGTGCAGACGTTCCACGTCTCCTCCTTATTTTCGTCCCACGAGCAGCTCCCCTTGTGCGGCTCGTCCAAGCGCTACAGATGCAGCGCCTCCGAGGTATCCACACGTACAGGGTGGAAGCGTCAGACGCCGGACTGCTAGGTCCGCGCGTGCAACACAGGCGTGAGGAGTGGCGGCTGGGAATGATCTGAGGTCTGACCCTAGTCAGCTCGCCCCACCCTCTCTTATATAGGCGTCTCTAGTGGGCTTCTACATTAGCAGCCCATTAGTAGCCTAAGCTTGGTCTAATTTGGATCCAATCCTCATTAGGCTTCCAGCCCCTTAAGTGTGTGACCCTATAGGTTCATATGCGTATAGACATGACACGAATACACTTATTCTGTCAATAGTTGGTAGCGGCCTCTAGCAAGACGTGCCAACTCCTAAACGCATACAAAGATCATATCGGACGAACCATCACAAGGTTTAGTACATGTCTTTCCCTTTGCCTCACGATATTTGGTCTAGCTCCAAGCTGACCTCCCTTTCTCGATGCCGTGATTCGGAATCCCTTTACTAGGTTAACTCTTAACCATAGGTAGCACGGCCATGCATTTCTGGATCCGATCACTCGAGGGGCCCAGAGATATCCCTCTCAAGTATAGAGGGGCAAATCCCATCTTGATTGACCATGTCTTGCAGCATGCTTCAGGACAAACCCAAAAGCTACCTTTATAACTACCCAGTTACGGTGCAGCGTTTGATAGCCCCAAAGTAGGTCAATCCACATCTCAAGTACATGCGATAATCTCAGGTCTAAGGATAAAACGTACACGATGTGTAGAGAGAGAGAGATGCAACTAATTGCCAGTCTCAAGTTGGGTCATTCCAACCCCATGTTCATAACATGCGTCCACATCATTGGTTTGACATCTCCATGTCTATGACTTGCGAAACATTGTCATCAACCAATCGATGTGCTAGTCTAATATTCACGTGTGTCCTCACATGAACTCTGACTAGGGACAACTCTTAAATAACCATACAAGTATAGAGTTTCACAAACAATTCACGTAATTGCCAATCAATACAAGTTCCTGATATGGATATTCAAGGAACATTACAATAACTCATGGATACATATGAAATATCATCATCTCTATGATTGCCTCTAGGGCATATTTCCTTCAGGAGATTATTATGAGTTTAACTTTTCCAAATTTGCTAAAGCTCTTTGTAAAACTAGCTTGCCTAATAAAGATTTCAGGACGGAACAACTTGCTTCTATTGATCCAGTCTATGACCTTGGCCTCTTTTTGATGATTGTAAGTATGCATATTCTGATGATAAAGTTGTTTCTAGTGATAGTTATATTGTCAACTTTATGCAAAGTTCTACTGAAAGTTATTTTGAGAGAGGGAAACATGGTTTTATGCATCTCAATGATGTTAAGTTTTCCCGTTTTATGTTGAAGGATTTAAAGTTGCATCTGTTTTGTCTTCCTATGATTGTGGCCTTTTGTTTCAACAATTCGTTTTCTCATGATACCCCCCAGCATATGAAGTGGGTTAGGCTCAAGTGTGTTGGTTATTTGCTTCTTGATGCTCTCTTTCACTTCAAATATATATCTCCTTTGTGAGCATCTTTGGAAGTTTCAAGCCTAACTTAAAGGCATTAAAGAAAAGTACTTGTTGGGAGATAACCCAAGAGTTTTGTCGAGTCTTGGAAGTTATTACCTCAGTAATAACCACTCCTTATCCTTTTTGTTTTGGTTTTTGTGTCAAGTTCAACTACTTTTGTGAAGTAGAGGAGTTGTGAAAAGTGGCTGTCTTGGGGCAGATTTTTTTTGCTGTATTGTTAAAATTAGTGAGGAAGCTAAGTACTTCGGATGGAGCTGCATTTTTCGGAGCTTGTTCTCCAAGTTGTTACCCAACTTTCATCAGTTCTACACTTTTTGATTTGAGCAACAAAAGGTCTTCGAAAAAATCAATCTTTAACTGTTGGTCTGTTTTGACAGATTTCTGCCATCATTTGCATTTGCCTCTTACAGAAGCTTTTGTTTTGATGGGTTTTCAGTTGAAGTGTTTACCAAAGGTTTATTGTTTTTTCTAACACTAATGTTGTCATTGAGTTTGTGCAAGGGTTTTGTAAGAAGGAAATTTTCAGGAGAAAGAGAAAAGGAATCTGCAGAGTTTGTTTTTTAATAGGTAAAAGTGGTGAAAACAGAAGGTTCGTGAAACCCCAATCTTTTTATAGTTTTGATGTTTTTAATACATAAGGGAAGTTACGAGATGAAATTGAAGAGTAAACGGAGCCCAGGGTGGACAAACCCACCCCAGGTGTGGGCCCAGCCTGGCCATGCCTGAGGGGGGTGTTGCCCCCTCGAACTCCGTCTCCGCCTTGTTTCCGTGTCAAAACCTTCCTTATGCATTGAAACTTCGTAATATATAACCCCCGGATCCCTCGAGGTTCGTGCATCGTGTTCTCATTGTGTTTTCGTTTCAATCTGTTTCTTTCAGCAAATCTTCTCAAGTTTAGAGCACCATGGCCTCCGCCAACGACAAAGGCAAGAAGCCCATGGAGATAGAGTTGGAAGAACAAACCGCCGCAGGAACAAGGGGACAGAAACCTACTTTTATAGGAGAAATTAACACTGTGGATGCTTCTTCTCGTCATATGCAGCGAGTCATTGCCTTCGGTCTAGAACTCATATACTGCCCTGAGGCAGCGGAAGCCCTTTGAACCACCAACGAGTTTTGTGATAAGTACCGTGCTTTGAGGATGAAGGTGGATACGCTTCAAGAGGAGAATAACAGGCTTCGTAAGTTGCTGGGAGATTTTGTGACCCATGACAAGAGAACACCACCACCGAAGGAGTAATTTTTCATCAGGTTTGGCATCCCCTTGGCTTGTTCCAAGGTTGGGGGAGTGTCGCGGTATCACCACTATTATCTTTTGTCTTTTACCTTTTTAGTGGATTCATATTTGTGGTAGAGAGGTTATCTTATAGTTTGGTTTGCATGTGGAAGTATCTCTCCTTTAGTTGATTATCAATGTATCCCTTGGTGTGAGTGACTTTTATTGAATATTAATGAGAAGTCTCATCTTTTAATTTTTACACTTCTTATTTTAGTTTGCAATCTCTATTATATGATGGATCTTGTTGATCAGTATTGGCACCACTTTGGGATCATCAAGTGGATCTAAATTGGTTTTGGCAAACCGAATTCTGGTCAATGGCATTAGTTTGAAAGAAAAAGCTTTTAGGTATTTTGTATCATTTGTTTTCTTTCTTGTTGGCTCATAAGCTTAGTATTATTTATTTAAGATTCTTTTGTGTCTTCAAGGAAGATTGCATGTTTGGATTTATTACTTGTATGCTTGATTGTTTCATTCAACTCTCTTGCTTGCTACACAGCCTTGCTAGCCAAAAACCTGTGTTGAGAAGGCATACTTCTCATGTTTCCAAAATCCTTTGAACTCAAAACTTTTCCATTTGTGTCCACCATATCTACCTAGTAAATTCCAAGCAAATTCTCAAGCTTCATCTACCTTTCGAATTAAAAAGTATTTTGTTATGAGAAAACTAGTTAGTAAAGCTCTCACGAACTTGATGGCACACTTTATTTACTTGCCCCTAATAGACTTGGACCATTGTGAACATCGAAGTTGTATATGCTTGCATCTATACGTCGGAATTAGCAGAACCATGCTATCATGGGGAACGTTTTCAACATTGCACTTGTACTCTGTACACAGTTGATATCGTGCTCTTTTGTCTATGGATGTCAGCGTTGTGAAATAAAGATGGAACTTGTATGTCCATGGAGTTTGTATCCTGTGTTAGAGAAACGCCTGGGCCGCTAGCCTAAGCCATGCTTAATCATGGTGGAAACTTGCAGCATCACCATAGTGAGTCATCTATGAATTATCCTCAATAAAAAGCTATACACATAGTAAATAAAAAGATCGCCGAGATGTGCATTGTCTGCTTGCCTTGTCATTTTGGTTATGGGAAAGATCATGTACCATGTGCAAGGGGTACCCCTTTGGCGGTTCTCAATGATATGCAAATACTTAAAATGACAAGAACTTACCTGGGCCCAAAGTTGAGTATGCATGAGGAGTGGCCCTCGTATTCAAGGGACATGATATTTCCAACTTATATTTCGTCAAGCATATACTCCATCTTTTTTCACTTTAACCTTAATCATCTCAATATGCTTATGATAGGGGCAATGAGGGCTCAAAGATAGTAAGTACCATAATCTTTTGGAAGCTCTTTATGACTTGTAATCCCTGCTACCCTCTAAGAAGGGACCTTTCTCCTAGTTGCCAGTTGAGTTAGTAAACCTAATTCCTCTCTATCTACGGTGACCCAGCATACCACTGCATGATGTAGTACACTATAGTCGTTGACATAACACCAATGAAACACCGTTCACTAGTATTACATCCCTCAGAGTGGTACAACAGAAACACAGCAGGTCCAAGACATGACTATAGGTTACAACTCAACTCTTTACATAAGATCCAGAGAACACTCTAGGTTAAAGAGAGAGAAAGAAACTTCTTACAAAGAAGAATAAGAAATAAATAACTTAAAAACTATCATACTATTAAGACTAGAATCTTAACTAATGGCCGGGCATGGCTGCTATCGCAATATACTCTAGAAATAGGTTCTATGGCTAGAGATTATCTTCCTATCTAATCAATAACTTCGTCTTCACTTGAGTTGGTGTATATGTTGACCTTCTTGACTTTATTGAAGAGCTTTAGCTTTTGATGATGATTACTGGAGCATAACTTGCTGTAGACATCGTCTGTACTGGCTTTAGAACCTAGCAAGGGTTAAGAAGATACGTTGAGTACGAGCGTACTCAGCAAGTTCACTAGAAAAGAGTGTTTGATGCTCTATATCTACAGCCACAGACCGTGGTTCGTAGGCAATGCAGGTTTTCGTAAACATTTATTCAAAGGTTGCTTTTATTCTGACAAGCTATGTCCGTCAGCCTTCACGGGTTTACCAGAACTTTCATGGAGTTCCTTTCCCACCGCGTTCGCAGCTCCTTCCTAGAACAGGGAGTAACAAGTTATAGTTCTTACACTCTGTAGAGGTGCGTCACTTTACCCATGAGAGATCTTAGGTTTTGTTGCACGGCCGGGAGTATGTCCCCATTCAAACTTCCTTGGTTTGAGGCTCAACCTAAGATCCAAGCCAATCACTGCCTTCTCCGCGACCCCACATGTCTCCTTGGTGTACGCCAGCCCACCTATTGAATTACGGCTATTGGCAGTACATAACGTTCAGATGCCGGAACTATCGTGGGACGTTGAGGGTTCCCACCCATATGCTGCATATCCTCTACGAATTACCTATTAAAATTAGTCTATTTTACTACCTTCAAGTTTTTACTTTAATAGGCTTTAGATAATCTTTTATTATTACCTTAAGTACTTCTTCATTTACTATTTAAGAATTGCCTTAAGGTTTGAGTACTAATATCTTGAAATAAACTTCTATCTTGCATCCAGACTTACTTCTAAGAGTACTTTTATAATGATGGTTTCTTTTACCCTTCTGAAAATAAGATTTAATGTTGTTGTAGGTTATTATTTCTTCTCAAACCTTTACTTGGAATTCGGATAACAGTACTTCCGTTTACTGTTTACTCTCCCCCTTAGGGTTTACCAATAGTCTTCAAACTGCCTATAGAGTAACCATTGGCTTTATAACTAGAATATAGGGCTTTGTCTAGCTTATTCTTTACCTAGTTAGGGTCTTATGAAAGATTTTACAATGTATCCACACAATTGTGGATCTCCGAAGTGAATCTTTCAGCATTTTTTTTCTTAATTACTATTTGGAAATTTTCGCTTTGATAGGTTTGACTTCGCGAAGTGCCTCGAAAGACAATCGCTTAAAATTTTATACTCCTTTAGGTCTTACTTAGCTTAGGCCACGTTTTATGCTCTTTATGCAACCATTAAGATGATCTGGTTAAGTATGTCAACCAACACCGGCTGCGGACAAGATACCAACTGTGGATCAGAATACCGACTATGGATCAAATACCAGCTGCGGATCATCCTAGGTTGTAGGTATTACCCTACGACTTCTGATGTACCATTGGCATTCTCTCTGAATTGTCAGAGCTTGAATACCATTTTGGTTCCAAAGCTTCTTCTTTGTACTAATTCATGATGCTTTCATGAACTAGATACTACTATTTCATTAATTCTTAGTACTATTACCTACTTTGAATGAACTTTAAGTTTATTACTTCTTGTTGCTCCATACATCTTCTACACTAATTGTCCTTCTTATTATTGTTTAGTAATTATCTGAACTTGATCCATCCTTCAAATTGGATTGATACTTCTCATACTTGGCTTTACCCTTCATGTAGGTCTTCATCTTGGTCTTTGGAACTTGTCACTCCCTTACACGAATTCCCATTCCTATCTAGGCCTATAACATCAAGTAGTAACTAGATGTTGCAACATGAATTTGCACATCAAGTCAAACTTCATGTACAGATCTAGTCAATCAAGAAGATCCAAGAAAAACAAATAAATCCAAATGTGGGACATATAACACACAATATTCTAAGCCCAGAATATAGTAATTGAGTATAGTATCTCTAGAGTTCAGGATTAGTTGTGTAGTATATGACACCTCCTCATATAGGTTTATATCATGATACTTAGCACATAGGGGTCAAACTATTCTTTATTTCAATATTTACCCAAACTGCTCAATTGCAACAGGATAATTTTTAACAAAGTGGTCTCAATTTGGTTTTGACTAAATTTTTGTCTCATTTTTGAAAGGATTAACTATAACCAACCTTTCCTTATTACTAAACTAACCTCACATTATCTCTCTAAATGAATAATAAGTTTCTATTGAACCCCTAAAATTGAAGGTTATCACTATTTTATGACACATAGACTTCTATCATAGTTCTACCATATTATTTTCCTACTTCTACCTCAAGATAATGTACTAATTACTCATCATATTTATACTCTCATCATAGTTTCAGAGCTAATCTCACCATGATCTTATTATGTTTTACCTATTCCTCATGATTCAAGAGTAAGCTTATCTTGATGACTTCATTTCTCATCACACTATCATTAATCTTAACATACTTTCACTTCATCACGTAGAATTCTCAAGTGAATCCCACATGATTACATCAACACTTATCCTAATGATATTCATCATTTTGTCTTTGGTTATCAACTAATAATAAGATTCCACTGTCTTACTTAAATTCTAGGGTTAGGCTACCCATTAAGACTACTTCAATTGATATCTTACACTTGATCCAATCTACTGCGACCAATTGACTTTCCTACAGTATTTTGGTGGGTTATGTCTTCTTCGGAAGACACTAAATAGCACTATACTGAGAAAGGATAAAATAATTACTCCTAAGAAATAATGACTTAAGTATCTGGTGACAAGGTTTATCCTCAAGTTGATATTCATCACAAGTCATAAGAATATTTGGTTTAGATAAGATGGCTCCTATAGTCACTATCCAACCTATAGATCTTCCTAAAAGGGTTTTAATACTAAGGTCAAAGCATATTCTCTGATACTAACTGCGGTGACCCAGCATACCACTTCATGATGTAGTACACTATAGTCGTTGAAATAACACCAATGAAACACAGTTCACTAGTATTACATCCCTCAGAGTGGTACAACAGAAACACAACAGGTCCAAGACATGACTATAGGTTATAACTCAACTCTTTACATAAGATCCAGAGAACACTCTAGGTTAGAGAGAGGGAAGGAAACTTCTTACAAAGAAGAATCAGAAATAAATAACTTAAAAACTATCATACTATTAAGACTAGTATCTTAACTAATGTTCGGGCATTGCTGATATTGCAATATACTCCAGAAATAGGTTCTATGGCTAGAGATTATCTTCCTATCTAATCAGTAACTTCGTCTTCACTTGAGTTGGTGTATATGTTGACCTTCTTGACTTCATTGAAGAGCATTAGCTTTTGATGATGATTCCTAGAGCTTAACTTGCTGTAGACATCGTCTGTCCTGGCTTTAGAACCTAGCAAGGGTTAAGAAGATACGTCGAGTACAAGCGTACTCAGCAAGTTCACTAGAAAAGAGTGTTTGGTGCACTATATCAACAGCCACAGATCGTAGGTTGTAGGAAATGCAGGTTTTTGTAAACATTTCTTCAAAGGTTGGTTTTATTCTGAAAAGCTATGCCTGTCAGCCTTCACGGGTTTACCAGAACTTTCATGGAGTTCCTTTCCCGCCGCGTTCGCAGCTCCTTCCTGGAACAGGCAGTAACAAGTTACAGTTCTTACACTCTGCAGAGGTGCGTCACATTACCCATGAGAGACCTTAGGTTTTTTTGCACGGCCAGGAGTATGTCCCTGTTCAAACTTCCTTGGTTTGAGGCCCAACCTAAGATCCAAGCCAATCACTGCCTTCTCCGTGACCCCATATGTATCCTTGGTGTACGCCAGCCCACCTATTGAATTACGGCTATTGGCAGTACAGACCATTCAGATGCCGGAACTATTATGGGACATTGAGGGCTCCCACCCATATGCTAAAAATCCTCTACGAATTACCAATTAATATGCATGCTACGAGTGATAACAGCCACGACCCGCACATCCGGCTCCATGCGAGAGGGAAAAGATACAACTGATGTAACATGCCAATTTCAGCAACCCTGATTGAATGTCAAAAAGGCAAAAATCAGGGGGAACAGAAACTTTTTCTTGTATCATGTGCTTACTTGTTTGCTTGTGCTCAAGCAACTGTTTGTGTATTAGTTGTGTGCTCCTCATCTCAACACTAGTTTACAAAAACTATTTTACAAAAGAGATGTCTTGGCTCATCTTTCATATTCTCAAATGTTCTGGCATTTCCAAAATCTGAGCTAGGATGACTTTGACACAACCAAATACTTTACTAGATTCTTTTTCCAAAACTATGGAGACCTATATATACTCTCCTTATGTTTTTAAGAAAGAACCTTCAACTACTCTTATCCCTAGGTTTTCCCAAAACTTTATTAAAACCTTTTCACCTCAATCCTGGTAGAGATACCAAGATGGTACTTATCTTATTTTAAAGCAAAACCCCTTCTCAACATACCCATCATTACCTCAGGCTAGGCTTGAAGGTAACCCTAGTAGTAGCTAGGTAAGTAGTAAGATGAATTGCCTTCATCTGTTGGTTGATGAATTGCCTTGATCTGTTGTTTGCCTTGTTTGCTTAGGAACTAGAATGAGCTGATCTAGTAGCTCATCTCTTAGGACCCCAATCCTTGATTATGATCATCAAGGTCAAAGCAAGCAACCAAGTATGGATCTAACCTAAGTCACTCAAGTACTCATCTCCTCTCATGTTCATCTCAATCCTAGGATAATCCCTCTGGATGGTTTCCGACTCAATGGAGACCCCATCTAAGTTTGTATCCCCTCTACTTAGTGAGTACCTCACTATCATCTCATTTACCATAAGTTGGAACCTAGCATCCTCTCAAAATCCTCCACATTTGCACCCTAGCCAAAATCTCCAAATCTGCCAAAATGGCTAAGTCTGGATTTTTTTATCTACAGTCAACCTTTAGAGCTCTACCTCTTCCAACCTATGTGCAGTCTTGAGATTGTATTTGAACCCTCTTGTAGTATATATTTATTACTACCAAGGCCCACTCTTTCCCTTGGCTAAGCCATTCCATGTCCCACTCGTCCATGATGGTTTTGTAGTTAAGATAATAATCTTTTCTCCAAATCTTATCATCTTGCCTACTTTGGCAAAAGCTCAAATCTATATGCCACCTCCCCTTGACCAACTTTTTACATGATTGTGATCTAATTATCATGGCCTATCAACTCCCACTTCACTTTTTTCCATTGGAGCCTTGTGCTTCTTAAACCCACATGGTTTAGAAGTCTAATTGTTGTGTCTCTATGGCAGCCTTATTTTGAACAAAGTTTGTCATCTCATCTAGACCACCTTAGATCCAACCAAGCCCAACTCTTGCCTCCATGGTCATCTATATGACATGGTCTATCCATCCATATACCCCTTGCACCAAGGTGAGCTCTGAGCTCCCTAATCCAACCTTGTTTAGATGGCATCAGACTAATCAAACCCTAGATCCTCCAAGTATCTAGTTTCCACCCTTTTCACCATTTTTCTTCAAAACCAAGGTTGATCCTGATTCCTACATCAATTTTACCTCATCTACCTTGTATATAAGCATCCCCAAATAATTTCCACAATTATTTGGATTATTAAACTATTTTATTTCCTTATCTTGCAAATTCATCAAAACCATTGTCTATAAAGACAAGTTTGTTTTTATCCAAATCACCTTGCGAACTCAAGGCACCTTTGATGCCTATTTATCATATCCCATCTTTCCAACTCAAAAATAAATATTTTTGAGATTCTTTATTATTTGTATTTGCCCTTTTTCTTAAATGGCAGAAATAAGAAATAATTCTCTAAGAATACTTTTCCACCTCAATAAATTCCAATAAAATTCTCCAATATGTAATATGATATTTAGGACCATATCACATAAAAAACCAAGCTTGTCCAATGTAAAAATACCATCTAAGCTTCCAGAATATATTTCTGCACTTTTTAAAGAAGTGCATTTAAATGGATTATAATCATGAGAAAAATCCCATTTAAATCATGGAGAGGTTATTTGACCTACTCTACCTACCAATACCATTTCCACCCTTTGTACAATGCAAATTTTGCAACTTCCTTTACAAACCTCAAAATGATCAAGTTTGCCAAAAGAATCAAAACTTGAATTCAAATCCAACACAACCTGTCCCAATCTTCTCCAACCCACCACCTTGGCAGTACCCACATCCTCCTGGTCGTGTGCACTGTAGCATGCCCCCACACCCCTTGTCCCACATGTTTGCTTATGAGGGAGACAAAGGCAAGGTCTTGTCTAATCAAATTCTTTACTCCTTGCAGCCCTCCCACTCCCTCTCTGCTCCATGCACGACCCTAAGATCACCCCACACACTCCCCACCGCCCTCAGCACCCAATGGGGAAGCCATGGACTAGTTCCATGCTCCTCCATGAGCCACACCCCCATATACCACTCCCTCTCGGGTATATAATGCCCCAGGCCACCCTGCTCTCTCATTTTCCCCCTATCCACCCTCAGTCACTCCCCAGAACACACCCTCCTCTCCCCTGCTCGGTTCTGCTCGGAGGAGAGGAGGACAGAAGCTTCGGCCTCCTCCAAAAAGCGATCAAGGCTCACTCCCCTGAGCTCCCCTCTCCCTGCATGTCACCTTGCCACGACCCCCTCCTCCTCCTCTATCTAACCATGCTCTTGTTTCTTGCCCAGGACCCCTTGCAGCATCGCCTAGGATGAACTCCGGCGAGCTAGGTTCGGACACCGATGCGCGAGCTCCTCCCCGATGTCGAACCACCCCGTGCCGACCATCCCCGGAGTCGCCGTCGTCAACCGCGTCGCCCTGTCGCCTCCCCGACCTTCCCCGAGCCCCCAGTGAGCTCTCCCGTCTCTCCATGGCCCGCCCTAGGGTTTGCTCCCTGCCGGCGAGCCCCTGCGAGCACGACAACTGGGGACCATCGATCACCACTAGATCTAACGGGCCCAGATGCTCGGTACCCCTTTGCAAGGTAGGCCCGCCACTGGGCCGCGTCCCGCTGTGCGTCGCTCGCGTGCGAGCGCTACGCCTGGGCCGATTCTCCTCTTCTCGGCCATTAGCCAGCAGATCCATTCCGGCCACCCCCTTTTCTTTATTATTTTTCTACCAGATCTATTTGGAGTTGTTTGGTTTAAATCCAAACAAATGGCTAAACCACCAGATCCGGGCTAGATCTAGATATTTCTACAGGCACCTAGGTTTTCCCTAACATGCAGACCAAGTTCTACACCAAAATAATGTATAGATAAAATATGGTAAATTATATGGTAAGATCTCTCCAAAACACTAGATATTTTCTCCAGTAAGTTATATAAATCCAAATGACCCAAACTCAAGTGGTGATGAAAGGTACTGACCCTACCTTTCATATCCCATAGGCCTCATCTTGTTTTACTTCCTATTTCTCTGGTAGAAAAAATAACAAATTAGAGCCCTTTCTGCCTTTAGGATTTTCCCTAGGACAAACCCCTTGAGGTTTAGACTTAACTCCAACTCTAAGTAGACACACATATCCATATCCTACTAACTCCATAAACCCATAATTTTAGGAGCCTCTGTTGATTTTTGGTGAATTAAACTCTTCCGTGCATGGTCTATTCACTAATAAAATCACTCCATTAGCTCTGCAACTCCAGATGGATTGTTTCCAATTTCTACAGAAATTTATTTTCATCACCTAACATGAGTCCTTGGAATCAACTAAAAAGCTTCTGCAAAATAAATCTGATGAAAAATACAAATCTTGTCCAGTACTGCATTTGGGAATTTCTCAAGGGCATTCTGTTAATTGTTTTGAGGTAATTCCAACTCCAATGTATTCAGTCCATCAAACACTACCTTTTAACCCAAAGAAATAATTTTTGGAACTCCATAGAAGTTCTGGTCAATTATTTCCTAAAACTAGAGTTTTAATCACTCTAAAATCCGTTATAAATCCTAGGAAATTGATAAAATAGTGAAACCACTTTTGTTGGTTTCATTTTATCAATACCTATCTGATGTTATCATTTTTATACAATGGTATCACACAGATCAAGTACTTGACCAAAAACCTCTCTTAGTTAATTCCTAGACATTAAATCCGAAGGGAAGCCTTCTTCCCTAAATGTCTTCTAATCATCTCCCAACCCAATCAACTCAAACCATCATCCCACATCCTATTGTCTCATTTCATGTATTTATCCTTAGCTTACTGTATGTTTGATGTTTGTATGCTTGTATTGATTGTAGTATTGCTTGTTTGCATTTATGCTCGATAACGGCGATAGTGGCGATTGTGTGACGCCGAGAAGAAGGAAGCATCGGGGTTATCCCTATTATTGTTATATTGGGTATTCTGGTTATTTAAACGCCGTCAAGGGACTTCTCGCTGGTCACAAGCAAGCCACCATTCCTAAACTCCTGTATTTACCCATTTCTGTTTATCAACTATTTTATATCTCGTTTATAAATTGCATGAAAAAAGACAGGGTTTGTTTCAAATAAAAAGACGTGAGTAACTTGGATCCTCCAAGTTATGAATGAGTGTCACTGGGACACCTACCCTATTTACACCTATCTTTACCCCTTAGAACGAGGCTAAGATGATTAGCATCTTCCCTCTTGGAACCCACGGATTTTCAATGATAAAACTATTTTGGGTTTTTACCCTTCTACAACGTTTTCAAACTAAAACCCTTGGAAATAGGCATCGTTTCCGAGTGGAAGTTTTACCAAACAAGAGATGAGGTGAATGACGAGAAAGTCAAGCAAGAGAAAGGAAGGGATGTTCTAAGCCAATGTCCGGAACAATTTTACCCGTTCAACCACATTACACCAGTCGCTGGGGCTTAGCTCGTAGTTTGTGTTCTTTAGCCGGGGCTGCTCTTACTCGCTAAAGGGGAGAAATCCCCTGACATCTGGGCTGCCATGGGCAGGTACCGGTGCAACAATTGGGTCTCTCGTGGAAGGTATGCTTTTAGGTAGTATGGATGTAAGATTGTCACTATTGCTATCTGCCAGACCTCGGTCTGGAGATAGGGGTCAGTACGGAAGGAAGGACCAGGGTCGGGGACCCCATACTCGTACCAGAGAGATAAACCCAAAAGGAAAAGCCACCGTTTCTAGGGATCGACAAATGAAAAGTTCAAGTTTGATTATCCGAACCCATGTCTACCATGTGTAGCAGGCCATGGTTTTATCCCAGCGGATGTATATATTCTTGTGGGTAAAGTGCACAACCTCTGCAGAGTGTGATCTATTCGAATAGCCGTGTCCACGGACAAGGACGGTTGGAATGGCAAGTTCTAGGAGTACCCTTCGGTTAAGTTGTGATGTAATAAAGGATGTGACTTGGTCACGAGAAAAGATAAAGAATAAGTTGGTTTTGACTAGATATGGTCGATAAGGTTTTAAAAAGGGTTTTACAACAAAACTGTTTTAGAAATCTTTTTAACAAGGATGTGGAGATATCCGGATTTTCCAAAAAGGAGGCATACTTTATAAAAACCCTTTTTCAACAAAGATATAGAGATGCTATGGTTAGGTTATGTTTTCAAAACAAGTGTAGTCTAGAGCTACCTCACCACATCCCATCATGCATGTTTCTTGTTACCCTTGTCTCGGTGGTTTGCGAGTACATTCAAAGTACTCACCGGCATTGTCCCTGGCTATTTACTTGGCCAGATTGCAGATGATAAGAAGCGACGAAGGTGCTGACGTCTATGCGAGCTAGACCGTCTTCGCAGTCAGTTGCCTGTAGGTTAAGGCACAAGCTCTGCGCTGAAGACTTCCGCTATTTATGTTGTAATCGCCATAAAGGCCTCCTTGTAAGTTGTTGTATTCGTTAATGTAAGGATGATGTAATGATACTTGTGGTTATGCTCACGGCTCACTGATCATGGGAACGTGAATTATATGCATAACGGGTATTCTCGAACCGTAAATCCGGGGTGCCACAGACTTGGTATCAGAGCCATCCTGACTGTAGGAGACCTTAGTTAGCATGGACGTTAGACAGGACAACCCCTATTTATGAAAACACCGGTTTTCGCAAACTATTTTCTCAATAGCTTTTTGAAATATTCTTATCTCATCTTCTCTGACTTAAACAAGTTGAAAATGACTACTCTATATCTCATCTACTTCAAAAGTTCCGTTTCCAAAAACCAAGCGCAAATGGAGACTATGAAGATGGAGATCCCAGAATGAAGAGACATCGAGGCAAGCAAAGCAAAGAAGCTACCAACGACGTCAGACACTACAAGATCGCCCCACCAATGGAGTCCTTCATCACCCCCAACCAAGTTCGGCCCCAACGACAAAAGACGACAAGACAGAAACTAAGACCCCCGTAATGTCCGTACCCAGGACTAGCATCACTAAGATAGGATTCCCCTTATGGCGTGTAGTCACCCCTTTAGTACCAATGGTATCCCTTCTTGCTTGTCATGTGCGTGTTTGATGCTTGGAATGTGATTGTTTGTCTTCCTAGGATCATCTGACCCTAAAGCTCTGACCACCTTGCTGACGTGTCCTGATGCTAACTCTCGAAACCTCCTAACCGGAAGCCTCTCCTCAGCAGGATGGCCATTTAACCTCGACAACCCCAAGCAAAAGCCTTAAGGTGGAAAGATTGTGTCTTTCCACTCAACTCCCATCCACCCCTTCTAACCTATCACTGTCAACCCTAACTATCCACGAAATAACCCGGAAGACTAACTCCGTAGCCCGTTTCCTTCTACAGCCAGAGATTTCATCTCCACTAGGAAACCCTGAGTATGGCCCAGAGGATCGGAGTCCCAAAGAAAGGATGCAGCCGTTGCGGAGAAGAAAGACATCAAGACAGCCAATGTTTAGGCAACTGCCCAAATTGTGGAGCTCTCCACCCTCCTGTAGATTGCCCTACTCAACTAGTCACCTGTTTCCTCTGTGACGGTCAAGGTCATGTCCCGGCCAAATGTCCCCTCCAACTTCTGATTGGCAAAGCCCGTCAGCTCCCCTGCGTCAACCTTGGGAAGAAATCAAGAGAAGGACGTTCCAAGAAAGGCACCTGCTTCGCCTGTGATGAACCGGGTCACTTCAGCCGAGAGTGCTCCCAGCGTGGTCTTGACAACCCTCTTACCAAGACAAAAGCCAAGATAACCACTACCCCGTAAGGATCCCAAAGCAAGCCTCAGGAGGATCCGAATCTAAATAGAAATTTTGTTACACCTGTGGAGACCAGGGCCACTTTGCCTGCAACTGCCCCGACAAATACTTGATGGTCTCTCCTCTTCCCCCGAGAAATCACTATCTACGGGGAAACCTTTCACCTCCGAAAGGCGTCAAGACTCCAGACGCTCCTCCCAAGTAATTTTGCCTCTGAAAAAATCTCCTTCTCCCAACCTTGGTAGAGTCATGTATCCCCCAAGAACTATCTTGTAAAACTCTAGGTGCCTTGTTGCCATGCGGCACAGTCCTGTTTTGTAACCCCTTAAGAACCTCCGCCACCGACCGGCTTGAACCTGCTAGATGTATGGATGTTATGCAAGTGTGATATCCTTCTTTGCATGTTTTACCCACGACATTGCATCAGAATAAATCCGGAAAGACCCATTTCTATAGGACCTCCATACTTAGACCGCCAGAACACCAACGACATCCTCTAATCCGCCAAACACGTACCCGCTCAAAACTAGCTACCTAGAAGCTGGTAGAAGCCTTTCCGATAGACCTCCATCTTATGAAGCATTTCCGATGATGTCGAGAGAAGATAACTACCCCGAAGGAAAGGTGTAGCGCTTCACCCCAACATCAGCATACGATTCCAGTCAAGAAAGTCGGTGACTTCACCCAGAACCCCTAGTTTCGCTCTAAGGGGGAAAGACTGCGTCTTTCCCGCCCAAAAATCCGATAATCGACCGCTAGTAACACCAAGTGGTAAACACCCCTCCAAGCTCCGAATCGTCGACTCCGCAAGAACAACGTTTGGCACATCTCCAGAACTAGAAGAATCCACTCGTCGTCTCACTTCAAGAAGGAAGTACCCCGTCGATGCAAAACCATCTAGACTTGTCCTAAGGGGAAAAGACTGCGTCTTTTCCATTTGTTTAAAACTAAACCGCCCGACCCAAAGCCACTCAGCTCCGACCTGCAACCACCCACGTCGGGTATTTACAAGACTTATTATCGCCTATTCTTTTCCACCGCTGAAATTATTAAGCGGATGTTATTTCCCCAACCCTACTCCTCCCTAATCTCGGGACGAGATTATTTTAAGAAGGAAAGGTCTGTAACATCCCAATTTTAGCAACCCTGATTGAATGTCAAAAAGGCAAAAATCAGGGGGAACAAAAACTTTTTTTTGTATTATGTGCTTACTTGTTTGCTTGTGCTCAAGCAACTGTTTGTGTATTAGTTGTGTGCTCCTCATCTCAACACTAGTTTACAAAAACTATTTTACAAAAGAGATGTCTTGGCTCATCTTTCATATTCTAAAATGTTCTGGCATTTCCAAAACCTAAGCCAGGATGACTTTGACACAACCAAATACTTTACTAGATTCTTTTGCCAAAACTATGGAGACCTATATATACTCTCCTTATGTCTTCAAGACAGAACCTTCAACTACTCTTATCCCTAGGTTTTCCCAAAACTTTATTAAAACCTTTTCACCTCAATCTTGGTAGAGATACCAAGATGGTACTTATCTTATTTCAAAGCAAAACACCTTCTCAACATACCCATCCTTACCTCAGGCTAGGCTTGAAGGTAACCCTAGTAGTAGCTAGGTAAGTATTAAGATGAATTGCCTTGATCTGTTGGTTGATGAATTGCCTTGATCTGCTGTTTGCCTTGTTTTCTTAGGAACTAGAATGAGCTAATCTAGTAGCTCATCTCTTAGGACCCCAATCCTTGATTATGATCATCAATCTCAAAGCAAGCAACCAAGTCTGGATCTAACCTAAGTCACTCAAGTACTCATCTCCTCTCATGTACAGCTCAATCCTATGATAATCCCTCTAGATGGTTCTAACTCAATGGAGAACCCATCTAAGTTTGTATCCCCTCTACTTAGTGAGTACCTCAATATCATCTCCTTTACCATAAGTTGGAACCTAGCATCCTCTCAAAATCCTCCACATTTGCAGCCTAGCCAAAATCTCCAAATCTGCCAAAATGGCTAAGTCTGGATTTTTTATCTACATTCAACCTTTAGAGCTCTACCTCTTCCAACCTATGTGCAGTCTTGAGATTGTACTTGAACCCTCTTGTAGTACATCTTTAGTACTACCAAGGACCACTCTTGCCCTTAGCTAGGCCATTCCATGTCCCACTCCTCCATGATGGTTTTGTAGTCAAGATAATAATCTTTTCTGCAAATCTTATCATCTTGCCTACTTTGGAAAAAGCTCAAATCTATATGCCACCTCCCCTTGACCAAAATTTTACATTATTGTGATATAATTATCAGGGCCTATCAACTCCCACTTCATGTGTTTCCATTGGATCCTTGTGCTTATTAAACCCACATGGTTTAGAAGGCTAACTGTTGTGTCTCTATGGCAGCCTTATTTTCAACAAAGTTTGCCATCTCATCTAGACCACCTCAGATCCAACCAAGCCCAACCCTTGCCTCCATGGTCATCTATATGACACAGTCTATCCATCCATATACCCCTTGTACCAAGGTGAGCTCTGAGCTCCCTGATCCAACCTTGTTTAGATGGAATTAGACTAATCAAACCCTAGATCCTCCAAGTATCTACTTTCCACCCTTTTCACCATTTTTCTTCAAAACCAAGGTTGATCCTGATGCCTACATGTAAGGTTCCCAACCTTTAATAAGGTAGAGATCCCTGTGTTTACAATGCTAGTCCCTGGATCAATAGGTAGCATCCACAGTTAAGATGTAATATCAAGAAACAAAGGTCATAATACAACTTTATAACCAGTAATTTATTACATCTTACATAGCTCATTTGGCTATCACATTACAATGCAGCAGAATATAAAAATAGCATGGGGTCCTTCATCTTCAAAGTGCCACAGGCAAACATGTTGGTTGTAGATTTGTAATCCTATTCAACACACTTCACTAATATCAAACAAACCTGCAACAGAACAAGTTACAGCCACAAGGGTCAATACATTTGAATTGTATTGGCAAGTGATACTATGGTAGTATAGTGGAGTTTATCATCTATATGCATTTGGCTAAGTGGAGCTTAGGCTTGCTTTGTTCAAAATAGATTTTCCTTATCATTTGAAAACACTATGTTTTTGTTTGACAAAATCACCCAAGGCATCTCCCAGTAGAAATTGGTGATCCTTCAACCCTTGTTTAACCACAAGTTTTTAACTTAGAAATTTGGATGAAGAGATTCTTGATAGCTTCCATGTCTTGTTCCTCAAATTGTCCTTTACCAGGGACATGACTAAGTACTTAGATTTTACACTCTGCAGAGGTGGTGCACTTTCCCCACAAGACTTGGTTTCACCAAGACAAGATCTTTCAGAATCCTTCCCTTAGACCAGAATGGACGCGCTCCAACCTATCAATCCCCTACCACCAACTGTCCATTTGGCTAAGTTATTGCAACCTATATGATCCAGGCAAAGCCCATAATGCCAAGTGGCTGGACTTGAAGCTTCTCAACATTTGACATCTCAAATCTCTTTGTTCCTGGGTGGCCATCCACAAGTGAGATACACAAGGTAAACCATAGAAATGGGCCTTGTGAACCACTCAACACAAACCATTCCTTCCATTCCACCCAGGTGATTCATTCACTTAGTTGTTTTATTAAACAAAACACAAGTCCTTGACTTAGAAATATTCCATAATATGAATATATATTCCACCCTTGTTTTCTACTAGCTAAGATAAGTATGATAGTAGTAGGAATCTTAACTTAGGAAAATTCTAATAAGGTTTCATCTACTAGGATTTCCCATGTCATAGTTTATACTTAGCAAAATTCCATGCAAGTCCTACTTAGAAATATCACTAATGCATAGTGAAAATAATGGGACAAAAGTATGAAGCATCACTTGCCTTTTTGTAGAGAGTATAAGTTAACTCCTTGATCTTGCAACAATCACACTCTTCAAATTCCACTACAATTCAATCAAGCAAGCAATATTTCAATCTACCATTCAAGCAAAATATCACATAAAATGATAGAAACAAAACAATGCATGCAAGCATGATAAAGATTGTTTTATTTGGAAAAGTGGTTTCTAATGGGTTATAAACATTTGAAAACACCTATTAGTCATTTTATAAAGTGGCAAAACCATTTGCAAAAGATTTTACCGATAAACCATTTTTGAATCAAATCAATATTTTATGTGGTTGAAAATGCCTTTAGCAAAGTAATAATCTTTATAGAGTTCACCAAATACATTTTCAAATCATAAAACTTGGTGTTTAGGGTCAGAGAGTTTAAATCAAAACATTTCCCAAAGGTTTTCCTCCAAAATGCATTTTTTAACACATAAACATTATTTTTATTTGACTAGAAATGTTTTAAATCAAAGATTTATTCTTTTGCTTCACCAAATATATTTTTGAAACCACAAATTGATTTATATGGTCTGTAGGTTCAAAACAAACCATTTGCCAAAGATTTTAACCCCAAAATAATTTTAGAATGAATTTTATATTCCAAACATGCCTACACAAGTTTCTGCAAAAACAAACATTTTTCCAGAAGAAATTTACTAAACAGGCGGCGCTGGCGGCGGCTGCGCGGCGGCGACGCTCGGGCAGAGGCGTTCTGTCTATTCTAGGAAGAGAGGGAGAGGGAGGAGGGGCTCACCAGGTTCACAGCGACGTACTGATGCTCGACATGGTTGTCGCAGGGCAGGGGGCGCACGGGGTTGACGACAATTGCTCGCCGGAGTCCCTGCTTCCGTCGGGCATGCTCGGCTGTTGTCGGGGACGAGGCTACAAGGCACGCCAATGTAAAACAAAGGGTGCATTAGACACGCGCGAGAGAGGAAAGTATGCTAGTGTCAACCAGAGAGGAGGGGGCGGTCAGGGATTACCAGGAGAGCTCATCGGAGTTGATCTCGCCATCGGTGGCACTCAGACGAAGACGGAGGCGAGGCCATGGGGCATGCGTGGGCGAACGGAAACCACGGGCAGGTGCGTGAGATGATGGGGATCAAGCTGGTGTAAGCTAGGAGGTAGGAGAGGGTCGGGGCTCGCCGGAATTTGACAGGGGACTCGTCGGAGGCAGCGATGGTCTAAGCTGAAATCAGGGCAGCCTGGGGGCTCCCGAGGTGTGGAGTCTGGGGGGAAATGGAGAGGGGAGGGAGGTGTTTAACAGGGCGTGGTCACGGGGAAGATTTACTGAGCCATTACCCGTGAATTTAACTCGCTAAATCAACACAGGGAACGTTCGGACGAACTGGTCGTGGGGAGGACGATGACTACGTGGCAGTGGGGTCGCTTGGCAGCGAGAGAGAGAAAGAGGAGGTGGGGTCCAACGGTCAATGTCTTCGCGGGTTCTATCTGCGGTGAGAAAAACGTTTCGGGGGAGAGAGGGAGAGTGGGCTGCCGGCTTAGTGGGCTAGCTGGACTGGGCTGCTCCTTTCATTTTTTTCTGATTGTTTTTCCTTTTCTATTTCTAATATTCTGTTTTGATTTTGATTAATCCATTCAAGCATTCATTTGAATTCAAATTTCTCTCAAACTTTGCGTGCAATCAAATATTGATTAATAGTTCATTTTAGAGCCGAATTTAGAATAATTCATTTATCCTTTTTAGGGTCTTTTAATTATTTAAAGCAAGCCCTTGCTTTAAATTCAAATAAGATCAAATGTATTTTTAATCCTTATTTAAATTTCATTTTTCCACAAAACCTTTTCAGTAAGTTTTATTCAATTATTAGGGTGTCAAATAATTCACCTTGAAATATTTGGAATATTGTTAATATGATTTATAAATCATTGGAATTGGGTATTTGTTTTTATTCCAATGAAATTAAATATGGGTTTTAATTCCATAAATATTTGTTTTTATTCTTTGATCCTATTTTAAGTTATTTAATGACTTTTAATCCACTTGGGTAAATTCCAAATACTCTTTTCTCATGATTTAATTAATCAATTCTAATTTGGATTTTAACTTTATTCAAATAGAATATGATTTGGTTAATGCCCTCTTAATTAATTTGAAAATTTCTTATTCATTATTTTATTTGGATTTGGATTAACTTCATTCCATTTTCTTATGGATTGGGCCAGGATTTAATTTGGTCTTTAAATATTCCTCATTTAATATTTCTTTCTTTATCTTATAAAATCCATATCTTTTTATTTAGAGATCCAAAATTGGTGATTTCAATTTGTAAAATATTATTTAATATTTGTTTATCCTTGTAAATACCTTTAGGATTATTTGCTCACAATTTTGTATGGATTTTTAGATAGTTTCTTTATTAGCCTTGGAATTTCAATTTCCTTATCTTATTAAATTTATAAGATTTTATCTATGGCTTCAAATTAAGTGAAACCAATTTTTATGGTCTTATAATATTTCTATTTGTCATTCTTGATCATTTTGGAATGTTTGTTTGACAAATTTTTATATGGATGGAATCCATAGGCTTGGAGATATTTTGGAAATGATTTTATTCCATTAGGGTTTAGGGTTTGGGTTTATTTCCCTAGTGTTTAAATTTCAAGATGCATTTTATGAGGAATGCATTCCACTTGATTTGAATTTAGTTGGATTCAAACATTAGCCAAAGTTTGTTCAAGATGGGATTTTAAGTTTCCATTTAGAAACAAAAGTTTCTTTTCACCCTAAATTTCAACAATTATTTATTTTGTTTATTTATTTTTCACATTACAAGATTTGGAAAACCTTGGGATGTGACAGGCTACCACCCTTAAAATAAATCTCGTCCCGAGATTTGGGGAAGATAGGGTTACAAGTTGGCTCAAAGCAACTAGGGTACTACCACCCTTAAAAATTTTCCAACTAGATTACATCTTGGCTTGCTTGGAATCTTGTTGAAACTTCTCTGGGCAAACATCTGCATTGTGTCCTTTGTTTCCACACTTAAAACATGTGACAAGGCTGAGATCCTTCATAGGCTTGTTTATCTTGTGCTTCATCTTTTCTGGACAATTGCTTGCATAATGTCCTGGTTCTTTGCAATTGAAACACATCACTTGGCTGATATCTTTCTTTTCCTTTGGTATCATTGCGTCTTGTTTGTTTCCTTGGTTCTTCTTCTTTAATGGGCATTCATTGGCATAGTGTCCCATCTCTTTGCAAGTGTAACATTGCTCTTGGGTAATATCCTTCTTGCTAGGGTTGGGGCATTTCTTCTTCTTTTTGGGTCTCTCCAAAGCTAGGAGTTATTCTAGTTCATGCTCTTCATACTTCACCACAAAGGTGGGAAATCTTTCTCTCTTCTTGGGGCATTTACTAGAGATATGACCTTCTTCTCCACAAGAGTAGAAACACTTTGTGATCACTTTGGATTTGGCCTTATGGTGCATAGTTTTGACTTTGATTTCATCCTTCTTGGTAGAAGTTGTTCCTTTATGAGGGTTTACAAACTATTGATGCACTCCATCTTGTTTCCTTTGTTGAACTATGGAATAGATGGGGCATTGGATAGTGACATGATTATTTCCTTCACATAGGAAACAAGTAGCTTGAGATGTGAGGCATTGATTATTTGGATGTTTCTCTTCACAATTGGGGCATTGATCTTCATGCTCTTTGGAAGTGTGATCCTTGTCTCCACAAATATTGCAAGATTGAGTTCCTTCTAGAATATCATCCTTGACATCCTTGTTGTCATAAACTCCTTGGGAAGAGTTATATCCCATGTTGATCATTTGATCTGTCACCTTATGCAACAATTGGGTTTGGGTTTCCAAAAACTTTTGCATGGTTGGATCTACCTCACTAGTGTTGGCTAAAAATTTAGCTGTCACTTGGTTCAACTGAGTTTGGGTTACTATGAGTTCCCTCATTTTGATCTCTTGGTTGTTGTTGTTGTCACCATTCTTGATGTTGGAGTTCCTTGGAGTAGTCATCTGTTTGGGTTGGATTGGGATTAGAATAGGCAAAAGATTTCTAAGGAATCAATTCTAATCACACACATCACAATTCACTCAAGCGATGTGCAAGCAATCACAAACAAAAATTCCACTCAAACCACAAGTTACAATCACATTTTTAGGCAATAAAATATTTTTCCTACACCACATAAGTTGGTGGGTTTGACTTAAACTAAATATGGTGGTCCAACTATATGGTTCACTTGAAGTCATTCCATCCTTCTTAGTTGATTCTTCTTGAATGAGATCATGGTTTCCTTGGGAAAATTTCTGGTGTCTTGGTCACAAAACTTCAAAGTTGATGATGTTTCCTTCTAATTTGTGTTTCCTTAGTCTTCAATTCTTGAGCAACATTACTTGTCTCACTTGTAGGTCTTAGTGATATTCAAGTTGAAGTCCTTGTTGAGATTAAGGTTGAAATCACTTGAGTTGGTGAAGTCCTTTTCTCATGGTGAAGTCTTTGGCCATGGGGTAGGCTTTGTCCATCAAGTTTGAAATAGAAGAGATGTAGAATCAAAACCAAAAATGGTTGAGGTAAGAGTTTACAAGATTGTTTATAAATAAGTTTTGGAACAAATACAACTCCTATTTTTCTAAGGGGTTTTGTCCAATCCTAGGTTTACAATCCTACAGGCAACACAATGCTCTGATACCATCTGTAAGGTTCCCAACCTTTAATAAGGTAGAGATCCATGTGTTTACAATGCTAGTCCTTGGATCAATAGCTAGCATCCACAGTTAAGATTTAATATCAAGAAACAAAGGTCATAATACAACTTTATAACCAGGAATAAAATAATTTATTACATCTTACATAGCTCATTTGGCTATCACATTACAATGCAGCAGAATATAACAATAGCATGGGGTCCTTCATCTTCAAAGTGCCACAGGCAAACATGTTGGTTGTAGACTTGTAATCCTATTTCAACACACTTCACTAATATCAAACAAACCTGCAACAGAACAAGTTACAGCCACAAGGGTCAATACATTTGAATTGTATTGGCAAGTGATACTATGGTAGTATAGTGGAGTTTATCAGCTATATGCATTTGGCTAAGTGGAGCTTAGGCTTGATTTGCTCAAAATAGATTTTCCTTATCATTTGAAAACACTATGTTTTTGTTTGACAAAATCACCCAAGGCATCTCCCAATAGAAATTGGTGATCCTTCAACCCTTGTTTAACCACAAGATTTTAACTTAGAAATTGGAATGATGAGATTCTTGATTGCTTCCATGTCTTGATGCTCAAATTGTCCTTTACCCGGGACATGGCTAAGTACTTAGATTTTACACTCTGCAGAGGTGGTGCACTTTCCCCACAAGACTTGGTTTCACCAAGACAAGATCTTTCAGAAGCCTTCCCTTAGACCAGAATGGACGCGCTCCAACCTATCAATACCCTACCACCAACTGTCCATTTGGCTAAGTTATTGCAACCTATATGGTCCAGGCAGATCCCATAATGCCAAGTGGCTGCACTTGAAGCTTCTCAACATTTGATATCTCAAATCTCTTTGTTCCTGGGTGGCCATCCACAAGTGAGCTACAGAAGGTAGACCATAGAAATGAGCCTTGTGAACCACTCAACACAAACCATTCCTTCCTTTCCACCCAGGTGATTCATTCACTTAGTTGTTTTATTAAACAAAACACAAGTCCTTGACTTAGAAATGTTCCATAGTATGAATATATATTCCACCCTTGTTTTCTACTAGCTAAGCATGATAGTAGTAGGAATCTTAACTTAGGAAAATTCTACTAAGGTTTCATCTACTAGGATTTCCCATGGCATAGTTTATACTTAGCAAAATTCCGTGTAAGTCCTACTTAGAAATATCACTAATGCATAGTGAAAATAATGGGACAAAAGTATGAAGCATCACTTGCCTTTTTGGTAGAGATTATAAGTTCACTCCTTGATCTTGCAACAATCACACTCTTCAAATTCCACTACAATTCAATCAAGCAAGCAATATTTCAATCTACCATTCAAGCAAAACATCACATAAAATGATAGAAACAAAACAATGCATGCAAGCATGCTAAATATTGTTTTATTTGGAAAAGGGGTTTCTAATGTGTTATAAACATTTGAAAACACCTATTAGTCATTTTATAAAGTGGTAAAACCATTTGCAAAATATTTTACCCATAAACCATTTTTAAATCAAATCAATATTTTATGTGGTTGAAAATGCCTTTAGCAAAGTAATAATCTTTATAGAGTTCACCAAATACATTTTCAAATCATAAAACTTGGTGTTTAGGGTCAGAGAGTTTAAATCAAAACATTTCCCAAAGGTTTTCCTCCAAAATGCAATCATTTAACACATAAACATTATTTTTATTTGACTAGAAATGTTTTAAATCAAAGATTTATTCTTTTGCTTCACCAAATATATTTTTGAAACCATAAATTTATTTCTATGGTCAGTAGGTTCAAAACAAACCATTTGCCAAAGACTTTATCCCCAAAATAATTTTAGAATGAATATTATATTCCAAACATGCCTACACAAGTTTCTGCAAAAACAAACATTTTTCCAGAAGCAATTTACTAAAAAAGGGTAATGGTTGGATACGGCTTGTCTTGCTGATTCCATCGATATAAAATTTGTAAAATTTGGACGTGTGGTTTGAAAGTTATGCAATTTTCAAAATTGAATATCTAATAGAACCAATCCTGTTTTTAAAACAGACTCTGGGACACGCGGCGCTTTCCTACTGGCGCGTACCACTTCGCGCGGATCAGCAGATACGGGCCGTTAGATTTAAGTTGCATCGCACGGCACAGAGGCTCTCGTACCCCTTCGCTTAAGAAATCTATCGCAACGCTACGATCTAGATCTGACGGTTCTCAGCGCTTTGACCAGAAACAGGCGGCGCTGGCGGCGGCTGCGCGGCGGCGACGCTTGGGCAGAGGCGTTCCGGCTATTCTAGGAATAGAGGGAGGAGGGGCTCACCAGGTTCGCAGCGACGTACTGATGCTCAACGTGGTTGTCGCAGGGTAGGGGCGCACGGGGTAGACGACAATTGCTCGCCGGAGTACCTGCTTCCGTCGGGCATGCTCGACCGTTGTCGGGGATGAGGCTACAAGGCACGCCAATGTAAAACAAAGGGTGCGTTAGGCATGTGCGAGAGAGGAAAGTATGCTAGTGTCAACCAGAGAGGACGGGGCGGTCATTGATTACCAGGAGAGCTCATCGGAGTTGATCTCGCCGTCGGTGGCGCTCAGACGAATACGGAGGCGAGGCTGTGGGGCATGCGTGGGCGAACAGAAACCACGGGCAGGTGCGTGAGATGATGGGGATAAAATCTGGTGTGATATAGGAGGTAGGAGAGGGTCGGGGCTCGCCGGAATTTGACAGGGGACTCGTCGGAGGCAGCAGTGGTCTAAGCTGAAATCAGGGCAACCTGGGGGCTCTCGAGGTGTGGAGTCTGGGGGGAAATGGAGAGGGGAGGGAGGTGTTTAACAGGGCGTGGTCACGGGGAAGATTTACTAAGCCATTACTCGTGAATTTAACTCGCGAAATCAATGCAGGGAACGTTCGGACGAACTGGTCGTGGGGAGGACGATGACTACGTGGCAGTGGGGTCGCTTGGCAGCGAGAGAGAGAAAGAGGAGTTGGGGTCCAATGGTCAGTGTCTTCGCGGGTTCTATCTGCGGTGAGAAAAACGTTTCGGGGGAGAGAGGGAGAGTGGGCTGCTGGCTTAGTGGGCTAGCTCGGCTGGGCTGCTCCTTTCATTTTTTTGTTCTGATTGTTTTTCCTTTTCTATTTCTAATATTCTGTTTTGATTTTTATTAATCCATTCAAGCATTCATTGGAATTCAAATTTCTCTCAAACTTTGTGTGCAATCAAATATTGATTAATAGTTCATTTTAGAGCCAAATTTAGAATAATTCATTTATCCTTTTTAGGGTCTTTTAATTATTTAAAGCAAGCCCTTGCTTTAAATTCAAATAAGATCAAATGTATTTTTAATCCTTATTTAAATTTCATTTTTCCACAAAACCTTTTTAGTAAGTTTTATTCAATTATTAGGGTGTCAAATAATTCACCTTGAATTATTTGGAATATTGTTAATATGATTTATAAATCATTTGAATTGGGTATTTGTTTTTATTCCAATGAAATTAAATATGGGTTTTAATTCCATAAATATTTGTTTTTATTCTTTGATCCTATTTTAAGTTATTTAATGACTTTTAATCCACTTGGGTAAATTCCAAATACTATTTTCTCATGATTTAATTAATCAATTCTAATTTGGATTTTAACTTTATTCAAATAGAATATGATTTGGTTAATGCCCTCTTAATTAATTTGAAAATTTCTTATTCATTATTTTATTTGGATTTGGATTAACTTCATTCCATTTTCTTATGGATTGGGCCAGGATTTAATTTGGTCTTTAAATATTCCTCATTTAATATTTCTTTCTTTATCTTATAAAATCCATATCTTTTTATTTAGAGATCCAAACTTGGTGATTTCAATTTGTAAAATATTATTTAATATTTGTTTATCCTTGTAAATCCCTTTAGGTTTATTTGCTCACAATTTTGTATGGATTTTTAGATAGGTTCTTTATTAGCCTTGGAATTTCAATTTCCTTATCTTATTAAATTTATAAGATTTTATCTATGGCTTCAAATTAAGTGAAACCAATTTTTATGGTCTTATAATATTTCTATTTGTCATTCTTGATCATTTTGGAATGTTTGTTTGACAAATTTTTATATGGATGGAATCCATAGGCTTGGAGATATTTTGGAAATGATTTTATTCCATTAGGGTTTAGGGTTTGGGTTTATTTCCCTAGTGTTTAAATTTCAAGATGCATTTTATGAGGAATGCATTCCACTTGATTTGAATTTAGTTGGATTCAAACATTAGCCAAAGTTTGTTCAAGATGGGATTTTAAGTTTCCATTAAGAAACAAAAGTTTCTTTTCACCCTAAATTTCAACAATTATTTATTTTGTTTATTTATTTTTCACATTACAAGATTTGGAAAATCTTGGGATGTGACACTACATCAAGTATACCGCATCTACCTTGTATATAAGCATCCCCAAATAATTTCCACAATTATTTGGATTACTAAACTATTTTATTTCCTTATCTTGCAAATTCATCAAAACCCTTGTCTATAAAGACAAGTTTGTTTTTCTCCAAATCACCTTGCCAACTCAAGGTACCTTTGATGCCTATTTATCATATCCCATATTTCCAACTCAAAAATAAATATTTTTGAGATTCTTTATTATTTCTCTTTGCCCTTTTTCTTAAATGGCAGAAACAAGAAATAATTCTCCAAAAATACTTTTCCACCTTAATAAATTCCAATAAAATTCTCCAATACTTTACTAGATTCTTTTTCCAAAACTATGGAGACCTATATATACTCTCCTTATGTTTTTAAGACAGAACCTTCAACTACTCTTATCCCTAGGTTTTCCCAAAACTTTAATAAAACCTTTTCACCCCAATCTTGATAGAGATACCAAGATGGTACTTATCTTATTTTAAAGCAAAACCATTTCTCAACATACCCATCCTTACCTCAGGCTAGGCTTTAAGGTAACCCTAGTAATAGCTAGGTAAGTAGTAAGATGAATTGCCTTGATCTGTTGGTTGATGAATTGCCTTGATCTGTTGTTTGCCTTGTTTGCTTAGGAACTAGAATGAGCTGATCTAGTAGCTCATCTCTTAGGACCCCAATCCTTTATTATGATCATCAAGCTCAAAGCAAGCAACCAAGTCTTGATCTAACCTAAGTCACTCAAGTACTCATCTCCTCTCATGTTCAGCTCAATCCTAGGATAATCGCTCTGGATGGTTTCCGACTCAATGGAGACCCCATCTAAGTTTGTATCCCCTCTACTTAGTGAGTAACTCACTATCATCTTCTTTACCATAAGTTGGAACCTAGCACCCTCTCAAAATCCTCCACATTTGCACCCTAGCCAAAATCTCCAAATCTGCCAAAATGGCTAAGTTTGGATTTTTTATCTACATTCAACCTTCAGAGCTCTACCTCTTCCAACCTATGTGCAGTCTTGAGATTGTACTTGAACCCTCTTGTAGTACATCTTTATTACTACCAAGGACCACTCTTTCCCTTGGCTAAGCCATTCCATGTCCCACTCCTCCATGATGGTTTTGTAGTTAAGATAATAATCTTTTCTCCAAATCTTATCATCTTGCCTACTTTGGCAAAATCTCAAATTTATATGCCACCTCCCCTTGACCAACTTTTTACATGATTGTGATCTAATTATAATGGCCTATCAACTCCCACTTCACTTGTTTCCATTGGAGCCTTGTGCTTCTTAAACCCACATGGTTTAGAAGGCTAACTGTTGTGTCTCTATGGCAGCCTTATTTTCAACAAAGTTTGCCATCTCATCAAGACCACCTCAGATCCAACCAAGCCCAACCCTTCCCTCCATGGTCATCTATATGACACAGTCTATCCATCCATATACCCCTTGTACCAAGGTGAGCTCTGAGCTCCCTAATCCAACCTTGTTTAGATGGAATTAGACTAATCAAACCCTAGATCCTCCAAGTATCTAGTTTCCTCCCTTTTCTCCATTTTTCTTCAAAACCAAGGTTGATCCTGATGCCTACATCAAGTGTACCGCATCTACCTTGTATATAAGCATCCCCAAATAATTTCCACAATTATTTGGATTATTAAACTATTTTATTTCCTTATCTTGCAAATTCATTAAAACCCTTGTCTATAAAGACAAGTTTGTTTTTCTCCAAATCACCTTGCCAACTCAAGGTACCTTTGATTCCTATTTATCATATCCCATCTTTCCAACTCAAAAATAAATATTTTTGAGATTCTTTATTATTTCTCTTTGCCCTTTTTCTTAAATGGCAGAAACAAGAAACAATTCTCCAAAAATACTTTTCCACCTCAATAAATTACAATAAAATTCTCCAATACTTTACTAGATTCTTTTTCCAAAACTATGGAGACCTATATATACTCTCCTTATGTTTTTAAGACAGAACCTTCAACTACTCTTATCCCTAGGTTTTCCCAAAACTTTATTAAAACCTTTTCACCCCAATCTTGATAGAGATACCAAGATGGTACTTATCTTATTTTAAAGCAAAACACCTTCTCAACATACCCATCCTTACCTCAGGCTAGGCTTGAAGGTAACCCTAGTAGTAGCTAGGTAAGTATTAAGATGAATTGCCTTGATCTGTTGGTTGATGAATTGCCTTGATCTGCTGTTTGCCTTGTTTTCTTAGGAACTAGAATGAGCTAATCTAGTAGCTCATCTCTTAGGACCCCAATCCTTGATTATGATCATCAATCTCAAAGCAAGCAACCAAGTCTGGATCTAACCTAAGTCACTCAAGTACTCATCTCCTCTCATGTACAGCTCAATCCTATGATAATCCCTCTAGATGGTTCTAACTCAATGGAGAACCCATCTAAGTTTGTATCCCCTCTACTTAGTGAGTACCTCAATATCATCTTCTTTACCATAAGTTGGAACCTAGCACCCTCTCAAAATCCTCCACATTTGCACCCTAGCCAAAATCTCCAAATCTGCCAAAATGGCTAAGTTTGGATTTTTTATCTACATTCAACCTTCAGAGCTCTACCTCTTCCAACCTATGTGCAGTCTTGAGATTGTACTTGAACCCTCTTGTAGTACATCTTTATTACTACCAAGGACCACTCTTTCCCTTGGCTAAGCCATTCCATGTCCCACTCCTCCATGATGGTTTTGTAGTTAAGATAATAATCTTTTCTCCAAATCTTATCATCTTGCCTACTTTGGCAAAATCTCAAATTTATATGCCACCTCCCCTTGACCAACTTTTTACATGATTGTGATCTAATTATAATGGCCTATCAACTCCCACTTCACTTGTTTCCATTGGAGCCTTGTGCTTCTTAAACCCACATGGTTTAGAAGGCTAACTGTTGTGTCTCTATGGCAGCCTTATTTTCAACAAAGTTTGCCATCTCATCAAGACCACCTCAGATCCAACCAAGCCCAACCCTTCCCTCCATGGTCATCTATATGACACAGTCTATCCATCCATATACCCCTTGTACCAAGGTGAGCTCTGAGCTCCCTAATCCAACCTTGTTTAGATGGAATTAGACTAATCAAACCCTAGATCCTCCAAGTATCTAGTTTCCTCCCTTTTCTCCATTTTTCTTCAAAACCAAGGTTGATCCTGATGCCTACATCAAGTGTACCGCATCTACCTTGTATATAAGCATCCCCAAATAATTTCCACAATTATTTGGATTATTAAACTATTTTATTTCCTTATCTTGCAAATTCATTAAAACCCTTGTCTATAAAGACAAGTTTGTTTTTCTCCAAATCACCTTGCCAACTCAAGGTACCTTTGATTCCTATTTATCATATCCCATCTTTCCAACTCAAAAATAAATATTTTTGAGATTCTTTATTATTTCTCTTTGCCCTTTTTCTTAAATGGCAGAAACAAGAAATAATTCTCCAAAAATACTTTTCCACCTCAATAAATTACAATAAAATTCTCCAATACTTTACTAGATTCTTTTTCCAAAACTATGGAGACCTATATATACTCTCCTTATGTTTTTAAGACAGAACCTTCAACTACTCTTATCCCTAGGTTTTCCCAAAACTTTATTAAAACCTTTTCACCTCAATCTTGATAGAGATACCAAGATGGTACTTATCTTATTTTAAAGAAAAACCCTTTCTTAACATACCCATCCTTACCTCAGGATAGGCTTGAAGGTAACCCTAGTAGTAGCTAGGTAAGTAGTAAGATGAATTGCCTTGATCTGTTGGTTGATGAATTGCCTTGATCTGTTGTTTGCCTTGTTTTCTTAGGAACTAGAAAGAGCTGATCTAGTGGCTCATCTCTTAGGACCCCAATCCTTGATTATGATCATCAAGCTCAAAGCAAGCAACCAAGTCTGGATCTAACCTAAGTCACTCAAGTACTCATCTCCTCTCATGTTCAGCTCAATCCTAGGATAATCCCTCTGGATGGTTTCTGACTCAATGGAGACCCCATCTAAGTTTGTATCCCCTCTACTTAGTGAGTAACTCACTATCATCTTCTTTACCATAAGTTGGAACCTAGCATCCTGTCAAAATCCTCCACATTTGCACCCTAGCCAAAATCTCCAAATGTGCCAAAATGGCTAAGTATGGATTTTTTATCTACATTCAACCTTCAGAGCTCTACCTCTTCCAACCTATGTGCAGTCTTGACATTGTACTTGAACACTCTTATAGTACATCTTTATTACTACCAAGGCCCACTATTTCCCTTGGCTAAGCCATTCCATGTCCCACTCCTCCATGATGGTTTTGTAGTTAAGATAATAATCTTTTCTCCAAATCTTATCATCTTGCCTACTTTGGCAAAAGCTCAAATCTATATGCCACCTCCCCTTGACTAACTTTTTACATGATTGTGATCTAATTATCATGTCCTATAAATTCCCACTTCACTTGTTTCCATTGGATCCTTGTGCTTCTTAAACCCACATGGTTTAGAAGGCTAATTGTTGTGTCTCTATGGCAGCCTTCTTTTCAACAAAGTTTGCCATCTCATCTAGACCACCTCAGATCCAACCAAGCCCAACCCTTGCCTCCATGGTCATCTATATGACATGGTCTATCCATCCATATACCCCTTGTACCAAGGTGAGCTCTGAGCTCCCTAATCCAACCTTGTTTAGATGTCATCAGACTAATCAAACCCTAGATCCTCCAAGTATCTAGTTTCCACCCTTTTCACCATTTTTCTTCAAAACCAAGGTTGATCCTGATGCCTACATCAAGTTTACCTCATCTACCTTGTATATAAGCATCCCCAAATAATTTCCACAATTATTTGGATTATTAAACTATTTTATTTCCTTATCTTGCAAATTCATCAAAACCCTTGTCTATAAAGACAAGTTTGTTTTTATCCAAATCACCTTGCTAACTCAAGGCACCTTTGATGCCTATTTATCATATCCCATCTTTCCAACTCAAAAATAAATATTTTTGAGATTCTTTATTATTTCTATTTGCCCTTTTTCTTAAATGGCAGAAATAAGAAATAATTCTCCAAGAATACTTTTCCACCTCAATAAATTCCAATAAAATTCTCCAATATGTAATATGATATTTTGGACCATATCACATCAAAAACCAAGCTTGTCTAATGTAAAAATATCATATAAGCTTCCAGAATATATTTCTGCACTTTTTAAAGAAGTGCATTTAAATGGGATTATAATCATGAGAAAAATCCCATTTAAATCATGGAGAGGTTATTTGATCTACTATACCTACCAGTACCATTTGAACCCTTTGTGCAATGCAAATTTTGCAACTTCCTTTAAAAACCTCAAAATGATCAACTTTGCCAAAACAATCAAAACTTGAATTCAAATCCAACCCAACCTGTCCCAATCTTCTCCAACCCACCACCTTGGCAGTACCCACATCCTCCTAGTCGTTTGCACTGTAGCATGCCCCCACACCCCTTGTCCCACATGTTTGCTTATGAGGGAGACAAAGGCAAGGTCTTGTCTAATCAACTTCTTTACTCCTTGCAACCCTCCCACTCCCTCTCTGCTCCATGCACGACCCTAAGATCACCCCACACACTCCCCATCGCTCTCAGCACCCAATGGGGAAGCCATGGAATAGTTCCATGCTCCTTCATGAGCCACACCCCCATAGACCACTCCCTCTCGGGTATATAATGCCCCATGCCACCCTGCTCTCTCATTTTGCCCCCTCTCCACCCTTAGTCACTCCCCATAACTCACCCTCCTCTCCCCTGCTCGGTTCTGCTCGAAGGAGAGGAAGAGAGATGCTTCGTCCCTCCTCAAAAAAGCGAGCAAGGCTCACTCCCCCGAGCTCCCCTCTCCCTACATGTCACCCTGCCATGACCCCCTCCTCCTCCTCTATCTAACCATGCTCTTGTTTGTTGCCTAGGACCCCCTGCAGCGTCAACTAGGACGAACTCCGGTGAGCTAGGTTCGGACGCCGACGCGCGAGCTCCTCCCCGACGTCGAATCACCCCGTGCCGACCATCCCCGGAGTCGCCGTCGTCAACCGCATCGCCCCGTCGCCACCCCGACCTCCCCCGAACCCCCGGTGATCTCCCACGTCTCTCCCTGGCCTGCCCTAGGGTTTGCTCCCCGCCGGCGAGCCCCCGCGAGCACGGCGACTAGGGACCGTCGATCCCCACTAGATCTGACAGCCCCAGATGCTCGGTACCCCTTCTCAAGGCAGGCCCGCCACTGGGCCGCGGCTGGCTGTATGTCGCCCGCGTACGAGCGCTACGCCTAGGCCGATTCCCCTCTTCCGGCCCATTAGCCAGCAGATCCAGCCTGGCCACCCCCTTTTCTTTTATTATTTTTCTACCAGATCTATTTGGAGTTTTTTGGTTTAAATCCAAACAAATGGGTAAACCACCAAATCCGGGCCAGATCTAGATTTTCCTACAGGCAAAAAACGGTCTTTTGACCGTAACTTTTTACTCTTCGAATTTTGAAAATCTAAAAAATCTCTAAACGACCGGAGGCATTTTACGAGCGGATGCGAAATCTCGTTCTCGTCATTTTGGTATATTATACGATTTTTTTCGATATCGTATGCAAAAGTTACAGCCTTTTTACCGTGGCATGACTTTTTTTTGCAGATAAAGTCGAAACTCATGTTTGTTAATTTTACTAGAAGCTATACCACATTATCTACCTAAATATGAAAGGATTTAATTTTTTGAAGTGTTTATCATTTTCTTTTATTTTTTGCAAAGCCTAAAAAGGCGATCCACGGAGGGGGGAGTGGAGTTGGTGCAGGATAGTTAGGCGTAGGGCACTAGGGAAAGGTGCCCTACTACTAAGTTTATACATCCGTGGCGCACATGCCATAGTGCGCCACGGATGTGTCTGGCCGTTTCACAGCGCTTAGGCGTAGCGCACCCCCTCCATGTGCGCCACGGTTGACACTAACAACCGTAGCGCACCTACCCTATGTGCGATACGGATGTTTGGCGTGCGGCCAACAGGGCCCTGGCCCACACATATCTGTGGCGCACTATGGTCATGTGCGCCACGGTTATTCTAGTTACTAGTAGGGCAATGCCCATAGGTGAGCCACGCCTGTTTTAGCCGTGGGGCACTTCAACCATGTGAGCCACGGATGTGCTGATTACCTATAGCCATTTTCCTAGTAGTGCTACCGGCCCATACAGAAGCCCGCGCCATCGTCCCAGGACTCCCCCCGTACCGGCTTGCAGTACTACCGCCCCCGAGCGGTACTACCGGTCATCAAGTCCGGTACTACCGGTCATGATAGTGATGTAGCCCGAACTACGGTCGTTACCACATCATGGTCTCCAACTTATGCCAAGTCATCATGGACTCCAAAGGTGAAACCATTCCTCTATGCGAGCCCATTTCCTACCCTATTGAATGGTATGCTACTCCATACTCTGTCACATATTCATGATAGGTTCACACTGACAAGTACGGAGGCAAGGGAGGAAGCCCAGAACATCAAGCCCGACAAGACGGGGGCTTGGAAGAGGAGACAGAAGAACCCACGACTGAACCACCAGAGTCTCCGGCCTACACCGGAGTCTCCGGTCCTACGCACCGGAGTCTCCAGACCGACCTCCGGACCGACCCTAGCAATCGACCCGGGGACAGTCAGTACGCCACTCCGGAGACGACACCGGAGATTGACCGGAATCTCCGGCCCTGACCGGAGTCTCCGACCCCTACACCGGAGTCTCCGACCCCTACACCAGAGTCTCCGGCCTGCGTGATGGGCCTGAGCGCCGCCAGCTGGGCTGTAACATCCCTAAAATCATGTTTCAAACTCATGCATATCATCCATGCATCCATGATCATATAAGTTTCATTTCAAACAAAACATTTCAAAACAGATATATGCTTATTATTTCATGTAAGTTTGCTCTAGCCTTAGTGCTATCTTCCAATGAGAAGAGTACTTGTTCTGGTTCAGTAAGGTTTGAAATTCAAACTTAGGCACCATCAAAAGTGTGAACAAAGTTTCAAAACAAAATGAGTAAATAAAACCAATTTTATGCCTATTGTATATATATCATAAAGGCTTGGTTTTGTTTTTATTTTCATTTGATCAAAGTATTTTCAGTAAACAGTAGTGTTTGACACACATTTGAGTGCAAGGTTTGCTGAATAAAAACATAGAGAAGAATTGAATTCAAACTCATTTGATTTGGAAATGAAAATCATTTCAGAAAATCAAAACAGAAAAAGAAAAGGAGAAAAGAAATGGAAAAAGGGCAGCGCCACCTATCTGGCCCAACTACGAATCCATCCCATTAAGCCCACCTGGGTTCCTCCTCTCTCTCTCACTCGCAGACGAACCCACCAGGTCACTGACCACACGACCCCACCCCCTCCCTGTTTAACTCGCTGACGAGTGGACCCTGCGACCACGTCGTCGTCGTCAATCACGCAGGGCCGCGATGCTCGCTCCGCCGTTACCTCGCCGCAGTCACTGCGGGCTTAATTGCCCTTGATTCCGCGCTTAATCGCCGCTCTCCTTCTGCCTACATAAACCCCTCTGCACCGCGGCCATTTCCCCTCACCTAGCGCCACCTCTCCGCCCCCAGGCTGCCCGCAATTGCCCTTGCGCTGCCGCAGACAGACGCACTCCGGCGACTAATCTCGGTGAGTACAGACCGCCCCCTGCCTCTAGTAAAAACCACTGTGACCATCATGACCTTGCGCGTTTGCTAATGCCCTCCGTTTGCTTTCTCATGACCCAGAGCGACGTCTTCGTTCTCATCCGCGAGCACCTGAGCCGCCGCTCGACTCCGACGTGCGATTCAGGTAAAATGAGACCGCCCCTTGCCTCCCCTTTGGTACTGTCTTGATCGCCAGGCCCTTGCGCATCTCCTAAACCATCTGGCTTGTGCTAGGTCGACACAGAGCCTCGGCAACATCTTCGAAAGCAAGCAACTGACGCCGCCCGCAACTTCGACGAGCCCCAGCGACCATCTTCGTGCGCCCCTTGCCAAACCACCGCCACCTTGAGCATCAGCAGCACACGACGAGTCTGGTAAGCCCCTTCCCCCTCTCCCGCGCGACCTAGAACGCCGGTAGCAACTCTGACAGAGGCGCCGCTGCCTGTCGCCGCCGCTAGCGCCGCCACTGGATGGTCAGGCTGCTTAGGATCGTTAGATCTAGATCCTGTGGATACGATAGAACCTGGGCGAAGCGGTAAGATTGGATCTGGGCCACGCGATTAAGTTAGATCCAGCGGCTTAGAAACGTGATCCAACGCGAAGCGGTACCGGCCAATCAGATTAAGACGCGTGGCAACAATTTAGTTTTAAAAACAGGAATTGAATCTATTAGATGTTTGAATTTGTTTAAGCTATAACTTTTGATTCCCACGTTAGAATTTGACAAATTTTATATCATTGGAATCAGGAGAACAAGCCCTTTCTAATTATGCAATGTGTTTAATGTTTTTGTTCTGTTAAAATGGTTTTATTTACAGAAACATGTGTAGGGCTAATTTGAGTATATGAATTGTTTGAGAAATGTTTTAAGGTTTAAATAAATGTTGTTTGGCAAGTTTTTAACTTGTTTATGAACCAGTACTGTACACTTGCTTTGTTGAGTTTTAAAAATCATCACATATCATATTGCATGCATTCATATATTTTTGTTTGTATATGTTTTGTATGTGATTTGTCGCTATGATTCTTTGTGTAGATTTTGGTGCCAATAGTGATTGTGATTGTGAGGAGTGTAGCTACTCTCCAAACTACCAAGGCAAGTGGTGCTTCATGATATTTTTATCCCTATGTTTTCTACTAAGCATTAGAACTATTTTGCTAGTCTTGCATGTTATATTTTTTGCTTATATGCCATGATGGGAAATCCTAGTAGTTGTAGAATTGCTCGGAAAATTTCTAAGTTAAGATGCTTTGTATGCCATGCTTAGCCTAGCTAGTAGCAACCAAGGGTGGTGAAAATATACATGTTATGATAAAAATATTTCTAAGTCTTTGGACTTGTGTTTTGCCTAATAAAACAACTAAGTAAATGAAACACCTGGGTGGAATGGAAGGAATGGTTTATGTTGAGTGGTTACACAAGGGCCATTTTTATGGTTTACCTTGTGTATCTCACTTGTGGAAAGCCACCCAGAAAGAAAGAGATTTTAGAGGCCAAATGTTAAGAAGCTTCTAGTGCAGCCACTTGGCAATATGGGCTCTGCCAGGATCACATAGGTTGTTAGAACTTAGCCAATTGGACAGTTGGTGGTAGTGGGATGATAGGTTGGAGTGCGTCCATTTAGTCTAAGGGAAGGCTTCTGAAAGGTCCTATCTTGGTGAAAATCAAGGCTTGTGGGGAAAGTGCACAACCTCTGCAGATGGAAGAATCTAAGTACTTAGCCATGTCCCTAGAAAAGGACAACTTGAGCATCAAGACATGGAAGCTATCAAGAATCTCCTCATCCCAATTTCTAAGTAAAAACTTGTGGGTGAACAAGGGTGAAGGACCTCAATGTCTATTGGTGGTTCCTTGGGAAAAGTTTTGATAAAGAAAAATTAGTGATTTCAACTAATAGGGAAAACCTATTTTGAGCAAAGCAAGCCAAGCTACACTTAGCCAAATTGCATATAGTATCTAGTCCACCAAATATTATATCAAGGTATCACTTGCCAATACTATTCCAATGTATTGACCCACTGTGGCTGTAACTTGTGATGTTGCAGGATACTCTGATGAGGATTAGGAGTCATGAGTCTACACTCAACATGCTTGCCTGTGGCACATGAAGATGAAGACTTTTATTTATTTACTTATTCAAACTCTTGTACTAGGCCTGTGGCCTTTGAGTTGTAAAGACTATGTTTGTCTCTGGAATGACTGTAATAATGACCTTTGTTTCTGTGTACTTCATCTTAAACTGTGGATGCTAGCATTGATCCAGGGACTAGCATTGCAATCACAGCGATCCTTTTCCTTTATAAAGGAGGGATCTTACAGATGGTATCAGAGCACCGTGTTGCCTGTAGGATTATGACCCTAGGATTGGAAACCACTAAGGAACAATTTACAACAACTTCTACACTTGTCTATTCTTCTCGTAAACTTTTCTAATCTTCTTTCTCATCTCTATTTGTAGATTAACTCCATCAACGAAGCCGTAAGGAAAGGACCACTCATGACAATGACTTTGGAGTGTGAGACAGAATTTCCCAAGGCTCTCAAAGACCTCATGGTTGCAATGGAGATACATGGTGCAGCTGTGTACAAAGGCTTTCCTGTGATGGATGAAGGAGTTGAGTACTGGTGGGTGCAACTTCACTTGTATAAAAACAAGGAAGACAACCACAAGGAATCAGGATTCTGCATGTTCACCAATTCAGTGATGCACCCTACATTCTTTGATTCAGCAAGGGATGCAGCTTGGAGGACTATCAAAGAACTTGGTGATAGAGTCAAGTGCAGAATGCTCAACATCCAGAATGACCTAAGGGAAGAGAAGAAATATACCCAAGAGTTGGAGGCTACCAACCAAACCTTAAGAGGAGACATTATAGACTTAGTGATGGAGTCATGTGCTCAAGATAGAGTGATTGCTTCTAGAAATATTGTGTTAGCCAACATGTCTAGTGAGATAGGATTGTAAGCGTACTTCGTTAGTTGGACCACCACTTATCACCTTATTTGAACCTTGGTTGTTGTAATGGATCCATGTATGCCATGACTTGTGTGTTTTGATTTCCAAGGTTATGTATGTGATGCTTTGCCTTGTGTTTTATCTTAAATTGTGTTGTTCTAACTTTTTCTATCTTATAAATAGATGCCTAATGTTACCATTAGCACTGTTGAGGAGTTCCAGGGAACTCTCTTTGGTCCTCGTATTATTGAGCTCACTACTTTGCTCAATCTCCCTCTTCCTACCATCATGGTGCTTCCCCTCACCAAGTTTGAGAGGAAAGACCTTTGGGTTTCAAGGTCAATCAGCCCGGACGCCAGGCTGAGCCTACCACGGAGGCTATCATCTTCAAGCTCATGCACGATGACAAGGAGAGAGGCCTTGAGGTAGTCATGCAGGATCTGATAGGACGTCTACTAGGGAGACACTCTCGATAGGTTAGAGGTACTCACTTCCACGTCTTCGGTAGACGTGATGAGGATGGAGAGGCCATCGACTTCGAGGACACTTTGAGGGATATAGATGAGCCGATTCGTCTATACCTCCAGGACTTAGAGGCTCTCATTAGGCACGTGGACACTGATAGGACCAACGTCATGCTCAACAATGACGAACTCCAGGTGCAGCTTCGTGAGAAGGACAAGATCTTCGCGGAGCAAGATGGGATAGTCAAGGAGATGGAGGCAAAGTTCGAGAGCCAAGACAGAAAGTTCAAGAGTCAGGAGAAGCGAGTCCAGGATAGAAACAAGAGGATTCGGGACATGACTGAAGAACTGCAGGCCAAGGACTTCGAGCTCGAGCATCAGCAGACGGTGATTGAGAGGCTTCGTTCCCAGAAGAGGGCTCTCAAAGCCAAAGTAGAGACCTTGACCTCCAATGTCGAGGAATACAAGACCGCAATGGAGAATGCAGGTCTTACCTTTGTTGAGGAGGAGGTTGATGCCGAGGAGTAGAGTTGACTACTCATTTATCATTTATTTATCATACTTTATTTGTGTCACAATGACCATCCAACATGTGGATGGCTTGTTATTGGTGTGTTTACTTTGCAAACTTGTCGTTTTTGTTGTTGAACTATTATTGTTATGATGCATGTTTTGTGATTGTTTATGTGATGTATTGTGCATGAAAGCATCTATGGGTATCTCATTCTTATCTCTATTGAACAAACCATAGATGCCTCCCCGTCGTGCCAATCCCAACCCCAACAACAACAACATCACCCCTGAGATGCAGCAAATGATGACAGCTTAGACTCAGCTGATGCAAATGATGACGACGTTCATCTAGAACCAAAACAACAACAATAACAACAACAACAACAACAACAACAACAACAACAACAACCCACCGGGTTTTGACATGCTTACCAGGTTCTTGAGATTGAGGCCAGCAAAGTTCTCAGGAACAGCTGATCCCATGGTGGCCAATGATGGGCTACGCTCTGTGAACAAGGACTTGGTAACTGTGCGCTGTACTAATGCAGAAAAGGTCAGATTTGCGGCACATTTGCTGGAAGGACCAGCCGCCACATGGTGGGATAACTTCCAGATCACCACTCCCATAGAAGATGTGAGATGGGCTATCTTTGAGGATGGCTTTCGCACTGCTCATATCTCATCTGGAGTGATGAGTCTGAAGAAGAAAGAATTCCATAATCTGAAGCATCGCCACCGCAGCCTGGCAGAATATATTGAGGAGTTCAACAATCTGGCGCGTTATGCACCGGATGAAGTTGACACTGATGCTAAGAGGAAGGAAAAGTTCCTTGAAGGGCTGAATGATGAACTGAACTTGCAGCCATCAGTGGCCTATGTTCCCACTTATCAGTCTCTCTGTGATAAGGCTGCTATTTTGGAGAGCAAAATAAAGCAAGTTGAAAGCAGAAAGAGAAAGCACTCTGACAAGCACAGCTCGGGATCGTCTCACAAGCGTTCCAATTATGATGACAGTGGAAGCTCAGGATCCACAAGCATGGGAAATTCAACAAACACCACAACCACAACCGTCATCATGACAACAAGCATCATCGTAGTCATGACAATGACAAGTACAAGAACCACAAGGGTGGATATAAGAGCCACCATAGTGGTAGTGGAAGTGGCAGTGGAAGCCAGCCTGTCAAGAAGGACATTAGTCAGGTTGAGTGCTTCAAGTGCAAGAAGATGGGGCATTATGCAAATGAATGCCCAGAAAAGAAAGTTGAAGGACCCAACAAGCCCAACCCTTTTCAGAAAGGGCAAGTTAACCACATCAATGTGGAGGACATCTATGAGGAGCCTGATGCTGTTGCTAGTAAGTTCAGACTCAATTCTATTCCAGCATTTGTTCTTTTTGATACTGGAGCATCGCATTCATTCATATCAAAATCATTTGTTGATAGAAATGGGTTTCCAACTGAAAACATTGGGTTTCCAATAAAAGTTAGTTCTCCAGGTGGAGATATGATAGTAAGTCTTGGATGCCGGGATCTGGTAATAGAGTTTGGAAAGCATAAGTTTCCAGTGAGTCTGATAATCCTAGATTCCCAAGGACTGGACGTAATATTGGGAATGGATTGGATGGATAATTATGAAGGAGTACTAGATTGTGCTAATCGTACTATTGCACTCACAACCCCGGAAAGGAAACGGATTAAATTCAAGTCTAACTTTGAATCAAAAGGGAGTAAGCTAAATTCTCTTAAGAGGGTTAACATAGACAGTGTGCCAATTGTGAGTGAATATCCGGATGTGTTTCCGGAAGAATTGCCGGGAATGCCACCAGATAGAGATGTGGAGTTTCTTATAGATTTGCTACCAGGATCTGGACCAATAGCAAATAGACCATATAAGATGTCAGTTGATGAACTGAAAGAACTCAAGAAACAACTTGGAGAACAGTTGTAGAAAGGATTTATTCAACCAAGTTCTTCATCTTGGGGAGCACCAGTTCTGTTTGTGGAAAAGAAGGATAGAAGTCAAAGGTTATGCATAGATTACCGTTCACTCAATGAGGTGACTATCAAGAACAAATACCCTTTGCCTAGAATCAATGACTTGTTTGATCAGCTAGAAGGAGGTTGTGTGTTCTCAAAGACTGATCTTCGATCAGGTTATTTCCAACTCAAGATAAGGGAACAAGACATACCTAAGACAGCTTTCACCACAAGGTATGGATTGTATGACTATACCGTGATGCCATTTTGTTTGACCAATTCTCCAGCATACTTTATGAATATGATGAACAAGGTGTTCATGGAATTCCTTGATAAGTTTGTTGTCGTTTTCATTGATGACATTTTAGTCTACCCCAAGAGCAAAGAAGAGAACGAAGGACATTTGCGTTTGATACTTCAGAAGCTTACAGAGCATAAACTGTATGCCAAATTCAGCAAGTGTGAATTTTGGCTAAAGGAAGTTGGATTTCTTGGACACGTTCTGTCAGGAGATGGTGTAGCAGTTGATCCTGCTAAAGTTTCAGCTGTAACTGAATGGGAATCTCCTAAGTCAGTGAAAGAAGTTCGTAGTTTACTTGGCTTAGCAGGTTACTACAGAAGGTTCATTGAGAATTTCTCCAAGGTTGCTAAGCCTATGATAGAATTGCTAAATAAAGACAATAAATTTGCTTGGTCTGAAGGTTGTGAACTCAGCTTTCAGGAATTGAAGAAGAGACTTGTGACAGCACCAGTCTTGTGTTTGCCAGACTTAGAAAAAGATTTCCAAGTGTATTGTGATGCATCTCATCATGGTTTGGGTGCAGTACTTATGCAAGAAGGAAAAGTTGTGGCTTATGCCTCGAGACAACTCAAAACTCATGAAGTGAACTACCCTACTCATGATTTGGAGTTAGCCTCTGTTGTCCATGCACTCAAAACATGGAGACATTATCTTTTGGGAAAGCGTTGTGAAGTGTTCATAGATCACAAGAGTTTGAAGTATATCTTCACCCAGAAAGAAATTAACATGAGACAAACAAGATGGCTAGAACTCATCAAGGACTACGACTTAAGTTTCAATACCATCCCGGTAAAGAAAATGTTGTAGCGGATGCTTTAAGCCGTAAGGTTTTTGTGAATGGCCTTACCAAGGAAGAATTGCCCGATGATTTGTGTGCCCAATTTAGAGATCTCAGATTGGAGATTGTGCCTGAAGGACATCTCATGTCTTTGGATGTTCAACCCACTCTGTTGGAAAAGATCAAAGAAGCCCAGAAGAATGATAAGGAAATTGAGGAAATTAAAGAAAAGATTGGAAAAGGAAAAGCCAAAGGATTCCATGAAGACGAAAAGGGTACTTTATGGCATGGGAAACGTATCTGTGTTCCACAAGATCCGGAGCTTCGGAAACTGATTTTGCAAGAAGCACACAACTCACCGTATTCCATTCATCCGGGTAACACCAAAATGTACATGGATATGAAGGAAAGATTTTGGTGGAATAATCTCAAGAAAGACATCGCCGAACATATTGCTTTATGTGATGTGTGTAGTAGAGTGAAAGCGGAACATCAGAAACCAGCAGGTTTGCTTCAACCACTACCTATTCCTGATTGGAAGTGGGACAAGATTGGTATGGATTTCATTACCGGATTACCAAGGACCCGGTCAGGATATGATTCTATTTGGGTAGTAGTGGATCGCCTAACTAAAGTGGCTCATTTCATACCCGTGAAGACGACCTATACAAGTGCTAAGTTGGCCAAAATCTATATGAGTAGAATTGTATGTCTACATGGAGTGCCCAAGAGTATTGTGTCTGATAGGGGAACTCAATTCACTTCCCATTTTTGGAGATAGCTACATGAGTCATTGCGAACGAGGTTGGAATTCAGCACTGCTTTTCATCCTCAAACTGATGGACAAACAGAAAGGACTAATCAGATTCTTGAAGACATGTTGAGGGCATGTGCCCTAGACTATGGAGCCAGTTGGGATGAAAGTCTGCCTTACGCAGAATTTTCTTATAACAACAGCTACCAAGCCACATTGAGATGGCACCATTTGAGTTTCTCTACGGGAGAAAATGTACCACCCCATTGTTATGGAATGGTGTGGGAGAAAGAAGTTTGTTCGGACCAGAACTTATCAAAGAAGCCGAAGAGAAGGTCAAGTTGGTTAAGGACAGATTGAAGATAGCACAGTCCCGACAAAAAGCTACGCAGATCCTAAGCGTAGAGAAGTCACCTATGAAGTTGGTGATAGAGCTTATCTTAGAGTATCACCACTTCGTGGAGTGAAGAGGTTCGGAGTCAAATGAAAGTTGGCCCCAAGATATGTTGGACCATTCAAGATTCTGAGTCGTAAAGGAGAAGTTTCTTATGAAATTGAATTGCCAGAGTCTTTGTCAGCTATCCATAATGTGTTTCATATGAGTCAGCTTAAGAAATGTCATCCAGAAATGGAAGAAACTTCTTTGAAGGATACTATACCTTTGGAGGAGGTACAATTGGAAAGTGATATCACTTATGAGGAGAAGCCTATCAAGATTCTTGAGACTGCAGAAAGAGTCACACGGACTAAGACTATCAAGTTTTGCAAAGTGCAGTGGAACCATCATTCCGAAGAGGAAGCAACATGGGAAAGAGAAGATGATCTTCGGAAAGACCACCCTCACCTATTTGCTAGCCAATCCGAATCTCGAGGGCAAGATTCACCTTAAGGGGGTTAGATTTGTAACATCCCTAAAATCATGTTTCAAACTCATGCATATCATCCACGCATCCATGATCATATAAGTTTCATTTCAAACAAAACATTTCAAAACAGAAGCATATATTCTTATTATTTCATGTAAGTTTGCTCTAGCCTTAGTGCTATCTTCCAATGAGAAGAGTACTTGTTCTGGTTCAGTAAGGTTTGAAATTCAAACTTGGGCACCATCAAAAGTGTGAACAAAGTTTCAAAACAAAATGAGTAAATAAAACCAATTTTATGCCTATTGTATATATATCATAAAGGCTTGGTTTTATTTTTATTTTCATTTGATCAAAGTGTTTTCAGTAAACAGTAGTGTTTGACACACATTTGAGTGCAAGGTTTGCTGAATAAAAACCTAGAGAAGATTTGAATTCAAACTCATTTGATTTAGAATTGAAAATCATTTCAGAAAATCAAAACAGAAAAAGAAAAAGAGAAAAGAAATGGAAAAAGGCTAGCGCCACCTATCTGGCCCAACTACGAATCCATCCCATTAAGCCCACCCGGGTTCCTCCTCTCTCTCTCTCTCACTCGCGGATGAACCAACCAGGTCACTGACCACACGACCCCACCCCCTCTCTGTTTAACTCGCTGACGAGTGGAACCTGCGACCACGTCGTCGTCGTCGTCAATCACACGCGGCCGCGACGCTCGCTCCGCCGTTACCTCGCCGCAGTCACTGCGGGCTTAATTGCCCTTGATTCCGCGCTTAATCGCCGCTCTCCTTCTGCCTACATAAACCCCTCTGCACCGCGGCCATTTCCCCTCACCTAGCGCCACCTCTCCGCCCCCAGGCTGCCCGCAATTGCCCTTGCGCCGCCGCAGACAGACGCACTCCGGCGACTAATCTCGGTGAGTACAGACCGCCCCCTGCCTCTAGTAAAAACCACTGTGACCATCATGACCTTGCGCGTTTGCTAATGCCCTCTGTTTGCTTTCTCATGACCCAGAGCGACGTCTTCGTTCTCACCCGCGAGCACCTGAGCCGCCGCTCGACTCCGACGTGCGATTCAGGTAAAATGAGACCGCCCCTTGCCTCCCCTTTGGTACTGTCTTGATCGACAGGCCCTTGCGCATCTCCTAAACCATCTGGCTTGTGCTAGGTCGACGCAGAGCCTCGGCAACGTCTTCGAAAGCAAGCAACTGACGCCGCCCGCAACTTTGACGAGCCCCAGCGACCATCTTCGTGCGCCCCTTGCCAAACCACCGCCACCTTGAGCATCAGCAGCACACGGCGAGTCTGGTAAGCCCCTTCCCCCTCTCCCGCGCGACCTAGAACGCCGGTAGCAACTCTGACAGAGGCGTCGCCGCCTGTCGCCGCCGCTAGCGCCGCCACTGGATGGTCAGGCTGCTTAGGATCGTTAGATCTAGATCCTGTGGATACGATAGAACCTGGGCGAAGCGGTAAGATTGGATCTGGGCCACGCGATTAAGTTAGATCCAGCGGCTTAGAAACGTGATCCAACGCGAAGCGGTACCGGCCAATCAGATTAAGACGCGTGGCAACAGTTTAGTTTTAAAAACAGGAATTGAATCTATTAGATGTTTGAATTTGTTTAAGCTATAACTTTTGATTGCCACGTTAGAATTTGACAAATTTTATATCATTGGAATCAGGATAACAAGCCCTTTCTAATTATGCATTGTGTTTAATGTTTTTCTTCTGTTAAAATGGTTTTATTTACAGAAACATGTGTAGGGCTAATTTGAGTATATGAATTGTTTGAGAAATGTTTTAAGGTTTAAATAAATGTTGTTTGGCAAGTTTTTAACTTGTATATGAACCAGTACTATACACTTGCTTTGTTGAGTTTTAAAAATCATCACATATCATATTGCATACATTCATATATTTTTGTTTATATATGTTTTGTATGTGATTTGTGGCTATGATTCTCTGTGTAGATTTTGGTGCCAATAGTGATTGTGATTGTGAGGAGTGTAGCTACTCTCCAAACTACCAAGGCAAGTGGTGCTTCATGATATTTTTATCCCTATGTTTTCTACTAAGCATTAGAACTATTTTGCTAGTCTTGCATGTTATAGTTTTTGCTTATATGCCATGATGGGGAATCCTAGTAGTTGTAGAATTGCTAGGAAAATTTCTAAGTTAAGATACTTTCTATGCCATTCTTAGCCTAGCTAGTAGCAACCAAGGGTGGTGAAAATATACATGCTATGATAAAAATATTTCTAAGTCTTTGGACTTGTGTTTTGCCTAATAAAACAACTAAGTAAATGAAACACCTGGGTGGAATGGAAGGAATGGTTTATGTTGAGTGGTTACACAAGGGCCATTTCTATGGTTTACCTTGTGTATCTCACTTGTGGAAAGCCACCCAGGAACAAAGAGATTTTAGAGGCCAAATGTTAAGAAGCTTCTAGTGCAGCCACTTGGCAATATGGGCTCTACCAGGATCACATAGGTTGCTAGAACTTAGCCAATTGGACAGTTGGTGGTAGTGGGATGATAGGTTGGAGCGCGTCCATTTGGTCTAAGGGAAGGCTTCTGAAAGGTCCTGTCTTGGTGAAAATCAAGGCTTGTGGGGAAAGTGCACAACCTCTGTAGATGGAAGAATCTAAGTACTTAGCCATGTCCCTTGAAAAGGACAACTTGAGCATCAAGACATGGAAGCTATCAAGAATCTCCTCATCCCAATTTCTAAGTAAAAACTTGTGGGTGAACAAGGGTGAAGGACCTCAATGTCTATTGGTGGTTCCTTGGGAAAAGATTTGATAAAGAAAACTTAGTGATTTCAACTAATAGGCAAAACCTTTTTTGAGCAAAGCAAGCCAAGCTACACTTAGCCAAATTGCATATAGTATCTAGTCCACCAAATATTATACCAAGGTATCACTTTCCAATACTATTCCAATGTATTGACCCACTGTGGCTGTAACTTGTGATGTTGCAGGATACTCTGATGAGTTTTAGGAGTCATGAGTCTACACTCAACATGCTTGCCTGTGGCACATGAAGATGAATACTTTTATTTATTTACTTATTCAAACTCTTGTACTAGGCCTGTGGCCTTTGAGTTGTAAAGACTATGTTTGTCTCTGGAATGACTGTAATAATGACCTTTGTTTCTGTGTACTTCATCTTAAACTGTGGATGCTAGCATTGATCCAGGGACTAGCATTGCAATCACAGGGATCCTTTTCCTTTCTAAAGGAGGGATCTTACATGGGCCCTCGGCCCTTGTACCCCTCTAGCTCGTCCAAACCCTAGTTTTATCCCTAAACTTATGTGGCTGGCCTATAAATAGAGCCCCCACCCCTTCATGTATCCCTTAGGCATAGATGATAGACTAAAGACAACCCCCTTGTGTGGAATCTCTAGTTTTGCCTCATCCCCTTTACCAAGGGGACCGACTATTGTCACCAACCTCGATTGGACTTTGCATCACGCATCCATCGTTGAACAAGGCCTTGGAGTTCGTTGTCTCATCTCGAAGTTGTCAAGACCCTCCCCAAGGTGTTCTTCCCTCTCCTATGTGGATTTGAGGGAGCACGTTGACCGAATTTCCTTGCGAGGATTCTATCGGACCGGTGGCCGTCGTTCGGGAGCAATCGGCCTTGTATCGTGTGAGTTTTGCGTATGTTCATCGTGCTCTTCGCGAGGTGTGTGTCCGCTTCCGCTACCTTCTCCCTTCCCCCTCGCTTTCCCATCGATTTGACCACGAGATCCATGAAGATCGGGCCACCCAAGAGGTTAAACCCTTCATCATCTGGTATCAGCAGCTTTTGGTTGCCACGGATTTCTCATCGATTTGGTCATTTCCCCATAAATTCGAAAATTCCACAAAAAACAACCCCAATTCGTGTTTGGATCGATCTGTGATTTGAGTGAGTTTTGGTAGGTTTTGATCCATGGATTGCTTGCTAAACTTGTTGATGTACCTTCCCCTGCGTTCCCATGGCCTAATTTCTTGATTTTCCCCATCAATCTGAGGTTTTGGTTCGAGTTTTTCCGCTCAAAACGCGTCCCGTTCAAGCTCTGGACGTCCTGGAATCTCCCAGACCGGAGTCTCCGGCCTAGACCGGATTTTCTGGACTTTTTGAGCTCCAGACCGGAGTCTCTAGACCTCCAGACCGGAGTCTCCGCCCCCCTGCAGACAAAAAAACTGCATCACGGTTTTGAGCATAACTTTTGCATTTCAACTCGAATTTGGTGTTATTTTGCTCATTTTGAAGAGGTGAAGGATCTCTACATCATCATCCACATTGTTCATGCTATCTACTACATCCAAATTCCGTGAGCAAGGCGGAATCCAACAATAAAGGGTGAAGATCATCGATGAAAGGTATAACATTCTGCTACTTTTCCCCACTTGAATTCCTTTGTGAACCCCACTATCTTTGCGAGCAACAAACACCTATTGAGACTAGTTCCTCTTATGATTGCTTGGGCTATGCACATTTGATACCTTGTAGATTCCAAGCAAATGTTGTGAGCGCTATCTCATATAGTTATCTTGTATAGTTGTTGGCACAAGGAAGGGACAAGTGAAAAAGAAAAAGAGAAAGAAAAGAAAAAAGAGAAAAAAAATAGGAAAAAGGAAAAAGAAAAGATAAAGAAACAAACAAACAAGTGCCTCATAGAATAGGAAGCGCAAGTTCGATGAACATCATATAGGTGGTACTTATTGTGCACATCTTATAGCCCACCAATTAATTGCAATCGAACTAGCGTCTCTCCTTGTACTTGTGTGACACGAGCATAGAGTCTTCGCTAGGTAATCATTTGGTTCTGAGCTCACATTCTCCGTCACACAAGTCCCATTTATCCCATCGTGTGTGTTTCCTTGTACATATTTCTTATCTTGTGGATTGACTTGTTTTACTTTGTGATCATTGTGGTTCTTTACTTGCGATTACAACCTCTTGATTTCAGATTGTTTCTTGGCAATGCCTCTTTCCATACCTTTCCACCATAGGCCTTGTGTGTGTGTTTTTTGGTTAGTAGTTGGTTTTGGTGTTCCACGTGAACTTCACTTTGCTTCGTTTATTGCTCTCAAGTGTGGCCACTTGCACGATACGATCTTCCAAGGTAAAGTAAGGTTTGACGTTGCATCCCCAACACCCACTACCACTTCCATATAAAACACTTGGTCTTGTGAATCATGTCTAGGGACTCCGAAACCGGGGATGATATCTATGAAGAATCCATGATGAGCCACCATGACTATGACTCCACAAGTATAGAGGACATGATGGAGCACAACACCGACAATGGCTCCTCATGCATGGAGACTATGGAGCACTACACCGACAATGGCTCCGAATGCTTGGGTGATATGGAGTATTACACAAACAATTACTCCCCAAGCATGGATGACTTCGAGTGCGACATCGACGACGCCTCGCCGAGCATGGAGGACACGGAGAACTTCATCGACTTTGATGGCTCCTCCATGAGCCAGGAAGAATTCCTCCACCATGTGGAGATGGAAGCCTACTACGCCAAGCAAGAGGAGGCGCATCATCAAGATTCCATGACCTTCAAGGCCAAGCATGCCACACCAAAGGGCACCACCTACTTCGATGATCCACCTCCAAGGCGACAAGCGCCACCACCTACAAGGTGTCAAGCTCCACCATCTCCAAGGTGCCAAGCTCCATCACCTCCAAGGCGCCAAGATCCACCTCCTATCCAAACAAGAGTGGCGTCCAAACATCATATACATCAAGAGGCGCCAAGAAATAAGAATATTCATCGCCAAACATCCTCTCATGGGCATCGACACCATAAAGAGGATACAAGACATCGTCAAAGGCATCTTCGCCATAAAGACGAAGAATTCAGGATGAGCTCCATCCATAATGCTCAATCAAGCTCAAGAAGGCACCACAAACACAAGAAGAGTGCCAAGACAAGTGATCATCGTCACGAGTGTCACGTGGACGACCAAGTGCGCCACCTACATCAACCATCGGCAAGGCACGCCAATGACCTCCGTCGACACCATCATAGTGCACCTTCAACTACTCGTGCCACCACCACAACGGCACCAAGAGCAAGCCTTCCTCCACGCCATCAAGCTTCAACGCCTACGCTTGACTTCCGCGACCTCGCGAACGATGAAAATGAAGACCTCTATTTCGCCAAGTTGGCTGAGTTCGGCAAGAGGATGTCTACACTCCAAGATGGAGGAAACCAAGGCCACATATGTGATGAAGTCGATCCGAGCACCGCTCTCGACAATACCATGAGCCTACTTCCACCACTACTACGAGACGACCACAAGACGGTCGAGCATGGGATTTTCCCTTTGACCATGGAGGCGAGCGATGTGTAACACCCTAGATTTCTACCTAGCTGGCGGTGTTACCACACTTCTTAAATTATGATCGAAACTAACTAGAATTCAAAATTTTGGCAGCACCTCCTTTGTTTCAAAGGACATCCACGACAGGCAAAACACAATATAATGGATAAAGACAGTAAAGACCATATAACTAAGCAATCCACGCAGTTCACATAGTGTATAATCATTCCATGACACGAGTACTAACGGTGGAGCGACCAAAGGCTCACGAGAACATGCAAACGACTCCACAAATTAAGTCAAAGGAATAATGGTAAACTAAGAATTATGTGTGATCGATGATCTATGATATGTAGAATGGATGTGTGCGCCAAAGTGGTGGCGATCTACTCCCTCCCATGCATGTCGCTACGCCGAGTACCTGAAATCCAATAAAAACCAAAGAAAACACAAAGGTGAGTAAAAAAATACTCAGCAAGCACAAGTTTAGAACCCAATCAACAACATACAAAATCCAATATCCATTCCAAATGATATCCAGAAACAACAATACGCATATTTTGTTTTACGATACGGACGTTCCGGAATATTGACTGTTAACTTCCTCATCGACCTCGTGGAATAGTTAAACAGGAAAATTATCACCGACCTAGCCCAAGCTCATCGGAGTAGTTACGTAATAACTTATATCACCGTTCGCTCCGGAATAGTTACTTGTAACTTATTCACTGCCCTGGCTTAAAGTAAACTTTTCGACAAGAACTCAAAGCATGAACACCAAAAAAAGAACCAACATCACGCAGCCAAGAATTTAAGATGGCAAACATAACACAAATGAGTCATCATGCACTTGCCTTAGAACGGCGATCAAACTGAAGAACCACCCCGAGTACCCGTAGCTCCAAATCCTGTAGGTAGAATAATTTTAGAAACTATCCCCATAGGAAAAATAGTCTAAACTACAGCGTATAGTATTGTTCCAGATTTAATCCTGATAACTAGAAGCAGACATAACCGAACCTATATGTGGTAACTGTCTATAGCTGATACTGAAATTGACCAATAAATTTTCGTAGCATCCATCAAACTGACCAAACAGCTCTCGGTTATCAAACTAAAAAGGAGCATAACTACTTTTGCTAATGTGTTTATTGTTAATTACAACAAAACTAACACGTACTGGAATCCAGTTAATAGTTGCATCTACTATTATGGAGCTACTAAGCTAATTTCCAATCTAGTGTGGTCAGCGGTAAAACTCGTGTTCAGCGATTGAGATTGGTGTGGACTAGACTAGAAATCAACGCACCAACACACGTTGCTCCTAGAAGAAGGATCTACATACCTGGCAACGAGGCAGTGACGGATGGAAGAGGTCAAGCAGATGCAGGCCACAAGGACTGATCGAAGAGGCCAAATAGATGCAGGCCACTGCGACCACAACTCCCGTACTAGAGCAGCTTTTAGCTGCGGACTATGGCAATAGAGGCGTCAGCGGTCGTGTCCGGAGATTGGAAACGTTTCGGTTCAGGATGAGGACTAGGTATAGTTCGGGGGTTTTCTTTTATTATTTCTATTTATTTGTTTTTTCCTACTCAGAAACAAAGTCGTATATTTTAAATCCAAAATTTCCGAATCTCCAAATATTCATCTGAGCTCCGATGTATATAAACTTTTAGTCCCTTTTGATCAGCTCGATGAGATGAACCTAATCATGGTCTTGGATTTTCCATACGGCTAATGACTCAAAAAGTCAAATTTTGGTCAACTATAAAGAAAATATTACAATTAATGTTTGTAGAATTTCAGGGTATTACATTCTCCACCCGTTTAACAGAATTCGTTCTCGAATTCTCGCCCCTCGAATTCTCGCCTACTACTCAATCCAAGAATAACTTAAGCTTATAAAAATAGATTTACTCACCAGGTGTAAATAACTCAGGATATTTCTCTCGTATCATTGACTCAAGTTCCCACGTTGCTTCATGATCCTTCTGATTTGTCCAAAGAATCTTGGCAAACTTAAGAGTTCGACGCCGCATTACTCTATCAGCCTCCTCCAAAATTCTTACGGGACGAGCCTAAAAACTCAAATCTTGCTCGATCGTAATTGACCCCAGTGTCATTTGCCTTTCTGGATCTCGAAAGTAGTTCCTCAACATCGAGACATAGAATACATTGTGTACACCCTTCATTGAGTCAGGCAACTCCAGACGATACGCTAACTTCCCAACTCGTGCCACTATCTTGAAAGGTCCAATATACCGTGGGCTAAGTTTTCCCTTGATGTTAAATCTCACAACACCCTTAGTAGGTGATACTCTAAGAAGCACCTCGTCACCTACTTGAAATTCCACATTTCGTCTTTTCCGATCAGCATAACTCTTTTGCCTACTCTGTGCTGCCAGCATGTGCTCCCTAATCTCAGCAACCCTCTCAGTGGTCTGCTGAATCCAGTCTGGCCCCAATACTGATTTCTCACCTATGACACTCCAACAAAGCGGAGATCGGCACTTACGTCCATATAAAGCCTTGTAAGGCGACTTGCGAATGCTTGCTTGGTAACTATTATTATATGAAAACTCCACGAGTGGTAAATTGTCCTCCCAACTCCCTTGCCAAGATAAAACACAACATCTCAACATATCTTCCAAAGTCTGGATCGTGCGCTTTGACTGGCCATCCGTCTGGGGGTGAAACGCTATACTGAGCCTCAATTCTGTATCCAATGCACTCTGCAAAATCTCCCAGAACTTTGATACAAATTTAGCATCTCTGTCAGAAACAATGATTTTCGGAACACCATGCAACCGTACTATCTCCCGCACATATATCGATGCCAGGTCACTTGTTGAGTTGGTGGTGTGTATGGAAATAAAATGAGCAACCTTGCTTAGTCGATCCACGACCACCCAAATAGCATCCTTCCCTTTTTGAGTACGAGGTAGCCCAACAACAAAATCCATAGCAATGTCATCCCATGGCCACTCCGGAATCTCTAGGGGCTGCAACAATCCTGATGGCCTCTTATGCTCAGCCTTCACTTACTGACATACACTACAACAAGACACATACTTGGCCACAGCAACCTTCATTCGTTTCCACCAACAGTTTTCCTTCAAATCTTGGTACATCTTGTTCTCACCTGGGTGCACCGTATATGGAGTACGGTGCCTCTCTCAAAATATCTTCTTTTACTTGTGATTTCTGTGGCACACAGAGACGACCACGAAACCGAACAGATCCCATGGAATCCAAGGTAAAATTTCCAATCCTCACATCTCGAACACGCTATTTAACTTGCTGCAATAATCGATCTTGTTTTTGTGCTTCCAAAACCCACCTAGGTATGTCCGACTCAAGAATGAATTGTGACTCTAATTCTACAACTCCGGCATAGCAATATGAAATATCCATCCGCTCAAAATCAGCTACCAAGGAATTTACTGTGGAAGGAACTGGCTTACGACTAAGAGCATCCGCAACCACATTTCCTTTACCCGGTGTATACTGGATATTAAAATCATAATCTTTAATCAAATCTAGCCACCTCCTCTACCTTAAGTTCAAATCCTTCCATGTGAAGATATACTTGAGACTTTTATGATCCGTGAATATGTCACACGTTGCTCCATAAAGATAATGCCTCCAAAGCTTGAGTGCAAAAACAACTGCTGCAAGCTCTAAATCATGGGTAGGATAATTTTCCTCGTGTTTTTTCAACTGCCTCGACGCATAAGAAATCACCTTGCCATTCTGCATGAGAACACATCCAAGGCCTACCAGAGACGCATCAGAATATACTGTAAAATTCTCTCCAAAATCTGGAAGTGTAAGAACACCAACCGGTCCTTTAATAAACAAAAGCTACGCTCAAACTCCTCTGTCCACTGAAACTTTACCCCTTTATGTGTAAGCATGGTCATTGGCTTGGCAATGATAGAAAAATCCTTCACAAAACGCCTATAGTAGCCAGCCATTCCCAAGAAACTTCTCACCTCCTTTACATTAGATGGTCGTTCCCAGCCAACGACGGTGGAAACCTTGCTAGGGTCAACAAAAATACCTTCACCATTAATAACATGACCCAAATAGGCCACTTCCAAAAGACATAACTCACACTTCTTCAACTTAGCGTAGAACTTATTCTTACGCAACGTCTCGAGAACTATGCTCAAATGACGTCCGTGTTCTTCCTCCGTCTTGGAGAAAATGAGAATGTCATCGATAAATACCATGACAAAATCATCATACTTATGGAACATGCTATTCATCGCCTCCATGAAATAAGCAGGTGCATTCGTTAATCCAAAGGACATAACCTTGAACTCATAATGTCCATACTTTGTAGAGAACGCCGTCTTCTCAATATCCTCTTCTCGCACTCTTATTTGATTATAGCCTGACTGCAAATCGATCTTTGAAAATACCTTGGCACCCTTCAATTGATCAAATAAGTCCTCAATGAGTGGCATCGGATATTTGTTCTTGATAGTCACGGCATTAAGAGCCCGATAATCAATACAGATCCGCAATGTCAAATCTCTCTTCTCAGTGAACAAAACAGGAGCGCCCCAAGGTGAAACACTATGCCGGATTAAATCCTTGGCAAGCATATCATCAATTTGCTTCTTCAACTCATCTTGAAAAGGACGAGCTAAACGATATGGAGCGATTGAAATTGGGCGTGCACCAGGAACAAGGTCAATATGAAACACCACGTCCCGCTCTAGTGGCATACCCGGTAGCTCACAAGGAAAAAAATCAGGATAATTTCTAACCACATGAATGTTCTCAATCTTCATCTCTTTACTCAAATTCCCCACCAAAGCCCAAAGAAATCAGTTCTTCAATACTCTCTGACCTGGAAACAGGCTAGCCAACACTGATAGAGAATGTTTAGGTGCACTACACTGAAAGATTAACTGTTTACCGGATGGATCCTCCAAAGTGATGGTCTTCCAGAAACAAGATATAACGGCCCGATAGCGGTGTAGCCAATCCATACCAAGAATAACATCAAAGGCCGGTAAAGGAATTACCATCAAATTTTCCACAAAATCTTCATCGTCTATGGAAATCACACATCCCGGACATACTACGGAACTAGTGATCAAGCCTCCCGAGGAACTAACTTGAACAAATTCATAAATCTCTTGGCTAGATAGACCAAATTTCTTGACAAAGTCAAGTGATACAAACAAATAAGTAGCACCGGAATCAAAGAGAATTAGAGCATCATGGGAATCAACCGGAAGTATACCTGTAACAACGTCTGGACGTCCCAGAGAGGAGATAGTAGGCATGGCATAGATCCCAGGAGGTGCTAAAGAAGAAATCCCAGTATTATGTTGTGGTGGTGGTGGAGCAGTAGGTGGTGCAGGTAACTGAATTGGGGCATGCGGTGTAGGAAGAGGAGTAGCTGACTAGTAATAACCTAGCGGTGGAGGTGGGAATTGTTGATGCTGAAATTGCGGTGATGAATATGCCTGATACTATGGCTAAAACTGCTGAGAAGATGCCATCATATGCACTGAACCATGGGAAGATTTGGCTGCTGATGCTGAACCACGAGAGGCTCCATCTCCGGAAGACCCTATTTTAGAAGATGTGGCCACCTCCCACTTGATGACAGAATTTGGGTTCTCCCTGCATACCCTACTCATGTGACCATGACTGCCACATTGACGACAAGACCTTGAAAAGTCACACTCAGAGGCACGGTGACCCTCCCCGCACTTGAAACAAATCATAGACTATCCTGGAACGGGTCGTAGGAAGGTAGGTGATGCAGAGCGTGACCCTGAATAAGACTAAGCCCCAAACTGCCTGGGCTTGAATGACTGCTGAGACCGCTGATCTGATTTGAACTTCTTGAAGTCAGATCGCTGGCTAGACCCACTCCCATCCTGGTAGTTCCTCTTATTCCCCCCACCATTGTTGTTGGCACCATTTGTACGAGTTTTCTCTGCCTCTGTGAGTTGATATTGTAACTCCAAACCCCTAGCCTTCTCAACCACAGCGAAATAGCTCGATGGGCGATTCACTCCCATCACATGTCGATATCGCGAATTAAGTCCCTCGAAGAACCTCCTTGCTTTCTTTGGCTCATTCTGATTAATATGGTCTACAAAATGAACCATCTTACTAAACTCAACATCATACTCATCCACCGTCTTGTTTCCTTGCTTGTTATTCCTGAGGGCAACATCCATCTTATACTTGAATGAAGCCGGGTAGTACTTAGCAATGAATTGTGTAACAAAAACATCCCATGTAGGAGGTCCATGAGCCGGTGTCCAAGCTGCACGGACTCCGTCCCACCAAACATCAGCCAGACCCTTTAGTTGAAAAGCTACATACACAACTCTGTCCTCTGGCGTCATCACTGATGCATCCATGTATTTATCCATGGTGCGAAGCCAACTTGCAGCCTCCATTGGTGTCCCTGATCCATCAAACTTGTCCAATTTCATATCCAGCCACTTGGTGAGCATCATGTTCGCCGCGTGATGTCCATCACTATTCCTAGATTGGCTCACTTCCTCATCTGACCCCTCTGCACGACCATTGCGGCCAGCACGGCCACGAGCCCGACCCCTACGATTCGGCGCCATAACTATAAAATCCATTATCAATAATCAGTAAGCAAAAAACATAAGATCAAATAATTTCCATCCTTACTAAAATGGATAAGATAAACAAGCAAAATTAAACCAACAGAAACGCAAATGAGATGCATGTCCCATAAACCCCATCCTATAGTCCACTGTGTCATTTTTTTTGGTTGGTCTTAACTCAAGTTTTAGATGTTTTTTTAACCTTATCCTAACTTATTACGCCAGAGATCTAAAGCCTAGGCTCTGATACCAACTATACCACCCCAGATTTATACCTAGATGGCGGTGTTACCACACTTCTTAAATTATGATCGAAACTAACTATAATTCAAAATTTTGGCAGCACCTCCTTTGTTTCAAAGGGCATCCACGATAGGAAAAACATAATATAATGGATAAAGACAGTAAAGACCATATAACTAAGCAATCCACGCAGTTCACATAGTGTATAATCATTCCATGACACGAGTACTAACGGTGGAGCGACCAAAGGCTCACAAGAACATGCAAACGACTCCGCGAATTAAGTCAAAGGAATAATGGTAAACTAAGAATTATGTGTGATCGATGTTCTATGATATGTAGAATGGATGTGTGCGCCAAAGTGGTGGCGATCTACTCCCTCCCATGCATGTCGCTACGCCAAGTACTTGAAATCCAATAAAAACCAAACAAAACACAAGGGTGAGTAAAAAAATACTCAGCAAGCACAAGTTTAGAACCATTACCCATTCTACAAAATCCAATACCCATTCCAAATGATATCCAGAAACACCATTAAGCATATTTTGTTTTACGATACGGACATTCCGGAATATTGACTATTAACTTCCTCACCGACCTCGTGGAATAGTTAAACAGGCAAATTATCACCGACCTATCCCAAGCTCACCGGAGTTGTTACATAATAACTTATATCACCGTCCGCTCCGGAATAGTTACTTGTAACTTATTCACCGCCCTAGCTTAAAGTAAACTTTTCGACAGGAACTCAAAGCATGACACCAAAGAAAGAACCAACATCATGCAGCCAACAATTTAAGATGGCAAACATAACACAAAGGAGTCGTCATGCACTTGCCTTAGAACGGCGATCAAAATGAAGAACCACCCTGAGTACCCGTAGCTCCAAATCCTGTAGGTAGAATAATTTTAGAAACTATCCCCATAGGAAAAATAATCTAAACTACAGCGTGTAGTATTGTTCCAGATTTAATCCTTATAACGAAGCAGACATAACCAAACCTATACGTGGTAACTGTCTATAGCTGATACTGACCAATAATTTTTCGTAGAATCCATCAAACTAACCAAACAGCTCTCGGGTATTAAACTAAAAAGGAGCAGAACTACTTTTGCTAATCTGATTGTTGTTAATTACAACATAACTAACACGTACTGGCATCCGTAGTGGAATCCAGTTAATAGCTGCATCTACTACTATGGAGCTACTAAGCTAATTTCCAATCTAGTGTGGCCAGCGGCAAAACTCGTATTCAGCGATTGAGATTGGTGCAGACTAGACTAGAAATCAACCCACCAACACACGTTGCTCCTAGAAGAAGGATCTACGTACCTGGCAACGAGGCAGTGACGGATGGAATAGGTCAAGTAGATGCAGGCCACAACGACAGATCGAAGAGGTCAAATAGATGCAGGCCACTGCGACCACAACTCCCGCACTGGAGCAGCTTTCAGCGGACTATGGCAATAGCGGCATTAGCGGTCGCATCCGGAGATTGGAAACATTTTGGTTCAGGATGAGGACTAGGTCTAGTTCGGGGGTTTTATTTTATTATTTCTATTTATTTATTTTTTCCTACTCAGAAACAAATTCATATATTTTAAATCCAAAATTTCCGAATCTCCAAATATTCATCTGAGCTCCGATGTATATAAAATTGTAGTCCCTTTTGATCAGCTCGATGAGAGAAACCTAATCATGGTCTTGGATTTTCCATACGGCTAATGACTCAAAAAGTCAAATTTTGGTCAACTATAAAGAAAATATTAAAATTAACGTCTGTAGAATTTCGAGGTATTACACGATGATGCCCATCTTATGGCATCCAACCTTGAAGATGACAAGGTCAACAATGGTGAGCATGGGATTTTCCCTTCACCAAAGGAGGCACATGTAGTTGAGAAACCCGAGCCTACCCCTATATGCTTGAATGATGATGTGGTACCAACCCCTTGTGAGTATGAGGGCCACTTAGCCCACTTGAGTGAGAACAAGTGTGAGATGAGTGACTCCACCTTATGTGAGATTGAGTTCCTCCACTTTGAGGGCATGAGTGATACACCGAGTGAGTTGAGAGTGGTAGTTGATAGGTCAAGTGAGACCATTTCGATTTCTAACAACTTACCCTCTACCTCTAGTGTGTTCTCTTGTGTTGTGCTAGGTTCCATGGATGAAGACGCGCAAAGACATGAAGCAATGATGCCTCGAATGGAGAAGATGTACATGGTGGATGAAGATGATGCTACGCCATGGCTACATCAAGAAGACGAAGTCGTCCACAAGGAGGCCACTACTACCACAACACCCAGTTCATATGAGAGGTATGACCAAAGTAACATTAAGGGTGTTGATGATGCCATGATCCCACTAGTGGACATGATGAATTGTGAGAATATGCATGTTATGGATGATACTAGTGAAATTACATATGCTTCACTCATATTCCCATGTGATGCTTTGCCTTTGCATAATATTGATCATGTGGAATTGTTTGAGTGCGATAACATTGCCATAAACATGCCATGCTATGCATCTTGTGTGTATCCTCCAATTGCTTCAGACATGCGTTGTCATGCTAGTCATTCAATTTCTCCCATTGCTTGCAATAAGATGAATGCTTGCTATTTCACTTGTTTTGCTTGCAAAAATATTGATCACATGCATTATAATGAGATGGCCCCCATAGCTTTCTCAATTTTTGGAGATTTTGATGATTGCCATGATAAGCATGTTCCCCACTTGCATACTCACCATGCACCTATTTCATACTTGATTGACATTAATGGTGATGTGCACAAGAAGAGATACGTCAGGATGGATGATGTGTATCTCTACCATGCACACACGTTCTTCCTTTTGTGTATGATGTGTGTAGGTACCCGCACTATCATGTCAACCTCGGTTGAGCACGAGTTGACAAAAATATCTCTTGAGAGCATCCCACAAGTGAGTTCAAGATCGAACCCAGCTCTGATACCTTTGGCATGCTTTGCATCTTTCATGTTGACAAATTGTTCTTTCCTATAGTTTGCTTGCAAGCATGTTAATGGTATTATCTCTCCTTGTGACATTCATGTTTCTTTGCTATTGGATATTGATGATTTGTGTGTTGCAACAAAAATGTTGAACAATTTCTCTTTCCGATGTTTTGTGTGCAACCATAATGCCATTAAGAGCATGTATTGTCATGAGAGCTCCCAAGTATCTCGTCGTGTTGTTGCAACAAACATCAGGACCACTTTCTCTTTCATATGGTTTGTTTGCAAACTTGTTGATTTTGCTTCCGCTTGGGATATTCATATTCCCATGATATTTGATTTTGATGATATGTGTATGGAATCCAACATCTTGAGAAAATTCTCTTTCCAATGGTTGGTTTGCACACATAATGCTTTTGTTTTGGATATGCTTCCTCGTGTGTTTTTGCCAAATTCGCCTATTCTTGCATCAAAGATGTTGATATATTTAGTCAATTGCTTTGCGTGCCACCCTACTATGTTATATGGAGTTTTTGAGTTTCCACATTTGGATGATGTTCATACGATTTCCATGCACTTTGACCTTGCATATGCATTCCATTTGCTATCCTTGTATTGTGCTAATAGTGTTGCGAACAAGAATGGACATGCCACAAATGACATGCTCCTCTATCACGCACGAAAATATTTTGCTTGGTCTTTGTTGTGTGAAGGTACAAATGCATACACGTCAACCTCTATGGACTATATGTTGACAAGAAGAACTGAAGAGAGTTACCTATGGTTACCCTTTATCAAGCTATCTCTACAAGCTAAGGTGACTTCCTTCTACTTGAGGACTCATGCTATAATCTTCATGAATTGGCTATGCTTTGAGTGTTGCTTCGCTTTTTTGTGAGCTTTGTAGGCTTCATTGAAGGTGAAGGAACATTGAGGTTTTGTCAAGTCAATCTTCCCAAGGACGACTATATGGTGAACCCTAGGATCAATAAGGTCTCTCGACCTCTTCTACTTTGTGATGAGCATGTAGAGTCGAGGACGAATCTTTTTGAAGGGGGGGAGCTGATGTAGCCCGACCTACGGTCGTTACCACATCATGGTCTCCAACTTACGCCAAGTCGTCATGGACTCCAAAGGTGAATCTGTTCCTCTATGAGAGCCCACTTCCTACCCTATTGAATGGTATGCTACTTCATACTCCATCACATATTCATGATAGGTTCACACCAACAAGTACGGAGGCAAGGGAGGAAGCCCGGAACATCAAGCCTGACAAGACGGATGCTTGGAAGAGGAGACGGAAGAAGCCACAGCTGAACCACCAGAGTCTCCGTCCTACACCGGAGTCTCCGGTCCTGCGCACCGGAGTCTCTGGACCGACCTCCGGACCGACCCCAGCAACCGACCCGGGGACAGTCAGTACACCACTCCGGAGACGACACCGGAGACTGACCGGAATCTCCGGCCCTGACCGGAGTCTCTGGACGCTACATCGGAGTCTCCGACCTGCGTGATGGGCCTGCACGCCGCCAGCTGGGCCCTCGGCCCATGTACCCCTCTAGCTCGTCCAAACCCTAGTTTTATCCCTAAACTACCCCTGTTTATGTGGCTGGCCTATAAATAGAGCCCCCACCCCTTCATGTATCCCTTAGGCATAGATGATATACTAAAGACAGCCCCCTTGTGTGGAATCTCTAGTTTTTCCTCATCCCCTTTACAAAGGGGACCGACTATCCTCACCAACCTCGATTGGCCTTTGCATCATGCATCCATCGTTGAACAAGGCCTTGGAGTCAGTGTCTCGTCTCCAAGTTGTCAAGATCCTCCCCAAGGTGTTCTTCCCTCTCTGATATGGATTTGAGGGAGAATGTTGACCGATCTTTCCTTGTGAGGATTCTATCGGACCGGTGGCCGCCGTTTAGGACCAATCAGACTTGTATCGTGTGAGTTTTGCGTGTGTTCATCGTGTTGTTCGTGAGGTGTGTGTTCGCTTCCGCTACCTTCTCCCTTTCCCCTCGCTTTCCCATCGATTTGACCACGAGATCCGTGAAGATCGGGTCACCCAAGAGGTTAACCCCTATCATCTGGTATTAGAGCCACTTAGCCCACTTGAGTGAGAACAAGTGTGAGATAGAGTGACTCCACCTTATGTGATATTGAGTGTTTCCACTTTAAGGGCATGAGTGATACACCGAGTGAGTTGAGAGTGGTAGTTGATAGGTCAAGTGAGACCATTTCGATTTCTAACGACTTACCCTCCACCTCTAGTGTGTTCTCTTATGTTGTGCTATCTTCCATGGATGAAGACGCGCCAAGCCATTAAGCAATGATGCCTCGAATGGAGAAGATGTACATGGTGGACGAAGATGATGCTACGCCATGGATACATCAAGAAGACGAAGTTGTCCACAAGGAGGCCACTACTACCACAACACCCACTTTATATGAGAGGTATAAACAAGGTAAAAATAAGGGTGTTGATGATGCCATGATCCCACTAGTGGACATGATGAATTGTGAGGATATGCATGTTATTGATGATACTTGTGACATTACATATGCTTCATTCATATTCCCATGTGATGCTTTTTGTTTGCATAATATTGATCATGTGGAATTGTTTGATTGCGATACCATTTCCATACACATGCCATGCTATACATCTTTTGTGTATCCTCCAATTGCTTTGGACATGCTTTTCCATGGCTGTTATCCAATTTCTCCCTTTGCTTGCAATAAGTTGAATAATTTGTCTATCAATTGTTTTTCTTGCAGCAATACTTATCACATGGATTATATGAGATAGCCCCCATAGCTTTCTCAACTTTTGGAGATTTTGATGATTGCCATGATAAGCATGTTCCCCACTTGCATACTCACCATGCATTTATTTCATACTTGATTAACATAATGGTGATGTGCACAAGAAGAGATATGTCATGATGGATGATGTATTTCTATACCATGCACACACGTTTTCCTTTTGTGTATGATGTGTGTAGGTATGGTTGGGATTTCGTTAACCATTTATCTTTTGGATAGAAACCTATTGAACTATTTTCTGTAGAAGGGAAATTAGGTTAACCATTAGGTTATTAGGGTCATAAATGGTTAACCGTTGGTTATTAAGGGACGAACCACTTATATCTGTACGATGGTGAATACACAAGAAAAAGTTCACAAGATAAATGGGTATACTGAAGAAACAATGTCACATATTCAAAATTTCACATTCACCGGCATATTTAATGAGTATACACAAGAAACAAATGGCCATTAAAGGCTGTAATGAACTAGTAATATTAAAATCTAGCAACAATGTCTGAATTTAACAATAAACAGTGTACAATGTCTGAATTTAACAATAACGTGGACAATTCAGCGAAAAGAACCGACCCTTTTAACAATAACATGGGAAATTCAGCAAAAATAACCAGTCGTTTTAACAATAACATGGACAATTCAGCAGAAAGAACCAGCCCTTCATAGTTTCATCGTGGATAATGCCCATGAAAACGGTGCCAAAACTTTTCAACTTTTATCTGTATCACAAAATAGAAATATTAGTTGTTTGTGCACAATACGGTCTAAGCATCTCTTTTAATTGGAAGTATATCATTGAAGCATCAGATGTTTACAATTGACAGGAATATATCATCAGACAGAGTGTGATACCAGTAGGTTACAATTGACAAGAATATTTCATTAGATGTTTCTATAATATTCATGATTTAGGTACTATCAGAACTGATCATGGGGCACTAACTCCTCATGATTTAGGTACTAACATTGAGCATGGGTAACTAACTCCTATAGTGGTTTGACTCTTTCTACCCAGTAGTAACGGATGCATATTACAAACACATACCTTGTGAAATTGAGAGGCCTTCCTCACCAAGGATGTCATAGACACTTGTCGTGCTAACACTAGTTGTGCCTACATAGGAAAAAATGGTACAACAAGAGTTTCACTTGTAAACTTGAGACATTATATAACCAATCTTGAATGCAAAAGTTCTTACTTGATGTGCGAAAGACTAGAATGTGGAAGTTCTTACTTGATGTGCGAAACCAATCTTGTAGACAGATAAGAGATTCAGCTGTGTCGGGAGTCAACCGGCTTCTAAAATCAGATATAACTCTACGGCCTGTGCTGAATGCCGACTCTGATGCAACGGTAGAAGCGGGAATAGCTAAGGCGTCTCTAGCCATGCTAGCAAGTATGGGATACTCTCCTGAATTGTTTTTCCACCAACCTAGTATATCAAAGTTTTCTGTTCGAGCTATTGGAGGCTTTAACTAGTAAGCATCAAGCTCAGAAGATCCGACATGTGTTGAACTGATCCGAGAACTAATATGGCGGTCCCAATCTAACAATGGGTCATTACTCTCCATCTCCATGTCTAGATCATCACCTCCTTGTTGTGTTTGTGTAGTTTCTGAGTGGTTCAACTTAGCATACTCCTCAAACAACTCTTTAAATATCTCCTTCACTCTAGCGAGCTTAGTCACAACACTACTCCCAAGCACCTGAGGAAACCGAATCTCAAGATAAGTGAACTTGAACCTCGGATCAAGGATTACAGGTATGGAAAGTGCAAACCAAGACAGTTTCCGGTATTTGTCAAGTTTTTTTTGCATGGGCTTGATCATTTCAGGAAATGGAGAGCCCTCCCGAGATGCCTCCTTGTCCAATGCTTCCTTAGCTTGCCACATTTGATGAAAATAGAGATTTGTTGTGGGATACTTTGAACCAGATATCACCTTTGTAGCTTCATAAAACACTCTGAGCAACTTGCATATAGCTTTTTCCTCATCCCATTCTGTAGCAGAAGGTGCATATGTATACTGGGGATCTTGCCTTTCTAAGGCATCAAATGCTCTTCTATACCTTAATGCTATATTTATCATTGTGAAGGTTGAGTTCCATCTTGTGGGAACATCAAGACAGAGACTCTTTTCACAAGAAATGCCCTCTTGTGTAAAAATGTCCGCAAATGCTTCTTTCCGATTTGCAGTAACTCTTATGAACTTAGCAGACTCACGGATATTTGTCAAGACTGGATCCAAATAGTCAATCCCTACTTGGCATACCAAATTGAGGATATGGGCTACGCATCGTTGATGAAACATTTTTCCCTTCCCCATTATCATATTCCTGGCAAACAAATTTTCCCTCAACATCTTCACCATTCTAAAATTGTTAGAAGCATTGTCCAACGTTATTGAAAAAAACTTATCCTCCAAGTTCAATTCACGGATGCATTTTAGAACCATATTGAACATGGATAATCTTGTGTGGGGTGTTTCCAAGGTATTGAACTTGATTATTCTTTTTTCCAACTTCCAGCAGTCATTGATGAAGTGTGCCGTAATGACCATGTACCCAATAGTCTGATTTGAAGTCCATAAGTCCATGGTCAATGATATCCTGGAGTTAGCAGCACCAAATAGTTCCTTCAAAGATTTTTTGTACTCATCAAAGTCTTTCTTGATATCATTCCTGAAAGTCTTTCTTGTTATCATGTGAAAGGATGGATTCAAACTAGAGACAAACTTCCGAAAACCATCATACTCAACGATGGACAAAGGAAACTCATGGAGGACAACCATCCTCAACAGCATTTTTCTTGCAACATCAGGGTCCCACTTCCACACGTGGCTGACTCCATCTGGTGTCATGAGGGAAGCATTCGTCTGATTCAAAGCTTCAGCCACTTTTGCCCTAGCTTTGCATCTTTGCAAGTGATTGCGCAATCCGCTTGTTCCATGTCCTCGCCTTGCACTAATTACTGCACTGCAATTCTTGCACTCTCCTTGTGTAACTTCCCCATCAACTTGTATCGGCACAAATTCTCGCCAAGACTTGGATCTAAACTTCCATCCTTGAGCAACTGCATTTGTTTGTTCACTAGTGTGCTGATCATCAATATCTTCTTCAAGCTCATAATCCTCATCTTCTTCATCCTCATCCTCCATGACCGAGTCTCTTTGTCCACCTTGTTCATAATCCACTTCCATTCTCACTTGCGAATCGGCAACAACTTGTGAGTGTCTTCCCTCCATGTACCTTGACACTAACTCTGCGCCATCATCCATTTCTGATTAATGTTCACTTGCATAAAATAGGAAGTAAAGCTGGTGCAGGAATCAAATGGCAATCACTTCAAAGACATCCTTAATTCAACAATATATAACCACTTGACAAAGTACAAGCTATATTGAATACTAGGATTGCTATACTAGAACTGCTATTCAACATTGGGAAAGTTAAGTTCGATCAATTTCTTTTACAGTAGTAGTTATTCAGGAAAACTCTAAAATATGCATACGCTTCTGTTTCTTTTTGAGGATTCAACTCAGAGTATCTTCACTTAACTATTTGAAGTACCTAGCTACAGGATATACATTTAAACACCTATCTATGTATATACTCTAAAATTAGTTGACTTGGTTTTGTCTAAATTCGGTTGTATCTAGCACTAAAATAAGTCTAGATATATCCGAATGTAGACAAATTTGAGTCAAGTAATTTGGGTCTGAGAGAGTATTAAATAATTTCATGAACTGAATAGAATATTACTCAGGATCTTTAGCTGTTGACAAAAAAACATGGATACGATACCAACTCTAGATTACCTGCTTAGCTTCAAGCAAGCCAACTCCATATTCGAGGTTATAACAGCAGCTCCTGCTCAAGAACAACGGGGGAAGAAAAGGAGGCCATTTACCTGTCAGTGTCTGTGTCAGGGGAAGGCCCAGTAGCTTCACCCGAGGTCGCAGCCACTAGTGCTGTCCAAGATCATGGAGCACGGGGATGCTGGCACTACCGCCAGTCGCCACCCTGGGAACTACAGCGGGCCAACGCCGTCGCCCGTGCGGTTGTCCTCTTCTTCGTGCTGGCGGCGGTTGTGCTCTTCGACGGAGTACCTCCCCAGCTCTTGCACCTCCATGTCCCCCTCCACGTCCCTCACCTCCGTCCGTGCCCCCACCTTCCTCCCTCTGTCTCCCCCACGGCTGTCGCGCGCCGCTCGGCTCGTCGCGCGCTGCCGAGGCCGCGAGGGCGCTGCACGCCGGGAGCAGGACGAGCAGCGATGGGAGAGACGGAGTCGCGGCTGCCTGCAGCTCGCCGCTATGGAAGGGAGGGAGGACGAGCAGGTGACGCTCGGGAGACACAAGGTCGGGCGCGACAGCGGCGCTCGGGAGGCACAAGGTTGAAGGCGACAGCAGCGTACGTACGTGATGGATAACCTTTGGTTTATTTGGGTCGAACCTTGATGGGAATATGCCTACCGGGGTATACCCAGCAGGACGTTTCCGACTGGCCCGTGAGCTGGCGAGTGGGCCTGTAGAACGGCGAGTGGATTGAAGCCCAGCAAGGCACCAAGCGACTGGAAGCTGAAGGCCCAGGCGAGTAGATAGGCCCAGTCGGATTAGATTAAAAGACTACCGAAGCTTTAACTGAATCGGTTGAGATATGTAAACCCTAGGGGGAGGTGAGCCTATATAAACCTCCCTATAGGGCGAGTAGAGATACGTTCCCTCATACACCCAAGCGACTCGCCGCCTAGCCGCCGAGCTCGCCCATTGTAACACTTCCATAATACAATCTAGCAGGAGTAGGTCTTTACCCTCCGGGGGGCCGAACCTGGGTAAAACCGTGCGTCTTTGCCCTCATCTCGCACCGCAGATGGCTGGCCGCCCTTGCCCCTCGTTCTACTATTCGCTGCCGATTGCAGCATCTGCCGTGACTATTCCCACGATAGTGGCGCCCACCGTGGGGCCTGGCCGGTCCGGCCGGTGTTCTGCGGCGAGATCCAATCTGCCCATCAACGAGACGGTCGCCACCGGCCGCATGATAGCGATCAGCGAGATGCTCCAAATCTTGCCGAGCAGCTACGTCCCGGCGGCGCGACCCGTCACGCATAGCGTGATCCTGCCGATCGGCACGATCAGCTTCTTCGTCGGTCTCACCGACGTCATCGTCTCGGAGGATTCGGCTCGCATCCGCGAGTCACCGCCACGCGATCGGCTCTCCGAGAGCCAGATCCGCACGATCCATCGCCTCGCCTCCGAGTACAACTCGGCCCACAGCAACGTGGCCGGGAATTCAGCGGCCGCAGAGGATGCGGCCCTCACCGACGACGCCGACTCGGCGACCCCGGCATCACTCGCCGGATCCATCACCGCGGCTTCATCCGCGGGCTCCATCGCCCAGGTCTCTAACGCGGGAGACTTCGAGGATCCCTCCATCCTCGGGATCTTCGAGTTCGACTCTGGGTCGGAGAACTCCGGCGACCCCCGCGACGGAACCGGTCGCCACACCGCGACCTACATGGCGACCGGCACCGATCCGCCGGAGGACCCGTTCTCCACCCCAATCCCTCCTAACGCCACGACAATGGAGGTCGAGGAACTCCGCTTGAAACTGGCGGAGGCGATACGCAAAGAGCAAGCCGAGCGCGAAAAATTTCGCCTCGAGCAGGTGACGGCGCAGGAGCTGTCACGCTACCACCAGCAGCGGATCAGGTCACGCCTGAACCCCACCGTTCAGGGGCGCGCCCTGAACTTCGACGACGAAAACGACCCGACCCGCGTGGCCGAGTGCGCGATCTGCGAGAACGCGCCACCAGGAGGAAGCGCCCGGCCCCCGCCAGGATCAACTGCAATGGGCGCCCCACCACCACCCAACCGCACCCCTCCCAGGGACCAGCCGCGGATAGTAGTCTCCTCACGGGAGCGAGACGCAAACGGCCTCCCACTGTTCTCCACCCCGATGGACAACCTCGTGGCAGGCCGAGCAGCAGCCGACAGCATCACGGCCACCGGCAACGGCGCCCTACAGATCGAATACGTCAAGGCCCTGCTTGCGAAGGTCGTGGAGCAACAAAGAGCGGGCGCCGACTCGCAAGGTCGAGTATACTCGCGTTCCTCGGGAAGCAGAGCTGCCTCCAGCGGCCGCCCAACGGCGGCAAACACCCTCAACTTCCCGCCACCAGAGCCACTGCAGCTCCAATACCGACCCGCGAACGCGACACTCTCCACCAACGACCCCAGGCCGGCAACCAACCTTGTCGCCGCCAACGGGCAACCCATCGACGCCCGCACCCACATCATCAACAACCAAAGTTGGCGCGCACGCCAGCCCGATGACCTGCGACATACCCTAACCAATCGCCGCGACGGCGAGCCCATGGGGTCGCTCAGTCGACTCGGACCCAAGTGCTTCGGACCAATGATCCGAGGCGAGAAGTACCCGCCAAACTTCAAGGCGCCAAAGGAGATAGAAAAGTACGATTCCTCGTACGACCCCGCCGTCTGGCTTGACACATACCTCATGGCGATGGGGATCGCAGGCCACACTGACCTGCTAGCCGCCCGCTATTTCCCCCTGATGATGGAAGGGACGTGTAGGCAGTGGATCAACACCCTCCCCCAGGACAGTATCGACTCCTGGGAGGAGATGCGCGATGCCTTCGTCAGGCACTTCGAGTGCTCCTACACCCGCGCCACCACTATCGAGGACCTGGAGCGGTGCGTCCAGGGACCCCGCGAGTCGACCCGCAACTGGTTCCAACGGTGGCAAGAACTTTGGTACAACGCGGTCGGCATCCACCCGGACACCGCGATCCACTGCTTCAAGACCTCGTGCCGCTACGAGCCCCTGGTCGCCAAGCTCAAGCGACACTCCCGCACACTCGACAACATCCCCGACCTCCTCGAGATCGCCAAACGGTACGCCGAGGAAGATCCAAACCAGGAAACTGACGACGAGTCAGGAGGTCAACGCCGCACGAGCGGCAACGACGGCGGACGACGATCCGACCTACGCTACAGCGGCACTCGCCTCACTGGCAAGCGCCGCAGTGACGGGCGAGTCGACTTTGTCGCCAACGCCGGGCACGCGCAGCGCGAGCCCAAGAGCTTCCGCCGCGACGGAGGACAACGTCGCGACGGCGGCAACTACAAGAACAAGCCAAGGTTCGACCCTGCGGCCCTCCTTAACCAACCATGTGCGTTCCATAGCAGGGAAGGGAAGCCCGCAACGCACACCACCGCCGACTGCCACACCCTCAGGGAAATCGAGAAGGCACGGCGAGTGCGGGAGGACCCCGACAACGACCCGCCAAACGGCGGCAAATTCGGAAAAGTGGCCAGCTCGCTCCACACCTTCACAGGCTTCAACACGAAGCGCGAGAAGAAGGTCATCGCCCGCGCTGTCGCCGTCAACGCGGTGGCCCAGATAGACGTCCCCCAGTTCCTAAACTGGTCGGAGCAGCCCATCACCTGGAGCCGCCAAGACCACTCGCCACGCATCGAGTACCCAGGACGAGTCGCCCTGGTGGTCAAGCCCAAGGTCGGCGACTACTGGCTCCCCAAGACACTGATGGACGGCGGCAGCTCCATCAACATCCTGTACCTCGACACCTTCAGGCGACTACGGCTCCCGCAGTCAATGATCGAGACGACTCACACCACATTCCACGGCATCGTCCCCGGTCGGAAGGCGTACCCGATCGGCAAGGTCACGCTGCCCGTAACCTTCGGCACACCAGCAAACTTCCGCACCGAGCGGATCGTCTTCGAGCTGGTGCCCTTCGACAGCCCCTACCATTGCGTCCTGGGGCGCCAGGCGTTCGCCAAGTTCATGGCAGCGCCCCACTACGCGTACAACGCGATGAAGCTCCCCGGGCCGTGTGGCGTCATCACTATCCACAGCGACCCCGATATGGCCGCCGAGTGCGAGGCCAAAGGAGCCGAGCTCGCCGACGCCGTCATCGCGGCGGAGACCAACCACGCCGATGAGCTCGCCAAGTACGCGAGCGGGGTCAACAACGATGACCCCCCCATACTCAAGAAGCCCAACTCAGAGGGCGCAAACACCTCAACCTTCGAGGCCACGATGCACACCCGCATCGTCGAGCTGGTCCCAGGCGACTCCAGCCAGACGGTGACGATCGGGACGGGCATGAGCCCAGCATAGGAAGGTGCGCTCATCGAGTTCCTCCGTGAGAACAGGGACATCTTCGCATGGAAACCCTCTGACATGCCCGGTGTCCCTAGGGAGCTCGCTGAGCACAAGCTAAACGCCGACCCCAAAGTGCGACCCATCAAGCAGTCGCTGCGGCCCTTCAATGAAAAACGCCGTCGAGCAATCGCCGAGGAGGTGCAGCGTCTACTTGCTGCCGGCTTTTTTTTTGAGGGTAAAACAGTAGGGAAAAAAGCCCCACTGCAACTTTTATAAATTATAGAGAATTACAAAAGAATATTTACAAACATATTCCACCTCAAAAAAGAGGGATAACATACTAAGCAACTATCTCCTGTCTAAATTGAATTCAATCCAAATCTTAAGGTCGTGATAATACTTCTTCTTAATTCTATAAAGGACCCATCTTAATTCCTGGGCTACAATAGCCTTCCAGGTCTCTATCGACGCATGCTGATTGTTGAAAATTTCATTATTTCTGCAAATCCAGATGCTCCAAGTTCCAAGGATCAGAATTTCCATTGCAAAAGGGACCTTGAGGTCATTTTTAATACTGGCTTCATCCGGCCAATAAAGTACTCCAAGTGGCTGGCAAACCCAGTCCTGGTCGAGAAGAAGAACGGGACCTGGAGAATGTGTATCGACTACACAAACCTAAACGGCGCCTGCCCAAAGGAGCAGTTCGTCCTCCCGCGGATCGACCAGATAATCGATTCAACCGCGGGCTTGGAGTCACTCTGTTTTCTCGACGCCTACTCTGGGTACAACCAGATCAAAATGGCTGTCGAAGACGAGGAGAAGACGGCATTCATCACGCCATTCGGAGCTTTCTGCTACACCGCCATGACCTTCGGCCTCAAGAACGCCGGGGCGACCTACCAGCGGTGCATGCAAGAATGCCTCGCGAGCCAAATTCAACATCCACGTTTACATCGACGACGTGGTCGTGAAATCCGCTCGCCAAGGCGATCTACTCGCCGACCTGGCGGAAACATTCGCCAACTTGCGACGGTATAAGATAAAGCTCAACCCAGGCAAATGCACCTTCGGTGTACCCGCCGGACAACTACTGGGGTATGTCGTCTCCAAACGAGGGATCGAGGCGAACCCCACGAACATCGACACAATCGCCCGGCTCGGCAAACCCGAGTGCCTGCGCGACGTCCAGAAACTGGCCGGGCGAGTAGCGGCTCTCAGTCGCTTTATCCCCCGCCTGGGCGAAAAGGCGATGCCCCTATACCGCCTGATGCGCAAGAACCCCACCTTCCAGTGGGACAAGGAGGCGGACGACGCGCTCCGCGACCTCAAAAAGGTGCTACTCGCCGCACCACTGCTCGCCGCCCCCGCCGACAAAGAACCCATGCTGGTTTACATCGCGGCGTCTGAGCGCGTCGTCAGCGCCGTGATGGTCGTCGAACGGCCAGAAGAAGGAAAGGAGCGCCCAGTCCAGCGGCCGGTGTACTACATCAGCGAGGTCCTCACCGAGTCGCGCCAGTGGTACCCACAGTACCAAAAGCTAGTATATGCGGTCTTCAGAGCTCAGCGGCGCCTGCCGCACTACTTCCAGGAGCACCCGATCACGGTCGTCTCCTCAGCACCACTGCAAGACATCAACCGCAATCGCGAGGCGACCGGGCGGGTCGCCAAGTGGGCCGTCGAGATCGGCGTCCACAACATCAAATACGAGCCACGAAGGGCGATTAAGTCGCAGGCACTGGCAGACTTCATCGCCGACTGGGAAGAGGCCCAGCAACCAGAGAAACTGCCGTACCTCCATTACTGGAGCCTGCACTTCGACGGCTCCAAGAACGCGGACGGTGCAGGCGCAGGGATAGTGCTGACTTCACCAAAGGGCGACAAGCTCCGTTACATCCTCTGCCTCGACTTCACGCCCTGTACCAACAACATGGCTGAGTACGAGGCCCTACTCCACGGCATGCGAGCCGCCAAGGAGATGAACGTCAATCGCCTCCGCTGCTACAGAGATTCTGACCTTGTCGCGGGGCAAGTCGCTGGCACCTGCGACGCCGTCTCCCCTACCATGGCGGCATACCGCCAACCAGTGGACAAGCTGGGCGGACATTTCACCGGCTACTTCGTCGAGTGGATCGACAGACGGAAAAAAGAGGAGGCCGACGCACTCTCTCGCATCGGGTCGGCCCGACTCACACCACCAGCCGGCGTTTTCCTCGACACGATCACCAAGCCATTAGTATCTCCCCCGAGGGAGATCGACATCGGAGTCCCACTCCAACCAGAGGCAGCCTTGGTCGCACTCATCAACGAGCCAGACGACTGGACCAAGCCCTACATCGCCTACCTGGAAGCCGGCACCCTACCGGCAGACGAGACAGACGCTCGAATGATCGCTCGTCGATGCAAGTCCTACACCATCATCGACGGCGAACTCCACAAGCGCAGCGTCACCGGCGTGTTCCAACGCTGCGTCCAACCAGCTGAAGGACGTAAGATCCTCCACGACATCCACTCCGGTGACTGCGGCCACCACGCCGCTGCTCGCTCCCTGGTCGCCAAGGCTATGCGACATGGCTTCTACTGGCCCACCGCACACGCCGATGCTGTCGATATCGTCCAGCGGTGCGCCGGGTGCCAGAAGTACGCCAATCAGACGCACGTACGGAGCTCGGCGCTGAAAACAATCCCCATCACCTGGCCATTCGCCGTATGGGGCATGGACATGGTAGGCCCCTTCAAGAAAGCCCCCTCCGGCTACACCCACCTGCTAGTCGCCGTCGACAAATTCACGAAGTAGGTGGAGGCCAAGCCAGTCCGGAAATGCGACGGGAAGACCGCCACTAAATTCCTACGCGAGCTCGTATATCGCTACGGGTTCCCAAACAGCATCATCACGGACAACGGCACCAACTTTGCCAAGGGAGCCATGGCCAAATTCTGCGAAGAGCACCACATCCGGCTCGACCTCGCGTCAGTCGCCCACCCGGAATCCAACGGCCAGGCAGAACGGGCCAACCAAAGCATCCTCCACGGCCTGAAGCCGCGACTCCAAGTACCACTCGAGCGCACCGCCGGGTGCTAGGTCGAGGAGTTGCCCTCTGTCATCTGGGGGATCCGCACCTCAGTCAACAGATCGACGGGATTCACTCCCTTCTTCATGGTCTACGGTGCCGAAGCAGTCATGCCCACCGACCTCTAACACGACTCGCCGCGGGTCGTCCACTATACGGAGGCTGCAAACGAGCTTGCCCGCCAAGATGGGATCGACCAACTCGATGAAGCACGCGACCTCGCTCGGTCACGCACTGCCATCTACCAGCAAGGACTCCGCCGTTACCACAGCCGGCGGGTGAAAGCTGCACCTTCCAGGAAGGCGACCTGGTGTTACGCCTCATCCAGGACAAGAAGGGCATGCACAAGCTCTCCCCTCCGTGGGAAGGCCCATTCGCTATCAGGCGCGTACTCGGCAACGACGCCTACTACCTCATCGACGTCCGCGGGGACGGCGAACTCGACGTCAAGCGACCATGGAATGTAAACCTCCTCCGGAAGTTCTACTCCTAGAACCCCACACATGTACTCTCCAGTCGCTATGAAATAAAAAGAAACGGTTACCGCAAATTGCGCCTACTCTCCATGACTTGTGCCACTCGCACTCGTAATAACAGCGTTACGCTAAATGCAGAAGTCAACCTTTGGTTCAGCGATCGGCACGGCTAAGTAGTGCGGTGTAAGAGCACTGAATTACCTCAGGTCTTGCATCGTCCACGAAAAACGCCCACCCGGAGCCCCATTGGAGTCGCCTAGCTCGACTGGTTCTACGAGCCAAGACAACTGCCCTCGCTTCTCACAGCGACCTTGGTCCTCCGCATCCTCGGCATAGCGACTCGAACGGCTAAGAACCACGCTCGGGGACTGAAGACCAGTTCGTCGCGAGCGGTCAGGTAAAACGCCAAGTAAGAGAGCATGCCCAGGACTCGCCACGCGACTGACCCCATGGGCCAGGCAGGAGTGACGCGCTCACACCAACGCGCTAAGTCCTCAACCACCCTCGAGTCGCGCCTAGAACTACCAAGTACCACGCTCGGGGACTCGGCCACCCGACCTCGTTCGCGCATGGGAAAACGGTAAAGTACAGAGCACTCAAGGGAGTCGCCTAGCGACTGGCTCTTCGAGCTCGGGCGAGTCGACCAAAACATCAAAACACATGACAACAACACATACATCATATACGAGGTAAACCCCACGAAAAGGGAGGACGCGCTCGGGGATTCGTTCAAAAATCAATCACAAACACACAAACAAATGCCAAAATAGACACGACGTCTCATTCAATTGGGTATTGCATTGGTTCATGTTACAAAATATGCCCGCGTGGCAGACCTGCTCCTAACGCCACAAGGCAAACTATCCTACTCTGCAGGCTTCGATGACGACTCGCCAACATCCCGACGATTGCGGATGAACGCCGTGTACGGGTTTGACGGATACGTCGTCAGTTCACCCGCCATCGCCGCGCGAAAAGGTTGCTCAACCTTGAAGTCACGATGCGGCGGCTCGGGGTCGTTCGGCGCGACGACCGTCTCCTGGTACGGAAGGAGGTCGCCCATTGCCCAGACACGTTCTGAGTACGTGGCGGCACGGTCCTGCAACTTGAGGACCTCGGACAGCTCCACCGCTCCAGTCGACGATGGATATCCACTCGTCACATCGTCGATGTCGAAATCTTCGGGGAAGTGGGCGAGTCCAAGGCTCAGTGCTATCGACGCTCCGCACCGAAACGCCGACCGCGTCATGTACTCAACGACCGCGGGCGCCTTCTCCAAATATTTCCACACCTCAACAAGGTCGCTGGGAATCACCTCCATGGGCGATATCTCTTGGAGATAGGCGCGGATGCACGTCGCCGACAATGTCGCTGAATCGACGAGCATGCTTACGCACTGCCTCGCGTCGAGCGAGCTCGCCTCTCCTTCGCTATCGATGATGCGACCTGCGAGTAGAAGACAATAATGAGTACGACGGACACCACAAAAGACACAACCACCGGAAAGGGAAGATGTACTCACCAAGCAGCGGGCGGGCGAGTTCCGTGATGAAGCATTGAAGCGATGTATGGTCGTCCTGAAGCCCAGCAATAAGGACTTCCGACACCTTGCGATCCTCCTCAGCGGCTGCAATGGCGGCCTTAGCTCGCTCGTCAGCCGATCTCGCTTCTTCCTTCGCCTCCCGCAGCTCGCACTCGAGGTTGGCGATCTGCTGTTCAGCGGCACTCAAAGCCGATTGCGCCGCCGCTAATTCACCAGCGGGGACAAACCCCTGGCGAGCTTCCTCTGCCTTCGTAGAAAAAGCCTGAAGCCCTCTGTTCGCTTCCTGGACGATGGCCAGCTCCTTCTCCGCGCGCTGCTTCGCGGCCAATCGGTCCGCCGACTCGAGCTGCAGACCCTGCACATAACCGAAAAAGTTAGTCAAAACAAAATTCCTAAGTGCCCACCCGCTGAAATTCAGCGAGTGCGCACTCGGGGACTGGCGATCACGAAATTCCTAAGTGCCCACCCGCTGAAATTCAGCGAGTGCGCACTCGGGACTGGCGATCACGAAATTCCTAAGTGCCCACCCGCTGAAATTCAGCGAGTGCGCACTCGGGGACTGGCGATCAAGAAATTCCTAAGTGCCCACCCGCTAAAATTTAGCGCGTGCGCACTCGGGGACTGGATGGGAAAAATAAAAAGATGAGAAATTATAAGAATCAGGCCGCTGCAAAGCACCGACCTGATCCTCGGGGACTGGATGTACCTGGATGGCTGCGCCAAGCATGCCATGGAGTTGTATCGCGTCCACGGACGCGAGTAACGCCGGCGTGTGCCCACGACGTTGGTCGACTTCAGCATCGGCGGTCCCAGGAGCGTGGCTCGAGGGCGCAGCTCCACTCGCCGTGGCCGCCTTGGTCACGAAGCGTGGGAAGGTAGCGATAGAGGCACCCGCTCCAAGGGAGGTCGCCTCCGCCGTTCCAGGCAAGGAAGCGCCCTCCTTCGTAGACGCGGCTGCCTCCATCACGGGCCCGGCTGGTCCAACCGTCGTGTCGTCAGAGATAGTGACGGTGTCGCCACCCTTGGCCTTCTTACTGCCATCCGCCAAGGCGACGACCTCGTCCTACTTCCTCTTGCGGGAAGGGTCCTCCTCGCTAACGACGGGTGGCACCTTAGCCATGGTCGGGTGGCCCATCCTCTTCACTCCGGTCCTGTGCACCAATCGAATAAGCAAAAGCAATCGAAATAGTTATGAAAAGTAAGGAAGGGTGAGTGCACTCACTTGGCGGCTGGGATGAAACGTAGCCCTGTACGGAGGCCGGCCGGTTTTTCCAGTTCAGGGCCCAGTCGGCGACTGAGCCCCATCTCCAGGACGTCGCGTGCCCAAGACACAGACGGCTTCTTCGTCGTTGAGGCTGCAGCTGGAGCCTCTGGGACATCCTCGGCAAGAGCCTCCTTGCGAGGCGAAGTCGCTGTAGCCGGAGCCTCCTTGCGAGGCGAAGCCGCTGCAGCTGGAGCCTCCCCCAGCCTAGAGACTGGGGCGAATGGCGGAGGAATTGAAGCCAGCGGCACTTCCACGGTCGCCGCGTCCAGCACGGCTGTCGCTGGTGGCGCATCGTCACCGGCTGGGCTGGGAGCATCAGAGCTGCTCGCCGAGTGCGGCGGCGAGACTGGCTTTGATGGCTTCGTCTTCTTCTTCGGGGGGGCCCTTGCCTCCCTTTCCTTCTTCTTCTTCTTCGACGGAGTGGCTTGACGGCGCGAGGTGGTCTCTGGGAGCTCGTTGTCGTCATCATGACGCTTGAGGCTTCTGCTTGCCTCGATCTCGCGCTGTCGTTGTCCGCGGGTCTTTCGGACCAGTGGGGCGACCTCCTCCTCGGACTCGTCATCGTCGTCCTCGTCGCCCTTGGCGGGCGGCGACTCGCCCACATCCTGGGCGGATGAGCCCGAGCTCTCGTCGTCCGAAGGAGGGAGCCACCCTTCCACCACTTGGAATAGCTGCAACGAATACAGAATGGAATCAGAATTACCGCGACTGCATAGACTGCGACTGCGAGCAAAGTAAGGTGATTACCGTTGGAGCTGGACGCTTCGCGGTATAGGGGGCGACCCCAGCCTGCGCGTCCAGGTACACCGCCTGGGTAATCTTCTTCAGCGCTGGGAGGTAGTCCTCCAGTTTCCACTCGTCGAGGCAGGCCTTCGTTGAGTCTCCCCGGCCCGTATACTGGTACATATAGTGGTCGCGTTGGGCGAGCGGAACGAGCCGCTGCCCGAGCCAGCAGTTGTACAGATTTATCGTCTGGAGGCCCTTCTTCTTCAGACCGCGGATGGTCTGGAGCATCTCGTCGACGACCATCCGCTGGTCGTTGGGGAGCTTGCCGACTTGGAGATGGCGCGGCTCGGACCGATTGGCGGAATACCGCGGGATCGCCACCTCGTCTTCCGGGCTCGCCTCGGCCACGTAGAACCACGACTTCTTCCAGTCGCTCGCTACCTTGGCGGGCAGCATCAGATCGAAGAATGACGCTTTGGACTTGAGCTGGAACGTAAGGCCGCCCGTGGCTAGCATTGGGTCGCCTGCTTCCTCGTGGCTGATCCGTCCGTGGAACAGATCTTGCCACAAGGGGAAGTAGGGCCGGCAGCCCAAGTAGCATTCGCAGAACACCACGAAGATGGCGAGCTGCTCGATGCTGTGGGGACCCAGATCTGAAGGCTGGATCCCGTAGTAGGCACAGAAGCGCCGGAAGAACAGGGACGTAGGAAACCCTAGCCCCCGCTCGAGATGACTGGTGAAACAGATGAATTCCCTCTCTCGCGGGTTTGGGGTCGTTTCTCCGGCTGCGGGGATACGCCAACAGCCGGCTCGTAGGATCCCGGCCTCCTCGAAAGAGGCCAGCTGCGCTCTTGTGCATTTGGATCTACCCCACGATTCGGTGGAAAGGGCCATGGCCGAAGGGTTGATTGGGGGTCGGAGGATTTTGGATCGGCTGGATCGCGATGCGAGGGAAGGAAAATGCGCGCAGTCGGAAGAAGTGATGAGAAGTTGGCTCTCTGATCGCCTGCCATTCCCCTTATATAATGGATGTTACCCGCCAAATCAGGAAGCCGTTACAGCGCGATGATTACGCCAAAGGTTACCGTTGGATTACCCCAACGGCTAGTTTGACCACGCCTGACGGTCCAACTCCGGCCACTCGGCTCGCCGACCCAATCACTATGACAGTGTTTCGCTGACTCAATTCGCCAAAGCCGCGACTTGGATCACTGGTTTCCTCCTTTGTACAGGAGCCCGCCGACGATTCGACTGGATGCCTACTCTGAAGCCGTATACTCCGACTGCCAGCAGCCACCTACGCCTAATCGACGACGGCCTCGGGGACTACTGATGGGGATATGCCTACCGGGGTATACCCAGCAGGACGTTTCCGACTGGCCCGTGAGCTGGCGAGTGGGCCTGCAGAACGGCGAGTGGATTGAAGCCCAGCAAGGCACCAAGCGACTGGAAGCTGAAGGCCCAGGCGAGTAGATAGGCCCAGTCGGATTAGATTAAACGACTACCGAAGCTTTAACTGAATCGGTTGAGATATGTAAACCCTAGGGGGAGGTGAGCCTATATAAACCTACCTATAGGGCGAGTAGAGATACGTTCCCTCATACACCCAAGCGACTCGCCGCCTAGCCGCCGAGCTCGCCCATTGTAACACTTCCATAATACAATCTAGCAGGAGTAGGTCTTTACCCTTCGGGGGGCCGAACCTGGGTAAAACCCTGCGTCTTTGCCCTTATCTCGCACCGCAGATGGCTGGCCGCCCTTGCCCCTCGTTCTACTATTCGCTGCCGATTGCAGCATCTGCCGTGACTATTCCCACGACAAACCTAAATGACCTAATGGGTTTTGAGGTTAACCATTTGGCCCATTGGGCTATATTTTAGGTTAGGTTAACCTAACCGTTGGTTAAATCGGAACCAAGTCCCAATTCTATGTGTAGGTACCCACATGAGAATGTCAACATCGGTTGAGCACGAGTTGACAAAAAGAGCTCTTGAGAGCATCCCACAAGTGAGTTCAAGATCGAACTCTAACATCCCAAAAATTCATGAATTGTAAAAGCATGCATTGCATTCATATCATCATAGCATCTAGAGGTTGCAAAAAAAAATTCAAAGTTTGAAACCAAATAAAACCATATTTATGCCCATTTTAATATATTCATATGAGGCATGGTTTTATTTTTATTTTCGAAGGACCAAAGTTGTTTTGAGTGGACAAGTGTGTTTGACACACTTTTGAGTGCAAGGTTCACAGTAAAAAAATCTAGAAAATATTTAGATTCAAACTTATTTGAAATAGGGTTTCAAATTCATTACTGAAAATCAAATTAGAAAAAGAAAAGCAGAAGAGAAAAAGATAAATCCTGCGCTACGTATTCGGCCTAGAGCCAGTTCTGGCCCAATAAGCCTACCCGGGCCATTCCCCCTATGCTCTCTCTCTCTCACCCGCGCAAACCCTACCCCGCACCCACTAACCAGTGGCCCCTTCGCCACGTCGTCATCGTCTTCGCCCAAACCCTGCGCACAGACCCCATCGTCGCCACCGTTTCTTCCCAAAATCAAGCCGAATCAATTCCATTGATTTAGGCAGTAATTCGCTCGACCCTCACCTGCTAGTTAACCACCACCTCTCCACGGTCATTTTCCACAAACCCCCAACACCGGAACGCCCCCAGGCTGCCTCTATTCGAGCTCGAACGGCCGCTGCCCGACAAACTCCGATCAACTATTCCGGTGAGTACCGTGCTCGCCTCTGTCCCTCGTTAATAGGATGTTGTTCCCCTGCTCCTTGCGCTCCTTTTGACACCACTGGTTCACCCTGTACTGCCCCTGGTCGTCGGCTCCGTCAACCACCGCGAACACTGGAGGCACCAACCCTCTCCGGCAAGCAATCCCGGTAAGAAACGAGCGCCCCTTTCCTCCTAGTTCAAACCATGTTGTGCGCCTTGTCCTTGCGCAGCCACTGATGCCATTTGTTTGTCCTAGGGTGACCTAGAACATCACCGTCGTCTCCGCCAACGCGCACCCGACGCTAGTGAGGTTTCCGACGAACTTTTATGGTCGCAGCAGCACGCCCCCGTCCAAGCCAAGGCCACCTCGAGCATCCTCGCATCCGTGCGACGCTGTTAAGCATCGCCATCACCCCTAGCCCCTCTTGAATCGCTGGAGCTTCACCGGAAGTAGCGCCGCCACCGCTAGTAGCCATCAGTGCCGCCCGCGTATGGTCGCATGCTCTAGGGCCGTAGGATCCAGATCTGGGCCAAAGGATCTGACTTAGATATAACGGTCCAGGCACTTGATCCGCGCAAAGCGGTACGGGCCAATCAGACATGGCCACATGTCTGTGTTTTTGTTTTAAAACTGTTTTTGTATCTATTAGATATTTGAACTTGTAAAATTCATATCTTTAGTTCTGTTTGGCCAAATTTTGCAAATAATATATCAATAGATTCAGAAAATTAAGCCCTACATTACTGTGGGCTTAAATTTGTATTTTTCTTCCAGAAAAACAGGATTATTTGCAGAACCAATTATATGCTTATTTTGGCTATATAAAATATTTATAAAATTGTTTTGAGGCAAATTTGAGTTTGTTTAGGCTTTCGATAGATTACTTTGTGTTCAATACTGTTTGGTTTGATTTTTTTAGTGTAGAAAATCAGTCTATTGCATTTGCATGCATTCATATATATTTTTGTTTGAATATTTCAATGTGAATTTGTTGTTATCATTTTATGTGTAGATTTTGGTGATAGTGGTGATTGTGATTGTGAGGACTGTTGCTACTCCCCCAACTCCCAAGGCAAGTGGTGCTTCATATATTTTGTCCTATTATTTTGACTATGCACTAGTGATATTTTGAATAGGACTTGCATGGAATTTTTCTAAGTATATATACTATGCTATTCCTTGGGAAATCCTAGTAGTTATAGTCTTAGTAGATTTTTCTCTAAGTTAAGAAACTTGTTTTGTTATCATGCTTAGCCTAGCTAGTAGCAAACAAGGGTGGAATATTCATGCTAGGGAATTTTGATAAGTCTATGACTTGTGTTCTGAATAATAAAACAACTATATGAATGAATCACATGGGTGGAATGGCATGTTGGTTTATGTTGAGTGGTTACAAAAGGCCCATGTCTATGGTTTACCTTGTGTATCACACTTGTGGAAAGCCACCCAGGAACAAAGGGATTTGAGATGTTTAGTGTTGAGAAGCTTCTAGTGCAACCACATGGCATATGGGCTCTGCCTTGATCATAAAGGTTGCAAGAACTTAGCCAGATGGACAGTTGGTGGTAGGGTTATAGGATGGAATGCGTCCATGGTGGTCTAAGGGAATGCTTCTGAAAGGTCTCGGCTCGATGCATGTCAAGTATTGTGGGGAAGTGCACCACCTCTCGAGAGGGTAAAACCTAAGTACTTAGTTGTGTCCTCGGCAACGGAAAATTTGAGCATCAAAGACATTGAAGCAATCAAGGATCTCCTCATCCCAATTTCTAAGTTAAGAACTTGTGGTTGAACAAGGTAAAGGTTCACCAATGTCTATTGGTGGTTCCTTGGGTGATTTTGACAAACAAAAACTTAGTGTTTTCATCTAATAAGGAAAACCTTATTTTGAGCAAAGCAAGCCTAAGCTACACTTAGCCAAATTCATATAGATGTTACATACTACTATTCTACTATGGTATCACTTGCTAATACAATTCCAAATGTATTGACCCACCGTGACTTGTCAACACTCGGATTTTTAATCCCAGATGCCTGTTATGCCATACATCGCAATCCTAGGATTACCATTTTTGCGAGACATAACAGATTTTGATACCATAGTACATCATCCATTACAAACCATACTTAAGGTCTTACACAAATAAGGATCTCATGATCCAGTTCTTAATACAACTCAAGCAGCGGAATAACGTAATAATAAAGGTAGCGTGGGCGAAACTCCATCTTCGGGGTCAAAGGCAATGCTGACGATGGGAGATGATCCTAGTTGTCGTAACCTTCCTGGGGTCCTTTGTCCTGGTACTCCTCTTCATAGTCTGGCCACGGGAATAGCCAGGGACAAAGCCATGAGTACTCTTTAAGTACTCGCAAAATAATACTAACAAGTGAAGGGGTTTTTTGTAATAGCACACTAAGCTCTAGGGTTATTTTGCAAAAAGCTAGATTTACTTATACTAAGTTCAGAAGCAAGAAAAACTAGTTGAACTTTTATAACACCTAAGTGGGAACTTGCATTTCATATCACAACTCTGTTGTGGTCAAGTCAAAATCTCAATTCATTTCACAAGTCATTTTGAAAACATCTGACAGGGGAACAGTATGGCCACTCAACCTGTTCATAACCGCGGACGCGGCTATTCGAATAATTTGACACTCTACAGAGGTTGTACACTTTCACCACAACATTCGATACATCCGTTAGGAACAAATCCTGAATTCACCATACTCAGTATGCGGATAATCAATCCTAACCTTTCAATTACAAGCCCTAGTAGAAGCACCTCTCAACCATGACCAGCTGTCATCTTGGGTACTGCACATGTGGACAATCTTCACAAGGTAGCCTCAGCTCAGACCTTGGCCGTTAGGGAACCCATACTAAGGTATATAAGTTTCTAGTTAAGCCGTACCCAAATTTCGGGTGTTGTGGATGTACGATAAAATTGGAATGGTATCGCATCCAGACAACCATCAGTTTTATAAAGGGCTAAGGCTCATGCCTTAACATTTTCATCATCAAAATCATCTGGTGTTCAGAAACACATGTCAAAACATCTCAGTAGAATGACTCATCATTCTAAGGTTTTCATAACCATTTTCCACCAAGTATTCCCATCTAAAGTTGATCAAGTTTTATGCTTTGCACTAGCATCTACAAGTGGGGGTGAGTACTAATGAGGGGTGGTAAACAAGTGTAGTTTAACTAGGTTCAATCTCATGCGTTAGGATGACATCAAGATTATCTAGCTTAGGGAAAATTTTATGCTCTTTATGCAACCTTCAATTATCTTTCTAGTATCTACAATTTACTCAAGTAAACTCTAAGTATTAGCTTTGATAACGAAATAAAGTAGAAATCTTGCAAGTAAAACTAGGAATGGGGTTATGAAGTTGGGATGATCACATATGCTTAAGGCATATAGTTGTCATGGTAACAAGCAATTATTAGCTTGCATAGGTCAACTTGATTAGTAAGGCTTGCATCAGTATCAGTATAAGTTTTCCTTGTGCAGAGCAGTGGTTGAAGTTCTCCTCGGCTTCTTCTTCGTAGTATCCTCCTTCCTCCTCGTATCCTTGGTCGGTACTAGCGTCTATGAATAAATACGAGGTACACAATCACCAAACAATACTTAAATACTTTCAATCATCACACAAAGGTGTTCTATAGATGATCTAGCATCATCACTAATATCACAAGAATAAAGCATTTGTCTTATTTATTTATTTATTTTTAGAAAAGTAATTTCTACTCATTGAAAAACTACTTAAGATTTAATATTCTCCAAAACATGGGATCATGTTGACACATGTCATCACCATATATTTTAGTACATGGGAATGTGATTTAAAGTGGTGTCACAATTTAATAAGGTTTAACCTTTTTATTTTAAATCATTAAAGTGGCTAGAAATGCCTATGTGGCATTCTTTTATTACTTGAACATTATTTCTGTAAGTAAACCCATATGTTTTTATATATTCTGAAAGGTATGATTAAATGTGATTTTTAAGAGTTGGAATCAACTCAAAAGCTATTATGGTTGAAATTTGAAAAATGTTTGAATGTAGAAAAGCTTCTGACTTGTTATTTTTACCAAGGTTGATATATAGATCAAAATGATTTGAATCCAATGGGCTTGGATTAAGAATTTCAATACATTTCTAACAAAATTGGTTTCATTCAATTTGGTTCACTGAATCAAGCTGGGTTGATTTTTAAAACTGGGTACAAAACTAAGTTTGAATATAAATAGAAAAAGCTAAGTTCAAACGAGTGGGCTGGGCGGGAAGGTTTATTGGGCCGGCCGAGTGTCACTCCGCAGCGCGGGGCTCGGCTGACAGGGGGTACCACTAGTCAGTGGCTCATTACATGCGAAGCGGTACGGAGCGATCTTGGCCGCACGATCTAAGTCTAATCGAACGGCTACGGCTCATCGTCCACGTCGGGCAGCGCCGGCGAGACAGAACCCTAACGCGGCATGTGGGGGTCGTGGGAGGCTCACCGGGGCTCAGGCGAGGGTCGTTGATGGGGGCAAACGACGAAGTCGACGACGACGATTCTCCTGGCACCGGCAGCTCCTCGTAGGGCGGCTCCAATCGATGGCTTCCTTCTTCTCCAGCAGCGGCGGGCTCCAGTGAAATTCCGGCGATGTGCTGGTCGCCTTGCTCTGGGAGTGAGGTGGGGTGGTTCTGGGTGAGAGGGGAGTGGAATGGTGTGAAGAAATCGAGCGGGTGAGCCCTCTATTTATAGTGGCGAGAGGGGACTGACGGGCGCGGGCTGAGCTCGTCGTGGTCGACGGCACAGAGGGCTATCGGCGTGGGCGATGGTAGGGGCGGTGCTGTGCTCCCTGGCGAAGCTCAACGGTGTGGTGGCGAGGCGTGGGGCGGTGCTGATCGGTCGGAATGCTTCGGCGCTCTGAGCGTGTCCGATGGAGGTTTTGATGGTGCACAGCACGCGTGGTCGGCGCGGTGGCAAACGGGCGTGTCTGCGGGGTTGCTGGGGTGGTGGTGATCACGCGTGCATGCAGCGAAGGCGGCGCGCGGTCTGTGGGCGTGTGTCGAGGGTGGCGCACGGGCGCGCTCTCGGCATGCTGGCAGAGAGGCTTGGCATGGCTTGGGCGTGTGGTCCAGTGGCTGGCATTGCTCGAGGCTGGGACAAGGAGTGGCGGTGGAGTGCTGGCTAGCTCCCAGACAAGGTTGGCGAGGCTAGTCTTGCTCGTAGCTTGCTGTCGACCATGGGGTGGCAATGGTGCTCTCGGCCTGCTCACCATTGATGAAAATGGCCAGCTTATAGTGGTGCTAGAGATTAGTTAAGGTTGCTAGATGGTCTACTAAGGCTAGTTGTAACCAGAGAGGGAACAAGTTAGGCCCAAAACACTGCTCAACATAGTGTTTTTGATTTTGTTTATTTGAATCTGCAACCTGTTTGATGAAATGGCCGCATGATCTTAAGTTTTGAATTTTGAAAAGATTTTTGGTGGGTGTTCTAGGAATGTGCTGGTGATAATGTGGATGCTTGGTTTTTGAAAATTGAGCTTGTTTGAGTGGTTTTTGAAATATTGGGATCTTCCCATAGGAAATAGATTCAATTTTAAACTGTCATTTAAACTAAGCATTTAAATGTTTTTGGATGATCACAAAGTGGGCCTTGGTACCTTGTTATGATTACTATCAAGGGGTGCAAAGATCCATACATGTTTCTATTAAGTTCTGATAGTTAGGGATAGCCAAAGTAGGCATGGGAGTTAAATTGGCCAAAGTGACCATTCACTTAATTTGTTTGTTTTGATTTGTTTGTCTTTGGGAAAAGTTTGGGGATTGTTTTGATGATGTTTATTTCACCTAAGAATCATTTTACACGCAAAGAAACACAGAACCATGGCAATTCAAAAGAATCCAAATTTTAATACATACACATATGAATGCTTTCATATTTTTAATTGGAAAAGTTTTTGTTAACTCTAAATTTGATGATTAGAGTTTGATGATCCAAGTTTAATATTTTTGGGATGTTACAGGCTGTAACTAATTATGTTGCAGGTTACTCTGATGGAGATTAGGGTTGTGAGTCTACACTCAACATGCTTGCCTGTGGCACATGAAGATGAAGAATTATAATTATTTGCTTTTTGTTATGAACTCAATGTATTAGCCTTGGGCTATTGAGTTGTAAAAGACTATGTTATCTCTATAATGGCGATGTAATAACGACCTTTGTATCTGTACACTTCATCTTAAACTGTGGATGCTAGCATTTGATCTAGGGACAAGCATTGCAATCACAGGGGCCTTTACCTTTAAAAGGTGGGGGCTTACAGATGGTATCAGAGCACTGTGTTGCATGTAGGATTATGACCCTAAGTTGGATTAGAGTAAGGAAACCACTAGGGAAAAAAATGTAACTCTTTGAAACTTCCACACTTGTCTTTTTATTCTCGTAAACCTCTTCTAATCTTCTTTCTCATCTCTATTTGTAGATGGACACCATCAACGAAGCAGTCAATAAGGGCACACTCATGACTATGACCTTAGAATGTGATACGGAGTTTCCCAAAGAACTCAAAAACCTCATGGTTAGCTTGGGGATACATGGTGAGGCCGTGTACAAAGGTTTTCCAGTGACGGATGCAGGAGAATAATATTGGTGGGTGCAACTACACTTGTACAAAAACAAGGGAGACAACCACAAAGAGTCGGGATTCTGCATGGTCACCAACTCAGAAATGTATATGTCATTCTTTGACTCTGCAAGAAATGAAGCTTGGAATACTATCAAGGAGCTTATTGAAAGACTCAAGTGTAGAATGCTCAACACTCAAAATAACCTTAAAGAAGATAAGAAGTATACCCAAGACTTAGAGTCCGCCATAAAATGTCTAAGGGAAGATATCATAGACTTAGCATATGAGTGAGAATTATGACGTAATCCGATAGTTGGACCACCACACTTGTCATTTTTCTCGCGTTAATAATTTGATCATACCAACCTATGTGGTATGGCAAGTTTTTATCTAAGTTACGTTTGAACCTTAGTGCTTGTTGTAGGTTTTGTATGCCATGACTTGTATGTTTTTATTGTTGAAAGTATGCTTTGTTATTTTGTTATCTTATGTTTTTTCACTCTACTTGTATTGTTTCTAATTTTTCTCTATCTTATGCAATAGATGCCTAGCCTTGTTATCAGCATTGCCGAGGAGTTCCAGGGAACTCATTTCGGTTCTCGTCTTGTGGAGCTCACTAGTGTGCTCAACCTTCCACTCCCTAGTATTTAGGCACTCCAGCTCACCAAGTTCGAGAGGAAGGACCTTTGGGGCTTTAGAGTCTCGCAGCCTGGACACCAGACGGAGCCACCCACGGAGGAGCTTTCCTTCAAGCTAATGCATGATGACAAGGAGAAGGGACTAGATGTAGTCATGAAGGAGCTACTTGGACGCCTCTGCGGATGACACTCCACCGAGCTCAGGGGACTCTACTTCCATCCGTTCGGGAGACGTGAAGAGCAGGGTGAGGCTGTAGTGTATGATGATGCTACTAGAGAGACGATTGAGCCTGTACGTCTATATCTCCAAGACCTAGAGAGCCTCATTATACACCTCGACACAGATAGTACCAACGTCATGCTTAGCAATGACGAGCTACATGTTTAGTTGAGAGAGAAGGACAAGCTCTTCAAGGAGCAGGACGAGATCATCAAGGAGATGGAGGCCAGATTCGAGAGCCAAGACAAGAAGTTCAAGAATCACGAGAAGAGAGTGCAGGACAGAAACAAGAAGATCAAGGACATGAAGACCGAGATAGAGCTCAAGGACCTTGAGCTAGAGACCCAGCAGGGAGTGATAGAGAGGCTGCGCTCGCAGAAGAGAGCCCTTCGTGTGAAGATCGAGGCCTTGACCAACAGTGTGGAGGAGTACAAGACAGCCATGGAGACAACTGGACTTACTCTGGTGGACGAGGAGGTCGACATGGAGGAGTAGTGTTGACTACTCAGCTATCTATTATTGTAACATCCATTTATTTATCGAGTCGCAATGATCATCCAACATGTGGATGGCTTTGCTAGTGTGTTTACTTTTTCCCAAACTTGTTGTTCAGGTTGTTTAAACTCTAAGTTTATTTGGTGTCTCATTATTTTGTGATTGTTGCTATGTGATGTATTGTGCATGTTAGCATCTAAGGGTTATATCTCATTACTTATCCTTATTGAAACCACATATGCCTCCCTATCGTGCCAATCCCAACCAAAACAACAATAACATCAATCCCGAGATGCAGAAGCTGATGATAGCTCAAACTCAACTGATGCAGATGATGACCTAGTTCATGGCAAATCAAAATCAGAACCAGAACAACAACAATAACAATAATAACAATAACAATAATAATCAAAACAACTCACCAACCTTTGACATGCTTACAAGGTTTTTGAGGATGAGGTCGGGACAAGTTCTTGGGAACCACTTATCCAATGGTAGCCAATGACTGGTTACTCTCTGTCAACAAGGACTTGGTCACTGTTGGATTCACAGAACACGTGCTTGAAGGACCAGCCGCAACATGGTGGTATAACATCCAGATCACCACCCCGCTTGAAGATGTGACTTGGGCCATATTTGAAGATGGTTTCCACAAATATCAGATCTTTGTCTAACATAAGCCTAACGTAAATTCAGAAGTGCGCAGGGAATGATCGGTAACATTACAGAACATACAAACCATAACAATGTTAAAGTAAACACTTAACAGAGTTACAAACCAGCCATACAAACTAGGGGTCATAGACCCAGCATTACAACAAACAACGAAAGCAAACAAGTTGTTCTAAACAAAAAACTTAGCAAAGGGCCTAAGAGGCCTTAAACAGAAGTAGAGACCCTTCCATAGATCCTAGGCTGCTGCCCGGGAACCCCGACTACTCGTCGACTTCGACGTAGAAACTGCCTTCAGTTGGAGTAGTTTCATCTGTAGAAAACATAAAGGAAGCAAGGTTGAGTACAAGGTGTACTCTGCAATACTTATGGCTAGTGGACTTTTTTTGCATAAAGCCATCTTTTGTTTTTCAAAACAAGAAGGAAAAGAATCTCGTATAGTCAGATCATTTTCAAAGGGGATAAGAAGACTACAACTCTATCTCTTAGAATCATCCTCGATATCCACCAGGTACCATCATCAGCTAAACCTCTCTTCCTGTACTACCCCCTCAAACAACCCCGAGGAAGTATTCTGGATCTCACATTAGTTGGCCAAGTTTTATCATTCGGTTATACTTTTATATGATCATAGAATCCGTTCCCAAGTCGTCCATAACTGTGGACACGGATTTTTGAAAAATTATAGCCCTGCAGGGGTGCACAACTTTACCCACACGTACCAATCGATTCTTAAAGACAAATTATTAGCCCTCTTCCTTGGAATGCCGGCAGAGAGTGGTTGACCACGACCTTTACCTTGCTTTCACCGAGACCATGAGTCACGCACTAAGGAGATTCTATCGTAACGGGTGGAGTCCCGAAGTCGGTCCCTATCGATGTGAACAGTGTTTGAGATTATGGAGGCAGGGCCTCTCCCATTCTCTGCCACGCTTACCTACCTGTATGAATGCACCTCCTCCGTGAAGAACCAGAATGCATATGTCGAATGGAACGCCCGAACTATGTGACTCATGGAATGTACTAGGCAAGTTAGTGAGTCAAGGGGGTTTCTAGGCCCCAGTGTGGTTGTACGCTCGTCTCGGTTCAAGAGGCGAAAACTCAGTTCCTAAGGGTGGCAAGTATGGGACTGCAAAAACCACAACTCACGTGGCCTCCCATACAAGCCTTAGCATGTTTATTATCCATCTCTGATCATGTCACAACATCCTACCATACTAGAGTCATTCGCACCTCCAGCACATCATCTAGATGATCAGTGCTAGACCACTAAGCATGGCTAAGCTCGACTGAACTGTGGCACTAGCGATGCTCGTAAGCCAAACCCTAGTTATGCTGGAAGCAGTGGATCAGGTATTATAGTTCACAAAGGGAAACATGCATCGGATAGGATTACTTTATCTAATGATAAAAGACTATTGAATCGCATGCAGATGGCGACAATGAAATACTTTGTAAACATAGAATTCATATGTATAAGTGGGCTTCGCTTGCCTTGTCTGTTGTTGGCCTGGTACTGCTCTTCGGTGGTGTTGACTTCAGCCTTGGGTTCAGTTCCTATTCACGAAGAACCAATCACCGGAAAGGAAAAGCAACATTCAACACATGGCATGTGCAATGCTCATACAATATGGATGATATGATATATTACATGTATTAGAGTAGCCCTAGATGCATCATTGATTTAAATGAATTCCGGAATGCCCTAAATAGGCAAACCATCGAAACCATGGTACTTAGGGGGTGTCGGTGTTCCTCTAAATAAGTTAGGGTTCAAAGTTGTATGAATGTGGATGCTTACATTTTAAATGGTGGAGATTAATTTTCTGAACATTTTGATATATTATTTGTATTTTACTGATTTAAAATGAATTAGTTATGAATTTCTCCATTGTTAATTCATTTTTGGAATATTTAAATTATTTTCCAACTTGGGCCCACATGTCATAAGTTTAACAATTTCAGAAAAAATTTATGAAAAATATTAAACATCTTACAAGTAGGGCCCACATGTCATAATAATATTTCAAGAAAATAATTACAAAACAATTTACGCAATGGCCAAGCTCTCAGATCGAGAGCGGGGCTGTTGCTAGGGAGTTTGCGGGGCTGCGTGGCTGGGGGCGTTGGAACGAGGCGATGATGGGGAGGTGATTGGTGGTGGTGCCGCCCCTAAATGGTCACTAGAGCGTCGTCTCTGACGAGCTCCAGCGGTGGTGGTGTCAGGCTCATGCAGGGAGAAAGGTACAGAGGGAGATAGTGTAAACGGAGGGCACCGTAGGGACGAGAAGCTAACCGTGAGCACGACGACCTTGATGGCGAGGCAAGGCGAGCTCGGGAATGGCGGAAATTGACAACGACCGACGGGTGGTAGGAGGTCTCGATTCCGACGATTGGGGTCACGCGCGAAAGAGAGGAGGGACTAGGAAGAGAGAGTCGAGCACGGGGAGCTCAACGGTGGCGTCAGCTTGGCTGGGGTGCCCGGATACGGCGAGGATGATGATGACTGCAAGCTAGGGTTCACCGGCCATGGTGAGAGGATAAGGGAGAGAGGGGGAACTGGCATGCTAAGATTCTCTAGCGACGACGACGACGCTCTTATAGGCTCCAGGGGGCGGAGGCACGAATCCTCGCGTGCGACGTGCATCGTGGCGTCGACGAGTGGCGGAGGCGACGCCAGCGAGATGGTTAGCATCAGGGACGAAGACGACACATGGCGAAGCGGTACGGGGCCGGTGATGGGCTGCGCGTGGGCTGCTGCTGGACTAGGGTCTGTTGCGTGCAAGCGGCAGAGAGAGAGAGAGAGAGAGAGGAGAAGCTGGGCTACGGCCCAGTATGGTTGGGGTAGGTTTTTATTTTCTGAAAACTTTTTCTTTTCTGTTTTCTCTTTTTATGCTTGTATTTTTCATTTGTAATCTATTTTGAATATTTTTAGAATTACCAGAGACTTTTATAAAACTATAAAGATATTGTGGGACCCTTTTATTCAATTTTGGATCCACTTATTTGGGTGGTTTCAAAATACAAAAACCATTTGAGTGGTTTGAGAGGGAAAAATTTAGGGTTTTATGTTCTTATTTGATTAAATCAAGGTGCAGGTGAAATGCATGCATGCAATGCTCAAACATGTCTTTATTTATATTACACGAAAGGTGGTATGTTACAATATTGCCGGGGTAAATTAGTCTTCAATGTTTGGTCATAGAAGGTACACCGACGAGGGTGGAGATTCGATCATGTCGTGGCCACATTCTCCTTCTCCTACCACATCGGAAGTGCAGGTAGCTCCTTCTTTTTGTACTACCGTTGAATTTGAAGTGCCGCCATGGCCTGTCGGACTGATTTTAATTGGGTTTGTTTTGGGATTGTTACATTGTGCCATGCAGGCGGATGATCCATGGTACATTGCATACCAAGATGAATCAACCAAGTGGTGTACCCAGAGGATGGATTTGGAGGAGATGGTTGCTAATTTAGGTGATGAATTAGCCCGTAAAAACCTGTTGATATTAGAGCTAAAGCATACTGTCGAGGAAGAAAATAAGAAATTAGAGCTTATTCGCAAAGGGAAGTTGACACTTGAGGCTGATCTTGCAGTATCTGATCAAGTGGTAGAAAATCTAAAACATGAACTTCAAGTGAAGGGGGAGGAGAATAGTAGATTCATGTGGGCAGTTTTAGTAGTTTTCATCCCCGTCCTAACTGTTACAGTATGGGGTTGCGGTGAAGGTGGAACATGTAATGATAAGTTGAATTGATAGCTAATTTAGAGAGTAGAATTGTTATTATAAGGATGGTTGTGAGTTCCTGCTAATTTAGTCACTTTGTGGTCCCAAAGTCGCCAAGAGAATGCATTGCGGGGCCCGAGTTGCTTGCCATTGGATCTAGCTGCCCATAGTTGGTGTGCCAAATTCCTAGAGGGTCAAGTTGGGGACCCTATCAGTTATGACCGTTGTGTCGCTGCCATCGTGGTTGTCATGTAGACTTGAAACATTGAAGACGGCATCCATTCCCCGTTCTTCTTGACGCTACAATCTTCTTATCTAAAGAGGCGATCTTTCAAAGAAAGTACTACTCCCTCCGATCCAAATTAGTTGACTCAAATTTGTCAAGATATGGATGAATCTAATACTAATTCATGTCTAGATACAATCGAATCTAGACAAATCTAAATCAACTAATTTGGGTCAGAGGGCGTACTACTTATGAATTAGCTTTAGAGCATATCCACAGGTCTCACGGCTCAAATACATACTCCCTCCGACCCATATTAGAACTAAAACTTGACTACATACGTTCATATCTAGATGAATCTAAGTCAACTAATATGGGATGGAGGGAGTATCAAATTTATTCAAATAATACATATATTTTAAGTGGCAGAATTTTGCTTCAAATTTGTCCCTTAGACGGTGAACTAGCTTCCCTCCCTACCGCATGTGTACTCCAAGAAGTACGGGCAAAGTGCTCCCATCTATCCGGCCACGAGGTACATCCGGCCTTCACCGTCGAAGTGCACCTCGACGTGCTAGCCGTGGCCGCGGCCTACCTCCCACAGCATCGGTTTACGAGGGCTTGATCTGCGTCGTCGCAGTGATGTTGTGGATGATGGCTTCAATCGTTGTTGCATCAATGACCACTGTAGGCACCGCTGCCGCCTCGGTGTCTTTCATCAGCAACAGATCTGAGGAGGTGAACAGGAGTGAGGCAGACAAAAGCAAAAATTCCAGACGCTTAGATTCTCACCGCCGCACGATGTTGTAGCCGCCACACTTGGATCCACACCGCCGCAAGACGTTCCGACCCCCACGCTTATGTCTGAGTCGCCGCACGCTGTTCCGACCGCCAGGATTAGATCCGCGCCGCCACACACCGTTCCTACCCCCATGCTTAGGTCCACGCTACCGCACGTCGTTCCGACCGCCAGACTTAGGTCCGCGCCACCGCACGCAGTTCGGACTGCCGCGCCGCCGTACGTCGATAGGAGGGGAGGAAGATGCGGCTGGTATACATGCGACAGGGAAAGGGAGGGAGAGACATCTAGCCTATCGGCCTCTCCTCTATGTAAAGGGTAGGTGCGCCCATCGGGAGAGAGAGACCTATAGCCCGTCGGATCATGATGTATCCAATGGTGGTTGGCCAAGATCCATGTGACATACATCTCGACCAATCAGAGCGCAGCCAAACTGATGTGGCTGGTATACGTGCGGCAGGGAAAGGGAGGGAGGGACATCCATCCTGTCGGGCTCTCCTCTCCGTACAAGGTAGGTGCTCTCATTAGGAGAGAGAGAGCTCTAGCCCGTCGGATCATGATGTATCCAATAGTGCTTGGCCAAGATCCGTGTGACATACATCTTGACAAATCAGAGCACAACAGCCAAACTGAGCGCAAGTTGAGCTGGTGTGAGGGTTTGAGTCAGGAGAGAGGGTAAAAGTGAGAAAAACTTTAGTGGGAGGGGAAAAGTGAGGAAAACTTTAGAGGGAGGGGAAAACTGACTAGAGCTAACAAAAACAAGGGCACTCAGATAAAAAATGAGTAAGGGAAATTTAAGCTTTTGGCATAAAAAATGGAAAATGTGTTATTTGAACAAGATAATTCATCTTTGATGGGGATATGCCTACCTGGGTATACCCAGCAGGACGTTTCTGACTGGCCCAGGAACTGGCGAGTGGGCCTGCAAGACGGCGACTGGATCAAGGCCCGGTGTGGATCCAAGCGACTGGAAGCTGAAGGCCCGGGCGAGTAGATAGGCCTAGTCGGATTAGGTTAAACGAGTACCGAAGCCTTAACTGATTCGGTTGAGATATGTAAACCCTAGGGGAGGTGAGTCTATATAAACCTCCCTACAGGGCGTGTAGAGACATGTTCCATCATACACCCAAGCGACTCGCCTCCTAGCCGCCGAGTTCGTACCATTGTACCACCACCATAATACAATCTAGCAGGAGTAGGTATTTACCCTCCGGGGGGCCGAACCTGGGTAAAACCCTGTGTCTCCGTCCTCATCTCGCACCGCAGATGGCTGGCCGCTTTTGCCCCTCGTTCTACTACTCGCTGCCGATTGCAGCATCTGCCGTGACCATTCCCACGAAAGTGGCGCCCACCATGGGGCCTGGCCGGTCTGGACGGTGTTCTGCGGCGAGATCCAATCTGCCCATCAACGAGACGGTCGCCACCGGCCGCATGATAGCGATCGGCGAGATGCTTCAGATCTTGCCGAGCAGCTACGTCCCGGCGGCGCGACCCGTCACGCACAGCGTGATCCTGCTGGTTGGCACGATCAGCCTCTTCGTCGGCCTTACCGACGTCATCGCCTCGGAAGACTCGGCTCGCATCCGCGAGTCGCCGCCCCGCAACCGGCTCTCCGAGAGCCAGGTCCGCACGATCGATCGCCTCGCCTCCGAGTACAACTCGGCCCACAACAACGTGGCCGAAAACTCTGCGGCCGCGGAAGACGCGGCCCTCAACGACGACGCCGACTTGGCAACCCCGGCGTCACTCGCCGGATCCATCACCGCGGCTTCACCCGCGGGCTCCATCACTCAGGTCTCTAACATGGGAGACTTCGAGGATCCTTCCATCCTTGGGATCTTCGACTTCGACTCCGGGTCGGAAAATTCTGCCGATCTCCGCGACGGGACCGGTCGCCACGCCGCGACCTACATGGCGACCGGCACCGATCCGCCGGAGGATCCCTTCTCCACCCCGATCCCTCATAACGCCATGGCAACGGAGGTCGAGGAACTCCGCCTGAAGCTGGCGGAGGCAGTCCGCAAGGAGCAAGCCGAGCGCGAAAAATTTCGCCTCGAGCAGGTGACGGCGCAGGAGCTGTCGCGCTACCACCATCAGCGAATCAGGTCGCGCCTGAACCCCACAGTCCAGGGGCACGCCCTGAACTTCGACGACGAGAACGACCCAGCCCGCGTGGCCGAGCGCGCGATCTACGAGAACGCGCCGCCAGGAGGAAGCGCCCGGCCCCCACCAGGGTCGACGCCGAACGGCGCCCCACCTCCACCCAATCGCACACCTCCCAGGGACCAACCGCGGATAGTGGTCTCCTCACGGGAGAGAGACGTGAATGGCCTCCCACTGTTATCCACCCCGATGGACAACCTCGTGGCGGGCCGAGCAGCGGCCGACAACATCTCGGCCACTGGTGACGGCGCCCTATAGATCCAGTACGTCAGGGCCCTGCTCGCAAAGGCGGTCGAGCAGCAAAACGCAGGCGCCGACTCGCAGGGTCGGATGTACTCGCGTTCTTCAGGCAGCAGAGCGGCCTCAAGCGGCCGCCCACTGGAGACAAACACCCTCAACTGCCCGCCACCAGAGCCATTGCAGCTCCAACATCGACCCGCAAACGCGGCACTCTCCACCAACGACCCTAGGCCAGCGAACAACTTCGTCGTCGCCAACGGTCAGCCCATCGACGCCCGCATCCACATCATCAACAACCAAAGCTGGCGCGCACGCCAGCCCGACGACTTGCGACATGCCCTAACCAATTGCCGCGACGGCGAGCCGATGGGGTCGCTAAGTCGACTCAGGCCCAGGTGCTTCGGACCGATGATCCGAGGCGAAAAATACCCGGCGAACTTCAAGGCGCCGAAGAAAATAGAGAAGTACGACCCTTCGTATGACCCCTCCGTGTGGTTGGATACATACCTCATGGCGATGGGGATCGCTGGCCACACCGACCTGCTAGCCGCCCATTACCTCCCCCTGATGATGGAGGGAACGTGCAGGAAGTGGATCAACACCCTTCCCCAGGATAGCATTGACTCCTGGGAAGAGATGCGAGATGCCTTTGTCAGGCACTTCGAGTTCTCCTACACGCGCGCCACCACCATCGAGGACCTGGAGCGATGTGTTCGTCAGGCACTTCGAGTGCTCCTACACGCGCGCCACCATCTCGCGAGTCGACCCGCAACTGGGTCCAGCGGTGGGGAGAACTATGGTACAACGCGGTCGGCATCCACCCGGACACCGCGATCCATTGCTTCAAGACCTCGTGCCGCTACGAGCCCTTGGTCGCCAAGCTCAAGCGACATTCTCGCACGCTCGACAACATACCGGACCTCCTCAAGATTGCCAAACGGTACGCGGAGGAAGATCCAAACCAGGAAACCGACGACGAGTCGGGAGGCCAACGCCGCATGAGCGGCAACGACAACGGACGACGGTCTGACCTACGCTACAGCAACACTCGCCTCACCGGCAAGCGCCGCAGTGACGGGCGAGTCGACTTCGTCGCCAACGCCGGGCACGCGCAGTGCGATCCCAAGAGCTTCCGCCGCGACGGAGGGCAACGCCGCGACGACAGGAATTACAAGGCGAAACCAAGGTTCGACCCCGCAGCCCTCCTAAACCAACCTTGTGCGTTTCACAGCAGGGAAGGGAAGCCCGCCACGCACACGACCGCCGAATGCCACACTCTCAGGGAGATTGAGAAGGCACGGCGAGCGCGGGAGGACCCCGACAACAACCCGCCAAATGGAGGAAAATTCGGCAATGTGGCCGGCTCGCTCCATACCTTCACAGGCTTCAAGTCGAAGCGCGAGAAGAAGGTCATCGCCCGCGCCGTCGCCGTCAACGCGGTGGCCCAGGTAGACGTTCCCTAGTTCCTCAACTGGTCGGAGCAGCCCATCACCTGGAGCTACCAGGACCACTCGCCACGCATCGAGTACCCAGGCCGAGTCGCCCTGGTGGTCAAGCCTAAGGTGGGCAACTACTGGCTCCCCAAGACATTGATGGACGGCGGCAGCTCCATCAACATCATGTACCTGGACACCTTCAGGCGACTGCGGCTCCCACAGTCGATGGTCGAGACGACCTACACCACGTTCCACGGCATCGTCCCTGATCGGAAGGCGTACCCGATCAGCAAGGTCACGCTTCCCGTCACCTTCGGCACACCAGCAAACTTCCGCACCGAGCGGATCGTCTTCGAGCTGGTACCCTTCGACAGCCCCTACCACTGCGTCCTGGAGAACCACGCGTTCGCCAAGTTCATGGCAGCGCCCCACTACGCGTACAACGCGATGAAGCTCCCCGGGCCGTGCGGCGTCATCACCATCAACGGCGACCCCGACATGGCCGCCGAGTGCGAGGCCAAAGGAGCCGAACTCGCCGACGCCGTCATCGCGGCAGAAACCAACCACGCCGACGAGCTCGCCAAGTACGCGAGCGGGGTCAACAACGACGACCCCACCATACTCAAGAAGCCCAACTCGGAGGGCGCAAACACCTCAGCCTTCGATGCAACGACGCACACCCGCACCGTCGAGCTAGTCCCAGGCGACTCCAACCAGACGGTGACGATCGGGACGGGCATGAGCCCAGCCTAGGAAGGCGCGCTCATTGAGTTCCTCCGTGAGAACAGGGACATCTTTGCATGAAAGCCCTCTGACATGCCTGGTGTCCCTAGGAAGCTCGCTGAGCACAAACTAAATGCCGACCCCTAAGTGCGACCCGTCAAGCAGTCGCTGCGGCCCTTCAATGAAGAGCGCCCCCGAGCTATCGCCGAGGAGGTGCAGCGTCTACTCGCTGCAGGCTTCATCCGGCCAATTAAATACTCCAAGTGGCTGGAAAACCCAGTCTTGGCCGAGAAGAAGAACGGGACCTGGAGGATGTGTATCGACTACACAAACTTGAACAGCGCCTGCCCGAAGGAGCAGTTCGTCCTCTCGCGGATCGACCAAATAATCGACTCCACCGCGGGCTCGGAGTCGCTGTGTTTCCTCGACGCCTACTCTGGGTACAACCAGATCAAAATGGCTGTCGAGGACGAGGAGAAGACGGCGTTCATCACGCCATTTGGAGCCTTCTGCTACACGGCCATGACCTTCGGCCTCAAGAACGCCGGGGCAACCTACCAGCGGTGCATGCAGGAGTCCCTCGCGAGCCAAATTGGCCGCAACATCCACGTCTACATCGACGACGTGGTTGTAAAGTTCGCTCGCCAGGGCGATCTACTCGCCGACCTGGCGGAAACATTCGCCAACCTGCGGAAATACAAGATAAAGCTCAACCCAGGCAAATGCACCTTCGGCGTACCAGCAGGACAACTACTGGGGTACGTCGTCTCCAAGCGCGGGATTGAGGCGAACCCTACCAAGATCGACACGATCGCTCAACTCGGCAAACCCGATGGCCTGCGTGCGTCCAGAAGGTGGCCAGGAGAGTAGCGGCCCTCAGTCGCTTCATCCCCCGCCTGGGCGAAAAGGAGATGCCCCTATACCGCCTAATGCGCAAGAACCCCACCTTCCAGTGGGACAAGGAGGCGGACGACGCGCTCCGCGACCTCAAGAAGGTGCTACTCGCCGCACCGCTACTCGCCGCCCCTGCCGACAAAGAACCCATGCTGGTCTACATTGCAGCTTCCGAGCGCGTCTTCAACGCCGTCATGGTCGTCGAACGGCCAGAGGAAGGAAAGGAGCGCCCGGTGCAGCGACCGGTGTACTACATCAGCGAGGTCCTCACCGAGTCGCGCCAGCGGTACCCGCAGTACCAGAAACTGGTATACGCGGTCTTTAGAGCACAGCGCCGCCTGCCGCACTACTTCCAGGAGCACCCAATCACGGTCGTCTCCTCAGCACCATTGCAGGACATCATCCGCAACCGTGAGGCGACCGGGTGAGTCGCCAAGTGGGCTGTCGAAATCGGCGTCCACAACATCAAGTATGAACCACGAAAAGCGATCAAGTCGCAGGCTCTAGCGGACTTCATCGCCGATTGGGAAGAGGCCCAGCAGCCAGAAAAGCTGCCATACCTCCACTACTGGAGCCTCCACTTCGACGGCTCCAAGAACGCGGACGGCGCAGGAGCAGGGATCGTGCTGACTTCACCGAAGGGCGACAAGCTCCGCTACGTCCTCTGCCTCGACTTCACCCCCTGCACCAACAACATGACCGAGTACGAGGTACTACTCCACGGCATGCGAGCTGCCAAGGAGATGAACGTCAACCGCCTACGCTGCTACGGAGACTCTGACCTCGTCGCTGGGCAAGTCGCTGGCACTTGCGACGCCGTCTCTCCCACCATGGCGGCATACCTCCAAGCAGTAGACAAGCTGGGGGGACACTTCGCAGGGTACTCCATCGAATGGATCGACAGGCGGAAGAACGAGGAGGCTGACGCACTCTCTCGCATCGGGTCGGCTCGACTCGCACCACCCGCCGACGTCTTCCTCGACACGATCACCAAGCCTTTAGTCTCTCCCCCAAGGGAGATCGACATTGGAGTCCCGCTGCAACCGGAGGTGGCCCTGGTCGCACTCGTCGCCGAGCCAGAAGACTGGACCAAGCCGTACGTCGCCTACCTGGAGGCTGGCACCTTGCCGGCAGACGAGACAGACGCCCGGATGATTGCACGCCGATGCAAATCCTTCACCATCATCGACGGCGAGCTCCACAAGCGCAGCGTGACCGGCTTGTTCCAAAGCTGCGTCCAACCCGCCGAAGGACGCAAGATCCTCCACGACATCCACTCCGGCGACTACGGCCACCACGCCGGCGCCCGCTCTCTGGTCGCCAAGGCTATGCAGCATGGCTTCTACTGGCCCACCGCACACGCCGACACCGTCGACATTGTCCAGCGGTGCACCGGGTGCCAGAAGTACGCCAACCAGACGCACGTGCCGACCTCAGCGCTCAAGACAATCCCCATCACCTGGCCATTCGCCGTGTGGGGTATGGACATGGTAGGTCCCTTCAAAAAGGCCCCCTCTGGCTACACCCACCTCCCTGTCGCGGTCGACAAATTCACAAAGTGGGTGGAGGCCAAACCAGTCCGGAAATGCGACGGGAAGACCGCCACTAAATTCCTACGCGAGCTCATATATTGCTACGGGTTCCCAAACAGCATCATCACGGACAACGACACCAACTTCTCCAAAGGAGCCATGGCCGAGTTCTGCGAGGAACACCACATCCGGCTCAACCTCGCGTCAGTCGCCCACCCGGAATCCAACGGCCAGGCGGAACGGGCCAACCAGAGCATCCTCCACGGCCTGAAGCCCCGGCTCGAAGTACCACTCGAGCGCACCGCCGGGTGCTGGGTCGAGGAGCTACCCTCCGTCATCTGGGGCATCCGCACCTCGGTCAATAGGTCGACAAGGTTCACCCCCTTCTTCATGGTGTACGGCGCCGAGGCAGTCATGCCCACCGACCTCGAGCACGACTCGCCAAGGGTCGTCCACTACACGGAGGCTGCGAACGAACTCGCCCGTCAGGATGGAGTTGATCAACTCGACGAGGCACGTGACCTCGCTCGATCACGAAACCGCCATCTACCAGCAAGGACTCCGCCGCTACCACAGCCGGCGGGTGAAAACTCGCACCTTCCAAGAAGGCGACCTGGTGCTGCACCTCATCCAGGATAAGAAGGGCATGCACAAGCTTTCCCCTCCGTGGGAGGGACCATTCGCCATCGGATGAGTACTCGGCAACGACGCCTACTACCTCATCGACGTCCGCGGGGATGGCAAACTCGACGTCAAGCGACCGTGGAATGTAAACCTCCTACGGAAGTTCTACTCCTAGAACCCTACATATGTACCCTCCAGTCGCTATGAAATAAAAAGAATTGTTACCGCAAATTGCGCCTACTCTCCTTGTCTTGTGCCACTCGCACTCGTAATAACAGCATCAAGCTAACTGCAGAAGTCAACCTTTGTTACAACGATCGGCATGGCCAAGTAGTGTGTTATAAGGGCACTGGGTCACCTCAGGTCTTGCAACGTCCACGAAAAACGCCTACCCGGAGCCCCATTGGAGTCGCCTAGCCCGACTGGCTCTACGAGCCAAAACAACTGCCTTCGCTTCTCACAGCGACCATGATCCTCCGCGTCCTCGACATAGCGACTCGAACAGCCAAGTACCACGCTTGGGGACTGACGACCAGTTCAGCACGAGCGGCTAGGGAAAACGCCAAGTATGAGAGCATGCCCAAGACTCGCCATGCGACTGAACTGACGGGTCAGGCAGGAGTGATGCGCTCACCCTAACGCGCCAAGTCCTCACCCACCCTCGAGTCGCGCCTAGAACAGCCAAGTACCACGCTCGGGGACTCGGCCACCCGACCTCGTTCGCGCAAGGGAAAATGGTGAAGTACAGAGCACTCATGGGAGTCGCCTTGCGACTGGCTCTCCGAGTTCGGGCGAGTCGACCCCAACAAACAAAACATTCAAAACAACAAACACATAACAAACGAGGTAAACCCCATAAAAAAGGGCGGACGCGCTCGGGGACTCGTTCAAACCTTAATCAGAAACACACGACAATTCACAAAACAACACGATATTCCATTAATAGCATGTCGCAAGCATTACAAAATACAAAATATGCCCAATGGCAGCACTGTCAGTAACGCCCGAGGGCACAATATTCTACTCTGCAGGCTTCGACGACGACTCGCCACCACCCTTGCGATTGCGAATGAAGGGAGTGTACGGGTTTGACGGGTACGTCGTCAGCTCACCCGCCATCACTGCATGGAAGGGTTGCTCGATCTTGAAGTCCCGGTGCTGCGGCTCGGGGTCGTTGGGCGCGACGACCGTCTCCTGATAAGGAAGGAGGTCGCCCATTGCCCAAACGCGCTCAGAGTATACCGCGGCGCGGTCCGTCAGCTTCAGCACCTCGGAGATCTCCACCGAGCCGGTCGACGACGGGTAGCCACTCGTCACATCGTCCAGATCGAAGTCCTCCGGGAAGTGAGCGAGCCCAAGGCTAAGCGCCATCACCGCTCTGCGTCGGAACGCCGATCGCGTCATGAATTCGACCACCAATGGCGCCTTCTCCAAGTATCACCACACCTCGACGAGGTCACTGGGAATCACCTCCGTGGGTGACATTTCCTGGAGATATGCCCGTATGCACGTCGCCGACAACGCGGCCGAGTCGACCAGCGTGGCCACACATTGCCGTGCGTCGAAAGAACTCGCCTCTTCCACGCTGTCAATGATTCGACCTGCAGACAGAAAGCAAAAGTGAGTACATCAAAGATTACACAATACAAACGTTACAGGCAAAGGAAGGTACACTCACCAATCAGGGGACGGGAGAGATCCGTGAGGAAGCTCTGAAGAGAAGTGTAGTCATCTTGAAGCCCAGCAACAAGGGCGTCGGAGACCTTACGCTCCTAAGCGGAGGCCGTAACGACAGCCTTGGCTCACCCATCCGCCGAAGTTGCCTCCTCCTTCGCCTCCTTCAGCTCGCGCTCAAGGTCGGCGATCCGCTTCTCGGCCGAGCTCAGCGCAGTCTGAGCTGCCGCCAACTCACTCGCTGGGACAAGGCCCTGGCGGACCTCCTCCGCCTTTGCAGCAATCGCCTGGAGTCCCTTGTTCGCCTCTTGGACGACGGCAAGTTCTTCCTCCGCGTGACGCTTCGCAGCAAGCTGGTCAGCTGACTCGCGCTGCAAACCCTGAACACAAGCCAAACAGTCAGCAACATCGAAAATCCTAAGTGCCCACCCGCTGAAATTCAGCGAGTGCGCACTCGGGGACTGGCAATCGAAAATCCTAAGTGCCCACCCGCTGAAATTCAGCGAGTGCGCACTCGGGGACTGGCAATCGAAAATCCTAAGTGCCCACCCGCTGAAATTCAGCGAGCGCGCACTCGGGGACTGGACGCGAGAATTAAAAACAAGACATTAAAAGAATCGGACCACTGCAACACAGCGGCCTGATCCTCGGGGACTGGACATACCTGGATGGCCGCGCCTAGCATGCCATGAAGCCGCAGTGCATCCACGGAGGTAAGAAGGGCCAGAGTGTGCCTGCGCCGCTGCTCGACCTCCGTCTCCGCGACTCCGGGTGCGCGGCTCGACGGTGTGGTACCACTCGCCGTGGCCGCTCTAGCCATGAAGCGCGGGAAGGTCGCGATGGACGCGCCGGCACCAAAAGAGGCTGGCTCGACCTCCCCTCACGAAGGAGCACCCTCCTTGATTGCCGAGGCCGTCACCGCCGCAAGATCGCTCGGGGCCACCGTCGTGTCGTCAGACACCGTGACGACCTCGTCGTTCTTGGTCTTCTTGGCACCATCTGTGGGGGCAGCGACCTCGTCAGCCTTTCTCTTCCGCGAGGGGTCCTCCTCCGCGACGACTGGCGGCACCTTGGCCACAGACGGGTGGCCTATATTCTTAGCTCCGGTCCTACAAATTGATCGCGTGAGCAAAATAATCCGAGTACAATGAAAGACAAAGGTAGGTGAGCAAAACTCACTTGGCGACTGGAATGAAGCGTAGCCCGGTGCGGATGCCGACCGGCTTCTCCAGTTCGGGGCCCAGTTGGCAACTGAGTCCCATCTCTAGGACATCGCGTGCCCAAGACACGGAAGGCTTCTTCATTGTCGAGGCTGCGGCTGGAGCTTCCGAAACATTTCCGGCAGGAGCATCCTTGGGCGGCGAAGCTACCGCGACCGGAGCGGCCCCCGACCCAGAGACTGGGGCGAACGGCGGAGGCATCGAGGCCAGAGGCACCTCGTTCAGGACGGCGGTGATATCCGGCGCCGCCTCCGTCTATGGAGTTTCACCCCTGGCCAGGCTGGTGGCGTCGGAGCTGCTTGGCGAATGAGGCGGAGACGCCTGTTTCGCTGGCTTTGCCTTCTTCTTTGGAGGGGCCTTCACCTCCTTCTTCTTATTCTTCTTCTTCTTCTTCGATGGAGTGGCCTCGCGACGCGAGGTGTGCTCGGGGAGCTCGTCGTCGTCATCGTCATGACGCTCTAGGCTTTTGCTCGCTTCTAGCTCACGCTGCCGCTGTCCGCGTGTTTTCTGGACCAGCAGGGCGACCTCTTCCTCGGATTCATCGTCATCGCCGCTCCCGTCACTCTCGACGCCTCCCCTTGCTGGAGGCGATTCGCCCACCTCCTGGACAGACGAGCTCGAATTCTCGTCGTCCGCGGGCGGAAGCCACCCTTCCACCACTTGAAATAGCTGCAATAAGCATAAACAACATCAGCATAACCGCGACTGCATTTAACTGCGACTGCGAATGACAGAAAGATGACTTACCGTTGGGGCTGGATGCTTCGCGGTGTAGGGGGCAACCCCAGCCTTCGCGTCGAGGTACGCCGCCTGGGTGATCTTCTTCAGCGCCAGGAGGTAATCCTCGAGTTGCCACTCGACGAGGCAGGACTTCGTCGAGTCCTCCAGGCCTGCGTACTCGTACATGTAGTGGTCGCGGTGGGCCAGGGGGATGAGTCGCTGCCCGAGCCAGCAATTGTACAAATTGATGGGTTGGATACCCCTCTTCTTCAGGCCGCGGATGGTCTGAAGCATTTCATCCACAACCATCCGCTGGTCTGTTGGAAGCTTGCGACTTGGAGTCGGCGTGGTTCAGGCCGGTCGGCGGAGTATCTTGGGATCGCCACCTCACCGTCCGGAGTCGCCTCGGTTACATAGAACCAAGACTTTTTCCATTCACTCGCCGCCTTGGCGGGTAGCATCAGATCAAAGAAGGAAGCCTTCGATTTCAGCTGAAACGTCAGGCCGCCCGCAGCGAGCATTGGGCCGCCCGCTTCCTCGCGACTGATCTGCCCGTGGAATAGATCTTGCCACAGGGGGAAGTAGGGCCTGCAGCCCAGGTAGCACTAGTAGAACGCCACGAAAATGGCGAGCTGCGCGATGCTGTGCGGGCCCAGGTCCGACGGTTGGATCCCGTAGAAGGCACAGAAGCGCCGGAAGAAAAGAGATATTGGGAACCCCATCCCCCGCTCTAGGTGGCTGGTGAAGCAGACGAACTCTCCCTCACGCGGGTCCAGGGTCACCTCTCCGGCCGCAGGGATGCGCCACCTGCCGGCGCGTAGAATCCCGGCCTCCTCGAAGGACACCAGTTGCGCCCTCATGCACTTGGACCTGCCCCATGGTCCGGTGGAGGGAGCCATTGGTGGAAGGGTTCGTGGGGGTCGGAAGATTTCGGCTCGGCTGGATCGCGATGGGGGAAAACGAAGGTGCGCGCAATCGGAGGAAATGACAAGGAGGTGGTTCTCCGATCGCCTACCATTCCCTTTATATAGCGGTTGTTGCCCGCCAAATCAGGGAGCCGTTACTACGCGATGATTACGCCGAAAGTTACCGTTGGATTACCCCAACGGCTAGTTTGACTACGTTTGACGGTCCAACTTCAGCCACTCGGCTCGCCGACCCGATCACTACAAACAGTGACTAAATATTTCACCGACCCAATCGCCAAAGCTGCAACCAGAATGACTAGTTTCCTCCTTTATTCAGGAGCCCGCCACTGATTCGACTAGATGTCCGCGTTGAAAGCCGTATACTCCGACTGCCAGCGACCACCTACGCCGAATCGACGACAGCCTCGGGGACTACTGATGGGGATATGCCTACCGGGGTATACCCAGCAGCACGTTTCCGACTGGCCCAGGAACTGGCGAGTGGGCCTGCAAGACGGCGACTTGATCAAGGCCCGGTGTGGATCCAAGCGACTGGAAGCTGAAGGCCCAGGCAAGTAGATAGGCCCAGTCGGATTAGGTTAAACGAGTATCGAAGCCTTAACTGATTCGGTTGAGATATGTAAACCCTAGGGGAGGTGAGTCTATATAAACCTCCCTACAGGGCGTGTAGAGACACGTTCCATCATACACCCAAGCGACTCGCCTCCTAGCCACTGAGTTCGTACCATTGTACCACCATCATAATACAATCTAGCAGGAGTAGGTCTTTACCCTCCGGGGGGCCGAACCTGTGTAAAACCCTATGTCTCCGCCCTCATCTCGCACCGGAGATGGCTGGCCGCCCTTGCCCCTCGTTCTACTACTCGCTGCCGATTGCAGCATCTGCTGTGACCATTCCCACGACAATCTTGGCCGACATTATATTGTTTGCAACTCAAAGATACACAAGTGTTCCAAATTTTGCCTTATTTATACAAAGTATGTTTTGGGATGGGTTATTTTGGAGGTCGATCGAGTAGAAAGCCATGCATCTTCATAGCTAGTAGCTCATTCCTAGAAGAGTTTAAGAAGTGGTTTAGGGGATAAGTCCATTTCTGTTTATTTCCTTTTCCTTTATTATTTATGCTCAGTTGTAGGCAACATACCAAGATTCCATTTGAAGGTTGCACTATGTTTTGACTTTTTTGAATTAAAATAACCCTAAACCCATTTTTTTAATTTAATCACTTAGAAAAAGAAAAATGTGGCTGGTTACAAGTTGATCCAAATTTTCCAATTTCATATGGTAAATCAATCAAAGATACACAAGTGTGCCAAATTTTGGATCAATTGGTCAACATTTAAGCCATGAAGTACCTAAACACCATGTGTTAACCACATGTCGAGGGCAAAACTAAGCAGTGCTAAGAAACTAGGTGCATGACCATAGAAACTTGCAATAAAACATACATTATGGAATTATCCAACATACAAACTTGGGAGCGTCACACTAGTTTGAATTCAATACAAACATTGAAAGTAGTTCAAATTTATCATACAAATTCAAATTATTAATTCAAATCCATTTTTTCTTGATCCTAGTGTTTTTCGCTGGGTTCACCACCTTGCTCCTGGTGATCCTAGCGGGAATATTCTCGGAGTCCACCATCAGCTTCTTCTGTTTCCCCCTTTGTTATTTTTATCTGCATCCAATGAATCAAGTGCTTCAGTCTGTCGTACAATTGGTTCAATCACGTTTCAATCCTCTGGTTCATATGGTTCAAAAATCTTTGCCTCCATTTTGTCAATATGTGCCCGTGTAATTCCTTTATGTTTGAACTCTACTTCAATCTCCCATGTAGTTGATATCTCCCCTGCATTTGGTTCAATCTCCTCTCGATCGACTGGTTCAATCTCCCCTGCATTTGGCTCAATCTCCTCTACATTTGGTTCAATCTCGTCTCGATACATTGGTTCAATCTCGTCTCGATCCATTGGTTCAATCTACCCTGCATTTGGTTCAATCTCCTCTGCATTTGGTTCAATCTCCTATCGATCTATTGGTTCAATCTACAATGTATCCATTGCTTCATTCTCCTCTCGTCCAAACACTTCATTCTTATATGCATTTTCTGCTCCCGCCAGATCATCCATTCCATAAGCCGGGTCCACTGCATTGTTACAAAGCCTAGCAATGTGCCCTAGGATCCCACAACATTTGCACTTGCATCGTCAAGGTGGTGCACCACCCTCTGCAATATATCTCATCCTATTCTTCCCTGGCCTACCGGCTGGTCTAGTAAAAACTGGAGGGTATAGATTGAAGTCTGGATCCACTTCCATCCATTGGTATTTTCCCAACAAGGTTGTAACATTCTGAGGATATGCTGCCCTAAATTTTGCAACAGAGAAATACTCTAACATGTACTGATCAACTTCACCCTCTTCACCTCCTAGAAAACCCATGAAAAACAATGCATGTATGTGGAGTTTCCCACGGAGTTGCCATTGCCAGCAATGGCATGTCCTATCGATCAAACTCACTGGATACCTGCATTGCCTATCTTTACTATCGGTGTATGTTACATCAGCCTCCATTCCTCTTCTAATGCATTTCATCTTCAATTGTTTTGCCCTGGCATGCAAAGCCTTAATCAAAGATGGGAGGATGAGATGGCCAGCATATACTATTTATGCAATTATTTGACGCAAATCGATCTTTATCATGATCATCTGCCTAATCTTATCAAATATTTTCCACATCATAAGCCCTTTCAATGACTTGACCTTTGCATTGAAACTCTCTACAAGGTTACTTCTTACATAGTCTACCTTGCAAATTTCATTGAATCGGCTTCTTGACCACACCATTCCATAATGTGCATCCAAGTACTCCTTCACCGCGGGTTTTTCTTTATACAACACTTCCAAATGATACATATGCTTCCTCAAACTGTATGTTTATGAAGTTGTACATAGGTTGTCAGTATAAACTTTACCCTTGAATTTCTTTGTAAAATTCTGCACTAAGTGTCGCAAACATTCCCTATGCTCCACTCCGGGGCATACTGCTTCTATAGCTTTCTCCAAACCTCTGCAAGCGTCCGTGTGGATAGTAAGTCCTGGTGGATGACCTATAAGGTCACACAAATTCTCCAGAAACCAAGTCCAACTTTCCTCTGGCTCAATCTCCAAAGCTCCATAAGCAACAGGGAACATCCAATTGTGGCCATCAACTGCAGTAGCAGCTACTAGATGTTCTTTAAATCTGCAATTAAGAGTTGTTGCATCCACGGCCAAATAAGGGCTTCAACCATCCAGAAACCCTTGCCGGCAAGCTTTGAAACAAACAAAAGCCCTTCTAAAGCACTCCATCTCCATTGTATTCCCTCTTATTTTGTACTGAACTTTATGCATGTCTACCTGTACAATACTACCTGGACTAGCCATCTCCAGTTCAGCTTTGAAGCTGTAAATCAACTGAAAACTTTCATTCCATGGACCATTGATCCTCTAAAGAGCCATTTACTTTGCATAGAACATCCTCATGTAAGGTACTGTAATATTAAACTTTTTATAAATATCTTTAATGAGCGCTGTTGCACCATGTGATGGGTTTGCTCTCATCCAATCCATTATTGCATCTGCCAACCACCTAGTCTTTGCTAGTTTTCTTTTGAACTTTGGATATCCCCCTTGAGGTGGAAAAGAATGTTCGAACCGGTTAATTTTTATCTGAAACATAATAAAAATGTCAGGTACAACTAACAAACTCTACCCAATGATCTGAAATACACAACTGGTTGTAATACTTGAAAAAACTGCTCCTGAGCATAGTGGATGCACGCATCCTCCACCTACACCTCTTGTATGGGAACTTCACTAAGAACCTTGGTGGCTCACTCTTAATAACATCATAATCATTATTGGTGCGAATGCAATATGTAGTAAGAGCATTACGACAGCCCTGCATCGTTTCAAATACAGTGCCTTCTAAAATCTTCTAGCAAGTCCTCACCATCGTACTCGGCTCAAAAGATGCTGTCATTGTTCTCCTCGTTCTCTTCGTCATCAAATCTGGCACCGTGGGCAATTTCATCTATGTATTTATCCTCTAGTGCATGTTTACTAAATCTATCTACAAATTCAGGAAACATCAACTCATCCTCATCAGCTAGTGGAGGCGTTCCCTCGTCAGGATCTGCCTTGTCCTCCACATCGGCCACACGAGCGGTTTGGCTTATGCTCGAAGTGTGAATAGATGGTACTACTATGGACCTACAAGGAGCGCCGGGGTGCACACTATTAGCAGAGACATCAGACACATGATGCCCGACCACCTGATGATGTGTGGCCACCATATGATGATTTAAGACTCTTTCCTGTGTGCTCAACTTTAGGTTGCACATGGAGAAGAATTCGACCAAAACGTTTGGCAACATTCAAAGAGAAAAGCATTACCAGATTATCTTCGCTAGTTAGTGGGAGCAATCTTTGCTCGCTAATGTTGAAATGTTGCAAATCAACTGAATCTCCACTGCTCTAGGGGAATTTAGAATAGATTTTATCTATCAAATCTCTGAGAGTTATGGAGGTTGCAACCACCGCTGGAAAGTAAAATCCAGAGAGATATTTTTCACAACCACGAATTACGCTAGTATCCAGTCTAACCGCCAGCCGAAATGCAACACTAGATCAATCCTACTCGAAAAGCAAGGCAGTTAGTTGAGCACCAGCAATTCACGCTCAAATACTGCAAATAATTAATCCACAAAGGGAAAGGATTCTTACCAAGATGGAATCCATGCGTTAGATCCCTCTTATTCCACCCAATCTTCTCCGTGCTCGACGCGGATGGCCGGTACACCAGCCGACATTGCATACTATTCCGTGAAAGGGGTAGATCTAGCGGGGGTAGGAGCGGAACCGGAGGTGGAGTGGGCTCCATGCCTAGGGGGAGGGGCGGCTCTAGGGCCGAGGACAACATAAGGTAGGAGGGCACGATGACGGGGCAGTAGAGGAGAAGTGTGGGAGCTATTCCAGGCTAGGGAGAGGAAGCGAATGCTTTGGGTGAGCGAGAATGGCTGGTCTGACGTATCTCCATGTAGCCCCACCTTTCACCACCCGTCCCAACGAGGCATCACCCTTCACCACGTATGCAGGACCCGTCCCAACACGGACCCACCTCAGCATGTAACGGTCGAGGCCACGTAATATAACGCTCAACGCACGACCCTTCCCAACACGGTCCCACCAGTCAGCATGTAACGGTCAAGCCTTTGACCTGACGGCATCCCTCCGTCCGAGCGTCTACAAGCGCCTGCGAGGGTTTTGTAACATAGCGAGGAGAAAAGTGAGGAAAAGTTAAGCGATTGGGAAAAACTGAGTACAACTAACAAACCAAGGGCACGAAAATAGAAATCCCATTTAATTAAGTTACAAGTTCAATAAACAACTAAGAGTTAAGGAATCATACCATAGATTTTGGTTTCATGAAATTCCATAATAGTATGGAGTGTTAAAGAGATGTAATCAAACCTTGCTTGACATGGGATCAAAGGTGCCATTTATAAAACTGTCATTATATTTTAAGGAATAATCTTTAGAGATTACCAATTTTACAATTAAAAGAGCACCATCATAGTCCATTGAAATGATACCATATGAGTTATGGATTGGGATAAAACCTGATTTATCTTTCTTAAATTTTGTATGCAAGGCATAAGTAAAATGTTTACAATGAAAGTCAGATAAGCACCTCCTTGTAGGTTATCCCAAAGTAACTATTGGGTATTCCTCTATAAAACCGAAGATAAAAGTGTTTGTTTCTCAGAATGTCAATTTTCTTTAGAATGATTTTTTCGTGAAAAATTAAGTGGCAGGACAATAAAACATTGATTAGGTTGATGAACCCGAGCAACATGTGCTTAGTAGCGCAAAGCTGGAAAGTGTCCCAAAGGCGGCTACAATGCTCATGGCTCTCGTGTCTACAAATATTTTGGTAAGGAAAATTGAAGTGCATATTGAACCACGTGGATCGGGTAACAATCAAATAGTAACACTACTAGAAAAATTGGCATTTACAATGGACTATTTTCGTGGTTGAAGGCTTGTTTTTGTTGTTGAAAAGTATTCTATGATGGATGCGCTTTGTGGTAAAAGCTCTACCACAAATGAATCTACCATGCTTTTTTTTTACTGTGGCGGATCCAACCCTTCAGCCACAAAAACGAGTTTCATCATAGATCTGTTCGCTAGCCATGTTGACTGCTGACGTCATGCAAACTGCCACCTGGCAAACAATATTAGCGACCAGGTACCGCCGTTAGCGGTCATGAAAACCGTGGTAGAAGCCATGCTCAACAAAGACCTAGTAATCATTAAATGGGTTGACCCATTAGGATAGTCCAATAGGAAAACGACACATTACTATTTTGTCCTACACTGTTTGAAATGGGCTCATTTTGCAGCCCGATGAGGCCCGTAACCTTTTAGGCCCGTTACTGTTTAGGCTTATAGAAGGCCCACCTTGTTTCAATATTGTGCGTCCCATTAGAAGCCTGTGCCAAGTCAGCCTGGTACTGTTACGGTCTACGACTGGCCCATCACTGTCCTTACAGCCAGTCGTGTGCTGCCTATTAACGGCCCATCTTTGAATATGTTTGTTACTATTCTAGCCTTCTAGTCTTCAGGTCCATAAGTGGCTCGCTAAGGTTCTGGCCTATTACTGTTTTGGCCTAGTACTGTTGTGGCCTGCCAAAATTTTGGATCTATCACTATTCTGGCCTGGTAAATTTTCTGGTCGCTTACAGTTTTGGTCCATACTATTCTGGCATGTTACTGTTCTGGCCAGTCACTATTCTAGCCTTTTACTATTCTAGCATTTTACTGTTATGGCTTGTTACTGTTATTAGATCCCGCCTGTTGGTCCGGCCATTACTTTTATAGTCATTTACAATTTCAGACTTTCTGAAGCCCATGCCAATATCATAGAAGGTGTATGATTGGCAAGCATTTTTTACTGTTTATCATTGGTTCAGTACAAGAAGGGCCAATAACAAAGCCCGATATTGTCCCCTAATCGACCTGGCTAGTGCAGTTACAGTACGCCTACTGCCATTTGTGGACGGCGTCAACTAAATGCCTATATGGCCTACGCGATTTATCTAGATATTATATCAGCACCAAACTTCTTAAAATTATTACATACTAGTTGAATGCCCATGTGCGTTGCTACAGTAATTTTGAATAATTTTTTTCTCGCCATACATATAACATAATTCATGATCATATGAATGGAAAATAAAACCACATAAAATTTCAAAAGCATTAAAGTTCCACTTCTCTCAAAACGAATTTCGATGAAATTGTAGTATTTCGGTGGTCGTAAGTAGATTTTTGTGGTTCATGCATCCTCTCCACCTTTTCTCTCAAAACTTTTTGGCGCCGACAATTGAACCATTTATTTCAGCCCGGTTCATCTTCCTCGGACCCCGATACTAAGAAATCATTGCGCGGTACACATCATACCTCACATGATCAGATAATATCTTCTCCCATGACTCTCGACCTGACCAGTCGGTGACAGTCGACAGAGTGCCATCTTGGAGAGACAAAAGACTGTGGCTACAAATACCTATCGATTGTTGTTGTTCATGTTCATGCCTGTTTGATCCAATAGCACCAACAACTGAGCGGCCAAATCCAGCTATGGCAAAGGGCCGTCGTGGCCAGATTATCGCCGAGATTGTCAGCATGTACGAGGGGCGTAGCTAGGTGGTGCGGTGTTCACAACATTAACGAGACGAGGTGCCTGATGTAATCTAAATGGAATATGGAAACAGGTAAATATCGCCAATCCAAATAACAATAATCATAGCTATGTTGGCCGGCCCATTACTTTTACAGTCATTTATAGTTTCGGACTTTCTGAAGCACATGCCAATATCATAAAAGGTGTACGATTGGCAAGCATCTTTTACTGTTTATCATCGGCCCAATACAAGAAGGGCCAATAACAAAGGCCGATATTGTCCCCTAATCGACCTAGCTAGTGCAGTTATGGTACCGCTACCGTCATTTGTGGACGGCATCAACTAAATGCCTACATGGCGTATGCGATTTATCTAGATGTTATATCAGCTCCAAACTTCTTAAAATTATTACATATTATCAAATCAAAAAGAAAATTCGGCATTTCAGTTGACTATCGAGTTGATAGCAGACCTCAATTTTCTTTCTCAATCTATCACCTGCATCTCCCTTTTGAGTGTAACAGCTACATTGGAAAACCACCTTGAAACATGATCTTGCAGCCCCTTTTTGGTGGCGATAGCAATAATTGCAGTCTGAAACTAAGTAATAACAAGTTAATACATCAAACAAGGCAAACTACTCATTTGACCGATATGACATGAGCTATGAACTAGAGTTTACTACAGGTTGATGGTTCAATTGTTGACCATCATGTCAGACAAATAGGAAAAACAAGTGTGTCTACCATGAAATGAGCATTCAAACAATGTGCGTGGCTTAGAGTTTCAGCAAATATAAACTAGTTAGGTGATTTCAATATATATGGAAGCAGTTGTTTATCCTCGAATGCAATAGACGTTGGGTGAGTCAAATTTTTTGGTGATATACACAATGGCACGCAGTTACTATCATAGCTAAGAATGAACCAGATAGAAATTATAACGAGATCATACGAGAACTTGTAGATAAGGAATAAACAGCATGAATAAACTATAATAGTAGATTGATAGTTATGTCGTTGCTTAGGATGAACCGTTAGATATGAAATATAATGGTGTCGCTTATGAACCTGTAGAACAGGACAAGCAAGCATTACACAAGTGTGCCTACAAATGAATTAAGCAACCAAACAAAGTGTTTCTTAGAATTTCAGGAAATACAGACTAGACAGGTCATTTTAACAAATATATATGGAAGAGCAGTATATCCTGGAATACAAGAGATATTGGATAACTTAGAATTTGCGGTGAGCTACAAAACGGCATGCAGATACTGTTGTAGCTAATAATCAACCAGATAAAAATTATATTGGCATCATAAGAGAACTTGTAGAGCAGTAATGCAAACCACGAATAAAATACATAGTAGAGGATAGTTATGTCATTTCTTAGGACGAACCAACACCAGATAAGGAAATAGAGACATCGCTTATGAACCTATAGAAGAGGTTGCGCAAACCAAAATGTTCTGTTCCCTTTTTGAGATCTAAGCAAAGAAAAATAAAATAGTTTGTGTTGCAGCTTTTGAAGAACCAGATGGCAACAACAAAATTATAATTGAATTAGTACGAAGAGTTTAAACGGGTACTATAGGTTAGCAAAACGATGCCAGGGAGAAAATAATAGCAGGAACTTAGCTTACGACGAACCGGATAAATTCAATAACTGTGGAGTAGGGAATCCACAATAATATTTTCCACTAACTTTACATTTTGCAAGAACTACACAATAGTAGGCAATTAATGTTATACGGAGCAGCTAAGAACATGTGCATGGCATTAAAATTTGTAAAGCAGTGAACGCAAACCAACATGTCTAGTGACCTTTATGTAGCACAAAGAACAGGCGTGCGCATTCACTTGTTGTGTAGCATGATTAGAAAAATGTAGTTCACTGTGATAGGATTGAACCTTCTATGCTACTGAAAAACAAAAAAGAGTTGGACGATTTGGTTACCATGGTCAGGGAGGCTTCTAACCATCATCTGTACCCGCACGGGTGACATCCAGGTCACCTAGAGTTCTACGGTTGTGGTAGCTGTTTGCATCGGGAAAGCATATCTTGGGCGGTTGATGCTGACTTGAGCGCGTCGACGATAGTGTCGCTGAGGCTGAATTGGTGCACTGCACGGCGGCTCCAATACGATACGGTTGGGGTGTATGTCGGCGGCGGGCAAGCGGATCTTGGGAAGTCATTGACAGATTTGGCACCATGGACAGGAAAGTGGAGAAAGGAAGTCAGGTGCGGTGGATGATAGACTCGGTGACCTGGATCGGGTGTGCTGGACATCGGTGAAGCGTCAATGGTGAGTTGGATGATATCACAGCTAATGCGGCTCTGGTATACTAGTAGGTCAGGAGTGCATGGTGTCGAGTTTGGGTGGGGAAGCCGGAGAAGTGTTGCGGGAGGTTCTGGCCGCTGGAGGTGGTGGGGAAGAGGCAAGAGAGTATGAGCGGGGCTAGGGATTTTATGAGGATTTTTCTATATGTGTGTGGGGAAGAATCATTTTTTGAAATATATTGGTACTAGTACCGACCCGAGAGGGAAATACTATTAATTAGTATTGTTTTAAATGGAAGGGTGCGAGAAATTTCGTAGTGTTTGAAATGGAGGGGCACGAGAGAGTGGGGACCACGTGATTTTGTACATCTAGCAATCTTGTCCATCCATCCAAAATCAATGGGCTAGAGCAGGTAACTTCCCTGTGAAATATTTGCAGCTACTAGCTTGATCTCTAGCATGATGACCTTCCAATATTGTACTCCGGGACAGCTAGGTTTTCCTTGCTACTACGACAGAGCCTTCATCCTGCCCGCTAGGTCTTAGATGGACCGACAAGATGGCTGAAAGGGCGGCGATGAGAGCCATACCTTGACATCTTTCTTCCACTATTCACTCTCTTCCTACTAGTACTACCTCACTCCACCTTTGAAGAAACCATTTTCTTCCACTGCTCCTCCCTTGATTTTTTACTTTTTCATCTAGAAATGTCAAAAAATAACATGTCTCATTGGAAGAACAACAAGATGGTGGTGGAGAAACCACCCGGCAGGGGGACCTATAGGCTCGGACCATCAATGGGGCGAGGGCTTGTCTTCATGCATGTATCCGAAGAGAGGCTATCATCAGGACCAAGAGTCCAGGTAGGTTTGTACTTCCATTGATTCCTGGGTTGTCTGCTCCTACTATTGAACCATCTTTCTACTTATTCTAGGGCAGGCGGCTCGATCGTAGAATTTTCCACCCCACGGGTCGATAGCACGACGGATATCTCTGATGTGTACGATGACATCATGCCCACTCTCCGTCAAAGAAGAGAGGAAGGAAATATACATGTACTAGAATTTTCATTTTTTCTCTACTTGTACTCCATGCTATCTTACTGATGATGAATTTTCCATGCAGGAAGTTAGGGCAAGAATCTCATCCAAAGTAGATGAAATCAACATCCATAACATCAAAGCTCAAACTGGAGTGTGATGGTTTACAAGCCGATTTGGCTTTTCAAAATAAGCTCGCACGATCTTACAGGTGTGACTCCTTAACCCGTCACGTTGAGTCCAAAAATTTGAAGAAGGAAGTCAACGAGCTTCGCATCCAACGGCTACCATTGCGGAGGTCGTTATGGTCACGCCCTGCTAAGTAGGAGGGAAAATCCATCTCATGTTTACCGTCGAGGTCGCGACCATTGTGGAGGTCGTGCCTCCACAGGGCGTACATAGCGTTGCAATCGCGGAATTTGAGATAGGGAAGGATTTTGCATTGGAGTAGGAACTAGGAAGGGAGAAGCCTTCCCCTAGCCCTCTTTTTTTGGGTGCATGGATCTTTTTTTATCATCTATGTTGGAATAATTATATTGCACTCTTAACAACCAAATGCACTATGTGGAGTTTTTGTAACGATATACTTGTTGTATAGTAGCTCACTAAATTATTATTTCCATGCATGTTGTATTCATGGGAGGAATGAGATGGTTGGATAAGAATTGTTGTATTCTCTATTTAATGGGTTCCATGTGATGAGTCTAAACGGTGCATCCATTTGATTTCGTTAGACTTAACTTCACTTTTTTCTTAGATCAATCTATACAGTGCACATAGCTTAGCATATTGCTTCATGCAAGAGAGGGGAGAAAGAAGGGAAATCATTTTTCTATTCCTTATGGGCAACCCATAAGCTTGATCAGTATTTTACGCTTTTTTGCACACTGTGGATGACCGACTCGGAATTTTTAGTATGCTGCATACGCTATAGGAGGAGGTGTCTATCTACAAAAGAAAATGAATAGTCGGTGTTAGGGACATCCAACAATTATTGTTTGGAGTACTGTGAGTCACATGTAGAGCTACCCCTATAGTCTACCCAGGGACACTCCAATGATTCCTTGCATAGGCATTCGCGCCAGAGCCTTTGTAGGGAAGGTATCCGCTCTGGCCCATTGATTTTTGATGGTTGGACAAGATTGCTAGATGCTGAACTATGTCTCCTGGTTGTTACTACTTTTTATGGGGATTGTTTACTACTACTACGTAAAATACACTTCTAAAACAACACTGTAACTGTGCTTATGAGTTAGTAGTCTAATGTTATTAGAAGTCTAGTTATGACTACAAAGTAAAGTGTGTGTGAGATGCATTGATTAGCGAGATTCATCAGCGGGAGGGGGCCTCGATCGCACAAAAAAGGGTCTTTCACTCAATGAAAGAAATGAAGCATGTGCGCACATGCATGCAACTCAGTAACTAGATTGTGATAAGATCAATGAATGTACGGAGAGTATGCATAATATGATCAATCCAACAGAATCCACTTACTATACGATGCATGCAACTCACTAACCTACTACTATCATGCACGTAATCACGATGTGCTGACATAATAGGAATAACATGCGTTAGAACTTTTTTTGAGCTGCATGCATTCACTCCTGAAAATGGACTACACTAAAAGTTTGAACTCGTGGAGCACCAAAATCATGTGCCCTCCAGATCGCCCGATTAATGATGTGCTACTACTATATTTTGACCTACACATTTATCCCTATAGTCTACTCTCGGACACCCAGCGATTTCTTGCATATGCATCCACACTAGAGCCTTATCCAAAGGTCTATACTAATGTCTTGTCAAAGTAGTAGACAAGATTCCATTCGAGAAACATGTTTTTTATTTTCTTGTTCAGCCAGTACGCATGACGGAGTAACTCACAAAAAAGTAAAGGGGCATTACATAACCCCGAGACTTCTACACTCGTCTTGTACCTCCACATGCAAAAGGTAATAGTAGTATTGTACAGTAATTATGTACTAGTACTCCGTAGAACTATAGCTACATTAGTAGAGTAGTAGTAGTCATATTAAATATACTGGGCTTGATGCCTAATCATCACAAATGGTCACCAAAAGATCGATCGACAAACGTAAAGAGAACTTAGGGCTTCTTTGGATAAAAAGGATTTCAAAACATAGGAATTTGACTGGGTCGCGAGTACAAAACAATGATTGCAAAAAAAAGAAAATAGAGGAAATTTCAAAACAGGGTCGCAGGTAGAAAATATAGGATTGCAAAATAGAGGAAATTTGCAGGCTTAGTCATTTGGATGAAACACAGGAAACATGCAGGAAAAGTGTCTCAATCCTATGCAAATGAGTGTAAAAAGTGGATGTTGAAATTCCTATGGGATTGGGGTGTAGGAATGCAATCCATAGGAATTTCGGAGGTATGATTCCTTTCATCGAAAGGACTTACTTATGAAAAATCCTATGGGTTGGGTTCCTCCAAAATTCCTTTGAAAATCCTTCGATCCAAAGAGGCCCTTAATCAAAATGAGCATGCTAGCGACAAATGAACACCTTCTGGCAAGAGGTGATGCGGTCGTAGATTTTCATTTTGAACCCACCTGCGGTGATCTTGAACATAAGGAAGTCACACTCCTTCAACTCATAGAAAGAAGCAAAGGTATCCCACTCTTTGTAGAACTATAACTATAGTAGTAGAGTAGTAGTAGTCACATTAAATATACTTAGGTCTTGATGCCTAATCATCACTACAAGAAAAATTTCCTTCTACAACAGACGATTTTCATGGTTGGAGGCTCATTTTTCATGGTTGAGAAGTCTTCTACGACGAATACCCTTCATGGTAAAAGCCCCGTCGCAAATGAATCTACCACTATTTTTTGACCGTGGTGGATCGCACCCTTCATCCACGAAAACTTGTTCTGTCGTAGATCTGTTCGCCAGCCATGTTGACTGCTGACATCATGCAAAATTCCACATGGAAAACACCATTAACGGCTAGTTACCACTGTTAACTGTCATGGAAAATGTGGTAGAAGTCAGGACCAGACAAGGCCTTCTAATAATTAAGTGGGCCGACCTATTAGGAGAGCCCAACAAGAAGACGACCTGTTACTGTTTTATCCTGCACTGTTTGAAATGGGCCCATGAGTGCAGGCCACTGCGGTCCATAATGTTTCAGGCCATTTACCGTTTCGGCTTATAGAAGGCTCGCCTTCATTCAGTATTGTGTGATCCATTAGCGGCCTGCTCCAAGTCGGTCCGGTACTGTTCAGGCCTATGGTAGGCTTGTCACTGTTCTTATAGCCCGTCATGGGTCGCCCACTAAAGGCCCTTTTTTGAGAAGGTCCGCCACTGTTCTGGCTTTTTTTACTGTTCTGGCCTTCTACTACTTAGGTTTGTTAATTTTTTTGGCTTGCTACTATTTGGCCTTTTACTATTCTGACCCTTTACTATTCTAGCCCTTTACTATTCTGGCCATTTTGTCGTTCTAGGCTTTCACTGTTGTAGCACTCCGGGTAAAACCACTATTAGAAAATCACGTGTTGTGTTTTCGTGCATCATGATGATTGTTTGCTCATATCAGTATGCTACATTGTATTTAAGCATCGTCATGTTATCTTGCATATGTTTGCCAAAAACTATTTTCCAAAAGTTTGTCTTTGTTTTCTCAATATCACCAATATTATTTTCAAATTATAAAACCAGGCCCTTCCGGATATTTTGTTTGTCTAAAAATATTTTACAAAATCTTTTACGAAATTAAAGCAAACAATAAATAAAAGAAGTGTTTTGTCCAGGGGAGGAAGTCCAACCGGTAAGGCTAGAGGCCCAACCGGGCGAGACCACCTACGACCCGGTCCAACTAAACCCTAACCCTGAAACCTAACACCCCACCTAACCAAACCCTCCAACCCAGACCTTCCACCGCCACTCACCCACGCACACCACACCCACCTGGCCACACAACCACACCGCGGACCCCTGCCCTACCTTGGATCCTTCGTCGCTAGCGACGCCCACCCCGTGAGTTAGCTGGCCCCGCTCGTCCCACCCTACACGCCTCTCTCTCCCCGTTCCCCTCTTCTAGCAACAATCGCGAGCACGGCCCCACCAGCATGCTCCCATCCTCTCGATCTCTCCACCGCAGAGCTTCTCCTCCCGGCGCCACCTCTCGCTGCCCCGTGTCATCTGACGGCCGCCCGCCCCCGCTCGCAGGACTATGAGACCGCCGGGATCAGGACTAAACAAATCTCAGACCTCCGTCTGACATAATCTTAACCTTGAGCTTGAGGATATCCAGTGAAGAATCGATAACACAGCAGTGACCCTACGACACAAAATAATTACAGCAAGCTCATAACTGAGCTGAGAACCAAATTATTACAAGCAGAGGTCACTGAGCACAAACATCACACAACGGAAGGAAAATTATGCTATTAAGTAAAGCAAACTTAACAAATGGCCTAAGAGGCCTGAAGCATAACGATGACGTCCCAGCCCATAGATTCCAGGCTGCCGCCCGGGAACCCCAAGCTACTCGTCGATGTCGATGTCGTACGAAACACATCTTCAGGGAAACACTTACTCTGCGAAAAGTATCAACAAATAAAGGGTGAGTACAGGGTGTACTCCGCAAGACTTATGGCTGGTGGATTTGTTTTGCATAAATCCATCTTTGTTTATAAAACAAGAGGGAAGAATCTCGTATAATTAGAGTATTTTAAAAGGGGATAAGAGAGCAACATCTCCAAATTATTGATCATCATATTTTGATATCCACCAAGTCATCATCATCGAACCTCTACTTGGATCACCCCCTCATACCCATGAGGAAGCATCCTTAAGCACATGTTGATCTGCCAAGTTTTACGATTAGGTTATAGTTCTCTATGATCGTCACGTCTGTTCCCAAGTCGTCCATAACCATGGACACGGATTTTCGAAAAGATTATTACCCTGCAGGGGTGTACAACTTTACCCACACGTACTAACCTTGTCTTAATGCCACATGATTAGCCCTCTTCCTTGGAAGGCCGGCAGAGGGTGGTTAGACACGACCTTTACCTTGCTTTCGTCAAGAGCATGAGTCACGCCCTAAGGATGGTTCCACCGTAACGGGTCAAATCCCAAAGTCAGTACCTAGAGATGTGAAGCGAGGTTGGTTTACCAGGGGCGCCATCTACCCCAAGAAACCCCGGCCACGCTTACCTACCTGTTATGAATGCATCTTCACCCTACAAATATTTCAAAAGGTTTTCAATGCGTATGTCAAATGGAACACCCGAACTATGTGACTCATGGAATCTACTAGGAAAGTTAGTTGCTCATGAGGTTGTCCAGGCCCCGTCTGGTTGTACGCTCGTCTCGGTTCTAAAGGCAAGAACTCGGTTCCTAGTGGTGGCGAGCATGGGACTAAAAAAACCACATCCCACCGTGGCCTCCCATACAATCCTTAGCATGTTTAAACTCATATCACCTCAGATCTTATCTCATCATGTTCTCCTATCATACTAGATTCTCTACATATGATACATCATCTGGATGAACCAGCACTAAAAGCTATGCATAGCTAAGCAAGACACAAATATAAGCTCTAGCAGTGCACACAAGCCAAAACTAGTTATGCTAGGAGCAGTGGATCACGTAATATAAGCTCAAAGAGAGTAATGCAATAGATAAGATACTCTATCTGTCGATAAAAGACCATAGTAGAATCGTATGCATCATGGCAGGAATTGAAATGCTTTTGAAATCATAGGATTATATCATGGTGGGGCTATGCTTTCCTTTGCACGTTGATAACTAATAAATAGATCTTCAAAGGCCTTGTACTTGACTTGGTTACAGTTGGTCAAGTATTTGTCTTCGAGCTTTGATGGTGTTGCTCTCTGGCTTCGATCTCGATTGCGATCTCGTATTCTACCAGGAAGAACCAAATACTGGAAAGAGAGGGAAACAATCAACAATGGCATCGATGCAATGCTCAAGCAAGGAAGATGATATGACAAGTTAAATTGTGTTGAAATGTAACCCTAAGGCATGATCGGCAGTTTAATCGGGGTTCCGAGGGGTACAAACCCTCCAGAATCACCTATGAGGGGTTGCTATGTTCTTCTAATTAAACTTGTCTTGAAAGTTGTTGAAGAATGCATGATTATATCTTAAATAGGTAGCTCTCATTTTTCTGAACATTTTGATATATTATTTGTATTTTTATAACTTATAATTAATTAGTTATTGAATTTACAAGTTTAAACCATTTTCTAGGAATTATTAAAGAGCTTTACTGCATCACCGTGACACAAGGCTGAAGTCACCACAGCATCTAATCCTTTTATCACCCGAACCTAAGCTAGCCAGTGAGGCTGACTGCTGGGCCCGGAGCCACATATGCAACCACGCAAGCAAAGTGGGACCCACAGTTGGTTGACTGGGGCTGACCACGGCTTGCTGACGCCTACATGACGCAAGCACGCTGGTGAGTTATAGATCGGCGATGGCATCAGTGATTGGGAAGGCGCGGGCAAGCGCGGAGGGGTGAGTTCGAATCGGCAGTGCGAGGCGAGCACGTGGGTGGCGGCGTCGCTGTGTTTGGGTCCCCGGGGACGTGGCTTCGATGGTGTCCGACTGTGGCGAGCGGCGGTGCGCGACGCGGGAGCGAACCAGAGCGAGAGGGGGAAAACAGAGGAGTCCAGGAGCACCATAGGATCACCCTCGAGGCGTGTGCAGGCTCGGCAAGGGCAGAGGAGGTCAGGGTCGAAGACAATGGCGACGGCGAGTAGCGTAGGGCTCGAGGAAGCTGAAGTCGCGGGCGTCGATTGGGGGCACTCTGTGTCGATTCCTTTGGCGAGGAAGGAGCTGGCATCATGATTGTGGTCGTGGCGGTCTCAGACAGCCGAAGGGAGGCCGGGAGCGAGCTCTAGCTCGCGTCCATGGCGGCTAGGGTTTCGGCACAGAGGGGGAAAATGCAAGAGAGGGCATGAGGCTTGGCCGAGGGAAGTAAAATAGGATAAGGGCGAACGAGGGCGTCGGCGCAGGATCTTATCTCCTCCAGAAGCGGCGGCGGGGATCTTGGCGCCGGTGGCGCCGGCGCTGTCGACACGGAGGCTCTTCCCAAGCTTGACGATGGTGATTGCGTGGACAAAGTGATATCGGTCCTGGGTTGGGCCGTGCTGGGCCAAGGTGGGCCGCGGTTTGCTGCGCAGGGCGGCATGCAGAGAAGGGGAGAGAGAGAGAGAGGCAAACTGGGCTGGGCCTGGGAGGGTTCTGTCTTCTATTTTATTTTTCTAAACCCTTTTTCCTTTTCTGTTTTTAATTTCCCTTTTGTATTTCTATTTTGAAATCTGTTTTGGTTATTTCAAACATATTAGAACTTATGCAAATGTTAAAATATTGCAAGGACTCTTATATCAATTTGGGTTCCACACATTTTAGTAATTTTCAAAATATTCAAAAACCACTTTGATGGGATTTCAAAGAGAGGTAAAACTAGGGTTTTGCATTTGTTAATTTTTCTTTTGCATGCATTTTTAGATATGATGCTCATGAATGCACAATCAAAAACCTAATTAGTAATAACTAAAAACTAGGGTGTGATACGTCCAAAATGTATCTACTTTCTCCAACACTTTTCTATTGTTTCTCCTCTAAACTTATGTGATTTGGATACAAATAACAAGTACTGACGTTGTTTTTAGTAGAATTACCTTGGTGTCTTGTTTTTGTGCAGAAAATGAACTATCAGGCAAAATTCCGGAAAATATGCCAAAAATTATATTTCACTAGAAGATCCACAGAGCTAGAAGATGAGATAGAGAATGGGCCTAGGGGGGCCACACCCATGCCAGGCAAGGGCCCACCACTGGCCGCGCCTGGGGGTGCAGCTACTCAGGCACCCCCTCGGCCTCCCTCTGCGCCTATAAGTTGACCTTCGACCTAAAAACCGAGGGGGGTTCGATAGTTTTCCAGAAAGAGTTCCGCTCCACCGCCGCCACCCGAAACCAAGATTCGGATCCAGAAACTCCGTTCTGGCACCCTGCCGGGACAGGGAATTTCGAGAGGGTCATCGCCATCGTCATCACCAACGCATCTACATCAACCACCAATGTTTTCCTCATCCATGAGTGAGTAATCCCCCACTGTAGGCTTGGGGATGGTAGGGATTGGATGAGTTCTATCGTCTAATCGAATAAGATCTGTTAGGGCATAGTGCCTAGTATCTCTATTAGTGCTATTTGACTTTGTTGCAACTTGTTGTGCTTAATGATTGTCACTAGGGCCCGAGTGCCATGATCTTAGATCTAAACTTTTTTTTTGAGGGTAGAACAGTAGGGAAAAATGCCCCACTGCAATTTTTATATATCATAGAGTGTTACAAAAAATATTTACAAACTCAATCCACCTCAAAAGAGGGATAATATTCTAAGCAGCTATCTCCTGTCTAAACTATTTTCAATCCAATCTTTGAGGCCCTGATAATACTTCTTCTTAATTCTATACAGGACCCATCTTAATTCCTGAGCTACAATAACTCTCCATTCCTCAAGCGAAGCATGCTTGTTGTTGAAGATTTCATTGTTTCTGCAAATCCAAATGCCCCAAGCTCCAAGTACAAGAATTTCCATTGCAAAAGGGACTTTAAGATCTTTTTTAATACTGGCTGAAGCTTCAAAAAGATTTTGATCAGCCACTTGGACATGCGAGATTTCAGCCCAGCAAGCTCTTGCAAAAGGGCAGTCCCAAAATAAATGTAGAATGGTTTCTTCAGTGATGCATCCATGGAACACACATTCATATGATGCCAGAGAAAAACATTTCCTTTTCAGAAGGTTTCTTGTGTTTAGCCTATCAAGCAGTAAGATCCAGAAGAAGAATTTGTGCTTTTGTTGACAAGAGGATTTCCACAACCAAGAGAAATGTGGCTGTATAGGTTGGTAACCAGGTAAGAAACAATAAGCCTTTTTGACCGAAAAATTACTGCCCCAAATGTAACTCCAGTTATCAGCTTCCCCCTGCCTGTCATTATTAAGAATTTGCTCAAGACTTTGATATTCCTGGTAAGCTTGCTGTGACAGAGGGAGGTAAAAAAGATCTTGAGTATTATCTGTCTGCAGGAACTCACTGACAGAGATGTGTGGGTTTTTTGCATAGGAGAGGAGATGAGGAAGCTTATGTTGAAGACAACTATCATTCCACATATCAGACCAGAGAAGTGTGGATTTTGCATCTCCCACCAAGCACTTTGCAATTCCTTTAAAAATGTCAATCAATTTCAGATGAGCTTTCCACCAGAAGGATCCCTCAAGACTTCTTCCAGGGAGTTTACCATTACAGTAATAAGTGTTCCATATAAGGTGAACCCAAGGGATATCCTTGTGATTATAAAATTTATCCAAATTCTTCAAAAGAAGTGCAGAGTTTTGAACATTAAGGTCAAGAACTCCCAATCCCCCCTGGTTCTTGGGCCGACAAACTTTCTTCCATGCTACAAGAGCATTACCTCTAGCTTGAACATTAGATGTTTTCTTTCTCCACATACATTGCCTCATATATTTAATCAACTGTTCCTTAATAGTGACAGGAAGATCAAAACAACTCATGTAATATATGGGAAGGGAAGACAAAACAGATTTAACTAGCTGCAGTTTCCCCCCGTAATTAAGAAAATCAGCTATCCCACACAACCTCCTCTTAACTCTCTGAACAATAGGCAGGAAATGATCCACTGCAGGCTTATTTCAACTTAGAGGCAGACCAAGGTAGGTGAAAGGCAAAGAGCCAGTGAGGCAAGAAAGATTATTAGCAAAGTGTCCAAGCCTCTCAGAGTCCATGTTAATTGGCATCATACTGGATTTAGAGTAATTAACTTTGAGTCCAGTGGAGACAGCAAAAGTATGAAGAATGGCCTTAAGGCACAGAAGTTGCTCAGAATCACCTTTAAGGATTAATAAAGTGTCATCTGCATACTGAACCACAGGGAAATCAGGACAGAACACATCTTCAGTGGGAAGAGAAAGAAGACCAAGATTCATTGCTTTGTTGAGGATACTTTGAAGGAGATCAGCAGCCAAGACAAATAGTAGAGGAGATAAAGGATCCCCCTGTCTAACACCTCTTCTGCAATAAAAATTTTTCCCAGGCACTCCATTTAAAAGCACAGAGGAATAAGCTGAACCAAAGATCAACTGAATCCAAGAAATCCATTTATCACCAAAACCTTTGGCTTTAAGGATATTGATAATTGCAGAGTGCTCAATCCTATCAAAAGCCTTTTCAAAGTCAAGCTTAAGAATTAAAATTTCTTCCTTGGACTTGTGACATTGATCAAGGAATTCAAATGACCAACCTAAACAATCTTGGATAGATCTTTGTTTGAGGAAACCATATTGATTCTTGTGAACAAGTTTAAGGATGACCTTCTGCAGTCTATTAGCCAGAATTTTGGTGATAATCTTAAAGATACTATTTAGCAAAGAAATAGGCCTAAAATCAGCAGGAGCTGAAATTTTTGGAATGAGGGTGATAAAAGAGGCATTAATGCTTTCCAAGGAAGTTTGCCCCTCATAGAAATCCACAAGGAGTTGTTTCACATCCTCCTTAATAATAGGCCAGCAATGTTTCATGAATTCATTATTAAAACCATCAGGGCCAGGGGATTTATCATTTGGCAGATCTTTAATGACCTCATCAATCTCCACATCATAGAAAGTCTTTTCCAAAGCATCCCTTTCCTCTTGTCTTAAGCATTCCCCAGCCAAGTCATTAAGATTGAAGTGCATTTCAGGCTTATCAGAAGTACCCATTCTATATTTAAAGGAATTCCAATGGATATTTGCTTTGCCATCATGATCATAAACTTCAAGATTAGAAACATCCTTAAGCATGGAAATGTAGTTATGCCTAAAGCTTATGGTAGCTCTGGAATGAAAGAATTTTGTGTTTTCATCACCCAGCTTAACCCATTTAATTTTCCCCCTCTGTTTCCAATAAGTATTTTGATCCTGTAACAGAGAGATTATAAGATTTTTCAGGATATCCCTGAGATTCCATTCTTGGACAGTAAGAGTTCTCATTTCCTCCATGACATCCAGAAAATCAATGGTGGCATTAACATTGCAGATTTTTGATTTCAGGCAGGGCAGATTTTTGGCCCAGAGCTTCAGCCCCCTTCTCACATTTTTGAATTTAGCATTGACTTTTTTTGCAGAATCCTGAAAACCCACAAGAATATTCTAGGCATTTTGAACAATAGCTTTAAATTCCCTTTGATGCATCCAATGATTCTCAAATCTGAACACCTGGGCTTTGGGAATCATTGTGCCAATGGAAATGACACAAGGAAGATGGTCAGAGGTAGGTTTTGTAACAGGAGCAACAAAAGTTGAGGGAAAACTCAGAGTCCAGGAAGCAGAAGTAAAAAACCAGTCCAACCTTTCCAAAAGGGGATCTTTTTGCATGTTACTCCAAGTGAACTTCCTACCTTTAAGTAGTAACTCTATGAGACCCAAATTATTAATGGCTTCATTAAAGAGAAGCATACCATTCACATCTCCACTCAATTTGTTTCTATCAGAAGGCTGTCTACAGAAGTTGAAGTCTCCCACAATGAGCCAGTCCAAATCATCAGGCATATCAATGTTTCCAAACCAGTCCAAAAAATCAGCCTTTTTTTTAGGTAAACATGGCCCATAAATATTGGTAAGGATCCAGGATTCATTGGACAAGAGAGATGTCAAGGTGATGGAGATGGAAAACTCATTGTGGAAGGAAAGATGCCCAGAGAACAAGGAACCATTCCAAATGGTGATCAAACCTCCAGAGGCTCCTCTGGAGGGAAGAAATTCAAAATTGGTAAATTTGGGGGGGCAGAATTTTTTGATGTAAGAGCTGTCAAAATCCTCTCTCTTAGTTTCTTGGAGACAAATAATGTCACAGCCAGACTCCTCAATTTTATTTCTGAGAGCATTCCATTTTTTCAGAGTTAATTGACCTGATATTCCAATTCAAGATCTTCCAAATTCTTTTGTTATTCATTAAGAAACCACAAGAAAGTATAGATATGGGGTGATATAAATAATGTAATCACCCAAGAGTGGAAACAACAATCACATAGGCAAAAGGCAATCCATATCAAGGCACCACAGACATATTCCACAACAAGTACCAAACACATGACAAGATCACAAGAACAGATCACATGGCAGGGAGTCAACAAGACTCCAGCAAAAGACTTAGTTTGATACATTAATCACTTAAGAGGAGGGCTTCTTCTTGGCTTGCTGTCCACAGGTACCAGCAGCCCCAGGTTTCTTCTTGCCTCCAATACTCAAGCTAGAGGAAACACTTCCTTTAATGCTGCCTTTTGGAGGAGCCTTAACTGCCACTTCATTGGCCTTCTCTTTCTTGAGCAACCTCTTCTCCAGGTCCCCATCCTTAACCTTGCCGAAGGAGGCAGCAAGATTTTTAACCACTTTAGGATTCAAGCAAGGAGGAACAACATTACAAACCAGACAATCAGCAATTAGACAATTTATGTGACTTTTAAAGCCCCCATTCAGTTCAACAATTCTAGGACTTCTTCTCACCTCAGTGTCAACAAGAGGTTCCTTGCCCTTTCTCTTTCTGGCAGGGGTGGAGGGAGAGCAGGAAGATTTATTAGCTTCAATGCCCAGACAAGAAGGAGATATCTCGGAAAAGCTCTCATTAGGGATGATGAAAGAAATGGAACTCTCCTCAGCAATAGGTTCTTTAATAATTTCCCATAAAGGAGAAGTAAGGAAGCCCTTGACCCAATTAAACTTCTCAGGGGTAGCAAGCATGAGAGTAATAAAGTTAAACCAACTTACAGGGATATCACACTTGAGAGAGCCCATTAAAGAAGTGTCCTTCTGAATATGGGGAGCAAAATAATTCTCCCAGAGTTCCAAGCCTTGTTGGGAAAATCCCTGCTTAGCAATGTGCACATCAGGAATGGAGACAAAAGTTCTCACCATTCCTACCTGAAGATGAGCCTCATTTGGGGAAAGAAGGTGCCGATCCTCCAACATCCAATCATCATTATCAGCAGCCACATTACTTGAGTCCATAGGGCTCCCCACCCCCTCCTCAGCATTAGAGTTTGCCTCATCATCATCAGCCAAATAGTTCTGGAAAATATTTTGTAGGCCTTCACCAATGCCAACTCCTTGTGGTTCAACAGCCACACCCTGCTCCTCAGCAGCCTCAGGCTCATTAACAGACTCATCATCATCAGACTCCTAGTCTTGGACAATGATAGCACCTGTAACTCCACTGTTAACATCTTGAGGTGGAAGATGCTGATTGTCAACAGGCATGTCTTCACCAGGAGCAATGACAGGGCCTTGAACAGGAGCAGCAGCAGCTTCCCAGGGGCCCCAACCTTCATCGTTACCACCATCAGGGGCAGGATCTTGCACAGGGGCCAACCACTATCCCCAACCACCCCAGGAGCAGGTGGGGAAGGGGGAGGAGGTGGAATTTGGGGCCCAAAGACAAGGCCATGAACAGGAACAGGATGTGGGTCCTCATTGTCATCTGGAAGTGGGTCCCCATCAGGTGCCCCCCCCAAGCAAGTCACTTTGTAACACTTAAACAGAAAAATTCCATGATTCAGACTCCACCAAGTCGCCAATGGTAAACCTTACACTCTTGGGGATGTCTACCAGGTCAGTAACACGAATCTTTGCAAGAATCCTACCCTTTTGGTCTGGGTCCCTCTCCCATAAAAGAACCTTCCCAATATCAGCAAAGACAGCATTCAGATCCTCCGTATGCCAGTGGTCAAGAGGAGGCCCAACTAGCATCACCCAGCACTCATTATTAAACTGAGCCCTCCTCCAGTTATCTCCCTCATTGTGCTTAACAAACGAGACATGCAGATCTTGAAACGGAATCGGGCTAGCCGCAATGAGCCTATCCCGATCACTGACATGATGAAACTGCACATAAGCAGACCCAAAGGGACAAGCCTGGACATCTCTAAAGTGAACTCTAACCTCATTATTGAGGAAATCAACCAGGACATCACGAATATTCAAGAACGGAACTGGACCAGGGGGAGGGGATTAATGGTAGCAATGGCATACTGTTCATGCGACCTCGACCTCCGAGGCACCACCACCCTTTTGACACGATTCCGCCCAGCCACCTGCATAATCTGGAAGCCATTCGGCAAGAAAGGAGCAGGGTCAATCGGGATGTTCGCCATTACGACACTCTTCGCCGGCGATGAGCAAGAGGGGAATGGGGTTTCAGCGGACGGGGGAGTTGAGGAGACAGGGGAAATAGCAGTTGTTTTTTGCAAAGAAGTGGTGAACTCGTGAAAACTGTTGTGAATAGTGGGCCGATAATGTGTAACTGCCTAGGCTTTGAACCACCCCTCGTAAGAATTGTCGGGCCAAATACATTTTGGGAAAGAGGGGAATTTCAGAAAAGGAAGGAGACCAGGCAGTTTAAATGCCGCGCGATTGGCGCCTCCAGAAGACCCGACCGGCGTTACAATCGACTTAAATCCGCCATCAGCGAGCACCTGAGCATAAGATCTGTCTTGAATACCTGATTTGAAATCGCCTTTGATATGTTTCGCAGACACAGGCGAAGAAACCGCAGAAGGTGCAAGAAATTTGAGACGCTGGAAAACCGAACCACCTTTACTGGAAGGCCTCAACAAAGGATATTTTTTGGGATTTTCTTTTTTGTACGTGACAACTTTCCATTATCCAGCAGACTCCTTATAGAACTCCCTTTCTTCATGAATCCAGTTTGGCCCCCCATTACCCCAAAGGTTGACATGTATCACAAAAGAAGTACATGAAAACTTTGAAATATTGTAGATTTCAAAACCCACTGCCCTTGAAGCAACCGAGAAACGAAAAGTTCTATCTTGCAGAAGCTTCACCTGGAATTTTGTAGCCTGACCACCAAAACAAGCCTGGAGTGCAAGACCAACCGTATGAAAATCCAACTTAAAATTTGCTCTTCCAAAAGAACAAACCAGGTAAAAAGGTCTTTTCCTGAAACCACCAATGAAATTAACTTGATGCCTGAATTTATCAAAAATCTTCTTCTCAAAATCCCGCCCTAATGAAAAATCCAGGGTAGGCCGACTCAAAGAAACATCTTTGGGAGCACACACCGAGGGGAGGTTCTCGGTGAAATCCAGAGATCTAGGCACAATCTTCTCAATATTGGTGGAAAACTTCTTAACCAAAGGGCTAGGCAAAATCTGTGCACCGACAACAACCCTCTTCACCTGGAGATCAATAGAAATGCCTGAGGCCACCACCTCACCTTGAATCAAGTATCTAGCATCAATCACAACCTCATTACGGTTTAGGAGCACCAGCCTTTTGGAACTAGGAAAAAGCATCAGAAATCCTTTAGAAGGCTCAAGATCATCAGTCGGCAAAGAGGAGCAAAGGGCATGCCATTTAAGACCAGTGTCCTCATCTGATCTAGAGATGGTAGGAGATCTACCAAGAAATCCAGATGAGGGATCCAAAGAATCATTAACACAAGAGATATGAGAGGGGAACCTCAAAACAGATCCAATAGAGATCTTCTCCCCATTTTCCAAACATGGACCCTCAAGGGGAGAGCCTTTGGCATTGAGAAGAACCAGCCAAGAATTTGCCGAGAGAACGAGAGAGCCTTCAAGAAACTTACCACCCGTGGTCACACCAGAGTAGGTGATCTTCCAACAACCCCCTGAGGAATCCATGCAGAGTCTTTGCCGGCGAGACGCCGGAGGCCGACCAACGGTCACCTCAGAGGAGCCTCATGCCTCGGAAATCATGCGGGTCTTCATAACAAGAATATAAATAGTATCTGGATACTAGATCTAAACTTATTATTGAATCATTATGATAGTATTGTTTGTGATCTTATCTACAAGTTGTGTACACATATCATTGTTCGGATTCAAAGGCCCCAAAGTGACAATAATTGGGACAACCGGAGGGGATGGCTGTGGTGCGAGGATCACATGTTTTCACGGAGTGTTAATGCTTTGCTCTGGTGCTCTATTAAAAGGAGCACCTTAATTGCCAGTAGTTCCCTAGAGGCCCCGCTGCCACGGGATGGCTGGACAAAAGGTGTTGTGCAAGTTCTCATTGCGAGCACATATGACTATATTTGGAGCACATGCCTAGGATTGTTTAGTAATTGGATGTTTGTTATTATTTATCTACAATGCCCTACATCTTGAAATTACATGTTTAGACTTGTCCATGCAATGCCCGTCCATCCATCCCTATGACTACCGCACTCGAATCCCACTATTACCGTTACTATTACTATTGCTACTGTGTCACTGCTGCTGTTTCTTTACTGTTGCTACTACCAAACTGTTGCTACTGATAAACTTCTGTGAGCAAGAACTATTTCCAGGTGCAGCTAAACTGACAACTTAGTTGTTAAGGCTTGCAAGTATTCTTTGGTTCCCCTTGTGTCGAATCAATAAATTGAGTAATACTACCCGCAAAGACGGTTGCGATCCCCTATACTTGTGGGTCATAAAGACTATTTTCTGGCGCCGTTGCTGGGGAGCATAGCTTTATTTGTAAGTTCAGTTCGATATATTATTGTTCACTGCTACTCCTTTCATCATGGGTAAGTCTCGTGATGGAAAGTTTCCTATTTTACCATCCACTACAAGAATAGGTACAATCCTAAACACCTCAGCTGCTCTTGATTCACCGTCTGTTATAAGTAAGCTTGTTACACCACCACCACATACACATGCTACACACGCTGCTACTACTTCTGAGTCTGAAACTGCTTTTGATAATCATGATGTTACTTCTACTATGCTTGATGCGAGTGGTTCATTAGGTCCGTTTATAGATGCTACTATGGCTAGTCTAGGAAATACCGAAACTCCTAGTGAAGACACTTTTACACCTGTTATCTCACCTGAGGATAGTGAGAGTTATGATATTAATGATGGTTACATTGAGTTCACTGATGACTTTGTTGAAGAGTGCCGAAACACACATGGTACTAGTGCTATTAAGAGTCTCCTTGCTAGACGTACTATTATGCCTAAGTTTTCCTATGATCCTAAGTTTGCCACTTCTCCCATAGATATTAAAGATAAAGATTATGATTTCTCTCTTGATTTATCTTATTTGGATATTGTTGAGAAAGAACCTTTCTTTGGGACTGAAAATGAGAGTGTTGTGGATCATATGAATGAGCTTTCTACTATGAGTGCCTTGTTCTCTGATGATTTTAAGATGCGCAAGTACTTTGTTACTAAGATCTTCCCTTTTTCACTAAATGTAGAAGCTAGGGCTTGGTTTAATAGATCACCTCCTGGTTCCATTGATAGCCCTGATTGCTTCTTTCTTCCAGAAATATTTTCCTCCCAGTGCTAGACATGCTGCTTTCCAGAGACTTTTTGATTTTAAACAAGGAGAAGAAGAGAAATTGCCTGAGTCATGGACAAGGTTCTATGCCTTGATTCATCCACATCCTGGATGTCCATTACCTAAGAATGAGCTTCTTGATATTTATTATAATGGACTAACTGATGATTCTAGGACATACCTAGATAGCTTTGCTGATTGTGTTTTTAGGAAAAGAACTCCTACAGATGCTAAAGAACTAATGGCTAAGATAAGCAAGAATTATGATGATTGGACTTCAACTGAGCTGAATGCATCTGAGCCTATTACTCCTGAACCAGTTATGCCTGAACCAGTTCCAACACCAACAACAAAGAAGAGGGGAGTTATTGCATTAAATGATGAAGTGATGAAGGAATCTAAGAAGTGTCTAAAGGAGAAAGGTATTAGATCTGAAGATGTGAAGAATATACCTCCTACAGAAGAATTATGTAAGACAATTCCCCACTCATCTACTATTGAGGTACACTCTCTCCAACTCTTTGATGAAGGTGATATTCCTTATGGTAAGCCTCCTGATCAATGTTTAGAGGAACTTGACACATTTATTGTTAAACAAGGGTATATTAATAAACAAGTTCAGAATCATTTATTGGAAAACTCTAGAGCTATCCATGAGTTGAAAGATATTGTGGAAAGAACTTCTAATGATATTAAAATGCTTTGTAAACACTTTCAAATGGTTCAAACCCAACTTGATCAACTTGCTAAGGTACAAATGGATAAGCTAGTTAATGATTTAGGAGATAAACATGCTTATGGAATTAGAACTAGGAGTGGTATAGCTACTCAAGATCCTTTATATCCTGAAGGACACCCTAAAAGAATTTAGCAGGATTCTCAACAAGGTGAGAATAGTGGTAGTCCTCGTAAGAGAAAGAAAAAGAAACATAAAGTAGTTGAGGAACCACTTGAACCTGCTGTAGATCCAAATAGTATATCTGTCTCTGATGCTGAAACTGAGAGTGGTAATCATAAAAATGAGTCTCCTGATAAGGAGGAAGTTGAGGAAGAACCTGAGAAGCACACTAAGAACACTAGGTATACAAAGGAAAATTTTATTGCTAATAAACATGGTAAAGAGAGAGAACCTTGGGTGCAAAAGCCTATGCCTTTTCAGGTAAGAAACACAAGTCAAAGGAGGAAGAACACTACAACAAGTTTTGTGAGTGGATGAAACCTTTATTCTTGCAAATTCCTTTAACTGATGCTATTAAATTGCCTCCTTATTCAAAGTATATGAAGGATATTGTATCTAATAAAAGGAAGATTCCTAATGAGGAGATTTCTACTCTACTTATTAATTATTCCTTCAATGGTAAAGTTCCAAAGAAACTTGGTGATCCAGGTATACCAACTATTCCTTGCTCTATTAAGAATAATTATGTTAGAACTGCTTTATGTGATTTGGGAGCTGGAGTTAGTGTTATGCCTTATTCTCTCTATAAGAGACTCCAGCTAGAAAAATTGATACCAACTGATATATCTTTGGAAATGGCTGATTTGTCAACTACTATTCCTGTTGGTATATGTGAGGATGTTCCTATTCAAGTTGCTCATAATTGCATGGTTTTAACTGATTTTGTTATGCTTGAAATGCCTGAAGATGATAATATGTCTATTATTCTTGGGAGACCTTTTCTTAACACTGCAAGTGATGTCAACAATTGTAATCAAGGAAAAGTAAAATTCAATATTAATGATGAAGAGCATACTGTCTATTTCCCCAAGAAGGTTGCTAAGAGCTATTGCCTGAATTCCATTGAAAATATTGAGAGCATCAAGGTTGGAGAAATATATTGTCCCATTCCACAAGCAAATTTTGAAACTATTATGATTGGGACCATTGCTATCAAGTATGAGGTAACATAATCACCTTGTGGATTGCAAAGTTTTGTCTCATATAAGATTTTTTTGGTAACAAGACTTGATCAACCTTGTTAACAAAAGGATTTTAATGAACAAAATAATGTTTCCACTATGGTTATACTTGCTTTCTTTTAATTTTCTCCTTCCTAGTCTTTGCCTTTCTTTTGCTACCTTTGGTTTTATTAATTGTTTGTTTGTTTGAGTTTCTTAGAGCTCGTGTAGTTTGGCTTTTGGTTTGCTTTTGCTTCTTCTGAAAAAAACTGTTTCTGCGAGAAAATCAAACTTCATACCCTGAAAATTGGCCAAAATAAAGTTTCCTAAAAAATCCCAGAAAATTCAAAATGAATTTTTCCTCGAAAAAGGTGTTGCGAGACACCTGAAGTGACCCGGGGGCCACCCCAGGCCACCACACCCATGGTAGGCGCGGCCTACTAGGGGTGGCACCTAGGGGGGTCTGGCCCACCTGGGCCCCTCCAGGCCTCCTCCTCAAAGCCACCTTCTTTCTCTCTCCCGAAAAACACTGGAAAACTTTTTCAAGCTCGCGTTCTTGCTGTTCTTGATCGTGATTTTCGATCTCCTTGTTTAGCCCATCTCAAGTGCTGATTTTTGGAGGGTTTGATCCTTGGTATGTGCCTCCTCCACTTGTCCAATTATATTTGTGACTGGTAGATTGTATCTTGATTATTTTGCTGCTATAGGTGTCAGGTTGTTTGAGCTTGCATGCTTGTTCTATGATTAGAAATTTCATTTTGATGCATGTGTAGCCCTCTAGCAAGTTCCTATAGTAGTTGCTCATCATTTATCAACTTAGAAATCACTTGGTTTGATGGTTGTCTAAAAAATTTAGCAAGGGGAGAATGTTGAAGATGATGCCGAAGACAATTCGGTTCAGCCCTCCAACTTGGGAGAGTCTTCATACCAGCATCCCTCAAACATGGGTTTGCTCCAATTCGATTGGGGCGCGTCTTCTTCTTCATCGCAAGCGCCTGACTATGATCATTCCTATGATTACCACCAGCATGGGGGTACTACCCGCGCTATTGAGCCCCACTTAGGCCAAAATCCTAAGCTTGGGGGGGAGGTACACCAACATTAGTACACTCATATATATATCATGTTCGGTCAGCTTTTTGTATATCCATTGTTTCGCTTTCTTTTTGGTTTTTGTTGCTTGTTTCTTAAAACCCAAAAATACCAAAAATAATTTCGTTGTTTCTCTTGGTTTGTTTCTTTGTTTTGGTTTGCCTTAAAAGAAAAAAATCCAAAAATATTTTCTTTGTTTGCTTTGCTTTGCTTTGTTTGCTTCTTTGTTTGGTTTTTCTTTGTTTGCTTTCTTTAAAAATCGAAAACACCAAAAATATTTGTTGTTCTTCTTTGGTTTTGTGAGTTCTTTGCAGGGTTCAGCCTTCCTCAGTCGATTTTGGTTTCATGTTATTATTCAAGTCACACAAGTGAAGGGAAATAATGAAGATTAAGATAACTCGAGGTGTTGTAAGAGGCTTGTAACAAACTCTATTTGTTTCATTTTTTGTACATACTCATCATTGTGAGCATGCTTAGCCTGTTTGTGTAAGGTGTATGTCATTATGGATGCTTAGTAGTTCTTGCTTGTATATTATTAGCTCCAGCTTGCTAATACTTTGTAGCATGTCATATGAATGTTTGCTTGCATTGTTTTATTCATATTTTGGTATGATATTGTGGTATCCTCCTCTGACTACTCATGTGAATCGACTTGGCACATGCTCACGCATGCATATGACTAATCAATAGTCAGTAAGCCTCGATGATTTATTTTGCCTCAGAGTTCTTGTATCACTTTCATGCCATAATTAGTCATGTTTTGTTGCAAGCATGATTGTGATAGCTATTGCTCTCAAGTTTATCGCTCCCTCTCTATTGTGATACCTACCTATTAGCATCATTTGCTACTTCAGTGCATATTCTATATGCCGTGTTTTCTTCCAAATAATTTTCACTTTTATAAAAGACCAGTAGGTGTTTTGAAATGTTTAGAACCTTATTAGAAACAACCTTTTCAATAAAATAACCTTTTTCATGCTTGCATGCATTTCTTTTTTTTCTTGTTTTTGTTTTATTAATTTTTGTGTTGTAGTTTTGAGTTTGTGCTTTTCTTGATTGTGACGTAGTGAACTTTCAGGAGTGTGAGATTTGCAAGATCAAGGAGAGTACCTAGATTTTCTACTAAAAAGGCAAGTGATAATTTGGTCATCAAAAGTCCTATCTTTTCAATATTGCATTATAAATATTTTTGTAGTATGCATGATAGGACTATTTTGTATATTGCTATGCTAAGGTAGATCCTATAGAATATATCTTAGTAGATTTTTTCTTAAGTTAAGAGACATGTTATGCTAGTATGCTTAGCCTAGCTATTAGAACTCAAGGGTGGGAATTCATGTTATGTTATTATGGAAAAGTTATGCCTATGTGTTTTTGACTAAGAAAACAACTTGTTAATGAAACACCTAGGTGGAGTGGTAATTGCATGGATGGATTTTTGTTGAATGGTTACCCAAGGCCCATTTCTATGGTTTACCCTGGTGTATCTCACTTGTGGATGGCCACCCATGAACAAAGAGATTTGAGATGTTTAGTGTTGAGAAGCTTCTTGTGCAACCACATGGCATATGGGCTCTGCCTTGACCAACTAGGTTGCAAGAACTCAGCTAGATGGACAATTGGTGGTAGTCATGATAGGATGGAATGCGTCCATGGTGGTCTAAGGGATTGCTTCTGAAAAGTCTTGTCTCAATGCAAGTCGAGTCTTGTGGGGAAAGTGCACCACCTCTCGAGAGGGTGAAACCTAAGTATGTAGCCGTGTCCCCGGTAATGGACATTTTGAGCATCAAAGACATTGAAATGATCAAGAATCTCCTCATCCCAATTTCTCTAAGTTAAAACTTGTTGGGTGAACAAAGGGAAGCACCTGGTGTGTATCCAGTGTGCCATGTTCGATGAAGTGTTTTGAAAAAGAGAGAACTACTTTACAAAGGATAGGAAAAACTTATTTTATGCAAAGGCCAGCCAAAACCCCACTTAGCCATATATTCATGTAGATGTTACATTCTCCATATCAATATGATATCACTTGCCAATACAATTCAAATGTATTGACCCTTGTGGCTGTAACTTATTATGTTGTAGGTTTGTCTGATGTTAGTGAAGTTTGTTGAGTAGGGCTTACAAGTCTACAACCAACATGTTTGTCTGTGGCACTTGAATATGAAGGACTCCGTTCTTTATAGTTATATCTACTGTTGTGTAATAAGATAGCCATATGAGCTATGTAAGTTGTAATGAACTATTTTATTCCTAGTTATGAGTTGTAATATGACCTTTGTTTCTTGATATTACATCTTAAACTATGGGTGCTAGCTATTCGATCCAGGGATTAGCACTGTAAACATAGGGACTTGTACCTTATTGGGTTCATGCATCTACAAACAATCTGATTATCACTTTTATGTTTCACCTCAGTTTTAGCTCTACTAGCTCTAGCAATATCATCTTTTAAAATCTGTTCGGGAGTCATAGGTTATAGACCAATTTTATTTCCATCATGCATAAGAGAATAATGATTAGTTTTACCATTATGAACAGATTCTCTATCAAATTGCCATGGTCTACCAAGTAACAAAGAACAAGCTTGCATAGGCATAACATCACAATAAACAAAATCAGAATATTTACAATAGTAAAATGCATGCGTACCGTTCTTGTTACCTTGATCTTGCGAGAACTCTCAAACCATTGGATGTAATATGAATGTGTGCGTTTTCTTCTTGGGAGTGCAAGCTTCTCTACCATGTCAACACTAGACAGATTATTACAACTCCCACCATCAATGATGATCCTTATAGCTCTTTCCTTGACAACGCCTCGTGTTTGAAATAGGTTGTGGCGTTGATCATGCTCAGGTTTGCTCAATTGCACAGTCAACACACGTTGTGCAACTAGACTCTTGTATTGATCAGCAGATTCAGATCCGATTACCTTTGTCTCTTCTTCAGAATCAGAATTATCTCCATCTCGAGCAGAAATAAGGTCTAATGTATCTTCATCAAAATCACTTGCTGAATCGTATTCACCATCATCACACACCATCATAACACGCTGTGTTATGCACTGTCTCTCAATATGACCATAACCCCAGCACTTGCGGCATTGTATATCTTTTGTTTTGCCCGTGGAAGCCATAGAAGACGCACTATGAGTAGGAGCATTGGATGACGGTGGAGGAGTAGTTGAAGGAGGCCTTGGGGTGGCTTTGGATGTGGTAGTAGCTGGTGGATAATCATGAGAAGAAGGCGCTTATTGTCGGGATGTCCAAGAGGATGTGCGACCTACAAAATTATTAGTCCTCCTCCATGGTGTTTGGTGATCCTGCACTTCACGTTCAGCTTTGGAAGCAAGATGAAACAAACGAGGGATGGTATTATATTCCTTATAGTATAATATGTGTTGAATATCCTTGAATAATCCACCAAAGAAACGTGCAAGCATTTGTTCAGTAGTTTCAACAAGACCACACCGAACCATCCCCATTTGCAATTCCTGATAATACTCTTCTACAGAATATTTCCCTTGTTCTAAAATTGTCAGTTTCTTTAGTGAATCACGTTCATAAGTAGGAGGCACAAAACAAACATGCATAGCAGTTTTTAAAGCAGTCCAAGTACAAGGAATAGTAGTAGGATTGAAGCGACAATATTCAGACCAACAAAGTGAAGCAAATTTAGTAAACTCACATGTAGAAGCACTAACACGCATATTCTCGGGATATTTTAAACATGCAAAAGGTTGTTCTACTTCCATTTCCCATGTAAGATATGCATCAGGATTATATTTACCCTCAAAAGATGGAATATTTCATTTAATCTTTGCAACATGATCATCACGTACAGGTGGTCGAGCGTTGTGGTGGTAATGTCGGGGTCGGCCAACAGGATGTGGAGGGTATTCAACCTCCTCGTCGAATAGATCGTCATCATCGAAGTCGTAGTCGTAGTAGTTCCCGTCGTCTGCCTCCAAGGTCGCAGAAGCAGCTGTGTTGGAAGCTTGAGGTGCATCAGCTGTCGTAGTAGCCACATGAGGTGCGATAGCAGCCGAACCACTAGTATGACCCGCGATCGGAATGCGCCATGGGCCATGCCGAGGTGCAGCTGGGGCAGGTACAGGAGCAGGTGCAGGCAATCTGTCCAAAACCTCCTTGAACCGAGTGTCTAGCTTGTCGTTGAAGGATTTCTCGAGTCCTTCGATCATGTCCATGGTGTTGGTGAGCTTGTTGTCAAACTCCTCTAGTCTTGCATGCACATCTTCATCACGTCCTACCAACAGCTCGGTGAAGTGGGCATGTAGCTCTTTGTTTGTCATTTTTGCGGGGTCACATGAAGTATTTGTCATGGTTAGTCCTTTAAAAAGCACAGGTGTATATGCCTATAAAAACGGAAATATGGTGAAAGGCACGTGTAATCCGTCAAGCAATATACAAATATCTTACAAGTTCTAACCAAACAGCAGGAAAAGACGATGTACAACCGCAAAGATCAGTGGTCCAGAGATTGAACCGAGCGATTACTAGGAGTCGAGACACCGCACGTGGCTAAATCTGTGGATCTCTGGGAAGTCTTAGCAAAGGGGTTAGCAATTATCAAAACAGCAATGCAATGTTTAAAGAATGTTCAACAACGGTACTGTGTTGGTCCTAGGCTAGACCATACTAGACACGCGAGCCTAGATCACCAACGATATCACGACGCGTCAACAAGCAATGGTATGATGGTATGACACCCTGAAAAGCGAACTGAGATGTCAAAAATCACTATGATGGTGAGTGTCTAGAACTGATCTACGAGGTCTAAAAACAGGATAGCCCCGAAATTTTTGTCGATTTTTTATCATGCTCCGGAAAGCTCGTAGGTGCCAAAACAATGTCGCTATAATGGCCGATGCAGAAAAGTGATCCCCGAGGTCGGAAACTAGTATAGCCAGAAATTTTTTCAGAGGCGGTTCCAGACTTGCGACCGGACTTTAGCTAAACACGGACTTAGAATTCTACACGGACAAAACAAGGAAATGCAAGAAAATAAAAATAAAAATAACTAGAACAATTACTCAACTCGGACTCATGACGCGGTAGGAGAAGTGGTCGGATCTGTGTCGCGGCAGGAGAAGTGGTGGCGAAGTCGGAGTCGGGTTTTGGTGGCAGGGTGTATGGCAGCGGAATATGGTGGCGGCAGCTAGGGTTTTATGTGGCAGAGTATATGGCGGTATGTATGGTGGCGGTGTCTAGGGTTTTATGTGGTAGGTGTATATGGCGGTATGTATGGTGGAGGTGGCTAGGGTTTATGTGGTAGGTGTATATGGCGGTGATCTGCGAGTGTGGCTGCAGTGACTAATGTGACTAGAACTTGAAACTCTAAGGGACGAGACACTAAGACCAGCAACTCGACGCGACGATGTAGACACAAATTCAACAATACAAAAACTGAAAAGATAATGCAAGGTGTAGATTGGTGATGGGATGGATCTATATCTAACCGTGTTTTTGGCTTTTTCGTGGGTTATAGGTAAAAACAGATCTAATCTACGAAAACAATAAATCTCACCAAGCAACCTGAAATATGATACCACTTGATAGGGCAAAGGTGTCCGATCTTTCGATGAGATGGTGATAGTCGATCTGGTGGAGTTCGGGCTTGAAGATCCGACTACACGTGCGAGCACGAGCGCCAATGCAATCGCTAGGCCAATCTCCTAAGGTTACCGATCCTGCGGAAACACGATCAGCCTGACCAGTGAGGGTCTTAATTCCTACCTGAAATCGAGAACAAGAAAGAACTAATATTGCCATCAAGATATTGCGAATTAAGATGAAAGCTTTATTGAGAAGGTGGGATCATGTATAGGTGCGAAGTACAAGAGGCCTCTACGATGCTCGAGCCTTAGAGAAGTTGCTATGATGGCTAACTTTATGTGTGAACAAAATCCAAGTGTAAGTTGACGGCTATGGGGGGTATTTAAGGACAAAAAGGTGTGATTTCGGCCAACCATAGAGGTGGTGGCTGAAACCAATCCTAGAAGTCCTTTTTTCCTCAAATACGGACTATAAAAAGTGGCTATTTTAATTTCTGCGAAAATTACATGGGCCTGGCCGAAAATAAAAGGTGTCGTAGCACCAAATTAAGCTATGGACGAATTTATGATGTAATATTCTTGGATATTTCGTCCAAGCCTTCTTTCTTCATTATGGCGGCTTCAAAGTTCTGAAATCTTCATCTGTGGCCTCCTCTTGAATCCAAACATGCTTGCTGCCATCTCTATGCATGATCATGCTCCAATGCTTTCCCTCTCATCCATGCTTGGTCCATCATTTCTAAGAGTAACAAATATATCTGATTTAGGCAGCATCATATTTTCATGTATGTGAGGAATAGTTCCAAGAAACGAAAGTACCTGATAGTTAAGCTGCTTGGCACGAGCTCGAGTGATAGGTCCTTGTATGTGTGTAGCTGTAGGTACAACGATTGTATCAATAAATGGGATGTACACATCAGTGAGGTTGAGCTTCTCACACAATTTGGTGCTTGCAAGATTGTGGCAACTCCCTCCATCGATGACAACTTTAATGGACTTCCTAGTGATATCTGCACGAGTTTGAAAGATGTTGGATCGTTGATCTTCATGTTCGTGGGCTTGAGTGTTCAAGACCATTATGACTACAAGCGATTGACTTGTGTCATGCTCACACATGAGTAATTCTTGGTCATCTTCCACATGTTGCCTTGCCAATGCTTCCTTGACTCTTGCATCAAACTCATCTTCACTCAAGTATTCTTCGTCGCCATTGTCATGGATGAACAAAACTTACTTGTTTCCACATGTAGCATTCACTATTGAATGGCGTGTCATCCTTGGTAGCATTCACTATTGAATGGCATGTCATCCTTGGTATAGTTTCCACTTGGGGGCGGTTTTCCTTGAGGAAGTGTTGGCTTAAAAGGAAGCTTGGGGGTACTTGAGGAGCTTCCATTGAGGTTGGTTGGTGCTTGCTTATAGGTGAAGTACGTCTTTGACTTGTTTTACGTGATCTCCTCTTGCACTTGATGCTCGGCTTTGGTTGCAATGTGCACAAGCTCAACCATGTTGTTGTACTTTTGGAACTCGGTGATTCACTTGATTCTGTGGTTCAAACCATTGAGGAAACTTGCCATTGTTTGCTCGTCGCGCACTTCAATGTTGGCGCAGATCATGTTGAGCTCCATTTGCTTGAAGTACTCTTCCACGGTCTTTGTCCCTTGGCTAAGCATTTGAAGCTTGTTGAAGATCTCGCGCATGTAGTGAGAAGGGACAAAGTGTGATCTCATATGAGCTGATGCAGCCCGGCCTACAGTCGTTATTACATCAAGGTCTCCAACTTACGCCAAGTCGTCATGGACTCTAGAGGTGAATCCGTTCCTCTATGCGATCCCACTTGCTACCCTATTGAACGGTATACTACTTCATAGTCCGTCATATGGCCATGATAGGTTCACATTGACAAGTACGGAGGCAAGGGAGGAAGCCCGGAGAATCAAGCCCGACAAGACGGTGTCTTGGAAGAGGAGACGGAAGAAGGCATGCGCCTGCGGTACTACTGCTCCCATATGGGGTACTACCGCACCCCGGTACAACCGGCAAACATGAACGGTATTACCGGCCCATACAGAAGCCCGCGCCATCGTCCCAGGACTCCCCCCGTACCGGCTTGCGGTACTACCGGTCATCAAGTCTGGTACTACCGGTCATGATAGTGATGTAGCACGACCTACGGTCGTTACCACATCATGGTCTCCAACTTACGCCAAGTCGTCATGGACCCCAAAGGTGAATCCGTTCCTCTATGCGAGCCCACTTCCTACCCTATTGAATGGTATGCTACTTCATACTCTGTCACATATTCATGATAGGTTCACACCGACAAGTACGGAGGCAAGGGAGGAAGCCCAGAACATCAAGCCCGACAAGACGGAGGCTTGGAAGAGGAGACGGAAGAAGCCACGGCTGAACCACCAGAGTCTCCGGCCTACACCGGAGTCTCCGGTCCTGCTACACTGGAGTCTCCGGTCCTACGCACCGGAGTCTTTGGACCGACCCCAGCAACCAACCCGGGGACAGTCAGTACGCCACTCCGGAGACGACACCGGAGACTGACCGGAGTCTCCGACCCCTACACCAGAGTCTCCGGCCTGCGTGATGGGCCTACGCGCCGCTAGCTGGGCCCTCGGCCCATGTACCCCTCTAGCTCGTCCAAACCCTAGTTTTATCCCTAAAATACCCATGTTTATGTGGCTGGCCTATAAATAGAGCCCCCACCCCTTCACGTATCCCCTAGGCATAGATGATAGACTAAAGACAACCCCCTTGTGTGGAATCTCTAGTTTTGCCTCATCCCCTTTACCAAGGGGACCGACTATTGTCACCAACCTCGATTGGACTTTGCATCACGCATCCATCGTTGAACAAGGCCTTGGAGTTCGTTGTCTCGTCTCCAAGTTGCCAAGACCCTCCCCAAGGTGTTCTTCCCTCTCAGATGTGGATTTGAGGGAGCACGTTGACCGATCTTTCCTTACGAGGATTCTATCGGACCGGTGGCCGCCGTTCGGGAGCAATCGGCCTTGTATCGTGTGAGTTTTGTGTGTGTTCATTGTGTTCTTCACGAGGTGTGTGTCCGCTTCCGCTACCTTCTCCCTTCCCCCTCGCATTCCCATCGATTTGACCACGAGATCCATGAAGATCGGGCCACCCAAGAGGTTAACCCCTTCATCATCTGGTATCAGCAGCTTTTGGTTGCCACAGATTTCTCATCGATTTGGTCTTTTCCCCATAAATTCGAAAATTCCACAAAAAACAACCCCAATTCGTGTTTGGATCGATATGTGATTTGAGTGAGTTTTGGTATGTTTTGATCCATGGATTTCTTGCTAAACTTGTTGATCTACCTTCCCCTGCGTTCCCATGGCCTAAGTTCTTGATTTTCCCCATCAATCTGAGGTTTTGGTTCGAGTTTTTCCGCCCAGAACTCGTCCCGTTCGAGTTATGGACGTCCTGGAATATCCCAGACCGGAGTCTCCGGCCTAGACCGGATTTTCCGGACTTTTTGAGCTCCGGACCGGAGTCTCTGGACCTCCAGACCGGAGTCTCCGCCCCCCTGCAGATACAAAAACTGCAGCACGGTTTTGAGCATAACTTTTGCATTTCAACTCGGATTTTGGTGTTTTTAGCTCGTTTCGAAGAGGAGAAGGAGCTTTACATCATCATCCACGTTGTTCATGCTATCTAATACATCCAAATTCCGTGAGCAAGGCGGAATCCAACAATAAAGGGTGAAGATCGTCGACGAAATGTATAACATTCTACGACTTTTCCCCACTTGCATTCCTTTGTGAACCCCACTATCTTAGCGAGCAACAAACACCTATTGAGACTAGTTCCTCTTATGATTGCTTGGGCTATGCACATTTGATACCTTATAGATTCCGAGCAAATGTTGTGAGCGCTATCTCATATAGTTATCTTGTATAGTTGTTGGCACAAGGAAGGGACAAGTGAAAAATAAAAAGAGAAAAGAAAAGCAAAAAAGAGAAAAAAATAGAAAAAAGGAAAAAGAAAAGATAAAGAAACAAACAAACAAGTGCCTCATAGAATAGAAAGCGCAAGCTCGATGAACATCATATAGGTGGTACTTATTGTGCATATCTTATAGCCCACCAATTAATTGCAATCGAACTAGCGTCTCTCCTTGTACTCGTGTGACACGAGCATAGAGTCTTCGCTAGGTAATCATTTGGTTCTTAGCTCACTTTCTCTGTCGCACAAGTCCCATTTATCCCATCGTGTGTGTTTCCTTGTACATATTTCTTATCTTGTGGATTGACTTGTTTTACTTTGTGATCATTGTGGTTCTTTACGTGCGATTACAACCTCTTGATTTCGGATTGGTTCTTGGCAATGCCTCTTTCCATAGCTATCCACCATAGGCCTTGTGTGTGTGTTTTTTTGGTTAGTAGTTGGTTTTGGTGTTCCGCGTGAACTTCACTTTGCTTGGTTTATTGCTCTCAAGTGTGGCAACTTGGACGATACGATCTTCCAAGGTAAAGTAAGGTTTGACGTTGCATCCTCAACACCCACTACCACTTCCATATACAACACTTGGTCTTGTAAATCATGTCTAGGGACTCCGGAACCGGGGATGATACCAACTGTAACACCCTAGATTTCTACCTAGCTGGCGGTGTTACCACACTTCTTAAATTATGATCGAAACTAACTACAATTCAAAATTTTGGTAGCACCTCCTTTGTTTCAAAGGACATCCACGATAGGAAAAACACAATATAATGGATAAAGATAGTAAAGACCATATAACTAAGAAATCCACGCAGTTCACATAGTGTATAATCATTCCATGACACGAGTACTAACGGTGGAGCGACCAAAGGCTCACAAGAACATGCAAACGACTCCACGAATTAAGTCAAAGGAATAATGGTAAACTAAGAATTATGTGTGATCGATGATCTATGATATGTAGAATGGATGTGTGCGCCAAAGTGGTGGCGATCTACTCCCTCCCATGCATGTCGCTACGCCGAGTACCTGAAATACAATAAAAACCAAAGAAAACACAAGGGTGAGTAAAAAAATACTCAGCAAGCACAAGTTTAGAACCCAATCAAGAACATACAAAATCCAATACCCATTCCAAATGATATCAAGAAACACCATTAAGCATATTTTATTTTACGATACGGACGTTCCGGAATATTGATTGTTAACTTCCTCACCGACCTCGTGGAATAGTTAAACTGGAAAATTATCACCGACCTAGCCCAAGCTCACCGGAGTAGTTACATAATAACTTATATCACCGTCCGCTTTAGAATAGTTATTTGTAACTTATTGACTGCCCTAGCTTAAAGTAAACTTTTCGACAAGAACTCAAAGCATGAACACCAAAGAAAGAACCAACATCATGCAGCCAACAATTTAAGATGGCAAACATAACACAAAGGAGTCGTCATGCACTTGCCTTAGAACGGCGATCAAACTGAAGAACCACCCCGAGTACCCGTAGCTCTAAAGCCTGTAGGTAGAATAATTTTAGAAACTATCCCCATAGGAAAAATAGTCTAAACTACAGCGTGTAGTATTGTTCCAGATTTAATCCTTATAACTAGAAGCAGACATAACCGAACCTATATGTGGTAACTGTCTATAGCTGATACTGAAATTGACCAATAAATATTCGTATCATCCATCAAACTGACCAAACAGCTCTCGGGTATCAAACTAAAAAGGAGCAGAACTACTTTTGCTAATCTGATTGTTGTTAATTACAACAAAACTAACACGTACTGGCATCCGTACTGGAATCTAGTTAATAGCTGCATCTACTATTATGGAGCTACTAAGCTAATTTCCAATCTAGTGTGGCCAGCGGCAAAACTCGTATTCAGCGATTGAGATTGGTGCGGACTAGACTAGAAATCAACCCACCAACACACGTTGTTCCTAGAAGAAGGATCTACGTACCTGGCAACGAGGCAGTGACAGATGGAAGGGGTCAAGCAGATGCAGGCCACAACGACTGATCGAAGAGGCCAAATAGATGCAGGCCACTGCGACCACAACTCCCGCACTGGAGAAGCTTTCAGCGGCGGACTATGGCAATAGCGGCATCAGCGGTCGCGTCCGGAGAGTGTAAACGTTTCGCTTCAGGATGAGGACTAGGTCTAGTTCGGGGGTTTTCTTTTATTATTTCTATTTATTTATTGTTTCCTACTTGGAAACAAAGTCGTATATTTTAAATCCAAAATTTCCGAATCTCCAAATATTCATCTAAGCTCCGATGTATATAAACTTGTAGTCCCTTTTGATCAGCTCGATGACGAACCTAATCATGGTCTTGGATTTTCCATACGGCTAATGACTCAAAAAGTCAAATTTTGGTCAACTATAAAGAAAATATTGAAATTAACGTTTGTAGAATTTCGGGGTGTTACATTCTCCACCCGTTTAACAGAATTCGCCCTTGAATTCTCGCCCCTCGAATTCTCGCCTACTACTCAATCCAAGAATAACTTAAGCTTATAAAAATAGATTTACTCACCAAGTGTAAATAACTCAGGATATTTCTCTCGCATCATTGACTCAAGTTCCCACGTTGCTTCATGCTCCTTCTGATTTGTCCAAAGAATCTTGACAAACTTAAGAGTTCGACGTCGCATTACTCTATCAGCCTCCTCCAAAATTCTTACCGGGCGAGCCTCAAAACTCAAATCTTGCTCGATCGTAATTGACCCCAGTGTCATTTGCCTTTCTGGATCTCGAAAGTACTTCCTCAGCATCGAGATATAGAATACATTGTGTACACCCTTCATTGAGTCAGGCAACTCCAGACGATAGGCTAACTTCCCAACTCGTGCCACTATCTTGAAAGGTCCAATATACCGTGGGCTAAGTTTTCCCTTGATGTTAAATCTCACAACACCCTTAGTAGGTGATACTCTAAGAAGCACCTCGTCACCTACTTGAAATTCCACATTTCGTCTTTTCGGATCAGCATAACTCATTTGCCTACTCTGTGCTGCCAGCATGTGCTCTCTAATCTCAGCAACCCTCTCAGTGGTCTGTTGAATCCAGTCTAGCCCCAATACTGATTTCTCACCTACGGCAGTCCAACAAAGCAAAGATCGACACTTACGTCCATATAAAGCCTTGTAAGCTGCCTTGCGAATGCTTGCTTGGTAACTATTATTATATGAAAACTCCATGAGTGGCAAATGGTCCTCCCAACTCCCTTGCCAAGATAAAACACAACATCTCAGCATATCTTCCAAAGTCTGGATTGTGCGCTTTGACTGGCCATCCATCTGGGTGAAACGCTATATTGAGCCTCAATTCTGTACCCAATGCACTCTGCAAACTCTCCCAGAACTTTGATACAAATTTAGCATCTCTGTCAGAAACAATGATTTTCGGAACACCATGCAACCGTACTATCTTCCGCACATATATCGATGCCAGGTCACTTGCTGAGTTGGTGGTGTGTATGGGAATAAAATGAGCAACCTTGCTTAGTCGATCCACGACCACCCAGATAGCATCCTTCCCTTTTTGAGTACGAGGTAGACCAACAACAAAATCCATAGCAATGTCATCCCATGGCCACTCCGGAATCTCTAGGGGCTGCAACAAGATGGCCTCTTTGTTGGGGTTCGTAGCATGGAAAACAAAATTTTTCTACCGCATGCAAACAAACAAGCCATGATCTATCTACTAGATTGTAGCAACGAGTCGATAGAGGAACTCACCCTCGAAGATTCCAAAGCGGTTAACGAGAGCAGATTCTTGTGGGTGATGTAGTCATACTCTTGCCGATCTCAAGATCGCGTAGACGATCCTTCCGGCAGCGCTCCCGTAGTCGGTCACACGTTCGGTACTCGACGAAGACCTTCCTCTCCCTTGTTCCAGCAGGCAGCGGAGGTTGTAGCACTCTCCTCGCGATTCCGGCAGCACGAAGGCGTGGTACCGGAAGTAGAGGGGAGATCTCGCAGGGCTTCGCCTTAAGCCGGAGCGAGTATGGTGGACTATGAGAGAGCCTTGGTGATCTAGGGTTTAGACACACCAATTAGAAGGGGCTAAACCAGCGGCTAGGGAAATTAGAAGCTCTAACTCGGCGGCTTGGGAGAAATCCCTAGGCTGTGGCTAGGGTTTAGGTTTAGAGGGAGGCAACTTGTGTGTCTAGGAGGGGAGCCCTGCCCCTCCTCTTATAGGTGGAGGGAGGCACGCCTGGGGAGGGGAGTCCCTCCCCAACTCGGACCCAAGGTGGGCCGGCGGTGGGAGGAGGAACTCCTCCCCAAAGTCGGTTTCAAACCTCCTTCTCCTCTTTCCAAAAACTAGTCGTTTGACTTTCGAACTAGCCGTTTGACTTTTTCAAACTAGGATTTGAATAAACCCTCTATTTTGGTATAGCGATGACACCTAGCACATGATGCAATCATATCAACTTGATATAACACATTCATGTACCCCTTCCCCTCCGGAGTGCCGGACATTCCGGAACCTTCTAGAACATTCTCGATGAAAACACCGGAACCATTCTCCAACTCCGAAACGGGACTTTCCTGATATGAATCTTATTCTCCGGACCATTCCGGATCTCCTCGTGATATCCCGGATCCCATCCGAGACTCCGAACAACATTCGGTCTCTTACTCATCATTCCATAACTACTCAACAACATCGAATCCTTAAGTGTGTCTCACTACGGTTCGTGAATTATGCGGACATGATCGAGACTCTTCTCCGATCAATAACCAATAGAGGAATCTGGAAATTCATATGGCTCCCACATATTTCTACGATTACTTTGCAATCGAATGAACCACTTACATACGATACCAATTTCCCTTTGTCTCACGATAGTTTACTTATCCGAGGTTTTTATCGTCGGTATCTCTGCATATCTAGTTCAACCTCGTTACGGATAAGTACTCTTTTCTCGTTCCCGTGGTATGTGATCCCTTGTGAGCCAGTCACATGCTTGCAAGCTAATTGGATGACATTCCACCGAGAGGGCCCAGAGTATATCTATCCGTCATATGGATGGACAAATCCCACTCTTGATCCATGTGCCTCAACACATACTTTCCGAACACTCAATGCCACCTTTATAGCCACCCAGTTATGGTGTGGTGTTTGATGTCATCAAAGCATCCTTCCGGTGATGGTGATTAGCATGATCTCATGGTCGAAGGAATTAGGTTACTATGTATCAGAAAGCTTATAGCAAATGAACTATATTAAATGACTTGATCTTTATGCTACGCTTAACTATAGGAGTATGTCCATCACATCATTCTCCTAATGATATGACCCTGTTGTTAATAACATCTCTATGTTCATGATCAGGAAACCATGATCATATATTAACCAACAAGCTAGTTTAACAAGAGGCTTTACTAGGGACTCTTTTATGTTTACAAATCACACAAGTATTAATGTTTCCTGTTAATACAATTATAGCATGGTATGTAAACATTTATCATAAGTATGAAGATATGATAATAACCCACTTTATTATTGCCTCTTGGGCATATCTCCAACAGTCTCCCACTTGCACTAGAGTCAATAATCTAGTTTCAAACCTTTGTGTATTCAACACCTATGGCTTTCCGGTGTTGTATGTACACGATTGCTAGTGGTCAACTGATCTTCGGATCTGACACTTCCAGGTCCGTGTGTAATTGCATGTCTTTGCGTCTCTACGCATCACTCATTCTCTAATGAGATGGCTTCGTACAAATTTGGTCCTTTGGTGTGACCTTTAGTTCTTTGGGGTTAAAAACATGTTGATAATATTGTCGTACAATATATCTTAATGGTATTATCCCACTGTGAACTACACCTTGTTTGATAACAAACTACTTGACACAAATGCCCTCTTTTGCTGCTAAAATAGCAGTCATACACTTAGCCTTTTGTTGTAGTATCTGTCACAATGTCTTTAACTTTGGAACTCATCCAAATCCATTATGGAACTCACTTTCCATTATATTGTGCCACCCTTGGTTTAGATTGAGATAAACTTAATTTGTACTTTGTGACAAAACTAGTATCAATGTAGTACTTTTACAATGAACTAACCATCTATTTGTCACTTCTACAACAATATATTCTTAGTTCTTCCAAAAGATCATAAGAATATCCTTACTATTGTCCAATGATCATCATATGAATCATTCTGGTATATGCTCACATCATTTAGAGCATAGGACATATCTGGATTTGTACATATCACATCATAATTGATATAAATACTCTTTGTGATTTCATACATCAAGTATCAATCTATACTTGAATCTTTGTTTCACTTACCAAGTGTCAATACACTTGAATATATTATCAATATTGAACTCATTCAATCCTTTCTGTGCGACAAGAACCTTTCTTGTAGTTTCTATATTGAACTCATTCAATACATCATCTATGTACTTTCGGCACAACCATATTAGCGTCTATTGATGCTAAATATTTAGGTTTTGCCTAAGCCTTTCATCGAGATGAAATTCTTATCTTGTGTTAATAAAAGATACATCATTTCCAATCAACAATATGTCTTCCACATAATGTATTAGAAACATGTCTTAGCGCTCCCACTTAATTTCTTGCAAATGCAAGCATCTTCATTATCCCCGACGAATTTAAACTCCTTTAACAGTTTCATCATAGTGAAGATTCCAACTCCGTAATGCTTACTTCAACCATTGAAGTTTGCATATGCATTTAGCATCCTTTGAACTAACAAAACCCTTTGGACCGTGTCATGCACACATCCTAGGTAACCCTTCTATTAGAAGAATTTTGTTTTGTTTATCCAACACATAACAAAATTATATGTCGTGGTTGCTACATTAATCCGTCTAGACTAAATATCGCTATGAAAGATCAAATCTTGTCATAGTCAACCCTTGAACATTGTTGTGAACTCTTTCCCAACATGTCGACCATATTCATGTCTATTTCTTTATAGATCCAAACACAACTGTAAGGTCTTACACCTTTCTCGAGGGTTCTTCAAGTTCAAAACTTGATTTCTCATGTATGGAACTATCACGGATTTTATGGCTTCAAGCCATTTGACGGAGTCAGGGCCCATCATCGCTTCTTTGCATGTAGTCGGTTCATTATTCTCAAATAATGATTCAACCCTCAAATCTTGGTATTTGATTGTTTACCCGACCTACTTGTTTCAATAGGAACTTAGATCTCCGTGACCACAACCTTTGAGGCACGTGAGCCATGAGCATTGTTGCTGCCTCCGGAACACTTTTCGGTGCTGCGCAACTCTGCACATATAGCTAAGGTTCTTTTAACCTTATCAAAGTTCTATTGTCCTCCCACTTTACTTTTCACGAAAAATTCCTTCTCAAGGAAACTTGACATTCTAAGCGACAAACACTTTTGTCTCTGGTGTTATGGAGGAATACTTAACAGTTATTCGAAATAACATACAAAGACAGGTTCATCCGACTTTGGTTGCAAACATCTTTCTTATGCAAAGCATACCAATGTTTTAAGAAAGGACAACTTGGGTTTTATCCCAAACCATAACTTTATATGGTGTCATTTCAACGGATTATGATGAAGCTCTTTTCAGTGGAAAAACGGTAGTCTCTCAAGCTTTTAATCTTTAAAATATAATGGCATTTTATGAATTACACCTTTGATCTCACCATGTCAAACAAGGTTTAATTACATATCTCGAATGCTCCATACTCTTATGGTGTTTCGGGACATGCAAATCCACGGAACGATTCCTTAAATCTTAGGTATTATGCTAAACTTGTAACTCAAATATCTTACTTTATGATTTTATCATAAACTATTTATATTCTTGTTACAATGATCTTACACTTCATCTTGAAAGTCTTTGAACTTTTCAAATGTTTCATACTTCATCCTTATTAAGTAAATATTCATATATTCACTTAAATTTTCGGAGAAAGCATATGAAGTTGAAATCCATCGCTCTTGACTACACATAATGGACTTCGTACAACAATATGTACAAGTTCCAATAGGCTAGTCATTCGTTCCCTTTTGGCCTATGAACGAAGTTTTAATTATCTCTAGGAAAGTTTCACAAGCGTCATGTGATCAAAATCAAAAGACTCCAAAATTCCATCCACATGGAGTTTCTTCATGTTTTCTTTCAAATATAATTTAAACGGCGATGTCACTTCCTAAGTGATCTATCAATCAATTTGTCTTTCGACATTTTTAGCACTAGTTTTATGGATGTGATTTCTCCAACGAGATTTGTAAATCAGCCATCTTTTATGGATTACGGCAATTATTTGAACAACCCTTTTGTTCTCATAATACCTGATAAAACAAATCTTGAAGGCAAACTTTGATGTTTAACGAGCAACACAATAACCCTTTATTTGTTCTCGATGAACATCATCACATATTCTTTTGCTAGTTACTTAGGCCATTGTAGTTCATGAATTGTGTTGTTTCGTATGACGATTCACACCAACAAATTCAGTATCAAATACTTAAGAACCACATTGTTTAATAAGCAAAGAATATAGCCATAACATGTATATCATTATATACTTAAACTGAACAATTCTAGTCTTTTCTTTTCTGCCATATATTTATGAGATTCTCTTTTAGTATTTCCTTTTCTGTTTGAAAGAATCTATCAACATCAATAGTGGAGTCATACATATGACACATAATCCAAAGCGTGTATAATTAAATACCAATGTCTTTGGACTTGCACTTTGAAGTAGATCACCATCATCAAATGTTTGGTGTTCTTTCAAATTCCTTTCTTTAGTAATCTCTTGGTGTAGTAAATATTTTACCTACATCAAATATTCACCCTTATCATGGAATTATCCATGATCAAGCTACTTTTAGCTTATAAAGATGAACCGTGAGTATAATGTTGCTATCCAAAACCTTTTGGTGGATTAGGACAACTAGTGTCTCCAACCCTTTGCAAATTCTCATAAAATATGAGAACATGACTTTTTCCATATTATACTCTGTCATGTTGCAACCAAAACTTCGTTTCAGATATCACAATATCTTCCACACATCATGGTTTCTGAAACAACTCTTTTAGATCCTAGATAACCTTGATATTAAGACAATCCTTTGAATATCAAGAATCATGGAGACAAACATGATACTTATACACTAATACTTGGAAATGTCACTCTTGTTTTAATACCAATTATTAAACTTCATGGAGTAACCGGAACTTTACTGAAAGTTTGCAATAGGACTTTTAAACTTTAGATTAACACTTCAAAACAATACGATACCAGTTTGTAAAGTAACTAACCAGAATTCTATAGTTCTATCATCTCAATTATAACTAAGCACAAGGTGGTAAACGGATGCCAATGACTACAACAATTATGCAAATTCACTTTGAGTTAATTTATGATAAATAGTGTTCAACTTTTAATCATATTGCTGTTAAACTACCACTCAAAATAATATCCGTCACATTGTTTTAGTGATCACACGAACCAAATCCACCATATCAAAACCGATCATCACGAGAGTTGATATAGCTTCAATGGCGAACAATCAACATGTTCATCATATCTACTATATGACTCATGCTTTACCTTTCGGTGATCCGTGTTCCTGAGACCATGTCTGTACATGCTAGGTTCGTCAAGATCAAACCTTAGCTTCCGCATGAGCAAATCTGGCTTGCCCACGTTGTATACACTTGCGGAATCTGACACACCCGATCATCACGTGGTGCTTCGAAACAACAAGCTTTAGCAACGGTGCTAACTAAGTGTGAACACTTTATGACTTGAAATTCATGTGCATGAGGGATCATCTTATAATGCTACCGTCGTCTACTAAGCAATACAAGATGCATAAAGGATTAACATCACATGCAATTCATAATATGTGATATGATATGGCCTTTCTTCTTTGTGCTTCCGATCTCCATCTTCTAGCACGAACATGATCTCCATCATCACCGACGTTGCATCAAGGTCAATGATGCTTCTCCATGGTTGTCGTCCACCGGCTTCAACTATTACAACTACTTTGAATAGACACGCGGGTCTTAACAGAAATTAAAGACAACCATATGGCTCCTGCCGGTTGCCGACTTACAATAAGGAACATTGCATACATCATATATAATCACAATCATGGCCATATCACATCACTGCACACCCCTGCAAAACAAAGTTAGACGCCTCTACTTTCTTTGCATATTTTACGTGGTTTGGGGCTTTCAAAAAGTGTCGTTCTAACTTACGAACAAGAACCACAACATTTATACTAGTATTGTTAATCACCCGTTGTAAATTGGATCTTAACTATGATAGGAGAAACAGGCACCCGCAAAGCCACTTATGCAATACAAGTTGCATGCCAAGCGTGGAGCAAGTCTCATGAACAATGTCATGTAAGGTTAGCCCGGGCCGCTTCATCCCAACATACCGCAAGATGCAAAGTACACAAGAAGCAATCGACAATAAAAGCATCAACGCCCACAATGACCATTGTGTTCTACTCGTGCAAACAGATTTACATATAGACACGGCTCTGATACCACTGTTGGGGTTCGTAGCATGGAAAACAAAAAATTTCTACCGCATGCAAACAAACAAGCCAAGATCTATCTACTAGATTGTAGCAACGAGTCGATAGAGGAACTCACCCTTGAAGATTCCAAAGCGGTTAACGAGAGCAGATTCTCGTGGGTGATGTAGTCGTACTCTTGCCGATCTCAAGATCGCGTAGACGATCCTTCCGGCGCTGCGTTCCGGCAGCGCTCCCGCAGTCGGTCACACGTTCAGTACTCGACGAAGACCTTCCTCTCCCTTGTTCCAGCAGGCAGCGGAGGTTGTAGCACTCTCCTCGCGATTCCGGCAGCACGACGGCGTGGTACCGGAAGTAGAGGGGAGATCTCGCAGGGCTTCGCCTTAAGCCGGAGCGAGTATTGTAGCATCCCAGTTGTCTAACATCTGTAATGCTACTTGGTTTAGTAATATAATGGCTACTTCCTACATATAATTGTTGCATCATCATGTTATCATGCTCATGTCATCATGCCACCTTGCATTTGAGCATCATACAAAACCCCTTTTGTTTTGGTTCTTATCTCATATGCATTATTATTGGTATTTGCCTCTTGATATTGTATTTGGTTCTTGATATATTGTTAAATGCCCAAGTTGAGTTGGGGGCATATCTTTTATTGACTCCACCACCCTTTCTTTCACCACTTTGTAATTCCACCATCCAATTAATATGAGCTTGGCATTTTAATTGAGTTTACTTATAGCTCATGTGGGTTGGGTGGATCCCACTCATAATCTTTTGCTTGGCCTTACTCCATCTTTGGGGATGCACATAAATAAATGCCATGGGATATTATTTTGTTCTCACAAGATAAAACCTAGCATTTAATGCATTGGCATGGGCCATGCAACCATCATCAACTTTGGGCATCTTATGGTTTTATTTGAATTCTTGAGTGGGTTATCTCTGTCTTTGTTCCTGCTTTTGGGCTGGATCCATTTCAATCTTGCTCATACCTCATCACCTCTTTTCTTCTTTCTCTTTTGGCCATCTTGTTGAGCTTGTGTGGCTCATGCTTGATCTAATCAAGACACCAAACCCTCTATCTCTCTCCCTCTCTCTTACCCTCTAGCTAAACCCTACCCCCTAATCACCATACCCCATCAAACCCTAAACCCTACCCCCCTCTTTAAACCATCCCCATCCATGCATGATTATGTGGACATGCACAAGCCCTAAACCCCCCCTCTCTCGGCCTCTCTCTCACCTAGCTAGCCCCATCATACCACCTAGCTAACCACCCCAAACAAAAACCCTAGCCGAGCCATGCCTCTCTCTCTCTCGGCCCCTCCTCTCTCTGCCATGCCTTCCCCACCTGGCCACCCTCTCCCTGGCCCCACCCCCAGCTCTCTCTCTCTTTCCACCAAACCCTAAGACCAACCCTTGCCAAGCCCAACCCTAGACCCGAGCCTACCCCCTCTCCTTTCTCTCTCTTTTCTCTCCCTGCCTGTGGCCCCAGCCGAGCCTGCCCCTGGCCCCGCCATGACCACCTGGCCCACCTGGCAGCCCCTCCCCCAGACCTGCCTGGCCTCCATGCCGAGAACGTGAGGGAGGAGAGCAAAAAGGTGGCCGAAGCCACCTTCCCCTCCCCCACGCCAACCACCTCACCCCCGTTCTTATCTACTGCCTCCCCCCTCTCTACCTCTCCCAGATCCCCCCAGAGGCCCTGCCTCGCCTCCCTTCTCCCTCTACACCACCATCTACCCCGACGCCGGCCACCACCGTCGGACTCCTTCCTCCCCGTCGATCCGGGAGGCGCAGGCGAGCAGCAGCGTGTCGAGGAGTACTAGGAGACCCCCTGCAGCAGCCCCGTGCACGGAACCGCGAAGAGGAGGCCCCAGAACCCCTGCCCCAGCGCGAGCCCGACGGAACCCTAGCTCCGCCGGTGCGCCAGCCTCGCCGACGACCGTGACCGCCTCGAGCCGATCCATCTACACCGACGACCTCACGGTGAGGCCACGGACCCCCTAGACCTGCTCCTGGCCCTCTTCGTTTCCTGTCGGCGCCGTGCGTTTCGTCGAGCAGCCTGCGCGCGCGCGCCGCTCGCTGGCGTCTGCACGCTCGCGCTCCGCGCAAACCCTATCTAGCCACGCGGGCGCAACCCTGCAGCAACCTTCCCACCACCGCAGCGGCAGCCGCCTGTGTGCGCACGCCCGAGAACCGCGTTCGATCCCCACCCCCGCTCTGTCGCGCGCCGGCCGTCCACAGACGCGGAAGAAAAACAGTGCACGCGTTGGCACTTTGCACTTAACCCCCTGCCCCTTTTTGCCGCTCAACCCGCGATCCCCCTGACCCCACTGTCTGTGTCTCTGGGTTTTTGCAAAAAGGCTCTCGACTTTAGTTGCAATCAACCCGCAGTCCCCTCCCCTTTGTCTTGTGCGCGTGTTGGGTCCAGTCAGCCTGGCCCCACCCGTCAGCGGCAGTGGCTAGGTCTGCCTGGGTACCAAAAGACTTTCTGTTTCCCTGTTTAATTCAAATCTTTTTCAAATTAAATTAAATTCAAATTTCAATTCTATTTTCAAATAACTTTAAAATTATAAATCCAAATTTAACATATAATATATGTTTTTGAATCAGAAAAATGTGAGGATTTCAAATATGCTATCCAAATTACCTTTTGCACATTTAAAATTTCAAGTTGATTTAAATTACAATAAAATGCCCCTGGACCTTAATTAATTAATAACTCTAGTTCTATAACTCCGAATTTGACAAATGATATGTCTAAAATGATCAGCTCGACGAGACCTTTCTGTTTATGCTATCCATGACTTAAATTGCAGCATGCATCATATAAATATATAGTATACAGCAACTATTGTGACAATAAAATGTGACCAAAACCCAATAAAAATGTTATTTCTTGTATTCTACACCTCACCCATGCCATGCTACATTATTGCCATGCAACTTGTGCATCATTCATCATGGCATGATTGTTTGCTTGACGCATTTTATTACTATGCTTGTGCACTTTATTTATGTTGGCCCTTGTTTGTTTGGTTCTTCTTCGATTAGACACTGAGCAGGGGATTTATCAAGAGAATCAGGAGCACTACCCAGATCCGTCTCTCGCTTCAACTGAGTTGCCAGGCAAGCACTACCGCATGCTTGCATACATACAGTACCTATTGCCTCTATCTTACTCTTGCATCATTGAGTCGCGATTGCATTAAACTGAATCCCAAGTATTGCATAGCCTTTACTTTTAAACCCCACCAAGCTTGTTCCCCCATCCCATGAGCCATTACTACAGGAGTTGTTTGAGCCAGGCGAGTCGTAGAACAGCATGTGTAGGGTATGTGAGAGTCTGATGATAACGAGGTACCTAAACAACTTAACCTGAGTAGTAATGGGATAACTAATGAAAGTGGGACAGGTGGGCAATATCTGCTATTTGGTTTTTCCTGCTCACTTGTGTCCCGTAGGACCCCGAGTACTTGAAACCTGTTCCTTGAATATTCGCGCTATCCACATCCGGGAGGCTTATGGGACCCCCCTGAGCCAGAGCTTGATTCCGTCTTATTTCTTGGGGCCACAAACTAGTTTGAGGTTTTGTTACTATTCTGTACTTATGCCATGCTTTACTGCTTTATTAAGATTGTGCGAGGAGCACCTGTACTGTTTAGGATGGTGACCCGTTTTCGCGGTATCGACACCCCGAGTTTTCGGGTTCCCAATCGTTTACAGCCGGCCCCACAAACCTTGAGTCCGTCTCGGAGCCGGCCAGTTTCGTTGCGGGTATACTCCAAGGGGTGGCCCCCTGAAATATTTCTGAATCCTGTGATTGCTTTGTCGTGAAGGCCTCGTTGGGTTTTGATTTGGTTTTTCTGAGGTTGATCGAGTGTGTGTTGCTATTTGTGCACCCCTGCAGGGTAAAACTTTCTGAAAGCCGTGTCCGCGGTTATGGACGACTTGGAGCACAGTTTCTCGATCATAGACAAGCATAACTAAAGTACCGTTTTTAACTTGACTAAATAACTGACTAGTAAATAGTGCAACACTCATGGAATGGTTAATAAAACTGCCAACGGATGGGGGGTTGTTCGTCCGCTTCCTCGTTGGTAAGCGAGGAGGAGGATGGATCTGTGGATATTACTGTTATAACTGTTGTCATTAATTCATGGACATCCGTCTATCTTTGGTTAGGCGGATGGTTAGCGTTTATCTATAGAACTGTTAGGGTTTATCTTTCGCTGCAATTGCGTCACCCCAGGTTGTGTCCCCTTTAGAGGCATGAAGACTTGCTGAGTACCCTTAGGGTCTCACACGATAAATTATTGGTTCAGATGAGCAGGTACACTCGCAGGACGGATACTGGGTGGAGGAGGCCGATGATGTGGGCAACGATCGTTTGGTGTAGAGATTCCGGGAACGGGGATCCGTGAGATTTGTGGGCGGGATGTGCTTATTTATGGGGCATCTTATGCCAATTTGCTTCTTATCCGTACTCGGATCTTGTTTGACGCTTCCGCCTGATAATCTGATGTGTGATGTATGAGGAATTATCCTGAAATATTATAACTATCTAGGTCATTTGAATCTTGCCGTATGGCGTTGCTATATTTCCTTTCTTTCTAGATGGTATGGCTCTGATGTACTATTGTATGGTGGCTTGCATACATACTCATTTGTGTATGTAGTTGATCCCTTCGCCTGCCGATTACGCCGCCCGTACTTGTCCCGATGATTGGAAATGGTTGGGACGGCCGAAAGGTCTACCCGTGAGTGGCTGTTGGCCCCACCGTACTATTTCAACCATTTCCGCTCATCCAGGCTTGTATCTAGGAGCGTAATTCACCGAGGTAGTTACAATTGGTATCAGAGCCATCCCGACCTTCAGGGTCTCAGCCAAATGGTCGTTGTTAGTCTAGCAAATATTTTTGGAAGTTATATATACTAAGGAAAAACAAAACGCGAGTGTAGGACTGCTTCCACTTTTCTTCTTACCCACCCACCCACCCTTTTCTGATAAGGAAGTGTAACGTTTTCAATCCTCTTCTGAAAATTCAAACTAGGGTTCACGTGTTCTGGGTTTCCGTAGTACCATAGGTTGTGTGTGTGTGTGTGCAATCCCTTGTCTATCTGTTGCATCCAAGTTGTTATCTAATCAGCCTTTGGTTATCAACTGTTGGTACATTCCATACCGACAGGCTTTTTGCAAACCGACGCGATCTGTCTTACTCTTTGTTATCCGACGTTATCTTGTTTGGGGTGTTCGTTTCCGTAGTTGCTAATCTTTAGGTTCATCGTGAGAAGAAGGGGTTAGGATATGTGTTTTACTTATTCATGTGCGGAGTAATGATTTGGGTGCGGGATGGAGTCGCGACCATACCACTACTCTTATCATTCGCTTTTGTATATTGAATTGGTAGAGTCACTAATCTTGATTCGTTAAGTAATTTTGCGCATCTAGTGGTATTTTAATGCCGAAATTTGCGGAAAATTTTTCTTTGATATATTTGTGTACCACACTCTTTTTCAGTCGTGTGCGATATGCTTAATATCTTCTAGGTGCTTCGAACTTTGTTGATATTTTAATATCATCTTAGTAAATTGTATCCTTTAATCTTGGTTAAATCCATCTTGGTACTATTTTGGATTATTATTATTCTCCATTATAGTACTGACTTGTGTTTTATATCAATCACAGGATGGCTCCACCACGCCGCACTGATGAGGACATTCCACCGGAACTGGGGTCCGCATTGTCAAACATCGCCAACGCCTTGGCAACAATGCAGCAGAACCAGCAGCGCTTTGAAGAGAGTGTTCGGAGGAATGAGTTTGCTCCACTACCTCCACCTCCCAAGCGAGGAGACATCAAAAGCTTCCTGAAGTTCAACCCTCGCCAATTTGATGTTTCTGATCGACCACTGGATGCGGATGATTGGTTGCGTGAGATGTCAAGGCTACTCGAAACTGCTGATGTTCCTGAGCAAGAGTGGGTAAAATGTGCTACTCACCTTCTGAAGGGAGATGCAGCTCTCTGGTGGGAGAATTACCTGAAGGCAAGCTGCACTGGTTTTCAGCCTACTTGGGAACAGTTCACTGGGGCATTCAAAGAGCAGTATCTGTCAGAAATTGTCATGGAGAGGATGAAGGAAGCGTTTCTCAACCTTAAGCAGGGAAATGATAATGTCAACACCTACATCAGGAACTTCATGAATCTTTCTCATTATGGTGGCGATGAGATATCTGATGACAAGAAGAAACAAAAGAGGTTCCGGAAAGGGCTCAATGCATCGATTAAATATGCAATCACACATGCAAGGCCGGCATCTTTTCTGGAACTTCAGCACACAGCTCTGCAAGAGGAAGCAAGTAGGCAAGTGTTTGAGGAATCCAAGAAACACAACCGTGATGCATCAAGCTCTTCAGCTATGGCAGCTCTTTCTAAGCGACGTGTCTGGGTTCCTAACACCCCACCGTCGCTCCCGGCTTCACCAAGACCTGCAAGCTACGCGTCAAGGCCACCAAACTTCATCACTGCGGCTCCCAAGGGCTACACCCACAACTACCCTGGAGCGCCTGGCGGAGTCCCTGGCTACGTTGCTCCACGTCCACCTGGTGCTTGCTTCACGTGTGGAGACCCTGGGAATCTGAACTGGAACTGTCCGATGAAAAACAAAGCTCTTCCTCCACCCCCGCCAAGATCTGCAGCAAGCTCTCCTTTGGTTCGTGCACCACCACCTCGGGCTCTCAACATCAACACTAAGCCCGGGTCTACTGTTGCTCGTGCCAACTGTGTCAACGCCGTTCAAGCTGAGCATACACCTGGAGTTGTGATGGGTATGCTTCCCGTTAACTCAGTCCCTGCACGAGTTTTGTTTGATTCTGGTGCATCGCATTCTTTTGTTTCGCATAAGTTTGCACAAGAGCAGGATCTGGATAGGGTTCCTTTATCACGTCATCTGGTGGTTCTATCTCCTGGTTCAAACATGAGGGCTGCTCATATCAGCCATGGCAATCAAATTGAGATTGGTGGCTCTTCGTTCTCGGCGTCCTTAATTCTTCTGGGCAATTCTGACATTGATGTCATCTTGGGCATGGATTGGTTGACAGCAAATGCAGTTGTGATTGATTGTGCTGAACGCTCGGTTTCTCTGGAGATTCCTGAAGGCCATATAGTCTTTTCTCCAAGTCTGACTCCTGATGTCCAGCTTTTCTCTTTGGCGGCTCTGAATGATAATGCTATGGAAGCTATTCAGAGTGTACCGGTGGTCTGTGAGTTTCCGGATGTCTTTCCTGAAGAGTTGCCGGGTATGCCTCCGGATCGTGAGGTTGAGTTTGTAATTGAGCTTGAACCTGGAACGGCTCCTATCTCCAAGCGGCCATATAAAATGGGTCCTGCTGAGTTGGCTGAACTCAAACGACAGCTTGATGAACAAGAGAAGTTGGGTTTCATTCAACACAGTACTTCTTCTTGGGGTAGCCCAACAATCTTTGTGAAGAAGCGTGACAGGACTGATAAACTTTGTGTTGACTATCGGGCTCTCAATGCTAAAACCATCAAGAACAAATATCCCCTTCCGCGGATTAATGATCTCTTTGACCAGCTAGCTGGAGCTGTGGTATTCTCTAAGCTGGACTTGAGGAGTGGTTATCACCAAATCAAGATTTGCAAGGAAGATGTGCCTAAAACAGCTTTCACCACCCGCTATGGCCTGTATGAGTACACGGTCATGTCTTTCGGTCTCACCAACGCACCTTCTACCTTCTCGAGGCTTATGAACTCGGTTTTCATGGAGTACCTTGATAAGTTCGTTGTGGTCTATCTGGATGACATCCTAGTCTATTCTAAGTCAAAGGAAGAGCATGAAAAACACCTTCGTTGTGTCCTAAACAAGCTGCGCGAGAACCGCTTGTATGCCAAGTTCTCAAAGTGTGAGTTTTGGCTGCCTCAAGTAACCTATCTTGGTCACGTCATCTCTGCCAAGGGCATTGCAGTCAACCCGGAAACTGTGAAGACAATTGTTGAATGGCTTCCTCCTGTTAATGTCAAAGAAGTGCGGAGTTTCCTCGGTTTGGCTAGTTATTGCCGTCGCTTCGTTCAGAACTTTTCAAAGATAGAGAAGCCTCTTACCGACCTCCTAAAGAAAGGCAAGAAATACCTTTGGACTCCTGCATGTCAAGCAAGCTTTGAGACACTGAAAGAGAAGCTCACTTCCACACCAGTCTTGGTTCCTCCGGACACATCTAAGCCTTTCCAGATATTCTGTGACGCCTCTTTGCAAGGATTGGGTGCGGTCCTTATGCAAGAAAAGCAAGTGGTTGCTTATGCCTCTCGACAGTTGAAGACGCATGAGATCAACTATCCCACACATGACCTCGATGTCGCAGCAGTTGTCTTTGCTCTGAAGCTATGGAGGCACTACTTGCTTGGCAACCGTTGTGAGATCTTTTCTGACCACAAGAGTTTGAAGTATATCTTCACTCAGCCTGATCTCAACCTTCGGCAGAGGAGATGGATTGAAGCAATCAATGATTTTGATTTGACCATCAACTACACACCGGGCAAAGCTAATGTCATGGCCGATGCTCTCAGCCGCAAAGCTTATGTCAACAACCTCATGATGGAAGAGCAGCAACCTCTCTTGTGCGAGGAATTCCGTCAGCTCAACCTTGAAGTTGTGGAACAAGGGCATCTCCTGAACCTTCTGGCTACTCCTCTCTTGGAAGAAAAGATTCGTTTTCGTCAGCGTGGTGATCCGCACACCAGAAAGATCATCTCCAAACTTCAGCTTCCGAAGTATGAGTCCTTCCACGTCGATGATCAAGGCACGCTTTTCTTTGAACACCGGATGTTTGTTCCGAACTACCCAGGTTTGAGAGAGAAAGTTCTTAAGGAGGCGCACGATTTTGTTCTATCTATCCATCCTGGCAGCACAAAGATGTACATGGACTTGAAAACACAATATTGGTGGCCTGGTTTGAAACGATACTGTGCCAAGTATGTCTCGGAGTGTGATGTCTGCCGCAGAGTGAAAGCTGTCCATCAGAAACCTTTCGGTCTTCTACAGCCATTGAAACCCCCGGAATGGAAATGGGAGAAAGTAGAGATGGATTTCATCACTGGTTTTCCAAGGTCGCAGAAGGGCAACAATGCAATCTTTGTTGTCATTGACAGGCTTTCCAAAGTGGCTCATTTCTTCCCCGTCAAGGAAACAATTTCTGGAATTCAGTTGGTTGAGCTCTATATCAACAGAATTGTCTCTCTGTATGGGGTTCCGCTTGAGATCAGTTCAGATCGTGGGAGCATCTTCACTTCCAAGTTCTGGGAAAGTTTCCAAAATGCTTTGGGAACAAAGTTGAACTTCAGCACAACTTACCACCCTCAGTCGCAAGGACAAGTTGAAAGGATCAATCAGATTCTGGAGGATATGCTTCGTGCTTGCGTCATCTCTTTTGGCATGAAGTGGGAGGAATGTCTTCCTTATGCTGAATTCTCTTACAACAACAGCTTCCAGAAAAGTCTGAAGATGGCACCATTTGAGGCTCTCTATGGTCGCAAATGCAGAACTCCGATTGGTTGGTCAGGTGCAGGAGAAAGAATATGGTTTGGCCCTGATATTGTAACTCAAGCGGAGGAGAAGGTGCATATCATTCTTGAGAACCTGAAGATTGCTCAAAGTCGTCAGAAGAGCAATTATGACAGGAAGCACACGGACATGGTGTATGTCCCTGGTGATCTCGTTTACCTTCGTGTCACTCCCATGAGAGGCACGCACCGCTTTGGTATCAAAGGAAAGTTGGCTCCTAGATACATCGGTCCCTTCAAAATTCGTGGTAGAAGAGCAGAAGTTGCTTATGCTCTTGAGCTCCCGGAAAAACTCAAGGTTCATGATGTTTTCCACATCTCTCAACTCAAGAAGTGCTTCAAAGATCCCGGCAGGACCGTGGATCATGAGCTAATCGATCTCCAAGAAGACCTGTCTTATCAAGAACACCCCACCAAAATCCTGGAAGTCGCAGAAAGAAGGACTCGCAACAAGTCCATCAAGTTCTGCAAGGTGCAGTGGTCGCACCATTCTGTTGATGAAGCCACTTGGGAGCGTGAAGATGAACTCCGTGCCAACTATCCTACCCTCTTTGTGTCTTCTTCTTCTTCCTAGAATCTCGGGGCGATATTCCTGTTTAGTGGGGGAGAGTTGTAGCATCCCAGTTGTCTAACATCTGTAATGCTACTTGGTTTAGTAATATAATGGATACTTCCTACATATAATTGTCGCATCATCATGTTATCATGCTCATGTCATCATGCCACCTTGCATTTGAGCATCATAATAAACCCCTTTTGTTTTGGTTCTTATCTCATATGCATTATTATTGGTATTTGCCTCTTGATATTGTATTTGGTTCTTGATATATTGTTAAATGCCCAAGTTGAGTTGGGGGCATATCTTTTATTGACTCCACCACCCTTTCTTTCACCACTTTGTAATTCCACCATCCAATTAATATGAGCTTGGCATTTTAATTGAGTTTACTTCTAGCTCATGTGGGTTGGGTGGATCCCACTCATAATCTTTTGCTTGGCCTTACTCCATCTTTGGGGATGCACATAAATAAATGCCATGGGATATTATTTTGTTCTCACAAGATAAAACCTAGCATTTAATGCATTGGCATGGGCCATGCAAGCATCATCAACTTTGGGCATCTTATGGTTTTATTTGAATTCTTGAGTGGGTTATCTCTGTCTTTGTTCCTGCTTTTGGGCTGGATCCATTTCAATCTTGCTCATACCTCATCACCTCTTTTCTTCTTTCTCTTTTGGCCATCTTGTTGAGCTTGTGTGGCTCATGCTTGATCTAATCAAGACACCAAACCCTCTATCTCTCTCCCTCTCTCTTACCCTCTAGCTAAACCCTACCCCCTAATCACCATACCCCATCAAACCCTAAACCCTACCCCCCTCTTTAAACCATCCCCATCCATGCATGATTATGTGGACATGCACAAGCCCTAAACCCCCCCTCTCTTGGCCTCTCTCTCACCTAGCTAGCCCCATCATACCACCTAGCTAACCACCCCAAACAAAAACCCTAGCCGAGCCATGCCTCTCTCTCTCTCTCGGCCCCTCCTCTCTCTACCATGCCTGCCCCACCTGGCCACCCTCTCCCTGGCCCCACCCCTAGCTCTCTCTCTCTCTCTCTTTCCACCAAACCCTAAGACCAACCCTTGCCAAGCCCAACCCTAGACCCGAGCCTACCCCCTCTCCTTTCTCTCTCTTTTCTCTCCCTGCCTGTGGCCCCAGCCGAGCCTGCGCCTGGCCCCGCCATGACCACCTGGCCCACCTGGCAGCCCCTCCCCCAGACCTGCCTGGCCTCCATGCCGAGCACGTGAGGGAGGAGAGCAAAAAGGTGGCCGAAGCCACCTTCCCCTCCCCCACGCCAACCACCTCACCCTCATTCTTATCTACTGCCTCCCCCCTCTCTACCTCTCCCAGATCCCCCCCAGAGGCCATTCCTCGCCTCCCTTCTCCCTCTACACCACCATCTACCCCGACGCCGGCCACCACCGTCGGACTCCTTCCTCCCCGTCGATCCGGGAGGCGCAGGCGAGCAGCAGCGTGTCGAGGAGTACTAGGAGACCCCCTGCAGCAGCCCCCTGCACGGAACCGCGAAGAGGAGGCCCAGAACCCCTGCCCCAGCGCGAGCCCGACGGAACCCTAGCTCCGCCGGTGCGCCAGCCTCGCCGACGACCGTGACCGCCTCGAGCCGATCCATCTACACCGACGCCCTCACGGTGAGCCCACGGACCCCCCTAGACCTGCTCCTGGCCCTCTTCGTTTCCTGTCGGCGCCGTGCGTTTCGTCGAGCAGCCTGCGCGCGCGCGCCGCTCGCTGGCGTCTGCACGCTCGCGCTCCGCGCAAACCCTATCTAGCCGCGCGGGCGCAACCCTGCAGCAACCTTCCCACCACCGCAGCGGCAGCCGCCTCTGTGCGCACGCCCGAGAACCGCGTTCGATCCCCACCCCTGCTCTGTCGCGCGCCGGCCGTCCACAGACACGGAAGAAAAACAGTGCACGCGTTGGCACTTTGCACTTAACCCCCTGCCCCTTTTTGCCGCTCAACCCGCGATCCCCCTGACCCCACTGTCTGTGTCTCTGGGTTTTTGCAAAAAGGCTCTCGACTTTAGTTGCAATCAACCCGCAGTCCCCTCCCCTTTGTCTTGTGCGCGTGTTGGGTCCAGTCAGCCTGGCCCCACCCGTCAGCGGCAGTGGCTAGGTCTGCCTGGGTACCAAAAGACTTTCTGTTTCCCTGTTTAATTCAAATCTTTTTCAAATTAAATTAAATTCAAATTTCAATTCTGTTTTCAAATAACTTTAAAATTATAAATCCAAATTTAACATATAATATATGTTTTTGAATCAGAAAAATGTGAGGATTTCAAATATGCTATCCAAATTACCTTTTGCACATTTAAAATTTCAAGTTGATTTAAATTACAATAAAATGCCCCTGGACCTTAATTAATTAATAACTCTAGTTCTATAACTCCGAATTTGACAAATGATATGTCTAAAATGATCAGCTCGACGAGACCTTTCTGTTTATGCTATCCATGACTTAAATTGCAGCATGCATCATATAAATATATAGTATACATCAACTATTGTGACAATAAAATGTGACCAAAACCCAATAAAAATGTTATTTCTTGTATTCTACACCTCACCCATGCCATGCTACATTATTGCCATGCAACTTGTGCATCATTCATCATGGCATGATTGTTTGCTTGACGCATTTTATTACTATGCTTGTGCACTTTATTTATGTTGGCCCTTGTTTGTTTGGTTCTTCTTCGATTAGACACTGAGCAGGGGATTTATCAAGAGAATCAAGAGCACTACCCAGATCCGTCTCTCGCTTCAACTGAGTTGCCAGGCAAGCACTACCGCATGCTTGCATACATACAGTACCTATTGCCTCTATCTTACTCTTGCATCATTGAGTCGCGATTGCATTAAACTGAATCCCAAGTATTGCATAGCCTTTACTTTTAAACCCCACCAAGCTTGTTCCCCCATCCCATGAGCCATTACTACAGGAGTTGTTTGAGCCAGGCGAGTCGTAGAACAGCATGTGTAGGGTATGTGAGAGTCTGATGATAACGAGGTACCTAAACAACTTAACCTGAGTAGTAATGGGATAACTAATGAAAGTGGGACAGGTGGGCAATATCTGCTATTTGGTTTTTCCTGCTCACTTGTGTCCCGTAGGACCCCGAGTACTTGAAACCTGTTCCTTGAATATTCGCGCTATCCACATCCGGGAGGCTTATGGGACCCCCCTGAGCCAGAGCTTGATTCCGTCTTATTTCTTGGGGCCACAAACTAGTTTGAGGTTTTGTTACTATTCTGTACTTATGCCATGCTTTACTGCTTTATTAAGATTGTGCGAGGAGCACCTGTACTATTTAGGATGGTGACCCGTTTTCGCGGTATCGACACCCCGAGTTTTCGGGTTCCCAATCGTTTACAGCCGGCCCCACAAACCTTGAGTCCGTCTCGGAGCCGACCAGTTTCGTTGCGGGTGTACTCCAAGGGGTGGCCCCCAGAAATATTTCTGAATCCTGTGATTGCTTTGTTGTGAAGGCCTCGTTGGGTTTTGATTTGGTTTTTCCGAGGTTGATCGAGTGTGTGTTGCTATTTGTGCACCCCTGCAGGGTAAAACTTTCTGAAAGCCGTGTCCGCGGTTATGGACGACTTGGAGCACAGTTTCTCGATCATAGACAAGCATAACTAAAGTACCGTTTTTAACTTGACTAAATAACTGACTAGTAAATAGTGCAACACTCATGGAATGGTTAATAAAACTGCCAACGGATGGGGGGTTGTTCGTCCGCTTCCTCGTTGGTAAGCGAGGAGGAGGATGGATCTGTGGATATTACTGTTATAACTGTTGTCATTAATTCATGGACATTCGTCTATCTTTGGTTAGGCGGATGGTTAGCGTTTATCTATAGAACTGTTAGGGTTTATCTTTCGCTGCAATTGCGTCACCCCAGGTTGTGTCCCCTTTAGAGGCATGAAGACTTGCTGAGTACCCTTAGGGTCTCACAAGATAAATTATTGGTTCAGATGAGCAGGTACACTCGCAGGACGGATACTGGGTGGAGGAGGCCGATGATGTGGGCAACGATCGTTTGGTGTAGAGATTCCGGGAACGGGGATCCGTGAGATCTGTGGGCGGGATGTGCTTATTTATGGGGCATCTTATGCCAATTTTCTTTTTATCCGTACTCGGATCTTGTTTGCCGCTTCCGCTTGATACTCTGATGTGTGATGTATGAGGAATTATCCTGAAATATTATAACTATCTAGGTCATTTGAATCTTGCCGTATGGCGTTGCTATATTTCCTTTCTTTCTAGATGGTATGGCTCTGATGTACTATTGTATGGTGGCTTGCATACATACTCATTTGTGTATGTAGTTGATCCCTTCGCCTGCCGATTACGCCGCCCGTACTTGTCCCGATGATTGGAAATGGTTGGGACGGCCGAAAGGTCTACCCGTGAGTGGCTGTTGGCCCCACCGTACTATTTCAACCATTTCCGCTCATCCAGGCTTGTATCTAGGAGCGTAATTCACCGAGGTAGTTACAAGTATGGTGGACTATGAGAGAGCCTTGGTGATCTAGGGTTTAGACACACCAATTAGAAGGGGCTAAACCAGCGGCTAGGGCAATTAGAAGCTCTAACTCGGCGGCTTGGGAGAAATCCCTAGGCTGTGGCTAGGGTTTAGGTTTAGAGGGAGGCAACTTGTGTGTCTAGGAGGGGAGCCCTGCCCCTCCTCTTATAGGTGGAGGGAGGCGCGCCTGGGGAGGGGAGTCCCTCCCCAACTCGGACCCAAGGTGGGACGGCGGTGGGAGGAGGAACTCCTCCCCAAAGTCGGTTTCAAACCTCCTTCTCCTCTTTCCAAAAACTAGCCGTTTGACTTTCAAACTAGCCGTTTGACTTTTTCAAACTAGGATTTGAATAAACCCTCTATTTTGGTACAGCGATGACACCTAGTACATGATGCAATCATATCAACTTGATATAACACATTCATGTACCCCTTCCCCTCTGGAGTGCCGGACATTCCGGAACCTTCTAGAACATTCTCGATGAAAACACCGGAACCATTCTCCAACTCCGAAACGGGACTTTCCTTATATGAATCTTATTCTCCGGACCATTCCGGATCTCCTCGTGATATCCCGGATCCCATCCGAGACTCCGAACAACATTCGGTCTCTTACTCATCATTCCATAACTACTCAACAACATCGAATCCTTAAGTGTGTCTCCCTACGGTTCGTGAATTATGCGGACATGATCGAGACTCTTCTCCGATCAATAACCAATAGAGGAATCTGGAAATTCATATGGCTCCCACGTATTTCTACGATTACTTTGCAATCGAATGAACCACTTACATACGATACCAATTTCCCTTTGTCTCACGATAGTTTACTTATCCGAGGTTTTGATCGTCGGTATCTCTGCATATCTAGTTCAACCTCGTTACTGATAAGTACTCTTTTCTCGTTCCCGTGGTATGTGATCCCTTGTGAGACAGTCACATGCTTGCAAGCTAATTGGATGACATTCCACCGAGAGGGCCCAGAGTATATCTATCCGTCATATGGATGCACAAATCCCACTCTTGATCCATGTGCCTCAACACATACTTTCTGAACACTCAATGCCACCTTTATAGCCACCCAATTACGGTGTGGTGTTTGATGTCATAAAAGCATCCTTCCGGTGATGGTGATTAGCATGATCTCATGGTCGAAGGAATTAGGTTACTATGTATCAGAAAGCTTATAGCAAATGAACTATATTAAATGACTTGATCTTTATGCTATGCTTAAATATAGGAGTATGTCCATCACATCATTCTCCTAATGATATGACCCTGTTGTTAATAACATCTCTATGTTCATGATCAGGAAACCATGATCATATATTAACCAACAAGCTAGTTTAACAAGAGGCTTTACTAGGGACTCTTTGATGTTTACAAATCACACAAGTATTAATGTTTCCTGTTAATACAATTATAGCATGGTATGTAAACATTTATCATAAGTATGAAGATATGATAATAACCCACTTTATTATTGCCTCTTGGGCATATCTCCAACACTCTTATGCTCAGCCTTCACTTACTGACAAACACTACAACAAGACACATACTTGGCCACATCAACCTTCATTCGTTTCACCAATAGTTTTCCTTCAAATCTTGGTACATCTTGTTCTCACCTGGGTGCACCGTATATGGAGTACGGTGCCTCTCTCAAAATATCTTCTTTTACTTGTGATTTCTGTGGCACACAGAGACGACCACAAAACCGAACAGATCCCATGGAATCCAAGGTAAAATTTCCAATCCTCCCTTCTCGAACACGCTTTTTAACTTGCTGCAATAATCAATCTTGTTGTTGTGCTTCCAAAATCCACCTAGGTATGGCTGACTCAAGAATGAATTGTGACTCTAATTCTACAACTCCGGCGTAGCAATATGAAATATCCATCCGCTCAAAATCAGCTATCAAGGAATTCACTGTGGAAAGATCTGTCTTACGACTAAGAGCATCCGCAACCACATTTCCTTTACCCGGTGTATACTGGATATTAAGATCATAATCTTTAATCAACTCTAGCCACCTCCTCTATCTTAAGTACAAATCCTTCTATGTGAAGATATACTTGAGACTTTTATGATCCGTGAATATGTCACACGTTGCTCCATAAAGATAATGCCTCCAAAGCTTGAGTGCAAAAACAACTGTTGCAAGCTCTAAATCATGGGTAGGATAATTTTCCTCGTGTTTTTTCAACTGCCTCGACGCATAAGAAATCACCTTGCCATTCTGCATGAGAACACATCCAAGGCCTACCAGAGACGCATCAGAATATACTGTAAAACGCTCTCCAAAATCTGGAAGTGTAAGAATAGGTGCTGACACCAACCGGTCCTTCAATAAACAAAAGCTATGCTCAAACTCCTCTGTCCACTGAAACTTTACCCCTTTATGTGTACGCATGGTCATTGGCTTGGCAATGATATAAAAATCCTTCACAAAACGCCTATAGTACCCAATCATTCCCAAGAAACTTCTCACCTCCTTTACATTAGATGGTCGTTCCCAGCCAACGACAGTGGAAACCTTGCTAGGGTCAACAGAAATACCTTCACCATTAATAACATGACCCAAATAGGCCACTTCCGAAAGCCAGAACTCACACTTCTTCAACTTAGCATAGAACTTATTCTTCCGCAACATCTCGAGAACTATGCTCAAATGACGTTCGTGTTCTTCCTCCGTCTTGGAGAAAATGAGAATGTCATCGATAAATACCACGACAAAATCATCATACTTATGGAACATGCTATTCATTGCCTCCATGAAATAAGCAGGTGCATTCGTTAATCCAAAGGACATAACCTTGACCTCATAATGCCCATACTTTGTAGAGAACGTTGTCTTCTCAATATCCTCTTCTCGCACTCTTATTTGATTATAGCCTGACTGCAAATCGATCTTTGAAAATACCTTGGCACCCTTAAATTGATCAAATAATTCCTCAATGCGTGGCATCGGATATTTGTTCTTGATAGTCACGGCATTAAGAGCCCGATAATCAATACAGATTCGCAATGTCAAATCTCTCTTCTCAGTGAACAAAACAGGAGCGCCCCAAGGTGAAACACTACGCCGGATTAAATCCTTGGCTAGCATATCATCAATTTGCTTCTTCAACTCATCTTGAAAAGGACAAGCTAAACGATATGGAGCGATTGAAATTGGGCGTGCACCTGGAACAAAGGAAATACGAAACACCACGTCCCGCTCTGGTGGCATACCCGGTAGCTCACAAGGAAAAACATCAGGATAATTCCTAACCACATGAATGTTCTCAATCTTCATCTCTTTACTCAAATTCCCCACCAAAGCCCAAAGAAATCAGTTCTTCAATACTCTCTGACCTGGAAACAGGCTAGCCAACACTAGTAGAGAATGTTTATGTGCACTGCACTGAAAGATTAACTGTTTACCGGATGGAGCCTCCAAAGTGATGGTCTTCCAGAAACAAGATATAACGGCCCGATAGCGGTGTAGCCAATCTATACCAAGAATAACATCAAAGGCCGGTAAAGGAATTACCATCAAATTTGCCACAAAATCTTCATCGTCTATGGAAATCACACATCCCGGACATACTACGGAACTAGTGATCAAGCCTCCCGAGGAACTAACTCGAACAAATTCATAAATGTTGAGTAGGATTTCCTTGTTTTTAATTCCCGGACATACTAAATTCATAAATCCCGGACATACTACGGAACTTATTTTTCATTCCCTCAGTCTCTAAATCTTGAGTAGGATTTCCTTGTTTCACTTGTAGTCCTTAGTGGTATCCATGTTGGAAGTCCTTGGAGAACATGCTGAAGATGTTGAAGTCATTAGAGTTGAAGAAGTTGAAGTCATTAGAGTTGAAGATGTTGAAGTCATTAGAGTTGAAGTAGTCCTTTGCACATGGTGTAGTCTTTGGCCATGGGGTAGGTTTTCCATCAAGTTGAAATAGAAGAGGTGTAGAGTTAAACCAAAATGGTTGAGGAAAGAGTTTACAAGTGTTTTTGTAAATAAGTTTTTGGAACAAATACAACTCCTATTTTCTAAGGGGTTTTGTCCAATCCTAGGGTTACAAATCCTACAGGAAACACAATGCTCTGATACCATCTGTAGAGGTCCCAACCTTTAATAAGTTAGGTTCCTCCTGTGTTTACAATGCTAGTCCCTGGATCAATAGCTAGCATCCACAGTTAAGATGTAATATCAAGATACAAAGGTCATAATATAAATTTATAACCAGGAATAATATAAGTTTATTACATCAAACATAGCTCATTTGGCTATTACAATACATTGCAGCGGAAATAAATATAGTCATGGGTCCTTCATCTTCAAAGTGCCACAGGCAGATGTTGGTTGTAGACTTTGTAGTCCTAGTCAATCAAACAATCTTCATTTAAAAACAATCAACCTGCAACATTACAAGTTACAGCCACAAGGGTCAATACATTTTGAATTGTATTGGCAAGCTTCACTTCTATGTATAATATGAGTGGATCCTATCATTATATGCATATTTGGCTAAGTAGAGTTTAAGGCTTATTTGCATAAAGCAATATTTTATCCTATCTTTTCAAAAGGGTTTTAAAGTCCTTTGTCAAATTTCTTTTCCAAGTTCCTTGAACTCCTTGGTAGAAACTCAAGTGTTCAAATCCTTGTCAAAATCTCTTGAGCACCTTGGTAACCCCAAGTGCAACAAGTTATATCAAAATCCATGAGTTCCTTGGTAACCCCAAGTACATCATGCTCTTGAGCACCTTGGTAACCCCAAGTGCAACAAGTTTTACAAAATCTCTTTGAATTCCTTGGTAGACACACAAGGCATCAAGTTTTTATATTAGAAGTTGGAATGTCGAGATCTCCCATAGTTCAAACTTTAGTTGCTCAGTATTGTCCATAACCAGGGACACGGCTAAGTACTTAGATTTTATTAACTTCTGCAGAAGGAGTACACTTTACCCACATGTCACAATCCCATCCTTTTGCCACCAGTGGCCTACTGGATTAGTGCTCACCAAGATGGAGTACTGGCAGATTGAGAATGTGACGAAGTCTTTCCAAAAGGTCCTCCCATACATCATTGCTAGCTTTGTCTTCAGCCCCCATGAAGCATTCCAGATCCCCATGTCCAGTAACTAAAGACAATGTATGGGTCTTCCTAATGTAATTGACTAAGCCAGAGCCATAATAGCATGTGGTTGCACACGAAAGCCACACTTGGAGAAGCATGTTTGATCTCTAAGTTTCCTAGGTGGTTTTCTTTTGGAGCCCAACACAAAGTGATTTCCATAGACATGGTTCCCTTTTGTTGCCACCTTCTCCAAAACTTAAAGTATCCTCCACCTAGGTGGTTCATTGAGTCCTTGTTTTATTATGTAAAACACAAGTCCTTTTCTCAATCTTTGTAAAATCTCAACATGTATCTCTTTTTCAAATTATAGCATATAGCATGGCTAAGCATGTACAACTTCAATATTTTCACTAAGGAGTGTTTAGGGAATCCTATTAGGATTTAGCATAGCATAAGTACAGAAATATCTTTTCATGCATATTTTCAAAATCCACTAAGTATAAATAAAAATAGTAGGACTTTTGTATGATAGTGTAACTTGCCTTTTTGGTAGGGAATGGGGGTTCACTCCTTGATCTTGCTAGTTTCACACTTTGCCAATTTCACTACAAGTCAATCAAGCAATCACCAAATCAACTAACATTCCAAACCAAGGTTAAACAAACAATTTCACACACATAGTAATGGAGTCTAAGTCATGCAAAGGGGGTTCTTTTGCAAGGTTGCTCTCTACTAGGTTTATAAACTTTGTAAGGTCCACATTGGTCATTTACCAAAATGGCAAAGTCATTAGTTAGAGGGTTTTGCTCAAAGTATATTTTAAAATCCATTCAACATTTTATGTGGTGAACATTATTCTTTTGAAAGCAAAACTTTATGCTTTTCACCAAGTAAGTTGCCTTTGGCAAGGATTGGTGTTTTGGATCAGTAAGTTTGGTCCATAACATTTTCCCAAAGTTTTCTTTGCAAAAACATTTCCATAATAAAATCAATGAGTTTATTTGGCTAGAAAATGGCTAGGTTAAATAATCCAACTTAAATTTCACCAAAATCATTTTTAACACTATGGGTTGGTTCCTAGGGTCAGTAAGGTCATATAATTCCATTTTGCAAAGGTTTTAATCTTAAAATCAATTTTTAACAATTTTTATACTCTAAACAAGTACACAAATGTTTCTGCAAATTCAATCAAGTTAACAGGTACTATTTTCTAAACTAAGGCCACAGTTAGCTAGGGCTTGTTCTCCTGATTTCATTGATATAAAATTTGCCAAATTTGGACGTGTGGTTTGAAAGTTACAAGGGTTTGAAGTTTGCAATTAAATCTGTTTTCAAATTTCTTTTAAAACGAATTAGGTGACACGCGGCGTGTTCTTACTGGTCGATACCGGTTCGGCCGGATCGGCTCTGTGGAACGTTAGATCTAGTTAGATCGAGTGGCCCAGAGGACATACCCCTTCGACGATAAGTGATCTAATCGTGGCCGCTAAATCTGGATCGAGCGGTACTGGCGAGTTTGACCATGTGTGGGCGGCACTAACGGCGGCTAGCGGCGGCGCACGGCCAGGCGGTGGTGCTACGGTGATTCGAGGAAGCGAGAGAGGAGTAAAAGAAGCTCACCGGGTTCAGGAGGTCACGGTGATGCTCGAGGAGATGTTGGTCGGGCGAGGGGCGCTCTGGTCTTGGTAGGATTTCTCGCCGGAGTGGAGGACGGCGTCGGGTGGTCTCAGTTGTGGTCGATGACGTCGCTACAAACCACGAGAATGCCAACCGAGGTTATGGTTAGACGTAGGAGTTCACGGAGGTGCTGTGAGCGTGAACGAGAAGGAGAGGGGCGGTCTGGTTTACCGGGGAGTCGTCGTCGGAGCAGAAGCAGACGGCGACGGTATTGGAAGTCGTCGTTGGCGAGGCTCAGGGGCATCCGCGGTCGAACTGGTGGTACGGGGAGGTGTGTCTAGGAGTGGGGAAGCTTGCTAGGGCGCTCTCGAAGGCAGGGGTGGCGTGTACTAGCTGGGATTGGAGATGGAAGCTCGTCGGAGCAGCGGCGGTGCAGGAGTGATTGGCGGCAGCCTAGGGGCAAAGTGGAGGCGACGTCTGGGGGAAAAGGAGGAGGAGGAGCAGGCGGTTAAATGGGCGTGGTCGCGACGAGGAATTTACGCGGCGTTAAGGCGAATTGATGCCGCGAAGTTACAGCAGGAAACGGCGACGAGGAGGGAAAGAACTGGTCGCGCGGGTGTGAGAGAAGAACAGTGAAAAGGGGGTCCAGCGGTCAGTGGGAATAGAAGAGAGGAGAAGGTCCACCTGTCAGCTGCTCAGCGGGTTCTTTCTGCTGTGAAGAAAACGGTTCGGGGAAGAAAAGGAGCTGGGCTGGACTGGACTGGGCTGGGCCTTGTTGGGGTGCTGTTATTTTTTTTTTTCTGCCTAATTCTTTTTCTTTTTCCATTTCTATTTCCTGATTTGTTATTTCAAACAATTATTCAAGCATTCAAATAATTCAACAATTCAAACAATCATTAAACTTTGCATTGTGTTTTTGGTTCTGTTCATCAACAAAGTCCAAGTCAAAAATAAAATAATATTTTTATTTATTTTAAGACTCATTTATTGATTAAATAAAATGGATCTTAAGTTATTTAATAAATTAGGGTTTGTTTTAATTAATAAAATCTTCATTAGAAATCCAAATGTTTTCAAAACCAAATCAGTAGGTTTTATTTGAAAATACAATTCATTTGAAAATCTTGTTCTAATACAAAATATCATTTTATTTTAGGGTCCATTATTAATTAAATAAAATAGACTTTCATTATTAATTCAACTAGGGTTTGTTTTATTGAGAATGTTTATCTTAAAATCTAAAATAAAGACAAAACACTTTATTAGGTTTTATTAGAGATTATAAAATATTTGGAAAACCTATTTAAAACAAAATAATAAGTTTTGGTGTTTATTTAAAATGGGAAATGCCTTTACTTAAATAAAAAATTGGATACTAAATCCTCATTATTTTATTTAAATAAACCTTTACTATTTTTATCAAAACAAATTGTTTTAATCAAAGACTTGGCCAAGGTTTTAATTTGGCTCTACAAAATAATCTTTATTTATAAATCCATCTTTTCTTTTGAATACCAATCCCTTTATTAAAAAGATCTAAAATATCATTTCCCAAATATTTTGTTTTCCTTTATTTAAAATGTTTATCTTTTTAAATCCCTTTAGGACTTTCTTTAATTCAAATGGGTTTAGGTTCCAATTGGATTCAAAAAGTTTCTTCTGGCTCTGAAAATCAAACAAAGTTTTATTTTATTCATTTATTTTCACATTACAAGATTTGGAAAATCTTGGGATGTGAAGGCTGGGTTACAAGCAAGTTCAAAACAACTAGGGTACTACCACCCTTAAAAAATTTCAAACAAAAATTACATATTGGCCTTCTTGGGTCCTGGAAAACTTCTCTAAGCAAACTTTTGCTTTATTTCTACACTTGACTCATGGGCCAAGGTTGAGTTTCTCCATAGGCTTGTTCAACTTGTTTTTCATCCTTTCTGGACAGTTGCTTGCATAATGTCCTGGATTCTTGCAGTTGAAACAATGAATGTCCTTGAGTTCTTTGCGTTGCTCTTGAGGGCAAGTTGCTACATAGTGTCCTGGTTCTTTGCAGTTGTTGCACCACACTTGGTCAATCTCTTTATTCTTCTTGTTCTCTGGGCATCCACTGGAGTAGTGTCCCATTTCTTTACATTTACGACATTGCACAAGGCTCATGTCTTGCTTGGGCTTCTTGATTTTCTTTGATCCTTTGAATTGGGTTGTCTTGTTTGGATGTAGGAGTGGTCCTTTTCCTTTGGTAGACTTGGATCCTTCTTGTTTCCTTTGTTCCACCATGGCATAGATGGGACATAGACCTGGAGTATGATCGCTTCCTTCACACAGGTAGCAAGTAGCTTGAGAGGTAGGACATTGTCCCACAGGATGATCTTCTTCACAATTGGGGCATTGCCCCTCATGCTCCTTGGAAGTATGATCCTTGTCTCCACAAATAATGCAAGCTGGGGCTCCATCTAGAATAACATTCTTGTCATCCTTGTTATCATACACTCTTTTGGGATAGTTTTCTTCCATGCTGATCATTTGATTAGTCACCTTAAGCAACAGTTGGGATTGTTCCTCCAAAAACCTTTGTAAAGCTGGATCTTTATCACTATTGTTGACTATGAACTGAGCTGTCAGTTGGTTCAACTGGTGTTGGGTTGCTATGAGCTCTTTCATGCTATCAGCTTGGTTGGTGTTGATGTCATCAACCTTGGAGTCTTTTGGAGTAGTCATCTGTTTGGGTTTGAAGGGAGGTTAGAATAGGCAAGATTTTTTTCTAAGGAATCAATTCCAATCACACACATCACAGTTCACACAAACAATGTGCATGCAATCACAACCAAATATTCACAAACAACTTTGCACCCAAACAACAAGGTTCAAGCACATACTTAGGCAACAAACTATTTTTGATACATCACATAAGTTGGTGTGTTTGACTTAACTATAAATGGTGGTCCATCTACATGGTTTACTTGTGATCTTCCTTCTTTCTTGGTTTCTTCTTCTGACTTGGGATCATGGTTTCCTTGAGATAAACTCTTGGTTGCAATACTTCAAAGTTTTTGATGGTTCCTTCTTATTTTTCATTCCCTCAGTCTCTAAATCTTGAGTAGGATTTCCTTGTTTCACTTGTAGTCCTTAGTGGTATCCATGTTGGAAGTCCTTGGAGAACATGCTGAAGATGTTGAAGTCATTAGAGTTGAAGAAGTTGAAGTCATTAGAGTTGAAGATGTTGAAGTCATTAGAGTTGAAGTAGTCCTTTGCACATGGTGTAGTCTTTGGCCATGGGGTAGGTTTTCCATCAAGTTGAAATAGAAGAGGTGTAGAGTTAAACCAAAATGGTTGAGGAAAGAGTTTACAAGTGTTTTTGTAAATAAGTTTTTGGAACAAATACAACTCCTATTTTCTAAGGGGTTTTGTCCAATCCTAGGGTTACAAATCCTACAGGCAACACAATGCTCTGATACCATCTGTAGAGGTCCCAACCTTTAATAAGTTAGGTTCCTCCTGTGTTTACAATGCTAGTCCCTGGATCAATAGCTAGCATCCACAGTTAAGATGTAATATCAAGATACAAAGGTCATAATATAAATTTATAACCAGGAATAATATAAGTTTATTACATCAAACATAGCTCATTTGGCTATTACAATACATTGCAGCGGAAATAAATATAGTCATGGGTCCTTCATCTTCAAAGTGCCACAGGCAGATGTTGGTTGTAGACTTTGTAGTCCTAGTCAATCAAACAATCTTCATTTAAAAACAATCAACCTGCAACATTACAAGTTACAGCCACAAGGGTCAATACATTTTGAATTGTATTGGCAAGCTTCACTTCTATGTATAATATGAGTGGATCCTATCATTATATGCATATTTGGCTAAGTAGAGTTTAAGGCTTATTTGCATAAAGCAATATTTTATCCTATCTTTTCAAAAGGGTTTTAAAGTCCTTTGTCAAATTTCTTTTCCAAGTTCCTTGAACTCCTTGGTAGAAACTCAAGTGTTCAAATCCTTGTCAAAATCTCTTGAGCACCTTGGTAACCCCAAGTGCAACAAGTTTTATCAAAATCCATGAGTTCCTTGGTAACCCCAAGTACATCATGCTCTTGAGCACCTTGGTAACCCCAAGTGCAACAAGTTTTACAAAATCTCTTTGAATTCCTTGGTAGACACACAAGGCATCAGGTTTTTATATTAGAAGTTGGAATGTCGAGATCTCCCATAGTTCAAACTTTAGTTGCTCAGTATTGTCCATAACCGGGGACACGGCTAAGTACTTAGATTTTATTAACTTCTGCAGAAGGAGTACACTTTACCCACATGTCACAATCTCATCCTTTTGCCACCAGTGGCCTACTGGATTAGTGCTCACCAAGATGGAGTACTGGCAGATTGAGAATGTGACGAAGTCTTTCCAAAAGGTCCTCCCATACATCATTGCTAGCTTTGTCTTCAGCCCCCATGAAGCATTCCAGATCCCCATGTCCAGTAACTAAAGACAATGTATGGGTCTTCCTAATGTAATTGACTAAGCCAGAGCCATAATAACATGTGGTTGCACACGAAAGCCACAATTGGAGAAGCATGTTTGATCTCTAAGTTTCCTAGGTGGTTTTCTTTTGGAGCCCAACACAAAGTGATTTCCATAGACATGGTTCCCTTTTGTTGCCACCTTCTCCAAAACTTAAAGTATCCTCCACCTAGGTGGTTCATTGAGTCCTTGTTTTATTATGTAAAACACAAGTCCTTTTCTCAATCTTTGTAAAATCTCAACATGTATCTCTTTTTCAAATTATAGCATATAGCATGGCTAAGCATGTACAACTTCAATATTTTCACTAAGGAGTGTTTAGGGAATCCTATTAGGATTTAGCATAGCATAAGTACAGAAATATCTTTTCATGCATATTTTCAAAATCCACTAAGTATAAATAAAAATAGTAGGACTTTTGTATGATAGTGTAACTTGCCTTTTTGGTAGGGAATGGGGGTTCACTCCTTGATCTTGCTAGTTTCACACTTTGCCAATTTCACTACAAGTCAATCAAGCAATCACCAAATCAACTAACATTCCAAACCAAGGTTAAACAAACAATTTCACACACATAGTAATGGAGTCTAAGTCATGCAAAGGGGGTTCTTTTGCAAGGTTGCTCTCTACTAGGTTTATAAACTTTGTAAGGTCCACATTGGTCATTTACCAAAATGGCAAAGTCATTAGTTAGAGGGTTTTGCTCAAAGTATATTTTAAAATCCATTCAACATTTTATGTGGTGAAAATTATTCTTTTCAAAGCAAAACTTTATGCTTTTCAACAAGTAAGTTGCCTTTGGCAAGGCTTGGTGTTTTGGATCAGTAAGTTTGGTCCATAACATTTTCCCAAAGTTTTCTTTGCAAAAACATTTCCATAATAAAATCAATGAGTTTATTTGGCTAGAAAATGGCTAGGTTAAATAATTCAACTTAAATTTCACCAAAATCATTTTTAACACTATGGGTTGGTTCCTAGGGTCAGTAAGGTCATATAATTCCATTTTGCAAAGGTTTTAATCTAAAAATCAATTTTTAACAATTTTTATACTCTAAACAAGTACACAAATGTTTCTGCAAATTCAATCAAGTTAACAGGTACTATTTTCTAAACTAAGGCCACAGTTAGCTAGGGCTTGTTCTCCTGATTTCATTGATATAAAATTTGCCAAATTTGGACGTGTGGTTTGAAAGTTACAAGGGTTTGAAGTTTGCAATTAAATCTGTTTTCAAATTTCTTTTAAAACGAATTAGGTGACACGCGGCGTGTTCTTACTGGTCGATACCGGTTCGGCCGGATCGGCTCTGTGGAATGTTAGATCTAGTTAGATCGAGTGGCCCAGAGGACATACCCCTTCGACGATAAGTGATCTAATCGTGGCCGCTAAATCTGGATTGAGCGGTACTGGCGAGTTTGACCATGTGTGGACGGTGCTAATGGCGGCTAGCGGCGGCGCCCGGCCAGGCGGTGGTGCTACGGTGATTCGAGGAAGCGAGAGAGGAGTAAAAGAATCTCACCGGGTTCAGGAGGTCACGGTGATGCTCGAGGAGGTGTTGGTCGGGCGAGGGGCGCTCTGGTCTTGGTAGGATTTCTTGTCGGAGTGGAGGACGGCGTCGGGTGGTCTCAGTTGTGGTCGATGACGTCGCTACAAACCACGAGAAGGCCAACCGAGGTTATGGTTAGACGCAGGAGTTCACGGAGGTGCTGTGAGCGTGAACGAGAAGGAGAGGGGCGGTCTGGTTTACCGGGGAGTCGTCGTCGGCGCAGAAGCAGACGGCGGCGGTACTGGAAGTCGTCGTTGGCGAGGCTCAGGGGCGTCCGCGGTCGAACTTGTGGTACGGGGAGGTGTGTCTGGGAGTGGGGAAGCTTGCTAGGGCGCTCTCGAAGGCAGGGGTGGCGTGTACTAGCTGGGATTGGAGATGGAAGCTCGTCGGAGCAGCGGCGGTGCAGGAGTGATTGGCGGCAGCCTAGGGGCAAAGTGGAGGCGACGTCTGGGGGAAAAGGAGGAGGAGGAACAGGCGGTTAAATGGGCGTGGTCGCGACGAGGAATTTACGCGGCGTTAAGGCGAACTGATGCCGCGAAGTTACAGCAGGAAACGGTGACGAGGAGGGGAAGAACTGGTCGCGCGGGTGTGAGAGAAGAACAGTGAAAAGGGGGTCCAGCGGTCAGTGGGAATAGAAGAGAGGAGAAGGTCCACCTGTCAGCTGCTCAGCGGGTTCTTTCTGCTGTGAAGAAAACGGTTCGGGGAAGAAAAGGAGCTGGGCTGGACTGGACTGGGCTGGGCCTTGTTGGGCTGCTGTTATTTTTTTTTTCTGCCTAATTCTTTTTCTTTTTCCATTTCTATTTCCTGATTTGTTATTTCAAACAATTATTCAAGCATTCAAATAATTCAACAATTCAAACAATCATTAAACTTTGCATTGTGTTTTTGGTTCTGTTCCTCAACAAAGTCCAAAGTCAAAAATAAAATAATATTTTTATTTATTTTAAGACTCATTTATTGATTAAATAAAATGGATCTTAAGTTATTTAATAAATTAGGGTTTGTTTTAATTAATAAAATCTTCATTAGAAATCCAAATGTTTTCAAAACCAAATCAGTAGGTTTTATTTGAAAATACAATTCATTTGAAAATCTTGTTCTAATACAAAATATCATTTTATTTTAGAGTCCATTATTAATTAAATAAAATAGACTTTCATTATTAATTCAACTAGGGTTTGTTTTATTGAGAATGTTTATCTTAAAATCTAAAATAAAGACAAAACACTTTATTAGGTTTTATTAGAGATTATAAAATATTTGGAAAACCTATTTAAAACAAAATAATAAGTTTTGGTGTTTATTTAAAATGGGAAATGCCTTTACTTAAATAAAAAATTGGATACTAAATCCTCATTATTTTATTTAAATAAACCTTTACTATTTTTATCAAAACAAATTGTTTTAATCAAAGACTTGGCCAAGGTTTTAATTTGGCTCTACAAAATAATCTTTATTTATAAATCCATCTTTTCTTTTGAATACCAATCCCTTTATTAAAAAGATCTAAAATATCATTTCCCAAATATTTTGTTTTCCTTTATTTAAAATGTTTATCTTTTTAAATCCCTTTAGGACTTTCTTTAATTCAAATGGGTTTAGGTTCCAATTGGATTCAAAAAGTTTCTTCTAGCTCTGAAAATCAAACAAAGTTTTATTTTATTCATTTATTTTCACATTACAAGATTTGGAAAATCTTGGGATGTGACACATAGATCCCAGGAGGTGCTGAAGAAGAAATCCTAGTATTCTGTTGTGCTGGTGGAGCAGTAGGTGGTGCAGGTAACTAAAGTGGGGCATGCGGTGTAGGAAGAGGAGTAGCTGACCATTAATAACCTGGCGGTGGAGGTGGGAATTGTTGATGCTGAAATTGCGGTGATGAATATGCCTGATACTATGGCTAAAACTGCTGAGAAGATGCCATCATATGCACTGAACCATGCGAAGATTTGGCTATTGATGCTGAACCACGAGAGGCTCCATCTCTGGAAGACCCTATTTTAGAAGATGTGGCCACCTCCCACTTGATGACAGAATTTGGGTTCTCCCTGCATACCCTACTCATGTGACCATGCCTGCCACACTGACGACAAGACCCTGAAAAGTCACACTCAGAGACACGGTGACCCTCCCCGTACTTGAAACAAATCATACCCTGTCCTGGAACGGGTCGTACGAATATAGGTGATGCAGAGCGTGACCCTAAATAAGACTAAGCCCCAAACTGCCTGGGCTTGAATGACTGCTAAGACCGCTGATCTGATTTGAACTTCTTGAAGTCAGATCGCTGACTAGACCCACTCCCATCCTGGTAGTTCCTCGTATGCCCCCCACCATTGTTGTTGGCACCATTTGTACGAGTTTTCTCTGCCTCTATGAGTTGATATTGTAACTCCAAACCCCTAGCATGCTCAACCACAGCGAAATAGCTCGATGGACGATTCACTCCCATCACACGTCGATATCGCGAATTAAGTCCCTCGAAGAACCTCCTTGCTTTCTCTAGCTCATTCTGATTAATATGTTCTACAAAATGAACCATCTTACTAAACTCAACATCATACTCATCCACCGTCTTGTTTCCTTGCTTGTTATTCCTGAGGGCAACATCCATCTTATCCTTGAATGAAGCCGAGTAGTACTTAGCAATGAATTGTGTAACAAAAACATCCCATGTAGGCGGTCCATGAGCCGGTGTCCAAGCTGCACGAACTCCGTCCCACCAAACATCAGCCTGACCCTTTAGCTGAAAAGCCACATACATAACTCTGTCCTCTGGCGTCACCACTGATGCATCCATGTATTTCTCCATGGTGCGAAGCCAACTTGCAGCGTCCATTGGTGTCCCTGATCCATCAAACTTGTCCAATTTCATATCCAGCCACTTGGTGAGCGTCATGTTCGCTGCACGATGTCCATCACTATTCCTAGATTGGCTCACTTCCTCATCTGACCCCTCTACACGACCATTGCGGCCAGCACGGCCACGAGCCCGACCCCTACGATTCGGCGCCATAACTATACAATCCATTATCAATAATCAGTAAGCAGAAAATAAGATCAAATAATTTCCATCCTTACTCAAATGGATAAGATAAACAAGCAAAATTAAACCAACGGAAACGCAAATGAGATGCATGTCCCATAAACCCCATCCTATAGTGCACTGTGTCATTTTTTTGGTTGGTCTTAACTCAAGTTTTAGATGTTTTTTAACCTTATTACGCTAGAGATCTAAATCCTAGGCTCTGATACCAACTGTAACACCCCAGATTTCTACCTAGCTGGCGGTGTTACCACACTTCTTAAATTATGATCAAAACTAACTACAATTCAAAAGTTTGGTAGCACCTCCTTTGTTTCAAAGGACATCCATGATAGGCAAAACACAATATAATGGATAAAGACAGTAAAGACCATATAACTAAGCAATCCACGCAGTTCACATAGTGTATAATTATTCCATGACACGAGTACTAACGGTGGAGCGACCAAAGGCTCACGAGAACATGCAAACGACTCCACGAATTAAGTCAAAGGAATAATGGTAAACTAAGAATTATGTGTGATCGATGTTCTATGATATGTAGAATGGATGTGTGCGCCAAAGTGGTGGCGATCTACTCCCTCCCATGCATGTCGCTACGCCGAGTACCTGAAATCCAATAAAAACCAAAGAAAACACAAGGGTGAGTAGAAAATACTCAGCAAGCACAAGTTTAGAACCCAATCAACAACATACAAAATCCAATACCCATTCCAAATGATATCCAGAAACACCATTAAGCATATTTTGTTTTACGACACTGACGTTCCAGAATATTGACTGTTAACTTCCTCACCGACCTCGTGGAATAGTTAAATAGGCAAATTATCACCGACCTAGCCACCAGAATAGTTATATAATAACTTATATCACCGTCCGCTCTAGAATAGTTATTTGTAACTTATTCACCGCCTTGGCTTAAAGTAAACTTTTCGACAAGAATTCAAAGCATGAACACCAAAGAAAGAACCAACATCATGCAGCCAACAATTTAAGATGGCAAACATAACACAAAGGAGTCGTCATGCACTTGCCTTAGAACGGCGATCAAACTGAAGAACCACCCCGAGTACCCGTAGCTCTAAATCCTGTAGGTAGAATAATTTTAGAAACTATCCCCATAGGAAAAATAGTCTAAACTACAGCGTGTAGTATTGTTCCAGATTTAATCCTTATAACTAGAAGCAGACATAACCGAACCTATATGTGGTAACTGTCTATAGATGATACTGAAATTGACCAATAAATTTTTGTAGCATCCATCAAACTGACCAAACAGCTCTCGGGTATCAAACTAAAAAGGAGCAGAACTACTTTTGCTAATCTGATTGTTGTTAATTACAACAAAACTAACACGTACTGGCATCCGTACTGGAATCCAGTTAATAGCTGCATCTACTATTATGGAGCTACTAAGCTAATTTACAATCTAGTGTGGCTAGCGGCAAAACTCGTATTCAGCGATTGAGATTGGTGCGGACTAGACTAGAAATCAACCCACCAACACACGTTGCTCCTAGAAGAAGGATCTACGTACCTGGCAACGAGGCAGTGACGGATGGAAGAGGTCAAGAAGATGCAGGCCACAACGACAGATCGAAGAGGCCAAATAGATGCAGGCCACTGCGACCACATCTCCCGCACTGGAGCAGCTTTCAGCGGCGGACTATGGCTATAGAGGCGTCAGCGGTCGCGTCCGGAGATTGGAAACGTTTCGGTTCAGGATGAGGACTAGGTCTAGTTCGGGGGTTTTCTTTTATTATTTCTATTTATTTATTTTTTCCTACTCAGAAACAAAGTCGTATATTTTAAATCCAAAATTTCCGAATCTCCAAATATTCATCTGCGCTCCGATGTATATAAACTTGTAGTCCCTTTTGATTAGCTCGATGAGACGAACCTAATCATGGTCTTGGATTTTCCATACAGCTAATGACTCAAAAAGTAAAATTTTGGTCAACTATAAAGAAAATTTTAAAATTAACGTTTGTAGAATTTCAGGGTATTACACGATGATGCCCATCTTATGGCATCCAACCTTGAAGATGACAAGTCAACAATGGTGAGCATGGGATTTTCCCTTCACCAAAGGAGGCACATGGATTTGAGGAACCCGAGCCTACCCCTATATGCTTGAAATGATGATGTGGTACTAATCCCATGTGAGTATGAGAGCCACTTAGCCCACTTGAGTGAGAACAAGAGTGAGATGAGTGACTCCACCTTATGTGAGATTGAGTGCCTCCACTTTGAGGGCATGAGTGATACACCGAGTGAGTTGAGAGTGGTAGTTGATAGGTCAAGTGAGACCATTTCGATTTCTAACAACTTACCCTCTACCTCTAGTGTGTTCTCTTGTGTTGTGCTAGGTTCCATGGATGAAGACGCGCAAAGCCATGAAGCAATGATGCCTCGAATGGATAAGATGTACATGGTGGATGAAGATGATGCTACGCCATGGCTACATCAAGAAGACGAAGTCGTCCATAAGGAGGCCACTACTACCACAACACCCACTTCATATGAGAGGCATGACCAAGGTAACATTAAGGGTGTTGATGATGCCATGATCCCACTAGTGGACATGATGAATTGTGAGGATATGCATGTTATGGATGATACTTGTGACATTACATATGCTTCACTCATATTCCCATGTGATGATTTGCCTTTGCATAATATTGATCATGTGGAATTGTTTGAGTGCGATAACATTGCCATAAACATGCCATGCTATGCATCTTGTGTGTATCCTCCAATTGCTTAGGACATGCGTTGTCATGCTAGTCATTCAATTTCTCCCATTGCTTGCAATAAGATGAATGCTTGCTATTTCACTTGTTTTGCTTGCAAAAATATTGATCACATGCATTATAATGAGATGGCCCCCATAGCTTTCTCATTTTTTGGAGATTTTGATGATTGCCATATAAGCATGTTCCCCACTTGCATACTCACCGTGCACCTATTTCATACTTCATTGACATTAATGGTGATGTGCACAAGAAGAGATACGTCATGATGGATGATGTGTATCTCTACCATGCACACAAATTCTTCCTTTTGTGTATGATGTCTATAGGTACCCGCACTATCATGTCAACCTTAGTTGAGCACGAGTTGACAAAAAGAGCTCTTGAGAGCATCCCACAAGTGAGTTCAAGATCGAACCCAGCTCTGATACCTTTGGCATGCTTTGCATCTTTCATGTAGACAAATTGTTCTTTCCAATGGTTTGCTTGCAAGCATGTTAATGGTATTATCTCTCCTTGTGACATTCATGTTTCTTTGCTATTGGATATTGATGCTTTGTGTGTTGCAACAAAAATGTTGAACAATTTATCTTTCCGATGTTTTGTGTGCAACCATAATGCCATTAAGAGCATGTATTGTCATGAGAGCTCCCAAGTACTCATCGTGTTGTTGCAACAAACATAAGGACCACTTGCTCTTTCATATGGTTTGTTTCCAAATTTGTTGATTTTGCTTCCACTTGGGATATTCATATTCCCATGATATCTGATTTCGATGATATGTGTATGGCATCCAACATCTTGAGCAATTTCTCTTTCCAATGGTTGGTTTGCACGCATAATGCTTTTGTTTTGGATATGCTTCCTCGTGTGTTTTTGCCAAATTCTCCTATTCTTGCATCAAATATGTTGATATATTTAGTCAATTGCTTCGCGTGCCACCCTACTATGTTATATGGAGTTTTTGAGTTTCCACATTTGGATGACGTTCAAACGATTTCCATGCACTTTGACCTTGCATATGCATTCCATTTGCTATCCTTGTATTGTGCTAATAGTGTTGTGAACAAGAATGGACATGCCACAAATGACATGCTCCTCTATCACGCACAGAAATATTTTGCTTGGTCTTTGTTGTGTGAAGGTACAAATGCATACACGTCAAACTCTATGGACTATATGTTGACAAGAAGAACTGAAGAGAGTTACCTATGGCTACCCTTTATCGAGCTATCTCTACAAGCTAAGGTGACTTCCTTCTACTTGAGGACTCATGGTATAATCTTCATTAATTGGCTATGCTTTGAGTGTTGCTTCGCTTTTGTTGTGAGCTTTGTAGGCTTCATTGAAGGTGAAGGAACATTGAAGTGTTGCCAAGTCAATCTTCCCGAGGACGACTATATGGTGAACACTAGGATAAAGAAGGTCTCTCGACCTCTTCTACTTTGTGCTGAGCATGTAGAGTCGAGGACGACTCTTTTTGAAGGGGGGGAGCTGATGTAGCCCGTGAAGGGAATATGCCCTGAGAGGCAAAAATAAAGTGTTTATTATGTGTATTCCAAGTATATGATAGATGTTTATTTTGCATGCTATAATTGTATTAATACGGAAACATTAATACATGTGTGTTTAATAAACAAACAGAAAGTTCCTAGTTATGCCTCTCTCATAAACTAGCTCGTTGATTAACAAGATGATCAAGGTTTCCTGATCATGGACATTGGATGTTGTTAATAACGGGATCACAACATTAGTGTAATGGTGTGATGAACATTCATCCGAAGTATAGCATTACGATCAAAGTCATTGAGTTTATATTGCTTTAACAACTTACGAAGTGATCCTAATCCTTAGACCATGAGCTCATGTCAATCACTAACACCGGAAGAGTTTCTTGATAACATCAAACGTCACACCGTAACAGGGTGATTATAAAGATGGATTCAGAACTAATAAAGTGATATGTTGAGGCTCATGGATCGAGAGTGGAATTTGTTCATCCTGATGACGAATAGATATACTCTGGGCCCTCTCGGTGATATCACATTGATTAGCTTGCAAGCAAGTGATTTGATCACTAGAATGTTATATCACAGGAACGAGAAAACAGTGCATGTCGGTAACGAGATCAAACTAGGTATGGAGATACCGATGATCGAATCTCGGACATGTAATATATCGTGAAACAAAGGGATTAAGATACTAGCGTAAAAGGTTCCGACGATCACAAGAAAGTCATCGTTGAATGTGTGGGAGTCAGTATGGGTCTCCATATCCCGCTTCTGATTATTGATCCGAGAGGGGTCTCGATCATGTCCGCATTATTCACGAACCGTAGGGTGACACACTTAAGAGACACCGACATCCAATTGGAGCAAATGTTTCATGCCGAAAGAATGAACAAGCGCAGGAATTTATTTCACTAGATACCGAAACAGGTTTTCGGGTGAAATTGCATAAAGTGGTTATGCATGTGAAATAGAATTCTAGCAAGGGGTTATTTGTGAATGTTTGTCATTAAAGTAATTGACAAAATTCTGAATAAAATAAAAGAGTTTTATTTAATGAGAGTTTGCATTAAATTTGGTGGAAATTTAATGGGAATTTGAGTGGACTTTTGAGTGGAGGGAATTTAAAGGAGATTTGTGAGTGGAGTGTCCACCCACATGAAGAGGGGAGGGCAAGGGGGCAGCCCCCATGCGCCGGCCACCCCTTTGGGGTTCCCCCCTCCTCCTATAAAAGGAGCCCCCCTCCTCACTTGTCTCTAACACCTCCTCGTGAAGGATCTCTCTCCCCCTCTAGAATTTATCCCCCATGGTCTCGGACTAGCGAGATACATGTTCCCGGTGGCTATTCGGCAAGAAAGAGTTGTGCTTCCGCTTCATCGCTGGAGCGAGGAGGCGGAGGTTGCTCGGTGCCTCGAACGTGTGTGCGAGCACGGATGCGCTGCTGATTTGCGGCGCTAGGACTTCCTCTCGATCTTGAGATCGGTAAGAGATCGTCTACATCAACCACGAGTTGAACTCGTTAAGCTTTGTCGGTCTTCAAGGGTATGTTCTCTACGGATATACATCCGCCCGTTGTTTGTATCTAGTAGATAGATATTGGTATATTGTTCACATCGTAGGAATTTTTTTTGTTTTCTATGCTGCGGACCCTATAGTGGTATCAGAGCCAGGTTTATGCGTAGATACTTTACACGGGTAGTACACATATGAGTATGTGGGCGATGATGATCATGTTGTTTCTCCTTTGTTGTAATTTTGGATATTGGTGGCATAGTGGGATGAAGCGGCCCGGACAAACTTTACATGTCCTCGCACATGAGACCTGTTCCACGCTTGACATGCAACTAGTTTGCATAAGTGGCTAGCGGGTGTTTGTCTCTCCTACTATAGTCAATATCTATTTTGCAAGCGAGTTGTCAACAATTTGATTATCCTCGTTGTGGTTCATGTTCGTAGGTAAGAACGGTTCTATCTCGAAAGCCCTAAGCCACGTAAAACTTGCAATGGATAAATTAGAGGCGTCTAGTTTAGATTGTTGCTGGGCTAGTGTTATGATATGGTAGTGTTGTAAGTAGAAGTATGAGATGATACTCTTACAACACACATAGCGTGTAAAATCCATAGACCTTGGATTTACACATATAGGTATGATAGTGATCATACCACGATGCACATGATAGAGATCATCTGCGGGAACCATATCATTTCACTAATAAACATATGATGTTTGATTGCATCTTATATTGCTTGTTTAGCGCTTTGTTAGCATAATAAGATGATCCCTCATTTAAATATCAAGATAAGAATGTGTTCTTCCTTTAGTATGCACCGATTATGTTTTCGTCGCTCCAAGACATCACGTGATGATCGGGTGTTCTTGGATCCACGACCATATTTCGGGTGTAAAACAGTTACACACGCGAATACTAAGGTTCTAACTTGGCGAGCCTAGCATGTACAGACATGGCCTCGGAACACGGACCGAAAGGTTAAGCATGAGTCATATAGTTGATATGATGCCCATTTGATGCTCGCCTTTGAAGCTATACCGACTCACGTGATGATCGGACTTGGTGTAGTGGATTTGGTTCATGTAATCACCAAAAAGGCACGAGGGATGTCGTTTTTGAGTGGGAGTTCATTCGTAATATAGATTAATTGAACTCAATCTATCATACACTTAGTCTAAACTTTACAAATTCTGTTGTAGATGGCACCATCTGCTTTTAATTTCAATGTGTTCATGGAGAAAGAGAAACTAGCAACGAACGGTAGCAACTTTACCGAATGGGCCATGAATTTGAGGATTCTCCTCTCTGCTGCACAAAAGCAATATGTGCTAGAAGCGCCGTTAGGCCCCCCACCTTTTGATGATGCCCCTGACGAGGAGAAGAATGTCTATCAGACTCGTCAGGAGGACCACAACATAGTTCATTGCGGCATATTGTATGGGCTAGAGCCCGAACTTCGAAAGCGTTTCGAAAACGGCAATGCATTTGATACAATGGGTGAGTTGAAAATGATTTTCGACACACATGCTGCTGTAGAGAGCTACAACGCTTCAGAAAAGTTCTTTAGCTGCATGATGGAAGAGCACAGCTCCGTTAGTGAGCATGTACTCAAGATGTCGGGTTACGCCGATAAGCTTGTGTCCTTGGGAATATCGATTCCCATTGACTTAGGCATCCATCGTGTTCTGCAGTCTCTGCCACCTAGCTATAAGAGCTTCATGATGAACTATAATATGCAAGGCATGAAGAAGTCTCTCCCCGAGCTTCTGTCAATGCTTAAAACTGCAGAAGTGGAGATCAAAAAGGAACATCAAGTGTTGATGATCAATAGGAACACTGGTTTCAAGAAAGACAAGAAGGGAAAACGGAAGGGAAGTAAGGGCGGCAAGCCTGTTGCCGCGCCTGAAAAGAAACCCTGAGTTGGACCTAAGTCTGATTCCGAGTGCTACTATTGTAAGGGGACTGGCCACTGGAAGCGCAACTGCCCCAAGTATCTGGCAGACAAGAAGGCCGGCAAGGCAAACAAAGGTATATATGATATACATGTTATTGATGTGTACTTGACTAGTGCTCGCAGTAGCACCTGGGTATTTGATACCGGTTCAGTTGCTAATATTTGTAACTCGAATCAGGGGCTGCGGAACAAGCGACCGCTAGCAAGGGGTGAGGTCAAGATGCGTGTCGGCAATGGATCAAGCGTTGATGTGATCGTCGTCAGAACGCTGCCTCTCCACTTACCGTCGGGATTAGTTATAAACTTGAATAAATGTTATCTGGTGCCTGCACTGAGCATGAACATTGTATCTGGATCGTGTTTGATGCGAAGTGGTTATTCATTTAAATCCAAGAACAATGGTTGTTCCATTTATATGAATGAAATCTTTTATGGTCATGCACCGATGATGAATGGTTTATTTCTATTAGATCTCGATGATAATGTTACACATATTCATTATGTTGATGCTAAAAGGATTAAACTTAATGATGATATATCCGCATATATGTGGCAATGCCGTCTAGGTCATATTGGCATTAAACGCATGAAGAAGCTCCATTCGGATGGACTTTTGGAATCACTTGATTATGAATCATTTGATACATGTGAGCCATGCCTTATGGGCAAGATGACTAGAACGCCGTTTTCCGGTTCAATGGAACGGGCGACAGATTTATTGGAAATCATACATTCTGATGTATGTGGTCCAATGAGTGTGTCGGCGCGAGGTGGATATCGTTATTTTGTTACTTTCATGGATGATTTGAGTAGATACGGTTATATCTACTTGATGAAACACAAGTCTGAAACCTTTGAAAAGTTCAAGGAATTTCAGAATGAAGTGGAAAATCATCGTAATAGAAAGATCAAATTTCTACGGTCCGACCGTGGAGGTGAGTATCTAAGTTACGAGTTTAGAACTCACATGAAAGAGTGTGGAATTGTTTCACAACTCACACCTGCCGGAACACCACAGCGAAATGGTGTGTCGGAACGTCGTAATCGTACTTTATTAGATATGGTTCGATCTATGATGTCTCTGACGGACTTGCCGTTGTCATTTTGGGGTTATGCACTAGAAACTGATGCATTCACTTTAAATCGGGCACCATCTAAATCCGTTGAAAAGACACCGTATGAATTGTGGTTTGGAAACAAACCTAAGCTGTCATTTCTTAAAGTTTGGGGATGCGATGTTTATGTGAAGAAACTTCAACCGGATAAACTCGAACCCAAAGCGGAAAAATGCGTCTTCATAGGATACCCTAAAGAAACTATTGGGTATTCCTTCTATCACAGATCCGAGGGCAAGGTTTTTGTTGCCAAGAATGGATCCTTTCTAGAGAAAGAGTTTCTCGCGAAAGGTGTGAGTAGTCGGAAGGTAGAACTCGAAGAGGTTGTGGAACCTTCTCTTCAAAGTATGGCGAGTAGCGCAGCGCCGGAAGTTGTTCCGGAGTTGGCTCCACCTATTGAAGAGGGAACTAATGATAATGATCATGAAACTCCGAAAGAGAGTACTACCGAACCTCGCAGGTCAAACAGGACGCGTGCAGCTCCCGAGCTGTATGGAAATCCTGTCATGAATTTCATGGTTGATGAAAATGATGACCCTGCGACGTATGAGGAAGCGATGATGAGCCCGGATTCCAACAAATGGTTAGAAGCCATGAAATCCGAGATGGAATCCATGTATGAAAATCGAGTTTGGGACTTGGTGGAATTACCTCATGACCGAAAGGCCGTGGAGAACAAATGGATTTTCAAAAGTAAAACTGATGCTGATGGTAATGTGACCGTCTATAAAGCTCGACTTGTCGCAAAGGGGTTTTGACAAATTCAAGGAGTTGACTACGATGAGACTTTCTCTCCCGTAGCGATGCTAAAGTCAGTTAGGATTATGTTAGCAATTGCTGCATATTTTGATTATGAGATATGGCAGATGGATGTCAAAACCGCGTTTCTCAATGGTAATATTGAAGAAGAGTTGTATATGATACAACCAAAGGGTTTTGTCGATCCTAAGGATGCTAACAAGGTGTGCAAGCTTCAGCGATCCATCTATGGATTGAAGCAAGCGTCACGAAGTTGGAATCTCTGCTTTGATGAGGTGATCAAAGAGTTTGGATTTGTCCAAACTTATGGAGAAGCTTGTATTTACAAGAAAAGTGGGAGCAATGTGGCATTTCTGATATTATATGTGGATGACATATTATTGATCGGAAATGATATACATCTTTTAAACAGTGTTAAAAGTTATCTAAACAGCAAATTTTCAATGAAGGACCTAGGTGAAGCGTCATACATATTAGGCATAAAGATCTATAGAGATAGATCTAGGCGCCTAATAGGGCTATCGCAAAGTACATACCTTGATAAGATTTTAAAGAAGTTTAAAATGGACGGAAGTAAGAAGGGGTTCTTACCTATGTTGCAAGGCAAGACATTGAGTAAGACTCAAAGTCCGGCTTCGGCGGAAGAAAGAGAGATAATGGACAAAGTCCCCTATGCTTCAGCCATAGGCTCTATAATGTACGCCATGCTATGTACAAGACCGGATGTGGCACATGCTATTAGTTTGACTAGTAGGTACCAATCGGATCCAGGTTCGGAACACTGGATAGCGGTCAAGAATATCCTTAAGTACTTACGAAGAACTAAGGATATGTTTCTTGTATACAGAGGTGAAGAAGAGCTCGTCGCTAAGTGTTATGTCGACGCTAGCTTTGACACCGATCCGGATGACTCTAAGTCTCAATCCGGATACGTATTTCTCATGAATGGCGGAGCGGTTAGTTGGAGGAGCTCCAAACAACCTGTGGTAGCGGGAGCAACAACAGAGGCCGAATATGTTGCTTCTTCAGAAGCGGCTCAGGAAGCAGTTTGGATGAAGGAGTTCATATCCGAACTAGGAGTGGTGGCAAACGCGTTGGACCCAATGGTGATCTATTGTGACAACAATGGTGCCATTGCCAATGCCAAAGAGCCAAGGTCTCACAAGAATTCCAAGCATATTAAGCGCCGGTTTCACTCCATCCGCGAGCATGTCAAGGATGGAGATATAAAGATTTGTAAAGTACATACGGATCTCAATGTAGCAGATCCGTTGACTAAAACTCTCCCTAGAGCAAAACATGATCAACACCAGAACTCAATGGGTGTTAGATTTATCACTATGTAACTAGATTATTGTCTCTAGTGCAAGTGGGAGACTGAAGGGAATATGCCCTGAGAGGCAATAATAAAGTGTTTATTATGTGTATTCCAAGTATATGATAGATGTTTATTTTGCATGCTATAATTGTATTAATACAGAAACGTTAATACATGTGTGTTTAGTAAACAAACAGAAAGTTCCTTGTTATGCCTCTCTCATAAACTAGCTCGTTGATTAACAAGATGATCAAGGTTTCCTGATCATGGACATTGGATGTTGTTAATAACGGGATCACAACATTAGTGTAATGGTGTGATGAACATTCATCCGAAGTATAGCATTACGATCAAATTCATTGAGTTTATATTGCTATAACAACATACGAAGTGATCCTAATCCTTAGACCATGAGATCATGTCAATCACTAACACCGGAAGAGTTTCTTGATAACATCAAACGTCACACCGTAACAGGGTGATTATAAAGATGGATTCAGAACTAATAAAGTGTTATGTTGAGGCTCATGGATAGAGAGTGGAATTTGTTCATCCCGATGACGGATAGATATACTCTGGGCCCTCTCGGTGATATCACATTGATTAGCTTGCAAGCAAGTGATTTGATCACTAGAATGTTATATCACAGGAACGAGAAAAGAGTGCATGTCGGTAACGAGATCAAACTAGGTATGGAGATACAGATGATCGAATCTCGGACATGTAATATATCGTGAAACAAAGGGATTAATATACTAGCGTAAAAGGTTCCGATGATCACAAGAAAGTCATCGTTGAATGTGTGGGAGTCAGTATGGGTCTCCAGATCCCGCTTCTGATTATTGATCCGAGAGGGGTCTCGATCATGTCCGCATTATTCACGAACCGTAGGGTGACACACTTAAGAGACACCGACATCCAATTGGAGCAAATGTTTCATGCCGAAAGAATGAACAAGCGCAGGAATTTATTTCACTAGATACCGAAACAGGTTTTCGGGTGAAATTGCATAAAGTGGTTATGCATGGAAATAGAATTCTAGCAAGGGGTTATTTGTGAATGTTTGTCATTAAAGTAATTGACAAAATTCTGAATAAAATAAAAGAGTTTTATTTAATGAGAGTTTGCATTAAATTTGGTGGAAATTTAATGGGAATTTGAGTGGACTTTTGAGTGGAGGGAATTTAAAGGAGATTTGTGAGTGGAGTGTCCACCCACATGAAGAGGGGAGGGCAAGGGGGCAGCCCCCATGCGCCGGCCACCCCTTTGGGGTTCCCCCCTCCTCCTATAAAAGGAGCCCCCCTCCTCACTTGTCTCTAACACCTCCTCGTGAAGGATCTCTCTCCCCCTCTAGAATTTATCCCCCATGGTCTCGGACTAGCGAGATACATGTTACCGGTGGCTATTCGGCAAGAAAGAGTTGTGCTTCCGCTGCATCGCTGGAGAGAGGAGGCGGAGGTTGCTCGGTTCCTCGAACGTGTGTGCGAGCACGGATGCGCTGCTGATTTGCGGCGCTAGGACTTCCTCTCGATCTTGAGATCGGCAAGAGATCGTCTACATCAACCACGAGTTGAACTCGTTAAGCTTTGTCGGTCTTCAAGGGTATGTTCTCTATGGATATACATCCGCCCGTTGTTTGTATCTAGTAGATAGATCTTGGTATATAGTTCACATCGTAGGAAATTTTTTGTTTTCTATGCTGCGAACCCTACAGCCCGACCTACGGTCGTTACCACATCATGGTATCCAACTTACGCCAAGTCATCATGGACTCCAAAGGTGAATCCATTCCTCTATGCGAGCCCACTTCCTACCCTATTGAATGGTATGATACTTCATACTCCGTCACATATTCATGATAGGTTCACACCGACAAGTACGGAGGCAAGGGAGGAAGCCCGGAACATCAAGCCCAACAAGACGGAGGATTGGAAGAGGAGACGGAAGAAGCCACGGCTGAACCACCAGAGTCTCTGGCCCTGCTACACCGGAGTCTCCGGTTCTGCGCACCGGAGTCTCCGGACTGACCTCTGGACCGACCCCAACAACCGACCCGGGGAGAGTCAGTACGCCACTCCGGAGACGACACCGGAGACTGACCAGAATCTCCGGGCCTGACTGGAGTCTCCGGCCCCTACACCGGAGTCTCCGGCCTGCGTGATGGGCCTGCGCGCCGCCAGCTGGGCCATCGGCCCATGTATCCCTCTAGCTCGTCCAAACCCTAGTTTTATCCCTAAACTACCCCTATTTATGTGGCTGGCCTATAAATAGATCCCCCACCCCTTCATGTATCCCTTAGCCATAGATGATAGACTAAAGACAACCCCCTTGTGTGGAATCTCTAGTTTTGCCTCATCCCCTTTACCAAGGGGACCGACTATCGTCACCAACCTCGATTGGACTTTGCATCACGCATCCATCATTGAACAAGTCCTCGGAGTTCGTTGTCTCGTCTCCAAGTTGTCAAGACCCTCCCCAAGGTGTTCTTCCCTCTCCGATGTGGATTTGAGGGAGCACGTTGACCGATATTTCGTTGCGAGGATTCTATCGGACAGGTGGCCGCCGTTCGGGAGCAATCGGCCTTGTATCGTGTGAGTTTTGTGTGTGTTCATCGTGTTCTTCGCGAGGTGTGTGTCCGCTTCCGCTACCTTCTCCCTTCCCCCTCGCTTTCCCTCGATTTGACCATGAGATTCGTGAAGATCGGGCCACCCAAGAGGTTAACCCCTTCATCAGATAGTGCCTACGTGCACCAGATCTAGGCCACAGCCCATGTACCCCCTTATTATGATGTAACCCTAGTTCTATTACCAAACTACCACTATGTAAGTGGATGGCCTATAAATAGAGCCCCCACCCCTCATGTATCCCTTAGGCCTAGGTGATAGACTAAAGACAACCCCCATTGTGGAATCTCTAGTTTTGCCTCATCCCCTTTAGAAAGGGGACCGACTATCCTCACCAACCTCGATTGGCCTTTGCATCACGCATCCATCGTTGAACAAGGCCTTGGAGTCGGTGTCTCGTATCCAAGTTGTCAAGACCCTCCCCAAGGTGTTCTTCCCTCTCCGATGTGGATTTGAGGGAGAACGTTGACCGATCTTTCCTCGTGAGGATTCTATCGGACCGGTGGCCGCCGTTTAGGAGCAATCGGCCTTGTATCGTGTGAGTTTTGCGTGTGTTCATCGTGTTATTCGTGAGGTGTGTGTTCGCTTCCGCTACCTTCTCTCTTTCCCCTCGCTTTCCCATCGATTTTACCACGAGAACCGTGAAGATCGGGTCACCCAAGAGGTTAACCCCTATCATATGGTATTAGAGCCACTTAGCCCACTTGAGTGAGAACAAGTGTGAGATAGAGTGAATCCACCTTATGTGAGATTGAGTGCTTCCACTTTAAGGGCATGAGTGATACACCGAGTGAGTTGAGAGTGGTAGTTGATAGGTCAAGTGAAACCATTTCGATTTCTAATGACTTACCCTCCACCTCTAGTGTGTTCTCTTATGTTGTGCTAGGTTCCATGGATGAAGACGCACCAAGCCATTAAGCAATGATGCCTCAAATGGATAAGATGTACATGGTGGACGAAGATGATGCTACGCCATGGATACATCAAGAAGACGAAGTTGTCCACAAGGAGGCCACTACTACCACAACACCCACTTCATATGAGAGGTATGAACAAGGTAAAAATAAGGGTGTTGATGATGCCATGATCCCACTAGTGGACATGATGAATTGTGAGGATATGCATGTTATGGATGATACTTGTGACATTACATATGCTTCATTCATATTCCCATGTGATGCTTTTCCTTTGCATAATATTGATCATGTGGAATTGTTTGATTGCGATACCATTTCCATACACATGCCATGCTATACATCTTTTGTGTATCCTCCAATTGCTTTGGACATGCTTTCCCATGGTAGTTATCCAATTTCTCCCTTTGCTTGCAATAAGTTGAATAATTTGTCTATCAATTGTTTTTCTTGCAACAATACTTATCACATGGATTACATGAGATAGCCCCATAACTTTCTCAATTTTTGGAGATTTTGATAATTGCCATGATAAGCATGTTCCCCACTTGCATACTCACCATGCATTTATTTCATACTTGATTAACATAATGGTGATGTGCACAATAAGAGATATGTCATGATGGATGATGTATTTCTATACCATGCACACATGTTTTTCCTTTGGTGTATGATGTGTGTAGGTACCCGCATGAGAATGTCAACATCGGTTGAGCACGAGTTGACAAAAAGAGCTCTTGAGAGCATCCCACAAGTGAGTTCAAGATCGAACTGTAACATCCCAAAAATTCATGAATTGTAAAAGCATGTATTGCATTCATATCATCATAGCATCTAGAGGTTGCACAAAAATTTTTAAAGTTTGAAACCAAATAAAACCATATTTATGCCCATTTTAATATATTCATATGAGGCATGGTTTTATTTTTATTTTCAAAGGACCAAAGTTTTTTTGAGTGGACAAGTGTGTTTGACACACTTTTGAGTGCAAGGTTCACAGTAAAAAAATATAGAAAATATTTGAATTCAAACTTATTTGAAATAGGGTTTCAAATTCATTACTGAAAATCAAATTAGAAAAAGAAAAGCAGAAGAGAAAAAGATAAATCCTGTGCTACGTATTCGGCCTAGAGCCAGTTCTGGCCCAATAAGCCCACCAGGCCATTCCCCCTCTGCTCTCCCTCTCTCACCCGCGCAAACCCTATCCCGCACCCACTGACCAGTGGCCCCTGCGCCACGTCGTCATCGTCTTAGCCCAAACCCCGCGCATAGACCCCGGCGTTGCCACCGTTTCTTCCCAAAATCAAGCCGAATCAATTCCATTGATTCAGGCAGTAATTTGCTCGACCCTCACCTTCTAGTTAACCACCACCTCGCCACGGTCATTTTCCCAAAACCCACAACACCGGAACGCCCCCTGGCTGCCTTTATTCGAGCTCGAACAGCCGCTGCCCGACGAACTCCGATCAACTATTCCAGTGAGTATCGTGCTCGCCTTTGCCCTCGTTCATAGGATGTTGTTCCCCTGCTCCTTACGCTCCTATTGACACCACTGGTTCGCCCTGTACTCCCCCAGGTCGTCGGCTCCGTCAACCACCGCGAACACCGGAGGCACCAACCCTCTCCGGCAAGCAATCCCGGTAAGAAACAAGCGCCCCTCGCCTCCTAGTTCAAACCATGTTGTGCGCCTTGTCCTTGCACAGCCACTGATGCCGTTGGTTTGTCCTAGGGTGACCTAGAACATCACCATCGTCTCCGCCAACGCGCACCCGACGCCAGTGAGGTTTCCGACGAGCTTTTACGGTCGCAGCAGCACGCCCCCGTCCAAGCCAAGGCCACCTCGTGCATCCTCGCATCCGTGCGACGCTGTTAAGCATCGCCACCACCCCTAGCCCCTCTGGAATTGCTGGAGCTTCACCAGAAGTAGCGTTGCCACCACTAGTAGCCATCAGCGCCGCCCACGTATGGTCACATGCTCTAGGGCCGTAGGATCCAGATCTGGGCCAAAGGATCTAACTTAGATCTAACGGTCCATGCACTTGATCCGCGCAAAGCGGTACGGGTCAATCAGACATGGCCACGTGTCTGTGTTTTTGTTTTAAAAACTGTTTTTGTATCTATTAGAGATTTAAACTTGTAAAATTCATATCTTTAGTTCTATTTGGCCAAATTTTGCAAATAATATATCAATAGATTCAGAAAATTAAGCCCTACATTACTGTGGGCTTAAATTTGTATTTTGCTTCCATAAAAACAGGATTATTTGCAGAACCAATTATATGCTTATTTTGGCTATATAAAATGTTTATAAAATTGTTTTGAGGCAAATTTGAGTTTGTTTAGGCTTTAGATAGATTACTTTGTGTTCAGTACTATTTGTTTTGATTTTTTTAGTGTATAAAATCATTCTATTGCATTTGCATGCATTCATATATATTTTTGTTTGAATATTTGAATGTGAATTTGTTGTTATCATTTTATGTGTAGATTTTGGTGATAGTGGTGATTGTGATTGTGAGGACTGTTGCTACTCCCCCAACTCCCAAGGCAAGTGGTGCTTCATATATTTTGTCCTATTATTTTGACTATGCACTAGTGATATTTTGAATAGGACTTGCATGGAATTTTTCTAAGTATATATACTATGTTATTCCTTGGGAAATACTAGTAGTTGTAGTCTTAGTAGATTTTTCTCTAAGTTAAGAAACTTGTTCTGTTATCATGCTTAGACTAGCTAGTAGCAAACAAGGGTGGAATATTCATGCTAGGAAATTTTGCTAAGTCTATGGCTTGTGTTTTGAATAATAAAACAACTATATGAATGAATCACATGGGTGGAATGGAATGTTGGTATATGTTGAGTGGTTACAAAAGGCCCATGTCTATGGTTTACCTTGTGTATCACACTTGTGGAAAGCCACCAAGGAACAAAGGGATTTGAGATGTTTAGTGTTCAGAAGCTTCTAGTGCAACCACATGGCATATGGGCTCTGCCTTGATCATATAGGTTGCAAGAACTTAGCCAGATGGACAGTTGGTGGTAGGGTTATAGGATGGAACGCGTCCATGGTGGTCTAAGAGAATGCTTCTGAAAGGTCTCGTCTCGATGCACGTCGAGTCTTGTGGGGAAAGTGCACCACCTCTCGAGAGGGTAAAACCTAAGTACTTAGCTGTGTCCTCGGCAACGGACAATTTGAGCATCAAAGACATTGAAGCAATCAAGGATCTCCTCATCCCAATTTCTAAGTTAAGAACTTGTGGTTGAACAAGGTAAAGGTTCACCAATGTCTATTGGTGGTTCCTTGGGTCATTTTGACAAACAAAAACTTAGTGTTTTCAACTAATAAGGAAAACCTTATTTTGAGCAAAGCAAGCCTAAGCTACACTTAGCCAAATTCATATAGATGTTAGATACTACTATTCTACTATGGTATCACTTGCCAATACAATTCCAAATGTATTGACCCACTGTGACTTGTCAACACCCGGATTTTTAATCCCAGATGCCTGTTATGCCATACATCGCAATCCCAGGATTACCATTTTTGCGAGACATAATAGATTTGGATACCACAATACTTAAGGTCTTACCATTACAAACCATACTTAAGGTCTTACACAAATAAGGATCTCATGATCCAGTTCTTAATACAACTCAAGCGGCGGAATAACGTAATAATAAAGGTAGCATGGACGAAGCTCCATCTTCAGGGTCACAGGCAATGTTGACGATGGGAGATGATCCTAGTTGTTGTAACATTCCTGGGGTCCTTCGTCCTGGTACTCCTCTTCATAGTCTGGCCACGGGAATAGCCAGGGACAAAGCCATGAGTACTCTTTAAGTACTCGCAAACTAATACTAACAAGTGAATGGTTTTTTTGTAATACGACACTAAGCTCTAGGGTTGTTTTGCAAAAAGCCATATTTACTTCTACTAAGTTCAGAAGCAAGAAAAACTAGTTGAACTTTTATAACACCTAAGTGGGAACTTGCATTTCATATCACAACTCTGTTGTGGTCAAGTCAAAATCTCAATTCATTTCATAAGTCATTTTGAAAACATCTGAGGGGGGAACAGTATGGCCACTCCAACTGTCCATAACCGCGGACACGGCTATTCGAATAGTTTGACACTCTGGAAAGATTGTACACTTTCACCACAACATTCGATACATTTGTCAGGAACAAATCCTAGATTCACCATACTCAGTATGCGGATAATCAATCCTAACCTTTCAATTACAAGCCCTAGTATAGGCACCTCTCCTGTGAGTTTGGCCTCCGAACCATGACCAGCTGTCATCTTGGGTACTGCACAGGTGGACAATCTTCACAAGGTAGCCTCAGCTCAGACCTTGGCCGTGAGGGAACCCATACTAAGGTATATAAGTTTCCAGTCAAGCCCTACCCAAATTTCGGGTATTGTGGATGTACAGTAAAATTGGAATGGTATCGCATCCAGACAACCATCAGTTTTATAAAGGGCTAAGGCTCATGCCTTAACATTTTCATCATCAAAATCATCTGGTGTTCGGAAACACATGTCAAAACATCTCAGTAGAATGACTCATCATTCTAAGGTTTTCATAAAAAATTTCCACCATGTATTCCCATCTAAAGTTGATCAAGTTTTATGCTTAGCACTAGCATCTACAAGTGGGGGTGAGTACTAATGAGGGGTGGTAAACAAGTGTAGTTTAACTAGGTTCAATCTCATGCCTTAGGATGACATCAAGATTATCTAGCTTAGGGAAAATTTAATGCTCTTCATGCAACCTTAAATTATCTTTCTAGTATCTACAATTTACTCAATTAAACTCTAAGTAATAGCTTTGATAACGATATAAAGTAGAAAGCTTGCAAGTAAAACTAGGAATGGGGTTATCAAGTGGGGATGATCACATATGGTTAAGGCATATAGTTGGCATGGTAACAAGCAAGTATTAGCTTGCATAGGTCAACTTGATTAGTAAGGCTTGCATCAGTATCAGCATAAGCTTGCCTTGTGCAGAGCAGTGGTTGAAGTTCTCCTCGGCTTCTTCTTCGTAGTATCCTCCTTCCTCCTCATATCCTTGGTCGGTACTAGCAACTATGAATAAATACGAGGTACACAATCACCAAACAATACTTAACAACTTTCAATCATCACACAAAGGTGTTCTATAGATGATCTAGCATCATCACTAATATCACAAGAATAATGCATTTGTCTTATTTATTTATTTTTAGAAAAGTAATTTCTACTCATTGAAAAACTACTTAAGATTTAATATTCTCCAAACCAAACATGGGATCATGTTGACACATGTCATCACCACATATTTTAGTACATGGGAATGTGATTTAAAGTGGTGTCACAATTTAATAAGGTTGAAACTTTTTATTTTAAATCATTAAAGTGGCTAGAAATGCCTATGTGGCATTCTTTTATTACTTGAAAATTATTTCTGTAAGTAAACCCATATGTTTTTATATATTCTGAAAGGTATGATCAAATGTGATTTTTGAGAGTTGGAATCAACTCAAAAGCTATTATGGTTGAAATTTGAAAAATGTTTGAATGTAGAAAAGCTTCTGACTTGTTATTTTTACCAAGGTTGATATATAGATACAAATGATTTGAATCCACAGGCTTGGATTACGCATTTCAATACCTTTCTAACAAAATTGGTTTCATTCAATTTGGTTCACTTAATCGAGCTGGGTTGATTTTTGAAACTGGGTACAGAACTAAGTTTGAAAATAAATAGAAAAAGTTAAGTTCAAACGAGTGGGCTGCGCGGGAAGGGTTATTGGGCCGGCCCAGTGTCACTCCGTAGCGCGGGGCTCAGTTGACAGGGCATACCACCAGTCAGTGGCTCATAACACGCGAAGTGGTACGGGGCGATCTCGGCCGCATGATCTAAGTCTAATCGAACGGCTATGAATCATCGTCCACGTCGGGCAGCGCTGGCGAGACAGAACCCTAACGCGGAAGGTGGGGGTCGTGGGAGGATCACCGGGGCTCAAGCGAGGGTCGGTGATGGGGGAAAACGACAAAGTCAACGACGGCGATTCTCCTGGCACCGGCATCTCCTCCTGGGGCGGCTCCAATCGATGGCTTCCTTCTTCTCCAGTAGCGGCGGGCTCCGGTAAAATTCCGGCGATGCGCTGCTCGCCTTGCTCCGGGAGTGAGGTGGGGTGGTTCTAGGTGAGAGGGGAGTGGAATGGTGTGAAGAAATCGAGCGGGGGAGGCCTCTATTTATAGTGGCGAGAGGGGACTGACGGGCGCAGGCTGAGCTCGTCGTGGTCGATGGCACAGAGGGCTATCGGCATGGGCGACGGTAGGGGACAGTGCTGTGCTCCCTGGCGAAGCTCAACGGCGTGGTGGCGAGGCGTGGGGCGGTGCTGATCGGTCGGAACGCTTCGGCGCTCTAAGCGTGTCCGACGGAGGTTTTGATGGCGCACAGCGCGCGTGGTCTGCGAGGCGGCAAACGGGCGTGTCTGCGGGGTTGCTGGGGTGGTGGTGATCATGCGTGCACGCGGCGAAGGCCGCGCGCGGTCTGTGGGCGTGTGTCGAGGGTGGCGCATGGGCGCGCTCTCGGCATGCTCGCAGAGAGGCTTGGCTTGGCTTGGGCATGTGGTCCAGTGGCTGGCATTGCTCGAGGCTGGGACAGGGAGTGGCAGTGGAGTGCTGGCTAGCTCCCAGACAAGGTTGGCGAGGCTAATGTTGCACATAGCTTGTTGTCGACCATGGGGTGGCAATGGTGCTCTCGGCCTGCTCACCATTGATGACAATGGCCAGCTTACAGTGGTGCTAGAGATTAGTTAAGATTGCTAGATGATCTACTAAGGCTAGTTGTAACCAGAGAGGGAACAAGTTAGGCCCAAAACACTGCTCAACATAGTGTTTTTGATTTTGTTGATTTGAATCTGCAACCTGTTTGATGAAATGGCCGCATGAACTTAAGTTTTGAATTTTGAAAAGATTTTTGGTGGGTGTGCTAGGCATGTGCTGGTGATACTGTGGATGCTTGGTTTTTGAAAATTGTGCTTGTTTGAGTGGTTTTTGAAATAGTAGGATCTTCCCATATGAAATAGATTCAATTTTAAACTGTCATTTAAACTAAGCATTTAAGTATTTTTGGATGATCACAAAGTGGGCCTTTGTACCTTGTTATGAGTACTATCAAGGGGTGCAAAGATCCATACATGTTTCTGTTAAGTTCTGATAGTTAGGGATAGCCAAAGTAGGCATGGGAGTTAAATTGGCCAAAGTGAACATTCACTTAATTTGTTTGTTTTGATTTGTTTGTCTTTGGGAAAAGTTTGGGGATTGTTTAGCTGATAATTATTTCACCTAAGAATCATTTAACAAGCAAAGAAACACAGAACCATGGAAATTCAAAAGAATCCAATTTTAATACATACACATATGAATGCTTTCATATTTTTAATTGGAAAAGTTTTTGTTAACCCTAAATTTGATGATTAGAGTTTGATGATCCAATTTTAGTATTTTTGGGATGTTACAGGCTGTAACTTATGATGTTGCAGGTTACTCTGATGGAGATTAGGGTTGTGAGTCTACACGCAACATGCTTGCCTGTGGCACATGAAGATGAAGAATTATAATTATTTGCTTTTTGTTATGAACTCAATGTATTAGCCTTGGGCTATTGAGTTGTAAAAGACTATGTTATCTCTGTAATGGCGATGTAATAACAACCTTTGTATCTGTATAATTCATCTTAAATTGTGGATGCTAGCATTTGATCCAGGGACTAGCATTGCAATCACAGGGGCCTTTACCTTTAAAAGGTGGGGGCTTACAGATGGTATCAGAGCACTGTGTTGCATGTAGGATTATGACACTAAGTTGGATTAGAGTAAGGAAACCACTAGGGAAAAAATGCAACTCTTTGCAACTTCCACACTTGTCTTTTTATTCTCGTAAACCTCTTCTAATCTTCTTTCGCATCTCTATTTGTAGATGGCCACCATAAACGAAGCCGTCGAGAAGGGCCCACTCATGACTATGACCTTAGAATGTGATATGGATTTTCCCAAAGCACTCAAAAACCTCATGGTTAGCTTGGGGATACTTGGTGAGGCCGTGTACAAAGGTTTTCCAGTGATGGATGCAGGAGAAGAATATTGGTGGGTGCAACTCCACTTGTACAAAAACAAGGGAGACAACCACAAAGAGTCGGGATTATGCATGGTCACCAACTCAAAAATGTATATGTCATTCTTTGACTCTGCAAGAAATGCAGCTTGGAATGCTATCAAGGAGCTTATTGAAAGACTCAAGTGTAGAATGCTCAACACTCAAAATAACCTTAAAGAAGAGAAGAAGTATACCCAAGACTTAGAGTCCGCCATAAAATGTCTAAGGGAAGATATCATAGAGTCCGCCATAGAATTATGACATAATCCGATAGTTGGACCACCACACTTGTCGTTTTTCTCGCGTTAATAATTTGATCATACCAACCTATGTGGTATGGCAAGTTTTTGTCTAAGTTATGTTTGAACCTTAGTGCTTGTGGTAGGTTTTGTATGCCATGACTTGTATGTTTTTATTGTTGAAATTATGCTTTGTGCTTTTTTTATCTTATGTTTTTCACTCTACTTGTATTGTTTCTAATTTTTCTCTATCTTATGCAATAGATGCCTAGCCTTGTTATCAGCACTGCCGAGGAGTTCCTCTGAACTCGTTTCGGTTCTCGTCTTGTGGAGCTCACTAGTGTGCTCAACCTTCCACTCCCTAGTATTTAGGCACTTCAGCTCACCAAGTTCGAGAGGAAGGACCTTTGGGGCTTTAGAGTCTCTCAGCCTGGACACCAGACAGAGCCACCCACGGAGGAGCTTTCCTTCAAGCTGATGCATGATGACAAGGAGAAGGGACTAGATGTAGTCATGAAGGATCTACTTGGACGCCTCTGCAAACGACACTCCACCGAGCTCAGGGGCCTCTACTTCCACCCGTTCGGGAGACGTGAAGAGCAGGGTGAGGCTGTAGTGTATGATGATGCTACTAGAGAGACGATTGAGCCTGTACGTCTATATCTCCAAGACCTACAGAGCCTCGTTAGACACCTCGACACAGATAGGACCAACGTCATTCTTAGCAATGAAGAGCTGCATCTTCAGTTGAGGGAGAAGGACAAACTCTTCAAGGAGCAGGACGAGATCATCAAGGAGATGGAGGCCAGATTCGAGAGACAACACAAGAAGTTCAAGAATCAGGAGAAGAGAGTGCAGGACAGAAACAAGAAGATCAAGGACATGAAGATCGAGATAGAGCTCAAGGACCTTGAGCTAGAGACCCAGCAGGGAGTGATAGAGAGGCTACGCTCGCATAAGAGAGCCCTTCGGGTGAAGATCGAGGCCTTGACCACCAGTGTGGAGGAGTACAAGACAGCCATGGAGACATCTGGACTTACTCTGGTTGACGAGGAGGTCGACATGGAGGAGTAGTGTTGACTACTCAGCTATCTATTATTCTAACATCCATTTATTTATCGAGTTGCAATGATCATCCAACATGTGGATGGCTTTGCTAGTGTGTTTACTTTTCCAGAACTTTATGTTCACGTTGTTTAAACTCTAAGTTTATTTGGTGTCTGATTATTTTGTGATTGTTGCTATGTGATGTATTGTGCATGTTAGCATCTATGGGTTATATCTCATTACTTATCCTTATTGAAACCACAGATGCCTCCCCGTCGTGCCAATCCAACCAAAACAACAATAACATCAATCCCGAGATGAAGAAGCCGATGATAGCTCAAACTCAACTAATGCAGATGATGACCCAGTTCATGGCAAATCAAAATCAGAACCAGAACAACAACAACAACAACAACAATAAAAATAATAATCAGAACAACCCACCAACCTTTGACATGCTTACAAGGTTTTTGAGGTTGAGGCCAGGCCAAGTTCTCGGGAACCACTGATCCAATGGTAGCCAATGACTGGTTACAATCTATCAAGAAGGACTTGGTCACTGTTGGTTGCACCGATGAGGAAAAGGTCAGATTCACGGAACACCTGCTTGAAGGACCAGCCGCAACATGGTGGGATAACTTCCAGATCACCACCCCCCTTGAAGATGTGACTTGGGCCATATTTGAAGATGGTTTCCACACCGCCCATATCTCATTAGGGGTGATGAACTTGAAGAATGAGTTCCACAATCTGAAACAGCGTCACCGCAGTGTGGCTGAATACATTGAGGAGTTCAACAAGCTGGCACGTTATGCACCAGATGAGGTTGATACTGATGCAAAGAGGAAGGAGAAATTCCTTGAGGGACTGAATGATGAGATGAACCTGCAACTATCTGTTGCCTATGTCCCAACGTATCAATCACTATGTGACAAGTCCACCATCTTGGAAAGAAAGATGAAGCAGGTTGAGAACAGGAAGATGAAGCATCACTTTGACAAGCACGGCTCGGGATCGTCTCACAAGCGTTCCCATGGTGATGATAGTGGAGGTTCTCGGTCCCACAAGCATGGGAAGTCTAACAGCCACCACAACAGTAACCATCACCATGAAAACAAGCACCACTGCAGCCATGACTATGATAGATATAAGAACCACTAGAGTTGACACAAGAGCCACCACAATGGGAATGGAAATGGAAGTCAGCCTGCAAAAAGGGACATCAGTCAGGTTGAGTGCTTCAAGTGCAATAAAACTGGGCACTATGCAAATGAATTCCCAGAAAAGAAGGCTGATGGAGCCAACAAGCCCAACCCTTTCCAGAAGGGACAAGTGAACCACATTAATGTGGAGGAAATATATGAGGAATCTGATGTTGTGGCTGGTAAGTTCAAACTTAATTCTTTTCCAGCACTTGTTCTTTTTTATACCGGTGCATCCCATTCATTCATATCAAGAGCATTTGTTGATAAAAATGGACTTCCAACTGAAACTATTGGGTGTCCAATTAAAGTAAGATCTCCCGGTGGAGAGATGATAGTGCATTTTGGATGTCATGATCTAGTGATAGAATTTGGAAAGTATAAGTTTCCAGTTAGTCTGATAATCCTAGATTCCCAAGGATTGGATGTTATTTTAGGCATGGATTGGATGACTAAGTACAAAGGAGTAATAGATTGTGCCAATCATACTGTTACACTCACAACCCCGGATAAGAAACGGATTAGGTTCAAGTCTAACTTTGAATCTAAAGGGAGTAAGCTAAATTCTCTTAAGGGGGTTAGCATAGATAGTGTACTAGTTGTGAAGGAGTACCCGGATGTGTTTCGGGAGGAATTACTAGGAATTCCACCAGATAGAGATGTGGAGTTTCTGATTGACTTACTACCAGGATCTGGACCAATAGCAAAGAGACCCTACAAGATGTGAGTTGATGAGTTGAAAGAACTCAAGAAACAACTTGGAGAACAGTTGCTGAAAGGATTTATCCAACCAAGTTCTTCATCTTGGGGGGCACCAGTTCTGTTTGTTGAAAAGAAGGATAGAAGTCAAAGATTATGCATGATTATCATTCACTCAATGAGGTGAATATAAAGAACAAGTACCCTTTGCCTAGAATCAATGATCTATTTGATCAGCTAGAAGGAGCTCGTGTGTTCTCAAAGATTGATCTCCGATCAGGCTACTTTTAGCTAAATATTAGAGAGCAAGAAATACCTAAGACTGCTTATACCACTAGGTATGGATTATATGAGTATACGGTGATGCCATTTGGGCTACCGAATGCACCAGCTTATTCATGAACATGATGAACAAGGTATTCATGGAGTTTCTTGACAAGTTTGTTGTCGTATTCATCGATGACATTTTGATTTATTCCAAGAGAAAATAAGAGCACAAAGAACATTTGCATTTGATACTCAAGAAGCTTAGGGAGCACAAGTTGTATGCCAACTTTAGTAAGTGTGAATTTTGGTTGAGCGAAGTTGGCTTTCTTGGACACATTGTGTCAGGAGATGGTATAGCTATCAATCCCGCAAAGGTGTCAGCTGTAACTAAGTGGGAATCTCCCAAATCAGTTAAGGAAGTTCGTAGTTTCCTATGCTTGGCAGGATACTATAGAAGGTTCATTCAGAATTTCTCAAAAGTAGCTAAGCCAATGACGGAGTTACTTAAGAAAGAAAAGAAGTTTGATTGGACTGAAGGATGTGAAATCAGTTTCCAAGAATTGAAGAAGAGACTAGTATCAGCACGAGTCTTATGTCTGCCAGATTTGGAGAAGGATTTCCAAGTCTATTGTGATGCATCTCACCAAGGATTGGGTGGAGTTTTGATGCAAGAAGGGAAAGTTGTGGCTTACGCCTCGAGACCACTCAAAACTCATGAAGTGAATTATCCTACTCATGTTGTGGGAAAACATTGCGAAGTGTTAACGGATCACAAAAGTTTGAAATATATCTTCACTCAGAAGGAACTCAATATGAGACAAAGAAGGTGGCTAGAGCTCATTAAGGACTATGACTTGAGTTTGCAATACCATCCTGGTAAAGCAAATGTTGTAGCGGATGCTTTAAGCCATAAGGTTTATGTGAATGGCCTTACAAAAGGAGAATTGCCAGATGATCTGTGTGCCCAATTTTATACCCGTGAAAACTAACTATACAAGTGCTAAGTTAGCCAAGATCTATATGAACAGGATTGTATGTCTGCATGGAGTTCTATGAGTATCGTGTCTGATAGAGGAACTCAGTTCACTTCGCATTTTTGGTGACAACTGCATGAATCATTAGGAACAAGGTTGGAGTTCAGCACAACTTTTCACCCCAGACTGATGGACAGACAGAAAGTACCAATCATATTTTGGAGGATATGTTGAGGGCATGTGGCCTAGACTATGGTGCTAGTTGGAATGAAAGTATGCCTTACGTAGAATTATCTTACAATAACAGCTATCAAGCAAGCATTGAGATGGCACCGTTTGAATTTATTTATGGAAGGAAGTGTACTACGCAATTGCTATGGAGTGGTGTAGGAGAAAGAAATTTGTTCGGACCAGAACTGATCAAGGAACCTGAAGAGGAAGTTAAATTGGTAAAGGATAGATTGAAGATAGCCCGGTCCCGACGAAAGAGCTACGCAGATCCAAAGCATAGAGAAGTCACCTATGAAGTAGGTGATAGAGCTTATCTTAGAGTCTCACCACTTCGTGGTGTGAAAATATTTGGAGTCAAAGGAAAATTGGCACCCAGGTATGTTCGACCATTCAAGATTTTGAGCCGCAAAGAAGTAGTTTATGATATTGAATTACCCGAATCACTGTGTCAGCAGTTCACAATGTGTTTCATGTGAGTCATTTGAAGAAGTGTTATCCGGAGATGGAAGAAACTTCATTGAAGGACACTATACCTTTGGAAGAGGTTCAGTTGGAGAGTGATCTCACCTATGAAGAGAAACTTGTCAAGATTCTCGATACTGCAGAAAGGGTTACTCATACTAAGACCATCAAATTATGCAAAGTACAGTGGAATCACCATACCGAGGAAGAGGCAACTTGGGAAAGAGAATATGATCTTCGGAAGGACCATCCTCACCTATTTGCTCGCCAATCCGAATCTTGAGGGCGAGATTCATCTTAAGGGGGTTAGATTTGTAACATCCCAAAAATTCATGTAGTAAAAGCATGCATTGCATTCATATCATCATAGCATCTAGAGCTTACACAAAAAATTTCAAAGTTTGAAACCAAATAAAACCATATTTATGCCCATTTTAATATATTCATATGAGGCATGGTTTTATTTTTATTTTCAAAGGACCAAAGTGTTTTTGAGTGGACAAGTGTGTTTGACACACTTTTGAGTGCAAGGTTCACAGTACAAAAATCTAGAAAAGATTTGAATTCAAACTTGTTTGAAATAGGGTTTCAAATTAATTCCTCAAAATCAAATTAGAAAAATAAAAGGAGAAGAGAAAAAGATAAATCTTGCGCTACCTATTCATCCCAGAGCCACTTCTGGCCCAATAATCCCACTCAGGCCATTCCCCCTCTGCTCCCTCTCTCACCCGCGCAAACCCTACCCAGCACCCACTAACCAGTGGCCCCTGCGCCACGTCGTCATCGTCTTCCCCCAAACCTCGCGGATAGACCCCGTCGTCGCCGCCGTTTCTTCCCCAAATCAAGTCGAATCAATTCCATTGATTGAGGTAGTAATTCGCTTGGCCCTCACCTGATATTTAACCACCACCTCTCCATGTCCATTTTCCCCAAACCCACAACACCGAAACACCCCCAGGCTGCCTCTATTCGAGCTCGAACGGCCGCTGCCCGACGAACTCCGGTGAACTATTCCGGTGAGTACCGTGCTCGCCTCTATCCCTCGTTCATATAATGTTGTTCCCCGGCTCCTTGCGCTCCTTCTGACACCACTGGTTCGCCCTGTACTGCCACAGGTCGTCGGCTCCATCAACCACCGCGAACACCCGAGGCACCAACCCTCTCCGCCGAGCAATCCCGGTAAGAAACGAGAGCCCCTTGCCTCCTAGTTCAAACCATGTTGTGCATCTTGTCCTTGCGTAGCCACTGATGCCGCTTGCTTGTCCTAGGGTGACATAGAACGTCGCCTTCATCACCGCCAACGTGCAACCGACGCTAGTGAGGTTTCCGACAAGCTTTTACGGCCGCAGCACCACGCCCCCGTCCAAGCCAAGGCCACCTCGAGCATCCTCGCATCCGTGCGATGCTGGTAAGAATCTCCACCACCCCTAGCCCCTCTAGAATCGCCGGAGCATCACCGGCAGTAGCGCTGCCACTGCCAGTAGCCATCAGCGCCGCCCGTGTATGGTCGCATGCTCTAGGGCCGTAGGATATAGATCTGACGCCATAGATAGAATCACTTAACGAACCGGTATCGCCAGATTTGGGCCACAGGATCTTACTTAGATCTCACGTTCCATGCACTTGATCTGCGCAAAGCGGTACGGGCCAATCAGACATGGCTACGTGTCTGTGTTTTTGTTTTAAAATCTGTTTTTGTATCTATTAGAGATTTAAACTTGTAAAATTCATATCTTTAGTTCTGTTAGGCCAAATTTTGCAAATAATATATCAATAGATTCAGAAAATTAAGCCATACATTACCACGAGATTGAATTCGTATTTTTCTTCTGTAAAAATAGGATTATTTCCAGAACCAATTATATGCTTATTTTGGCTATATAAAATATTTATAAACTTGTTTTGAGGTAAATTTGAGTTTGTTTAGGCGTTAGATAGATTACTTTGTGTTCAGTACTATTTGGTTTGATTTGTTTAGTGTATAAAATCATTCTATTTCATTTGCATGCATTCATATATATTTTTGTTTGAATATTTGAATGTGAATTTGGTGTTATCATTTTATGTGTAGATTTGTGATTGTGAGGACTGTTGCTACTTCCCCAACTACCAAGGCAAGTGGTGCTTCATATATTTTGTCCTATTATTTTGACTATGCACTAGTGATATTTTGAATAGGACTTGCATGGAATTTTTCTAAGTATATATACTATGCTATGCCTTGGGAAATGTAAGATCCCTCCCTTTTAAAGGTAAGGATCCCTGTAACATCCCTAAAATCATGTTTCAAACAAATGCATATCATCCATGCATCCATGATCATATGAATTTCATTTCAAACAAATCATTTCAAAACAGAAGCATATATGCTTATCATTTCATGTAAGTTGCTCTAGCCTTAGTGCTACATTTCAATGAGAAGAGTACTTGTTTGGTTCAGTAAGGTTTGAATTCAAACTTAGGCACCATCAAAAGTTTGAACAAAGTTCCAAAACAAAATAAGCAAATAAAACCAATATTATGCCTATTGTATATATCACATAAAGGCTTGGTTTTATTTTTATTTTCATTTGATCAAAGTGTTTTGAATAAACAGTAGTGTTTGACACACATTTGAGTGCAAGGTTTGCAGTATAAAAACCTAGAGAAGATTTGAATTCAAACTCATTTGATTTGGATTTGAAAATCATTTCAGAAAATCAAAACAGAAAAAGAAAAGGAGAAAAAAAAGAGAAAAAGGCCAGCGCCACCTATCTGGCCCAACTACAAATCCATCCCAGAAAGCCCACCCGGGTTCCCCCTCTCTCTCGCTCACTCACGGACGAACCCACCAGGTCACTGACCGTGCGACCCCACCTCCCCTCTGTTTAACTCGCTGATGAGTGGACCCTGCGACCACGTCGTCTTCGTCGTCAATCACGTGCGGCCGCGACGCTCGCTCCGCCGTTACCTCGCCGCAATCAGTACGCGCTTAATTGCCCTTGATACCGCGCGCGATCCTTGCCCCCACTCTGGCTATAAGACCCCCTCTGCACCGCGGCCATTTCCCCTCACCTAGCGCCACCTCTGCGCCCCCAGGCTGCCCGCAATTTCCCTTACGCCACCGCAGATAGAGCAACTCCGGCGACGAATCTCGGTGAGTACAGACCGCCCCTCTACCTCTAGTTCAAACCACCGTGACCAGCATGACCTTGTGCACTCGCTAATGCCCTCCGTTTTCTTTCTCATGACCCAGAGCGACGTCTTCGTCCTCACCCGCGAGCACCTGAGCCGCCGCTCGACTCCGACGTGCGATTCAGGTAAAATGAAACCGCCCCTTGCCTCCCCTTTGGTACTGTCTTGATCTCCAGGCCCTTGCGCATCTCCTAAACCATCTGGCTTGTGCTAGGTAGACGCAGAGCCTCGGCAACGTCTTCGACAGCAAGAAACTGACGCCACCTGCAACTTCGACGAGCTCCAGCGACCGTGTCCGTGCGCCCCTTGCCAAGCCGTCGCCAGGTTGAGCATCAGCGCATCGTCACGTTTCTGGTAAGCATCTCCGACGACCCCAGAGCCACCTGTAGCGCTGCGGCGCCGTAGGCAGAGCTCGCCGCCGCCAGTAGCCACCACCAGCACCACCCAGCTATGGTCGTTTGATCTAGGACCGTTGGATCTGGATCCAGCGCGTGAAATTAGATCACTTAACGAAGCGGTATAGGTAGATCTGGGCCGTGCAGATTAAGTAGATCTAACGGCTCAGAAGCGTGATCCAACGCGAAATGGTACCGGCCAATCAGATTAAGACGCGTGGTAGCTGTTTAGATTTAAAAACAGGATTTGAATCTATTAGATGTTTGAATTTGTTTTGGCTATAACTTTTGATCCCCATGTTAGAATTTGACAAATTTTATATCAATGGAATCAGGAGAGCAAGCCCTTTCTAAATATACAATGTGTTTAATGTTTTGCTTCTGTTTAAATGGTTTTATTTGCAGAAACTTGTGTAGTGCTAATTTGAGTATATGAATTGTTTAAGAAATGTTTTAAGGGTTAAATAAATGTTGTTTGGCAAGTTTTTAACTTGTTTATGGACCAGTATTGTACACTTGCTTTGTTGAGTTTTAAAAATCATCACATATCATATTGCATGCATTCATATATTTTTGTTTGTATATGTTTTGTATGTGATTTGTGGCTATGATTCTTTGTGTAGATTTTGGTGCTAGTGATTGTGATTGTGAGGAGTGTAGCTACTCTCCAAACTACCAAGGCAAGTGGTGCTTCATGAATATTTTTATCCCTATGTTTTCTACTAAGCATTAGAAATATTTTGCTAGTCTTGCATGCTATATTTTGCTTATATGCCATGTTGGGAAATCCTAGTAGTTGTAGAATTGCTAGAAAATTTCTAAGTTAAGATGCTTATCTATGCCATGCTTAGCCTAGCTAGTAGCGACCAAGGGTTGGTGAAATATATACATGCTAAGATGAAAATATTTCTAAGTCTTTTGGACTTGTGTTTTGCCTAATAAAACAACTAAGTAAATGAAACACCTGGGTGGAATGGAAGGAATGGTTTATGTTGAGTGGTTACACAAGGCCCATTTCTATGCTTTACCTTGTATATCTCACTTGTGGAAAGCCACCCAGGAACAAAGATATTTTAGAGGCCAAGTGTTGAGAAGCTTCTAGTGTAGCCACTTGGAAATATGGGCTCTTCCTGGATCACATAGGTTGCTAGAACTTAGCCATTTGGACAGTTGGTGGTATTGGGATGATAGGTTGGAACGCGTCCATTTGGTCTAAGGGAAGGCTTCTGAAAGGTCTTGTCTTGGTGAAAATCAAGTCTGGTGGGGAAAGTGCACAACCTCTGCAGATGGAAGAATCTAAGTACTTAGCCATGTCCCTGGAAAAGGACGACTTGAGCATCAAGACATGGAAGCTATCAAGAATCTCCTCATCCCAATTTCTAAGTAAAAACTTGTGGGTGAACAAGGGTGAAGGACCTCAATGTCTATTGGTGGTTCCTTGGGAAAAGTTTTGACAAAGAAAAACTTAGTGATTTCAACTAATAGGCAAAACCTATTTTGAGCAAAGCAAGCCAAGCTACACTTAGCCAAATTGCATATAATATCTAGTCCACCTAAATTATACTAAGGTATCACTTGCCAATACTATTCCAATGTATTGACCCACAGTGGGTCAATACATTGGGAAAGTATTGGAAAGTGATACCTTTGTAGAATATTTACATCTAGATACTATATGAATTTTGGCTAAGTGTAGCTTAGGCTTGCTTTGCTCAAAATAGGTTTTGCCTATTAGTTGAAAATAGTAAGTTTTTCTTTGACAAAACTGTCCCAAGGAACCACCAATAGAAATTGGTGAACCTTCACCCTTGTTCAACCACAAGTTTTAACTTAGAAAAATTGGGATGAGGAGATTCTTGATAGCTTCCATGTGTTGATGCTCAAGTTGTCCAATACCAGGGACATGGCTAAGTACTTAGATTCTTTCATCTGTAGAGGTTGTGCACTTTCCCCACAAGACTTGATTTTCACCAAGACAGGACCTTTCAGAAGCCTTCCCTTAGACCAAATGGACGCGCTCCAAACCTATCATCCCACTACCACCAACTGTCCAAATGGCTAAGTTATTGCAAACTATGTGATCCAGGCAGAGCCCATAATGCCATGTGGCTGCATTAGAAGCTTCTTAACATTTGGCATCTCAAATCCCTTTGTTCCTGGGTGGCTTTCCACAAGTGTGATACACAAGGTAAACCATAGAAATGGGCCTTGTGTAACCACTCAACACAAACCAAACTTTCCATTCCACCCAGGTGTTTCATTCACTTTGTTGTTTTATTAAGCAAAACATAAGTCCAAAGACTTAGAAATATTTCTCATAGCATGATTATATAATCCACCCTTGGTTGCTACTAGCTACGCTAAGCATGTCAAGAGCAAGTATCTTAACTTAAAGTAAATTCTAACATTGCTACAACTACTAGGATTTCCCAAGCATAGCATATAGATACTTAGCAAAATAATCATGCAAGTCCTATACAAAATATTTCTAATGCATAGGTAAAATATTAGGATAGAAATATGAAGCACCACTTGCCTTGGTAGTTTGGGGAGTAGCAACAATCTTCACAACCACAATCACTATTAGCACCAAAATCTACACATAAAATAATGGCACCAATTTCACATATCAAAAATATATGAATGCATGCAAATGTCATGTGATGATTTTTCTACACCAAACAAGACAAGTGTACAGTATTGAATTTATTTGAATAACCAAGACCAAAGCACACTAAACAAACTTTATTTGATCTTTAAATCATTTTTCAAAACATTTATATACCCAAAATAAGCTTACAAATGTCTCTTCAAAAATAACCAATTTTTTAGAAGAAAAACATTAAACACATTGCATAAACAGATAGAATTCTTTCTCCTAATTCCAATGATATAAAACTTGTAAAACTTGAACGTGTGGATCAAAAGTGATGAATTTTGCAAGTTTGAATCAATAATAGATCAAATTTCTGTTTTAAATCTAAACTCAGGCCACGCGGCGTGTTCTGATTGGCCCGTACCGGTTCGGCCGGATCGATCAACGTGGACCATTGGATTTAAATACGATCGTGCGACAAAGATCTAGCGTACCCCTTTGCGTAAGTGATTATATCGCGTGCGTTGGATCTAGATCTGACGGCTACTGATCAAACGACCACAGATGGGCGGCGCCAGCAGCGGCGGTGCGGCGGCGCGGCTATGTCAGAGAGGTTGCCGCCGATTTAGATCGCGCGGGGAGGAGTGGAGATGCTTACCGTGCTCGTGGGACTGCAGTGAAGCTCAAGGTGGGGTCAGATACTCGGGGGGGTGCACAAACTTGGCTGCTATTGCTCGTCGGAGTGAAGCCTGACGTCGGGCACAGCTGTTTGTTGTCGTTGCCGGCATTGTAGATCATGCCAGACACAAGCAAGTGGTGCGTTAGATGTGGGGAGCAACACTGGTCATGTGAGTATCAGAGAGAGGGCAAGGCGCGCTCGGGACTAACAAGATTTACTCGCCGGAGTTGAGTGCCTCGCCGGGTTCGCTCAGTCGTCGACGTTGCCGATGCTCAGGGTTGTCCTAGAACATAGCAGCGGTGTCAATCAAAGCGCAAGGATGCAATGGTTGTTCTAGAGAAGCTAGGAGTCAAGGGGCGTAGAGATCTCACCGTAATCAGACGTCGGAGTTCGTTGGGACAGCGGCGAGGTTTGGTGAAATCCGAGCAGCCTGGTGGCGAGGAGAGGGTGCTGTGTGGGGGCAAAATTGCCGTGGCAGGGTGGGGTTTAAGTAGCCGGGAGCGGGGCGAGGTTTACTCCCTGAATCAATGGGATTTAAGAGGATTTAAACCGTGGCGTCACTGCGGCGAGGTAACGACGGAGCGGTTCGGGCGCGCGTTGATTTGGGGACGATGCTGACGGGGCAAGGTAGGGTCGGGCTATCAGCGGGTGGGTGCGCGTTGCTGCGGTGAGAAACAGAGAGGAAAATGGAACCCCGGGTGGGCTGTTTTGGTTGCTGGGCCAAAAGGGTAGCGCTTGGCCCAGTTCTATTTCCTTAACCTTTTTCTTTTTCTATTTCGATTTTCAGGAAACATTTTCAAATGAATTCAAATGCGTTTGATTTCCAAATCTTTCTAGATTTTTATAAAGTGAAGCCTGTACTTTTTTGAGTATAAAACCATGCTGTTTCACTAAACTTGCTTGATTCCTTTGGAATTTTAAAATAAACAGTGCCTTTACACAAGTTTTAATAAAGATATGAAAATGGTTTTAAAACCATATTTTGTTTTGGAAATTTTGTCCAAGCCTTGGAACACAACCAAACCAACTCATGAACAAACAATCTTGGTTTGAAAGAAATAATCTCTCACTAGAGAGTAGCATTGGATCAATGCCTGTTTACATAAAATAATAAGCACCCAAATGTTTCTGTTTTTGTAATGACTTTGAAAATGATCCCTAAATTAATATGAATGCATGGATGATATGCAATCTTTGAAAACATGATTTTAGGGATGTTACAAATGTAACCCCCTTAAGGTGAATCTCGCCCTCGAGATTCAGATTGGCTAGCAAATAGGTGAGGGTGGTCTTTTCGAAGATCATCTTCTCTTTCCCATGTTGCTTCTTCTTCGGAATGATGGTTCCATTGAACTTTGCAGAATTTGATAGTCTTAGTCTGAGTAACTCTTTCTGGAGTCTCAAGAATCTTGATGGGTTTTTCCTCATAAGTGAGATCACTTTCCAATTGAACCTCCTCCGAGGTATAGTATCCTTCAAAGAAGTCTCTTCCATCTCTAGATGGCATTTCTTTAGCTGACTCACATGAAACACATTGTGAACGGCAGACAATGATTCTGGCAATTCAATCTCATAAGCTACTTCTCCTTTACGACTCAGAATCTTGAATGGTCCAACATATCTTGGGGCCAATTTTCCTTTGACTCCAAATCTCTTCACTCCACGAAGTGGTGACACTCTAAGATAAGCTCTATCACCCACTTCATAGGTGACTTCTCTACGCTTAGGATATGCGTAGCTCTTCTGTCGGGACTGTGCTATCTTCAATCTGTCCTTAACTAGCTTGACTTTCTCTTCAGCCTCTTTGATTAGTTCTGGTCCGAACAAATTTCTTTCTCCCACACCATTCCATAACAATGGGGTGGTACACCTTCTCCCATAGAGAAACTCAAAGGGTGCCATCTCAATGTTGGCTTGATAGCTGTTATTGTAAGAGAATTCTGCGTAAGGCAGACTTTCATCCCAACTAGCTCCATAGTCTAGGGCATATGCCCTCAACATATCTTCAAGAATCTGGTTGGTCCTTTATGTCTGTCCATCAGTCTGAGGATGAAAAGCAGTGCTGAATTCCAACCTCGTTCCCAATGACTCATGTAGTTGCCTCCAAAAATGAGAAGTGAATTGAGTTCCCCTATCAGACACAATACTCTTGGGTACTCCATGCAGACACACAATCCTATTCATGTATATCTTGGCCAACTTAGCACTTGTGTAGGTTGTCTTCACGGGTATGAAATGAGCCACTTTAGTTAGGCGATCCACTACTACCCAAATAGAATCATATCCTGACCTGGTCCTTGGCAATCCAGTGATGAAATCCATGCCAATCTTGTCCCACTTCCAATCAGGAATAGGTAGTGGTTGTAGCAATCCTGCTGGTTTCTCATGTTCCTCTTTCACTCTATTACATACATCACACAAAGCAATATGTTCAGTGATGTCTTTCTTGAGATTATTCCACCAAAATATTTCCTTCATATCCATGTACATTTTGGTGTTACCCGGATGAATGGAATGCGGTGAATTGTGTGCTTCCTGTAAAATCAGTTTCCGAAGCTCCGGGTCTTGCGGAACGCAGATACGTTTTCCATACCATAAAGTACCATGTTCGTCTTCATGGAATCCTTTGGCTTTTCCTTTGCCAATCTTTTCCTTAATCTCTTCAATTTCCTTATTCGTCTTTTGGGCTTCTTTGATTTTGTCCAACAATGTAGGTTGAACATTCAATGACATGAGATGTCCTTCCGGCACAATCTCCAATTTGAGGTCTCTAAATTGGGCACACAGATCATCTGGCAACTCTCCCTTAGTAAGGCCATTCACAAATACCTTACGGCTTAGTGCATCAGCTACAACATTTCTTTTACCGGGATGGTATTGCAAACTCAAGTCATAGTCCTTGATGAGTTCTAGCCATCTTCTTTGTCTCATGTTGATTTCTTTCTGAGTACAGATATACTTCAAACTTTTGTGATCTGTGAACACTTCACATCGCTTTCCCAAAAGATAATGTTTCCATGTTTTGAGTGCATGGACAACAGAGGCTAACTCTAAATCATGAGTAGGGTAATTTACTTCATGAGTTTTGAGTTGTCTCAAGGCATAAGCCACAACTTTCCCTTCCTGCATTAGAACTTCACCTAATCCATGATGAGATGCATCACAATACACTTGGAAATCTTTCTCTAAATCTGGCAGACATAAGACTGGTGCTGTCACTAGTCTCTTCTTCAATTCTTGGAAACTGAGTTCACATCCTTCAGACCAAGCAAATTTCTTGTCTTTCTTTAGTAACTCCGTCATTATCTTAGCTACCTTGGAGAAATTCTCAATGAATCTTCTGTAGTATCTTGCCAAGCCAAGGAAACTACGAACCTCCTTTACTGACTTAGGATATTCCCACTCAGTTACAGCTGACACTTTTGCGGGATCAACTGCTACACCATCTCCTGACACAACGTGTCCAAGAAATCCAACTTCATTTAACCAAAATTCACACTTGCTGAATTTGGCATACAGCTTATGCTATTTAAGCTTCTCAAGTATCAAACGCACATGTCCTTCATGCTCTTCTTTTCTCTTGGAGTAGATCAAAATGTCATCGATGAAAACGACAACAAACTTGTCAAGGAACTCCATGAACACCTTGTTCATCATATTCATGAAGTAAGCTGGTGCATTGGTCAAACCAAATGGCATCACGGTGTACTCATACAATCCATACCTAGTGGTGAAAGCTGTCTTAGGTATGTCTTGTTCTCTTATCTTGAGCTGGAAATAACCTGACCGGAGATCAATCTTTGAGAACACACAGGCTCCTTCTAACTGATCAAACAAGTCATTGATTCTAGGCAAATGGTATTTGTTCTTCATAGTAACCTCATTGAGTGAACGGTAATCTATGTATAACCTTTGACTTCTATCTTTCTTTTCCACAAACAAGACTGGTGCTCCCCAGGATGAAGATCTTGGTTGAATAAATCCTTTCTGTAACTGTTCTCCAAGTTGTTTCTTGAGTTCTTTCAACTCATCAACTGACATCTTGTAAGGTCTCTTTGCTATTGGTCCTGATCCTGGTAGTAAATCAATAAGAAATTCCACATCTCTATCTGGTGGCATTCCCGGCAATTCTTCCGGAAACACATCTGGATGTTCACTCACAATTGGCACGCTGTCTATGCTAACCCCCTTAAGAGAATTTAGCTTACTTCCTTTTGATTCAAAGTTAGACTTGAATCTTATCCGTTTCTTTTCCGGGGTTATGAGTGCGATAGTTCGATTAGCACAATCTAGTACTCCTTCGTACTTGGTCATCCAATCCATTCCCAAAATTACATCCAGTCCTTGGGAATCTAGGATTATCAAACTCACTGGAAACTTATGCTTTCCAAACTCTATCACTAGATCACGGCATCCAAGACTTACTATCATATCTCCATAGGGAGAACTTACTTTATTGGACACCCAATGTTTTCAGTTGAAAACCCATTTCTATCAACAAATGCTTTTGATATGAATGAATGTGATGCACCAATATCAAAAAGAACAAGTGCTGGAATAGAATTGAGTTTGAACTTACCAGCCACAGCATCGGACTCCTCATAGATTTCTTCCACATTGATGTGGTTCACCTGTCCCTTCTGGAAAGGGTTAGGTTTGTTGGGTCCTTCAACTTTCTTTTCTGGGCATTCATTTGCATAATGCCCCATCTTCTTGCATTTGAAGCATTCAACCTGACTGAGATCCTTCTTGACAGGCTGGCTTCCACTACCACTTCCACTTCCACTATGGTGGCTCTTGTATCCACCCTTGTGGTTCTTGTATTTGTCATTGTCATGACTACGGTGATGCTTGTTGTCATGATGGCGGTTGTGGTTGTGGTGACTGTTATACTTTCCATGCTTGAGGGATCCAGAACTCCCACTATCATCATAATGGGAACGCTTGTGAGACGATCCCGAGCTGTGCTTGTCAGAGCTGTGCTTCCTCTTTCTGCTTTCCACCTGCTTCATCTTGCTCTCCAAGATGGCAGCCTTGTCACAGAGGGATCGGTAGGTGGGGACATAGGCCATAGATAACTACAGATTCAGTTCATCATTCAGTCCTTCAAGGAACTTCTCTTTCCTCTTGGCATTAGTGTCAACTTCATCCGGTGCATAACACGCCAGATTGTTGAACTCCTCAATATATTCAGCCACACTGCGGTGGCGCTGCTTCAGATTATGAAATTCCTTCTTCTTCAAGCTCATCATGCCGGATGAGATGTGAGATGTACGGAAACCATCTTCAAAGATAGCCCATGTCACATCCTCAATGGGAGTGGTGATCTGGAAGTTATCCCACCAAGTAGCTGCTGGTCCTTCCAACAAGTGTGCTGCAAACCTGACTTTCTCCTCGTCGGTACAACTGACAGTCACCAAATCCTTGTTCACTGCACGTAGCCAATCATTGGCCACCATGGGATCAGTAGTTCCTGAGAACTTTGCAGGCCTCAGTCTTAGGAATCTGGTGAGCATGTCAAATCATGGTGGATTGTTCTGATTGTTGTTGTTGTTGTCGTTATTTTTGTTGTTGTTGTTATTGTTGTTCTGATTCTCCATGAAAGTAGTCATCATCTGCGTCAGCTGTGCCTGTGCTGTCATCAGCTGCTGCATCTCGAGGGTGACATTGTTGTTGTTCGGGTTGGGGTTGGCACGTCGAGGAGGCATCTGTGGTTTTCAATAAGGATAAGAATGAGATACCCATAGATGCTTATTATGCACAATACATCACATAGACAATCACAAAAAAAGCATCAAAATAACATAAAGTTCAACGACATAATCAACAAGTTTGAAAAGCAAACACACCAATAGCAAGCCATCCACATGTTGGATGGTCATTGCGACTCAATAATCATAAGTATGGTAAATGATAAATAAACGAGTAGTCATCACTACTCCTCTGCATCAACCTCCTCATCGAAAAGTGTAAGACCTGCATTCTCCATAGCGGTCATGTACTCCTCGACATTGGTAGTCAAGGCCTCTACCTTGGCTTTGAGAGCCCTCTTCTGTGAACGAAGTCTCTCAATCAAAACCTGCTGATGCTTGAGCTCGAAGTCCTTGGCCTCTAGTTCTGCATTCATCTCTCGAATCCTCTTGTTCCTGTCTTGGACTCTCTTCTCTTGGCTTTTGAACTTCCTATCCTGACTCTCAAACTTGGCCTCTGACGAGGTTTAATCTCGTCAATGCCCATTGTTATGGACTTGGGTTTTGGAGAAGATGGGGATGCTGGAGATCATGGCACGGTTAACAGACAAGCAACCAGGGGACACGAGATTTACCCAGGTTCAGGCCCCTGGAGGGAAAACCCTACTCCTGCTTGTCTGCTCTTTGATTACGGCGGAACCGAAGGTTACAGGGTGCGCAGATTCGATCTGGCGTGGATGCGTGTGCGAAAGTATGAGTCGAGTTGCCCTAGGAAGTGCCCTCCTGGCCTTTATATAGACTTAGGCAGGTCCCGGGCGTAGTCCTAGTCGGTTACAAGTTCTAGGGCTTTACCCCTTTGAATTTCCTATCTCCTCTAGTCTTGCTCTCCAAGGATCCGAAGACGTCATGGGCATTGGCCACCCGAAAATCTTCATGGGCCAGCGTATGTCTGCCGTGGGCCTTCTTTGGGCTAGACTAGGTATGCTGAAGTTACGTACCCGTAGGGTATAACCATGTCAGTAGCCCCCGAGTGATCAGTCGAATCGTAGATTCGGCTGAGGACTCTTCCATCCTTCGGAAGCAGCTATATGTTAATAGTATATGTGTGTAGGGATTGTTGATGCGTGTGCCTGACTCACCCGACGGATCAGGGTCAGTTAACTGTCTTAGGATGAAACAACACGATCTTCTTCAGGTTCGGGTCCCTTAACCCGGGCCTGGAACATATGCTGGCGTAATTCAACTCAGGCCGCGGAGGACTTATAGGAGTGGAATTCCAGTGATTTTAATTGGTGTACCCAACGCGTCCGTCAGGATTTTTCATCGTACCTCCTGGTACGGATTCATACTAGCAGAGCGCAGTCAGGTGCGTTGCCAGGCCATCAGATGATATCTGTAGGTCTTATCTTTGCGTCGCAGACGCAGCATCCGAACATTTATCACCTCGGAGGTGCTTCGGGTGGCCAAGGAGATTGTTGCTCACTTAGCGTTTTGTTGGGGCAGAGTTGCCAAAAAAGTTTTTGCATGCGGATCTGGAAGATCGCAGTCAAAGATTTCATAGGGTGAGCGACCAGCGCTCCCTATGGGAGTAGCCCCCAAGTGTCTGTTCGAGTCGTAGACTCGAACGGAGACTTTCAGTTCAAGCATTGTTTCAATCATTAGGTCCGCAGGACTCAAAAAATTTCGGATGCTTAAATCCATCCTCCCTATGGGAGTAGCCCCCGAGTCCGTAGTGGAGTCGTAGACTCGACGTAGGACTCAGAGAAGTAATTTTGTCCTCATTTGTCTGTCGGGTGCGCGGCCAGCGCTCCTGATAGGAGTAGCCCCCAAGTATTTAGTCGAGTCGTAGATTCGAGTGAATACTCTTAGCTGTGTAGCCGAAGTGGTGCTAGTATAGCTTTTGATGACGTCAGTGCTTACGATCGATGACCTCAAGCGTCTGCTACGCCAGAGATGACTTGACTGGACGAAGCATGGGTCCCACTTGCTGACTTTGAATTGACCGGTCATGCACGGCGTGGAGATGATTACGGCGTCTCCTCGATTTCCGCACGTAGTGGACGGCGTGGTAACGACGGTTTGTTTTGGTGCTGACACGTGTACGGCCAGATCTATCGTTGGCGTTAGGTCTTCTCGATGGACGGCCAGCGTGCGTCGTCTTTGCTGTTATAATCCCTGGTGAAATCGTGGTTTATTTTTCACCGCAACAGTTCATCTATTCACTACCTCTTCGTTCTTGAGCTATTCTTGCTGCGCGCTGAGAGTTTCCTCCACATTTCCTTTGTCCTTCTTCGTTGCCAATGCCACCACCGCTGTAGCGCCATGGGGAAGACAAAGAAATCCTCATCTGCGGTTGGGACCAGCGCCGCCGGAGGCAAGAAGAGCACCGCCGCTGCTCGCGTCACCGATGGTGGCTGGCGGCGATCAGAGACGCGGGAGTGCGATCTCCACAAACTGCACGAGCGGGGCCTGATCCCGCAGGATACGACGGCCGTCAAACTCCCCGGCAATGAGGTAATCCCCCATCCCCCATCTGGGTACCGGGTTATGTTTCTTGCCTTCATCTTGTGTGGGTTTTCGTATCCAGTCCATGACTTCCTTCGTGGACTGCTCTTCTTCTATGGGGTTCAGTTGCATCATCTGTCTCCCAATTCTCTTCTCCACATTGCTTGTTTTATCACCCTTTGCGAGTGCTGTCTGGGCATTGAGCCGCACTTTGGCCTCTTCCGGAAGCTTTATTCCATGAAGAGGCAGTCTGGTTCGGATGGTGTGTATCCCATTGGGGGTTTCATCATCTCCCTTAGTCCCAATGTGCAATTCTTTTCCTTTTCCATGTCCGAATCTGTCCAGTACTGGCGGAGGAAATGGTTTTACATCCGTGACTCCGTACTTCCTGGGCAAGATTTTGGTCTCGTTCCTTTTGACCCCTCCCAATTGATTGAGAAGAAAAGATCTTGGAAAAACCAAATCTTAGACGGTGAGGTGGCGGAGATAGAGGCCCTGTACCATCGGGTGGAGGATCTCCAACTGATTCCTGAGAAGGAGGTGAACGGTGTCGACCTCATCCGGACGTTTCTTGAGCGTCGGGTGCAACCTCTCCAAGCGAGGGCGTATCCGATGTTTCTTTACTCTGGGCTCCGTGATCCAACGAGGGTTTCGAGTGAGAAAATCTCCGAGGTGGAACTTGACAAGGCTCTTCGCGCGCTGTTGAAGTTCAAGGCCGACGAAGAAATCCCGGGGAAGTTGCTGACTCCTCCCTTTTCTTTGACGTTGGTCGTACCGAAGGTGTAGATCTGCGCACGTAGTGCTCCCCTTTTGTTTTTGTCAGCTGTGTACTTTTTCCTTTGTTTGCTAACAAAGTTCCTTTTCCTTTGGCAGAGCTTCAAAGTGCCGGGCATGGCACCACCGTTGCCCGAAAGGTATCCGAATGCCCCGGATAATGAAGTGGTGGATTCCGTGTCCGAGCTACCGTCAGCGCGATCCCCAGCGGAGGATGCCGACGAATCGAGTGAGGACCATTCGCGCAAGCGATCATGGAGCTCTAGCGAGTCGTTAGATGCCTCAACTCCTCTGACTCCCAGAAATCCTCTGGGCCTTGAGCGTCATGATGATGTTCATGGGGGTTCTTCCTCTCCCCTTCCTGCCATTCCTGTGCAGGCTGTTGCTCCGCACCCGCCAGCAAAGCGGAAGAAGGAAGAAAAGAAGGAGGAGAAGAAGGAAGAGAAAAAGGAGGAGAAGAGGGCCCGAAGGGCTTCTCCTATCTTCGACCTGAGCGCGTTGGGCTCGTAAGTTTTCTTGTTGCCATTGTTGTCCTTTGTTCCCTTGTTATTTTTGCACCTGTGTTGATTGGTTCATATGCAGGCAATCCTCCGACGGCTCTAATGATGGTGCGCGCGAGATGATGGGGGAGTCAAACATTGCGTCGCCTCCTCCTCAGACTGTGGCGACTTCGGGAGACGCTGCTCCAGTTCCTCCTGTGCAGGAGAGGCTGGTGGTTGCGCCTCAGAATTTCGCAGGCGGGCCTGCGGGTTCGCCTTCGGAGCACGTAAGTTTTTCTGCTTTATGCTACGGGGGGAGCCCCCGGGTGTCTTCATATGCTGATGTTGTTTTTGCTTCCTTGTGTTGGGCGTAGCCCCCAAGTCCTTTTCTTACTGCTATTGCCTTTTGCTGCAGCCTTTTGTCCAAGAGACCAAACGGCTGGTGGAGGAATGCCTGACGCTGGAGGCGAAACTGCGGCAGCTTCAGGGTATTCGCCTGCCTTGTAGTACTTTTCTTGTTTATCCTGGTCCTGTTCTTTGACACTTGCTTGTTGGAAATGCAGAGGAGCATAATGACTCTCTCTGTGAGGTCGACGCTCTTAAGAAGAGCCTTGGCCAATCGGAGCAGAAGGCCGAAGCTGCCGCTGGTGCGAAAGAGCGCCTTGAGCTGGAGCTGACGAAGGCAGCCGAAGCGAAGGAGCGTCTGCAGCAGGAGGCTGCAGATCGTGAGGAGCAGCTGGCCACCGTTGCTGCTGCTCGGGAAAGAGGTGTGGCAGATAAGCTCATGGCTGCTGCCAAGGCCATTTCGGGTGAGTACAAGCTTTTGTACTTGCTTCTTTTTCTATGGATCTTCTTCTATGTTGCCTTTTTTCATGGTTTCTTCTTTTTTGTCTCAGATGCCGCAGGCATCGAGTTCGACCGCGGTGCTTTGGAGCACGGGAGTGCTCTGGATGATGCCACTGTAGCGGTCGAAGACCGCTGCAGCACCGTCGTCAACTCCCTTGCCAAGGCGAAAGAGGTCCTTGGTCGCTTCTACCAGGAGCTCTTCCCAAAGGGCGCATCCCTTGAAGATGTGGATGCCCTGGCAGAGGCTCTGTCAGCCGAAGCGCCTGCAGCGTACAAGCGCAAGAAGAAGGGCATCGGCGTGTCCGTCGGGCTGGCGATGGCCATGGCGGCTGGGGCGGAGTTGGACCTGCCCTAGATTACTTCTCGGATGCCGACGGCTGCGGATGGATCCAAGGTAGCCTTCGCCGCCTACTCCGCTCGCTGCAGACGCTATGGGCCCAAGCTCATTGAATTGCTATCTGAGTATGCATTGCGGCAGCAGGGCGAGGCCAAAGCTAGGCAGTCTGGTTCTGAGGCGACTCAGTGTCCTCCGCCTTAGGCATAGTAGACGTAGGGTAGCTTGTAGTCTACTTTTGTTGTAAATATCTTTTGTAGTACCATCCTTGTGCCACGTAGTGGCCTTATATATTTTAATGAATTCCTCCGAGTTGTGCTCTATCCTTGGCTGAATGTCTGTGTGCCTTCTTTTTTCTGCTACTATAGGATCCTTCGGGTGCTGACCCAGTTGACACTTCATCCGGAAGGCCCTTGCGACCATCCTTGGATGATTCCTCGCAGCTCGCTTTTCTTCGAGATCGCGTGCGCAGCTTGGAGAGAGATTTTCTTGGGTTACGCGGTCGCGCCGACGTTTGGAAATCCAAGGCAGACCGTGGTGCAGCCAGAGAGGAGTATTTGATGGCGGAGCTGGGTCAGCTGTCCGAGCAGCTACAATGTAAGTTGATCCTTCTTTCGGGCTGTAGCTCAGTTCTTCGGGTGAGCCTTCTGGCCTTATTCTTGTTTTGTGCAATTGTCGCAGGTGCCAATCTTGCTCCGAGGGAAGAAAAGGAGCGTATCGCTGTTCGAGTCAATTGCTTGACTCAACAGGACATGGAGGCCGGCGGCTTCTTCTGGATGGATCGTTGTCGCGCCATGGTTTTGGCGACGATGCAGGATCGTGTCTACCAGGTTTCACGGGTGCTCCGCCAGGTGCAGACATCACTTTCCTCGGTGATGCACGTAATGTTTCCGTTGGATGCCGTGCCAACGACCCTTGCAGGTCTTCTGACGAAGTTTCGGAGTGCCAACAATGTCAGGGAGCTGGTGCGGCAGCAGCTCGTCGCAGGGGTGAAGGCTGCTTTGTCTCTTGTGAGGGTGCACCACCCTGACGTAGATTTGGCTGCTGTGGCGACTGGGCCACCTCCTCGACCAGATGGTGGCGAGTGGAACATGCGTCCGCATTACGCGGCTGTAAGGCAGTATGCCGAACAAATTGTAGATTTGTTTGAGCAGCGTTCTCAGGTTATTCTTCAGAATAGGTAGGACCTGAAAATAAACAGATAGATGTAAAATTTGTATATTGCGGCTGGGCGTTTATGTGCCCTTTGTTGTAAAGGTTTGCTTGTTTGTGAGCACGCAGTGCTTTGATTGAGTACGTGCCATTTTCGTTTGCCTGACGTAGTCAGCTACTCAGGTGTACACGTTTGGTCCTCAGTCGATGAAATCGTGAGGTGGGGGGAGCCCCCAAGTGCGTATGTAGCATGTAGTAAAGTTGCAGAAAATGGTCAACCGAAGGTTGGGGGCGAGACACTTAGCTTTATTTATATCGTAATGGAGGAGGTACATGGTTCGGCTGAGTAGCCTTGGCTGAAAGCCTTATTGAAAGTAAAAAAAGGGTTAGGTTGCTACGGGTAGAATCATCGCAGGTGCGAGACGTTCCATGGGTTGGAGTATGCGACTCTAGACTCCACGTGCTTGAGGCGATAGGCGCCACCTGGAATGACTTCGGTGATGACATAGGGTCCTTCCCATGGTGAATCGAGTTTGTTCGGTCGCTTTTGCTTGAGTCGCAAGACGAGGTCTCCTTCGACGAAGGACCTTGGGCGCAGACGACGGCTGTGATAGTTGCGGAGACTCTGCTGGTACACCGCTGATCGAGCTGCTGCTATATCCCGTGCTTCGTCGAGTGTGTCGACAGCGTCTTCGAGTGCAGCCGTGGACTCGGCTTCGCTGTAAGCGACGACTCGTGGAGCCTGGTGGCGTACTTCAGCTGGTAGCACGGCCTCAGCTCCGTGCACCATGAAGAACGGTGTGTAGCCGGTGGAGCTGTTTGGCGTAGTACGTAAGCTCCACAGGACAGACGGTAGCTCTTTCGTCCAGTTTCCAGCTTTGTGCTCGAGTGAGCTCATGAGGCGCTTCTTGATGCCAGCGCCGATTAGGCCGTTGGCCTTTTCCACTTGCCCGTTTGTTTGCGGGTGTGCCACTGAGGCATACGTGATATTGATCCCAAGGCCTTCGCAGAAGTCTTGGAATTCTTTGGAGATGAAGTTTGATCCGTTGTCGGTGATGATGCTGTGCGGTACGCCAAACCTGTAGACAATGGATTCGAAGAACTTGACGGCGGGTTTGCCTTTCTGGTTGGTGACTGTCATGGCCTCGATCCACTTGGTGAATTTGTCGACTGCGACCAGGAGGAAGACGTGTCCTCCTTTCGAAGATTTTGGCAGTTTGCCGATCATGTCGAGGCCCCATTGGGCAAAAGGCCAGGCTATGGGTATGGGTCGAAGTTCGGACCCAGGTGCGTGCGGTTTGTCGGCCAACCGTTGGCACCCGTTGCATCTTCGGACGATGTCCTTCGCGTCGCTCATGGCCGTTGGCCAGTAGAATCCTGCTCGCAGAGCTTTGGCGACGAGGGAGCGACTGCCTGCGTGGTGGCCGCAGATGCCTTCATGGATATCTTGGAGTATGGCCTTGCTGTCGTTGATGGTGACGCACCGTTGCAATACACCCGTAAAGCTGCGTTTGTACAGCTTGCCGTTGATGATGGTGAAGGCTTTCGATCGACGAGATATGCGCCGGGCATCTGTCGGGCTGTCAGGCAATTCTCCGTTTATCAGGAACTGGAGGTATGGACGTGTCCAAGTTTCTTCAACTGCCATGACCTTCATCAGGTTGACCATGGCAACTTCGGTATCCAACTTTTCGGGTCCTTCATGTCCTTCGGGTAGCGTAGCCCCCGAGTGTTCTGCTTCTTCGGGTGATCCCTTGGGGAACTTCCGCTTGATGGATGGCACGCAGATCTGTTCGAGGAACACACCTGGTGGCACCTTTGCACAAGTGGAGCCGATGTTGGTGAGTCTATCGGCCTCCTCGTTGCTCTCTCTTCCAACGTGCCGAAGTTCGCAGCCATCGAATTCTCCTTCGAGTGCGTTGTATAGCGCGCGGTACGCGATCATGTTTTTGGCGTGTGCGTCGCACTCATTCATCGTCTGTTGTATGACAAGGTTGGAGTCACCGTAGATGACCAGGCGCGTTGCGCCACATATTTTTGCCATCTTCATGCCATGGATGAGGGCTTCGTATTCGGCCTCGTTGTTGGAGGCTCTGAATTTCATCCGAAGAACGTACTTCATTTTGTCACCTTGCGGGGAGGTCAGTATGACTCCTGCCCCTGCTCCTGCTTCGCGCTTGGAGCCTTCGAAATGCATTGTCTAGGACTGTGACATATCTGGGGTGTCAGGCAGCAGCAGCTCCATCCAGTGTACCAGGAAATCTGGAAGGACTTGAGATTTGATTGCGTGTCGCTTCTCGTAAACGACGTCCAGGGGTGATAGTTCAATGCCCTGGGTTATTCAGGATGCTGTTCAGGGGTGCCTCGTTGACGACCATCACCTGATGCTCCTGGAAGTAGTGGCTCAGTTGTCGAGCCGTCATGAACACGCCGTAGGCCAGCTTCTGGTAGTGCGGGTACCGCTGTTTTGTTGGAGTGAGAACCTCGCTGAGGTAGTAAATTGGGCGTTGTACCCCGTGGGTCTTGCCTTCTTCGGGTCATTCGACCACGAGTACTGTGCTGACCACCTAGTGTGTGGCTGCTATGTACAGCAACAGGGGCTCGCGCTCTTTTGGCGTGACCAAAACGGGCGAGGTGGAGAGGAGACGCTTGAGGCTTTCGAATGCGTCGTTAGCTTCTGGTGTCCACTCGAACTTGTTTGCCTTGCGCAGCAGCTGGTAAAATGGTAGGGCCTTCTCGCCCATGCGGCTGATGAACCTGCTTAGTGCCGCTACTCGCCCTGCGAGCTACTGAACACCCTTGAGGTTTTTTGGCTTCTCCATTGTCATGATAGCTTTGATTTTCTTCGGGTTCGCTTCGATCCCTCTTGAGAGATGAAGTACCCGAGCAGCTGACCCGAGGGGACGCCAAAGGCGCACTTTTCTGGATTGAGCTTGATCCTGTAGCGATCAAGGTTGTCGAACGTCTCGCGAAGATCGTCGATAAGTGTTCTTGCCTCCTTGGTTTTTATGACTATGTCGTCGACATAGACTTGGACGTTGCGACCGATTTGGTCCTTAAGGCAGGCCTGCATGCATCGCTGGTACGTGGCACCCGCGTTCTTTAGCCCGAAGGGCATTGTGTTGTAGCAGAATACTCCGAACGGTGTGATGAACGCCGTTTTCTCTTGATCTTCGACCTTGAGTCGGATCTGGTTATAGCCTGAGTAGGCGTCGAGGAAGGAGAGCTTCTCACAACCTGCAGTCGAATTGATGATCTGGTCGATCCGAGGAAGAGGGAAGTGGTCCTTTGGGCAGTGTTTATTTAGTGACGTGAAGTCCACGCACATCCGCAGATGTCCGTGTCCTTCTTCGGGACCATCACCGTATTTGCCAGCCACTCGCTTTCCTTGATTTCCCGGATGAAGTCTGCTGCGAGTAATCTGTTGATCTCCTTGCCGATAGCTTCGGCTCGTGGCTCCGACAGTCTTCGGATAGACAGCTTGACTGGTTTGGTGTCTGGGAAGACATTGAGTGCGTGCTCGGCGAATTCCCTGGGAACTCCTGGCATGTCCGCAGGACACCAGGCGAAGATTTCCCAGCGCTCACGGAGGAATTCGACGAGCGCGCCTTCCTATGTGGTGCTGAGGTCGTTGGCGATCAGCGCCGTCTTGGAGGCGTCTGTCGGATGGACCTGCACTTTCTTGGTGTTGACGGTGGAGTCGAAGGACATGTCGGGTGCGTTCTGCCTTGTGACTGGGGGTAGCCCATTGTCCGTCACTTCGCGGAGCCTTACGAGCTCGTCTTGCATGCCGAAGGACTGGGAGATTTTGTTGAAATCCCTGTCGCATTGGTCCGATCGGGTGAAGCTCCCGTGGACTGTGATGACGCCCCTTGGTCCTGGCATCTTGAGAAGTAGGTATGCGTAGTGTGGGACGGCCAGGAACCTTGCGAATGCTACACGTCCCAGGATGGCATGGTATTGCGATGGCCAGTCCACCACTTCGAATTCTAGACACTCCTGCCGAAAGTTGTCCGGCTTCCCGAAGATGACGTCGAGCCCTATTTTGCCCAGGGGGAAGATGCCCTTCCCTAGGACAATGCCGTGGAACGTTGTGTCTGATTGTTCCAGGCTGCATTGCGGGATCCGCATAGCTGCTAGAGTGCTTGCGAACATTAGGTTGATGCCGCTGCCGCCGTCCATGAAGACGCGACTCATCTCGAAGCCTCCGATCTACGCCTCCAGCACCAGGGCAGCATGACCTGGGCGAGGGATCTGGCAAGGGTGATCCGCGCGAGTGAATGTGATGCAGGACTCCGATCCGCTGAGGTACTCAGGGATTGCAGGCGGAGATGCCACGGCCAAGTTGATTTGTCGGGTGATTTTCTTCTGCACCCTATTTATGGGGCGTCCCTTCTGTATCATATTGAGTGCTCCTTTTGGTGGGGGGTATGCGACCCCGGCGTTGTTTTGCGCTGGTGCGACTGGTTGATTTGGGCCTCCAATAGGCGGCGGTGGAGGAGCTCCGTGTGCTATTTCACCTCGCGCAGGTGCATTTCCGAACGCATGGGATTGGATCTTGTTGCCTCATCTGCACCATGCCTTTGCTGAGTTTCTGGAACTCGCGGCAGTCCTTGAGCATGTGGCTAGCTTTATTTTTGCCATCTTGTTTGTCGATGTAGAAGTGGATGGTGCATGGACCCGAAAGTTTATCGAATGCTGAGGGTCCGTTGTCGCGGTCGCGGCGTTGCCACGACTGCGTTGGTCGTCCGTTGTCGCGGAAGTTTTCGCTGCGGTATCCTCCGCTGTTGCGGCTGTTGTCGTTACGGCGGTCGGCGTAGCCGGCTGCGACCATGTCGGGTCCGTCGCGGTCCTCGTAGACGCGCGATCTCCTCTTGCTGCGGCGTTCGCGTCTTCGGCCATAGTCGTCCTCTTCATCTGATTGCGCCCGCTGGATGCAATCTTCGCCGTCTGCCCAACTGTTGGCGATTTCCATAAGCTGGTCGAGTGTCTTGGGCTTTACACGTCCAAGTTTCTCCTTGAAGTCTGGGCGCTTAACACCGTCCCTGAAGGCGTGGATGGCCCTTTCTTCGGAGATGTGTGCTGCGGAGTTCTTGGTTGTAGACCAGCGTAGTATGTACGAGCGAATAGATTCACCCGTTCTCTGAGTGCAGGCTCGCAACTCTTCGATTGAGGCGCGCCTCTTGCTGGTGCCTTTGAAGTTTCGGATGAAGCTGTAAGCGAGCTCCTCCCAGCTTCGAATGGATCCTGATGATAGGCTGCTAAGCCAGACCCGCGCCGCGCCTGTTAGCTGCAGCTGAAGGCATTGCATGGCAGTTTCTTTGTTTCCTCCGTGAAGTTTGACGGGTGACAGATGGTCACTGAGCCAGGACTTTGGATCTTGCGTGCCGTTGAACTTCGGAGTATCCGAAGGAAGCTTGAAGTTGCATGGCATCTGTGTTCGCCGAACAGATCTGCAGAAGCATCGAGCCCCGCAGAGTTCTCCTTCGTCTTCATCCATCTCAGATTCAGACGAGCATGCGCGTTTAGCGCGTGCTTTATCGATCTTGCGCTGTGTAAGCTTGTCTCTGGCATCGTAGTCGCTTTTCTGGCGGTGTGATCTCTTCTTCCTTCGAGGAAGATCGTGCTCCTCTTCCTCTTCGGATGAGGGGGTGGGACTCCGGTCGCGCCTGGCCGGAGCTTTCTTCTTCGGCTCCGCGGGAGCGTCTTCGTGGAGCGCAGATCCGATTAGTCCTAGTCCGGTGAGTGCGGACCTATGCATGGCCATTTTCGGGTTCCCCTCCGGAGGTGGGTGAGCCACGAGATACGCAGTGGCTGCCATGATCGTAGCTTGTGGCGTCTTCGGGATGATGTTGCCGTCAGCGTCCATATCCATGAACGATGTATGGAGAGTTCAGGTCACGTCACGCCGCTCCTTGGGGTCCATGTTTACCACCCGAGAGCGGTGCTTGTTTCCCTGATTTCCATTTGTGCTAGAGCCGGGTCCCATGGCGGAGAGCACAGCTCGTCGCGCACTAGACTCAGAGGCTGCTTGCTTGCGTTTGTTGAGCGTCTCCTGCATCTTGACTTGCTTCTTGTGCTCCTCGATGAGGAGGTAATGGTATGCCCTCAGCAGATCACGTGGGGAGTCCATAGGTAGGACTATTTCGCATGCGACGGTGCGGCGTGCTTCGACCCATCCTTCTTTGCTAAGTTGGATGAGGTGGCCGCTGTTTTCCCCGTTTTCGCCGTTTCCACCGTTTTCACCGTTTCTGTCCTGCGGGTTGGGGTTGGGCGGCGGGTTAGGCGTTTCCTCGTCGGTTTGGATGACTGCGGCGCACAGATAGCACCTACAGATTGGTTGGCTGCTGCCACAGCTTTCGGATCCGGAACCGTAGGTCCCTTCATCCGAAGGTGGATCGCACAGATCGGAGTTGCAGCAGCTGCTGCTGTAGAACTCATCTGTTGATGGTGAAGTGCGTAGCACGGGGTGTGGATCCCATGAAGCGGGCCTGATTGACGGCACGGGCACCCGCTCAGGGAGGCGGAGGGTGCCGGTTTGTCCAACCTGGAAGCAGAAGCTCCCGAACAAGATTTCGAGTCCGTCGCCTACGGGCTCGAAATCCTTCATGGTAGCCGGCGAGTTGGCGGTGAAGTCGAAAGCGCCGAATAGGAGGTGATTCTCCGTCGCCGCGGAGTTGTAGATCGATCGGGTCGGAACCGTCACGACCGCACAATCAGCAGCCCCGATTCCCACAGACGGCGCCAATTGACGAGGTTTAATCTCGTCAATTCCCATTGTTATGGACTTGGGTTTTGGAGAAGATGGGGATGCTGGAGATCATGGCACGGTTAACAGACAAGCAACCAGGGGACACGAGATTTACCCAGGTTCAGGCCCCCGGAGGGAAAACCCTACTCCTGCTTGTCTGCTCTTTGATTACGGCGGAACCGAAGGTTACAGGGTGCGCAGATTCGATCTGGCGTGGATGCGTGTGCGAAAGTATGAGTCGAGTTGCCCTAGGACGTGCCCTCCTGGCCTTTATATAGACTTAGGCAGGTCCCGGGCGTAGTCCTAGTCGGTTACAAGTTCTAGGGTTTTACCCCTTTGAATTTCCTATCTCCTCTAGTCTTGCTCTCCAAGGATCCGAAGACGTCATGGGCCTTGGCCACCCAAAAATCTTCATGGGCCAGCGTATGTCTGCCGTGGGCCTTCTTTGGGCTGGACTAGGTATGCTGAAGTTACGTACCCGTAGGGTATAACCATGTCAGCCTCCATTTCCTTGACTATCTCGTCTTGCTTCGCGAAGAGCTTGTCCTTCTCACGAAGTTGCACCTGGAGCTCGTCATTGCTAGGCATGACGTTGGTCCTATCAGTATCTAGGTGCCTAAGTAGAACCTCTCGGTCCTGAAGGTACAGACGAATCGGCTCTGCCATCTCTCTAGCAGTATCCTCGAACTAAATAGCCTCACCATCCTCATCGCGTCTACCGAAGGCGTGGAAGTGAGTACCTCTAATCTCCCGAGAGTGTCTCCCTAACAAACGCCCAAGTAAATCTTGCATGACTACCTCTAGGTCTCTCTACTTTTCGTCATGCATAATCTTGAAGGTGATAGCCTCCGTGGCTGGCTCAGTCTGGCGTCTTGGCTGAGTAACCTTGAAGCCCCAAAGGTCCTTCCTCTCAAACTTGGTGAGGGGAAGCATCATGATGCTAGGAAGCGGAAGATTGAGCATACTAGTGAGCTCAATAAGACGAGTGCCAAAACGAGTTCCCTTGAACTCTTCAGCCGTGCTGATAGTAACATTAGGCATCTATTTTATAAGATAGAGAGAAGTTAGAATCAACATCAATAGAAAACACACAAGACAAAGTATCACAAGCATATCATTAGCAAACACACAAGTCATGGCATGCATAATGTATTACAAGCATTCCAAGGTTCATCATAACTTAGACAAAATTTTGGAAATTAAACAATAAGTGTGGTGGTCCAACTAACAAAGCACATTACAACTCTCACTCTCTAGACTAAAGGCTATCAAAGCATCCTTCTACAAATAGAGATGAGAAAGAAGATTAGAAAAGTTTACGAGAAGAAAAGACAAGTGGAGAAATTGTTGAATTTTTTTCCTTAGTGGTTTCTAATCCAATCCTAGGGTCATAATCCTACAGGCAATACAGTGCTCTGATACCATCTATAAGATCCCTCCCTTTTAAAGGTAAGGATCCCTGTGATTGCAATGCTAGTCCCTGGATCAATGCTAGCATCCACAGTTTAAGATGAAGTACACAGAAACAAAGGTCATTATTACATATCATTCCAGAGACAAACATAGTCTTTTACAACTCAATGGCCATAGGACTAATACAAGAGTTTAACCATAACAATATAAATAAGTCTTCATCTTCATGTGCCACAGGCAAGCATGTTGAGTGTAGACTCATAACCCCTAATCATCATCAGAATAACCTGATACATCACAAGTTACAGCCACAGTGGGTCAATACATTAGAATAGTATTGGCAAGTGATACCTTTGTAGAATATTTACATCTAGATACTATATGAATTTTGGCTAAGTGTAGCTTAGGCTTGCTTTGCTCAAAATAGGTTTTGCCAATTAGTTGAAAATAGTAAGTTTTTCTTTGACAAAACTGTCCCAAGGAACCACCAATAGAAATTGGTGAACCTTCACCCTTGTTCAACCACAAGTTTTAACTTAGAAAAATTGGGATGAGGAGATTCTTGATAGCTTCCATGTCTTGATGCTCAAGTTCTCCAATACTAGGGACATGTCTAAGTACTTAGATTCTTCCATCTGTAGAGGTTGTGCACTTTCCCCACAAGACTTGATTTTCACCAATATAGGACCTTTCAGAAGCCTTCCCTTAGACCAAATGGACGCGCTCCAAACCTATCATCCCACTACCACCAACTGTCCAAATGGCTAAGTTATTGCAAACTATGTGATCCAGGCAGAGCCCATAATGCCATGTGGCTGCATTAGAAGCTTCTTAACATTTGGCATCTCAAATCCCTTTGTTCCTGGGTGGCTTTCCACAAGTGTGATACACAAGGTAAACCATAGAAATGGGCCTTGTGTAACCACTCAACACAAACCAAACTTTCCATTCCACCCAGGTGTTTCATTCACTTCGTTGTTTTATTAAGCAAAACATAAGTCCAAAGACTTAGAAATATTTCTCATAGCATGATTATATAATCCACCCTTGGTTGCTACTAGCTAGGATAAGCATGGCAATAGCAAGTAGCTTAACTTAAAGGAAATTCTAACATTTCTATAACTACTAGGATTTCCCAAGCATAGCATATAGATACTTAGAAAAATAATCATGCAAGTCCTATACAAAATATTTCTAATGCATAGGTAAAATATTAGGATAGAAACATGAAGCACCACTTGCCTTGGTAGTTTGGGGAGTAGCAAAAATCTTCACAACCACAATCACTATTAGCACCAAAATCTACACATAAAATAATGGCACCAATTTCACATATCAAAAATATACAAGCAAAAATATATGAATGCATGCAAATGTCATGGGATGATTTTTCTACACCAAACAAGACAAGTGTACAGTACTGAAACATAACCAAGACCAAAGCACACTAAACAAACTTTATTTGATCTTTAAATCATTTTTCAAAACATTTATATACCCAAAATAAGCTTACAAATGTCTCTGCAAAAATAACCAATTTTTCAGAAGCAAAACATTAAACACATTGCATAAATAGATATAATTCTTTCTCCTGATTCCAATGATATAAAATTTGAACGTGTGGATCAAAAGTTATGAATTTTGTAAGTTTGAATCACTAATAGATCAAATTTCTGTTTTAAATCTAAACTCAGGCCACGCGGCGTGTTCTGATTGGCCCGTACCGGTTCGGCCGGATTGATCAATGTGGACCATTGGATTTAAAGACGATCGTGCGGCACAGATCTAGCGTACCCCATCTCGTAAGTGATTATATCGCGTGCATTGGATCTAGATCTGACGGCTAGTGATCAAACGACCACAGATGGGCGGCGCCAGCAGCGGCGGTGCGGCTCTGTCAGAGAGGTTGCCGGAGATTTAGATCGCGCGGGGAGGAGTGGAGATGCTTACCGTGCTCGTGGGACTGCAGTGAAGCTCAAGGTGGGGTCAGATACTCGGGGGACGCACCAACTTGGATGCTATTGCTCGTCGGACTGAAGCCTGACGTTGGGCACGGCTGTTCGTTGTCGTTGCCGGCGTTGTAGATCATGCCAGAGACAAGCAAGTGGTGCGTTAGATGTAGGGAGCAACACTGGTCATGTGCGTTAGATGTCGGGACTAACCAGATTTACTCGCCGGAGTTAAGTGCCTCGTCGGGTTCGCTCAGTCGTCGACGTTGCCGATGCTCAGGGTTGTCCTAGCACATAGCAGCGGTGTCAATCGAAGCGCAAGGATGCAGTGTTTGTTCTGGAGAAGCTAGGAGTCAAGGGGTGTAGAGAGCTCACCGGAATCAGAAGTCGGAGTTCGTCGCGACAGCGGCGAGGTTTGGTGAATTCCGAGCAGCCTGGTGGCGAGGAGAGGGTGTTGTGTGGGGGAAAATGGCCGTGGCAGGGTGGGGTTTAAGTAGCCGGGAGCGGGGCGAGGTTTACTCCCTGAATCAATGGGATTTAAGCGGATTCAAACCGCGGCGTCACTGCGGCGAGGTAACGGCGGAGCGGTTTGGGGGCGCGTTGATTTGGGGACGATGCTGACGGGGCAAGGTAGGGTCGGGCTGTCAGCGGTGGGTGCGCATTGCTGCGGTGAGAAATAGAGTGGAAAAGAGAACCCCGGGTGGGCTGTTTTGGTTGCTGGGCCAAAAGGGTAGCGCCTGGCCCAGTTCTATTTCCTTAACCTTTTTCTTTTTCTATTTCGATTTTCAGGAAACATTTTCAAATGAATTCAAATGCGTTTGATTTCCAAATCTTTCTAGATTTTTATAAAGTGAAGCCTGCACATTTTTAAGTATAAAACCATGCTGTTTCACTAAACTTGCTTGATTCCTTTGGAATTTTACAAATAAACAGTGCCTTTACACAAGTTTTAATAAAGATATGAAAATGGTTTTAAAACCATATTTTGTTTTGGAAATTTTGTCCAAGCCTTGGAACACAACCAAACCAAATCATGAACAAACAATCTTGGTTTGAAACAAATAATCTCTCACTAGAGAGTAGCATTGGATCAATTCGTGTTTACATAAAATAATAAGCACCCAAATATTTCTGTTTTTGTAATGACTTTGAAAATGATCCCTAAATGATTATGAATGCATGGATGATATGCAATCTTTGAAAACATGATTTTAGGGATGTTACAGGAAATCCTAGTAGTTGTAGTCTTAGTAGAATTTTCTCTAAGTTAAGAAACTTGTTTTGTTATCATGCTTAGCCTAGCTAGTAGCAAACAAGGGTGGAATATTCATGCTATGGAATTTTGCTGAGTCTATGACTTGTGTTTTGAATAATAAAACAACTATATGATTGAATCACATGGGTGGAATGGCATGTTGGTTTATGTTGAGTGGTTGCACAAGGCCCATGTCTATGGTTTACCTTGTGTATCACACTTGTGGAAAGCCACCCAGGAACAAAGGGATTTGAGATGTTTAGTGTTGAGAAGCTTCTAGTGCAACCACATGGCATATGGGATATGCCTTGATCACATAGGTTGCAAGATCTTAGTCAGATGGACAGTTGGTGGTAGGGTGATAGGATGGAACGCGTCCATGGTGGTCTAAGGGAATGCTTCGGAATGGTCTCGTCTCGATGCACTCGAGTCTTGTGGGGAAAGTGCACCACCTCTCAAGAGGGTAAAACCTAAGTACTTAGCCGTGTCCCCGGCAACAGAAAATTTGAGCATCAAAGACATTGAAGCAATCAAGGATCTCCTCATCCCAATTTCTAAGTTAAAAACTTGTTGTTGAACAAGGGTAAAGGTTCACCAATGTCTATTGGTGGTTCCTTGGGTGATTTTGACAAACAAAAACTTAGTGTTTTCAACTAATAAGGAAAACCTTATTTTTAGCAAAGCAAGCCTAAGCTACACTTAGCCAAATTCATATAGATGTTAGATACTACTATTCTTCTATGGTATCACTTGCCAATACAATTCCAAATGTATCGACCCACTATGGCTGTAACTTATGATGTTGCAGGTTACTCTGATGGAGATGAGGTTGTGAGTCTAACTCAACATACTTGCCTGTGGCACATGAAGATGAAGACTTATAATTATTTGCTTTATGTTATGAACTCAATGTATTAGCCTTGGGCTATTGAGTTGTAAAAGACTATGTTATCTCTGGAATGACGATGCAATAACGACCTTTGTATCTGTGTACTTCATCTTAAACTGTGGATGCTAGCATTTGATCCAGGGACTAGCATTGCAATCACAAGGGCCTTTACCTTTAAAAGGTGGGGTCTTACATGAACCCAGCTCTGATACCTTTGTCATGCTTTGCATCTTTCATGTTGGCAAATTGCTCTTTCCTATGGTTTGATTACAAGCATGTTGATAGTATTATCTCACCTTGTGACATTCATGTTTCTTTGCTATTGGATATTGATGCTTTGTGTGTTGCAACAAAAATGTTGAACAATTTCTCTTTCTGAAGTTTTGTGTGCAACCATAATTCCATTGAGAGCATGTATTGTCATGAGAGCTTCCAAGAATATCGTCTTGTTGTTGCAACAAACAAAAGGACCACTTTATCTTTCATTTAGTTTGTTTGCAAACATGTTGTTTTTGCTTCTGCGTGGGATACTCATATTCCCATGATATTTGCTTTCGATGATTTGTGTGTGACATCCAACATGTCGAACAATTTCTCTTTCCAATGGTTGGTTTGCACACATAATGATGTTTATTTGCATATTTTCCCTCATGTGTTTTTGCTGAATTCTCATATTCTTGCATCAAAGATGTTGATTAAAATTTTAGTCCAATGCTTTGAGTGCCACACTAAGACGTTGTATGGAGTTTTCGAGTTCCCACATTTGTATGATGTTCAAACGATCTCCATGCACATTGACCTTGCATATGCATTCCATTTGCTATACATGTATTATGCTAATAGTGTTGTGAACAAGAATGGACATGCCACAAATGACATGCTCCCCTATCACGCACGAAAATATTTTGCTTGGTCTTTGTTGTGTGAAGGTACAAGTGCATACACGTCAAACTCTACCTACCACGTGTTGACAAGAAGAACCGAAGAGAGTTACCTATGGCTACCCTTGATCGAGCCATCTCTACATGCTAAGGTGACTTCCTTCTACTTGAGGTCTCATGCTATAATCTTCATGAATTGGCTACACTTTGAGTGTTGCTTTGCTTTTGTTGTGAGCTTTGTAGGCTTCATAGAAGGTGAATGAACATTGAAGTGCTATCAAGTCAATCTTCCCGAGGATGACTATATGGTGAACCCCACGATCAAGAATGTCTCTCGACCTCATCTAATTTGTGATGAGCATGTAGAGTCGAGGACCACTCTTTTTGAAGGGGGGGAGATGATGCAGCCCGACCTACGGTCATTACTACATCAAGGTCTCCAGCTTACTCCAAGTCGTCATGGACTCCAAAGGTGAATCTAATCCTTTATGCGAGTCCACTTCCTACCCTATTGAATGGTACACTACTTCATACTCCGTCCTATGGCCATGATAGGTTCACATTGACAAGTACAGAGGCAAGGGAGGAAGCCCGGAGCATCAAGCCCGACAAGACGGTGGCTTGGAAGAGGAGACGCAAGAAGGCAGGCGCCCGCGGTACTACCGCTCCCATCTGTGGAACTACCGCACCCCGGTACTACCGCCCAACATGACCGGTACTTCCGGCCCATACATAAGCCCGTGCTATTGTCCCAGGACTCCCCTGTACCGGCTTGCGGTACTACCATCCCCGAGCGGTAATACCAGTCATCAAGTCCGGTACTACCGGTCATGACAGTGCTTTCACGCACTAGATCTAGGCCATAGCCCATGTACCCCCTTATTATGATGCAACCCTAGTTCTATTCCCAAACTACCCCTATGTAAATGGATGGACTATAAATATATCCCCCACCCCTCATGTATCCCTTAGGCATAGATGATAGATTAAAGACAACCCCCATTGTGGAATCTCTAGTTTTGCCTCATCCCCTTTACCAAGGGGACCGACTATCGTCACCAACCTCGATTGGACTTTGCATCACATATCCATCATTTAAGAAGGCCTTGGAGTCGGTGTCTCGTCTCCAAGTTGTCAAGACCATCCCCAAGATGTTCTTCCCTCTCCGATGTGGATTTGAGGGAGCACACTGATTGATCTTTCCTTGCGAGGATTCTATCAGACCAGCGGCCGTTGTTCGGGAGCAATCGGCCTTGTATCGTGTGAGTTTTGCGTGTGTTCATCGTGTTCTTCGCGAGGTGTGTGTTCGATTTTGCTACCTTCTCCCTTTCCCCTCGCTTTCCCATCGATTTGACCACGAGATCCGTGAAGATCGGGCCACCCAAGGGGTGAACCCCTATCATGAGCCTTCATATATTTCCAAGTGGTGATTGGAGGCTCTTCTTTTGCTTCACGAGCAATTTGGATTTCTTACCACAAAAGATTGGCGTGGTCATCTGTAACATCCCAAATTTCATGTATTGCATTCATATCATCATAGCATTTAGAGCTTGCATAAATTTTTTCAAAGTTTGAAACCAAACAAAACCATTTTTATGCATTTCTATTATATATATTTGAGGCATGGTTTTATTTTTATTTTCAAAAGACCAAAGTGTTTGTGAGTGGATAGATGTGTTTAGCACACTTTTGAAAGCTGGAATCATAGTACAAAACTTGGTGAAGATTTGAATTCAAACAAATTTGAAATTGGGTTTCAAAACCATTCCTAAAAATCAAAACAGAAAAGAAAAAGGAGAAGGAAAAAAATAAAAACTGGCCCTGCCTTTTCAGCCCAACACCACAACCGGCCACCCCTCCCTCTCTCTTTCCTCACCCGGGTCATCATCATCTCCCCCAAACCCCGTGCATACGACGCCACTGCCGCCCGTTTCTCCTCTTCACTGCCGCGAATGAATTCGCGTAAATACGCGTTGATTGCTCGTGTGACTGCCGCCCTAGCCCCGGATACTTAACCCCCTCTGCCTCGCGGCCATTTCCCCTCACTCGCCACCACCTAAGCACCCCCAGGCTGACCTCAATCGAGCTTGCACCACCGCGGACACGAGCACCTCCTGCGAGTAATTATGGTGAGCACCGTCCACCCTGTGCCCTCTGGTTCACCCTGTCGTTCTCACCATCCTCTGGCGCATCTAACCTTGCCTCTGGTTCGTCCTGTATTTCCCCAGGTCGTCGTCCCCGTCAAGCACCACGAACACCCGAAGCTCCGTCCAACTCTGATGAGGGATTCTGGTAAGAATCCAGCGCCCCTTGCCTTCTAGTTTAAACCCATATGTGCGTCGTGTCCTTGCGCAGCCACTAATGCCGTTTGTTTGTCCTATGGTGACCTAGAACGTCGAATTCGTCTCCGCCAATCCATGCCCGACGCTAGTGAGATTTCCGATGAGCTTTCACGGCCGCTATAGCACGCCCCTGCCCAAGCCAGCTGCACCTTGAGATCCCTCGCATCCACGCGACGCTGGTAAGCGACAACCTCACCCCAGCCGCCTCTAGGTTCGTCGGAACATCGCCGCCAGTAGCGCCGTTGCCGCCTGGGCCATTTGTGCTGCTCACTTTTGGTCGCTTGATCCAAGGCCGTTAGATCTGAATCGTGCGCCGTAGATTAGATCGTTAGCGAACCGGTAAGTTTAGATCTGGCGTGTTGGATATGACTTGATCCAACGGCGCGAAACGTGATCCGCACGAAATGGTATCAACCAATCATATGCGTCCACGTGTCTGCCTGTTTGATTTAAAATCTGTTTTTGAATCTATTAGGGATTTAAACTTGTAAAATTCATATCTTTAGTTCTATTTATCCAAAATTTGCAAATAATATATCATTGGATTCAGAAAATTAAGCCCTACACTTCTGTGGCCTTGATTTAGTATTTTTATTCTAGAAAAATAGGATTATTTGCAGAACCAACTATAGGCTTATTTTGACTATATAAAATGTTTTAAAAATTCTTTTAGAGTGAAACTTGTTTTATTTGAACCTTAGAAAGTTTACTTTGTGTTCAGTACTGTTTGGTTTGACTTTTTTAGTGTATAAAATCATTCCATTGCATTTGCATGTATTCATATAAATTTTTGTTTGAATATTTGAATGTGAATTTGGTGCTATAATTTTATGTGTAGATTTTGGTGATAGTGGTGATTGTGATTGTGAGGACTGTTGCTACTCCCCAACTAACAAGGCAAGTGATGCTCCATATATTTTTGTCCTATTATTTTGAATATGCATTAGTGATATTTTGAGTAGGACTTGCATGAAGATTTTTGCTAAGTTTATACTATGCTATGCCTTGGGAAATCCTAGTAGTTGTAGTCTACTATGTTATCATGCTTAGCCTAGATAGTAGAAAACAAGGGTGGAATATTTCATGCTATGAAATTTTTATAAGTCTATGACTTGTGTTTTTGATTAATAAAACAACTATGTGAATGAATAACCTGGGTGGAATGGTATGGTTGGTTTATGTTGAGTGGTTACACAAGGCCCATGTCTATGGTTTACCTTTTGTATCACACTTGTGGATTGCCACCCAGGAATAAAGGGATTTGATATGTTTAGTGTTGAGAAGCTTCTAGTGCAACCACATGGCATATGGGCTCTGCCTTGACCAAATCGGTTGCAAGAACTTAGCCAGATGGACAATTGGTGGTAGGGTGATAGGATGGAACGCGTCCATGGTGGTCTAAAGGAATGCTTCCGAAAAGTCTCATCTCGATGCATGTCGAGTCTTGTTAGGAAAGTGCACCACCTCTCGAAAGGGTAAAACCTAAGTACTTAGCCGTGTCCCCGGCAATGGACATTTTGAGCATCAAACACATTGAAGCAATCAAGGATCTCCTCATACCAATTTCTAAGTTAAAAACTTGTGGTTGAACAAGGGTAAGGGTTCACCAATGTCTATTGGTGGTTCCATGGGTGTTTTTGACAAACAAAAACTTAGTGTTTTCAACTAATAAGGAAAACCTTATTTTGAGCCAAGCAAGCCTAAGCTACACTTATCCAAATCCATATAGATGTTAGATACTACTATTATACTATGGTAGCACTTGCCAATACAATTCCAAATGTATTGACCCACTATGGTTGTAACTTATGATGTTGCAGGATACTCTGATGGAGATTAGGGTTGTGATTCTACACTCAACATGCTTGCCAGTGGCACATGAAGATGAAGACTTATAGTTATTTACTTTATGATAAGAACTCTATGTATTATCCTTGGGCTATTGTGTTGTAAAGACTATGTTATCTCTGGAATGGTGATGTAATAACGACCTTTGTATCTGTGTACTTCATCTTATACTGTGGATGCTATCATTTGATCCAGGGACTAGCATTGCAATCACAGGGACATTTAGCTAAAAGGTGGGGTCTTACAGATGGTATCAGAGAACTGTGTTGCCTGTAGGATTATGACCCTAAGTTGGATTATACTAAGGAAACAACTAGTAAAAATGCAACTCTTTGCAAATTCCACACTTTTCTTTTTTCTTCTTGTAAACCTCTTCTAATCTTATTTCTCATCTCTATTTGTAGATGACCACCATCAATGAAGCCGTCAAGAAAGGACCACTCATGACCCTGACCTTAGAATGTGAGATGGAGTTTCCCAAGGCACTCAAAAACCTCATGGTTAGTTGGGAATACATGGTGAAGCCGTGTACAAAGGATTTCCAGTGATGGATGAAGGAGAAGAATATTGGTGGGTGCAACTCCACTTGAACAAAAACAAAGGAGACAACCACAAAGAATCGGGATTATGCATGGTCACCAACTCAGAAATGTATATGTCATTCTTTGGAATGCTATCAAGGAGCTTATTGAAAGACTCAAGTGTAGAATGCTCAACACTCAAAATAACCTTAAAGAAGAGAATAATTATACCCAAGACTTAGAGTCCGCCATAAAACGTCTAAGGAAAGATATTATAGACTTAGCATATGAGTGAGAATTGTGACGTACTCTGGTAGTTGGACCACCACACTTGTCGTTTTTCTCGCGTTAATAATTTGATCATACCAACCTATGTGGTATGGCAAGTTTTTGTCTAAGTTATGTTTGAACGTTAGTGCTTGTGGTAGATTTTTGTATGCCATGACTTGTATGTTTTATTGTTGAATGTATGCTTTTGGCTTTTGTTTCACTATCTTGTGTTTTTCTCTCTACTTGTATTGTTTCTAATTTTTCTCTATCTTATGCAATAGATGCCTAGCTTTGTTGTTAGCACTGTCGAGGAGTTCAAGGAAACTCGTTTCGGTTCTTGTCTTGTGGAGCTCACTAGTGTGCTCAATCTCCCACTCCCTAGTATTAAGGCACTTCAGCTCACGAAATTCGAGAGGAAGGACCTTTGGGGCTTTAGAGTCTCGCAGCCAGGATGCCAGGTGGAGCCACCCACGAAGGAGATTACCTTCAAGCTGATGCATGATGAAAAGGAGAAGGGACTAGATGTAGTCATGCATGAGCTACTTGGACGCCTCTGCGGACGACACTCCACCGAGCTCAGGGGCATCTACTTCCACTCGTTCGAGAGACGTGACGAGCAGGGTGAGGCTGTAGTGTATGATTACGCTACTAGAGAGAAGATTGAGCCTGTACGTCTGTATCTCCAGGACCTAGAGAGCCTCGTTAGACACCCCGACACAGATAGGACCAGCGTCATGCGTAGCAATGACGAGCTTCAGGTTCAGTTGAGGGATAAGGACAAGCTCTTCGTGGAGCAGGACGAGATCGTCAAGGAGATGGAGGCCAGATTCGAGAGCCAGGACAAGAGGTTCAAGAATCAAGAGAAGAGAGTGCAGGATAGAAACAAGAAGATCAAAGACATGAGGGCCTAGATAGATCTTAAGGATCTTGAGCTAGAGACTCGGCAGGGAGTGATAGAGAGGCTGCGTTCGCAGAAGAGAGCCCTTCGTGCGAAGATTGAGGCCTTGACCACCAATGTGGAGGAGTACAAGACACCCATGGAGACAGCTGGACTTACTCTAGTGGACGAGGAGGTCGACATGGAGGAGTAGTGTTGACTACTCGACTATATATTTATCTATCATCCTTTCATTTATCGAGTCGCAATGATCATCCAACATGTGGATGGCTTTGCTAGTGTGTTATCTTTCCAAAAATTGTTGTTTACGTTGTTCAAACTCTAAGTTTATCTTATGCTTGATTATTTGTGATTGTTGCTATGTGATGTATTGTGAATGTTAGCATCTATGGGTTATATCTCAATACTTATCCTTATTGAAACCACAGATGCCTCCCCGTCATGCCAATCCCAACCAAAACAACAATGGCAATGAGATGTAGCAGCTGATGACAGCTCAAACTCAGTTGATTCAGATGATGACCCAGTTCATGGCAAATCAGAATCAAAACAACAACAACAACAACAACAAAAACAACAACAACAACAACAACAACAACAACAACAACAACAACAACAACCACAACAACAACAACAACAACACCAACAACAACCAAAACAACCCACCAACCTTTGATATGCTTACAAGGTTTTTGAGGTTGAGGCCTGCCAAGTTCTCGGGAACCACTAATCCAATGGTAGCCAATGACTGGTTACGTTCCATGAACAAGGACTTGGTTACCATGGGCTGCACGGATGAAGAAAAGGTCAGATTTACATCACATCTGCTGGAAGGACCAGCAACCACATGGTGGTATAACTTCCAGATCACCACTCCTATTGAGGATGTGACTTGGGCAATATTTGAGGATGGTTTCCACACTGCCCATATCTCATCAGGAGTGATGAATTTGCAGAAGAACGAGTTCCACAATCTTAAGTAATGTCACTGCAGTGTGGCAGAATATATTGTGGAGTTCAACATTCTGGCACGCTATGCACCGGATGAAGTTGACACTAATGCTAACAGAAAGGAAACATTCCTTGAAGGGCTGAATGATGAGATGAACTTGCAGCTATCTGTTGCATATGTTCCAAATTATCAATCACTTTGTGACAAGGCCACCATCTTGGAAAGCAAGATGAAGCAGGTTGAGAATAGGAAGAGGAAGCATCACTTTGATAAGCATAGTTCTGGATTATCACACAAGCATTCTCATAGTGATGTTAGTGGAGGTTCTGGGTCCCACAAACATGGGAAGTATAACATCCACCACAACAGTAACCGTCACCATGACAACAAGCACCAGCGCAGTCATGACAATGATAGATATAAGAATCACAAGAGTGGACACAAGATCCACCACAGTGGGAATGGCAATGAATGTCAGCCTACAAAAAGGGATATCAGTCAGGTTGAGTCCTTCAAGTGCAAGAAAACTGGGCACTATGCAAATGAATGCCCAAAAAAGAAGGCTGATGGAGCCAACAAGCCTAACACTTTCCAGAAGGGACAAGTGAACCACATAAATGTGGAGGAAATCTATGAGGAATCTGATGTTGTGGCTGGTAAGTTCAAACTTAATTCTTTTCCAGCACTTGTTCTTTTTTATACCGGTGCATCGCATTCATTCATATCAAGACCATTTGTTGATAAAAATGGACTTCCAACTGAAACTATTGGGTGTCCAATTAAAGTAAGCTCTCCCGGTGGAGAGATGATAGTGCATTTTGGATGTCATGATCTAGTGATAGAATTTGGAAAGTATAAGTTTCCAGTTAGTCTGATAATCCTAGATTCCCAAGGATTGGATGTAATTTTAGGCATGGATTGGATGACTATGTACAAAGGAGTAATAGATTGTGTCAATCATACTGTTACACTCACAACCCCGGATAAGAAACGGATTAGGTTCAAGTCTAACTTTGAATCTAAAGGGAGTAAGCTAAATTCTCTTAAGGGGGTTAGCATAGACAGTGTACTAGTTGTGAAGGAGTACCCGGATGTGTTTCGGGAGGAATTACCAGGAATTCCACCAGATAGAGATGTGGAGTTTCTGATTGACTTACTACCAGGATCTGGACCAATAGCAAAGAGACCCTACAAGATGTCAGTTGATGAGTTGAAAGAATTCAAGAAACAACTTGGAGAACAGTTGCATAAATGATTTATCCAACCAAGTTCTTCGTCTTGGGGTGCACCAGTTATGTTTGTTGAGAAGAAGGATAGAAGTCAAAGGTTATGCATAGATTATCGTTCACTCAATGAGGTGACTATAAAGAACAAGTACCCTTTTCCTAAAATCAATGATCTATTTGATCAGTTAGAAGGAGCCCTTGTGTTCTCAATGATTGATCTCCGATCAGGCTACTTTTAGCTAAAGATTAGAGAGCAAGACATACCTAAGACTGCTTTTACCACTAGGTATGGTTTTTATGAGTATACCGTGATGCCATTTGGATTAACAAATGCACCAGCCTATTTCATGAACATGATGAACAAAGTGTTTATGGAGTTTCTAGACAAGTTGTTGTCGTATTCATCGATGAAATTTTGATCTATTCCAAGAGCAAAGAAGAGCATGAAGAACATCTGCATTTGATACTTGAGAAACTCAGGGAGCACAAATTGTATGCCAAGTTCAGCAAGTGTGAATTTTGGTTGAATGAAGTTGGATTTCTCGGACATATTGTGTCAGGAGATGGTATAGCTGTCGATCTCGCAAAGGTGTCACCTGTAACTGAGTGGGAATCTCCCAAGTCAGTTAAGGAATTTCGTAGTTTCCTAGGCTTAGCAGGATACTATAGAAGGTTCATTGAGAATTTCTCAAAGGTAGCTAAGCCAATGATGGATTTACTTCGGAAAGAGAAGAAGTTTGATTGGACTAAAGAATGTGAAATCAGTTTCCAAGAATTGAAGAAGAGACTAGTATCAGCACCAGTCCTATGTCTGCCAAATTTGGAGAAGGACTTCCAAGTCTATTGTGATGCATCTCACCAAGGATTGGGTGGAGTTTTGATGCAAGTAGGGAAAGTTGTGGCTTAAGCCTCGAGACAACTGAAAACTCATGAAGTTAATTATCCTACTCATGATTTAGAGTTAGCCTCTGTTGTCCATGCACTCAAAACATGGATACACTATCTTTTGGGAAAACGTTGTGAAGTGTTCACTGATCACAAGAGTTTGAAATATATCTTCACCCAGAAGGAACTCAATATGAGACAAAGATGATGGCTAGAGCTCATCAAGGACTATGACTTGAGTTTGCAATACCATCATGGTAAAGCAATTGTTGTAGCAGATGCTTTAAGCGGTAAGGTTTATGTGAATGGCCTTACTAAAGGAGAATTGTCAGATGATCTATGTGCCCAATTCAAAGATCATATATTGGAGATAGTGCCTAAAGGATATCTTATGTCATTGGACGTCCAACCCACATTGTTGGACAAGATCAAAGAAGCCCAAAAGTTGGACAGCAAAATTGAAGAGATGCAAGGTAAAATTAGTAAAGGGAAGGCTAAAGGATTCCATGAAGATGAACAAGGTACTTTATGTTATTGAAAGCATATCTGCATTCCACAAGATCCGGAGCTTCGTAAATTGATTCTGCAAGAAGAACACAATTCACCATATTCTATTCATCCGAGTAACACCAAAATGTACATGGATGTGAAGGAAATATTTTGGTGGAACAATCTCAAGAAAGATATCGCGAAACGTATTGCATTGTGTGATGTGTGTAGTCGAGTGAAAGAGGAACATCAGAATCCGGCAAGGTTATAACAACCACTACCTATTCCTGATTGGAAGTGGGATAAGATTGGTATGGACTTTATCACCGAATTGCCAAGGACCAGATCCGTATATGATTCTATTTGGGTTGTTGTGGATCGCCTAACTAAAGTGGCTCATTTCATACCCATGAAGACTACATATACAAGTTCTAAGTTAGCTAAGATCTATATGAACATGATTGTATGTCTACATGGAGTACCTAAGAGTATTGTGGCTGATAGGGGAACTCGGTTCACTTCGCATTTTTGGCGACAACTACATGAATCATTGGGAACAAGGTTAGAGTTTAGCACAGCTTTTCACCCCTAGACCGATGGACAGATAGAAAGGACCAAGCCGATTCTGGAGGATATGTTGAAGGAATGTGCCCTAGACTATGGTGCTAGCTAGGATGAAAGTCTGCCTTACACAAAATTCTCTTACAATAATAGCTATCAAGCAAGCATTGATATGGCACCTTTTGAATTTCTTTATGGAAGGAAATGTACTACCCCATTGCTGTGGAGTGGAGTAGGAGAAAGAAATTTTTTTAGACCAGAACTGATCAAGGAAGCTAAAGAGAAAGTGAAATTGGTAAGGGAGAGATTGAAGATATCCTAGTCCCGACAAAAGAGCTACGCAAATCCAAAGCATAGAGAAGTCACTTATGAGGTAGGTGATAGAGCTTATCTTAGAGGCTCACCACTTCGTGGTGTGAAGAGATTTGGAGTCAAAGGAAAATTGGCACCAAGGTATGTTGGACCATTCAAGATTTTGAGCCGCAAAGGAGAAGTGGATTATGAGATTGAATTGCCTGAATCACTGTCAGTAGTTCACAATGTGTTTCGTGTGAGTCAGTTGAAGAAGTGCCATTTGGAGATGGAAGAATCTTCATTGGAGGACACTATACCTTTGGAAGAAGTACATTTGGAGAGTGATCCCACTTATGAAGAGAAGCCTATCAAGATTCTTGAGACTACAGAAAGGGTTACTCGTACTAAGACTATCAAATTCTGCAAAGTACAGTGGAATCACTATACCGAGGAAGAAGCAACTTGGGAAAGATAAGATGACGCTCGGAAAGATCACCCACACCTATTTGCTAGCCTACCCGAATCTTGAGGGCGAGATTCATCTTAAGGGGGTTAGATTTGTAACATCCCAAATTTCATCAAAGGCAAAACCATGTATTGCATTCATATCATCAAAGCATTTAGAGCTTGCATAAAAAATTCAAAGTTTGAAACCAAATAAAACCATTTTTATGCCTATCTATTATATATATTTGAGGCATGGTTTTATTTTTATTTTCAAAAGACCAAAGTGTTTGTGAGTGGACAGATGTGTTTGGCACACTTTTGAATGTTGGGATCACAGTACAAAACTTGGTGAAGATTTGAATTCAAGATTTTAAATTGGGTTTCAAAACCATTCCTAAAAATCAAAACAGAAAAGAAAATGGAGAAGGAGAAAAATAAAAACTAGCGCTGCCTTTTCAGCCCAACACCACAACCGGTCCAGCAAACCCACCCGGGCCACCCCCTCCCTCTCTTTCCTCACCCGCGTCAACCACACCCCGCACTCACTGCTAGTGGCCCCTACGCCACGTCGTCATCGTCTCCCCCAAACCCCGCGCGCCGACGGCGCCATCGCCGCCCGTTTATCCCCTTCACTGCCGCGAATATATTTGCATAAATACGCGTTGATTGCTCACATGACTACCGTCCCAACCCCGGTTACTTAACCCCCTCCGCCTCGCGGCCATTTCCCCTCACTCGTCACCACCTAAGCACCCCCAGGCTGCCCTCAATTGAGCTTCCACCTCCACGAACCCGAGCACCTCCGACAAGTAATTCTGGTGAGCACCGTCCACCCTGTGCCCTCTGGTTCACCCTGTCGTGCTCACCATCCTCTGGCGCATCTAACCTTGCCTCTGGTTCGTCCTGTATTACCCCAGGTCGTCGTCCCCGTCAAGAACCACGAACACCCAAAGCTCCGTCCAATTCTGACGAGGGATTCCGGTAAGAATCAAGCGCCCCTTGCCTTCTAGTTCAAACCCATATATGAGTCGTGTCCTTGTGTAGCCACTGATGCCGTTTGTTTGTCCTATGGTGACCTAGAACGTCTCCGTCGTCTCCGCAAACCCGTGCCCGACGCCAGTGAGATTTCCGACGAGATTTCACGGCCGCTACAGCACGCCCCTGCCCAAGCCAGCTGCACCTTCAGCTCCCTCGCATCCACGCGACGCTGGTAAGCCACGGCCTCACCCCCATCTTGTCTAGGTTCATCGGAACATCGCCGCCAGTGCCATTTGCGCCACTCACTTTTGGTCACTTGATCCAGGCCGTTAGATCTCGGTCGTGCGCCGTAGATTAGATCGTTAGCAATCCGGTAAATTTCGATCTGGCGCATTGGATCTGACTTGATCCAATTGCGCGGAAATGTGATCCGCGCGAAACGGTATCAACCAATCAAATGTGTCCACGTGTTTGGCTGTTTGATTTAAAATATGTTTTTGAATCTATTAGGGATTTAAACTTGTAAAATTCATATCTTTAGTTCCGTTTGTCCAAAATTTGCAAATAATATGTCATTGGATTCAGAAAATTAAGCCATAAACTTCTATGGCCTTGATTTAGTATTTTGCTTCTAGGCAAATAGGATTATTTGTAGATCCAATTATAGGCTTATTTTGACTATATAAGATGTTTTAAAAATTGTTTTTAGAGTAAAACTTGTTTTATTTGAACCTTAGAAAGTTTACTTTATGTTTAGTACTGTTTGGTTTGACTTGTTAGTTTAGAAAATCATTCCATTGCATTTTCATGCATTCATATATATTTTTGTTTGAATATTTGTATGTGAATTTGGTGCTATAATTTTATGTGTAGATTTTGGTGATAGTGGTGATTGTGATTGTGAGGAATGTTGATACTCCCCCAACTATCAAGACAAGTGATGCTCCATATATTTTTGTCCTATTATTTTGACTATGCATTAGTGATATTTTGAGTAGGACTTGCATGGAGATTTCTACTAAGTTTATACTATGCTATGCCTTGGGAATCCTAGTAGTTGTAGTCTACTATGTTATCATGCTTAGCCTAGCTAGTAGAAAACAAGGGTGGAATATTTCATGCTATGAAATTTTGCTAAGTCTATGACTTGTGTTTTTGATTAATAAAACAACTATGTGAATGAATCACCTGGGTGGAATGGTATAGTTGGTTTATGTTGAGTGGTTACACAAGGCCCATGTCTATGGTTTACCTTTTGTATCACACTTGTGGATTGCCACCCAGGAACAAACGGATTTGAGATGTTTAGTGTTGAGAAGCTTCTAGTGCAACCACATGGCATATGGGCTCTGCCTTGACCAAATAGGTTGCAAGAACTTAGCCAGATGGACAGTTGGTGGTAGGGTGATAGGATGGAACGCGTCCATGGTGGTCTAAGGGAATGCTTCTGAAAAAGTCTCGTCTCGATGCATGTCGAGTCTTGTGGGGAAAGTGCACCACCTCTCGAGAGGGTAAAACCTAAGTACTTAGCCTTGTCCCCGGCAATGGACAATTTGAGCATCAAAGACATTGAAGCAATCAAGGATCACCTCATCCCAATTTCTAAGTTAAAAACTTGTGGTTGAACAAGGGTAAAGGTTCGCCAATGTCTATTGGTGGTTCGATGGGTGTTTTTGACAAACAAAAACTTAGTGTTTTCAACTAATAAGGAAAACCTTATTTTGAGCAATGCAAGCCTAAGCTACACTTAGCCAAATTCATATAGATGTTAGATACTACTATTCTACTATGGTATCACTTGCCAATACAATTCCAAATGCATTGACCCACTGTGGCTATAACTTATGATGTTGCAGGATACTCTGATGGAGATTAGGGTTGCGAGTCTACACTCAAAATGCTTGCATGTGGCACATGAATATGAAGACTTATAGTTATTTACTTTATGTTAAGAACTCTATGTATTAGCCTTGGGCTATTGAGTTGTAAATACTATGTTATCTCTGGAATGATGATGTAATAATGATCTTTGTATCTGTGTACTTCATCTTAAACTGTGGATGCTAGCATTTGATCTCGGTACTAGCATTGCAATCACAGGGACCTTTACCTTAAAAGTTGGGGTCTTACATCATCAAACTCGAGCGATGCCATGGCTACCATCTTTTCGTTGCGATAGTTGTACATGCAAAAGATCTTATTAACCTTGAGTGCCCATGAAATATACATTTCGGGATCATTCGGACCGGTAAACTTCGGCATGGTGAATTTGAGCTTGCCAAAAGTTTCTTCCTCATTGAGGTTCCGGTATCGGTGGTTGCCATGATGTTTGTGGTCATCTTCATCATCCGAGCTATCACGTCTCTCTTGGTGATGGTGTTGTTGCCTTTGTGGTTGTTGGGGTGCCGTATTTTGTGGTGGTGGAACTTAGTCCTCGCGAAGAGCTTGGGGATCTTGCTCTTGGGGCGGTTGTTGACGAGGTTGAGGTGCTTGGGCCTCACCAGGCTGGTTAGGCACTTGAACGTCATGGCGACGAGCATTGTCATGAGCCACATGACGAGGAGGACGTCGCGCCCCATGTACAATTTGTTGCTCTCTTTCATGCTGTGGTGGAGGGTCACCATGGTGATCATGTTGTTAGGGTTGACGCTCATGACGATGATGACTTCTTGGTGGGTCTTCAAGTGCTTCACGTCGACGGCGCGTTTATTCTTCCAAATCGGAGGCATCACTTGTTGTTGAGTGAATGTCTTATGGCCGTTGACGAGGTACTTGGGGTTCCACTTAAGGTTTCTCACGTGGTTGCTCTTGTTGGATCACTAGTTCCCTTGCATGGTGACATTGCGTTTATCTTCTTGGAGGTCTTGCGGAGAGGTCACCATCATAGCTTGATGTTGCAGCGTGCCGAGGAGAGGGCACCGCTTGCAAAGAGCTCATGGAGTGAGTATTGGTCCATCGTTGTGCCTTGAAGCCCGACGGTGTGAAGAGCTTGACGCGCTCAAGGAGTGCCTTGAAGAGCTTTATGCGCGAGAATGTGGTCTTGCCAAACCATCAATGAGACGTTGAAGCTTGTCATCATTTGCAGCGACGACGCGTTGAAGAGCTTCATTTTGATGGACGAGTTTGTGTTGCATCGCATGCATTTGTCCTCGGAACTTGTTGAAGCGATTGTCGATGCTCTTGAACTCCATTTGAGTTTTGCTAAATTGTTCATCTTGGCGCTTCTCAAGGGCGTTGCAACGGTAGTTGAATTCTCCTTGAATCTTCCAATGAGTTGCCCTTGTCATGTATTGGTCTTCATCCTCTTGTGGTTGAGGTGGTTGGTTCGTCTCACCATTCCTATCCATGATGCAAAACCAACAAGGATTGTATATGGAAAGTAATATGTGGTGGGGGTTAGCCTTTTACCTCACCTTGGGGATTGTATCAAACTAGTTGCCACGCGTGAGACTAAAAGCTTCCAATGTGAAATCGCAAAGAAACTCACACTAAAGGAAGAACTAAACTCTCAAAAGATTTTGGTGGAAGGTTGGGATGGTGGAAAACCAAAGAACCAACCAAATGAAAAGGTTAGTCTGGGTAAGATCCAAAAAAACTCAAGTCAAGGTAAAGGTCAAAAACTCAAAAGGGTGACGGGAACCTACGACTATACACACACATGGAGAAAAATGACACGATTATGAAAATGAGCACAAAATGTCCTATTGATGACTAAGCTCGGTTGTTGCGCCAATGCAAGAAGAGAAAGTGGCTTGTTTGCAAAGAGGAAAAAATGAGCAACGAATTTGTGCTCTTGCCTTGGGCGCTCTTCTTTCTCTGTTGGGTAGAAGCTTGAGACTCTCTTTTGCTATGGGAGACTATTTTTCTTTTTCTTTTGTATCTTTTTCTTTCTTTTTGCTTTTGTATATATTTTTTCTCTCCCTTTGATTCTACCAAGTCACTTTTGCTATTTCTTTTGCACTCTCACCGTCCAAGAACAAATGCACAATGCTCAAGCAAACACAAGATGAGCCACTCTCATGGGATAGGTACACATGAAGGAAGATAGGGGTTAACAAGGTGACGCAAGTTATACCTTCATTGTTGATGATGAACTTGTGGTCGGTGTTACGGGATGATGTTCGGTTGCCATGGTGTCGAGGAGAGCGGGTGATGTTGCGGAAGCTGCTGTTAGTTGACGACACACACGCGAAACACAAACAAACAAGAGTAAAATCAGCCAATGCAAGATAAGAGGCAAGAAGTCAAAAACTGGCATCAGGGCCAGGAAACTCTGGTGTAGGCCGGAGACTCCGGTGTATTCAGGACAGAGACTCCGGTCTAGGGACATAGCTCGAACGCTTCGATTCGCTGTCGTCAGGCCTCGCCTCGCCTCCGCAACCACCCTAGCACGTTCCTGGTAAGCTCAGGAGCACGCTCGTGCTCTCCAATCCCTCCCTCCTCCTCTCTATCGTCTCCGCCACGAGCACCCGTGCGTGCCGCCGTCGGAGCTCGTCGGAGCCGAAGTTTCGGTGACCTTCTTCAAGCGGCGCTGCCACTTTATTGCTTGCCCTGCTACGCTGATTTGAACGGAGCCAGCCGTGTGCCCCCTCTTGCCCTCTACCGTTGCCGCCGGCCATCGTCTGTCGTGCTGCTGCCGTGGTGACGTGGTGGCCGCGTGGCGACTGAGGTGGCCATGGGCCCCTCTGTCAGCCACGGTGGGTAGGCACTGCCCTCAGTGAGAAATGCCCCACCCTCTGTGCTGTGTCATGCTGATGCAATAAAAGTTTAATAAATTGTTTTAAATAATTTTAGGAAATGAATAAAACTTATAAAATCAATAACTTTTAATTTATAAGTCATAAAAATACAAATAATATATCAAAATATTCAGAAAAATGAGAACTATCTATGTATGCTATAATCATGCATTGTTAATCAACTTACATGACAAGTATAATTAGAACAACATAGTAACCCCTTTCATATGATTCCGGAGTTGTCCCCGAGTTAGGGTTTTCACCCCTCGGAACCCCATTTAAACTATCGAGCATGCTTTAGGGTTTGAATTCAATACAATTTAACTTGTCATATCATCATCCTTTCTTGAGCATTGCATCGATGCTATGTGTTGATTGTTTCCCTCTCTTTCCGGTGTTCGGTTCTTCGCGATAGAATACGATATCGAGATCGATATTGAAGACCAAGGTCAACATCGTCGAAGTTCGAAGATCAAAGAACAATACTTGACCAACTATAATCAAGTGAAGTAAAAGGCTCCTCAAGATCTGCTTATCGGTTATCAACTGGCAAAGGAAAGCATAGCCCCACCATGATATAATCCTACGATTTCGAAAGCATTTCTATTCCTGCCATGATGCATATGATTCTACTGTGGTATTTTATCGATAGATAAAGTATCCTATCTATTGCATTACTCCCTTTGAGCTTATATTCCCTGATCCACTGCTCCTAGCATAACTAGGTTTGGCTTGTGTGCACCGCTAGAGCTTATATATGTGTCTACTTAGCCATGCATAGTGTTAGTTCTGGTCCATCCATATGATGTATCAGATGCAGAGAATCTAGTATGATAGGAGAACATGATGAGATGAGATCAGTGATATGAGTTAAACATGCTAAGGCTTGTATGGGAGGCCACGGTGGGATGTGGTTTTTCTTGTCCCATGCTCGCCACCACTTGGACCTGAGTTCTTGTCTTTGGAACCAAGACGAGCGTGCAACCACACGGGGCCTGGACAACCTCACGAGCAACTAACTTGCCTAATAGATTCCATGAGTCACATAGTTCGGGCGTTCCATTCAACATATGCATAGAAAACCTTTTGAAAGATTTGCCGGGTGTAGGTGCATTCATAACAGGTAGGTAAGCGTGGCCGAGGTTGCTTGGGGTAGATAGCGCCCCTGGTAAACCAACCTCGCCTCACATCTTTAAGTACCGGCTTTGGGATTTGACCCGTTACGGCGGAACCATACTTATTGCGTGACTCATGGTCTCGGCGAAAGCAAGGTAAAGGTCGTGTCTAACCACCCTCTGCTGGCCTTCCAAGGAAGAGGGCTAATCATGTGCCATTAAGAGAAGGTTAGAACGTGTGGGTATAGTTGTACACCCCTGCAGGGTAATAATCTTTTCGAAAAGCCGTGTTCACGGTTATGAACGACTTGGCGACCGGACTCAAGATCATAGAGAACTATAACCTAATCTTAAAACTTGGCAGATCAACGTGTGCTTAAGGATGCTTCCTCATGGGTACGAGGGGGTGATCCTAGTTGGTAGATGATGATGATTGGTGGATATCAAAAGATGATGATCAATATTTCTCAGATGTTGCTCTCTTATCCCCTTTTAAAATACTCTGATTAGACGAGCTTCTTCTCTCTCCCTTGTTTTATAAACAAAGATGGCTTTATGCAAAACAACTCCACCAGCCAGAAGTCTTGCGGAGTACACCCTGTACTCACCCTTGCTTTGTTGATACTTTTGGCAGATTAAGTGTTCCTTGAAGATCAGTTTGGTACTACATCGACATCGACGAGTAGCTTGGGGTTCCCGGCCGGCAGCCTGGAATCTATGGGCTGAGACGTCATCGTTATGCTTTAGGCCTCTTAGGCCCTTTGTTAAGTTTGCTATACTTAATAGCATAATTTGCCTTCCGTTGTTTGATGTTTGTGGTCAGTGACCTCTGCTTGTAATAATTGTGTTCTCTGCTTAGTTATGAGCTTGCTGTAATAATTTCGTGTCATAGGGTCACTGCTGTGTTATCGATTCATCACTGGATGTTCTCGAGCTCCAGGTTAAGCTTATGTCAGACGGAGGTCTAGGATTTGTTTAGCCCTCATCCCGGGGGTGTCACAGTTTTTGGTATCAGAGCAGTACCGACCGTAGGAAAACCTTGCTACTAGTCGATGTTGAGTCCAGTGCTTGTGAAAACTATTTTAAAAGCTAAAAAGTATTTGCGAAAACTCTAGTATGCTTCTTTTACTTCTTATCTAGTTTCTCTCTAACTCTGGTTTATCTTATCTGGTGATGATTTTGGAAAACTTTTGATATCTCTTTTGGTCTTTCAAAGCTTAGGTGCCTTCTGGCATGTCGCTTCTTAACCAGTTTACCTAGTGTTGAGTTCTCTATAGTTGTGTGTGTTGTGAATTCTTTGTTCCCCTTGCTCTTGTTAATCTGAGAGATTCCTTTCTATCATGATCTCTCTATCTTTTGGACCCACAATATTATATTGTTGGATCTACAGTGTTCTGCTCTAGGCTTCGAGGTTTCCTTTCGCCTCGTGTGCCTCCTCGTCATTTGTCTGGGTACTTCAGAAGTTGTTTCTTCTCTTGGAAGCTACCTCGTGATTGCTATCTTGAAGTGTACGCCACATCACTCAAGTAGTAGGAACTCCTTTCTTTGGGTTTTAACCCTTGAAATTAAACCGAAGATCCCTGATTGTGCTAGATTCTAGTGTTGTGAATCTTGTAAATGAAGCTGACCTTTAAACCAAGATCCCTTTTGTTGACCTGTGTCGTTAATGTTCATACATTACCTTAGGATGGCTTGTAATACAATTCTATCCTACAAGCTTGTGGCCTTTGTCGCGATTTAATTGTGACAATTAAGGACTTCCCCTACCACATGCTATGGCAGATGTTCTTTAATGGAACCAAATAGATCACGACAAGAGTACTCCTCGAGAGTCTCGCATCTATATTCGTGACTCTGCCACACTCTACCCCTTCTACGCATTGGTTTTTGGAAGGTTGTTAACTTATGCATCCACATCTCTGGATTCCATCCTGAGCATGTTCCCTTTTCCTTGTTGTTTTCTGACCTTTGTCTACCAGTTGGTAGCCAAGTAGTAAATGTGCATCGGTGTCTTCTGATGCAAGATACTCTTGTGGTCCGTCTATACAAACCATTTCGGAATGTCTAGGAGAAACAAACTCCAGTACCTCGTCATATCTTGGACCAGGTCAAAGTGTTGTAATCCGTAGATCAAGAGGCATTGATTGTCTTCCATCTGTTCTATCTTAAAGTATCACGCTCTTCTAAAATTAAGAGGTCGTGTTAAGTTTCATGAGCCCTTAATGAAGTGATGCTCTAACACATATTTACCCACCCTTCCTCGAGATTTTGCGCTCGTGAGTGATGTGTGTGCGTAACAATGTGGTCGTTTGAGATTCTGAGCAATTACTACTGTTTTGAAATCTAAGGACATCTGAGTCATACTTAGAGTGATTGGTTAATCCTATCACTAAGCGAAGTTTTATTGTGTTAACAAGTCTGTTACTCTGGTATACTCTCTTCGGCCAAAGAGTTAGGCTTGTGCTGAAGCTCTAAGACTAAGTCATCTTGCCTTACCAAGCAAGTTTCTTCTTGAACTAAGTGACATATAGGTGGTTCGTGATATTCTGGACGTCTTTCTAGAAGTATCTCCATGTTGCCACATGACCGTGTTGTCAAGTTCTTGATCAAGTAAGTTCTCTGAACTGCTCTTTTCTCCAAGGATCCGTACTGGATACCCCTGAACTAGTTGGTTGAGCTTAAACAACAACTTGGAGAGTTGTAAGACAAAATTTCTATCCGACCCAGTTCCTCCTTAAAGGGATGTCTAGTTTTGTTCGTGCTTAAGTTAGATAATATCTCCTTTGTGGATATGTTATCTTTCCCCACATTTGATTTGATTTGGGTTATCGTCAAATCAAACTCAGTTCCAAGGACTATCTTGATAATGTTTCTTCTTGTGATGTTTCACTGGGATACATCTTCATGTCCTTTGGTCTGACCAGTATTTTTGTCTTGTTCACGCAACATATGAATCCATCTTCTTGGAGTGTCTCAATAAGTTTGTTGTTGAGCCCATCGATGACATCCTTGTCTTCTCCATGCTAGATTTGATTCATATGGAACATTTGGCATTAATGTTGGAAAATTTCGAGAACCATCTTCGAGTCATCTCGAAGTATGTGTTCTGGATGTTAGATGTGACCTCTCTAGTTCGTGTGCAAACGTTGAAAGATGTCGCCGTGGATTCGAGTAGAGTTAGCTCCGATCCCAAAGGACACATGTGTGTTTTATTGTTAGTACCTTATGTGTGAGCAGTTGTCTCTCGACAAGTTGTAAATACATGGGTCTAACAAATTAGCTCACTCTTTTGGAGCTTTACACCGTAGTCCGTGTCTTGAGAATCTAGTGACTTTACCTTTGTGTTAAATGTTGCAAACTTTCTATTCGGACATGCTGAGTCTGAAGTATCATACCACCTAACCAAAGCTGAATCTCAAGCAGCAATGATGGTTGGTGTTCCTCAAGGTTTTGACATAGGTCTCTTTGTAAACCTGACAAGATTGGTGTAATGGTTGATACACCTAGCCGGAAAGATCTATTGCCATATTCCCTTGATTCAGCACTAACAACCACTCTTCATGAGGCTTCTTCTATTATTCATTATAGGAGTTATTCTTATGGTTTTCTTTGTATCCGAAGTTTGATCTTTACTTGATGATCGATGTCTCGAACATCAAGGAGAACATTTAAAGTAGTGTTGCTAAATGTCTCTCGGTTGATCCTCCAGACCTTTTATGTTGGCAACCATTTTGTTGTGCCAAGTTGAAAGAACATGTGGGCCCCCATGTGTGGTTTTGGTAATTAATGACAATCTTTATGGACTAATGTGTGTATTAAATTGTACTTATAGGAATTGTCCATTGGCATCGCTTGGAGCATGTGTTGGCTTCAAGGTCGATGAAATGCGAAGAAGATATGTTTTGCAAGCTTAATATGCGCCATCTACAGAAGATATCATGTTTGATGCTTGCCATCCTCGGTGATCATGGATCGATGATGAGGAATTAAGAAATGTGGTCCATCTTGAGAAGGTCAAGTTCGTCAACATCGAGCTCAAGTGGAATGCTCAAGGCAAAGGTATAATCTTGATATGTTTTCCCTTTTGCCGGTCTCATGTTGTGCGTGAGAGACCGGTTTTAGGATAGATAACCGTACTATCAAGAGGGGCTCTCGAATGAGTAACTCGATCATATCGCTCGGAGAGAGCTCAAACCTTTGCATACTTGCATCATCATATTTGCTTGTTATTTGGTCTTAACCATGTGAGGATTTAGAGCTTGCGGTAATCTCCATAACAAGTTCTTGGTCATCAAAATCGGATCTTCCATTTGTATCTTATTGCGATTTTGATCTATGCGGGTTCCCGGTTTCTCACCAAGTGAGGTATCTCACATTCTTATACTTTATACTTTCTCACTTGGTGATAACCAATATTTTCGTTATTGGAATCGGGTCAATCAGAGCTAGCAATCAAAAGTTATTGTCGTTTGAATATTCGCCAATTTGATTTAAAAAAAAAACTGGTTTTCTGGGTCGAACGGTAGTACCGCTTGGTACTACCGGACAGCTTAGCATACGCGGGCCGCTTCAGTATCGCACGGTACTAATTTCCGGTCGTACCGGCTCGGCCCGGTAGTATCGCATGGGTGGGCCGGTACTACCGGACGGCCCAGGTAGCTTCCTGCCAGCTTTGGCCCAGCTGGCCTGCCGCTGCCGCTGTGCCAACTCGCACGAACGAGCGCGCCCTCTCGTTGCCCCCGCTCGCTGCTTGCCTTGCACGCGGGCAGCTGCTGCGTTGACCTGGCTGGGCCCAGCTGCTGCCGCTGCCTGCAGGCCCCACCGCGCAGCCTCGCGCCTACAGCCCCGCGCGCTCACGTGCATGCTGCTACTACTGCTTTGCTCGCGCGCTGGTGGCCTGCGCTGCTTGGCCCCGTTGTGCTGGCCCCGCGCGCCACCGCCGTGTTGACCTGCTGCAGCTGTCTCGCGCGTTCGGCCGCCTAGCTCGCTTGCCTCGCTGCGCACGTGCACCGCCTGGCCCAGCTGTCGCCGCATGCATGCGCTGACACCGCTGGCCCCGCTAGATCTGCTGCCGTTGCTGCTCTTGTTTCTGGAACGTGCGGTACTACCGGTTAAATTCGGTAGTACCGGACACGTTCTAAAAAATGCCCCAACGGGCAGATTTTGTCCAGTCCTTTATATAGCTTTGTCCTTTTTAGTTTAAGAAGCTTCTCTCTTATCTATTAGGCTAAGCTTTGTCCACACTTGCTCTAGATCTTGAAGCTTGCCTAATTTTTTTTCCTCTGATGATTCTTTCCCATATTTGAGTGGAAGAGAGAGGAGATCTAGACCCACGTTTTGACCTAACCGATTCATCTCTTTGTGAGTGCATCTTTGGGGATCTAGATTTTGGGGGATTTTGTGTCTCTCTTTGATTCCCCCTCTCTTGTTTCTCCAATAGCTTTAGTAGCTTTGCTGGAACTTGAGAGTGAGGGATTTGAGCACCTTTGTGGTGTTCTTGCCATTTGCATTTAGTGCATCGGTTTGAGTTCTCCTCGGAGGATTTGGTTTGAGTTACTCATTGGAGCTTGTCCCTCTTGGGTTCTTGGAACCCTAGACGGTTTTCTGGACTTGGTGGCATTGTGGCCTTTTGTGGCATTTGTTGGGAGCCTCCAATTAAGTTGTAGAGAAGTGCCCCAACCTTGTGAGAGGTTCCGGTTGCCACCGACAAGTGCATCGATAGTGGAAGCGTGGATCGATCCCATTGGGGTGAGATTCACCGGAGAATAAGGGAGGCCTTTTGTGGCGTTGGTGGTTTGATACCACCCCCTCTCTAAACAAGACGTACTCCATGTTGGGAGGAACTCGGTAAAATATCATCGTCCCCGCGTGGCTCGGTTATCTCTATATCCGAGTTATTTACTTATGCACTTTAAATTGTGATATCCTTCGTGCTTGAAGTAATATATATCTTGCTATCACTTTGTTGCTTGTATTGCTTAGCATAAGTTGTTGGTGCACATAGGTGAACCTTAGTTGTTCTAGGTTGTGCTTAACAAAGTAAACACTAGTTTTATTCCGCCTTTGTTGAGCCACTCTAGGAAAAGTTTTAACCGCCTATTCACCCCCCTCTAGGCGACATCTCTATCCTTTCACAAGTAATTGAAGTCTGAGAATGAAATTTCTTTCTTCTCGTGTCATCAGGAATGTTCTTAACTATTCATCTTAGTGGTGTAAAGTGATATCATGATCTTGGCAAAGATTTTGATAAATCTGGATGAATAAAGAGTTTCCTTCGTTATCTTAACCATGTCTTAAGAGTGGCTATGATTTTTTGTAATCTGTAGTTCCTCTTGATTACATGTTTCTTTGTGACTCTTATGAGTCCTCTCCACTAAAACACCTTTCTTTATTGGCCTTTTGTTGAATGAAAGAGTAACCCTTCTATGTCAAAGTAGTTCAACAACTTGGTTTTGTTGATCCATATCTCTGCAACCTGGAATCTCTACTCAAGCATTTTAGTAGAGGTTATCTATCGAAGTCTGTGGTCATGTTCTTTCTGTTGGAACCTTCCTTTCCGGAAGCTTCAAACCCTCCTGTAAGCTCCGTGGTCTCAATCCTTATGAAGACCAGCTATCTAACAACTTGAAACCTTCTCCTCTTGTTTCCTCCGCCACCTTGACGTGTTTCATGTTTGTCATCTCAGAGTTGTTCCTGAACACTCCATCCATGAGTTGACCATGAGATATTCTATGTGTTATTTAGTGTGTTTCCCTCTTATCTTTAGAGTGTCCCTGTTTCTTCCTCTCTCCGCCTCTTTTCCTACCTTTGGAATCTCGGGTCGAGATTCTCGTAAGGGGGATAGAGTTGTAACACCCCAGTTTTAGCTAATATATAATTAGGGTTTAATTATGCATCATTAGCATCATCTCTTAAAAATGCATGCAAAGAAAATTAAATGCAAAACCCTAATCCTTTCCTCTCTATTTGAAATGCATTCAAATGGTTTGGAAATATTTTAAAAATCCCAAAATAAAGTGGAGCCCAAACTGAATACAAGGGCTCATAAGTATTTTACATATTTGATAAAATCCTTTGGTATTTTTGAGTGATTCAAAACAAATTTGAAAATGGAATTACAAAAACAAAAGTGAAATCAGGAAAAGGAAAAAGGTTTGTATAAAAAAACAGAACAAGCTAACCCTAACAGGATAGCCCAGCCAGCCACCTTTCCTCTCCTCTCCTCCCTTCCTCCCACGCAGTGCGGAACCCCGCAGCCCAGTTGGCCCGTACGCGGCCCACCCCTGGCCCGTACCTCTTCGCGTTGTTTTCTTCGTCGTCTCCCTCGGCGAGAAGCAGCTGGCTGGCACAGCGGAGGCTGTCGCCATGCGCCATGATGCGCGCTGCCGCCGCGATAATCGCCGCCTCCCTTGTCCATCTACAAGTACTTCCTCGAGCTGCTGGACGAACCCTACTTTCCTTCTTCCCCGTTTTCCCCTCCTAGCCAAAACCCTAGCTTCTGACCTCGCCGGCGACCCACCGTCTCCGGCCACCTTGAGCCTCGCCGAGCAGCCCAGGAGAAGCGCCACGTCTTCCTCTTCCTCCTCCGTGAAGCGTGCAAGCTGGGAAGGCCCCCTCTCTACGGAATCAAGTTCGTTCCCGACACCGGCCGTCGCAGTTGACGCTTCGATTTGCCATCGTCCGGCCTCGCCTCCCTGACCACCCTAGCGCGTTCCTGGTGAGCTCAGGAGCACGCTCGTGCTCTCCAATCCCTCCCTCCTCCTCTCTATCGTCTCCGCCACGAGCACCCGTGCGTGCCGCCGTCGGAGCTCATCGGAGCCGAAGCTCCGGTGACCTTCTTCGAGCAGTGCTTCCACTTTATTGCTTGCCCTGCTGCGCTAATTCGAACAGAGCCAATCGCGTGCCCCCGCTTGCCCTCTACCGTCGCCGCAGGCCGTCGTCTGCCGTGCTGCTGCCGTGGTGACGTGGTGGCCGCGTGGCGACTGATGTGTCCATGGGCCCCTCTGTCAGCCACGGTGGGTAGGCAATGCCCCGGTGATAAATACCCCACCCCCTGTGTTGTGTCATGCTGACGCAATAAAAGTTTAATAAATTGTTTTAAATAATTCCAAGAAATGAATAAGACTGATAAAATCAATAACTTTTAATTTATAAGTCAGAAAAATACAAATAATATATCAAAATGTTCAGAAAAATGAGAACTATCTATCTATGCTATAATCATGCATTGTTAATCAACTTACATGACAAGTATAATTATAACAACATAGTAACCCCTTTCATATGATTCTGGAGTTGTCCCCGAGTTAGGGTTTTCACCCCTCGGAACCCCATTTAAACTATCGAGCATGCTTTAGGGTTTAAATTTAATACAATTTAACTTGTCATATCATCATCCTTGCTTGAGCATTGCATCGATGCCATGTGTTTATTGTTTCCCTCTCTTTCCAGTGTTCGGTTCTTCGCGGTAGAATACGATATCGAGATCCAGATCGAAGACCAAGGTCAACATCGTCGAAGTTCAAAGATCGAAGAATAATACTTGACCAACTACAATCAAGTCAGGTACAAGGCTCCTGAAGATCTGCTTATCTGTTATCAACTGGCAAAGGCAAGCATAGCCCCACCATGATATAATCCTACAATTTCGAAAGCATTTCTATTCCTGCCATGATGCATACGATTCTACTGTGGTATTTTATCGATAGATAAAGTATCCTATCTATTGCATTACTCCCTTTCAGCTTATATTACCTGATCCACTACTCCTAGCATAACTAGGTTTGGCTTGTGTGCACTTCTAGAGCTAATATATGCGTCTTCTTAGCCATGCATAGCTGCGAGTTCTGTCTACATGATGTATCAGATGCGGACAATCTAGTATGATAGGAGAACGTGATGAGATGAGATCAGTGATATGAGTTAAACATGCTAAGGCCTGTATGGGAGGCCGTGGTGGGATGTGGTTTTTCTAGTCCCATGCTCGCCACCACTAGGACCTGAGTTCTTGCCTTTGGAACCAAGACGAGCGTGCAACCACACGGGGCCTGGACAACCTCACGAGCAACTAACTTGCCTAGTAGGTTCCACGAGTCACATAGTTCGCGCGTTCCATTCGACATATGCATAGAAAACCTTTTGAAAGATTTGTCGGGTGCAGGTGCATTCATAACAGGTAGGTAAGCGTGGCCGAGCTTGCTTGGGGTAGATAGCGCCCCTGGTAAACCAACCTCGCCTCACATCTTTAAGTACCGGCTTCGGGATTTGACCCGTTACGGCGGAACCATACTTATTGCGTGACTCATGGTCTCGGCAAAAGTAAGGTAAAGGTCGTGTCTAACCACCCTCTGCCGGCCTTCCAAGGAAGAGGGCTAATCATGTGGCATTAAGAGAAGGTTAGTACGTGTGGGTAAAGTTGTACACCCCTGCAGGGTAATAATATTTTCGAAAAGCCGTCTTCATGGTTATGAATGACTTGGCGACCGGACTCGAGATCATAGAGAACTACAACCTAATCTTAAAACTTGGCAGATCAACGTGTGCTTAAGGATGCTTCCTCATGAGTACGAGGGGGTGATCCTAGTCGGTAGATGATGATGATTGGTGGATATCAAAAGATGATGATAAATATTTCGGAGATGTTGCTCTCTTATCCCCTTTTAAAATACTCTGATTAGACGATCTTCTTATCTCTCCCTTATTTTCTAAACAAAGATGGCATTATGGAAAACAAGTCCACCAGCCAGAAGTCTTGCGGAGTACACCCTATACTCACCCTTGCTTTGTTGATACTTTTGGCAGATTAAGTGTTCCTTGAAGATCAGTTTGGTACTACATCGACATCGACGAGTAGCTTGGGGTTCCCGGCCGGCAGCCTGGAATCTATGGGCTGAGACGTCATCATTATGCTTCAGGCCTCTTAGGCCCTTTATTAAGTTTGCTATACTTAATAGCATAATTTTCCTTCCGTTGTTTGATGTTTTTGTGGTCAGTGACCTCTGCTTGTAATAATTTGGTTCTCTGCTCAGTTATGAGCTTGCTGTAATAATTTCGTGTCGTAGTGTCACTGTTGTGTTATCGATTCTTCACTGGATGTTCTCGAGCTCAAGGTTAAGCTTATGTCAGACGGAGGTCTGGGATTTGTTTAGCCCTAATCCTGGGGGTGTCACAAGATAGATCCTCTAGGGTTTCTTCTATTACAATTATCCAAGTCTAGGGTTTACAATAGAGGGGTGGGGCTATTTATAGGCCAGCCACTTAAACAGGGGTAGTTTAGGGATAAAACTGAAAGTTGGGGAGAATCTGGGGGTTACATGGGCCAGGCCCAAAAGGCCTTTACATGTCTGTTAACGCGCAGGCCAGAGACTCCGGTGTGGAGGTCCGGAGACTCTGGTCCATCTCCGGAGGGGCATACAGAATGTCCCTGGGTCGTTTTTTGGGGTCAGTCCAGAGGTCGGACGGAGACTCCGGTGTGTCAGACCGGAGACTCCGGTCTGTAGGTCCGGAGACTCCGGTGTGTTGAGCTTCAGTAGCTGTGATGAGGACATCCCTATATTTACACTTGCTCTAATTACTACTGAATATGTTCCAGTTGCTGCTAAGAAGGATCAATCCAATGAGATTAGAATTGGACCCATTACACGAGCTCGTGCAAAGCTACTTGAACAACAGGTGAATTCACTCCTAAATGAATCTGATGTTTGTGATAATGAGAACTTTATACCGCCTAAATCTACGCACTTGTGTATGATAAGGTTCGTTGAGGAAGCAAGCATGACACAAGGAGGAGAAGGGTTGCAAGAGGAGCCCAGCATGATGATCACCAAGGATGCGCGAGGGAGGAGCGGGAGGAAGGCGCAAGAGAAGATCATCAAGAAGGAAGTTCAGTTCGGACAAAGAGAAGCTCTGAAATTGAAACAAACGTGGATTCTTCATACGAACTCCAAATCAAGCAAATAAGTACTTGCTGGAAAGATAATTCTGAGAGCGTTCCAACGAGTATTTACACCTCTCCAGACCCCGGATAATCCGGCCCCCACACCCCGGGATAATTCGGCCCTGCTTCAGAATTTCTGCTAAGGACTTCGGGCGCGTCGTACCGAATGGGGTGCGGATAATCCGCCATAAGGGAGGATAATCCGGGGGGCGGATAATCCATACCCTACTTAGGGCGGATAATCCGGCCCTAAAATTTTCCATCAGATCTCGACGGATCTGACTATATCAGACACGTTTTCGTTTCGCGTTTTTCGGACGTCCTGGCGGCCATCTAAGCCTGGGAATGCCCTTTAGCCTAGGAAAGCCATATCAAAGATTCTAGTAGTGCTAGGTCTCTCCCTTTGGGATTCTACTCGGTTTCTACTCTCTCCTTTTGATTGGGATTCTATCTTTAGCTTGATGATCTCTCCTATGGTGATTCTACCTCACGATCTCTCACCGAGGATTCTATTGGATTGGTTGTTCGAACCAATGAGAGCAAATCGACTCGGGTGCGTTTGTGTGTGTTTGTATATTTTTCTCGCATTTGTGTTGCATTCATCGTGTTTCCCCTCTCTCCCTTCCTCAAATACATGAAGATCGGGCCACCCTAGGGTCAATCCTACAAGGGATTCCATATTAGTAAGCTTTTCTATTCACTTTGGAGCGGTAACATTTCCTTTTCTTATAGGTGTGAGTGAGTCCCCAAACGAATTTGATTTTATTCACTCATCTACTAATCATTTCTACTAGTCGTGTTAATCTGTTGTAGAAACATGATGAAAAATACTACTGTTACTTGGGGAAATTATGAAGGATTGTGTGATAACCTACATGAGATGATTATTAATATAGCTGATGATCTTAATTTACAAATCCAAGGTGTGAACTTGAAGATGGGTGAAACTGATCAGACCGTCAAGGTAGTTCAGACACAAGTCATAGATATTCAAACAAGTCTCCATGCTTTGACACATCCATGACAACTTTGCATCCACAACCTCATTATAACAGGGCTGATGATGATAGTGTCTGTGGCTACAATTCTGGCGTTCATGCTCCACCTGCTTTCTCCATGGATCTATTGAGCAGACTATGCAACGTTTTGTCCATGGACTGAATTATAACATCAAAAACATTGTTATGCATCACACTTATAATGATATGAATGAGGTATTACATCATGCTAGAGAAGCGGAAGCCCAGTTTGTAGAAGAAGCTCAGATCAAGGCTCGTTCCACTGGACATTTTTCTTCATGGTCGGAACTGTTTTCTCCTGCATCTACTAGCCATCCCGATGAGCGTCCTTCTACATCAACCAAACCTTCTTCCAATGTGTCCAATCAAAGTAAGCGTTTTCCTACATCTAGTGGTACCGGTTCCAATATATCTACAGCGCGCATCGCGGCATGGGGTGCCATACATGTGGTGGCAAGGGGAACTTCAAGAGGAACGGTCCCAATAGAAAGGTTATTATGTTTATCCAGATGCTTAGGATGATGATGGTTACACAATTGATGGTATTGATGTGTTTTCCATACGTGATCCTACCATTGTTGTGTCACAACTTGCTCTCAACATTACTCCTCAGTCTAGTGCTGCCATCCAACACTGTAATTTGTTCCAAACAAAGGCACTTGTTGGTCCAAACAAAGCTTCAAGGTCATTATTGATGGTGGAAGTTGCCGCAATTTAGCAAGCAAAGAATTATGTGCCAAAGTAAAATTAAAGTATCTAATACACCCACGTCCATATTATATTTAGTGGTTAAGTGAAAATGGTGAGATGAAAGTTAGCCACATGGTGCGTGTTTATTTTGAGATTTGTCCATACAAAGACTCCATTGATTTTGATGTGGTTCCTATGACGTTATGTCACTTGTTGTTGGGTCATCCTTGGCTTTATGATCGTTCTGTGCAACATAATGGCCAAGCCAATACATATCACTTGGAGTTCAAGGACAGAAAAATCAATCTATTACCTATATCACCACAAGAGATTGTTAATGAGTCTCTTGTAGGATTGAGGATGTACATGCATTAGCTGATAGGTGAGTGAATGTAATAGCTGTGAATGATATAATGAAAAGTGAGAGAGTGCCCAATTTACTCATATTAGCCACCAAAGAAGACATGAGAGAATTTAGTAAGGATCCTACTGACATGCCTCTTGTGATCATGTACAAGGGTGAGGTTTTGGTTTCTAACAACATGACCCATGTTTCTCTTGGTATTTCTAATGTGTTATAGGAATACACCAACGTCTTTCCGGAGGAGGTACCAGCTAGATTACCACCATTGAGTGGTGGAGCATCAAATTGACTTGATTCATGGAGCGTCTTTTCCCAATCATGCACCATACCGCAGAAACCCCGATGAGACGAAGGAAATTCAGAACCCAGTGTAAGCACTTCTCGACAAAGTGATGTGGACATCCCATCTATTGATACAACTGTTGTACCTACAGCTACACACATACAAGGACCTATCACAAGATCTCATGCTAAACAACTTAACTATCAGGTACTTTCGTTTCTTGGAACTATTCCTCACATACATGAGAATATGATGCTTCCTAAATCACATGTATTTATTACTCTTAGGAATGATGGACCAAGCATGGATGAGAGGGACAATCATTGGAGCATGGCCATGCATGGAGATGGCAGCAAGCATGAGATGATTCAAGAGAAGGCCACGGATGAAGATTTCAGAACTTTGAGGCCACCATAATGAAGAAAGAAGGCTTGGACGAAATATTCAAGATCAATACTTCACAAATTCGTCCATAGCTTAATATGGTGCTGCGACACCTTTATTTTGGGCCAGGCCCATGTAATTTTCGCAGGATTTTAATTAGCAACTTTTTAGAGTCCGTATTTGAGGATAAAAGGACTTCTAGGGTTGGATTCGGCCACCACTTCTATGGCTGGCCGAAACCCCACCTTTTCCTCCTTAAATACTCCCCATAGCCATCACCGTAGACTCGGATTTTGTTTAGACATTAAGTTAGCCATCATATCAACTTTGCCAAGGCTCGAGCGTCGCAGAGGCCTCTTGTACTTCGCGCCTATACATGATCCCACTTTTTTCAATAAAGCTTTCATCTTAATCCGCAATATCTTGATTGCAATATTGGTTCTTACTTGTTCTCGATTTCACGTAGGAATTAAGACCCTCGTTGGTCAGGCTGATCGTGTTCCCACAGGATCGGTAACCTCCAGGAGATTGGCCTAGCGATTGCATTGGCGCTCGTGCTCGCACGTGTAGTCGGATCGTCAAGCCCGAACTCCACCAAATTGACTATCACCATCTCATTGAAAGATCAGACACCTTTGCCCTATCAAGTGGTATCAGATTTCAGGTGGCTCGATGAGATTTTACTGTTTTCGTAGATTAGATCTATTTTACCTATAACCCACGAAAAAGCCAAAAACACAGTTAGAGTTTAGATCAATCACATAAACAATCTACGCCTTGCATTATCTTTTCAGTTTTGCATTGTTGAATTTGTGTCTACATCGTCGCGTCGAGTTGCTTGTCTTAGTGTCTCGTCCCTTAGAGTTTCGAGTTCTGATCATACTAGTCACCCCCACACTCGCCGATCACCGCCACCATATTCTGCCACCATATTCCGTCGCCACACACCCATCCACCATAAACCCTAATACTCTGCCACCGCCTTCCTATCGCGACACGGATCCGATCACCTTTCCTGCCACGGCACGAGTCCGAGTTGAGTTATTGTTTCGTAGTTTTTTCTTTTTACTTTCCTTCCTTGTTGTTTCCGTGTTGAGTTAAAGTCCGTGTCAAGCTAAGAGTTCGGTCGTAAGTCCAGAAGGAGAGCAAAAAAAAGTCTGGAACCGCCTCCGAAAAAATTTCTGGCTATACTGATTTTCGGCCCCGGGGATCACTTTTCTCCATCGGCCGTTATAGCAATATTTTTTTGGCGCCTGCGCGCTTTCCGGAGCATAATATAAAAATTTTCAAAATTTTTTTGGGGCTAACCCATTTTTAGACCCCGTAGATCAGTTCTAGACACTCGCCATCATAGTGATTTTTAACATCTCGGTTCGCTTTTCAGGGTGCCATATCATCATACATTGCTTGTTGTGTCGCGCCATGACATCGTTGGTGATCTAGACTCACGTCTCTAGTACGGTCTAGCCTAGGACCAGCACAGTACCGCCGTTGAGAATTCTTTCAACATTTTCATTGCTGTTTTGATAATTGCTAACCCCTTTGCTAAGCCTTCCCAGAGCTCCATAGATTTTTCCACGTGTGGTGTCTCGACTCCTGGTAATCGCTCTGTTCAATCTCTGGACTTACTGATACTCACGGTTGCACATCGCCTTTTCCTGCTGTTTGGTAAGAACTTGTAAGATCTTAGTATATTGCTTGACGGATTATGCGTGCCTTCCACCATATTTCCGTAGTATATACATGTGCTTTTTAAAGGACTCACCATGACAGATACTTCGCGGAACCCTGCCACAATGACGAACCAAGAACTACATGCCCACTTCTCCGAGCTCTTGGTCGGTCGCGCTGAGGATGTGGATGCACGACTAGATGAGTTTGACACCAAGCTCACCAATGCCATGGACAAGATCGATGGACTCGAGAAATCCTTCAATGACAAGCTTGACGCTCGGTTCAAGGAGGTTTTGGAAAGATTGCCGGCACCCGCTCCTGCACCCGCCCCATTGGCACCTCGGCATGGCGCACAGCGCATTCCGATCACGGGTCGTACTGCTGGTTCGGCTGCCGCCGCACCTCCGCCGGCTACCGCTGCAGCTAAGGCACCTCAGACTTCCACCGCGGCTGCTGCTACGACATTGGGGACAGACGACGGGTACTACTACGACCCCGACGACGACGATCTTTTTGACGAGGAGGTTGAACAACCTTCACACCCTGCTGGTCGTCCCTGACATTACTACCGCAACGCTCGACCACCGGTACGTGATGATGATCATGTTGCAAAGCTTAAATTAAATATTCCATCTTTTGAGGGTAAATATAATCCTGATGCATATCTTACATGGGAGATGGAAGTAGAACAACGTTTTGCATGTTTAAAATATCCTGAGAATATGCGTGTTAGTGCTGCTACATGTGAATTTACTAAATTTGCTTCCCTTTGGTGGTCTAAGTATTGTCGTTTAAATCCTACTACTATTCCTAGTACTTGGACTGCTTTAAAAACTGCTATGCGTGTTCGTTTTGTACCTCCCACTTATCAACGTGATTTACTAAAGAATCTGACACGTTTAGAACAAGAAAAAAATTCTGTAGAAGAGTATTATCAGGAATTGCAAACGGGGATGGTTCGGTGTGGTCTTGTTGAATCTACTAAACAAATGCTTGCACGTTTCTTTGGTGGATTAAACAAGGACAATCAACACATATTAGATTATAAGGAATATAATTCTATCACTCGTTTGTTTCATGTTGCTCGCAAAGATGAACGTGAAGTGCAGGATCGCCAAACACCATGGAGGAGGACTAATAATTCTGCAGGTCGCAAATCCACTTGGACATCCCGACAATCAGCGCCTCCTTCTCGTGATTCGCCACCAGCTACTACCACATCCAAGGCCACCACAAGATTTCCAACTGCTCCTCCACCGTCATCCAATGCTCCTGCTCGTAGTGCATCTTCTATGGCTTCCACGGGTAAAACAAAGGATATACAATGCCGCAAGTGCTGGGGTTTTGGTCATATTGAGAGACAGTGCACAACACAACGTGTTATGATGGTGCGTGATGATGGTCAATACGATTCAGCGAGTGACTTTGATGAAGATACATTAGCCCTTATTTCAGCTCGAGATGGAGACAATTGTGATTCTGATGAAGAGACAGAGGTAATGGGAGCTAAGGCTGCTGATCAATACAAGAGCTTAATTACACAACGTGTTTTGAGTGTGCAATTGAGCAAATCTGAGAAAGATCAACGCCACAACCTGTTCCAAACACGTGGTGTTGTCAAGGAAAGAGATATACGGATCATCATTGATGGAGGGAGTTGTAATAATCTGGCTAGTTTTGACATGGTAGAGAAGCTTGCACTTCCAACAAGACAACACACACATTCATATTACATCCAATGGTTTGAGAGTTCTCGCAAGATCAAGGTAACAAGAACGGTATGTGTGCATTTTACTATTGGTACATATTATGATTTTGTTGATTGCGATGTTGTACCTATGCAAGCTTGTTCTTTGTTACTTGGTAGACCATGGCAATTTGATAGAGAATCTGTTCATAATGGCAAAACTAATCACTATTATTTTATGCATGATGGAAAGAAAATTGGTCTCAAACCTATGACTCCCGAACAAATTTTAAAAGATGATCTTGCTAGAGCTAGTAGAGCTAAAACTGAGGAGAAAAATAAAAGTGAGAATCAGATTGTTGCTGCAGATTTTGTACCACCAAAGACCACTAAATCTGCTTCTAAACATGCTACTGAAATACGTTTGAAGAGTCCATGTATGCTTGCAAATAAAATTGATATTGCTGAACTAGATGTAAACAATACTCGATGTTATGCAATTATCTGCAAAGAGGTTTTGTTTTCATTTGAGGATATGCCTCCTTCTTTGCCAGCCGCTATTGCTAACCTTTTGCAGGAATATGAGGACGTCTTCCCCGCTGATCTACCACCAGGACTACCTCCTATTAGAGGAATTGAGCACCAAATTGATCTAATTCCTGGTGCTACGTTGCCCAACCGCGCGCCATATAGAACCAATCCAGAGGAGACAAAGGAGATACAACGCCAAATACATGAACTACTCGACAGAGATCATATTCGTGAGTCCCTTAGCCCCTGTGCTGTTCCTATTATTTTGGTACCTAAGAAAGATGGTTCTTCGCGCATGTGTACTGTTGTAGAGCTATCAATAATATTACTATTTGAGATCGTCATCCTATTCCACGTTTGGATGACATGCTTGATGAATTGAGTGGCTCTACCATGTTTTCTAAAGTTGATTTGCGTAGTGGTTACCACCAGATTCGTATAAAATTGGGAGATGAATGGAAAACGACATTTAAAACTAATTCCGGTTTGTATGAGTGGTTAGTGATGCCGTTTGGTTTAACTAATGCACCCAGCACTTTCATGAGATTAATGAACGAAGTTTTACGTGCTTTTATTGGACGTTTTGTGGTAGTCTATGTTTTGTGGAAGTTTTACGTGCTTTTATTTGGACCATTTACGTGTTGTTTTCAATGCTTTACGTGATGCACGTTTGTTTGGTAATCTTGAGAAGTGCATGTTTTGCACCAATCGAGTTGCGTTTCTTGGCTATGTTGTTACATCACAGGGTATTGAAGTGGATCCAGCCAAGATTGAAGCTATTGAGAATTGGCCGCAGCCCAAGACGGTCACACAAGTGAGGAGTTTTCTTGGCCTCCCTGGTTTTTATAGGCGCTTTGTCAAAGACTTTGGATCAATTGCCACGCCGCTGAATGAATTTACCAAGAAGGATGTGCCCTTTGTTTGGGGCGATGCACAATAACAGGCCTTCATCATATTGAAAGATAAGCTAACACATGCTCCCTTACTCCAACTTCCTGATTTTACTAAGACTTTTGAGCTTGAATGTGATGCTAGTGGAATTGGTTTGGGAGGTGTGTTATTACAAGAGGGAAAACCTGTTGCATATTTTAGTGAAAAATTGAGTGGGGCTAGTCTGAAATATTCTACTTATGATAAAGAATTATATGCATTGGTTCAGACATTAGAAACTTGGCAACATTATTTATGGCCTAAAGAATTTGTTATACATTCTGATCATGAATCTTTGAAGCATATTCGTAGTCAAGATAAGTTGAATCGACGTCATGCAAAGTGTGTTGAATTTATTGAGTCTTTTCCTTATGTTATCAAACACAAAAAGGGTAAAGATAATATTATTGCTGATGCTTTGTCGCGCCGTTATACTTTGTTATCTCAACTTGACTTCAAAATATTTGGATTGGAAACTATGAAGGAACAATATGTGCATGATGCTGAATTTAAAGATGTGTTGCAGAATTGTAGAGATGGTAGAACATGGAACAAGTTCGTCTTCAACGATGGATTTGTGTTCCGTGCTAACAAACTATGCATTCCAGATAGTTCTGTTCGTCTTTTGTTGTTACAGGAGGCGCATGGAGGAGGATTGATGGGACACTTTGGTGTCAAGAAAACGGAGGATGTTCTTGCTGCAAACTTCTTTTGGCCACGTATGCGTCGAGATGTTGAGAGATTTGTGGCACGCTGTACTACTTGTCAAAAAGCTAAGTCTCGCCTTAATCCACATGGTTTATATATATGCCTCTTCCTGTTCCTAGTGTTCCTTGGGAGGATATGTCTATGGACTTTGTTTTGGGATTACCACGTACACAGAAGGGGAGGGATAGTATTTTTGTTGTTGTGGATCGGTTTTCTAAGATGGCACACTTTATTTCGTGAAATTGTTCGTTTACATGGTGTGCCTAATACTATTGTTTCTGATCGTGATACTTAATTTCTTAGCCACTTTTGGAGATGTTTATGGGCTAAGTTGGGGACTAAATTGCTGTTTAGTACTACATGTCATCCCCAAACTGATGGACAAACTGAAGTAGTAAATAGAACTTTGTCTACTATGTTGCGGGCTGTTTTAAAGAAGAACTTAGAATTGTGGGAAGAGTGTTTACCTCATATAGAATTTTCTTATAATCGTTCGCTGCATTCTACCACAAAGATGTGCCCGTTTGAGATCGTGTATGGTTTTGTTCCTCGTGCACCTATTGATTTATTGCCTTTACCTACTTCAGTGCAAAATAATTTGGATGCTACACAACGCGCTGAAATGATATTAAATTTGCATAAGACTACTAAAGATAACATAGAACACATGAATGCTAAGTATAAACTTGCTGGGATAAAGGGAGAAAGCATGTTGTGTTTGATGTTGGATATCTTGTTTGGTTACATTTGCGTAAGGATCGTTTTCCTCATTTACGCAAGTCTAAGTTAATGCCGCGTGCTGCTGGTCCCTTTAAGGTGTTAGAGAAAATAAATGATAATGCATATAAACTTGAGTTCCCTGCAGACTTTGGTACGGTTAGTCCTACGTTTAACATTGCAGATTTGAAGCCTTACTTTGGTGAGGAAGATGAGATTTTGTCGAGGATGACTTCAATTCAACAAGGGGAGCATGATGTGGACATCCCATCTATTGATACAACTGTGGTACCTACAGCTACACACATACAAGGACCTATCACAAGATCTCGTGCCAAACAACTTAACTATCAGGTACATTCGTTTCTTGGAACTATTCCTCACATACATGAGAATATGATGCTGCCTAAATCAGATGTATTTGTTACTCTTAGGAATGATGGACCAAGCATGGATGAGAGGGACAAGCATTGTAGCATGGCCATGCATGGAGATGGCATCAAGCATGAGATGATTCAAGAGAAGGCCACGAATGAAGATTTCAGAACTTTGAGGCCACCATAATGAAGAAAGAAGGCTTGGACGAAATATTCAAGATCAATACTTTACAAATTCGTCCATAGCTTAGTATGGTGTTGCGACACCTTTATTTTGGGCCAGGCCCATGTAATTTTCGCAGGATTTTAATTAACCACTTTTTAGAGTCCGTATTTGAGGAGAAAAGGACTTCTAGGGTTGGATTCGGCCACCACTTCTATGGCTAGCCGAAACCCCATCTTTTCCTCCTTAAATACTCCCCATAGCCGTCACCGTAGACTCGGATTTTGTTTAGACATTAAGTTAGCCATCATATCAACTTCGCCAAGGCTCGAGCGTCGCAGAGGCCTCTTGTACTTCACGCCTATACAGGATCCCACCTTTTTCAATAAAGCTTTCATCTTAATCCGCAATATCTTGATTGCAATATTGGTTCTTACTTGTTCTCGATTTCAGGTAGGAATTAAGACCCTCGTTGGTCAGGCTGAGCGTGTTCCCGCAGGATCGGTAACCTCCAGGAGATTGGCCTAGCGATTGCATTGGCGCTCGTGCTCGCACGTGTAGTCGGATCGTCAAGCCCGAACTCCACCAAATCGACTATCACCATCTCATCGAAAGATCGGACACCTTTGCCCTATCACAAAGGTTATATTCATATAAGCTTAAGCCCTTGTGTTGTTCCTATTATTTTAGTTCCTAAGAAAGATGGTACATGGCGCATGTGTGTAGATTGTAGAGCTATAAATAATATCACTATTCGATATCGTCATCCTATTCCTCGTTTAGAAGTTATGTTAGATGAATTGAGTGGTGTTTTTGTTTCTCTAATTGATTTGCATAGTGGTTATCATCAAATTAGGATGAAGGAAGAGGATGAACGGAAAACTTCCTTTAGGACTAAGTTTGGTTTATATGAGTGGTTAGTAATTCCTTTTGGGTTAACTAATGCACCTAGTACTTTCATGATATTAATCAACCATGTCTTAACGAACTTTATTGGCAAATTTGTGGGTGTGTATTTTGATGACATGTTAATCTACAGCCGCAATGAAAATGAGCATCGTGATCATATTAGACAAGTCTTGCAAATGTTACACGATGCTAAGTTATATGGTACTCTTGAAAAGTGTAGATTATGCAAAGATAGGGTCATATTTCTATGTTATGTTGTCTCTAAACATGGAGTTGAGGTAGATTCATCTAAAATTGAAGCAATTTCAAATTGGCATACTCCCATGAATTTGAGTCAAGTAAGGAGTTTTCACGGTCTAGCTGGTTTCTATAAGCGTTTTGTGAAAGACTTTAGTACTATTGCTACACCTTTAAATGACCTAACTAAGAAAGGTGTACCTTTTGAGTGGGGCATAGCCCAAGATCATGCATTTGATTATTACTTTTGCACCATTGCTTGCACTACCAGATTTTCTCTAAGCAATTTGAGATTGAATGCGATTCTAGGGGCATAGGAATTGGTGGTGTGTTGACGCAAGAGGGTCGTCCCATTGCATATTGATGCAGCCCGTTGATGGCTCCAATATTTGCCATCTTTTGTAACACCCTCGCCTAATATGGCTGAGTTCATGTGTATAGTGCCAATCCCATGATCGGTTCACTGACACACAGTACAAAATGATACCAAATATAACTGTGCATCATAAATACAACGAATATGATCCAGAATTTACATTATTTATTCAAGTACACAGCGGAAAACGAATAAAAGGTAGATATCCATCCTTCAAATGTGCCACAGGCGAACAATTGTTGAGTGGAGTCTCGCGACCTATGAACGATCACTCAGATACGATATAACCTGCAACATGAAACGTTGAAGCCACAGATGGTCAATACATTGTATGTATGGCAAGTAGGCTAAAGTGGTTAATAACATATCTATCAACTACATGCTTATTTGGCCAAGTGGAGTTCAGGCTCATTTGCATAAAGCAATAGTTTTATCCTAACATTTCTAACAACGTAGTTTTCCAATACGATAAATAGGACACTCTGGTTCACTCCCAGGTGCTCCTACCCAATTATGTTCACCCAATAAGTTTTAAGTAATTAAGAAATAAGGATGAGTGAGAAATATCATAGCATCAGTATCAGGTCGCTCAAATTGTCCATAACTGGGGACACGGCTAAGCACTTAGTTTATACACCCTGCATGGGTTAGTACACTTTACCCATGTGACTTGGCCAGCCCAGCTCGTACCACCACTCTCATATTGGGTGATGATAGGGAGAAGTCCAAGAAGGAACCGTTCGGGAAGTAGCTCCCCAAACCCGACACGCACCGGTCCAACCTACACTATCTACATGTCTGGATACGTGGGTTCGAGTTACCACAACCTACTGAGTCCAACCAACCGCCCATTTCATTATTGGCACATGGTTGCACATGAAAGCTACCAAACAAAGAAGCCAACCCTTTATCAGTGTCCTGGGCGGCATTCCCCACCAATATCCACACTCGATGACCCAATCAAAGCCATTCCCCCCAGGTGGTTCATTAAAACATATTGGTTTGTCATTTAGCAAAACATAATCCTTTCAAAACAAATAACTTTTCATGGTATGATTCCCTTCCTCGTCTAAAATAGCATAGCTAAGCAATCTACCAATACGATGGCTCATAAACAAGGAATACTAGGAAATAATATGGGACATATCATAGCATATACACATCAATTCGTACATATGCAATTCTACAAAAACATCTATAATGCATAGGAAAACGGTAGGACATTTATGACCAAGATAGCACCACTTGCCTTTGTTATAGATGTAGTCGATTAGATAATCCTCACAATCCTCATATATATAATGGTTGCTCTCGTCATAACCACAATACTTGCAATCATAGTAGTTGCAATCACACACATTGCACTCCTCGCAATCTATCGAGCAAACAATTGCATACAATCATAAACAATAGCACATAGAGATCAAACAAATGCAACAATGCATGCATGACAATTTAATAAGTCACAATGGTTGTTACTTTAGTTCTCTAAACAATATTGAAGTATATGATGCATGCAAGAGGCCAATTAATGCAATGGAGTACTTGTTATTAATAATTACTTGCCAATATAGGGTTTTTAATAGTTCTGTTATAACGCCTGTTCTAACTGTCGAATTAAATTTATTTCTTGGGTTTACTGGATAGAGGACGTTAATACGAACCAGTAGGCGTTGGATTCACCCTAATCAGAGTTATAGATCTTTTTGTATGATTTAAATAGTGTTTAATGGGTTTAAATGATTCATATAGTTTCCTTTTCCTACAAATCAAACTAAAATTATATCTGTAATCTCCACGGAATTGTGATTCTAGGGACAAATTATTTGTAATTTTCTGAGCAGTATTTATTTTCTTATGAATTTATTACTCTAAATAGGCCATTAAACCATTTAAATCTTCATGGCAAAACCTTACATTCAAAGGCTGAACTAACTGCATATTGACGATCTACATGGAACTAGCTTTCCATCGGTATATCATTTATATTTTTGTGACAAGCAATTAATTAACTATGAATTTAATGATTTACAAAGCCATTAAAACTAATTAAATTGTTACGGGGTAAATAATCCGCAAAATATGGATCCAACCAGATGTTATTAATCTACATCATAGTAGCTTCAATTTGATATATTGTTCATAATTTTCGGAGTTATAGATAATTTCTTATGAATTTATTAACCTAAAAGACCATTAAAAATAATTAAATTACTGCAGTAACCACGTATAGTAAAAGTTGGATCTATTCTGATAAGATGATTCTACATAAAATTATCTTCAATTTGATATATTATACGCAATTTTTGGACGTGGTATGAATTTCTAATGAATTTTACAAGTTAGATCTACAATATGCAATTTTAAATTCGAACGGAATATTCCAGAGAATATTCCGCTGACTGGACAGGTTGACTTTGCATGCTGACTGGGACTAGATGTTGACCTGACGTTGACGTGGCGTTGCTGAGGAAGCTAACCGGGATGACGACATGGCACGCACCGGTTTGATTGGATCTCGACCGTCTGGATAGGATCCGGTGGCTAGAAGAAGAGATTGACCCGATTTTGGCTCAGAATAGACAAGAAACAGATCTGTGTTAGAGAGACAAATCCGTAGGTCAAATTGAAAAACTTAGAACATGAAAGTTGTGGGGAATCATTAGTCCTACCTTCTCACCAAAGGAATTTGGATTTGAAGAAAAGAGCGCGAGTACATCTGGGATTTACACCGTCATATCTGAAATATTGCGGTGCGAAATTCTCTGGCTATGGTGGATGAAAAGAGGTGAGGTTTGTCGGGATTGAAAGATTTTGATGAGTTCTACAACTTTTGTTTTTTGTCCGAAGGCAAACAACGAAGTCTAGATGGGTTAAAAAGCGAAATAAGATTCGGCATGTGTAGATTCGGGATTTCGAGAAGAGAAACTCATACAGCTGTGGCTCCACGAGTTTATATGGAGATTTAGGATGGTGTAGAGATAGGTTTTGGAGTAGGGAACAAGTAGAAACAAACGAAAGTCGATTGGGAGTTGTAGATAAAAAGTTATGAGAGTTTGATTAGAGATAGGTTTGTCAAAAACTGATTCGCAAGGTTTTTAAAAGCAAGGCTGGGATCGATCGTCTCGTGTACGTGCGTGGTCTGGCTCGGTCGGTCCGGGTGGGCAGGGACGCTTAGTTTTTTTTTTATTTACTTGTTTCCCTCATATCTTTTGCATACGAACTCCAAATGACACGATTCTTGTTTCTAAATTTTTCTAAAATCGAATAGATCATTGTAGGATCATATTTGTAATCTTTTTACTAGTTTGCAAGTAGTGGGTTTATAAATATTTGTATATTCCATTTTATTTATATCTTTATTTTTTTGTATTTATTTCATAACTTTTTCATAATAGATCCAAATAGGCTCAATTTTGTTTCTAAAATTTTGTAATATTAATTCGATCTATTTAGGCTATAATTATCAATAATCGCTGCCTTAGCAACAATGGGTTTTTATAAAACCAATTTAATTACCTTTAGGAACATTTGGGCGAATCAACTATAGGATTTAGATACCAGGATTTGGATTCAGTTTGTGAGAACCTTGCATGGATGTAATGAAATGCTGATGAATGCTTCATGATTTTCATTTTGAAATATTGCACACCAATTCTACAATCCATAATCAATCCATTCCTTTTTGCCTATATGGCTACTTAGGTCATAACGAGAGAATATAAGATTTTGAATTCAAGGTTGAGAGGATTTTCTATTCAAAAAGTTTCTTCTCTTTGAGAATTTTCAACATAGTCAAACAATCAATCAAACTTATTTAGTTATTTTAGATTCCAAAATTAGGAGAATTTTGGGATGTGACATCTTTCCTCATGTTTAAACATTGTTTTTAGTCAAGTAATTGACAAGAAACTCTCAATCCTTGCCAATAGTGACTAATGATTGCGAACATATGCAAAACCTTTCTTTTAATTATATTGTGCAGGAAATGACGGGTTTTAATGCAAAATCAGGAGTTATAATGAAGGATTTTGAGGAAGTACATGACCAAGTAATTGGGAAGTCAATTCTAGGCGTCAGTGAGCTTAAAAACCACTGGTGCGGGCGGGCGCCCGTACCGTCCACGCATACCAGGTGGTGGCGGCTCTTTCCCGTCAAACCCTACAACTTTCATGAAGACGCCTATATATTTTGAGGCTCCAGTCGCTGTCGAGGGGGGTGGTAATCTCAGATTTCATCACAACAAAACCAAAGGAGATCCACACCATTGTTCATCCATAGTTCATCCATCCCCTCCACTAGCCATACCCATTGCTTTGTACTTCAGATCTCCTTGTGATTTGGCGACCATTGTAAGAATATTCAATTTCAATCTAAGTATTTTGCATAATGTTTTCTATCCTAGATCTATTTGTTATGGGTGAGTAGTCCTCACGGGCTACGGGTTGGAGAGAAACCTTGTAGGAACTATGTGCATCTAATCATTGGAGTATTGTATTTTGTTTGCAATTGAGATTTGTATCTTTTGTTTCTTTGTCTCTTGTCTCTATCTGTGGACTTGTAGGTACCCAAGATCCCATAGATTGATAAAGTCCTGAGGTGAGATACTTGGCTAGTGGTGATCTCATAGGAACCCCAGTGACAGAAAGGGTAGTACGATCTTCTCTTAGCGACCTATTCAGGATCACAACAACATCACCACTAAATGCTTTAATCTATGTTCTACACTTAATAATTATTTGTTGCCCGTTGCTTCGGTGTGCACTCGGTTGGATTAAAAGACTATTGCTATGCCTGCTGCATCACGAGGCTCTAGTATATTAGGAAGTGTTGCCCATAGGAGATGATTATATCCATTCAAACATTACACATGACTGTGCTTATTATTATCTTTTATCCCATATGATGTGCAGCTGTAGTTGGATCTTCAACCCTGGCCTATCTCCATCTATTGATTTAACCCACTATAAAAGTAAACTAGATTGCTCTGTAAACTAAGGTAAAAGAAAGAAACAAAGTTTTGTAGACATGTCCTTTTTATTTCCTTTTAGCATTTCTTTCTAAGGTCTGATTAAACCTAGGTCTTCTAGGGAAAAAGCTATTATACTACATACGTGAATCTGTATCAAAGGTATCAACCCTTTTTCTAGCGTCGTTGTCGGGGAAGCAATTTTGCTATCCTGGTGAGGTCACTAGAGACCTTGTTTTTTAGTTTTATTATTAATTTTTAGGTTAATGTCACATCCCAAGATTTTTCGAATCTTGTAATGTGAAAAATAAATAAACAAAATAAATAATTGTTGAAAATTAGGGTGAAAAGAAACTTTTTGTTTCTAATTGGAAACTTAAAATCCCATCTTGAACAAACTTTGGTTAATGTTTGAATCCAAACTATATTCAAATCAAGTGAAATGCATTCTTGATAAACGCATCTGGAAATTTAAACACTTGGAAAATAAACCAAAACCCTAAAACCCTAATGGAAGAAAAACATTTCCAAGTTATCTTTAAGACCATGGATTTGATCCAAATAAAAATTTGTCAACAAACATTTATAAATGATCAAGAATGACAAATAGAAATATTATAAAACCATAGAAATTAGTTTTACTCAATTTGGAGCCATAAATAAAATCTTATGAATTTAATAAGATAAGGAAATTGAATTTCCAAAGCTAATAAAGCACCTATCAATAAATCCATACCAAATGGTGAGCAAATAATCCTAAAGAGATTTAAAAGGATAAACAAATATTAAATAAGATTTTACAAATTGGAATCACCAAGTTTGAATCTACAAATAAAAAAATATGGATTTTATAAGATAAAGATAGAAATATTAAATGAGGAATATTTAAAGACCAAATTAAATCTTGACCTAATCCATAAGCATATGGAATAATTATAATCGAAGTGGATAAAGAATTTTCCAAATAAAATAAAGTGGCATTAACCAAATTCTATTTCTATTTTGAATAAAGATAAAATCCCTATTAAGAAATGATTAATTAAATCATGGGAAAATAATATTTGGAATTTACCCAAGTGGAATAAAAGTTGTTTAATTAACTTAAATAAGATCAAAGAAATCTTCCAAATAAAATTTATGGAATTAAAACTATATTTAATTTCATTGAAATAAAGACAAATACCCAATTTTAAATGATTAATAAATCATATTAAAAACATTCCAAATAATTCAAGGTGAATAATTTGACACCCTATTAAACAAATAAAACCTACTGAAAATATTTGGAAAGATTTAGATTTCAAATGGAGTTTGAAAAACATTATTAAATCTTATTTGAATTAATACAAGGGCCTATTTTAATTATTTAATATCCCCTAAAAAGAATAAATATATTATTCTAAATTTGACTTCAGAATGTGTTAGTAAGCAGTGTTTGATTATTCACAAAGTTTGGCAAAAGTTTGATTTCAAATGAATGTTTGAATTGATTAAACAAAATCAAAACAGATAAATTGAAAAAGAAAAAGAAAAGCAATCTATACAAAAAAATGAGCTAAGCTAGGCCAACCCAGCTAGCCCAGTAAGCCCAGCAGCCCACCTCTCTTATCTCCCCGAAGCGTTTTCTGTCACTCACAGACGAACCCGCAAACCCACTGACGATCAGGCCCCACTCTCCCTCTCTCTCTCTCTCTCTCTCTCTCTCTCTCTCTCTCTCTCTCTCTCTCTCTCTCTCTCTCTCTCTCTCTCTCTCTCTCTCTCTCTCTCTCTCTCTCTCTCTCTCTCTCTCTCTCTCTCTCTCTCTCTCTCTCTCGCTAACGCTGAGCCCCACCTGCCAGGTTCCTCTTCCTCACCCGCGACGACCACGCCCCCCCCCCTTGCCGGCCGTTTCTGCTGGTTTTAACTCGCATCAATACGCACCAATGCCTCGCTTAAATCTCACCGCGACCACACTCGATTAAATGCCTGCCTCTCCTCCCCATTTCCCCTCACTCGCCCCTCCCTCTCTGCCTCCAGGCCGTTCCAATTGGAGCTGAGACCACCTCTGTCTCCGACGTTGTTTCTAGCCGATTCCGGCGAACCTAGCCACCGCCTTGCCTCCCAGACTTCGCGAGCCTGATCCCCAGCCTCTGGCGCATCTCCCGGTATTCCTAGCTCGCTCGCGTGTGCCCCTATCATCGGCAACTACCTCGACTGAATGCACCACCGTCTGCCATTTACTCTGACGACCCTTCCTGGTATCTACTGACTTCCCCTCTCCCTCTCTTTCACACGCACATACTCCCCACTCTCCAGTGCATCTAACGACATGGTTTCCTTGCTCTCTTGTGCTCTGTAGCATCGCCCTCGATGACGACTGACCGCAACCGACGCCGTCTTGAACTCCGGCGAGCGATTAACAGCAACCCCGTGCGCCCCTCGAGTAGCCGACCCCACCTCGAGCTTCAGCAAGTCTCTGCGAGCCTGGTAAGCCTCGCCAACCTCTCCCTCGCTTCCTAATTCGCCGGCGACACCACTGACAGAGCGCGCGCCGCCACTCGCCGCCACTCGATGGTCAGGCGCTGTGAGCCGTAGGATGTAGTTCTAGTGACTACGATAGAATCTAAGCGAAGAGGTATCCTAAAATCTGTGACGTGCGATTAAGTTAGATCCTGCGGCCAGAGCTAATCGATCCACGCGAACCGTTTTTGCCCAATAGGAAGCAGCCACGTGGCCCAGAGTTTGTTTTAAAAACAGGATTTAATCTATTAGATGATCAAATTTATAAATTGCATAACTTTCAAACCACATGTCCAAATTTTACAAACTTTATACCAATGGAATCAGCAAGACAAACCCTATCCAACCATTCACTTTGTTTAGTAAATTGCTTCTGTTAAATTGATTGTTTTTGCAGAAACTTGTGTAGGCATATTTTGAATATAAAATTCATTCTAAATTTATTTTTGTGATGAAACCTTTGGCAAATGGAGTGTTTTGAACCTACTGACCATATAAACCAACTTGTGATTTTAAAAACATATTGGTTGAAGCAAAAGAATAAAATCTTTGATTTAGACCATTTCTAGTCAAACAAAAATAATGTTTATATATTAAAAATGCTTTTGGAGGAAACCCTTTGGGAAAATGTTTTGATTTAAACTCTCTGACCCTAAACATAAAGTTTTATGATTTAAAAATATATTTTGTGAACCCTATAAAAGTTGTTGCTTTGCTAAAGGCATTTTCAACCACATAAAATATTGATTTGGTTTATAAGTAAAAATCTTTTGCAAATTATTTTGCCATTTTATAAAATGACCAATTGGTGTTTTCAAATGTTTATAACCTATTAGAAACCATTTTTCCAAATAAACAACCCTTTGCATGCTTGCATGCATTGCTTTGTTTCTATTATTTATGTGATGTTTGCTTGAATGGTAGATCTAACTTTTGCTTGCTTGATTGAATTGTAGTGATTTGAAGAGTGTGAGTATTTCAAGATCAAGGAGTGAACTTATATGCTCTACCAAAAAGGCAAGTGATGCTTCATACTTTTGTCCCATTATTTTCACTATGCATTAGTGATATTTCTAAAGTAGGACTTGCATGAAATTTTTGCTAAGTGTAAACTATGCCATGGGAAATCCTAGTAGATGAAACCTTAGTAGAAATTTCCTTAGTTAAGATTCCTACTACTATCATGCTTAGCTTAGCTAGTAGAAAACAAGGGTGGAATATATTCATGCTATGGAATATTTCTAAGTCAAGGACTTGTGTTTTGTTTAATAAAACAACTAAGTGAATAAATCACCTGGGTGGAATGGAAGGATTGGTTTGTGTTGAGTGGTTATACAAGGCCCATTACTATGGTTTACCTTGTGTATCTCACTTGTGGATGGCCACCCAGGAACAAAGAGATTTGAGATGTCAAATGTTGAGAAGCTTCAAGTGGAGCCACTTGGCATTATGGGCTCTCCCTGGATTACATAGGTTGCAATAACTTAGCAAAATGGACAGTTGGTGGTAGGGGATTGATAGGTTGGAGCGCGTCCATTGTGGTCTAAGGGAAGGCTTTTGAAAGATCTTGTCTTGGTGAAACCAAGTCTTGTGGGGAAAGTGCAGCACCTCTGTAGAGTGTAAAATCTAAGTACTTAGCCATGTCCCTGGTAAAGGACAATTTGAGCATCAAGACATGGAAGCTATCAAGAATATCCTCATCCAAATTTCTAAGATAAATCTTGTGGTTGGACAAGGGTTTAAGGTTCACCAATTTCTATTGGTGGTTCCTTGGGTGATTTTTGACAAACAAAAACTTAGTGTTTTTCAAATGATAAGGAAAATCTATTTTGAGCAAAGCAAGCCTAAGCTCCACTTAGTCAAATGCATATAGATGATAGACTCCACTATACTACCATAGTATCATTTGCCAATACAATTAAAATGGTTTGACCCTTGTGGCTGTAACTTATTATGTTGCAGGTTTGTTTGATGTTAGTGAAGTTTATTGATTAGGATTACAAGTCTACAACCAACATGACTGCCTGTGGCACTTTGAAGATGAAGGACTCCATGCTATTGTTATATTCTGCTGCATTGTAATGAGATAGCCAAATGAGCTATGTAAGATGTAATAAATTATTTTAATCCTGGTTATAAAGTTGTATTATGACCTTTGTTTCTTGATATTACATCTTAACTGTGGATGCTAGCTATTGATCCAGGGACTAGCATTGTAAACACAGGGATCTCTACCTTATTAAAGGTTGGGACGTCTATAGATGGTATCAGAGCATTGTGTTGCCTATAGGATTGTAACCCTAGGATTGGACAAAACCCCTTAGAAAAATAGGAGTTGAATTTGTTCCAAAACTTATTTACAAACAATCTTGTAAATTCTTTCCTCAACCTTTTTGGTTTTGATTCTACATCTCTTCCTTTTGAAAACTTGATAGACAAAGCCTCTTCCATGACCAAATACTTCAACTTATTTTCACCAAGGACTTCAACTTTGGATATCACTAAGGACTACAAGTGAGACAAGAAACATTACTCAAGACTTGAAGACCAAGGAAACACAACTTAGAAGAAACCATCATCACCTTTGAAGGTTGTGGCCAAGATTCAAGAAGTTCACCAAGGATACAAAGATCTTGTTCATGAAGAAGCAACCAAGAAGGATGGAATGATCTCAAGTGAACCATAGAGTTGGACCACCATGTTTAGTTTAGATCAAACACACCAACTTATGTGGTCTAGCAAAAATATTTTATTGCCTAAAAATGTGCTTGAAACTTGTTGTTTGAGTGGAAAGTTTGTTTGTGATTGCTTGCATTACTTGTGTGAAATGTGATGTGTGTGATTAGAATTATTTCCTTAGAAATATCTTGCCCATTCTAATCCCAATCCAACCCAAACAGATGACTACTCCAAGAAACTCCAACATCAAGGATGGTGACAACAACAACAACAACAACCAAGGGATCAACATGAGAGAACTCATAGTAACCCAAACCAAGTTGAACCAAGTGACAACTCAGTTTTTAGCCAACACCAGTTAGTTAGATCCAACCATGCAAAGGTTTTTGGAAACCCAAACCCAATTGTTGCATAAGGTGACAAATCAAATGATCAACATGGGAGACAACTCTTCCCAAGGAGTTTGTGACAACAAGGATGTCAAGGATGATATTCTAGAAGGAACTCTATCTTGCAATATTTGTGGAGACCAGGATCACACTTCCAAAGAGCATGAAGATCAATGCCCCAATTATGAAGAGAAACATCCAACTAATCAATGCCCCACATCTCAAGCTACTTGTTTCCTATGTGAAGGAAATAATCATGTCCCTATCCAATGCCCCATCTATTCCATAGTTCAACAAAGGAAACAAGGTGGAGTGCAACAACAAATTGTAGACTTCCATGAGGTAACAACTTCTACCAAGAAGGATGAAGACAAAGGAAAATCTCAGCTTGCACCTCCATGCAATATGACTCAATTTGATGGACCAAAGAGGATACATATGTATTATCCCAGGAAAAGATCAAGGAGACCAGGAAACTTTCCTACCTTTGAGATAAGATATGAAGAACATGAACTAGAAGCACTCCTAGCTTTGGAGAAACCCAAGAAGAAGACGGAAAAAAGCCAAGTGCAATGTTGCCATTGCTAAGAGATGGGACACTATGCCAATGAATGTCCAGAGAAGAAGCAAAAATATAAGGAGATTAACCAAGTGTGGTGTAATAACTGCAAAGAGTTAGGCCATTATGTATCAACTTGTCCATAGAAGATACATGAAGAACTCAATCTTGTCACATTTTACAATTGTGGTAACCAAGGACATTATGCAAGCAATTGTCCAGAAAAGATGAAGCACAAGATAAAGCCTATGAAGGATCTCAGCCTTGTCACATGTTTCAAGTGTGGAAACAAAGGACACTATGCAGATGTTTGCCTAGAGAGGTTTCAACAAGATTCCAAGCAAGCCAAGAAGTAATCTAGTTGGAAAATTTTTAAGGGTGGTAGTACCCTAGTTGCTTTGAGCCAACTTGTAACCTCTATCCTTCCCAAATCTCGGGACGAGATTTATTTTAAGGGTGGTAGCCTATCACATCCCAAGATTTTCCAAATCTTGTAATGTGAAAAATAAATAATTGTTGAAAATTAGGGTGAAAAGAAACTTTTTGTTTCTAATTGGAAACTTAAAATCCCATCTTGAACAAACTTTGGTTAATGTTTGAATCCAAACTATATTCAAATCAAGTGAAATGCATTCTTGATAAATGCATCTGGAAATTTAAACACTTGGAAAATAAACCAAACCCTAAAACCCTAATGGAAGAAAAACATTTCCAAGTTATCTTTAAGACCATGGATTTGATCCAAATAAAAATTTGTCAACAAACATTTATAAATGATCAAGAATGACAAATAGAAATATTATAAAACCATAGAAATTAGTTTCACTCAATTTGGAGCCATAAATAAAATCTTATGAATTTAATAAGATAAGGAAATTGAATTTCCAAAGCCAATAAAGCACCTATCAAGAAATCCATACCAAATGGTGAGAAAATAATCATAAAGAGATTTAAAAGGATAAAAAAATATTAAATAAGATTTTACAAATTGGAATCACCAAGTTTGAATCTACAAATAAAAAAATATGGATTTTATAAGATAAATATAGAAATATTAAATGAGGAATATTTAAAGACCAAATTAAATCTTGACCTAATCCATAAGAAAATGGAATAATTATAATCCAAATCCAAATAAACTAAGTGTATAAAGAATTTTCCAAATAAAATAAAGTGTCATTAACCAAATTCTATTTCTATTTTGAATAAAGATAAAATCCCTATCAAGAAATGATTAATTAAATCATGGGAAAATATTATTTGGAATTTACCCAAGTGGAATAAAAGTTTTTTAATTAACTTAAATAAGATCAAAGAAATCTTCCAAATAAAATTTATGGAATTAAAAAACTATATTTAATTTCATTGAAATAAAGACAAATACCCAATTTTAAATGATTAATAAATCATATTAAAAACATTCCAAATAATTCAAGGTGAATAATTTGACACCCTATTAAACAAATAAAACCTACTGAAAAGATTTGGAAAGATTTAGATTTCAAATGGAGTTTGAAAAACATTATTAAATCTTATTTGAATTAATACAAGGGCCTATTTTAATTAATTAATATCCCCTAAAAAGAATAAATATATTATTCTAAATTTGACTTCAGAATGTGTTAGTAAGCAGTGTTTGATTATTCACAAAGTTTAACAAAAGTTTGATTTCAAATGAATGTTTGAATTGATTAAACAAAATCAAAATAGATAAATTGAAAAAGAAAAAGAAAATAAATTTGTACAAAAAAATGAGCTAAGCTAGCCCAACCCAGCTAGCCCAATAAGCCCAGCAGCCCTCCTCTCTTCTCTCCCCGAAGCGTTTTCTGTCACTCATAGACGAAGCCGCAAACCCACTGACGAGCAGGCCCCACTCTCCCTCTCTCTCTCTCATTGACGTTGAGCCCCACCTGCCAGGTTCCTCTTCCTCACCCGCGACGACCACGCCCCCCCTCGCCGACCATTTCTGCTAGTTTTAACTCGCATCAATACGTGTCAATGCCTCGCTTAAATCTTGCTGCGACCATGCTCGATTAAACGCCTGCCTCTCCTCCCCATTTCCCCTCACTCGCCCCTCCCTCTCTGCCTCCAGGCCGTTCCAATTGGAGCTGAGACCACCTCTATCTCCGACGTCGTTTCTGGCCGATTCCGGCGAACCTAGCCACCGCCTTGCCTCCCAAACTTCGCGAGCGTGATCCCCAGCCTCTGGCGCATCTCCCGGTATTCCTAGCTCGCTTGCGCGTGCCCTATCATCGGCAACTACCTCGATTGAACGCACCACCGTCTGCCATTTACTCCGACGACCCTTCGTGGTATCTACTGACTTCCCCTCTCCCTCTCTTTCACACGCACATACTCCCCACTCTCCAGTGCATCTAACGGCATGGTTTACTTGCTCTCTTGTGCTCTGTAGTCGCCCTTGATGACGACTGACCGCAACCGACGCCGTCTTGAACTCCAGCGAGCGATTAACAGCAACCCCGTGCGCCCCTCGAGTAGCCGACCCCACCTCGAGCTTCAGAAAGTCTCTGCGAGCCTGGTAAGCCTCGCCAACCTCTCCCTCGCTTCCTACTTCGCCGACGACACCACTGACAGAGCGTGCGCCACCACTCGCCGCCGCCAGCGCCGCCACTCGATGGTCAGTCGCTGTGAGCCGTAGGATGTTGATCCAGTGACTACTATAGAATCTAAGCGAAGAGGTATCCTGCAATCTGTGCCGTGCGATTAAGTTAGATCCTGCGGCCAGAGCTGATCGATCCACGCGAACCGTTTTTGCCCAATAGGAAGCAGCCACGTGGCCCAGAGTTTGTTTTAAAAACAGGATTTAATCTATTAGATGATCAAATTTGTAAATTACATAACTTTCAAACCACACGTCCAAATTTTACAAACTTTATATCAATGGAATCAGCAAGACAAACCCAATCCAACCATGCACTTTGTTTAGTAAATTGCTTCTGTAAAATTGATTGTTTTTGCAGAAACTTGTGTAGGCATATTTTGAATATAAAATTCATTCTAAATTTATTTTTGTGATGAAACCTTTGGAAAATGGAGTGCTTTGAACCTACTGACCATATAAACCAACTTGTGATTTCAAAAACATATTTGGTGAAGCAAAAGAATAAAATCTTTGATTTAGAACATTTCTAGTCAAACAAAAATAATGTTTATATATTAAAAATGCTTTTGGAGGAAACCCTTTGGGAAAATGTTTTGATTTAAACTCTCTGACCCTAAACATAAAGTTTTATGATTTAAAAATATATTTTGTGAACCCTATAAAAGTTGTTGCTTTGCTAAAGGCATTTTCAACCACATAAAATATTGATTTGGTTTAAAAATGGTTTATAAGTAAAAATCTTTTGCAAATGATTTTGCCATTTTATAAAATGACCAATAGGTGTTTTCAAATGTTTATAACCTATTAGAAACCATTTTTCCAAATAAAGAACCCTTTGCATGCTTGCATGCATTGCTTTGTTTCTATTATTTTATGTGATGTTTGCTTGAATGGTAGATCTAACTTTTGCTTGCTTGATTGAATTGTAGTGATTTGAAGAGTGTGAGTATTGCAAGATCAAGGAGTGAACTTATATGCTCTACCAAAAAGGCAAGTGATGGTTCATACTTTTGTCCCATTATTTTCACTATGCATTAATGATATTTCTAAAGTAGGACTTGCATGAAATTTTTGCTAAGTGTAAACTATGCCATGGGAAATCCTAGTAGATGAAACCTTAGTAGAAATTTCCTAAGTTAAGATTCCTACTACTATCATGCTTAGCTTAGCTAGTAGAAAACAAGGGTGGAATATATTCATGCTATGGAATATTTCTAAGTCAAGGACTTGTGTTTTGTTTAATAAAACAACTAAGTGAATAAATCACCTGGGTGGAATGGAAGGATTGGTTTGTGTTGAGTGGTTATACAAGGCCCATTTATATGGTTTACCTTATGTATCTCACTTGTGGATGGACACCCAGGAACAAAGAGATTTGAGATGTCAAATGTTGAGAAGCTTCAAGTGCAGCCACTTGGCATTATGGGCTCTGCCTGGATCATATAGGTTGCAATAACTTAGCCAAATGGATAGTTGGTGGTAGGGGATTGATAGGTTGGAGCGCGTCCATTCTGGTCTAAGGGAAGGCTTCTGAAAGATCTTGTCTTGGTGAAACCAAGTCTTGTGGGGAAAGTGCACCACCTCTACAGAGTGTAAAATCTAAGTACTTAGCCATGTCTCTGGTAAAGGACAATTTGAGCATCAAGACATGGAAGCTATCAAGAATCTCCTCATCCAAATTTCTAAGTTAAAATCTTGTGGTTGGACAAGGTTTTAAGGTTCACCAATTTCTATTGGTGGTTCCTTGGGTGATTTTTGACAAACAAAAACTTAGTGTTTTTCAAATGATAAGGAAAATCTATTTTGAGCAAAGCAAGCCTAAGCTCCACTTAGCCAAATGCATATAGATGATAGACTCCACTATACTACCATAGTATCACTTGCTAATACAATTCAAATGTATTGACCCTTATGGCTGTAACTTATTATGTGGCAGGTTTTTTTGATGTTAGTGAAGTTTATCGATTAGGATTACAAGTCTACAACCAACATGACTGCATGTGGAACTTTGAAGATGAAGGACTCCATGCTATTGTTATATTCTGCTGCATTGTAATGAGATAACCAAATGAGCTATGTAAGATGTAATAAATTATTTTAATCCTGGTTATAAATTTGTATTATGACCTTTGTTTCTTGATATTACATCTTAACTGTGGATGCTAGCTGTTGATCCAGGGACTAGCATTGCAAACACAGGGATCTCTACCTTATTAAAGGTTGGGACCTCTACAGTTAATTCTTGTAATTAATTTACTTTCTTGTTATCTATTTGAAAACCCCAAAAAAAGTTACTTGTTATTTTTTTCATAACTTAAAAATGCCAAAAATATAAGAGCCATGGTTCAAAAGAGATTTGGGGAGCATGCTACTCCCACTGATGATTTTATTCGTGCACCTATCACTCAGCCCGTTGTTAATGCAGAAACTTATGAAATAAAGCCTAACTTTTTAAGCTTGGTTCAACAGAACAAATATGGGGGCTCATCTTCTGAGGACTCAGGTTTGCACTTAAACACTTTCAGTGAAATTTGCGACATGATGCGTATTAAGGATGTTGATCCAAATGCTATTAAATTAAGATTGCTTCCTTTCTCTCTTAGAGGAAGGGCTAAGGATTGGTTGCTAGCTCTACCAAAGGGAACTATTCAATAATTTGATTATGACTATATGTTAGGGGTGACCCCTTATAGTTGCCCAATCTTTCAGTAATCTCCATGGAGATCGATGGGAAAATGAGGGAAAAGGGAGAAGGTAGCGGAAGAGAACACACACCTCGTGAAGAAGACGATGAACACACACAAAACTCACACGATACAAGGCCGATTAATCCCGAATGGCGACCACTGGTCCGATAGAATTCTCGCAAGGAAATATCGGTCAACATGCTCCCTCAAATCCACATCGGAGAGGGAAGAACACCTTGGGGAGGGTCTTGATAGCATGGAGAAGAGACACCGAATCCAAGACCTTGTACAACGATGGAGGCATGAGGCAAAGTACAATCAAGGTGGGTGATGATATGGTTCCCTCATGAAGGGAAGGAGACATAACTAGAAGTGATCCATATTAGAGTTTCTAGTCTATCATCTATGTCTAGGGTTACAATAAGGGATGGGGGCTGTATATATAGGCTAGCCACATAACAAAGGGTACTTTGTGGATAAAACTAGGGTTTGCAAGGATAAGAGGGGTACATGGGCCGTAGGCCCAGCTGGCGACGCGTAGGCCCAACACATAGCCCGGAGACTCCGGGCTTGAGGGACGGAGACTCTGGTGTGGGCACATAGTCCTTGCTTTGTCCACAGCCAGAGACTCCGCGGCCTGGGGGCGGAGACTCCGGGGTGGCCGGAGTATCTAGTGACGTCGTCGCTCTTCAGGTCAGTCTCCAGGTGTCATACAGAGAGTTCCAGGCGCCGTCAGGAGTCTAGGCCGAAGACTACGGGGTCGGAGGCCGGAACTCCGGGCGTCAGGGCCGGAGACTCTTGTGCTTCTATTGCTTCTTCTGTGTCCTCTTCCAAGCCTCCGTCTTGTCGGGCTTGATTCTCCAGGCTTCCTCCCTTGCCTCTATACTTGTCGTTTTGAACCTATCATGGTCATAGGACAGAGTATGAAGTAGTATACCATTCAATAAGGTAGTTAGTGGGCTCGCATAGAGGATAGGATTCACCTTTGGAGTCCATGATGACTTGGCATAAGTGGGAGACCTAGATGTGGTAATGACCGTAGGTCAGGCTACATCAGCTTCCCCCATTCAAAAAGAGTCGTCCTCGACTCTACATTCTCATCACAAAGTAGAATAGGTCGAGAGGCATTCTTTATCCTAGGGTTCACCATATAGTCGTCCTCGGGAAGATTGATTTGAAAACACTTCAATGTTCCTTCACCTTCCATGAAGCCTACAAAGCTCACAACAAAAATTAAGCAACACTCAAATAGTAGCCAATTCATGAAGATTATAGCATGAGTCCTCAAGTAGAAGGAAGTCACCTTAGGATGGAGAGATAGCTCAAAGAAGCGCATCCATAGGTAATCCCCTACATTTCTTCTTGTCAACTCGTGGTTGGTAGAGGTTGGCGTGTAAGCAATTGTACCTTCACACAACAAAGACCAAGAAAAATATTTTTGTGTACGATAGAGGAGCATGTTATTTGTGTGATGTCCATTCTTGTTCACAACACTATTAGCACAATACATGTATAGAAAATGGAATGCCTATGCAAGGTCAATGTGCATGTAAATCATTTCAACATCATCCAAATGTGGGAACTCGAAAACTTCATACAATGTCTTAGTGGGGCACTCAAAGCATTGGACTAAAATTTGATCAACTTCTTTGATGTGAGAATAGGATAATTCGACAAAATCACACAAGGAAGAATGTCCAAAGCAACATCATTATGTGTGCAAACCAACCATTGGTAAGAGAAATTGTTTGACATGTTGGAAATCAAATATCATGGGAATATGATTATCCCAAGTGGAAGCAAAAACAACATGTGCAAACAAACCATATGAAAGAGAAATTGGTCCTTAAGTTTGTTGCAACAATAATACAAGATACTTGTAAGCTCTCATGACAATACATGCTCTTAATGGCATTATGGTTGCACACAAAACATCGAAAGAGAAATTGTTCGACATTTTTGTTGCAACACACAAAGCATCAATATCCAATAGCAAAGAAACATTGTCACAAGGTGAAATAATACCATTAACATGCTTGCAAGCAAACCATAGGAAAGAGCAATTTGCCAACATGAAAGATTCAAAGCATGGAAAAGGTATCAGAGCTGGGTTCGATTTAGAACTCACTTGTGGGATGCTCTCTAGAGCTCTTTTTGTCAACTTGTGCTCAGCCGAGGTTGACATTCTCATGCGGGTACCTACACACATCATACACAAAAGGAAGAACATGTGTGCATGGTAGAGAAACACATCATCCATCATGACATATCTCTTCTTGTGCAGATCACCATTAGTGCCAATAAAGTATGAAATAGCTCCATGGTGAGTATGCAAGTCGGGAACATGCTTATCATGGCAATCATCAAAATGGCCATCTCATTATAATGCATATGATAAGTATTGTTGCAAGCAAAACAATTGATACACAAATTATTCTACTTATTGCAAGCAACGGGAGAAATTGGATAACTACCATGTCCAAGCATGTCCAAAGCAATATGGTTGCCGACAAACATAGGGAAAGAGAAATTGTTCATCAAGTTTGTTACAACACTACAAGCAATTTTATAATTATTGCAAGCAATACATTTGAAAGATCAATTGTTCATCATATTGCAAGAAATAATGGGAAAAATGGAAAGGATGTAGCATGGCATGTCTATGGAAACATCATCACACTCAAATAACTTCACACGATCAACATTATGCAAAGGCAAAGTATCACATGGAAACATGAAAGAATTATATGCGATGTCACAAATATCATCCATAGCATGCAAATCATCACAAGTCATCATGTCCACTAGTGGGATCATGGCATAATCAACACCCTTATTTTTACCTTGTTCATACCTCTCATATGAAGTGGGTGTTGTGGTAGTAGTGGCCTCCTTGTGGAAAACGTCGTCTTCTTGATGTAGCCATGGCGTAGCATTCTCTTCATCCACCATGTACGTATTCTAGAATTGATGCATCATTGCTTCAAGGCTTAGCGCGTCTTCATCCATGGAACCTAGCACACCATAAGAAAACACACTAGAGGTAGAGGGTAAGTTGTTAGAAATCGAAATGATCTCACTTGGCCTATCAACTACCACTCTCAACTCATGCCCTCAAAGTTGAAGCACTCAATATCACATAAGGTGGAGTCACTCATATCACTCTTGTTCTCACTCAAGTGGGCTAAGTGGCTCTCATACTCACATGGGATTGGTACCACATCATCACTCAAGCATATAGGGATAGGATCGGTTTCCTGAACTCCATGTGCCTCCTTTTGTGAAGGGAAAATCCCATGCTCACCATTCTCAACTATATCGCCTTCAAGGCTAGATGCCATAAGATGGGCATCATCGCTCGTTTCCATGGTCGAAGGGAAAATCCCATGCTCGACCGTATTGTGACTATCTTGTGGCCATAAGTAGGCTCATGTTGTTGTCAAGAGCGGTGCTCGGATCGACTTCATCACATATGTGCCCTTGGATTCCTCCATCTTGAAGTGTAGACATCCTCTTGACGGACTCATTCAACTTGGCGAAGTAGAGGTCTTCATTTTCCTCGTTCATGAGGTCGTGGAAGTCAAGCGTAGGAATTGAATCTTGATGGCGTGAACGAAGGCTTGCTCTTGGTGCCATTGTGGTGGTGGCACTAATAGTTGAAGGTGCATTGTGATGGTGTTGACGAAGGTCATTGATGTTCCTTGACGATGGTTGATGTGGGTGGCACACTTGGTCATCCATATGACGCTTGTGACGATGACCCTTGTCCTTGGCACTCTTCTTGGTGAGTTGTTGTATAGAGCGCAAAGCATCATTAGTCTTGGTGACCATGCTCATGGTTTTGTCTAAGTCATTGTCCATGTCCTTCTTGAAGTTGTTGAGGGCGCTCTTGAACTTGTCCATTTGATGGTAGACCTTGGCGCACTAGAGGTGGATGCTCCATCTTGGTCGATGTGACTTGAGGAGCTTATAGTTGTCGTTCTTGAAGTTGTCCATGCTTCGGGAGTCATTGTTGTTGTAGTACTCCATATCACCCACGCATGTGGAGCCATTGTAGGTGTAGTGCTCCATCAATTCATCCATTCTTGTGGAGACATAGGCATGGTGGCTCATTGTGCATTCTTCATAGAAATCATCCTTGGTTCCGGAGTCCCTAGACATGATTCACAAGACCAATAAGTGTATATGGAAGTGGTAGAGGGTGTTAGGGATACAACGTCAAACCTTACTTTATCTTGTAATATCGTATTATGCAAGTGGCCACACTTGAGAACAATAAACCAAGAAAAGTGAAGTTCGCATGGAACACCAAAACCAACTACTAACCAAAAACACACACACACAAGGCCTATGGTGGATAGGTATGAAACATGGCATGTCAAAGAAAAATCCGCAACCAACATGTTGTAATGGCAAGTAAAGAACCACAATGATCACAAAGCAAACAAGTCAATACACAAGATAGGAAATATGTACAAGGAAACACAAAAGGTGGGATAAATGGGACTTGTGCCATAAAGGAAGTGATGAGGACATCCCATCTATTGATACAACCATTGTACCTACAGCTACAAAAATACAAGGATCTATCACTCGAGCTCGTGCCAAGCAACTTAATTATCAGGTACTTTTGTTTCTTGGAACTATTCCTCATATACATGAGAATATGATGCTGCCTAAATCAGATGTATTTGTTACACTTAGGAATGATGGACCAAGCATGGACGAGAGGGATAAGCATTGGAGCATGATCATGCATGGAGATGGCAGCAAGCATATGAGGGTTGAAGAGGACGCCAAAAGTGGAGATTTCGGAACTTTGAAGCCACCATGATGAAGATTGAAGTCTTGGAAAAAATATTCAAGATTATTACTTCATAGATTCGCCCATAGCTTATATTATTACTTCATAGTACTATTCTAGATTACTAACCATTATCCATTATGGTACTAATGTAAGGTCTTTCATCTATATCAGGATGGCGCCACCACCGTGTCACAATGTTGAGAAAGAAGCACCGGGTTTTCTGGAGTTGGGTGCTGCCCTTGTCAGTATTGCTACTACTCTGGGAGGACTGCAGCAGAACCAACTCAGTTTGAAGAAAGTGTCAGGAGAAGTGAATTTGCTCCACCTCCTCCGCCTCCGCAACGTTGCAACCTGAAGGACTTCCTGAAGTTCAACACTCGGCACTTTGAGATGACAATCGAGCCACTTGATGCAGATGACTAGCTCTACAATACCATCAAGCTCCTTGACACCGCTGATGTGGCCGCACATGATAGAGTCAAGTTGCTACTCAGCTTCTATGTGGAGAGGCCGCAGTATGGTGGGAGAGCTACCTAAGGACAAACCCACCTGGATTTCAGCCATCATGGGATCAATTCACTGATGCCTTCAAGGAACAGTATCTACCTGAAATTGTGATGGAAAGAATGAAGGAAGTGTTTCTGTACCTGAAGCAGGGGAACGACAATGTCAAAACTTACATAAAAAACTTCACCAATCTTTCTCGCTACGGATGTGTTAGGGGTGACCCCTTAGGGTTAACCCGATCTTTCAAGAATCTCCATTGAAATCAATGGGAAAGCAAGGGGAAAGGGAGAAGGTAGAAGAAGCAAACACGTACCTCGCGAAGAACATTATGAACACATGCAAAACTCAAACGATACAAGGCTGATTGCTCCCGAACGGCAGCCACCGGTCCGATAGAATCCTCGCAAGGAAAGATTGGTCAACGTGCTCCGTCAATCCACATCAGAGAGGGAAGAACACCTTGGGGAGGGTCTTGACAGCTTGGATAAGAGACACCAAATCCAAGGCCTTGTACAACGATGGAGGTGTGATGCAAAGTCCAATCGAGGTTGGTGACGATAGTCGGTCCCCTTGTAAGGGGATGAGGAAAAACTAGAAATAATCCTCTATGGGGGTTTCTAGTCTATCATCTATGCCTAAGGGATACATGAGGGGATGGGGGCTCTATTTATAGGTCAGACACTAGAAAGGGGGTAGTTTGGGTATAAAGTAGGCAAAAAGATAAGTAAAGGGAACATTCTAGGGCATCCAGATCCGTGCGTAGACAAGTTTTTCCGGCGATAAGTTCGGCGGCATCGGATCTTGTGGTGAAAGCTTCCGGCGGTCACCGGTTTATTCCGGTCTACGCTAGATTGGCATATAGAAGATGTGATATGGGCTGGCCCGATCTTCTTAGCAAGCACTTGTCGATGATGATGGTGGATGTAAGATAACTATCCTATAGCTATGAACTCTCCCGCTCGAACCCTGATGCCAATGCAATAGATCTCGAACCCTGTGGGATATTCACAACACCACGCTCTTGCGCATGCAGCCGTCGACCACGAACGGTAGTTTGCAATCTACTATTTCCTAGTGGAACAACATATCACACTAAATTGCAATTGTATAACTTGATCACAGGTAATTCCAGAGGTTCTAAAAATAATCAACTCCAAAATATTTTAATGTGGTCTAACTGAAAAGAAACGGTGCCCCATCTATTTAAGAGATTGGGGGCAGCTAGGCTAAGGGTCCAAGAAGCAAACGACTACAAGTAATATACATGTCGAACCAGGTGGGACAGCATTCTAGGCGCACAGGCCTGTTCCTTGCCGTGGCAGAATATTGGGCCTAAAACATGCCGCTGCAGGACTCTCTGTCGTGGAAGGATTTCAGCCACTTTCTCTGCCGCAGCAGCCTGCCGTGGCAGGATTTGTGTCACATCCCAAGATTTTCCAAATATTGTAATGTGAAAAATAAATGAATAAAATAAAACTTTGTTTGATTTTCAGGGCCAGAAGAAACATTTTGAATTCAATTGGAACCTCAAACCAATTTGGATTAAATAAAATCCTAAAGGAATTTAAAAGATAAACATTTTAAATAGAGGAAAATAAAATGTTTTGGAAATACCATTATTGATCTTTTAAATAAAAGATTTTGTTTTTAAAGGAAAATGTGGATTTATAAATAAAGATTATTTTATAAAGCCAAATTAAACCTTGGCCAAGATTTGGAAATAAAATGTTTTGTTTTGTTTAAAAATAGTAAAGGTCTATTTAAATAAAATAATAAGGAATTAATATCCAAATTTTATTTAAATAAAAGGTTTTACCATTTTAATAAAAACATCAAAACTTATTAAGTTATTTTAAATAAGTTTTCCAAATATTTTATATTCTCAAATAAAACATACTAAAGTGTTTTGTCTCTATTTTATATTCAGAATAAATATTTTAAATAAAATAAATCCTATTTGATTTAATAATGAAAGTTTACTTTATTTAAATTAATGGACTTAAAGTAAAAGGTTATTTTATTTTAAAGCAAGATTTCCAAATATTCTTTATTTCCAAATAAAACCTACTGATTTGGTTTTGAAAATATTTGGATTTTAAATGGAGATTCTATTAATTAAATCAAACCCTATTGTATTAAATAACTAATGAACCATTTTATTTAATTAATGAATGGTCCTAAAAATAATAAAAACATTATTCTATTATATGGTTTATGTTGATAAACAGAACCAAAAACTCATTATAAGTTTGAATTATTTGAATGGTGTGAGTGAATGAATAATTGATTCAAATTCAAAACAGAAAAATAGAAATAGAAAAGGAAAAGAAATCAGACAGAAAAAAATAGAACAAAACGAGCAGCCCAACCATCAGGCCCAGCCCAACAGCCCAACAGCCCAAATTCCCCTCTACCCGAAAGAAAATAATTTGCACCCAGATTCTGACCCACAGAACCAATGACCAGTGGACCCTCCCCCTCGTTTCTTTTCCCACTGACCAGCGGACCCCACTCCTTCTGTTCTTCCTCCCCACCCGCACGACCCTTCTTCCCCCTCATCGCTGTTTTCTGCAGTAATCCCGTGGCTTCAATTCGTCATAATGCCGGGCCTTTACCTCGCCTTGACCACGCACCTTAAATCGCTCGCCCCTCCTCTCCGTTTCCCCTCTGTCACCCCGCAGTATCACGCCCCCAGGCCGCCTCAATTCCTCCCCGAGCCTCTCTATTCCGACGACCTTCCTCGTCGAATTCCGGCCAAGTGTCACCGCCTCCTGCCTCTCCGAGCACACTAGCAGACTCCCCACTCCCAGACAATCCTCCCTGTGCTCTTCGTTCGACCGCGGGCGCCCCAGAACACCGTCCTCGACAAACTCCGAGCACCACCGCGTATGTCTCCAACTCCGGCGCGTTCCCCAGGTGAAACCAGACCGTCTCTGCACTTCTCGATCACGCACATAGCATTGTCTTGATCCTGCGCATCTGACCGCGCCTCCATTTTGCCATAGGGCGAACTCCAGCGACGTCCTCGACCTCGACCGCGCGCGTCCGTCGCCAGAACCAACTCCGGCGAAGAATCCTGCCCGTTCCCATGCGCCCCTCGCCACGACGACCACACGAACAGCATCACCTCATCCTCGCAACCTCGGTGAGCTTGCTCCCTCCCTGTTTCGCTTCCCGCCTCGCCAGCGCCGCCGCCAACTGGCCGCTCCGGCGCTCGCCGTTAACATATCGCCGCCAGCTTATGGTCGGGCACTGAGGGCCATCCGATCTTGATCCAGTGGATAGGATAGGAAGTAGAACGAAGCGGTAACAGCCCGCCTGTGTTGCACGATTTAACTGAAATCCAACGGCTCTCGTTGCGTGATCCAGCTGAATCGGTATCGTCCAGTAAAAACACGCCGCGTGTCACCTAATCTGTTTAAAAGCAGATTTGAAAACAGAATTATTTGCAAACTTCAAACCCCTGTAACTTTCAAACCACACGTCCAAAATTTACAAATTTTATATCAATGAATTCAGGAGAGCAAGCCCTAGCCAACCATGGAATTAGTTTAGCAAATAGTATCTGTTAGCTTGTTTGTTTTTGCAGATTCTTTTGTGAGCTTGTTTAGAGTATAAAAATTGTTTAAAATTGATTTAAGGGTTAAAACTTTTGCAAAATGGTTTGTTGTGACCTTAATGACCCTAGGAACCAACCCATGGTTTTGGAAATGAAATTGGAAAAATTTAGAATGAATTAATTGAATTAGTCTAATTCTAGCTAAGTAATGTTAATGGTTGTATTATGAAAAAGGATTTTGGAATAAAAACTATTGGGAAAATATTATAATTCAAAGCTACTGACCTAAAACACCAAGTCTTGAGAGTTAGAAACTTTTGATGAGAAACTTAAAATTTTTGATTGGATAAAACCATTGAATGGATTTTAAAATAGTTTGGGGCAAAACCCTCTAACTAATGACTTTGCCATTTTGGTAAATGACCAATTTGGACTTTACAAAGTTTATAAACCTAGTGGAGACCAACCTTGCAAAGGAACCATCCTTTGCATACTTATGCATGACTTAGATTCCATTTGCTTTATGTGTGTGAGATTGTTTGTTTGACTTTGGTTTGGAATGTTAGTTGATTTTGTGTTTGTTTGATTGACTTGTAGTGAAATTAGCAAAGTGTGAGACTAGCAAGATCAAGGAGAGAACCACCATTCCCTACCAAAAAGGCAAGTTACACTATCATACAAAAGTCCTACTATTTTCATTATACTTAGTGGATTTTGAAAACATGCATGAAAAGATATTTCTGTACTTATGCTATGCTAAATCCTAATAGGATTCCCTATACACTCCTTAGTGAAAATATTGAAGTTGTACATGCTTAGCCATGCTATGTTTTGAAAAGAGATACATGTTGAGATTTTACAAAGGTTGAGAAAAGGACTTGTGTTTTACATAATAAAACAAGGACTCAATGAACCACCTAGGTGGAGGATACTTGATGTTTTGGAGAAGGTGGCAACAAAAGGAACCATGTCTATGGCAATCACTTTGTGTTGTGCTCCAAATGAAAACCACCTAGGAAGCTTAGAGATTGAACATGTTTCTCCAATTGTGGCTTTCGTGTGCAACCACATGCTATTATGGCTCTGGCTTAGTCAACTACATTGGGAAGACCCGTGCACTGTCTTCAGTTAACTGGACATGGGGATCTGGAATGCTTCATGGGTGTTGAAGGCAAGCTAGCAATGGTGTATGGGAGGACCCTTTGGAAAGACTTCGTCACATTCTCAATCTGCCAGTACTCCATCTTGGTGAGCACTAATCCAGTAGGCCACTGGTGGCAACAAGATGGGATTGTGACATGTGGGTAAAGTGTACTCCTTCTGCAGAAGTTAATAAAATCTAAGTACTTAGTCGTGTCCCCGGTTATGGACAATACTGAGCAACTAAAGTTTGAACCATGGGAGATCTCGACATTCCAACTTCTAATATAAAAACTTGATGCACTTGGGGGTACCAAGGAATTCAAAGAGATTTTGTTAAGTTTGATGCACTTGGGGTTACCAAGGTGCTCAAGAGCATGATGTACTTGGGGTTACCAAGGAACTCATGAGATTTTGATAAAACTTGTTGCACTTGGGGTTACCAAGTAGCTCAAGAGATTTTTGAGAAGGACTTGAACACTTGAGTTTCTACCAAGGAGTTCAAGGAACTTGGACAAGAGATTTGACAAAGGACCAAAACCATTTTTGAAAAGATAGGATAAATGTTGCTTTATGCAAATAAGCCTTAAACTCTACTTAGCCAAATATGCATGTATTGATAAGATCCACTCATCATATACAAAGTAGCGAAACTTGCCAATACAATTCAAATGTATTGACCCATGTGGCTGTAACTTGTAATGTTGCAGGTTTGAATGTCTTTAGTGAAGATTGATTGATTAGGATTACAAAGTCTACAACCAACATCTGCCTGTGGCACTTTGAAGATGAAGGACCCATGACTATAGTTATTCTGCTGCAATGTAATGTAATAGCCAAATGAGCTATGTAAGATGTAATAAAAATTATGTTATTCCTGGTTATAAAGTTATGTTATGACCTTTGTATCTTGATATTAAATCTCAACTGTGGATGCTAGCTATTGATCCAGGGACTAGCATTGTAAAACACAGGAGGAATCTACCTTATTGGGTTGAGACCTCTACAATTTGGCATCGTTTGTCTGCCGCGCCAGAGACTATTCCAGATGTTGATCTGATTCTTTGTAGCTCCTTTCGCTTCCTCCATCTCCTCCCTCGCGCTTGCTTCATTGATCAACACGCCTTGCTCCATGTGTTTCACCTCCTCGCTTCGTGCTATGCCTTCTTTTCCAATGTACCTGATCATACAATAACACAAATACTTAGGCAGTATAAAATTTTCATTAAGTAAAACATCAGGCTCATTAAGAAACAAAATCACCTGTTGTTCTAGTAGCTTGGCACGAGCTCTTGTAATTGGTCCAATTCTAATCTCATTGGACTAATCCTTGTTAGTAGCAGCTGGAGCATCATCAGTAGTAATTGACGTAGGTGTAAGTATAGGGATATCCTCATCATCTCCCCCCTTCAAAAGGCGTCGACCTCGACGCTCCAAGGTCTTCTCCATCATATGGTGATAAATCAGCAACGTTGAAATTGTTTCTAGCTCCACCAAATTCAGCAATAGGTATATCAATCGAGTAGGCATTATCATTAATCTTGTCCAACACCTTGTAAGGACCAGCACCAGGCGGCTTCAACTTGGATTGCCGCAGCAATGGGAACCTATCCTTGTGCAAATGCACCCAAACCATATCACCGGGATTGAACAATGCTACCTTCCTTGCTTGATTTCGTGCAGCAACAATGTTCTTGCCTTTCTTCTCAATAGCCTCTCGAGTCTTCTCATGAATCTTCTTCACATATTCTGCACGTCTTGATGCCTCCATATCAACTCTCTCATGTAATGGTAGAGGCAATAAATCTAGTGGAGTCAATAGCTTGAAACCATAGACCACCACAAATGGACAAAGTTGAGTGGTTGAATGCACTGCCCTATTGTAAGCAAACTCGACATGTGGCAAACACTCTTCCCACTCCCTCATATTCTTCTTTATCATAGTCCTTAAGAGCTATGTCAATGTTCTATTCACCACCTCTATCTGACCATCTGTCTAGGGATGACAAGTAGTACTGAATAGCAGATTCGTTCCTAGATTCCCCCATAAGGTCTTCCAAAAATAGCTCATAAACTTCACATCACGATCAGAAACAATTGTCCTTGGTACTCCATGTAATCTCACAATGTCCCTGAAAAACAAGTTAGCAACATGTGACGCATCGTCGCTTTTGTGGCAGGCAATAAAATGAGCTATCTTAGAGAACCTATCTACTACCACAAATATAGAATCATGCCCTCTCTGTGTTTTTGGTAGACCTAGCACAAAATCCATACTACTGTCTTCCCATGGTGAAGTAGGCGCAGAGAGAGGGGTATACAAACCATGAGGCTTCAATTTGGATTTTGACTTGTGGCATGTAATTCATCGGCTCACAAATCTGTACACATCACGCCTCATCTTGGGCCAAAAGAAATGACCAGCAAGCATGAGTAATGTCTTCTCACGCCCAAAGTGACCTATCAAACCACCAACATGTGATTCCTACACTAAAAACAAACGCAACAACGATTCTGGAATACACAGTTTGTTAGCTCTAAACAAATATCCATCATGTATCTGATACTTATCCCATGCATTTCTAAGAGAACACAAGCGATATGGTTCAACAAAATCATTGTCAGTTGCATAAAGTGCACAAATACTCTCTAATCCAGGAATTTTAACATCAAGATTGGTTAACAACATGTTTTTTCTAGACAAAGCATCAGCAACTACAATTTCTTTTCCCTTCTTATAGTGAATGATGTATGGAAAAGATTCAATAAACTCAACCCATTTAGCTAATCTCCTATGCAAGTTTGATTGAGCTTTTAGATACTTTAAAGCTTCATGATCAGAATATATGATAAACTCTTTTGGCCACAAATAATGTTACCAAACTTCTAGTAGTCTAATAAGTGCATACAATTCTTTCTCATATACAGGATAGTTCAATCTAGCACCAGTAAGTTTCTCAGAAAAATATGCTATAGGGCGACCCTCTTGCATCAAAACGCCACCAATACCTATACCACTAGCATCACATTCAACTTCAAATTGCTTTGAAAAATCAGGCAATGCAAGTAATGGTGCAGAAGTAAGCAAACGTTTCAATGTATCAAATGCAATGTCTTGGGCTGCGCCCCACACAATGACACACCTTTCTTAGTCAAATCATTCAATGGTGCAAAAATAGTGCTAAAATCCTTCACAAAGCGTCTATAGAATCCAGCTAATCCATGGAAACTATGCACTTGACTAACATTCATGGGAATAGGCCAATTCTGAATTGATTCAGTTTTAGATTGATCTACTTCTAACCCATGCTTAGATACAACATACCCCAAAAATATGACCTTATCTTTTGCAAATGTGCACTTCTCAAAATTAGCATACAATTTATTATCACCGAACACTTGAAAAACTTGTCGGATATGATTACAATGTTTAGTTTCATTGTGGCTATAGATAAGAATATCATCAAAATAAACAACGACAAAATGACCAATAAATTCCCTCAAAACAAGATTCATTAATCTCATGAATGTACTAGGTGCATTAGTAAGCCCAGAAGGCATGACTAGCCATTCATACAAACAAAATTTTGTTTTGAAAGAAGTTTTCCATTCATCCGCTTCTTTCATCCTAATTTGATGGTATCCACTATGCAAATAAATTTTAGAGAAAATAGCACCACCACTCAATTCATCTAACATATCCTCTAAGCGTGGAATAGGATGATGATATCGAATAGTGATGTTATTAATAGCTCTACAATCTACGAACATGCGCCATGTACCATCTTTCTTAGGCACTAAAATAACAGAAACAACACAAGGGCTAAGAGATACACGAATGTACCTTTTGTCCAGCAATGCATGTACTTGTTTCTGTATCTCCTTAGTTTCTTCGGGATTGGTCCGATATGGTGCCCGTTTTGGTAATGTGGCAGCAGGGATCAAGTCTATCTGGTGCTCAATGCCGCGCAATGGAGGCAATCCAGCTGGCACATCTTCTGGAAATACATCACCAAAATCCTGCAAAATAATAGATACACCAAGAGAAATAGGGGTCATGTCGTTATAAACCAAAACCTCGCCCTTATACATGAGCACATGTGCCATGGCTGTAGGATCCTCACTAAATTCTCTCATTTTCTCTTTGGTGGCTAGTATTAATAGATTAGGCAGTCTCTCACTTTTCGCTATATCATTCTTTTGGGGATCATTTACAACACTCACAGTTTCAACACTCTCTCGCCTGGGTGTATCTTGCAAGTTCACTTCAATCTTCTGACGAGATTCATTCACAATCTGTTGTGGTGTCATAGGCTGCAAATTGATTTTCTTGCCCTTGTACTCCAAATGATATGTATTGGCTCGGCCATTGTGTTGCACATGGAGATCATAAAGCCAACGTTGACCCAAAAGTAAATGGCAAACAGTCATAGGAACCACATCAAAATCAATAGAATACTTGTATGGCCCTATCTCAAAGTTCACACGTACCATATGGTTTACCTTCATCTCACCATTGTCACTCAACCATTGTATGTAGTATGGCTTGGGATGAGGTAAATATGTCAAGTTCAGCTTGGCACACAACTTGATATGGGGTGGCCCGATCTCTCAGCAAACACTTGTCGATGATGATGGTAGATGATAGATAACTAGCCTGTATCTATGAACTCTCCCACTCGAACCCTGATGCCAATGCAACAGCTCTCGAACCCCATGGGATATTCATAACACCATGATCTTGCGCACGTATCCGTCGACCACGAACGGTAGTTTGCAATCCACTAATTCCCAATGGAACAACAGATCACACTCAATTGCAGTAGATAATTGGATCACAGGGTAATTCCAGAGGTTCTTAAAAAGAAACAAGTCCAAAATAGTTTTAACGTGGTCTAACCCTAACTATGGGGACGTCCCAGGGCTCATATTGGCGGTGACGAGGTTTTGACTCGTCAATGCCCATTGTTATGAGCTTGGGTTTTGGAGAAGATGGAGGTGCTGGAGATCGCGGAACGGTTAACAGACAAGCAGCCAGGGGACACGAGATTGACCCAGGTTCAGGCCCCGGAGGGAAAACCCTACTCCTGCTTGTCTGCTCTTGATTACGGCGGAACCGAAAAGTACAAGGGTGCGCAGATGCAATCTGGCGTGGAGGTGTGTATGCGGTGAGAAGTTGTCTTCTAGATCTATAGATCTATTGTGGCGTAGCCTATTGTATCGTAATTTGTGGCATAGCGTGCCGTCCTCATTGGACCCTCCTAGCCTTTATATAGAGATAGGCAGGTCTCGGGTACAGATCGAGTCGGCTACAAGTTAGGGTTTGCCCCTTTGAATATTCTATCTACTCTAGTCTTACTCTCCAAGGATCCGAAGGTGCCATGGGCTTGGGCCACCCGAAAATCTCCACAGGCCGCGTATATTCTCGTGGGCCTTCCTTGGGATGGACCAGGTATGCTAATGTCGTGTACCCGTAGGGTATAACCATGTCAGTAGCCCCCGAGTGTTCAGTCGAATCGTAGATTCAGGTGAGGACTCTTCAATCTTTTGGGTGCAGATGTTTCTGTTCATAAGAGAAAGAATGATTTTAGTTCGTAGGGATTGTTGATGCGTGTGCCTAACTCTCCGTAGTCGAATCCCCGTAGTTTTCAAGTGATATACCCAACATGTCCGTCAGGATTTTTCATCGTGTCTGTTGACACGGTATTCTACTGGAAGAGCGCAGTCAGGTGCATTACCATGCCATTAGATGATATCTGCAGGTCCTATCTTTGTGTCGTAGACACAACATCCGAAATGTTATCACTGCAGAGGTATTTTGGGTGGCCAAGGAGGATGATTCTCACTTAGCATTGGTTGGGTCAAAGATGCCAGAAAGTTTTTGCATTTTTGATCCGAAGGATCACAATCGAAGAATTCATAGGGTGCGCGACTAGCGCTCCCTATGGGAGTAGCCCCCGAGTGTCTGTTCGAATCGTAGAATCGAGCAGAGACTTTAGTTCAAGTAATTGAGCTTCTGGTCCGTAGGACACAATTTTTTCGGATGCTTGATCAGTCTTCCCTATGGGAGTAGCCCCCGAGTCCTTAGTGGAGTCGTAGACTCGACGTAGGACTCGAAGATCAACAGTGGTGTAGTACCTTAATCATTCTTTAGGTGCACGGTCGGAGCTCCTGATAGGAGTAGCCCCCGAGTAGTTGCTCGAATCATAGATTCGAGTGAGTACTTTTAGTTATCAGTCAGATATTTCTAACCGTTGCTAGCATGGTTTTGATGACGTCAATGCTGACGATCGGTGACCTCAACCGTCTGCGACACCAGAGGTGACGTGACTGGACGAATGTGGGTCCCACTTTCTGACTTGGAGTTAACTGGTCGTGCGCGACTTGGCGAGAATTATGGCATCTCCTCGGTTTCCGTGCGTAGTGGACGGTGTGCGGGTGATGGTTCGCATCTGTATTGACACGTGGACGGTTGGATCTGACCCTAGCGTTAGGGCTTCTGAATGAACGGTTCCTGTTCATCGTCTTCATCCTTATAACCGTGGGGAAAACAGTAGTTTGTTTTTACCCTTTGCCATTTTATTTCACTGCCTCCATTTTCACGAGCTCATCTTCGCGCGTACTGGACGCTCTTCGATCTTTCCATTCTTTGTTCTTGCGCGCACACCGCCGCCGTCGACGGGCCACGATGGTGAAGTCGAAGAAATCTTCCATCGGAGCAGGCTCAAGTACTGCTGCCAGCGGCAAGAGAAGCACCACCGTCGCTCGCGTCACCTATGGCGGGTGGCGGCGCACGAAGACGCGCGAGGGCGACCTACGCAAGCTGCGTGATGCGGGTTTAATCCCGCAGGATAAGGAGGCCGTCAAGATCCCCGGTGATGAGGTAATTCCCCGTCCACCCGTAGGGTTTAGGGTGATGTTTGTCGCTTTCGTTCTTCACGGCCTTTCTCTCCTAGTCCACGATTTTCTTCGTGGACATTTTTTTTCTATGGCATCTAACTCCATCATCTTTCGCCCAATTCTCTTCTCCACATCGCCTGCTTCATTACTTTTTGCGAGTGTTGTGTAAGGTTCCCAACCTTTAATAAGGTAGAGATCCCTGTGTTTACAATGCTAGTCCCTGGATCAATAGATAGCATCCACAGTTAAGATGTAATATCAAGAAACAAAGGTCATATTACAACTTTATAACCAGGAATAAAATAAATCATTACATCTTACATAGCTCATTTGGCAATCACATTACATTGCAGCAGAATATCTATAAGCATGGGGTCCTTCATCTTCAAAGTTCCACAGGCAGACATGTTGGTTGTAGACTTGTAATCCTAATCATTTAACTTCACTAATATCGAACAAACCTGCAACATAACAAGTTACAGCCACAAGGGTCAATACATTTGAATTGTATTGGCAAGTTATACTATGATAGTATAGTGGAGTCTATCATCTATATGCATTTGGCTAAGTGGAGCTTAGGCTTGCTTTGCTCAAAATAGATTTTCCTTATCATTTGAAAATACTAAGTTTTTGCTTTGACAAAATCACCCAAGGCATCTATCCATCAAAGATTGAAGATCCTTTAACCCTTGTTCAACCACAAGTTTTTAACTTAGAAATTTGAATGATGAGATTCTTGATAGCTTCCATGTATTGATGCTGAAATTGTCCTTTACCAGGGACATGGCTAAGTACTTAGATTTTACACTCTGCAGAGGTGGTGCACTTTCCCCACAAGACTTGGTTTCACCAAGACAAGATCTTTTAGAAGCCTTTCCTTAGACCAAATGGACGCGTTCCAACCTATCATCCCACTACCACCAACTGTCCAAATGGCTAAGTTCTAGCAACCTATGTGATCCAGGCAGAGCCCATAATGCCAAGTGGTTGCACTTGAAGCTTCTCAACATTTGACATCTCAAATCTCTTTGTTCCTGGGTGGCAATCCACAAGTGTGATACACAAGGTAAATCATAGCCATCGGCCTTGTGTAACCACTCAACCAAAAACCACCAAGCAAGTCCCTTTCCACCCAGGTGATTCATTAACTTAGTTGTTTTATTAAACAAAAACACAAGTCCTCAGACTTAGAAATTTTTCCATAGTATGAATGTATATATTCCACCCTTGTTTTCTATTAGCTAAGATAAGCATGATAGTAGTAGGAATCTTAACTTAGGAAATTCTACTAAGGTTTTCATCTACTAGGTTTTCCCATAGCATGGTTTATACTTAGCAAAATTCCATGCAAGTCCTACTTAGAAATATCACTAATGCATAGTGAAAATAATGGGACAAAGTATGAAGCATCACTTGCCTTTTTGGTAGAGTATAGTTTCACTTATTGATCTTTGCAATGTTCACACACTTCAAGTCACTACAATTCAATCAAGCAAACAATAATTCAATCTACCATTCAAGCATTTCATCACATAAAATCATATAAACAAGATAATGCATGCAAGCATGCCAAGGATTGTTTTATTTGGAAAAGTGGTTCCTAAAGGTTCACAAACATTTGAAAACACCTAATGGTCATTCTATAAAGTGGCAAAGTCATTTGCAAAAGGTTTCACTTTATAAACCATTTTTAAAACAAGGTATCATTTTATGTGGTGTAGAAATGTTTTTAATAAGGCATTAATATATAGGGTTCACAAAATATGTTTTCAAACCATAAAACTTTGTGTTTAGGGTCAGAGAGTTTAAAACAAAACATTTCCCAAAGGTTTTCCTTCAAAACCATTTTTAATAAATAAGCCATATTTTTATTTGACTAGAATTGGTTTTAAATCAAAGAATCATTCTTTTTATTCACCAAATATATTTTTGAAACCACAAAGTGATTCCTAGGGTCAGTAGGTTCAAAACGTACCATTTGCCAAATATTTTATCCCCAAAATCATTTTGGAATAATTTTTATAACCTAAACAAGCATACACAAGTTTCTGCAAAAACAAACAATTTAACAGAAACTTTTTAGTAAACAAATGGCATGGTTGGCTAGGGCTTGCTTTTCTGAATCCATTGATATATAATTTGCAAAATTTTTACGTGTGGATCAAAAGTTATGGAATTTACAAAATCACATTCTAATCAGATTCAAAATTCTGTTTAAACCAAACTAGTGTCACGCGGCGCAACCTAATTGGCTGGTACCGCTTCGGGTGGATCGACTGATGCGGTGCGTTAGATCTAAATGAAATCCTACGGCTCTGAATCAAACTTACCCTTTCGATCTAATCTAATCACAGCCACATAATTTGGATCTGACGGGCTCTGTGTGTTTGACCACGAGCGGGCGGCGCTAGCGGCGGCTGGCGGCGGCGCACGCTCTCTCTACGGTGGAGCCGGCGATACAGGAAGCAAGGAGAGAAGTGGAGGTGCTCACCGTGTTTGCAGGGTTGCGGTGAAGCTCGAGGCGTGGTTGGTTCGTCGAGGGGCGCACTGGAGTGGAGGGGATTGCTCGCCGGAGACGATGGCGGCGTCAGGCGATTCTGGTGGTCGTCGGGGCGATGCTGTGGTACACTCCGAGGGAAAACAAGGACATGGTTAGACGCGGGCGAGTGTGGGATTCACGTGAGCATGACTGAGAGGGCTCGGGGCGGTCTGTCTTACCAGGGGGAGGTCGCCGGAGTGTCAGCAAGTGACGGTGGCGCTCAGATGTTGTCTAAGCCGAGGCTCTGGGGCGAGCGCGGGCGAACGGAAAGCACTGGCAGGTGCGCGCCGGTCTGAGGACCAAGCTCGCGTGCTTGGGAAGGCGAGGGGAGGCTGGACGGCGCCGGAATTTGGTCGGAGATGTCGTCGGAGCAGTGGCAAAGCGAGGCGAAAATGTGGCAGCCTGGTGGCTCCGGGGAAGCGGGGTCTGAGGGGAATCAGAGAGGAGGCGAGGGCGTTTAAGACAGCGTGGTCGCGGGGTGGAGTAATGGCCGCTGTTAACGCGAATTGATCGCCGGAGTAATGGCAGCAACGGCAGGGCGACGTGATCAGGGGGAAGACGATGCTGAACTGGCGTGGGGCCGCGCTGTCTGCGAGAGAGAGGAAGAGGGAGTGAGGTCCACCGGTCAGTGACTGCGTGGGTGCGTTTCTGAGTGGAAAAAGATTCGCGCGTGGGGAAAGAAGTTGGGCTGGAGCTGGGCTTGCTGGGCCAGGTGGGTTGGGTCAGGTCTGATTCTATCTTTTTTCTGAATGCTTTATCTTTTTCTATTTTGATTTTCTGTTTTGAAATTCAATCAAACAATTCAAACATTCAAATCAATCAAACTTCCACCACACTTTGCATTGAGTTTAGTTCTGTTTATCAACATAATTCCAAGTCCAAAATAAAATAATATTTTTATTCTTTTTAGGATCTATTTAATAATTAAATAAAATAGTCCTTAGTTATTAATTCAAATAGGATTTGTTTTATTTCAAAACTCCATTTGAAAACTAAATATTATCAAAACCAAATCAGTAGGTTTTATTTGAGAAAATAAAATACTTAGAAAACTTATTTAAAATAAATTAATAAGTTTTAGTGTTTTATTAAAATGGAAAAGCCTTTACTTTAACAAAATTGGGTATTAATAAATTCCCATTATTTTATTTAAATAAACCTTTACTATTTTTGTCAAATAGAAATATTTTATTTCAAAGGCTTGGCCAAGTTTTAATTTGGCTCTATAAAAATAGTCCTTATTTATATTTCTACCTTTTCATTTGAAACCAAATCTTTTTTTTATTAAAAGATCCAAAATAGTAATTTCACTTATTTAAATTTTTTCTTTATTAATTGTTTATCTTTTCAAATCCCTTTAGGATTTGTTTGATCAAAATAGGTTTGAAGGTTTCTAATTGGAATCAAAAGTTTCTTCTCACCCTAAAAATCAACAAAGTTTTATTTTATTCATTTATTTTTCACATAACAAGATTTGGAAAATCTTGGGATGTGACATGCTGGCTCGGTATCGAGCCGCACTTTGGCCTCTTTCGGAAGCTCTATTCCGTGAAGAGGTAGTCTGGCACCGGCGGGGTCTACCCGCTCGGCGGCTGCGTTATTTCCCTTCAATCTTTTGTTCTCTTCTTCTCCTTCTCTATGTCCGAGTCCGTCCAATACTGGCGGAGGAAGTGGTTTTATATCTGCGACTCCACAGTGGACGAGCAAAACTTCGGCCTTTCCCCCTTCAACTCCGCCCAGGAAATCTTGCCAATGAGATCCTGGAAGAACCATATCCTCGAGGGTGTGGTGGCAGAGGTAGAGGAGCTCTACCATCGGGTGGAGGCGCTCCAGATGGAGCCTGGTAAGGAGGTCAATGGTGTGGATATAATCCGCACCTTCCTCAAACGTCGAGTGGAACCACTCCAGGCGAGGGCTCATCCGATGTTTCTTTACGCTAGCCGCAACGACCCGACGAGGGTCTCAGCCGAGGAGTTATCCCGAGGCTACCTCGACAGAGTTCTTCGGCCGCTGCTGAAGTACAAGTCCGAGGAGGATCTTCCGGGGAAGTCATTGGTGTCCCCCTTCAGTGCCACAAAACCAGTTCCGCAGGTGTAGATTTGGGACGTGCGCGCTGCGCCTTTTTCAAGTGATTTTCCTTATGATTGCTTGTACTGATCTTTGATGTCTTCATTGTGCAGGAGTTCAAGGTGGCTAGCATGGTGCCTCCACTGCCCGAAAAGTTTCCGATTGCACCGGACAACGAAGTCGTGGACTCCGAGTCCGAACTTCCACCGGCACATTCGCCAACTCAGGAAGCCCCCGAGGCGAGCGAGGGGCAGACCCCTAAGCGGGCACAGAGTTCGAGCGAGTCTTCGGATGCCTCGACTCCGCCAACACCTAGGGACCCATCCTTCCTTGTGCGTCATAGCGGGGATGATGACGCTTCCTCCTCACCATTCCCGGCCATGCCTCTACGGGCCATGGCGCCGCAGCCACCGGCCAAGAAGAATAAAAAGGAGAAGGCGACGCATGTATTTGATTTGAGCGACATCGACTCGTAAGTACCTTCGGAAGCTATTCGTTCTTGTCTTATGCACTTTTCTTCTTGCTTTGATGAATGTTTTCCTTGCAGCCACTCCTCGGAGGGTTCTCTTAGTGAGGACTCCCAGGAGACCATTGGGGAGTCGAAGCTAACGGCCCCTCACTCTCAGACGGTGTCCACCTCTGGGGGCGATGCTCCGAACACCTCGCCGCAGGAGGCTCCAGTAGTCGTTACTCAGAAGACTGCACCTAGACCTTCGGAGTCCCTGTCTAAGCATGTAATTTGTTTTTCCTTTCTTCCTGGGGGATCCCCTGAGTCTTTTTCGGGTCGTTTTCTTTGGCGTTTTGCTCGTTTCGAGGCGTAGCCCCCGAGCCCTTTTCTTGATGTTTTCTTGATTGTTTTGCTTCTGCTTCTTTCCATAGCCCTTTGTGCGCAGTGCGAACCTGCTCATCCAACAACATCTGGCGTTGGAGGCCAGTATGCAGCAGCTCCGAGGTACGTGCGCTGCTTGATCTTTCCTTTTTCTCCTGTTTCTTGCATGTAAGTTGTGTTTCTCATATATGTCCTTGATTCTTTGTATGTGAGAATAATGCAGCCCTTCGTTGGCTGGACGCTCTTGAAAAGAGCCTCGGTCGTGCGGAGAAGCAGGTTGCTGATGCCGTGGAGGCGAAGGAGCGCCTGCAGCAGGAGTGGGCTGACGCTGCAGATGCCAAGGAGCGCTTGCAGCGGGAGGCTTCGGATCGCGAGGAGTAGCTCGCTAAGGTTGTGGCTGCGCGCGAGAAGGAGGTGGCCGAGAATCTTATGGCTGCTGCCAAGGCTTATTACTGTAAGTGTCTCGTATGAAAATTGGTCCTTTTTGGGTTTTCAACTGCCCTTTCTTCGTGTCCTTATTTGACTCCTGCTTGTTCTTCCTTGTGCTAGATGCTCCGGGTGTTACGTTTGATTGTAGTGTCTTGGAGCATGGGAATGCCCTGGAAGATGCCACCGCAGCGGTCGAAGATCGCTGCGGCACTACTGCTAGTTCCCTTGCTAAGGCCAAGGAGGTTCTCTAGCGTTTCTACAAGGAGATCCTTCCTAAGGGAACTGCTCTTGAGGATGTTGATTCTCTGGCGGATGCGCTGTCAAAGGACGCCCCTGCGGCCTACAAGCGCAAGCAGAAGGGCATCGGTGCTTCCATGGGGCTGGCCATGGCCTTGGTGTCCGGAGCGGAGTTGGATCTGCACCACATCACCTCTCGAATGCCAACAGTGCGAGACGGCTCAGAGGTAGCTTTTTCTCTCTTTGCCTCTCGATGTAAGCGTTATGGTCTGAAGCTTATCGATCTGCTGGCGGACTATGCTGTGAAGCAGCAGGGGGAGGCCAAGAGCAGGCACTCTGGCTCCGAGGCCACTCCGGATGCGGGTGCTTAGTCTTCTTTGTTGTAGCTCTAGAATAGTGTATCCTCTTTTGTAATGTATGCGTTTTGTGGTCAACAATTTCTCCTTGTGCCACGCAGTGGCTTTTGATGTATATAAATGATGCATTGAGCTGTTGCCCAAGACATGTGTTGTTCATATTCTTGCTTGCTTTCCTTTAGGGACCTTCGGGTGAGGCTCATGTGGATACTCCGACTGTCCCTCAGCCGCGACCATCTTTGGATGATGCGTCGCAATTTGCCTTTCTTCGCGATCGCGTCCGTAGCTTGGAGAAGGAGATACTTAGCGTTCGGGGCCACGTGGACATGTGGAAGTCGAAGAATGAGTGAGATGTCCCTAGGAAGGAGTATCTGATGGGGGAGCTGCGGCAGTTGAGCGAGCAACTGTAGTGTGAGTTTTCTTGGGCTGCTGCACATATTCAGATGCGCCGTGTTTTTGTGTCATCTTACTCTGAATTTTCTGCAGGTGCCAATCTTGTTCCGAGGGAGGATAAGGAACGCGTTGCAGTTCAGATCAACTGCCTGACCCAACAGGATATGGAAGCCGGAGGCTTTTTCTGGATGGACCGCGACCGGGTCACCGTCCTTGCGACGGTGCAGGATAGTGTTCATCAGGTCTCATGGGTGCTGAGGCAGGTGAAGACTTCCCTTGCATCCATTATGTATGTCATTTTTCCTCTGGATGAGGCGCCGTCCACTCTATGGGGTTTGATGTCGAAGTTTCTGGACGTGAATCACGTGCGGGAGTTGGTGCGGCACCAGTTGGTGGCAGGGTTGAAAGCCGCCCTTTCGATTGTTCGGCTGCATCGCCCAGATGTTGATCTTGCGGCGGTGGCGGCTGGGCCGCCCCCTCGACCAGATGGTGGCCTATGGGACATGCGACCACATTACGCGGCTGTTAGGCAGTATGCCGAAGAGATTGTAGATATTTTTGAGCATCGGGCGCATGTGATCCTTCAGAATAGGTAGGTCCTGAAAAAAGATAGATGCAAAACTTGTATATATTTTGACTAGGCTTTTTGTGCCCTTTGTTATAAAGATTATTTGTATTAGCACGTGGTGCTTTGTTGTATGCATGCCCTTATCGTTAGCTTGACGTGGTAAGCTACTTAGGTTTTACATTGCGTTATTATCAGTCGACGAAGTCGTGAGGTGAGGCGGAGCTCCCGAGTGTGTTGTAACAGAAAGTAATGTAAGGAAAAAGATTTTTGGACTGGGGACTTAGCTTTTATTCATATCGTAACGAGGAGGTACATTGTTCGGCTGAGTAGCCTTATTGAAAGTAAAGAGGGATAGCTAGGGGTAGAAGCATCGCAGTTGTGCGACGTTCCATGGGTTGGGGTATGCGACTCCTGACTTGACGTCCTTGAGGCGGTTGACACCTCCTGGGATGACTTTGGTGACGATGTAAGGTCCTTCCCAGGGTCACTCGAGCTTCTTCGACCGCTCTTGCTTGAGTCGTAGGACGAGGTCTCCTTTGAGGAAGGACCTGGGCGTAGCCGACTGCTATGATAGTTGCAGAAGCTCTGCTGGTAGACCGCCGAGCGAGCCGCGGTGATGTCGCGTGCCTCGTCGAGTGTGTCGACGACGTTTTCAAGTTCGGCCGTAGATTCGACTTCGCTGTAGGCGACGGCCCGTGGGGCCTTATGGAGAACTTCTGCAGGTAGTACGGCTTTGGCTCTGTGTACCATGAAGAATGGCGCGTAGCCAGTTAAGCTGTTTGGCGTTGTACGCAAGCTCCAGAGGACTGAGGGTAGCTATTCTGCCCAGGCTCCTGCAAGTCGTTCGAGTGGGCTTAGTAGGCGTTTTTTGATGCCACCGCCTACGAGACCGTTGGCCTTTTCGACCTTCCCGTTGGTTTGCGGGTGCACCATGGAAGCGTATGATATGTTGATGCCGAGGCCTTCGCAGAAGTCCTGGAATTCTTTGGAGATGAAATTCGACCCGTGTTCCATGATCATGCTATGTGGCACACCGAACCTGTAGATGATGGACTCGAAGAACTTGATGGCCATTTTGCCCTTTTGGTTGGTGACAGGCAGGGCCTCGATCCACTTGGTGAACTTGTCGACTGCGACGAGAAGGGTAGATGTGGCCTCCTTTCGAAGATTTAGGCAGTTTGCCGATCATGCCGAGGCCCCATTGGTCGAAGAGTCAGGCCAAGGTTATGGGCCTGACCTACGACCCTGGTGCGTGTGGCTTATCCGCAAACCTCTGGCAGCCGTTGCACCTCTGGACGATGTCCTTGGCATCGTTAATGGCCGTTGGCCAGTAGAATCCAGCTCGTAGAGCTTTGGCGACGAGGGCGCGGCTGCCCGCGTGATGGCCGCAGATGCCCTCATGGATGTCTTGAAGGATGGTTTTGCTGTCGCCGATGGTGACGCACCTTTGGAGTACACCTGAAATGTTGCGCTTGTACAACTCGCCATTGATGATGGTGAAGGCCTTGGACCGGCGAGATATGCGGGGGGCATCTGTCGGGTCATCAGGCAATTCTCTGTTTATCAGGTACCAAAGGTACGGCTGCGTCCATGTTTCTTCGATTGCCATGACTTTCATTAGGCTGACCATCTCGATCTCCGTGTCGAGCTTTTCGGGTCCTTCCTGTCCTTCGGGTAGCGCAGCCCCCAAGTGCTCTGCTTCTTCGGGTGATCCCTTGGGGAATTTTGTTTTGATGGAAGTTATGCAGATTTGTTCGAGGAACACACCTAGTGGCATCCGTGCGCAGGTCGAGCCAATGTTGGCAAGTCTATCGGCTTCCTCGTTGCTTTTCCTTCCAACGTGCTGAAGCTCGCAGCCGTCGAAGTCTCCTTCGTGTGAGTTGTACGGTGCGCGATACGCGATCATGTTGGCGGCATGTGCGCCGCACTCGTTCATCGCCTACTAGACGACAAGGTTCGAGTCACCATAGATGACTAGGCGCATTGTACCACAGATCTTGGTCATCCTCATGCCATGGATGAGGGCGTCGTATTCGGCCTCGTTGTTGGAGGCGCGGAATTTCATCCAAAGGACATATTTAATCTTATCGCCTTGCGGGGACGTCAGTATGATGCTAGCTCCTGCTCCGGCTTCTCGCTTGGAGCCTTCGAAGTGCATTGTCCATGACTGCATCATGTCCGGGGTGTACGGCAGCTGGAGCTCCATCCAGTGGACGAAGAAGTCTGGGAGGACCTGTGATTTGATTGCATGGCGCCGCTCGTAGACGATGTCTAGAGGAGATAGCTCGATGCCCCACAGGGCTACGAGTCCTATAGCTTCGGGGTTGTTCAGGATGTTGGACAGTGGCACCTCATTGACGACCATTTTCTGATGCTCCTGGAAGTAGTTGCTCAGCCGACGAGCCGTCATGAACATGCCGTAGGCGAGTTTCTGCTAGTGAGGGTACCTCTGTTTTGTTGGCATCATTACCTCGCTGAGGTAGTAGATTGGGTGTTGGACCCCATGGGTCTTGCCTTCTTCGAGTCGTTCGACCACGAGTACGGTTCTTAGCACCTGATGCGTGGCTGCTATGTATAGCAGCAGAGGCTCGCGTTCCTTTGGTGTGACCAGGACGGGCGAGGTGGAGAGAAGTCGCTTCAGATCTTCAAATGCGTCGTCTGCTTCAGGTGTCAACTCGAAATTGTCTGCTTTGCATAGCAGCTGGTAGACAGGCAGGGCCTTCTCATCCATGCGGCTGATGAATCTGCTCAGCGCCGCGATGCGCCCAGCTACCTGTTGGACACCTTTGAGGTTCTTTGGCTTCTCCATGGCCAGTATGGCCTGGATTTTCTTCGGGTTCGCATCGATCCCTCGCTGGGAGATGAAGTAGCCAAGTAGTTGGCCAGATGGGACGCCGAAGGCGCACTTTTCTGGGTTCAACTTTATCCTGTAGTGATCGAGGTTGTCGAACGTCTCGCGGAGATCATCGATCAATGTATTAGCCTCCCTTGTCTTGACGACTATGTCGTCGACCTAGACCTGTATGTTGCGGCTGATCTGGATCTTCAGGCATGCTTGCATGCACCGCTGGTATGTGGCACCTATGTTCTTTAGCCCGAAGGGCATTGTATTGTAGCAGAATACTCCGAACGGCGTGATGAATGCCGTTTTCTCCTGATCTTTTACCTTTAGCCGGATCTGATTGTAGCCTGAGTAGGCATCAAGGAAGGAGAGTTTCTCACATCCTGCAGTCGAATCGATGATCTGATAGATCCGAGGGAGAGGGCAGTGCTTGTTGAGCGACGTGAAGTCCACGCACATCCGCAGGATGTCCGTGTCCTTTTTAGGGACCAATACAGTGTTGGCTAGCCACTCGCTTTCCTTGATCTCCCGGATGAAGTCGGCGTCGAGCAGTCTGTTAACTTTGACACTGACGGCTTCGTCCCGTGGCTCGGACAATCGTCGGATGGACTGTTTGATGGGCTTGGCGTCTGGAAACACATTGAGTGCATGCTCGGCGAATTCCCTGGGAACTCTTGGCATGTCCGCGGGACACCAGGCGAAGATTTCCCAGCGCTTACGGAGGAATTCAACGAGTGCGCTTTCCTATGCAGGGCTGAGGTTGTTGAGGATCAGCGCCATCTTGGAGGCATTTGTTGGGTGGACCTGCACCTTTTTTTTGTGTTGAATGTGGAGTCGAACGACATGTCAGGCGAGTTTTGCCTGGAGACTGGGGGTGCCCCGTTGTCTGTCACCTCTCGGAGCCTCGTGAGCTCCTCCTGCATACCGAATGACTGGGAGCGTCTGTTGAAGTCTCTGTCGTAGTGGTCGGATCGGGTGAACCCGTCCTGGACCGTGATGACGCCCCTAGGCCCTGGAATCTTGAGTAGTAGGTACGCATAGTGCGGTACTGCGAGGAACCTTGCGAATGGCACGCGCCCGAGGATGGCATGGTATTGTGATGGCCAGTCCAGCACTTCGAACTCGAGCCCCTCACACCGGAAGTTTTTGGGCTTGCCGAAGATAACGTCGAGCCATATCTTTCCTAGGGGATATATGCCCTTCCTTAGGACTATGCTGTGGAACGTTGTGTCGGATTGTTCCACGCTGCACAGCGGGGTCCACATTGGTGCTAGGGTGCTAGCGAACATCAGGTTGATGCCGCTACCGTCGTCCATGAAGACGTGGCTCATCTCGAACCCTCCGATCTGCGCCTCAAGCACCAAGGCAGCATGACCTGGGCGAGGGATCTGGCAGGGGTGATCCGAACGACTGAATGTGATGCAGGACTCCGAGCCGCTGAGGTACTCAGGGATGGCGGGTGGAGCGGTCACAGCCAGGATGACTTGGCGGGTGATCTTCTTTTGCACCCTATTTGTTGGGAGCCCTTTTTGGATCATCAGGGACCCTTTTGGCATTGGGTACCTGTTTACATCGTTCTTTTTCACGGGTGTGATTGCTTGATTCAAAGGTCCCACGGGTGGTGGTGGAGGAACTCCGTGGGCGATGTCACCTGGTGCAGGTGCGGACCCGAACCCGGGGTTCATGATCTGGCGTCGCATCTAGGTGTGACCCTCGCTGAGTTTTTGGAACTCGCGGCAATCCTTCAGCATGTGGTTGGCCTTCTTTTTGCCATCCTGCTTGTCGATGTAGAAGTGGATGGTGCAAGGGCCCGAAAACTTGTCGTATGCCGAGGGCTCGTCGTCGCGGTTGCGACGTTGCCACGTCTGTGCGGGGCGTGCTCCGTCGCGGAAGTTGCTTCCACGATATCCTCCGTTGCTGCGGTTGCTTTCGTTGCGGCGTTCGGTGTAGCCAGCGGCAACCATGTCAGGTCCGTCGCGATCGTCATAGACGCGCAATCTTCGCTTTCTACAGCGCTCGCGTCTATGGCCATATTCATCCTCCTCATCCGAATGCGCTCGGTGGAGGGAATACTCGCCATCTGCCCACCTGTTGGCGATGTCCATGAGGTGGTCGAGTGTCTTGGGATTAACGCGCCCAAGTTCCTCCTTTAAGTCAGGGCGCTTGCCACCGTCCTTGAATGCATCGATCATTCTCTCCTCGGAGATGTGTGCCGCGGAGTTCTTGATGTTGGACCAGCGCAAGATGTACGAGTGAATAGATTCACCCGTTCGTTGAGTGCAGGCCCGCAGCTCCTCGATCGAGGTTGGCCTCTTGCTGGTGCCCTTAAAGTTTTGGATGAAATTGTATGACAGCTCCTCCTAGTTTGGGATTGAGCCTGAAGACAGACGACAGGTGGTCGCTGAGCCAGGCTTTCGGGTCTTGAGTCCCGTCAAACTTCGGAGTGTCCGAAGGAAGCTTGAAATTTCTCGTCATCTGCATTCGCCGAACAGATCTGCTGAAGCATCGAGCTTCATAGAGTTCTCCGTCGTCATCCTCTTCGGATTTGGTTGAGCACGCGTGTTTGGCGCGTGCTTTGTCGACCTTGCGCTGACCGAGGTCGCTTCGAGCTTCGTAGTCGTGGCTACGACGTCTCGGACTCTTGTGTCGTCGAGGTAGATCGTGCTCGTCTTCCTCCTCGTCGGATGAGGGCGTGGGGCTGCGGTTGAATATGACCGCGGTTTTCTTTTTCGGCTCCGCAGGAGCCTCATTGTGGAGCGCAGCTCCGACGAGTCCGAGTCCGGCTAGTGCAGAATTGTGCATATCTCTCTTCGGGTCCGCCACCAGAAGTGGATGGGACGCAAGATATGTGGTGGCTGCCATGATCGTAGCTTGCGGCATCTTCTGTATGACGTTGTCGTTGACGTCCATCTCCATGAAGGACGTGTTGAGGGTTCGGGTGACCTCGCGACATGCAGCGAGGTCCATGTTATCCGTGTGAGAGCAATGTTTGTTGGCATTGTTGCCGTGCGAGCTGGAGCCACCAGCGGCGGAGAGCGCAGCTCGCCGCGCGCTAGACTCCGAGGCTGCTTGCTTGCATTTGTCGAGCTCATCCTGCAGCTTCACCTGTCTGTTGTGCTCGCCGACGAGGAGGAGGTTGATAGGGCAAAGGTGTCCGATCTTTCAATGAGATGGTGATAGTCGATTTGGTGGAGTTCGGGCTTGACGATCCGACTACACATGCGAGCACGAGCGCCAATGCAATTGCTAGGCCATTCTTAATTCCTACCTGAAATCGAGAACAAGTAAGAACTAATATTGCAATCAAGATATTGCGGATTAAGAGGAAAGCTTTATTGAAAAGGTGGGATCCTGTATAGGTGCGAAGTACAAGAGGCCTCTGAGACGCTCGAGCCTTGGCGAAGTTGCTATGATGGCTAACTTAATGTCTAAACAAAATCCAAGTCTATGGTGACGGCTATGGGGAGTATTTAAGGAGGAAAAGGTGGGGTTTCGGCCAGCCATAGAAGTGGTGGCCGAATCCAACCCTAGAAGTCCTTTTCCCCTCAAATACGGACTCTAAAAAGTGGCTATTTAAAATGCTGCGAAAATTACATGGGCCTGGCCTAAAATAAAAGGTGTCGCAGCACCATATTAAGCTATGGACGAATTTGTGAAGTATTAATCTTGAATATTTCGTCCAAGCCTTCTTTCTTCATTGTGGTGGCCTCAAAGTTCTGAAATCTTCATCCGTGGCCTTCTCTTGAATCATCACATGCTTGCTGCCATCTCCATGCATGGCCATGCTCCAATGCTTGTCCCTCTCATCCATGCTTGGATGTAACATCCCAGATTTCATAATAGGATGTTATTAGTGGCATGCATCATCCTTGCATCATTGCATCCTACAAATAAAATTTGCAACAAAATCCTAACACCTAAACCTATCAAAACCCTATTAAAGATATGTAAGCATTATTGTAGGGGTCAAGTTTTACCGTCCTAAAAACTAGGAAAAAACATTAAACCTTGGTCCTAAGTTGACCACCTTCTTTTTACAAAAATTTAGAAGTTGGTTTCAACATTTTTTGACTTTATATGCAAAAGTTATTTAAGTTTTAGTAAAACAGAAATTAATAAAAAAAGTATATAAAAAAGCTAACTAACCTAAACGGGCCAGTTAAGCCGGCACGTGAGCTACCTACCGCCACCAGCCGCAGCAGCCGCACCGCGTCGCCAGGGGCCCAGCTAGCCAGCGCCCGCGCCAGCCCACACCGCCCGCCTCCACTGACACGCGGGACCCACCCTCGTCCCCTACCTCGAGCAGGAGTCCTTCGCCTGCACAAGTTCGAACCGAATTCCGGTAGGATTCGTGGCGATTCGAGCCCCCTCGCCCAAGTCTCCACCCCCATATAAACCCCGCCACCCTCGGCGCACCTCGTTCGATTTTCTACTTGCGAAAACCCTAGCCCGTCGACGACTCGCATCGCCGCCGTCAGGTCGACCTCACCGAGACGGTTCGGGACCCCCTCTTTCTCCTTCCTTCCTCTAAAGCTTTCTCTCGTTCACCACTGGTTCGCTCGTGCACTTTTCCCTCTCTCCACTGTAGCAGATCATCGGCAATTTCTCGCCGACGCGTCGCCGGAGACGGGGAGGATCGGCGGGGCCTTGCCAACGGAAGAGGAAGCGAGGAGCGTAGAAGAAGCCACGAGCGTGACCGCAAGGACAAGACGTGCCCCGTCGACCACACCGCCACCTCGGGGAGCCACCAGAGCGTCGCCGACCATCTCCACCGACGCCGCCGCCACTCATCGCCGCCGTCTCCACCACGGTGAGTCGCCGCGCCCCTCTCGTCCGTCCGATTTGCCACCTGCGGCTTAGATTAGAAGTTATACCGAAGGGGTATCGGCGAGTAGCGGCGTGCCACGTGGCTGCACGCGTCAGCGCGCACGTGTCAGCGCTGCGTCGTCTAGCTGGAGCCAATCGGGCTCTGCCACTTGGCGGGTTTTTGATTTAGGTTTAGATCTGTTTGGCAGAAATTGAATTAAAACTTGCGAAAATCATAGAAAAATAAATACTTGGCCAAATTTAGCTTATAATATACCGTTGGATTCATAATTTTATGTAGAACCCAGATCTGCAATAAATTTCCAAGTTTACAGTAGGGTTTTTGGTGTAGATTTTAATCATTAGATTAGAGTATTTAATTCATAGAAAAATAGTTATAACTCCATTTTAGTTGATTCTTGTTGTGTTGACTTTGTTTCCATAATACCTACTGGACAAAATTATAAAACTTTGCTTAAGATCATTAGATCTAATTTGGGGCTAATTAGATGGTTGGATCTCCTATTTATCCTATGAATTATATTAGTGACCCAAATTGTTTTAACCTATGGGAAATCAATCCTAGTAACACCCTTAACACTATTGCAACCCAATTATGCTACCTTGGTCAATTTAGAAAACCAATCTTGCATAAAATACCATGTTGCATGCATGCATGATTATCTCTGTGACATGTTTTGAGCAAGTTGTGATCAGATCTATGTTTGTGATTCGCTAGATTGTTCGGAGTGCGCTAAGGAGTGCTATTGTGTAGAGTGCTGCTCGGATCAAGGAAACTTACACCACTTGTTCATGACTTTTGTCCCAGTTTTGATTCTATGCATGTGATCTACAAAATTCTGTAGTATGCATGTGTAGGATGTTCTAGTAGAATTTTCCTTAGTATTATTTTGCAAGTGCGATGATTTTTGTAGTATGCCATGAGTAGCTCTATACTTAGGATTTACCCTCCTAATAGGTTCCCCTGTTTTTGCTAAGTATTGCTTGCCATGCTATATATACAAAGTACCATTGGGGGGTTCGAAAGACAAAGAATTTGTCTAAGTATAAGGGCTCTCTAGAGCAAACTTTTCTTCTCAAAATCCACTTCAAAATAAAACTAAGTTTTCTTCTGGGCGGAATGGTTGTCGGGACAACAAGTGAGATTTTGGTGGAGGACGGCCGCCCAGGAATCAAAGAAGTCTGCCATGTTTCAGAATTCAGAAGCTTCCAGTGCAACCACAATACATTATGGGCTCTGTCTTGGCCTAGTACTTAGTGGGAAACCTCACCTGGGTACCAACGTTTGGAGGTTTTTGGCACGGTTGGATCCAGAAGGTAGAGGGGCTACTAAGGGAAAGCCTCGCCATGGTCTTGTCTGTAAAAAGGACTTGATCATGGATTGTGGGTAAAGTGCACAAACTCTCAAGAGTATTGCAATCTGATCGATCAGCCGTGTTCACGGTAACAGAACAACAATGAGCGTCTGAAGGATGGAGCCTCTGAAGGATCTTTCTCTTTCTTTTCTAAAACAAAGCTTTTAAAAACCCCATGGCGTGAGTAATATTGCCAATGGGTGGGATTTTGGGAACTTGGTGTGTAATATCCAAGTGTCGCTTGGTGCGTAATATCCAAGTGTTTGGTTGTTTGGACACTTGGTGCGTAATATCCTCGTGTGCCACTCGACCTTATTTTATCTAAGAAAATGTTTACAAAGTAGGAAAATCTTCTCTCCTTGTTTCTACTTATGAAAACTAGCTTTGAGCAAATGAGCTCTACAGCCTAAACTAGCCTTGCATGTAGAGATAGTCTTTCCTCTCCATGGTGTAATTTGCCAATACATTCAAAGTATTGACCCAACTTGTTGGCTGCACGTTTTATGTGCAGAATCCGAAGATTGAAAGGTGCGTAGAGATCGCGAGTCTACACTCGACAAGCCTGGGGCGTTGATGGACTCAAGCTACTTTTATGTTTCCGCTGTTATTTGAGCTAGCCTTATGCTAAGCAAATTTGTAATAAATTTATACTCTGGATTCTCCGTGTAATGAAGTCTCTGTGTTTTACATGATATTTCATCGACTGTGAGTGCTAGCTATCGATCCAGGGACTAGCATGTTAATCATAGGGACTTAGGATCCTCACCGACCCAAGGTCACTACATTGGACCATCATTCCGAAGACTAACAAATACATCTGATTTAGGCAGCATCATATTCTCATGTATATGAGGAATAGTTCTAAGAAACGAGAGTACCTGATAGTTAAGTTGTTTGGCACGAGATCTTGTGATAGGTCCTTGTATGTGTGTATCTGTAGGTACAATGGTTGTATCAATAGATGGGATGTCCACATCATGCTCCCCTTCTTGAATTGAAGTCGTCCTCGATGCAATCTCATATTCCTCACCAAAGTAAGGCTTCAAATCTGCAATGTTAAACGTAGGACTAACCGTACAAAAGTCTGCAGGCAACTCAAGTTTATATGCATTATCGTTTATTTTCTCTAACACCTTAAAGGGACCAGCAGCACGCGGCATTAACTTAGACTTGCGTAAATCAGGAAAACGATCCTTACGCAAATGTAACCAAACAAGATCTCCAACATCAAACACAACATGCTTTCTCCCTTTATCCCTAGCAAGTTTATACTTAGCATTCATGTGTTCTATGTTATCTTTAGTAGTCTTATGCAAGTTTTATATCATTTCAGCGCGTTATGTATCATCCAAATTATTTTGCACCGAAGTAGTTAAAGGCAATAAAACCATACACGATCTCAAACGGGCACATCTTTGTGGTAGAATGCAGCGAACAATTATAAACAAATTCTATATGAGGTAAACACTCTTCCCACAATTTTAACTTCTTCTTTAAAACAACCCGCAACATAGTAGACAAAGTTCTATTTACTACTTCAGTTTGTCCATCAGTTTGGGGATGACATGTAGTACTAAACAGCAATTTAGTCCCCAACTTAGCCCATAAACATCTCCAAAAGTGGCTAAGAAATTTAGTATCACGATCAGAAACAATAGTATTTGGCACACCATGTAAACGAACAATTTCATGAAAGAACAAATCAGCAATATGCGCAGCATCATCCGTTTTATGACAAGGAATAAAGTGTGCCATCTTAGAAAACTGATCCACAACAACAAAAATACTATCCCTCCCCTTCTGTGTACGTGGCAAGCCCAAAACAAAGTCCATAGAAATATCCTCCCAAGGAACACTAGGAACAGGAAGAGGCATATATAAACCATGTGGATTAAGGCGAGACTTAGCTTTTTTACAGGTAGTGCAGCTTGCCACAAATCTCTCAACATCTAGATGCATACGTGGCCAAAAGAAGTGTGCAGCAAGAACATCCTCCGTTTTCTTCACACCAAAGTGTCCCATCAATCCTCCTCCATGCGCCTCCTGTAACAACAAAAGACGAACATAACTATCTGGAATGCATAGTTTGTTAGCACGGAAGAAAAATCCATCGTTGAAGACGAACTTGTTCCATGTTCTACCATCTCTACAATTCTGCAACACATCTTTAAATTCAGCATCATGCACATATTGTTCCTTAATAGTTTCCAATCCATAAAATTTGAAGTCAAGTTGAGATAACAAAGTATAACGGCGCGACAAAGCATCAGCAATAATATTATCTTTACCCTTTTTGTGTTTGATAACATAAGGAAAAGACTCAATAAATTCAACCCACTTTGCATGACGACGATTCAACTTAGCTTGACTACGAATATGCTTCAAAGATTCATTATCAGAATGTATAACAAATTCTTTAGGCCATAAATAATGTTTCCAAGTTTCTAATGTCCGAACTAACGCATATAATTCTTTATCATAAGTAGAATAGTTCAGACTAGCTCCACTCAATTTCTCACTAAAATATGCAACAGGTTTTCCCTCTTGTAATAACACACCTCCCAAATCAATTCCACTAGCATCACATTCAAGCTCAAAAGTCTTATTAAAATCAGGAAGTTGGAGTAAAGGAGCATGTGTTAGCTTATCTTTCAATATGATGAAGGCATGTTGTTGTGCATCGCCCCAAACAAAGGGCACATCCTTCTTGGTAAGTTCATTCAGCGGCGCGGCAATTGATCCGAAGTCTTTGACAAAGCGCCTATAAAAACCAGCGAGGCCAAGAAAACTCCTCACTTATGTGACCGTCTTGGGCTGTGGCCAATTCTCAATAGCTTCAATCTTGGCTGGATCCACTTCAGTACCCTGTGATGTAACTACATAGCCAAGAAACGCAACTCGATTGGTGCAAAAGGTGCACTTCTCAAGATTACCAAACAAACGTGCATCACGTAAAGCATTGAAAACAACATGTAAATGGTCCAAATGATCCTCTAAAGATTTGCTATAAATCAGAATATCATCAAAGTAGACTACCACAAAACGTCCAATGAAAGCACGTAAAACTTCGTTCATTAATCTCATGAAAGTGCTGGGTGCATTAGTTAAACCAAACGACATCACTAACCACTCATACAAACCGAACTTAGTTTTAAATGCTGTTTTCCATTCATCTCCCAATTTCGTACGAATCTGGTGGTAACCACTACGCAAATCAACTTTAGAAAACATGGTAGATCCACTCAATTCATCAAGCATGTCATCCAAACGTGGAATAGGATGACGATATTGAATAGTAATATTGTTGATAGCTCTACAATCAGTACACATGCGCGAAGAACCATCTTTCTTAGGTACCAAAATAATAGGAACAGCACATGATCTCTGTCGAGTAGCTCCTAAATTTGGCGTTGTATCTCCTTTGTCTCCTCTGGATTGGTTCTATATGGCGCGCGGTTGGGCAACGTAGCACCATGAATTAGATCAATTTGGTGCTCAATTCATATAATAGGAGGTAGTCCTGGTGGCAGCTCAGCGGGAAAAACGTCCTCATATTCTTGCAAAAGGTTAGCAACAACGGGTGGCAAAGAAGGAGGCATATCCTCAAATGAAAACAAAACTTCTTTGCAGATAATTTCATAACATTGAGTATTGTTTACATCTAGTTCAGCAATATCAATTTTATTTGCAAGCATACATGGACTCTTCAAACGAATTTTAGTAGAATGTTTAGAATCAGATTTAGTGTTCGTTGGTGGTACAAAATCTGCAGCAACCATCTGATTCTCACTTTTATTTTTTTCCTCAGTTTTAGCTCTACTAGCTCTAGCAAGATCATCTTTTAAAATATGTTCTGGAGTCATGGGTTTTAGACCAATTTTATTTCCATCATGCATAAGATAATAGTGATTAGTTTTGCCATTATGAACAGATTCTCTATCAAATTGCCATAGTCTACCAAGTAAAAAAGAACAAGCTTGCATAGGTACAACATCACAATCAACAAAATCAGAATATGTACCAATAGTAAAATGCACGCGTACCGTTCTTGTTACCTTGATCTTGCAAGAACTCTGAGGTAATATGAATGTGTGCGTTGTCTTGTTGGAAGTGCAAGATTCTCTACCATGTCAACACTAGCCAAATTATTACAACTCCCTCCATCAATGATGATCCTTATAGCTCTTTCCTTGACAACACCACGTGTCTGGAACAGGTTGTGGCGTTGATCTTGCTCAGATTTGCTCAATTGCACACTCAACACACGTTGTGTAATTAAGCTCTTGTATTGATCAGCAGTTTTAGCTCCCATTACCTATGTCTCTTCATCAGAATCACAATTGTCTCCATCTCGAGCAAAAATACGGGCTAATGTATCTTCATCAAAGTCACTCGCTGAATCGTATTGACCATCATCACGCACCATCATAACACGTTGTGTTATGCACTATCTCTCAATATGACCAAAACCCCAGCACTTGCGGCATTGTATATCCTTTTTTTTACCCGTGGAAGCCATAGAAGATGCACTACGAGCAGGAGTATTGGATGACGGTGGAGGAGCAGCTGACGGAAATCTTGTGGTGGCCTTGGATGTGGTAGGAGCTGGTGGAGAATCACAAGTAGGAGGCGCTGATTGTCGGGATGTCCAAGTGGATGTGCGACCTGCAGAATTATTAGTCCTCCTCCATGGTGTTTGGCGATCCTACACTTCACGTTCATCTTTGCAAGCAAGATGAAACAAATGAGTGATGGAATTATATTCCTTATAGTCTAATATGTGTTGAATGTCCTTGTTTAATCCACCAAAGAAACGTGCAAGCATTTGTTCAGTAGATTCAACAAGACCACACCGAACCATCCCCGTTTGCAATTCCTGATAATACTCTTCTACAGAATTTTTCCCTTGTTCCAAACGTGTCAGATTCTTTAGTAAATTACGTTGATAAGTGGGAGGCACAAAACGAACACGCATATCAGTTTTTAAAGCAGTCCAAGTACAAGGAATAGTAGTAGCATTTAAACGACAATACTCATACCACCAAAGGGAAGCAAATTTAGTAAATTAACATGTAGCAGCACTAACACGCATATTTTCAGGATATTTTAAACATGCAAAACGTTGTTCTACTTCCATCTCCCATGTAAGATATGCATCAGGATTATATTTACCCTCAAAATATGGAATATTTAATTTAAGCTTTGCAACATGATCATCATCACGTACCGGTGGTCGAGCGTTGCGGTGGTAATGTCGGGGACGGCTAGCAGGGTGTGGAGGTTGTTCAACCTCCTCGTCAAACAGATCGTCGTCGTCAGGGTCATAGTAGTACCCGTCGTCTGTCCCCAATGTCACAACAACAACCATCGTAGAAGTCTGAGGTGCCTCAGCTCCAGCGGTAGCCGGCTGAGGTGCGGCGGCAGCCGAACCAGCAGTATGACCCGTGATCGAAATATGCCGTGCGCCATGCCGAGGTGCCAATGGAGCGGGTGCGGGTGCGGGTGCCGGCAACCTGTCCAACACCTCCTTGAACCGAGCGTCAAGCTTGTCGTTGAAGGATTTCTCGAGTCCATCGATCTTGTCCATGGCTTTGGTGAGCTTGGTGTCAAACTCCTTCAATGGTGCATCCACATCTTCAGCGCGACCAACCAAGAGCTCGGAGAAGTGGGCATGTAGTTCTTGGTTTGTCATTGTGGAAGGGTTATGCGAAGTATCTGTCATGGTTAGTCCTTTAAAAAGCACAGGTATATACTACAGAAATATGGTGGAAGGCACGCGTAATCCGTCAAGCTATATACGAAGCTCTTACAAGTTCTTACCAAACAGCAGTAAAAGGCGATGTGCAACCGCGAGGAGCAGTGGGTCCAGAGATTGAACCGAGCGATTACCAGGAGTTGAGACACCGCACGTGGATAAATCTGTGGAGCTCTGGGAAGGCTTAGCAAAGGGGGTTAACAATTATCAAAACAAAAATGCAAATGTTGAAAGAATGCTCAAAGATGGTACTATGCTAGTCCTAGGCTAGACCGTACTAGAGACGTGAGCCTAGATCACCAACGATGTCACGACGCGACACAACAAGCAATGTATGATGATATGGCACCCTGAAAAGCGAACCGAGATGACGAAAATTACTATGATGGCGAGTGTCTTGAACTGATCTACGGGGTCTAGAAACAGGTTAACCCCACATTTATTTTTGAATATTTTGTATTATGCTCCGGAAAGCGCGCAGTCGCCAAAAAAATATCGCTATAACGGCCGATGGAGAAAAGTGATCCCCGGGGCCAAAAATCAGTATAGCCAGAAAACAAAATTCGGAGAATTTTTGTTTTTGCTCTCCTTGACTTACGACTGAACTTCTAACTTGACACGGACTTTAGCTCAATACGGAAACAACAAAGAAGGAAAGTAAAAAGAAATAACTAGGAAACAATAACACAACTGGGACTCGTGCCGCGGCAGGAAAGATGATCGGATACATGTCGCGGTAGGAAGGCGGTGGCGGAGTTTTAGGGTTTATGGTGGCTGGGTGTTTTGCGGCGGAATATGGCGGCGGAATGTGGTGGCGGTGATCTGCGAGGGTGGCGGTGACTACTATGAGCAGAACTCGAAACTCTACGGGATGAGACACTAAGACCAGCAACTTGACGCGATGATGCAGAAACAAATTCAACAATGCAAAACTGAAAAGATAATGCAAGGCGTAGATTGGTGATGGGATGGATCTAAACTCTAACTGTGTTTTTGGCTTTTTCATGGGTTATAGGTAAAAACAGATCTAATCTACGAAAACAGTAAAATCTCACTGAGCAACCTGAAATCTGATACCACTTGATAGGGAAAAGGTGTCTGATCTTTCGATGAGATGGTGATAGTCGATTTGGTGGAGTTCGGGCTTGATGATCCGACTACACGTGCGAGCACGAGCGCCAATGCAATCTATAGGCCAATCTCCTGGAGGTTACCGATCCTACGGGAACACGATCAGCCTGACCAGCGAGGGTCTTAATTCCTACCTCAAATCGAGAACAAGTAAGAAATAATATTGCAATCAAGATATTGCGGATTAAGAGGAAAGATTTATTGAAAAGTTGGGATCATGTATTGGTGCGAACTACAAGAGGCCTCTACGACGCTCGAGCCTTGGCAAAGTTTCTATGATGGCTAACTTAATGTCTAAACAAAATCTGAGTCTATGGTGACGGCTATGGGGAGTATTTAAGGAGGAAAAGGTGGGGTTTCGGCCAACCATAGAAGTGGTGGCCGAAGCCAACCCTTGAAGTCCTTTTCCCCTCAAATACGGACTCTAAAAAGTGGCTATTTAAAATGCTGCAAAAATTACATGGGCCTGGCCCAAAATAAAAGGTGTCGCAGCACCATATTAAGCTATGGACGAATTTGTGAAGTATGAATCTTGAATATTTCGTCCAAGCCTTCTTTGTTCATTATGGTGGCCTCAAAGTTCTGAAATCTTCATCCGTGGCCTTCTCTTGAATCATCACATACTTGCTTCCATCTCCATGCATGGCCATGCTCCAATGCTTGTCCCTCTCATCCATGCTTGGACCATCATTCCTAAGAGTAACAAATACATCTGATTTAGGCAGCATCATATTCTCATGTATATGAGGAATAGTTCCAAGAAACGAGAGTACCTGATAGTTAAGTTGTTTGGCACGAGATCTTGTGATAGGTCCTTGTATGTGTGTAGCTGTAGGTACAACGGTTGTATCAATAGATGGGATGTCCACATCAGAGGTGGTATGCCATCAGTAGGTCACGTGAAGAATTCACGTGTAGGATCTTGTTGCCTGCTACGGCTTCGCGTGCCTGGTGGCAGCTATCGTCGTCGAGGTTGATCCGATTGTAGGCGGCAGCATCGCCTTCGTTGGGCGGGAGGGATGGTTGCCTCCTGTTTTCTTCGTTTTCACCCTGTGGGTTGGGTGGTGGAACATGGGCACTCGAACCTGGTGGTTGTTGTTCCACGTCGCTTTGGATGACCACGGCGCACTGGTAATGTCCGCGGATCGGGTCTCTGCTGCCGCAGCTTTCGGATCCGGAACCGTAGGTTCCCTCGTCCGATGGGGGCCGCACAGATCTGAGTTGCAGCTGCTATCGTATGACTCGTCTGTCAGCATTGACGTGCGTAGCACATTGGGATGCGGGGCCCATGAGGTGGCCCTAATTGATGGCAGTGGCACCCGCTCTAGGAGGCGGAGAGTGCTGATCTATCCCACCTGGAAGCAGAAGCTCCCGAACAGAATCTTAAGGCCGTCGCCAATGGGCTCGAAATCCTTCATGGTGGCTGGCGAGTGGGCGGTGAAGTCGAAAATGCCAAAGAGGAGATGGCTCTCCATCGCCAAGGAGTTGTAGATCGCTTTGGTTGGGACCGTCACGATCGCACAATCAACGCCTCCGATTCCCAAAGACGGCGCCAATTGACGAGGTTTCGACTCGTCAATGCCCATTGTTATGAGCTTGGGTTTTGGAGAAGATTGAGGTGCTGGAGATCATGGAACAGTTAACAGACAAGCAGCCAGGGGACACGAGATTTACCCAGGTTCAGGCCCCCGAAGGGAAAACCCTACTCCTGCTTGTCTGCTCTTGATTACGGCGGAACCGAGAAGTACAAGGGTGCGCAGATGCAATCTGGCGTGGAGAAGTTGTCTTCTAGATCTGTAGATCTACTGGGCGTAGCCTATTGTATCGTAATCTGTGGCGTAGCTTGCCCTCCTCCTTGGACCCTCCTAGCCTTTATATAGAGATAGGCAGGTCTCGGGCACAGATCGAGTCGGTTACAAGTTAGGGTTTGCCCCTTTGAATATTCTATCTACTCTAGTCTTGCTCTCCAAGGATCCGAAGGCGCCATGGGCTTGGGCCACCCGAAAATCTTCACAGGCAGCCTATATTCTCGTGGACCTTCCTTGAGCTGGACCAGGTATGCTAATTTCGTGTACCCGTAGGGTATAACCATGTCAGCCGGCTGGGGCGGACAAAAACCGAAACTAGACACAAACAACACAAACTGATACAACCTGATTCGGATCAGGATTCTGTCAGGGCGGACAGTCCGATCCGTATGAGCCGGACAGTCCGGTGGGGGCGGACACTCCGGTCCGTATGGGCCGAACAGTCCGGTCCGGCCAGAAACTTCAAAGTTTCCGGGCGGTGTCTGGGTGGTGTCCGATGTAGCCTACTGAATGTCCACGCCCGGGGGCCTCTTGGGAGGGTCGGACACTCCAGTTGTTATGACCCGGACAGTCTGGTCCTGGTAGATGTTTTTGCCCTTGTCTTGATGATCTTCCCTCGTGCCTTCCTCCCGCTCCTCCCTCGCGTATCCTTGGGCGATCATCATGTTGTGCTCCATGTGCTTCAGCTCCTCGCTCCGAGCTACACCTTCTTCTCCAATGTACCTGATCATACAATATCATAATGACTTAGGCAGTATAAAGTTCTCATTAAGTAAAACATCAGGCTCATTAAGAAACAAATTCACCTATTGTTCTAGTAGCTTAGCACGAGCTCTTCTAATAGGTCCAGTTCTAATCTCATTGGACTTAACCTTGTTTGCAGCAACTGGAACATGTTTAGTAGTAGTTGGGGTAGGTGTAATTGTAGGGATTTTCTCATCATCTCCCCCCTTCAAAAGGCGTCGACCTCGACGCTCCAAGGTCTTCTCCTTCATATGGTGACAAATCAGCAACATTGAAATTGTTGATAACACCACCAAACTCAGCACTAGGAAAGTCAATCGAGTAGGCATTATCATTAATCTTGGCTAACACCTTGTAAGTACTAGCACCACGGGGCTTCAATTTGGATTGTCGAAGCTTGGGGAACCTATCCTTGCGCAGATGCACCCATACCATGTGTCTAGGCTTGAACAAAATCTCCTTTATTGCATGATTCCTTGCAGCAGCAATGTTCTTGCCTTTCTTCTCAATAGCCTCTCGAGTCTTCTCATGTATTTTCTTCACATATTCAGCATGTTTTGATGCCTCCATATCAACTCTCTCATGTAATGGTAAAGGCAACAAATCGAGTGGCGTCAATGGCTTGAACCCATACACCACCTCAAAAGGACAAAGCTGAGTAGTAGAATGCACAGCCCGGTTGTATGCAAACTCAACATGTGGCAAACACTCTTACCACTCTCGTAGATTCTTCTTGATCATAGTCCTCAACAATTGTGACAATGTTCTATTCACCCCTCCGTCTGACCATCTGTTTGGGGATGACAAGTATTGCTGAAAAGCAACTTTGTTCCAAGCTTCCCCCATAAGGTCTTCCAAAAGTAGCTCATGAACTTCACATCACGGTCAGAAACAATCGTCTTTGGTACTCCATGTAGTCTCACGATGTCCCTGAAAAACAGGTTAGCAATATGCGACGCATCGTCGCTTTTGTGGTAGGCAATAAAATGAGCCATCTTAGAGAATCTATCCACTACCACAAAAATAGAATCATGACCTCTCTGAGTTTTGGCTAAACCTAGCACAAAGTCCATGCTAATATCTTCCCAAGGAGTAGTAGGTGCAGAGAGAGGTGTATACAAACCATGAGGCTTGAGCTTTGATTTGGACTTGTTGCATGTAATGCAGCGACTCACAAATCGATAGACATCACGCCTCATCTTGGGCCAATAAAAGTGATCATCTAGCATGAGCAATGTCTTCTCACACCCAAAGTGACCCATCAAACCTCCAGCATGTGATTCCTGCACTAAAAACAAACGCAAAGACGATTCTGGAATGCATAGTTTGTTAGCTCTAAACAAATAGCCATCATGTATATGATACTTATCCCAAGCATGTTCCAAAGCACACAAACGATATGGTTCAGCAAAATCATGATCAGTTCCATAAAGTGCAGAAATACTCTCTAATCCAGGAATTTTAACATCAAGATGTGTCAATAACATGTTCTTCCTAGACAAAGCATCAGCAACCACATTTTCATTTCTTTTCTTATATTTAATGATGTAAGAAAACGACTCAATAAACTCAACCCATTTACCTAAGCTTCTATGCAAGTTTGATTGAGCTTTAAGATACTTCAAAGCTTCATGATCAGAATGTATCATAAATTCTTTTGGCCACAAATAATGTTGCCAAACCTCAAGAACTCTAACAAGTGCATACAATTCTTTATCATAAACAGGATAATTCAGTCCAGCACCAGCAAGTTTCTCAGAAAAATATGCTATAGGACGACCCTCTTGCATCAAAACGCCACCAATTCCTATACCACTAGCATCACATTCAACTTCAAATTGCTTTGAAAAATCAGGTAATGCAAGCAAAGATGCAGTAGTAAGCAAACGTTTCAATGTATCAAATGTAATATCTTGGGCTGCGCCCCATACAAATGGCACACCTTTCTTAGTCAATTCATTCAATGGTGTATCAATAGTGCTAAAATCTTTCACAAAGCGCCTATAGAAACCAGCTAAGCCATGGAAACTACGCACTTGACTAACATTAATGGGAATAGGCCAATTTTGAATTGCTTAAATTTTAGATTGCTCTACTTCTACCCCATGCTTAGATACAACATATCCAAGAAATATGACCTTATCTTTTGCAAATGTGCACTTTTCAAGAGTAGCATATAATTGATTATCACGCAACACTTGCAAAACTTGTCTAATATGATCACAATGTTTAGTTTCATTGTGGTTGTATATGAGTATATCATCGAAATAAATAACCACAAAACGAGCAATATATTCTCTCAAAACATGATTCATTAATCTCATGAATGTACTAGGTGCATTAGTAAGACCAAAAGGCATAACTAACCACTCATACAAGCCAAATTTTGTTTTGATAGCAGTTTTCCATTCATCCCCTTCTTTCATCCTAATTTGATGGTATCCACTACGCAAATCAATTTTAGAGAAAATAGCAGCACCACTCAATTCATCTAGCATATCCTCTAAGCGTGGAATAGGATGATGATATCGAATAGTGATGTTATTAATATCTCTACAATCTACACACATGCGCCAAGTACCATCTTTCTTAGGTACTAAAAGAACAGGAACAACACAAGGGCTAAGAGAGACATGAATGTACCCTTTATCGAGCAATGCTTGTACTTGTTTCTGTATTTCATTAGTTTCTTAGGGGTTGGTTCGGTATGGTGCCCGGTCTGGTAATGTAGCGCCAGGGATCAAGTCTATCTGGTGCTCAATGCCACGCAATGGAGGCAATCCAGCTGGCACATCATCTAGAAACACATAACCAAAATCCTGCAAAACAGTAGATATACCAAGAGAAATAGGGGTCATGTCGTTAGAAACCAAAACCTCGACCTTATACATGAGCACAAGTGGCATGGCTATAGGATCCTCACTAAATTCTCTCATATCCTCCTTGGTGGATAGTATGACTAGATTAGGCACTCTCTCACTTTTCGTTATATCATGCTTTTGTGGCTCATTTACAACACTCACAGTTTCAACACTCTCTCGCCTAGGTGCATCTTGCAACTTCACTTCAATCTTCTGACGAGATTCATTCACAATTTGCTGTGGTGTCATAGGCTGCAAATTGATTTTCTTGCCCTTGAAATCCAAATGATATGTATTGGCTCGGCCATTGTGTTGCACATGGCGATCATAAAGCCAAGGCCAACCCAATAATAAATGGCACACAGTCAACCACATCAAAATCAATAGAATCCTTGTATGGCCCTATTTCAAAGTTCACATGTACCATATGGTTTACCTTCATCTCACCACTGTCACTCAACCATTGTATGTAATATGTCTTGGGATGCGGCAAATAGTCAAATTCAGCTTGTCACACAACTCCTTGCTTGCAAGATTTCTGCAGCTACCTCCATCAATAATCACTTTGCAAGTTTTGTTTGGGTCAACTAGAGATTTTGTTTGGAATAAGTTGCAGCGCTCAGAGTCAACAACAGGCTGCACACTAAGAATACATGGAGAGACCAGTATAGTAGGCGCAGGCTCAGGAAAGGCATCCATACCTTCCTCCTCATAATCAATGCCATGATCATCCGGATCAACATCATCTCCACTCTCATACTCTCCTTGATCATTAACAAACATCACCTCGCAGTTTGGGCAATCCTTCTAGAAATGTCCCCATCCTCCACAAGTATGGCACTCCACATCACGAGTACGAGCTGTTGACATATTGGAACACGTGCTAGCAGCAGGAGCAACAGGTTTCCTAGCTTGAGAACCATAGGATGACTGCGGTGTAGGCTTGGAAGATGGTATAGTAGTGTGACCAGCAGCCGCATTAGGTGTAGAAACATGGGGCGTCGGTGTAGACCTTGCTGAAAAGCGGCTTGTGGAAGGATATCTTGCACGCGCCTTCGCCTCTTCGGCAAGCTGTGATTCGGCCTCCCTTGCATGATGCAACAATTCATTCATAGTCTCATACCTATGATGACGAACAATGCTCTTGATTGGTAGCTTCAAATTATTGATAAATCGTTGCATGGTCATCTCAAGAGATTCACGAACTCTAGCACGCTGCATAAGCATCTCCATATCTATGTAGTACTCATCAACGGACATGGTTCTTTGTCTCAAGTTTGTCAACTTATCAAAAACCTAGCGCAGGTAGTTGGTAGGGACAAAGCTTTCCTTCATGATACGCTTCATTTCTCGCCAAGTCATAACCGGGAGGTCATTGTCATCCCTTCGTTTTGCACAAGGGAATCCCACCAATGCAAAGCATAACCATCAAATTCTGACGCTGCAAGCTTGACCTTATTTTCTTTAGTGTACGCATACAAGCGCTAGAGCTTCTCAATCTTCAACTCCCATGTGAGGTAATCTTCAGGATCAATGGAGACATCAAACTTGGGAACTGAGAACTTAGGCTTGCCCAATCCATCATCAACGACCTAGTGAGGTATACACTTAGAACGCCCAATTGTAGGAAAGCCACGTCCATGAACAGGTTGAGGAGCACGACCATGGCCAACCAGAATTGGTTGTTGACCATCGGCGGCATTACTTGCTTCCTCATCTTCATGGGCATCATCATATTGCTGCCTTTGTCCAATTGCTATTGTGAGAGCATCAAGAGAACGTTGCAAAGCTGTGACATTGGTGTTGATAGCTGTTACTTGTGTCTGTATGCTAGCGACTACCTCAACATTTGCTTCCAAAGTCACTTGCGCGTCCTGAATATTCTTGCCAATGGCATCTGTTGTGGTTGGACACACGTGTCAAATGGGACTTCAATGCTTCATATTCCCGCCAGTTGACAAGCTCGTCATCCTTATTTTTATGTGACACAACATCATCACTAGTAGACATGATTAGTAGATTAGTGCAAAAATAAAAATCGATATGGTGGAACACTCACAACTCACTTCAACTGACAAGAAAGCAGATCTTACCGTTCCAAAGTGAATAGAGATGCTTTACCAATTCGAAATCAAACAACTAATGCACTGGTGTCATGAAGTGAATATCGAGGGTATGGAGAACGATCACAGGGAACACAGGTTATTTATGGTGGAGCTGTAGGTATGGAATCCTAACTACACCACAAACAAGTCCTAGTGCTGATTGTTATGATAACCCAAGAAACACACACGATGGAGATAAGCGTGGCAAAGCAAATTATGAACACGAATATTGCAATGCACAAGAAATACGCTAGTAATAGCTCAAAATAAAAAGGCACAAGATTGCTCAATCTACGAGTGCTATGATCAACTAGGCCTCCAATAATGCACACTTTGATATCTCTTTTGTCACACTTGTAGCTCTTTTCTCTTGTTTTTTTATACTGAATCTCTTTTCCTTTTTTTCAACTATATGACTCAATGTAAAACGAATGCAGCAACTTCTGAACAAACTTGGCCGAATAGTCCGGGGTGTGTCAGCCGGATAGTCCGGTTGCGCCAGATAGTCCCGGCGATGTGGACCGGATAGTCCGGTTTTCGCCTGTCAAAAATTTCTGCACTTCAAACCCTAATGAGCAGCCTGTCAGAGCAAAGCAACTAGTCTTGTGGGTATGTTCCTTGGCACGAATGCTGTAGATAGGCTATGTCTATGGTATGAAAACAAAGGTACGCTATGTGGAGTCGTAAAAGTAGATGGAAACTTGCGGAAAACGGTGATGGTGGACTCGGTGGAGAAACAAGATCAAAAACCTAAACCTAGACAAAAACAAAAACACAAGAAAAACCTGCAGATCATATCTACGAGAAGACACGACCAGCAACTAGAACGTGAAAACGATGCAATCCAGTCTATGGCAAATCTTTTTGTATGGCTGTTTCTGCATAGGACTGAAAATAAACTAATCTATGGATGGATTTGTGGATGCTCACCAAGTAAACGAGCAAATCTGATACCAAGATGATCTGGGGTGGCCCGACCTTCTCAGCAAGCACTTGTGGATGATGATGGTAGATGATAGATAACTAGCCTGTAGCTATGAACTCTCCCGCTCGAACCCTGATGCCAATGCAACAGCTCTCGAACCCTATGGGATATTCACAACACCACGCTCTTGCACACGTAGCCGTCGACCACGAACGGTATTTTGCAATCGACTAATTCCCAATGGAACAACAAATCACACTCAATTGCAGTAGATAATTCGATCACAGGGTAATTCCAGAGGTTCTTAATAAGAAACAATTCCAAAATAGTTTTAACGTGGTCTAACCCTAACTATGGGGACGTCCCAGGGCTTATATGGGCGGCTGGGGCGGCCAGAAACCGACACTAGACGCAAATGACTCAAACTGATACAACCTGATTAGGATCAGGATTTTGTCGGGGCGGACAGTCTGGTCCGTATGAGCCGGACAGTCTGGTGGGGGCGGACACTCCGGTCCGTATGGGCCAGACAGTCCAGTCCGGCCGGAAACTTCAAAGTTTCCGGGCGGTGTCCGGGTGGTGTCCGATGTAGCCTACTGAATGTCCACACCCGGGGGCCTCTTGGGAGGGCCGGACAATCCGGTTGGTATGATCAGGACAGTCCGGTCCTGGCAGATGTTTTTGCCCTCGTCTTGATGATCTTCCCTTGCGCCTTCCTCCCGCTCCTCCCTCGCGCATCCTGGGGTGATCATCATGTTGTGCTCCATGTGCTTCAGCTCCTCGCTCTGTGCTACACCTTCTTCTCCAATGTACCTGATCATACAATAGCATAATGACTTAGGTAGTATAAAGTTATCATTAAGTAAAACATCAGGCTTATTAAGAAACAAATTCACCTGTTGTTCTAGTAGCTTAGCACGAGCTCTTGTAATAGGTCCAATTCTAATCTCACTGGACTTAACCTTGTTTGCAGCAACTGGAGCATCTTCAGTAGTAGTTGGGGTAGGTGTAATTGTAGGGATGTCCTCATCACAACTCCTTGCTTGCAAGATTTCTACAGTTACTTCCATCAATGGTTACTTTGCAAGCTTTGTTTGGGCCAACTAGAGCTTTTGTTTGGAACAAGTTGCAGTGCTGGGAATCAACAATAGGCTGCATAATACGTGGAGATACCACAATGGTAGGTGCATGTGCTAGAAAAGCATCCATACCTTCTTCACTATCATAACCATTGTCATCATGAGAAAATTCAACCTCATCTCCACTCTCGTACTCACCATTGTCATTGATAAACATCACCTTGCGGTTTGGACAATCCTTCTTGAAATGTCCCCTTACTCCACAAGTATGGCACTCCACATGACGAGTACGAGTTGTTGACACATTGGAACCCGTGCTAGCAGCAGGTTTCCTAGCTGGAGAACCATAGGATGACTGAGGTGTAGGCTTGGAAGATGGTGTAGTAGTGTGACTAGCTGCCGCATTAGATGTAGGAACATGTGGCGGCAGTGTAGACCTTGCTGAAAAGCGGCTTCTGGAAGGGTATCTTGCACGCGCCTTCGCCTCTTCAGCAAGCTGTGATTCGGCCTCCCTTGCATGATGCAGCAATTCATTCATAGTCTCATACCTATGATGACGAACAGTGCTCTTGATTGGCAGCTTCAAATTATTAAGAAATCGTTGCTTGGTCATCTCAAGAGATTCACGAACTCTAGCACGCTGCATAAGCATCTCCATCTCCATGTAGTACTCATCAACCGACATGGTTCCTTGTCTCAAGTTTGTCAACTTATCAAAAACTAAATGCAAATAGTTAGTGGGCACAAAACGGCCATGCATGATGCGCTTCATCTCTCTCCATGATTGCACATGCACCTCATTGTCGTCTCGCCTATTTTGCACAATATCATCCCACAAAAGCAATGCATATCCATCAAATTCTGACGCTGCAAGTTTTACCTTCTTATCTTCTGTATACTAATGCAAACGCCACAGTTTCTCAATCTTCAACTCCCATGTGAGATAATCTTCAGGATCAAGCGAACCATCAAACTTGGGAATTGAGAATTTGGGCTTACCCAAACCATCCTCAGGCACTTGGGGTATGCGCCGAGCACGCTCAATTGGAGCAAAGCCACGTCCATGAACTGGATGAGGGGCACGAACACGGCCAACCTGATTTGTATGTTGACCATCCTCGACATTACTTGCTTCTTCATCTTCATGGGCATCATCATATAGTTGCTACTGCCTTTGTCCAATTGCTATTGTCAAAGCCTCAATAGAATGCTGCAAAGCTGTGACATTGGTGTTGATATCTGTCACTTGTGTTTGTATGTTGGCGACTGCCTCAACATTCGCTTCCAAAGTCACTTGGACGTCCTGAATATTCTTGTCAATGGCATCTTTTGTGTGGTTGAACACATGTGCCAAATGGGACTTCAGTCCTTCATATTATCGCCAATTGACTGGATCAATATCCTGCTTTTTCTGCATAACAAGATCATCACTAGTAGACATGATTAGTAGGTTAGTGCAAAAATCAAAATAGATATGGTGGAACACTCACAACTCACTACAACTGACAAAAAAGCATATCTTACCATTCCAAAGTGAATAGAGACGCTTTACCAATTCGAAATCAATCAACTAATGCACTGATGTGATGAAGTGAATATCAAGGGTATTGATGAGGACATCCCTACAATTACACCTACCCCAACTACTACTGAAGATGTTCTAGTTGCTGCAAAGTAGGTTCAATCCAATGAGATTAGAATTGGACCTATTACAAGAGCTCGTGCTAAGATACTATAACAACAGGTGAATTTGTTTCTTAATGAGTCTGATGTTTTACTTAATGAGAACTTTATACTGCCTAAGTCATTGCATTATAGTATGATCAAGTACATTGGAGAAGAAGGCCTAGCACGAAGAGAGGAGATGAAGCACATGGATCACAACATGATGATCGCCCAAGGATGCGCGAGGGAGGAACGGGAGGAAGGCGCAAGGGAAGATCACCAAGAAGGAATGCCAAATTCACTGCCAGGACCGGAGTGTCCGGCCCAGTCCGACCCCCCCAAGAAGCCCCGAGGCATGGACAGCCAGTACCTTAGATCGGACACTTCCCGGACACTTCCTGGAAACTTCAAAGTTTCCTGTAGGACCGGACTGTCCGGCCCATATGAACCAGAGTGTCTGCCTCCACTGGACTGTCCGGCCTATATGAACCAGACTATCCGCCCCAACAGAATCCTGGTCCGAATCACATGTATCAGTTTGATTCGTTTGCATCTTCGTTTTGGTTTCTGTCCGCCGCAACCGCCCTTATAAGCCCTGGGACGTCCCCATGGTTAGGGTTAAACCACGTTAAAACTATTTTGGAGTTGTTTATTATTAAAAACCTCTATAATTACCCTGTGATCTAATTATCTACTACAATTGAGTGTGATCTGTTGTTCCATTGGGACTTAGTGGATTGCAAACTACCGTTCGTGGTCGACGGCTATGTGCGCAAGAGCGTGGTGTTGTGAATATCCCATAGGGTTTGAGAGCTGTTGCATTGGCATCAGGGTTCGAGCGAGAGAATTCATAGCTACAGGCTAGTTATCTATCATCCACCATCATCATCGACAAGTGCTTGCTGAGAAGATCCGGCCACCCCATATCTGGTATGGATAACGATCACAGGGCACATAAGTTATTTATAGTGGAGCTGTATGTATGGAATCCTAACTATGCCACAAAAAATTCCTAGTGCTGATCGTATGATAACCCAAGAAACACACACGATGGAGATAAGCGTGGCAAAGCAACTTATGAATAGGAATATTGCAATGCATAATATTGCTCAATCTACCAGTGTTATGATCAACTAGGCCTCCAATAATGTACACTTTGATATCTCTTTTTGTCACGCTTATAGCTCTTTTCTCTTTTCTTATATTGATGAATCTCTTTTTCTTTTTTTGTTTTATTTTTCAACTATATGACTCAATGCAAAACGAATGCAGCAACTTCTGAACAAACTGGGCCGGATAGTCCGGTGAGTATAGGCTGAAAACTCCGGTTGCACCGGATAGTCTGGGTGGTATGGGCCGGATAATCCGGTTTTCGCCTGTCGAAAATTTCTACACTTCAAAACCCTAATGAGCAGCGTATCAGAGCAAAGCAACTAGTCTCGTGGGTACGTTCCTAGGCACGGATGTTGTAGATTGGCTGTGTCTACTGTATGAAAACGAAGGTACACTATGTGGACTCGGAAAAGTAGATGGAAAACTTGCAGAAAACGGTGATGGTGGACTCGGCGGAAAAACAAGATCAAACCCTAAAATTAAACACAAATGAAAACTAGACTCCTATGAGAAAAGCCTGCAGATCGTATCTACGAGAAGACACGACCAGCAACTAAAATTTGAAAAACGATGCAATCTAGGATAGGGAAAATCTTTTTGTATGGTTTTTTCTGTATAGGACTAAAACAAGAACTAATATATGGATGGATTTGTGGATGCTCATAGAGTAAATGAGGAAATCTGATACCAAGATGATATGGGTTGGCCCGATCTTCTCAGCAAGCACTTGTCGTTGATGATGGTGGATGATAGATAAATAGCTTGTAGCTATGAACTCTCCCGCTAAAACCCTGATGCCGATGCAACAACTCTCGAACCCTATGGGATATTCAGAACACCATGCTCTTGCGCACGTAGTCGTCGACCACGAATATTAGTTTGCAATCCACTAATTCCCAATGGAAAAACAGATCACACTCAATTGTAGTAGATAATTCGATCACGGGGTAATTCCAGAGGTTCTTAATAATTCGATCACAGGGTAATTCTGGGGTGGCCAGAAACTGAAACTAAGACGCAAATGACTCAAACTGATACATTCGACTCGGACCAGATTTCTGTTGGGGCGGACAGTCCGGTTGAAATAGGCCGGACAGTCCGGTGGGGCGGACACTCCGGTTGATATAGGTCGACAGTCCGGTCCGGCCGGAAACTTCAGAGTTTCCGAGCGGTGTCTATGTAGTGTCCGAACTTGGACACAGAACGTCCACACCTCGGGGCCTCTTCGAGGGGCCGGATAGTCCGGGTGGACTAGGGCGGACACTCCGGTCTTGGCAGTGAATTTGGCCTCCTTCTTGGTGATCTTCCCTCGCGCATTCCTCCCGCTCCTCCCTCGTGCATCCTTGGGCGATCATCATGTTGTGCTCCATGTGCTTCAGCTCCTCACTCCGTGCTACGCCTTCTTCTCCAATATACTTGATCATACAATAGCACAATGACTTAGGAAGTATAAAGTTCTCATTAATTAAAACATTAGGCTCATTAAGAAACAAATCCACCTGTTGTTCTAGTAGCTTAGCACGAGCTCTTGTAATAGGTCCAATTCTAATCTCATTGGACTGAACCTGGAACCTCTCGTATCTCCAAGCGGCCTTATAAAATGGGACCTAATGAGCTAGTTGAACTCAAGCAGCAACTTGATGAGCAAGAAAAGTTGGGTTTTATCCAACACAACACTTCCTCCCAGGGTAGCCCAACATTCTTTGTGAAGTAGAAAGATCGGACTGATCGACTTTGCATTTACTACCAAGCTCTCAATGCAAAAACAATCAAGTACAAGTACCCTCTTCTCGCATCAACGACCTCTTTGATTAGCTAGCGGGAGTTATGGTGTTCTCTAAGCTCGATTTGAGGTGTGGATACCATCCAATCAACATTCGCAAGGAAGATATCCCCAAAACAGCGTTCACCACTCGCTATGGCCTATATGAGTACATGGTCATGTCCTTTGGTCTCACAAATGCTCCTGCAACATTCTCAAGGCTCATGAACTCAGTTTTCATAGAGTATCTCGACATGTTCGTGGTGGTCTATATTGATGATATTCTTGTATATTCCAAGTTAAAATAAGAACATGAAGAGCATAAGCTTTGTGAGAACCTCCTCTATGCAAAGTTATCCAGGTGTGAATTCTGGCTGCCAAAAGTCCGGTCGCTATCTGGGCCATGACATCTCTGCTAAAGGAATTTTTGTCAACCCAGAAACTATTTGGACAATTGAGGAGTGGCTTCCTCTGAAGAATGTCAAAGAAGTCTGAAGCTTCCTCGGATTGGCGAGTTATTGTCGCAGTCTTGTGTAGAACTTTTCCAAGATTGCTAAGCCTCTTATCGATCTCTTCAAGAAAGGGAAGAAATACCTTTGGACACCAGCGTGCTAAACAAGCTTTGAAACTCTTAGGGAAAATCTCACGTCCACACCTGTCTTGGTTCCTCCAGATACATCGAAGCCTTTTCAGATCTTCTATGATGCTTCACTCCAAGGGCTTGGTGCCGTTCTCATGCAAGACAAGAAAGTTGTTGCATATGATTCTCGTCAATTGAAAACTCATGAAGCCAGCTATCATACTCATGATGCAGCCCAACACATGGCATTCACCATTGGTCCACATCATGCTACATCAACTAAACCCACAAAGGTGAATTCACTCCATATTTCACCCTCCTTTGGTTATCATGTGCATGGGATCCTACTTGAGACAAGTGCCAATGCTATGACCAGGCCCATGACCATGACACCAAGAGGAGACGACAAGAAAACTCCAGGAACCAAGACCCCCAAGCAATAGGCGGGGAAGAGAAGGCGGAAGAAGACTTCCGGCGCCAGGTCCGGCACCACCGGAATCCCCGCCGAAACATCCGGTGCCTAGCCCGATGAACCAGAACCTCTGCCAGAATTCCCGGCGACACAACCAGCGAACCGTCCTCCCCGCCGAAATAGCGTACTGTATGGGTAACCGACAGCGGACCGGAAATCTCGGCGCTCGCCGGAAATATCAGCGACAGATCCGTCATCGCCAGACTTACCGCCGTAATACCCAATCTATGTGTTGTAAAGGGTTTGATGCCTAGAATATTCCCTCCCACCTACCCCTTCGCCCCTAGTACTATAAATAGACCCCTTGTGGCTCAGATCGAGTTGGAGTTGATGATGAATGAAGGCTTGTGCCTAACCCTAGATGGGAACTCCTCTCTATAGTTGATCTATGAGTTGTACAAGGCCTTGGAGTTCGGTGTTCGTCTCTAAGTCATGAAGAACCTCCTCAAGTATTTGGTCTCTCCTCATCAAGGATTCTAGTAGTGCTAGGTCTCTCCCCTTTGGGATTCTACTCGCTACTCTCTCCTTTGATTTGGATTCTATCATCCGCTTGCCGATCTCTCCTTTGGTGATTCTACCTAAAGGTTTCTCACCGAGGATTCTATTGGATTGGTTGTTCGAACCAACGGTAGAAAATCGAATCGGGTTGGGTTTGCATGCGTTTGTATCTTTACCTTGTGTTTGTGTTGTGTTCATCGGGTTTCCCCTTACTCCCTGCCTCAAATTCGTGAAGAGCGGGCCACCCTAGTGTCAATCCCACAAGGGATCTCTTATCAACAGGTATCAATAGATTTTGGTTGCCACGGATTTGACTTCGGTCCCCACTTTCCACCAGAAATTAGAAAATACCAAAAATATTGCCCAAATTGCTTTTGGATCGATTTCTCGATTTGGTGAGTTTTTGTGGTTTTGGTCCATAGATATGTTGCTTTGGGTGTCGATCTACCTTCCTTGCTTTATACCCCAGCCCAATTTCCACGAATTTTTAACAAATTTCTCGATTTGACTTTTTGGAGTTCGTCACGAAAAAATTTCGGCGAGCACCCCGGCGAACTTCTTATATCACCAAAAATTCCAGCGAGAATTCTAGCGATGCCTAAATCACGACCGGAATTTCCGGCGCCAGCACCGGTCCGTTGACTGTTTTTCCAAAACACTATCAGGCCCCAAAATTTTAACCGTTTTCTTTTGTGTTTTTTGTGTCTCGTTTGCGTGTCGCCAAAACTAAATTCAAGCTTCCGCAACATCTATACATACCGCACTCTTTGCCAGCGTGACACTCGAACATCTTCCCCAACACCGGTCCCAAGTCATCACAATCCCAAAGGTATAACTTGCACCACCATTGTATAGCCCTACTTCCTTTGTGTGATACCTAACCTATCGAGAGTGGCTCATTTTGTGTTTACCGAAGCATTGTGCACTTGATTTTGCGAAGTGATAATGCATAAGCCATAGCAAAAGGTGACTCCATAGCATAGAAAGAAAAGAGATATCAAAAAAAGAGAAAAAGCAAAAGAAAAAGAAAGGTACCAATACAAAAGAGAGTCCAAAGCTTCTAAGCAATAGTGTTAGGGGTGACCCCTTTGGGTGGCCCGATCTTTCACGAATTCCATGGGAATCGAGGGGGAAAGCGGTGGAAGGGTAAAGGGGATGAAATCCACGATCACACACGCGAACAACTCGATGAACACACACACGCAAAAAAACGATACAAGCAGATAGCTCACGCCGGTGGCAACCGGTCCAACACAATCCCTAGGATCGGCGTTGGGCAAGACACTCTCCCACGGCCAACAACGGGGTTGAGAGGCTTGATGAGATCTTGACTACTTGGTCACGAGACACCGAGATCCCAAGGACTTGTACAACATAAATGCACGAGGCAAAATCCAAGAGGTTTGTGGATAATTTGGTGCTCCTTGTCAAGGAGCATGAGACAAATAGTTGATAGATCCCCAGGGGGTGTCTTCAACTACAATTATCCAAGTCTAGGGTTTACAATAGAGGGTGGGGGCTATTTTATAGGCCAGCCACATAAACAGGGGTAGTTTAGGGATAAAACTGGAAGTTGGGGCAAAACTGGGGGTTACATGGGCCAGGCCTAAAAGGCCTTGACATGCCTGGCGTCGAGCAGTCCGGAGACTCCGGTCAATCTTCGGACTCGTCTCCGGAGGGGCCTTCTGACTGTCCCTGGCTTGGTTCCTGGGGCCGGACCGGAGGATGGCCGGAGACTCCGGTGTACCGGACCGGAGACTCCGGTGTACACCGGAGATTCCAGTGTGCAGTGCTCCAGCAGCGTCTTCTCCTGGTCCTTCTTCCTTGGGGGCTTGGTACAGTGATGTTGCTTCATAGATGAGGATACACAACATAGTTGCATGAAGTAGCAAGCCATCCAAAGGTAGATCAAAATCACATGAGGAAAGGAGCGAGTTAACCTTAGCTTGTAGGAGCTTGGCTCGGGCACGATTCATTGGTCCACTTGGAGGACTAGGTGTTGTAGATGGAGGTGCGTCCGTAGGACGGGCTGCATCAGCTCCTCCCTTGGGAAAGAGTCGTCCTCGACTCTTCATGGTTTACATCTTGATTCTCTCCATGGTATAGTGATAGGTCCTTGACGTTGAACGTATTGCTCACTAGGTACTTGGAGGTTGGAATGTCGATGACGTATGCATTGTTGTTGATTCTTTTGAGGAACTTGAAGGGGCCATCTCCCCTTGGTTTGAGCTTGGAGTCGCGATTATTGGGAAAGCGGTCTTTGCTCAAGTGTATCCACACAAGATCGCCTTCTTCGAAGATCATCTCTTTCTTGTTCTTGTTTAGCCGTGATGCTTGGCGAAGGACTTGTTTCTCGATTGTAGGTCTTGTGTCTTCATGTAACCTTTTCATTGCTTGGGCACACTTATCAACGTCCATGTTGGTGCGGTCGTGTAGCGGAAGAGGTAATATGTCGAGCGCGGTGAGAGGCTCGAACCCATAGACGATCATGAACGGGCTCCTCATGGTGGTGGAGTGTTTTGCGCGGTTGTAGGCGAACTCGGCGTGTGGGACGCATTCCTCCCAATCTTTAAGATTCTTCTTTATCAACACGCGGAGAAGTGTGCCAAGGCTTTGGTTGACGACCTCGGTTTGTCCATTAGTTTGAGGATGCGAGGCGGACAAGAAAAGGAGCTTGATGCCGAGCTTGGCCATGAGGGTCTTCCAAAAGTAGCTCATGAATTTGACGTCGCGGTTGGAGACGATTGTTCTTGGTACACCGTGTAGCCGAATTATTTCCCTGAAAAACAAATTTGCTACATATGAAGCATCATCGGTCTTATGGCACGGAATGAAGTGCGCCATTTTGGAAAAGCGATCCACTACCACAAATATATAATCATGTCCATGTTTAGATCTAGGCAATCCTAACACAAAGTCCATGCTAATTTCCGACCAAGGTGCATGAGGAATAGGCAATGGCATAAAAAGACCAAAAGGGTTAGACTTGGACTTATCTTGGACACAAGTAGTGCATCGTTGGACGTGGCGCTCCACGTCGCGCTTCATCTTTGGCCAATAGTAGTGAGTGGAGAGCATGTCATATGTCTTGTCATGGCCAAAGTGACCCATAAGTCCTCCACCATGGGACTCTTGAAGAAGCAAAATTTGGAGAGACGACTTCGGAATGCAAAGCTTGTTTTGTTTAAAAAGAAAACCCTTATGCAAATAGAAATCATCAATTCCTTTGTCTATTGAACACTTTGCAAAGATTGATCCAAAGAATGGGTCGGACTCGTACAAAGATTTTATGTCATCAAGACCCAATACATTTACTTCGAGTCGCGTAAGAAGGTTTGTGTTTTTGCGAGACAAGGCGTCCGCTACCACATTTTCTTTGCCCTTCTTGTACTTGACAATGTAAGGAAAAGATTCCATGAATTCAACCCATTTGGCGTGCCTTTTACTCAAATTGGCTTGGCCCTTAAGATATTTCAATGACTCATGGTCGGAATGGATGATAAATTCTTTGGGACAAAGGTAGTGTTGCCACACTTGAAGGACACGAACCAAGGCTAAAAGCTCTTTATCATAAATTGGATAGTTAAGGCGTGCGCCATCAAGTTTCTCACTATGGTATGCAATAGGACGCCCATTTTGCATAAGGACTCCTCCAATGCCAATACCACTACACTACTAGAAAAAGGGCTATTCGTGGCGCACCTAAAAAGACCATCTGTGGCACACTAGTGGTGCGCCACTAAGCGTACGCTGCGGCTAAAAAGTGCATGTAGCGCACTACCCTGGTGCGCTACAGTTATATGGGGATAGGCGTGGCGCACTACTAGGTGCGCCACGGGTAGGGGTACAGGTGCGCCACGGATGTTTTTTTCAAAAAACAAAAAAATGCAAAAAACACCCTCGTTTTGAATTGCAAAAGCAATCGGGTCCAGAAATCGCTGCTGTCGCGTCGCCTCGCCGGAGCAGTGGTCGTGGCCACGACCTACCACCGCAGGAATGTGCGGGAGGCCGTGGCCGTGCTAGTCCTCGTCGGCGTCGAGGCAGTAGGAGGAGGTGTGGTCGGAGGAGACAGCCGGAGGTGCGTCGAAGGTGCAGTCAGAGGTGGATGGAGGTATGGTCGAAGGAGGTGGTGGCGGCGATGGCGGCTGGAGGACGTGTGGTCGGAGGAGGCGACGGCGACTGCTGAAGGAGCTGGTTACCCGTGGTCGTCCTTGGTGTAGGCAACTTAGCTGTATGGCACTAGGGCAGAGTGCCCCACGACTAAGTTGACCCAGCAGCTGTAACACACATACCCGTAGCGCACAAGGTCAAGGTGCGCTACGGTTAAGTTTCACATCCGTAGCGCACCTTGACATAGTGCGCTACGGGTATGTGTGTTGCGGCCACCTGTACCCTGGCCTACACATAGCCGTGGCGCACCACCCCCATGTGCGCCACGCTTACGGCAGTTAGCCGTAGGGCACCTATGGGCAGTGCGCCACGCCTATTTTACCCGTGGGGCACCACTAGCACGTGCGCCACGGATGTATGGATTACCTATAGCTGTTTTCCTAGTAGTGCTAGCGTCACATTCAATCTCAAAAGTTTTTGTGAAATCCGGTAAAGCGAGGAGTGGTGCTTCGGTGAGCCTCCTTTTGAGCTCATCAAACGCTTTTTGTTGTTCTTTGCCCCAAACGAATGTGACATTTTTCTTGGTCAACTCGTTGAGAAGGAAAGCAATGGTAGAAAAGTCTTTCACAAAGCGACGGTAGAAACCGGCCAACCCATGAAAACTACGGAGTTCACTAACATTGGTAGGTATGGGCCAATCTCGTATGTCTTTAACTTTTGAGACATCAACTTCAATGCCATTAAAAGACACAACAAAACCAAGGAAAATGAGTTTGTCTTTTGCAAAAGTGCACTTTGGGAGATTAGCATAGAGCTTTTCATGACGAAGGATTTGAAGAACCTCCCTAACATGTGTAACATGCTCCTCTAGTGACTTGCTATAGACAAGAATGTCATCAAAGTAAACAACGACACTCTTCCCAATGAGAGATCTCAAGATATGGTTCATGAGGCGCATGAAGGTAGATGGGGCATTTGATAAGCCAAAAGGCATAACCAACCATTCATAGAGACCAAGCTTGGTCTTGAAGGAGGTTTTCCACTCATCACCTTCAGCCATGCGGATTTGATGGTAACCACTACGAAGATCAATTTTCGAAAATATAGTGGCTCCACATAACTCATCAAGCATGTCATCAAGGCGCGGTATAGGATGTCGATAACGCATGGTGATAGCATTGATTGTACGGCAGTCCATGCATAACCGCAACGTATCATCCGTTTTTGGCACGAGAATCACGGGTACCGCGCTTGGGCTAGTGCTTACTTGGATCAAACCTTTGGAGACAAGTTGGTTGATTTGTCGTTCTATCTCCTTCGTCTCTTCCGGGTTCGTGCGATACGTGGCGCGGTTTGGGAGTGGAGCGTCGGGTATGAGGTCGATGCGGTGCTCGATTCCGCGAAGAGGGGGTAGTCCATGAGGAAGCTCTTCGGGGAATACATCTTGGAATTCCTTCAAAATAGCCATCAAAGAAGGAGGAACATTTGTCAAGTCATTAGTTTCTTGCGCTAGTCCCTTGCATACAAGGACATAGTGCAAGATGGATGGGTTGTTCCGCACTTCTCTCATCTCACTTTTGGTGGCAAGAAGAACACTCTTTGTTTTTCCACTCGAGTTTGGTTTGTGGCTCTCACTCACTATTGTGTGGTTCTCACGCTCACCGCTCTTCTCACATGGTGGTTTTGTGCTTTGCGCCCTCGCTAAAGCCTTTGCATTGTCCGCAATTATTTGGGTAGGAGTCATTGGTTGCAAAACACAAGTCTTTTCAAGCCATTTGAAGGTATAAGTGTTTGTTTGACCATCATGCAAAGCACGCTTGTCATATTGCCACGGCCTTCCGAGCAACATATGTTAAACCATCATGGGAACCACATCACATTCCACCGTGTCTTTGTATGATCCAATTGAGAATGTTACCGAGATGGTGTGTTTGATCTTGATGGACCCTTGGTCACTTAGCCATTGTATATGGTAGGGATGCTTGTGCGGATGGAGGGTGAGGTTGAGTTTCTCACACAATTCCGTGCTTGCAAGATTGCGGCAACTCCCTCCATCGATGACAACTTTGATGGACTTCCCATTGATACCGGCACGAGTTTGGAAAATGTTTGATCGTTGGTCTTCAATCTCATTGACTTGAGTAGTTAAGACCCTTGTGACGACAAGCGATGGACTTGCGTCATGCTCACACACAAGTAGTTCTTGGTCATCTTCCAAATGTTGCCTTGCCATTGATTCCTTGACCCTTGCATCAAACTCATCTTCACTCAAGTATTCTTCATCGCCAATTGTCGTGGATGAACAAAACTTTCTTGTTTCCACATGCGGCCAACTTGTGTCCTTTGCCTCCGCACTTGTAGCACTCACCATTGAATGGTTGTTCATCCTTTGTGTATTTGCCACTTGAGGGCGGGTTTCCTTGAGGAAGTGTTGGCTTGAAGGGAAGCTTGGTGGTACTTGATGAGCTTCCACTTGGTGTTGTTGGAGTAGTGGTTGGCGCTTGCTTGTATGTGAAGTACGTCTTTGGCTTGTTGTACTTGATGTACTCTTGCACTTGACGTTCGGCTTTTGAAGCTATGTGTACAAGCTCAACCATTTTGTTGTACTTTTGGAACTCGGTGATGCGCTTGATTGGATGGTTCAATCCATTGAGGAAACGTGCCATTGTTTGCTCATCACGCTCTTCAATGTTGGCACGGATCATGTTGAGCTCCATTTTCTTGAAGTACTCTTCCACGGTCTTTGTCCCTTGACTAAGCGTTTGAAGCTTGTTGAAAAGGTCACGCGTGTAGTGCGAAGGAACAAAGCGGGATCTCATATGAGCCTTCATATCTTGCCGAGTTGAGATTGGAGGCTCTTCTTTTGCTTCACGAGCGAGTTGGACTTGTTCCCACCAAAGGTTGGCATACTCATCAAACTCGAGGGATGCCATGGCCATCATCTTCTCATTGCTATAGTTGTTCATGCAGGAGATCTTGTCAACCTTGAGTTCCCACGAGAGATATTCTTCGGGCTCATTGGAACCGGTGAACTTGGGCATGGTGAATTTGAGCTTGCCGAAAGTTTCTTCTTCATTGCGGTTCCGGTGGCGGCGGTTGCCATGATTTTGGTGGCCATCGTCATCATCCGAGCTCTCATGTCTTGCTTGGTGATGGTTGTGTTGCCCTTGCGGTTGTTGAGGTGCCGCGTTTGGTGGTGGAACTTGATTTTGATGACGAGCTTGGGGAGCTTGCTCGTGTTGTTGGCGCGGTTGAGGACGAGGAGGAGTTTGTTGGTCCTCACAAAGATCTTGAGGAGCTTGCTCTTGTTCTTGTCGAGGTTGATGCCGATGAGCATTGTCTTGCGCCGTGTGGCGAGGAGGACGACGAACCGCATGCGCAATGGGCTGCTCCCTTTCTTCTTGATGTGGAGGAGGCTCGTCATGATGATCATGTTGTCGATGTTGACGTTGATGTCGATGATGACGCCTTGGTGGATCTTCGAGTGCTTCAAGCCGACGACGACCTTGTTTGTCCACTTCGGATGCTTCACTTGTTGTTGAAGGAACATGTCGTTGGCGATGGGCTTGGTGGTCCACGTGAGGTTGCTCTTGTTGAATCACAAGTGCCCTTTGTTGTGGACGGTTCGCTTCACGTCTTGGAGGTCTTGCGGAGAGGTCACCATCATAGCTTGACGTCGCGGCGTGTCGTGGAGATGGCACCGCTTGCGAAGAGCTCATGGAGTGAAGGACGGGTCCATCTTGGTGCCTTGAAGCGTGACGGCGAGGAGCGCTTGATTCACTTGAGGAGTGCCGTGTCGAGCTTGAGTCGAGCGATCGTGGCCTTGCTATACCATCAATGAGGCGTTGAAGCTTCTCATCCGTTGCGGCGAGGGCACGACCAAGAGCTTCATTTTGATGGACGAGGTTGTGTTGCATGGCATGCATTTGTCCTCGGACTTCTTCGAAGCGGTTGTTGATGTTCTTGAACTCCACTCAGGATTCGCTAAATTGTTCGTCTTGGCGCCGCTCAAGGGCTTCACAACGGTAGTTGAATTCTCCTCGGACCTTCCAATGATCCCATCTTTCCATGTATTGTGCGTCGTCCTCTTGAGGTGGTGTTGGTTGGGATGACTCGCCATTCCTGTCCATGATGGAAAGCCGACAAGGGTTGTATATGAAGAAGAAAGCACGGGGAGTTAGCCTTTTACCTCACCTTGGAGATTGTATCAAACCAATTGCCACACAAGAGAGCTAAAAGCTTGCAAAGTGAAATCGCAAAGAGACTCACACACAAGGAACTACACTCTCAAAATATTTTGGTGGAAAGGAGGGTGGAAAGCCAAAGAACCAACCAAACGAAAAGGATAGTCAAAAGTGGAGAAGATCCAACAAAACTCAAGTCAAAAGGGAATGGTCAACTCAAAAGGTGACGAGAAACTACGACTACACACACGCGTGGAGAAAAATAGGGTTAGCATGACTATTTAAGTGAGCACCAAAAGGGCCTAACGAAGACTACACTCGGTTGTCGTGCCAACTCAAGGAGAGACCACAAATCGTTTGCCAAAAGAGGGTAAGCAACGGATTTGTGCACTTGCCTTGGCGCGCTTTTCCCTCTCTCTTTTGCTTACAAGATTGATACTCTCTTTGCTACTATGTTAACTTTTGTATTTGCCCTCACACTCTCACTTTCCAATGGCAAGTGCACAATGCTTAGACAAACACAAAATGAGTTGCTCTCATAGGATAGGTACACACAAAGGAAGATATGGCTACAAGGGTTGACACAAGTTATACCTTAGTTGTTGATGATGATCTTGTGTCGATGGAGCGGGAAAGAGTTTGGGGTCCGTGGTGTCGAAGAGCGCGGGCGATGTTGCGGAAGCTATCTGTTAATTGGTGACACGCACACGGAACACAAACAACAAGCGTAAAGATTAGCCAATGCAGAAAAGAGGAAAAGTCAAAACTGGCGTCTCGGGCCGGAGACTCCGGTGTGGAAAATTTGCTCGTGTTCTTGAGCGGAAATTCACGCCTAGAGTCCTCAAATCCGCGAAAATTTGGCCAAAATTGGGCTGGGAAACGCAGGCAAAAGCTGGACCAACACCTTAGACAAGATTTGGTTGGATCAAAACCACAAATAATGCTCCAAAACGATAGATCGATCCAAAGGAAAATTGGGGCTCTTTTTGGGGAATTTTCGATTTTATGGTGGATAGAAGAAAAATTGAGGGGAAATTCGGGATCAACCTTGCTCTTGATACCAATATGTTAGGGGTGACCCCTTTGGGTGGCCCGATCTTTCACGAGTTCCGTGGGAATCGAGGGGGAAAGCAGTGGAAGGGGAAAGGGGATGAAATCCACGAACACACACGCGAAGAACTCGATGAACACACACACGCGAAAACATGATACAAGACGATAGCTCACGCCGGTGGCAACCGGTCCAACACAATCCCTAGGATCGGCGTTGGGCAAGACACTCTCCCACGGCCAACAACGGGGGTGAGAGGCTTGATGAGATCTTGACTACTTGGGCACGAGACACCGAGATCCCAAGGACTTGTACAACTTGAACGGATGAGGCAAAATCCAAGAGATTTGTGGATAATTTGGTGATCCTTGTCAAGGAGCATGAGACAAATAGTTGATAGATCCCCAGGGGGTGTCTTCAACTACAATTATCCAAGTCTAGGGTTAACAATAAAGGGTGGGGGCTATTTATATGCCAGCCACATAAACAGGGGTATTTCAGGGATAAAACTGGAAGTTGGGGCGAAACTGGGGGTTACATGGGACAGGCCCAAAAGGCGTTGACATGCCTGGCGTCGAGCAGTCCGGAGACTCCGGTCGGGGCCGGAGACTCCGGTCAATCTCCGGACCCGTCTCTGGAGGGGCCTTCTGACTATCCTTGGCTGGGTTCCTGGGGCCGGGCCGGAGGATGGTCCAGAGACTCCTGTGTACCGGACCGGAGACTCCGGTGTACACCGGAGATTCCGGTGTGCAGTGCTCCAGCAGCATCTTCGCCTGGTCCTTCTTCCTTGGGGGCTTGGTACGGTGATGTTGCTTCATAGCTGAGGATACACAACGTATTTGCATGAAGTAGCAAGCCATCCAAAGGTAGATCAAAATCACATGAGGAAAGGAGCGAGTTAACCTTAGCTTGTAGGAGCTTGGCTCGGGCGCGAGTCATTGGTCCACTTGGGGGACTAGGTAGTGTAGATGGAGGTGCGTCTGTAGGACGGGCTGCATCAAATAGTGCGGGTTAGAGCAAGGCAAGCGTGCAAATCTGTTGCTTCTCAATCTTGTTGCAAATGAGCTACGGTCTCTCCTTGTGTTGGCACGGCACCTAGCTTAGTCGTCGTTAGGACATTTTGTGCTCATTTTCATAGTCGTGCTAACCCCATTTATCTCTACATGTGTGTTTTCCCTGTGTTTTTGTAGATCGTATCCTTTTTGCTTTTGATCTTTGGTCCTTTACCACTTTTGACAATAACCTTTTCATTTGGTTGTTCCATTTGCTATCCACCTTTCTAACCTACCACTATAAGCCTCTGTGTGTGTCTTGTGTACTCGCTATTCGCTTTGCTCTCGGCAAGAACAATCTTTCCATTTTTTGACTCCGGTGAGGCAAGGTAGCAATTACCATTCCACCAATCTCACCCTATCTATCAAGTGTGTTTGTGTACCATGTATAGGGCTAGTGGAGGTAGTGGAGATAGCAACTTCAACAACCAAGACGGTTTTGCCATGCGCCACAACTTACGGGGGCAACGCCAAGAATTCAATACTCAGTTTGACCGACTTGAGCACCGTCTCGATGATACTTTTAGAGAATTTGAGTACCGTGAGCGGAAACGTCAAGAGGAGCACCACACACAATTCCAAGCTCTTCATCAAGCTATTGTCAATCTTGGCAACCGACATGGTCATCTTTCAAGCTCGTCAAGTTCCTCTCGAACGCACTCCTCAAGTCGACATGGCGAGTATTCAAGGCAAAACTCCCGCCCCGGAACCCCACCACAATAATGGGTACCAACAAGCTCGTCATGTTCAGGCTCAAGCGGTGGACCCAAATGCTCCTCAACCTCAACAACAACACCAAGTGGTCCACCACCACACCAAGCAATAATCGATGTGCAACGCCAACAGGAACGCCATGATGAAGCAAACCACAATGATAGGCGTCGCCATCCTCCTCATGACCACCATGTGCATCTTTAACACAATCAAGCACCGACATGGGATAAAAGCGATGATGAAGTGGATGCACGCCAAGCTCGATGTAACGAATGGCATGCACAACACCACCAACGACACCGACAAGCTATGAATGTCAATTATGCCAAGCAAAGGCGAAGAAGGGACTTCGAGCATCACCAAGCTCATCCCCCATAACCACCTCAAGGCATTCAAGATCCTCCTCCGCCGCCTCCACGCCTCCAAGTGACGCAATTATGCACCATGAATGTTGCAACAACCACCATAAGCGTGATGATGGAAGGTTTGGGAAGCTCAAGTTCGTTATGGACAAGTTCAAAGGAGAATAAAATGCCGATGCATATCTTGAATGGGAACTCAAAGTTGACAAGATCTTCCGTGTCCACAACTTTTATAAAGAGAAGAAGGTTGCAATGGAATCTCTTGAGTTTGAGGAGTACGCTAATGTTTGGTGGGAAGACTACCAAAGCAATTGTGATAAGCAAGAGGAACCACCAGTCACCACTTGGACCGAGATGAAGAACGTGATGTATGGAAGATTTGTCCCCGAGCACTATCTCCAAGACCTCTTCGACAAGCTACAAAACTTGAAGAAAGGCACAAAGACAATTGAAGAGTTCTACAAGGAAATGGAGATGACTATGATGAGAGCCGATGTGAAGGAGCTCGAGGAGCAAACGATAGCACGGTTCCTCAATGGTTTGAGCCGCCCAATATGCAAAATAGTTGATTTCCAACCTGACAAGACTCTCGTGAACCTTCTTCACCAAGCAACCAAGGACGAGCGCCACTTGCAAAAGGAAAATGCTTATGAAAACCAAAGGGTGTACTTCGCTTCAATCAACTCAAATACCCCCTCCAAGCCAACAAACCAAACAACAAGCTCCTCCAAGAAATCCAAGACACCTATGGCATCCTCCTACAACACAACAATGGATAGTCAAGTAGTTTGCTACAAGTGTGGAGGAAAGGGACACAAGTCCTATGAGTGAATCAACACAAGACTCATGCTAACGGATGAGAACAATGCAACATACTCCGTTAGCGAAGATGAATATGAAGCCTTAACCCAAGCCGCTATCACAAAGGATGCCGCAATGCAAGATGAGGACATGCTTATATGTGAACATGACCCAAGTCCCTCACTTGTCATTGCCCAAGTCTTGCCGACTAACTCCATCCCTAGAGAGGACCAACGCCTCAACATCTTCCAAACCCGAGCCAGAATTGATGGCAAATCCATAAAAGTTATCATTGATGGACGAAGTTGTCACAACCTTGCGAGCATCGATCTTTGTGAGAAACTCAAGTTACCATACATGGAGCACCCTCATCCGTATCATTTCAAGAGGCTTGATGAGAATGGCACCATTCAAATCAAACACAAGGTCAACGTCTCCTTCAAGATTGGTCCATATCAAGACAGCGTCGAGTGTGATGTTGTCCCAATGATCGTATGTCACATGCTCCTTGGAAGACCATGGAAATATGACAAGGGCGCCCTACATGATGGTACCTCCAACCAATACTCTTTTAAGTGGAATGACAAGACATTTGTACTCCAACCTATGATGCCAAGCCAAATTATCGCTTCCAACATGACATCATTCCCCAAAATAAAGCAATCTAAGGATCCTTGTGAGATGAGTGGTGAGAGAGTGATCCACCAACACATGAGTGAGTGCCAAAAGCCTCAAATTAGTGGAAAAATCATGAGTGCCACGTCGCATACTACCAAACATGAGAAGAGTGATTTGAGTGTGACCCATACTAACAATCCATCATACAACTCACTCTCTTTGTTGTCGGTTTTGCAGGGTACACAAACTCATCCACCACCTCCGAGGAACACGATACAAGATCTCCAACCACACCTTGAGGACAAGCTCAACTTCAAGATCTTCAACCAATTTGAACAAGGCTACGACACCGGAGATCCAACCGCATACAAGCTCAAGACCATGGGTACACCTCTATCCTTACATGACGATGGAACTTCGTCGAGGACGACTCGTTTTGAAGCGGGGGGAGATGATGTAGCCCAACACATGGCGTTCACCATTGGTCCACATCATTCTACATCAACTAAACCCACAAAGAGGAATTCACTCCATATTTCGCCCTCCTTTGGTTATCATGTGAATGGGATCCTACTTGAGACAAGTGCCAATGCTATGACCAGGCCCATGACCATGACACCAAGAGGAGACGACAAGAAGACCCCAGGAACCAAGACCCCGCAATCAAGAGGCATGGAAGAGAAGGCAGAAGAAGACTTTTGGCGCCAGGTCCGGTGCCACCGGAATCCCCGCCGGAACATCTGGCGCCCAGCCCAGCGAACCGGAACCTCCGCCAGAAATCTTGGCGACACAACCTCCCCGCCGAAACAACGTACTATATGGCTAACCGGCAGCTGACCGAAAATCTTGGTGCTCGCCGGAAATATCGGTGAAAGATCCAACGTCACCGGACTTACCACCGGAATACCCAGTCTACATGCTGTAAAGGGTTTGATGCCAGAATATTCATGATCCTATGAGATTCGTTGGGAGACCCCAAGAGGAAGGTATGATGAGCACAACAACAAGTTTTCCCTCAGTAAGAAACCAAGGTTATCGAACCAGTAGGAGGAAGGAAACGACTCAAAGGTGTTTCTAGCAACTTGGTGCACAAAACAAACTCAAGACTTTGCCCCAGCGAACAGTGAGGTTGTCAATCTCATCGGTTTGCTATAACAAAGGATTAACTGTATGGTGTGGAAGGCAATAGAGGTTTGCAACAAGTAAATAGTAAACAGTGGAAGATGTATCATTGGTAAAGATTAGACCGGGCTCCATACTTCACTAGAGGTGTTCTCCTTAGAGAAACAAACATGGCATGCTGGGTAACAAATTACAGCAGGGCAATTGACAGGACTGAGCAAGGCATAACAATGCAATACTATACATTCATGATCCTATGAGATTCGATTGGGCGATACAACAAGATACATAGACCGCCATCCAACTGCGTCTATGACTAGAAGTCCACCTTTGGGTTATCATCTGAACAGAGTTTAACTTAACAAGATAAATAAAAGTCTTCATCTTCATGTGCCATAGGCAAACATGTTGAGTGTAGACTCACAACCCTAATCCTCATTAGAGTAACCTGCAACATCACAAGTTACAGCCACAGTGGGTCAATACATTAGAATAGTATTGGCAAGTGACACCTTAGTATAATAATAGTTTCTAGCTTCTATATGAATTTGGCTAAGTGTAGCTTAGGCTTGCTTTGCTCAAAATAGGTTTTGCCTATTAGTTGAAAACACTAAGTTTTTGTTTGACAAAAACTCCCAAGGAACCAGCAATATACATTGGTGAACCTTTACCCTTGTTCGACCACAAGTTTTAAACTTAGAAATTGGGATGAGGAGATTCTTGATAGCTTCCATGTCTTGATGCTCAAGTTTTCCATTGTCGGGGACACGACTAAGTACTTAGATTGTTCCTTCTCGAGAGGTGGTGCACTTTCCCCACAAGACTCGACATGCATCGAGACAAGATCTTTCAGAAGCCTTTCCTTAGACCAAAATGGACGCGTTCCCAAACCTATCACCCCCTACCACCAACTGTCCATTTGGCTAAGTTATTGCAACCTATATGATCCAGGCAGAGCCCATATTGCCATGTGGCTGCACTAGAAGCTTCTTAACATATGGCATCTCAAATCCCTTTGTTCCTGGGTGGCTTTCCACAAGTGTGATACACAAGGTATACCATAGACATGGACCTTGTGTAACCACTCAACATAACCCAAACATACCATTCCACCCAGGTGATTCATTCACTTAGTTGTTTTATTAAGTAAAACACAAGTCAAAAGACTTAGCAACATTTTCCATAGCATATATATATTTCACCCTTGTTTGCTACTAGCTAGGCTAAGCATTGCAATATAGCAAGTATCTTAACTTAGAGAAAATTCTACAAGTCTACAACTACTAGGATTTCCCAAGCATAGCATATAGATACTTAGCAAAAACATCATGCAAGCCCTATACAAAATATCACTAATGCATAGTCAAAATATTGGGACAAAAATATGAAGCACCACTTGCCTTGGTAGTTGGGAGAGTAGCAACAATCCTCACAATCACAATCACCACTAGCACCAAAATCTACACCTAAAATGATAGCACCAATTTACATTCAAAATAAATCAAGCAAAAATATATGAATGCATGCAAATGCTAAGTGATGATTTTTCTCAAACCAAACAAGACAAGTAAACAGTACTCAACACTAAACTAAACATTTGTACACTAAATAAACTTAATTTGGCTATAAAACATTTTCTAAATAATTTCTATACACAAAATAAGCCTACAAATATCTCTGCATATTATAAACCATTTATATGCCTATTATAAATGGAGAGGAGGGTGAGCAATAATAGGTTTCAAATCTCGAGTGGAAACAAGTGAACTGGGGGTTGATAGCCCATGGTTAGTAGATCATAACCATGAAAATAGTTGGTCAAGTGGAGGTGGCATATAGATGTGGGCTTCTGCCAAAGTAGTCAAGATGATAAGATTTGCAGAAAAGATTATCATCTTGACTACAAAACCATCATGGAGGGGTGGGAAATAGATTAGCTTAGGTAAGCGCAAGAGTGGGATTTGGTAGTACTAATTATATACTACAAGATGGTTCAAGTACATTTTCCAGAAGGAACATAGGTTGGAAAAGGTAGAGCTCCAAAAATGGCATCAAGATCAACCTTGGTTTTGAAGACAAGTGGTGAAAAGGATGGAAACTAGATTCTGGAGGATCTAGGGTTTGGATATTCTGATGCCATATAAACAGTGTTGGTTTAGGGAGCTCAGAGCTCACCTTGGGACACGGGTTATATGGATGGATAGACCATGTTATGTAGTTGATCAAGGAAGCAAGAGTTGGGCTTGGTTGGATTTGAGGTGGTTTTGGAGTGATGGAAAACTTCATTGAAAATAAGGCTGCCTTAACAGACACATCAATTAGCCTCATAAACCATGGTGGGTCTAAGAAGCACAGGGCTCGAGTGGAAACAAGTGAACTGGGGGTTGATAGCCCATGGTTAGTAGATCATAACCATGAAAATAGTTGGTCAAGTGGATGTGGCATATAGATGTGGGCTTCTGCCAAAGTAGGCAAGATGATAAGATTTGCAGAAAAGATTATCATCTTGACTACAAAACCATAATGGAGGGGTGGGAAACAGATTAGCTTAGGTAAGCGCAAGAGTGGGATTTGGTAGTACTAATTATATACTACAAGATGGTTCAAGTACATTTTCCAGAAGGAACATAGGTTGGAAATCCAGACTTAGCCATTTTGGCAGATTTGGTGATTTGGCCTAGAGTGCAAGAGGGAAACAATTGAAAGGGTGGCAAGAGTTTATCCTTCTCATTAAGGGGTTGGTGTTGGGGTATAGATTGTAAGGAGGGGACTCATTCTTGGATTGGGTCTCTACTAAGTTGGAAACCATCAAGAGGGATTATCCTTGGGTTGAGCTGATTTGGAAATGAGAGGGTCACTTGAGTGGCTTAGGATAGATCCAGACTTGGATGCTTGCTTTGATATTGATGATCACAATCCTAGATTGAGTCCTAAGGGATGAGCTACTAGATTATCTCAATCTAGTTCCTAAACAAACAAGGCAACCAACAGATCAAGGAAATTCATTAGACAGCAGATCAAGGCAATTCATCAACCAGCAGATTAAGACAATTCATCTTAACCTTATCCAACTAGTACTAGGGTTACTATCAAGCCTATCTTGAGGTAAGGATGAGTAGGTTGAAAGGGGTTTTGTTTGAAGTAAGATAAGTACCATCTTGGTATCTCTACCAAGATTGAGATGAAACGGTTTTAATAAAGGTTTTGGACAAACCTAGAGATAAGGGTAGTTGAAGGTTCTGTCTTGAAAACATAAGGAGAGTATATATATATATATCTCCATAGTTTTGTCAAAAGAATCTAGTAAAGTATTTGGTTGCATCAAAGTCATCTTGGCTCAGGTTTTTTTTTGAAATGCTAGAACGTTTGAGAATATGGAAGGATCAGCCAAGACATCTCTTTTGTAAAATAGTTTTTGTAAACTAGTGTTGAGATAAGGGGTACACAACTGATACATAAACAATTGCTTGAGCACAAGCAAACAAGTAAGCACACATTGCAAGAAAAAGTTTTTGTTCCCCCTGATTTTTGCCTTTTGGACATTGAATCAGGCTTGTTGAAATTGGGATGTTACAATCTGAGCCGTGCATTTCCACTTAGATCTAACGGCCGCGATGCGTGATCCGCGCGAAGCGGTACCAGCCAGTCAGATAGCGCCACGTGGCCAGGCTTTTGATTTTAAAACCAGAATAGATCTATTAGATGTTTAAACTTGTAAAATCAATAACTTTTGATCTGTAATTCCAAAAATTAAAAATTTGGTGTCTATGGATTCAGAAAAATGAGATATTTGCATATATGTCCTTACTTTGGTAATTTGCTTATGAAAAATTAGAGTTTTATGCAGATACTTGTTTAGGGCTATTTTGAGTATAAAAATTGTTTTAAAAATTATTTTTGAGTGAAACCTTTTGCAAATGGTTTTGTCTTGAACCCTCTGACCATAAACACTAACATTTGAAATTAAAAATATATTTTGTTGACACTAGAAATTATTCCTTTGAATAAAAGCTTTTCTAACCAAAGAAAAATGATTTAAATGACTTATTTTCACTAACTTGGTTTCAAATGAAATTCCACTTCTGCAAAAGACCAGTAGGTGTTTTGAAATGTTTAGAACCTTGTTAGAAACCACTTTTTCAATAAAAAAATAACCTTTTGCATGCTTGCATGCATTTTTTTTGTTTTTCTTGTTTTGATTTGTTATTTTTGTGTGCTAGTTTTGAATGTGTGCTTTGCATGATTATGATGTAGTGAACCTTGAGGAGTGCGACAGTTGCAAGATCAAGGAGAGTACCTAGATTTTCTACTAAAAAGGCAAGTGATACTTTGGTCATCAAAATTCCCATCTTTTCAATATTGGATTAGTGATATTTTTGTAGTGTGCATGATAGGACTATTTTGTATAATACTATGCAATTGTAGATCCTATAGAATATAACTTGGTAGAAATTCTCCTACGATAAGAGACATGTTATGCTAGTATGCTTATCCTGTCTATTAGAATTTCAAGGGTGGAAATTCATGTTATGATATTATGGAAAAGTTATGCCTATGTGTTTTTGACTAAGAAAACAACTTGTTAATGAAACACCTGGGTGGAATAGAAGGTATGGTTTGTGTTGAGTGGTTACTCAGCGCCCATTTCTATGGTTTACCCTGGTGTATCTCACTTGTGGATGGCCACCCAGGAACAAAGAGATTTGAGATGTTTAGTGTTGAGAAGCTTCCAGTGCAACCACATGGCATATGGGCTCTGCCTTGACAAACTAGGCTGCAAGAACTCAACCAGATGGACAAAAGGTGGTAGTGATGATAGGATGGAACGCATCCATGGTGGTCTGAGGGATTGCTTATGAAAATTCTCGTCTCGATGCATGTCGAGTCTTGTGGGGAAAGTGCACCACCTATCGAGAGGGTAAAACCTAAGTACTTAACCATGTCCCCGGTAATGGACATGTTGAGCATCAAAGACATTTTAAATGATTAAGAATCTCCTCATCCCAATTTCTCTAAGTTAAAACTTGTTGGGTGAACAAGGGTAGCACCTGGTGTGTATCCAGTGTGCCATGTTTGATGAAGTATTTTGAAAAAGAGAAAACCTATTTTACAAAGGATAGGAAAAACTTATTTTATGCAAAGGCCAGCCAAAACTCCACTTATCCATATATTCATGTAGATGTTATATTCTCCATATCAATATGATATCACTTGCCAATACAATTCAAATGTATTGACCCTTGTGGCTATAACTTATCATGTTGCAGGTTTGTTTGATGTTAGTGAAGTTTGTTGAGTAGGGATTACAAGTCTACAACCAACATGTTTGCCTGTGGCACATGAATATGAAGGACTCCATGCTTTATAGTTATACCCGCTGCTCTATAATAAGATAGCCATATGAGTGTAAGTGGTAATGAAATATATTATTCCTGGTTATGAGTTGTAATATGACCTTTGTTTCTTGATATTACATCTTAAACTGTGGGTGCTAGCTATTCGATCCAGGGACTAGCACTGTAAACACAGGGACTTGTACCTTGTTGGGTTCAAGCCTCTACAAAAGTACTCTAAACATGAGCATGAAAGATGTAGTCTATCAGTAAGACATAGTAACTATGTTGTACCATGAAAAGATACATACAAAGGATCATGAATAACAATGCGTTGAAAGACGTTTGTTTGTTTCACATATAGAAAACATAGCATAGTGGCATTCAGCTTGTCCGTCATGGAGTAGCAAAACATAAATGCATAGGACACCTTCAAAGTTCATAAGGGTGACTAGATACAAATAGTTCAAGAACAAGTAATATCAACATTATGAATCAATCAATAAGTTTTGGGACAATACACATAAAACTAAGAATGACAACTATGCTTTCCTAGTTGGTGCCTAAGGATAGAAGGTGGAGACTCAATATAAAAGTAAGAAGAAAGGCCCTTCATAGAGGGAAGCAGGGATTTCAAGTTTCATAAAGAGCTTCCAAAAATTATGGTACTTATTAGCTTTTAGCTCTCATTGCCCCTATCATAAGCATCTTGAAGTGATTAAGGTTAAAGTGAACAAAGTATGGAGTATATGCTTCACAAATCATAAGTTGGCAATCTCATGTCCCTTGAGTACGAGGGCCGTTCCTTATGCTACTAAACTTTAGTCACAAGCAAGTTCTTGTCATTGTAAGTATATGTGTATCATAGAGAACCGCCAACGGGGTACCCCTTGCCCCATGACATAGGAGCTATCCCATATCAAAATGACGAGGCAACAGACAGTGAGCATCTCAGCAATCCTTTTATTTACCATGAGCATGGTGCATATATTTTTTCTTTTCTTTTTCTCTCTCTTTTTTTCTAAGGATGCTTCATGGATTGCTCTCTATGGTGATGCTGCAAGTTTCCACCATGATTAGGAATGGCTTAGGCTAGCGGCCCAGGCGTTTCTCTAACACATATATAACTCCATGAACTTACAGACTCCACTTTTTTCACATCGCCGACATCCATAAACAAAAGAGCATGATATCAATCGGGTAATATGTACAGGTGTTGAAAGCGTTCCCCATCAGCATGGTTCTGCTAATTCCCAACTTATAAGTGCAAGCATATACAACATAGATGACACAATGGTTCAAGTTTATTAGGGGCAAGAAAAATAAAGTGTGCCATCAAGTTTGTGAGAGCTTTAATCACTAATTTTCACATAACAATTTTAATTTGGAAGATATATAAAACAAGAATATACTTGGAATGGTGTAACAAACCATGCATAGGAATTTATGGTGGACTCTTTGGAATAACTTGGTTTCTTGGGAGTTGGATGCATGAGTATAGCTTACTCAATACAAGTGGAGGCTAGCAAAAGACTGGGAGCGACCAACTAAGAGAGCAATAATGGCCATAATCATGCAAAGCGACAAAACATTATCAATCAAAGCATAAAGTGGTACCACAAGTCAAAAACTAAATGATCATAGAGGCTAAGGTGGCTGGTTCATAGTCATAACATGGTGTGAGCATGTGCCAAGTCAACCCAAACAAAGCATCAAAGGAGAATACCACAATATTATGCTTTTGTATGCTAAAACAATGCATGATTCTTTCAAGGAACATTAAGAAATCTCAATTGTTTGGAACAGGTCATACTACAGCAATAATCACTAAGCATAAGGTCAAAGCAACATCTAGCATGACATGATAAAGTCTAAGCCATAGTCAAAACAAGCTCCCTTTTCTACCACTATAAGCATGAAACTTTCTACTCTTTTCCAACACCAATCAACTTATTTGAAACAATAGAGCGAAAGTGGGGGTCCAACTAATTTATTCAAGAAAAATAATCAAACTAAAACCAAAAACTAAAACTAAGACGCTCCAAGAACAACACAACAGTGCATGAAATGTTAAAAACAAAGTGTCTAGAAAGAGACCTGAGATTTTTCTTGATGAAGAAGGGGATGCCTTGGGCATCCAGAAGCTTTAACGCTTGTACCTCTTGGATATTTCTTGGGGTGATACGTGGGTGGCATCCCTAAGCTTGATATTTTGTCCATTCTTCATCTCATCACATCATTCTTCCCCTACACTTGAAAATTTCCTTCATACAAAACTTCACACAATCGTATTCAAAAGAATAGACCTTTGGGTTTAGTTTCAACACAACTAAAACTTTCATCAAAACACAAGTCACTATAGCTATTCCTTTAAAAATCTCAAGTGATCAAGAAGAACTAAAAAAGAAACCGATAAATAGGCAAATGCAAATAATGGCAGAAATCTGTCAAAACAGAACAACAGGTAAAAACCGATTTTTTCGAAGACCTTATGTTGCTCAAATCGCAAAGTGTTGAACTAACGAAAGTTATATAACAACCTGGGACATTTACTCAGAAAAGTACAGCTCAATCCGATATACAAAGATTTTACGAATTTTTACAGTGAAGCACAAAAATCTGTTTCGGGCCAGCAACTTCCCCAAATCTTACTTCTCTCTCATTAGAGGCTAGTGTTGGCACAAAAATCACACAAAACGGATAAGGAGAGGTTATTACAGAACTAATAACTTCTAAGACTCAACAAAACTATTGGGTTATCTCCCAAGAAGTACTTTTCTTTAACGCCTTTAAGTTAGGCATAAGAAGCAAGAATCAAGTATTTTCAAATGAAGAAGCATTGACATCAAATTTTCCTTTAAAAGGAGGAGCAAAAGGTAACTTATATATCCTTATAGGGAAGTGTTCTATACCTTTCTTGAATGGAAATTGATATTTAATGGTGCCTTCTTTCATATCAATAATGGCACCAACAGTTCTAAGGAAAGGTCTTCCCAAAGTAATAGGACAAGAAGCATTGCATTCAACATCCAAAACATAGAAATCAACAGGGACATAGGCATTATTAACCATAATAAGAACATCATTAACATTCCCCATTAGTTTCTTTTTAGCATTATCATCAAGTGGAACATCTAAATAGCAATCTTCCAAAGGTGGCAAATCAAGCATTTCATAAATCTTTCTAGGCATAATAGAGACACTAGAACCAAGGTCACATAAAGCTTTGAGATCAAAATCATTCACTAGCATATTAATGATGGGTTCCTAACCATTTTCTAACTTCCTAGGAATATAAGCTTTATGTTTCAATTTTTCTTTTTTAATTTGAATGAGAGCATCTATAATGTGTTTTGTGAAAGCCATATTAATAGAACTAGCATTAGGACTTTTAGCAAGCTTTTGTAGGAACATATCACTTCAGAAATATTGCAGCCATCAAGATCAAAATCAAACTTAGCATCACAGGGAGTAGACTAATTGTTTCCCATATTTTGAAAATTTTCAGCATTCTTATTGGTTTTAGGCATTGTTGTAGAAGGAACGGGGGCTTCTTGTGGTTTGCTAGCATTAGCATTAGTGGTAGTAATAGTACAAATACTATTGTTTCTAGCAATTTCATCTTATCTTTCCCACTTAGCATGCAATTTAGCCACAGTCTAACATTTTCATCAATTGTAACTTGTATAGCATGAGTAGCAGCAAAGGTATTTTCCATGGTTTCAGGTTTAGCAGCCATTTTATTAATCAAGGAGGATTGTGCTTTAGACAATGATGAAATATTTTTCTCAACATTCAAAAGCTTTTCCTCCATAGTCTTGTTAAAAGTGGTTTGTTTGCTAATAAAGTCTTTAAGCATGACTTCAAGTTCAGAGGGAGCACTTCTATTGTTGTTGTAGGAATTTCGATAAATATTACCATTATTGGGAGGATATGGACTATAATTATTGTTACCAAAATTATTCCTATAGGCATTGTTGCTGAAATTATTATTTCTTATGAAGTTCACATCAACTTTCTCTTCTTGAGCAACCAAAGAGGCTAAAGGGACATTATTTGGATCAATATGAGCTTTTCCATTAACAAGCATATACATGATAACATCAATTTTATCACTCAAGGAAGAGGTTTCTTCAACATAATTTACCTTCTTACCTTGTGGAGCTCTCTCAGTGTGCCATTCAAAATAGTTACCCATCATATTATCAAGGAGCTTTGTTGCAGCGCCCAAAGGAATGGTCATAAAGGTACCTCCAGCAGCAGAATCCAACAGATTTCTTGAAGAGAAATTTAGCCCTGCATAAAAAGTTTGGATAATCATCCAAGCAGTCAGTCCATGAGTGGGACAATTCTTTACCAAAGATTTCATTCTTTCCCAATCTTGAGAAACATGTTTATTATCAAGTTGTTTAAATTTCATTATTTCACTTCTCATAGATATAATCTTAGCAGGAGGATAGTATTTTCCAATAAAAGCATCTTTGCATTTAATCCAAGATTCAATACTATTTCTAGGCAAGGATAGCAACCATTCTTTAGCTTTTCCTCTCAAAGAGAAAGGAAACAACTTGAGCTTAATAATATATCCATATATATCCTTATATTTTTGCATCTCACAAAGTTCAACAAAGTTATTAAGGTGAGCAGCAGCATCATCAGAACTAGCACAAGAAAATTGCTCTTTCATAAAAGGATTCAACAAAGCAGGTTTAATTTCATAAAAGGTAGCATCAGAAGCATGTGGAGCAATGGTTGTGCAAAGGAAATCATTGTTGTTTGTGCTAGTGAAGTCACACAACTTGGTGTTCTCAGCAGTGTTCATTTTTGCAAAAATGGAGCAAGCCAACAACAATAGCAACTAGAGTAGGAACTAATTTATTTTGTGTTTTTGATAAGAAAAAGCAAACCAAACGAAACTATTTTTTGTGTGGTTTTGAAAGAAAGAAACAAGCAAAACAAAGAAAAAAGAAACTAAGCAAAACAAAAACAAAGTAAAGAGATTGGTTGTGAAAGACTCCACTTGTGAAGCCGTCCTTAACTCCCTTGCAACGGCGCTAGAAAATCTTGATGGGCTCAGATAACTGTACAACCTCGTTGGATACCCCAAGAGCAAGGTGTGATGAAGACAGCAGAAAGTTTTCCCTCAGTTATGAAACCAAGGTTATTGAACCAGTATGAGCAAGGAAACAACTCCAAGGTGTTGCTAGCAACTTGGAATCCTACACAACACAAACTTAGGACTTTTCCCCAACTTACAGTGAGGTTGTCAATCTCACTGGTTTGCTGAAAACAAAGGATTAAATGTGTAGTGTGGAAGATAGTAGTTGCTTGTAGAAAGTAAACGATAATAGTAGATAATGTAAAAATGGGAAAGATTGGACCAGGGTCCATAGTTCACTAGAGGTGTTCTCTTTAAGATCGATAGCATGCTGGGTGAACAAATTATAGCGGCGCAATTGACAGACTGATCAAGCATAATAATGCAAATACTAGACATCATGATTCCTATTAGATTTGTTTAGGCATTACAACAATATACATAGACCATAATCCAACTGCATCTATGACTAATAATCCACCTTCAGGTTATCATCCGAACCCCTTCTAGTATTAAGTTGCAAGCAACGGATAACTGCATTAAGCAATGTGTGTAAAGTAAACAATACAATTGTTCCATGAACAAAAGATTGTTGTTTTCTCCCTAGTAGCAACAGCACATCTACAACCATAGAGATTCCTATCAGTTCCCCAGATTACTAGAGGCATGAACCTACTATCGAGCATAAATACTCCCTCTTGGAGTCACTAGCATCTACTTGGCAAAGATAGCTACTAGAAACTGAGAGCATGCAAGATCACAAATAACACAGACATGATAGAACCAATAATAAATCTAACACAGTATCTCAATATCCATCAGATCCCCGCAAACACAACATGTATGATTACAAATTTGATGATCTTGATCATGAACGGAGCTCACAAGATCTAAATGTTGGGGATATGCTAAATGGGTACCACCATTGCATGTCTCTAATCCGGATAACCTGAGTGGCCCATAGTTGGTATCAAGGCCCATGGCCTCCTGGGCGGACCAGTTAGATGAATCCAAAAGGGAGGCCCATGCCGGATAAAGGAAGGCTACGGAGGATTCACCAGCGTACCCGGAGCCTTGGGTGCAAGACACGTTAGACTAGTTGTGTATCGCGTAGGACTCTATAATCCGTCCGGCTAGGACTTTGCCTGTAACCCTAGGATCTGGCGAATATATAAGCCGGACCTATGTGAGCCTTTGGGGCAGAAAAACTCATATCGCACACATCGAACGGATCCTTGTAACTTGGTGTATTGCCATTATAGTGATTTATAGGAGTAGGATTCCGCCACCATCGTGGGATCTGAACCTGGGTAATCTATGTTATCTCGTACCCGCCAACCTTCCGCCTTACCCCACGTCTCTAAACACGCTCTGTGAGGACCCCTCCATGGCGTACTCGTCGGCAATACCACGACAGTTGGCGCCAAACGTGGGGAAAGAGGCGCTTCAGGCTCTACAACAGGCGAGGTCCAAGCTCGTCGCGGGAATTAGCAAAACTGTAGCCATCGGCCATGTTCTCTTCTCCGACAATGTTCCGATCGTCCCTCCCGACGATTTCTGGATCCTGGCAAAGACGAACTCCACCCGCTGCTTGATTGTCCCAATTGGGGACATCCACCTCTTCATCAGCAAAACCGACTCGGGCACTAGTTCCCTGGAAGTTGCCAGATCGTCAAGGACCGCACGTACCACCTACGGGCAGGACACGTTCGCGGAAGGATCAAAGTCAGATCTATCTTTGGAGTTTGCCGACATAGATCGGAAAAATTCAAGGCCCACCCAAATCGCCCCTATGCAGGATATAACAGTGGAAGATCGCTGCAAGTCCGCCGGCTTAGCCCGTGCGTCTAGACAACAGATATCCAAGTTCGTCGGCGTGGTGACTATCTTCGATCTTGCACGTTGCATTAAGAGAGAGCGTGAAAACCCCCGTGATTACCTAAACAGGTGGCTCCGTATACGGGCCGATCTGGAACATTACCCCAATGATGATGCTATCTATCACTTTGTGGAATGATTGGACCGCGGTACACTTCTTCAGCATACGCTAAGACGACAACAGGTCACGGGTCTCCTCACTTTCGAGGGCATGGTTCACACCGTCAATAACTACGCGGCTGTTGAAGCAGAAGCTTAGTCAGTGCTCGCAGCTGTACCCGGCGCCCCACCGCCTTAGACACCCCCACCACCGCCTCCAGTCAATATCCCTGCCAACTAAGCATATTCTTCCATCATCGAGGAAGCCCCCGCACCCTCCAACTCCGTTCTTGACGTGCTCTACGCCGACATCAGCATGGACTCGGAGGAGATGGACATCAACCTGGAGGAACTCGACTCTGCTATGCAAGAGATGGAGGAGGACATCAAGCGCGAGGAGTTGGCCGACAAGGCCATCACATCCCGAGAGGTGTTCGTCGCCATTGGGAGTGTAATGGAGGAAGATCAACTCGGACAGGCTCTGCCTAAAGCGCTGGACAAGAGGAAGGGACCACATGTTGCTGCTGACAATGATCATGGAAAGGCCATGCCCCTCCGACTAACCTAGTGCAGCAGCCACAGGAACTCAATATCGGTCCGAGTAACAACAACACCGCAAACCCGCTGCCTCTGGCATCTACGTCTACGGCTGCCCAAATCACTCCAGCCGATAGAGTGATGTACGGCAATTTGCTCATTGATCCCATGACTGTGGCTCATATACGGAACGTAGTCCAGCTTGACGAGAAGCGCCAGCAGCTGCTGGAGGAAGCACAGGCCATCGCGGAGCAAGGCACAAAGCTAGATCAAGATCTGGCCAAGGCGCAGAAGTCAATAGAGAAAGCTATAGCCATGGAGGCCGAGTACAAGACACTGCTCAAGCAGAAGAAGGCTAAGAAGCTCCAGCCCACGTCATCAACGATCCTGGTGTACAGCGAAACCTAGGATGGGCTCCCCTGAAGCCTCCACAAGCCAAGCCATACATTGACAGCGAGGGCAGGCAGGTCATGCCCACTCCTATTGTCAACCTAGCCGTCGCCAAGATCTTTCTGGAGCAGGATAGATCACCCGCAGCTATGGAATAGGTCTATGACCTTGTAGCAAAGGCGGTCAAACAGGAGGAAAAGGCCACCTCTCAGAGGCTTGAGTCTGACCCAACATATTGCTAGTCTAGCAATCCTAAGCCGCCAAGGGACCAATCTCCTCAGGATGTTGGGTCTTAGACGGGTTCATCAGAACAAAGACGGAGGGATGCACACAAAAGGAAGGACGCTATCCCCATATCCTCCGACCATGGAGGCAAGGCTCATCCTCGTCGCCCATCTCCACTGCCCCGATCTCCCCGACATCGCGAAGACCCAAAGGCTCACCATCGTACAAGCATGCCTCTGATACGTCGGAAACGTATCTATAATTTTTGATGCTCCATGCTTGTTTAGTATCTACTTTGCTTTGCTTTGTCTACACTTTGAGGTGTTTTATATCTTTTCTGGAACTAACCTATTAACAAGTTGCCACAGTGCCAGTTGCCTGTTTTCTTCTGTTTTTGGTTCCAGAAAGGCAGAAAATCAATATTCTCGGAATTGGACGGGACAAAAGCCAAAGTCAATATTTTACCATGGGGGACACGAATCCAAGAGACAAGACGGAGACGCGAACTAGGGCGGCCAAACCCCCTAGGCACGGCCAGGGGTGGGCCCACGCCTGGGCAGGGTGTGCCCCCCTGGTCGCCTCCCGGCCTCGCCTCTTCACCTATAAGAAGCCCCCGATGCAGAAACCCTAAGTACCCGATCAAAACTCCACGAAACCGCCTATAGCCGTCGCCACCATCGTCCCTAGATTGGGGGGAGGGATCTGAAGTTCTTCCCGGCACCCTGCCGGAGGGGAGATCATCCCGGAGGCCTTCTCTCCAGTATGATGCGTGAGTAGTTCCACCTTGGACTATGGGTCCATGTAGTAGCTAGATGGTTGTATCTCCTCCTTGTGCGTTCATGTATAGATCTTGTGAGCTCCGTTCATGATCAATATCTAATCTATTTGTAATCATGCATGTTGTGTTTGCGGGGATCCGATGGATATTGAGATTATTATGTCAGTTTGGTTAATGGGTTTGTCTTTATGATTCTATCATGTCTGTGGTGTTTGTGATCTTGCATGCTCTTCGTTGTTAGTAGCTATATTGGCCGAGTAGTTTCTAGTGATTCCAAGAGGGGGTATTTATGATCGATAGTGGGTTCATGCATCTAGTTTCCAAGAGAAGTGACAGAAATCTCTTCAGTTGTAGATGTGCTATTGCTACTAGGGAGAAAACAACGGTTTCTTGTTCATGGAACAAGTGGATTGTTTACCTTACACACTTTGCTTAAAGCAGTTGTCTGTTGCTTGCAACTTAATACTGGAGGGGGTTCGGATGATAACCTGAAGGTGGACTTCTAGTCATAGATGCAGTTGGATGGCGGTCTATGTATATTCTTGTATTTCCCAATCGAATCTCATAGGATCTGTCTGACTAGTATTGCATTTTTATGCCTTGCTCAGTTCCTGTCAATTGCCCTGCTGTAATTTGTTTACCCTTCATGCCATGTTTTTTATATAAGGAGAGAACCTCTAGTGAACTATGGACCCTGGTCCAATCTTTACCATTGATACATCTTCCACTGTTACTGTTTACTTGCTGCAAACCACCATTACCTTCCACACCATACAGTTAATCCTTTGTTACAACAAACCGGTGAGCTTGACAACCTCACTGATTTGTTGGGACAAAGTCTTGAGTTTGTGTTGTGCAGGTCTCCACGTTGTTTGCAAAACCTGTGTGACGTTTCCTTCCTCCTTCTGGTTCGATAACCTCTGTCTCTACTGAGGGAAACTTGCTGCTGTGCTCATAACACCTTGCTCTTGGGGTTCCAACGAAGTGTCCCATGACAATATTGGGTGCACGCATCAGCCTCCGCCAAAGCAAGGCGGCATCGTCATCCGCGACAACGTAGAGCAGCCCCGTCATGATGGAGAGCGCAACCAAGAACAGAAGAGCATGTCACGGCATGACCCTCCACGCCCGACAAGTAACCACGACAAGCGCGAGGCGTCACAAGAGGGTAACAACAAGAAGGCTAACCCACCACCACCTCCGCCTCCGTCGCCACCTAGCAGCCACCATGGCGGAGGGGGCCCGTGTCATTCACGCAGCCCATTCCCTGGCAGCAAGAAGAAAAGAGCAAGCCCGGAGCCATACGACGCACATTCACGCCTAGAAAAGATTCACGAGGCCCGGGAAGGACCTTACCTGGGACCACGTTGCTTCGGACCTGTAATACGGACCTCAACTTACCCCAAGGGTTTTCGGATTGACAAGACGATCAAGCCCTATAAAGGCACCGCCAAACCAGCTACGTGGTTGCAGGATTACAGCAATGCGGTGGAGATCGCCGGGGGTAACCCCAACGTTGCCTTCAAGTACCTCCCACTGATGTTGACGGGCACGACCCTCCAATGGATTAATGACTTGCCGGAAAAGTCCATCTGCAACTTGTTGGACATGCAAGAAGCGTTCACCAAAACTTTGAGGGTACGTATAAGCATCCTGCACTGTTGGCGATCTACAGCGGTGCATGCAAGAGAAAGATGAAACATCTCGAGCCTACCTAGAGGAACAAAAACACCAAGCGGAAGAGCACGCCAGAAGAAAAGAAAACCTCTGACATGGTCGCCATGACATTTGCAGGACGAGGTGATGGCGGACAACATGGCCGAGGACCGGGGGCTGGTCATGGGCAGCGGTGAGGTAGTGAAACTACCCTAGCAGCGCTCCGCGTTCCCCAAACGTACAAGGAGTACCGTGATATGCCATTCCTTGTACACCTCGACGCCAACGTCAAGTCCACTCACACCAATTGCCATTGCAAGTTCGTCAATGACCTCAAGGAGGACCCAGAGTCCGGTTATAAGCGAATTTGGAAGAATAGGCCGCGAGGCAAGGGAAAAGGGAAGAAGAAGGAAGAGGAGTCCAAGGATTCAAGTGACATGGACGAGGATGTTGACCCCAAGCACGTCGACAAGGGCGATGGCAAAGGGAAGAACCCCTTCCAGAAGATGGCCACCGTCTACCACACTTTCCTTGGCACCCCTACTGTCCGGGCACAGAAAAACTCCATGAGGATACTGATGGCCACCCTACCCCCAGTCCCTTAGTATCTGCGATGGTCAGAAGTTCCAATCACTTGGGACAAGAAGGATCACCCAGATCCCATCCCTACGGTGAACCAATACGCCATGGTTATCAACCCTCTGATTAGCGGCAACGAGTTCACCAAATGCATGGTGGACAGTGGAAGCAACATCAACATCATGTACCTGGATACACTGCACAAGATGAACATGACGGAGGCCAACCTAAGGTGGACCAGCACCATGTTCCATGGCATAGTTCCTGGACAGGAGGCTCGGTCCCTTGGGTGCATCACGCTTCAGGTCGCTTTTGGCAATGCTAATAATTACCGCCAAGAACGCATGACCTTCGAGGTGGTCCCCTTCAAGAGCGTGTACCAAAGAAGTGCGTCTACGGGGTTCCAGCCGGCAAATTGTTGGGCTTCATCGTTTCCCAGCGTGGAATCGAGGTCAACCCGGAGAAGATCAAGGCCATCCTAAACATAAAACGTCCGACATGCCTGAAGGACATACAACGAGTAACAGGCTGCATTGCAGCAGTAAGCCGGTTCGTCAGCCGACTTGGAGAGAAGGCTCTATCGCTATACAAGTTGCTGAAGAAGGCGAACATATTTACATGGACGGATGAAGCAGATGCTGCACTCAAGATGCTAAAGGAGATACTTTCCTCGGCACCTATACTCGCAACACCTGAGCCTATGGAGACTATGATGATTTACATGGCGGCCACCAACCCGGTAATCAACATCATCATCATGGTAGAGCGGAAAGAACTAGGGCATGAGTACGGAGTGCAACGACCAGTTTACTATGTAAGCGAGGTCTTGACGGAGTCCAAGCAGCGTTACCCACACTACCGTATGCTAGCTTATGGAGTGTTCCTTGCTTCTCGGAAGCTAAGGCACTATTTCCAGGAGCACCCCATCACAGTTGTGAGCAAAGCTCCACTGTCTGACATCATCAATAACAGCGACGCTACATGAAGGGTTGCAAAGTGGGGCACTGAACTTGCCGCCTTTGAGATCACCTACAAGAGACGCGGCACTATCAAATCACATGTATTGGCGGATTTCATCGCAGATTGGACGGATATGCCAGATGCGACCCCTGTACCAGAGCCAGAATACTAGGTGATGCACTTTGATGGATCAAAGCTACTCAACGGCTCGGGGGGCTGGTGTACTACTATAGTCCCCAACAGGGGAAAAGCTGCACTACGTTCTGTAGATCCACTTTGAGGCTACAAATAACATGGCGGAATATGAAGCACTCATTCACGGACTTCGTGTATCCAATGATATCAGCATCAAGCGCATAGTTTGCTGTGGAGATTTTGACTTGGTTACCCAGCAGGTGGCTGGCACCTGGAATGCGCGGAACCCTATGATGGCGGCATATCGAGACGAAGTAGACGAGATAGCCAAGTGCTTCGAGGGCTACGAAGTCAAGTATGTCAAGAGGGAGAATAGTGAGGCGGCTGATCTACTGTCAAAGCTTGGATCAGGTCGCAAACCAATTCCGCCAGCCGTTTTTCTAGAACATCTACCGACACCATCCGTGAAGGGAGTGGACATCGAGAACCTAAATAGAGTTGACTCTTTTGTTCACAAAGTGACCAAGGTCCCTCCGGCTTGGACAAAACCGTTCATGGAGTATATCGTACACGGAACTTTGCCCATCGACAAAGTCGAAAGTTGGCAAATAGTACGTCGAGCGAAGGGCTATACCATAATCAATGGATAGCTCTATAAAATAAGCACCACTGGTGTATACCTCAAGTGTGTTTCCCAACAAGAGGGTATTGAAATCCTTGAGATCCATCTCGGAGGTTGCGGGCATCACGCCGCTCCTCGATCGTTGGTCTCCAAAGCCTTGCAGCAAGGATTCTACTGGCTAACCGCGGAGGCAGACGCTGATAAGCTGGTTGAGACATGCATGGGATGCCAATACTATGCCCGACAACCACATGTTCCAGCTCAGGAATTGCGAACAATACCAATAACTTGGCCGTTTGCAGTCTGGGGTCTAGACATGGTTGGTCCATTACAGACGACACCATGTGGGTTTATGCATCTGCTAGTAGCAGTTGATAAATTCACCAAAAGGATAGAAGCTAAACCCATTAGAAAGCTTGATGGGGCAACTGCCCTTAGGTTTGTCTGGTATCTAGTGGTGAGATTTGGTCTCCCACATAGCATTATCACCAACAACGGCAGCAACTTGTCACTCGGAGAATTGGAAGCCTATTGTAGGGAGAAGGGCATTCGACTTGACTTAGCGTCTGTGGCACATCCACAATCCAATGGGCAAGTTGAGCGAGCCAATGGATTATTTCTGCAGGGAATCTATGACACCCCCAGGATTAGGGCTAGACAAATCCCAGACCTTCGTCTGAACATAAGCCTAACCTAATCTCAAAAGCGTACAGAGAGAGAATCGGTACCACAACAGTGACCTTACGACACAAAATTTATTACAGCAAGCTCATAACTGAGCAGAGAACCAACATATTACAAGTAGAGGTAACTGACCACAAATATCAAACAACGGAAGGCAAATTATGCTATTAAGTATAGAAAACTTAACAAATGGCCTAAGAGGCCTGGAGCATAATGATGAAGTCCAATCCGTAGATCCCAGACAGCCGACTGGGAACTCTAAACTACTCGTCGATGTCGATGCCGTGAAGAACTCATCTTATATGGTAACACTTACTCTGCTGCAAAAGTATCAACGAAGCAAGGGTGAGTACAGGGTGTACTACGCAAGACTTATGGCTGGTGGATTTATTTTGCATAAAGCCATCTTTGTTTGTAAAACATGAGGGAGAAGAATCTCGACTAATCAGAATATTTTAAAAGGGGATGAGAGAACGATATCTCTAGCTTTGATCATCTTTTGATATCCACCGAATCTTCATAAGCTGAACCTAACTAGGATCACCCCCTCGTACCCATGAGGAAGCATCCTTAATCACACATTGATCTGCCAAGTTTTACGATTAGGTTAAAGTTCTCTATGATCTTAGAATTTGGTCTCCAAGTTCGTCCATAACCGTGGACATGGCTTTTCGAAAAGATTTAATCCTGTAGGGGTGTACAACTTTACCCACACGTACCAACCGATTCTTAATGCCAATGTTATTAGCCCTCTTCCTTGGAAGGCCGACAGAGAGTGGTTGACCATGACCTTTACCTTGCTTCGCCGAGACCATGAGTCACGCACTAGGGAGATGTCGCCGTAACGGGCTGAGTCCCGAAGCCGGTCCCTAATGATGTGTACAGGGTTCAAGATTATGGATGTCGGGCATCTCTTGTTCCCGGCCACGCTTACCTACCTGTTATGAATGCACCTCCTTCACCTCCATCCAAGAATAACCAAGATGCGTATGTCGAATGGAAAGCCTGAACTATGTGACTCATGGAATCTACTAGGCAAGTTATTTGGTCAAGGGGGTTTCTAGGCCCCCGTGTGGCTGTACGCTCGTCTTGGACCATAGGCAAGAACTCAGGTCCTAGTAGTGGCAAGTATGAGACTGCAAAAACCACAACCCACCATGGCCTCCCATATAAGCCTTAGCATGTTTAACTTTCATCTCTGATCTTATCACGTCATCCTATCATACTAGGTTTATTCGCAACTCTGATTCGTCAAACAGATGGACCAGCGATGACCGCTAAGCTTGGTTAAGCACAACATATGTAATAGCTCTAGCAATGCTTCACAAGCCAAACCCTAGTTATGCTAGGAGCGGTGGCTCAGGGAATATAGGCTTCAAAGGTAACATGCATCATATAGGATTACTCTATCTATCGATAAAAGACTTTAGAATCGCGTGCACATGGCAAGAATTGAAATACTAGAAAACATAGGATTATATCATGTGTGGGGATTCGCTTGCCTTTGCCTACTGATAACGAATAAGCAGATCTTCGGGCACCTGGTACTTTACTTGATTATAGGTGATCAAGTGTTGGTCTCCGAGCTTCGACGGTGTTGATCTCAGTCTTTAATCTCAATCTCGACTCCGATATCGTACTCTACCGGAGAAGAACCAAACACCGGAAAAAAGGAAACAATCAACACATGGCATCAATGCAATGCTCAAACAAGTATGATGATATGACAAGTTAAATTGCATTGAGATAAACCCTAAGACATGCTTCGTAGCTTAATCGGGGTTCCGAGGGGTAAAAACCCTAACTTGGGGAAACTCCAAAGGCATATGAGAAGGTGCATTTAGTTCTTCTAATTAACTTGCAATTGAAGTTGTTGATCAATGCATGATTATAGCTTAAAGAGATAAATCTCATTTTTCTAAACATTTTGATATATTATTTGTATTTTACTGATTTAAAATGAATTAGTTATGAATTTCTCCATTTTTATTTTATTTTAAATCATTTTTAGAATATTATAACATAATTTACATTTTGTAAATACTTATACATTTTATTTAAGCAAAAAACATTTCTAAAAATGTTAATATTACTTACAGGGTGGTCCCACCTGTCAGCATTTAATTATTATAGAAATGATTTACAAAAATTGATAAAAGAAAAGAAATAAGGGGATATGACATCATGATGATGTTAGGATGACTTCACCCATGGCTTTGCTCTCAGATCGACGATGGAACGGGCGATTGAGCGTGCGCGAGAGGATGTGGTTGGGGGCATTGGATAGAGGGTGTCGAGGGGAGTTGAATGGTGGTAGTGCCGCCATTTATTGGTCGCCAGAGCATCGGCCACGATGACGAACAGCGGCGGCGGGCAGTGGTGCTCGGAGAGGTGGCGATATAGAGTGAGAGGGAGGAGATGGAGGGAATAGTTAGCACCACAAGCTTACCAGGAAGCCGGTGGAGGGGTCGGGGAGGCGAGGCGAGGTCAAACGACGGTGAATCGACAGTGACAACGACGACGATGACCGACGGAGAGGCAAGCTCGATTATGACGAGGTGGGGCCTTATCGGCTTGATTTATTTGGTGAGGGAGATCCTCACGGCGAGGCAGAGCTGTCAGTGGTCTCAGACGAGCGAGGGATGGCCAGCAACGACGAGGAGAAGCGGCGGCCAGAGCTAGGGTTTTGTCGAATTGGGGAAATCAATAGAGGGCACGAGAGGAGGAGAGATAGGTATGGGGAGAGAGAGGAGGACGCCGGCGATCTTATCCTCGCGTCCAACAGCGACGGCGGGCATCAACGAACGACATCGCGGTGGCCACGCAGGTGCTTGTCTCAGCGTAGAAGACGACAGGGATAGAGGGCGAAGGGGTACGGGCTGGCCACGGGCTGTAGATGGGCCGCGCATGGGCTCAGGGAAGGTTAAGAGAAGGGAGAGCAGGCTAGGCTGTGGCCTGGTTCTATTTTTTTCTGTAAAAGGATTTTTTTCCATTTCTGTTTTAAGATTTCTATTTATATTTCAAATTCAACTCTGTTTTGAATAATTTCAAAATACCAGGGTTTTGTAAAATTTATCAAAATATTGCAGGGACCCTTTATAATGATTTGGGTTCCACACTTTTGGTACATTTCGAAATTCAAAACCATTTGACCACATTTCAAATAAAGAGGAAAGGAGTTAGGATTAGGGTTTTGCTATTATTTCTTGCATGCATTTTTAAGATGATGCTCATGAATGCACATTCAAACCCTAAGTACTATTTAATGAAATTAGGGTTGTTATAATTCTATCCCCCTTAAAAGAATCTTGTCCCGAGATTCCTAGGTAGAAAGATAGAAGGAACAATGTTACACTAAACTTCGACGATCTTCTCGAAGGAGTTGATCCATGCCACCATGACGAGTGGACGAAGCGCTTCATAATCTTCAAGGTTGCACTATAACTAAGGAGGAGAGGGAATGACACAAAACCACAAACTGAGTATCTCATGGTCAACTCATGGATAGATGTTTCACGAACATCTCTAAATCCAACAGACATGAAACACGTCAAGGTAATGGAGGAAACAAGAGGAGATGGTTTCAAGGTGACAGATAGCTGGTCTTTATAAGGATTGAGACCATGGAGCTTGCAAAAGAGTTTTGACTTCTGAGGGAAGGAGACTTTCAACAGAATAGATAAAGAACATAGACTTCGAGAGGTAAACCTCTACTAAACAGCTTAAGTAGAGTTTTACAGGTGGAAGAGATGGATACCAACAAAACCAAGCTATTGAACTACTTTTGACACAGAAGGGTCATTCTTTCGTTCAACAAAAGGCTAAGAAAGAAAAGTGTTTTGGTGGGGAGGACCCATAAGATTCACAAGGAACATGTAACAAAAGAAACTTCTGATTACCAGAATCATATTCACTTTTGTAACATAACTACAGATGGTAGAAGGAACTCTTTATTCATCTTGGACTACCAAAGTCCTTGCCAAGATCATGATATCACTTTACATCACCAAGATGAATAGTTTAGAAGATTCCTGATGACATGAGAAGAAAGAAACTTCATTCTCAGACTCCAAGTACTTGGCATAACAAGATGACTGCCATCATAAAAGGGTCTGGTGGATCGATCGAGAGACATTTAGCTACCCTAATTTAAATGTTCTCCTTGATGTTAGAAACACCGATATCAAACTTTTAACAAGCCTTCAATCAGTCATCAAGTAAAGATCGGACTTCAGATACAAAGGAAACCATAAGCCCAACTCCTATAATAAGATATAGAAGAAGCCTTATGAAGAGTGGTTATTACTTCTGATTCAAGGGAGTATGGCAATAGGTCTTCTGGCTTTTTGTGTCAACTGCTACATCCATCTTGCCAAAGTTACAATAGACCTACATCATAACCTTGAGGAGCACCAATCATTATTGCTGCTTGAGATTCAGCTTTGATTAAGTGGAGAGATACTTCAGACTCAGCATGTCCGAATAGAAAGGGTGCAACATTTACCATAGAGGTAAGTCACTAGATTCTCAAGACACAGACTTCAATGTAAAGCTTCAAACGAATGAGCTAGATTGCAAAACTCATGTGTTAGTAAGTTATCAGACGATATTTGCACAACATGAACTGTTTGCAATGAAACACACCAGAATCCTTGTTGGAAAACATTTAGGAGAATATAGAAGTTTTAAGTACTTCTTTTCTTCCATGACAAATCCGTCATTGGCTTAAGATGCTTGGAGAATATTCTCGAGATGTGAAGGTATCAATCTACCATATCAAGAATTCTTTGCTCATGCTTGACTAACTTGAAATGATTCCTGGGAAAACAAAGATAACGCTACTCGAATCCATGGCGACATCTTTCAACATTTTCACGTGAACCGGAGAAGGTTACTTCTAACATCCAGAACACATACTTCGAGATGACTCGAAGATGGTTCTCAAAAGTTTCCAACATTAATGCCAACTGTTTCACATGAATGTCTTTTAGCATGGAGAAGGTAAGGATGTCATTGATGGTCTCAATAACAAACTTATCTATACACTCCAAGGAGTTGAACTCACATGTTGTATGAACAAGGCATAGACATTGGTCAGACCGAAGACATGAGGATGTACTCTAGTGGAACATCACGAGTAGCAATACCATCAAGATAGTCCTTGGAACTGAGTTTGATTTGATGATTGCCCAAATCAAAGGAGGGAAGATAACATATTCATAAAGGACATACTATCTTACTTCAACACGAACAAAACTAGACATCCCTTTAAGGAGGAACATAGTTGGATAGAACTTTTGTCTTACAACTCTCCAAGTTGTTGTTTTAAGCTCAACCAACTAGTTCAGGGGTATCTAGTACATATCCTTGGAGAAAGAAGCGGTTTAAAGAAATAGCTTACTCAAGAACTTGACAACACAGTCATGTGGCAACATGGCGATACTTATAGAAGACATCCAGAATACCATGAACCACCGATATGTCACTTAGTTCGAGAGGAACATTGCTTGGTAAGGCAAGAGGACATAGTCTTAGAACTTCGACATGAGCCTAACTCTTTGACTAAAGAGGATGCACTAGAATAGCGGACTTGGTAGCGCAATTCATCCTTTGCTTAGTGATAGGGTTAACTAATCACGCTAAGAATGATACAAATGTCCCTAAAGTTCAAAGCAATAAGAATTTCTAAGAATCTTAGATGGCCACTTCATTACGCACGCACAACACTCATGAGTGCAAACAACTCAGAGGAAAAGTGGTAAATATGTGTAAGAGCATCACTTCATTAAGAGGTCATGGAACTCAGCACGACCTCTTGATATAAAAGGGTGTGATACTTGAAGGTAGAATAGAACATAAGCTAGTCAACGCTTATTGATCTGCGGATTACAACACTTTGACCTGATCCTAGGAATGACGAGGTACTAGAGTTTGTTTCTCCTGACATCCCGGAATGGTTTGTCTTGAAGGACCACAAGTGTATCTTGCATTGGAAGATACCAATGCACATTTACTGCTTGGCTACCAACTGGTAGACAAAGGTCGGAAAGCAACAGGGAAAAAGAACATGCTCAGGATAGAATCCTGAGATGTGGATGCATAAGTCAACAATCTTCCGAGGACCAATGCATAGAAGAAAAGGTGTGGCAGTGTCACGAGCACAGATGTGAGACTCTCGAGGAGTACCCTTGTCGTGATCTATTTGGTTCCATTAAAGAACATCTGCCATAACATGTGGTAGGGAAGTCCTTTATCGTCACTGTTCAATAGCGACAATATCCACAAGCTTGAAGGCTATAGTAGAAGGTACTAGCCATTCTGAGGTAATGTGTAAACATTAACCACATGGGTCAACAAAATGGATCTTGGGATAAAGGTCAGCGTCATGTACAAGATTCGAAACACCAGAATCCAGCACAATCGGGGATCTTAGGTTCAAGTCCGAGGGTTAAAACCTAGAAAAGGAGTAACTGCTACTTGAGTGACAAAGTGTACACTACGAGATATCGATCATGAGGTAGCTTCCAAGAGAAGATACAACTTCTGAAGTATCCAAACAAAAAAAAGAGGCACTCGAGGCGAAAGGAAACCTCGAAGCCTAGAACAGAACATTGTGGCTCCTACAATATAATATTGTGGGTCCAAAGGACAGAGAGATAATGATGGAAAGTAATCTCTCAGTCGAACAAGAACAAAAGAAACAAGGAACACACACACCAGACTCTAGAGAACTCTACACTAGGTCAACTGGTTAAGAAACAACATACCTGAAAAGGCACCTAAGCTTTGAAGAAAGAGACGAGATAGAGAAACATTTCCAAATCAACACAAGATAAGATGACCCATAGCTAGAGCGAAACTACATAAGGAGAAAAAAAAGCATACTAGAGTTTTCGCACATAATTTTCATCTTTGAAAATAGTTTTCACAAGTACTAGACTCAACATCGACCAATAGAAAGGGTTTCCTATAGTCGGTACTGCTCTGATACCAAAACCTGTGACACCCCCAGGATTAGGGCTAGACAAATCCTAGACATTCGTGTGAACATAAGCCTAACCTAATATCGAAAGCATATAGAGAGAGAATCGGTAACACAACAGTGACGTTACGACACAAAACTTATTACAGCGAGCTCATAACTGAGCAGAGAACCACAATATTACAAGTAGAGGTCACTGACCACAAACATCAAACAACGGAAGGCAAATTATGCTATTAAGTATAGCAAACTTAACAAATGGCCTAAGAGGCCTGAAGCATAACGATGGTGTCCAATCCGTAGATCCCAGACTACCGACTGGGAATCCGAACTACTCGTCGATGTCGATGCCGTGAAGAACTCATCTTCTATGGTAACACTTACTCTGCTGCAAAAGTATCAACGAAGCAAGCGTGAGTACAGGGTGTACTACACAAGACTTATGGATGGTGGATTTATTTTGCATAAAGCCATCTTTGTTTGTAAAACAAGAGGGAGAAGAATCTCGACTAATCAGAATATTTTAAAAGGGGATGAGAGAACGATATCTCTAGCTTTGATCATCTTTTGATATCCACCGAATCTTCATAAGCTGAACCTAACTAGTATCACCCCCTCATACCCATGAGGAAGCATCCTTAATCACACATTGATCTGCCAAGTTTTACGATTAGGTTAAAGTTCTCTATGATCTTAGAATCTGGTTTCCAAGTTCGTCCATAACCGTGGACACGGCTTTTCGAAAAGATTTAACCCTGCAGGGATGTACAAATTTACCCACACGCACCAATCGATTCTTAATGCCAACATTATTAGCCCTCTTTCTTGGAAGGCCGGCAGAGAGTGGTTGACCACGACCTTTACCTTGCTTCGCCAAGACCATGAGTCACGCACTAGGGAGATGCTGCCGTAACGGGTCGAGTCCCGAAGCCGGTCTCTAAAGATGTGTACATGGTTCAAGATTATGGTTGCCAGGCATCTCTTGTTCTCGACCACTCTTACGTACCTGTTATGAATGCACCTCCTTCACCTCCATCCAACAACAACCAACATGCGTATGTCAGATGGAAATCCGGAACTATGTGACTCATGGAATCTACTAAGCAATTTAGTTGGTCGAGGGAGTTTCCAGGCCCTCGTGTGGCTATACGCTCGTCTTGGACCATAGGCAAGAACTCAACTCCTAGTAGTGGCAAGTTTGGGACTACAAAAACCATAAGCCACCGTGGCCTCCCATATAATCCTTAGCATGTTTAACTTTCATCTCTGACCTTTTCACATCATCCTGTCATACTAGGTTTATTGGCAGCTCTGATTCATTAAACGGATGGACCAACGATAACAGCTAAGCTTGGTTAAGCACAACAGATGTAATAGCTCTAGCAACGCGTCACAAGCCAAACTCTAGTTATGCTAGGAGGGGTGGATCAGGGAATATAGGCTTCAAAGGTAACATGCATCATATAGGATTACTCTATCTATCGATAAAAGACTTTAGAATCACGTGCACATGGCAAGAATTGAAATACTGGAAAACATAGGATTATATCATGTGTGGGGCTTCGCTTGCCTTTGCCTGCTGATAACGAATAAGCAGATCTTCGGACACCTGGTACTTGACTTGATTATAGTTGATCAAATGTTGGTCACCGAGCTTCGACAATGTTGATCTTAGTCTTCAATCTCAATCTCGATTCCGATATCGTACTCTACCGGAGAAGAACCAAACACCAGAAATAAAGGAAACAATCAACACATGGTATCGATGCAATGCTCAAACAAGGATGATGATATGACAAGTTAAATTGCATTGAGATAAACCCTAAGACATGCTTGGTAGTTTAATTGGGGTTTCGAGGGGTACAAACCCTAACTCGGGGAAACTCCGGAGGTATATGAGAGGGTGCATTTAGTTCTTCTAATTAACTTGCAATTGAAGTTGTTGATCAATGCATGATTATAGCTTAAAGAGATAAATATCATTTTTCTGAACATTTTGATATATTATTTATATTTTTTTGATTTAAAATGAATTAGTTATGAATTTCTCCATTTTTATTTCATTTTAAATCATTTTTAGAATATTATAAAATAATTTACATTTTGGAAATACTTATACATTTTATTTAATCAGAAAATATTTCTAAAAATGTTAATATTACTTACAGGGTGGTCCCACCTGTCAGCATTTAATAATTACATAAATGATTTACAAAAATTGATAAAATAAAAGAAAAAGGGGATATGGCCTCATGATGATGTCAGGATGACATCACCCATGGCTTTGCTCTCAGATCGACGATGGAACCGGCGATTGAGCACGCGCGAGAGGCTGTGGTTGGGGGCGTTGGATAGAGGGTGTCGAGGGGAGTTGAATGGTGGTGGAGCCGCCATTTATTGGTCGCCGGAGCATCGACAATGATGACGAACAGCGGCGGCGGGCGGTGGTGCTCGGAGAGGTGGCAATACAGAGCGAGAGGGAGGAGATGGAGGGGATCGCTAGCACCGCAAGCTCACCAGGAAGCTGGTGGTGGGGTCGGGAAGGCGAGGCGAGGTTGAACGACAGCGAATCGACGGTGACAACAAAGATGGCCGACAGAGAGGAAAGCTCAATTACAACGAGGTGGGGCCTTATCATCTTGATTCCTTTGGTGAGGGAGATCCTCACGGCGAGGCCGAGCTGTCAGTGTTCTCAAACAAGTGAGGGGTGGCCAGCAACGACAAGGAGAAGCAGCAACCGAAGCTAGGGTTTCGTCGAATTGGGTGAAATCTACAGAGAGCACGAGAGGAGGAGAGACGGGTATGGGGAGAGAGAGGAGGACGCGGGCGATCTTATCCTCACGTCCAACAGCGGCGGCGGGCATCGTAGCGCGGCGGTCGACGAACGCCATCGCGGTGGCCACATAGGTGCTTGGCTCAACGAAGAAGACGACTGGGATAGAGGGCGAAGGGGTACGGGCTGGTCACGGGCTGCAGATGGGCCGCGCATGGGCTCAGGGAAAGGTTAAGAGAAGGGAGAGCAGGCTGGCCTGCGACCTGGTTCTATTTTTTTCTATAAAAGGATTTTTTTCCATTTCAGTTATAAGCTTTCTATTTATATTTCAAATTCAACTCTGTTTTGAATAATTTCAAAATACTAGGGTTTTGTAAAATGTATCAAAATATTGCAGGGACCCTTTATAACCATTTGGGTTCCACACTTTTTGGTACTTTTTGAAATTCAAAACCATTTGATCACATTTCAAATAAAGAGGAAAGGAGTTAGATTTAGGGTTTTTCTATTATTTCTTGCATGCATTTTTAAGATGATGCTCATGAATGCACATTCAAACCCTAAGTACTATTTAATGAAATTAGGGTTGTTACAGAATCAAGCCACGTCTAGAATCACTGCTACATAAAGAAGCTGGAGCCTGGGCGGAGGAATTACCATATGTTCTTTGGAGTTTACGAACTACACCAAATAGGTCTACCGGCTACACTCCTTATTTCATGGTATATGGAGCAGAAGCCATCCTGCCTTCCGACATCCTTCACGATTCACGAAGAGTTGCTGCCTACGACGAAGATGACGCTGAAGAATCCAAGCGCCTAGATGTGGACCTTCTCGAGTAAGAGAGCGTATTGGCATGCCAAAGATCCGCCATCTACCAGCAGAAGCTATGAAGCTACCATAGTCGCTGCGTCCGGCATCACTTATTTAAAGAGGGGGATCTGGTGCTCAGACTTAAGCAGAAGAAGTTACACAAATTATCCCCGCCATGGAAAGGACCGTTCATCATAAGCAAGGCGCTACTCAATGGGTCTTACTACCTCGTTGACAATCGTGAACTCGAGGATAGACCAAACGAGGATCATAAGTATAAGAGAAGTGACCCGGATGATGACTACCCGGAGCTTGATCGGCCATGGAACATAGCACAGCTACGTCCTTTTACACTTAGCATATTTTTTATCTACCATGTACCTCTTATATGATCAATGAAATAAAGCTCTTTGGTTCACTCATATTCTTGAGTCTTTTACCTCCTTTAGTGTTCATTTTTCGATCATATAAAACCTTTATGCGTAAGTTTTGCATTTGCACTTGTGAAAATTCCGCCTACGGGCGTTAGCTTAAGTTTTCTGGTCTACACGTTCTTTGTTGTTTTTATGTGGATTCTGGAGTAGTGACTTTTGCCACTCGAAGTCGGCGATTTTGTGCTTAGGTTTTTGACAGTGCCATGGGGCATCATTGCCTGAGCGCATAGTTCCGACTACAAGTCTTTCGACTCACGAAAAGTCAAGCGTAAAAAGCAAAGTAATGGATAAGCCAACACTTTCTTAAAAAAATATATACATGCTAGAACTAGTACTTAAGTAGCAGGATACATATAGCTATTGTTTTCCGCCTTATGGTTAAACTGTAGTTTTTCCGCATACATACATCCAAAGGAAAAAATATTACATAAGTGTTTTTCATTCCTCCGGCGTAGGAGACTTTGAGGCAGCATCGTCGGCAGCAGGAGAGTCATCCTGATCATCAACAAAGTCGTTGGTCTTGAGGGACTCAGAGGAGCTGAGCTGGTCACCATCGATAATCTCGAGAGGCACAAAGGTGTCTGGATCCACCAACTCGGCAACTATGGTGTCGAAGCCGGCGAGCGATGACCAGATAGCTTTGTGATTAATCTTTCTGCCATCATCCTCTACGTCGGGCAGACCCGAGGTCACCGTATCGATGTTAGCATTTTCATAGTGGGCCTTGACCATAGCCAGCGACATTCTTGCAGTAGCCCGGGTACATGAAGCTTTCCAGCTTACGATACGATCGGGGGCTTGGCGCATAATCTCTGAGTACTTCATGACGGAATCCACCGCCTTGATGTTCATGTTCAGGGGCTTGGCAATTTCCTTTGCTTGCTTGATGGCGGTGCTGATGAAGTTGCCGGCAAGGACCATGCATTCCTTTGGCGGAGGAGGAGTATTGGTTAAACCAATAGGAGTTGCATTTCCGGCCAAGCAATGGAATACGTGAGTTCAACAATATAAAAGTTCAAAGTACCTGGATTACAGAAGTACAAGACAGAGATTGCTTACCAAAGATGCTTGCCTCATCTCGTTGGAGCGTCTCCGCCACGGACCTTGCAAGCCTCAAGGTTTCATTTATTCTGCTCTTGGGAAACTTTCGTATGCTCCTTGAGGATCACAATTTCCTCCTTCATAGACGCTTCATGCATCTTCAGTGTATCAGCCCTCTCCTGCTTGAGGATTTTGTTCTCGCTATCTAGCAGTTCTATGTGCTTGGATTGCTCGACAATGTCCTTCTCCTTGGCAATAGTTTCTGCATGCCAGAGAAATAAAAACGCATGATGAGTAGTCAGAGGTTAATAGCGCAAGACCAAGATTGAGTGCGAAATTGAAAAGAAAACCGACTCTTGCTCTTGGTTATTTGATCCTTCAAGAAGGAAGTTTTACCCTTTTCAGCTTCAAGGTCAACACGCATCTTGTGGAACTTCTCGTTGGTGACGCCTCTCCGAGCATTCTCGTTGTGGAACAGTGCGAAGTTTTCTAGCTTAGTCACTCTTAGAGCATTCAGACACAAAGACCTATGGTTTTCCATCTAAATCCTCGGGAGCTACAGTGGGATACTACATATGAAATGCAAAAGGCATACTAAACTTACAAGTGCAATGATCTTGAGGTTGGTGGTGCTCTCGGCAAGTATCTTGCTGAAGGCAAGGCTCTTTTCGTGCAGGATATCCGCCTTCTTGAGCAGCTCCTCAAGACCACATGTCAGAGAAGTCAACGCAGCACCAGGAACCAAAACTGAGCTACTCGGTGTAAGCACCGGTTAGACGATCTTCGGAAACTCTGCTGGTGTACTGAGTGCAGCGGCGCCGCCTACGGCAGAAGTTCCGCCTTCCACCATCGCCTTACCGCTACCAGTGGCATCCTTATCTGGAGCTTCAACCACTTTGGATGCGGTGTTTTCTTGTGTCGCCTACTCGCCGACAACAACAAGTTCCGCGGCAATGTCTGGGCCCGCTTCCATGGCGGAAGGTTCAGACGTTACCTTTGCTGGAGAGCTTGTCGGTGTGGTAGCAGGCTGGACGTTCGGAGTTGGAGGGGCGATGGCGGGAGATGCTTGATGAAACATTTCTTTGATGTTTTAGAAGCCCCCGATGTTTTGGAGGTCTTCTTCAAACTCATACTGGCCTTCTTCCTGAAACATGCAGAAGTATAAGTATAGGAACAAGACGAGCGAGAGACAAATGTCGGATGTAAGAAGCTTACACAATGGTTGGTGCCTTGGTCAACGGAATACCAATCGTTCTTCTTTTATCCGCCTCAAGGGAGGCGGTGGATCTCTTGGAGGCTCCACCCTCCGTCTTCTTCTTCTTGCCTCCGTCTACAGCGTCAGAGGTGGAGGTCTTGCGCTTACGCGCCAGCGGGACATTGTTGTCAGACACAATGGTGACATCCTTCATCTTGGGGTCGTAGACTTGGGCACCCATGCTACCTTCATCTAGTTCCTTGAGCTGTTAAGTAAATCCCAATGTGTTAGATGTAGTGGTTAAGGCTAGACGGAAGAACTGGGGTACATATCATACATGGAAAAACAAGTAAGTACCTCTGGGCACTTGCCGCCCTCAAACATGTCATAGGTGATGGCGAAGCCGCGCTTCCTGTCCTGCACCTTGACTATGTCCTTGAGTCAAAGCTTGATGGAGTCACTCAAGAAGTTGTCCTCGGAGATGCAGAGGCTATCTTTCCTATCCTTGGTATACTGGAGCATGAGCTTCGCGCGGTGCTGCAGAGGCTGGATCCGCCTGATGAACCAACACAAGGCTAGGTCCAACCCGGTCAGACCCGTGTCTACGAGCCACTCGATCCACCTTACAGCGCGAGAGGCTTCGTCATTGGAGGGAAGGAGGGCTTGGGATCTCCATGTAGGGGCTTCAGCGGCAGCTCCATCGACAAAGTCTGGGTATGTTCCTTCTCGGACATCCAGAGGGATGTCTGGGCCGTAGAAGTATGTCCTCTGCTAGTTTTTGCAAGACTCGTGGCCTACAATGTCGGGGAACCACCGTCAAGGCCGGATCTTGAAGCTAATAGTTCCACAATTTCTGAACTCATCCTTGCTCACTCTGGATTCCCTCTTGACGGTGAAGAAATATATAAACAAATCTAACCTAGGACTAATCCTAGGTAGCCTCACAAAGCGCCGCGTAGTTGCTAAGCGTGAGGATTCTATTCGGAGAAAGGTTCCGAGGTTGAACCCGGTAGTGGCTAAGGACCTTTATGAAGAAGTCTGAGATTGGGAGGGAGACACCACATACCAGTTGGGCTTTGAGGTACACCTTTTCTTCGGCTTGGGGAGAAGGGATGACCTCGCCGGCCAGCGCCGCCCGCTAGACCAGCCCCTCCGTCATGGGAAGTTAAACTTCGGCGAGCATCTCCTTGAGATTGATCTTCGTGATATCGGAGCCACGCCACTCTCCCTTATGGGAATCGCCCTGCTCTTCCAGCAGTTCCAGCCCCACTGGAATATGGTCACCGCCGGTGGTTTCCACCATCGCGGTGCGTGGCACCACCATGCCTTCTGGAGGCATGTGGACGGAGCCCACCGGCTTGGCCGTGGCTTCGCTTGTCACCGCCATGGATGGTGTGCTGCTGCTGACCATTGGTGTGGAAGAAGACTGATAGCAAGATGGGAAAATCTAGGGTTTTTTACTTCCTGCGCGTGGAGAGCTCAAGGAGGCGTTTGCTAGAGGAAGAAGACGATGCAGGAAGAATGCGGGGAAAGGATAAAAATTACCATGGTTATAATTTATAGTACTCAGTGTCAAGATTTGTGCAAGTTGATCAAACGGTTGCTGCGTGGACAACGCGTGCGTGCGCGTGTGCGGAAATTTCACCATGTTCCCACCGCCGCCGCCAATGTTCCGCATCCTTCGCGCAGGAATAACAGCTATGATTGTGTTCTCTGCATGTGTGAGTTACGAGGCATCGCTGACCTATGGTCTACGATGCTCTACTGACATAGGCAGGTGAACCATCCCATTCGAAGATTCCGGCATGGACAGATCCTGTCCGGCTATGAGAAGAGTATGATGGAAGATTCAGCGGTTCTCCGACTTACAAATTTGAAGACAGAGAGCATTGTAGGGTTCTTGGGAGGACTACAAGATGTTGCTTGCTGATTTGCCGACATTCATCTAGAAGGAGCATTCAATCTAAAAAGGCACGATGACGCAGGATCTCGGAGTTCTCCGGGGGCTACTGTTGGGGATATGCTAAATGGGTACCACCATTGCATGTCTCTAATACGGATAACCTGGGTGGCCCATAGTTGGTAGCAAGGCCCATGGCCTGCTGGGTATCCTAGTTAGATGGATCCAGAAGGGAGGCCCATGCCGGATAAAGGAAGGCTACGGAGGAGTCACCAGCGTACCCAGAGCCTTGGAGGTAAGACACGTTAGACTAGTTGTGTATCGTGTAGGACTCTGTAACCTGTCCGGCTAGGACTTTGCCTGTAACCCTAGCATCTGGCGACTATATAAGACGGAACTATGGGAGCCTTTAGGGCAGAACAACTCATATCGCGCACAGCAAACCGATCCATGTAACTTGGCGTATTGCCATTATAGTGATTTATAGGAGTAGGATTCCGCCACCGTCGTGGGATCTGAACCTGGGTAAGCTGTGTTACCTCGTACCCGCCAACCTTCCGCCTTACCCCACGTCTCTAAACACGCTCTGTGAGGATCCCTCCATGGCGTACTCGTCGGCAATACCACGACACTAAACATGATAGCACAAAGGAGGAGAAACAACCATCTAGCTACTGTATGGACCCATAGTCCAAGTGTGAACTACTCACGCATCATATCGGAGGCTGGCATGGTGATGAAGGACTCCTGGATGATCTCTCCCCTCCGACAGGGTGCCGGGAAGAGCATCAGATCCCCCCGATCTAGGGACGATGGTGGCGGCGGCTACAGACTGTTTCATGGAGATCTGATCGGGTTCTTAGGGTTTCTTCATCGGGGGGATTTTATAGGCGAAGAGGCAAGCCAAGAGGGCGGCCAAGGGGCCCACACCATAGCGCGACGCGCCCTAGGTGGACCCGTGCGGCCCTAGGGTGTGGACACCCTGTGTCCCCCCTTCGTCTTCCCTTCGGTCTCTGTGTGTTGTTCCGGTAAAATATTGACTTTGGCTTTTGTTAAGTCCAATTCCTAGAATATTTCCTTACTAGCTTTTCTGAAACCAAAAATAGCAGAAAACAGGAAACTGCCACTGCGGCATCTTGTTAATAGGTTAGTCCCAGAAAATGTATAAAAATACCTCAAAGTGTAGACAAAGCATAGCAAAGTTGATACTAAACAAGCAGGAAACATCAAAAATTATAGATACGTTTACGACGTATCACCGTCCTCCACCAAAATCTTACTCGTTGACCGGACAACCATTCCACCCAGATGAAAACTTAGTTTTATTTTTAAGTTGCATTGAGAAGAAAAGATCGCTCAAGAGAGCATTTATACTTAGAAATTTTCTTGTCTTGCGAACCCCCCAACGGTAGTTTATATATATATATATTGGATAGCAAGCAATACTTAGCAAAAACAGGGGTGACCTATTAAGAGGGAAAATTCCTAAGTATAGGAATACTCATGGCATACTACAAAATCCTCGCACTTGCAAAATAATACTAAGTAAAAATTCTACGAGAACATCCTACACATGCACACTACATAATTTGAAGATCAAAACATGCCTAGTCAAAACTAGGACAAAAGTATGAATAAGTGGTGTATCTTGACTTATGTTTGTATTATGAGTGATTATTGAATTTCTTCTGCAGCAATCGCACTCTCCGAACAATCTATCGCGAGGACAAAATAATTTCCAATCAAAACAATTGCAAACTTAGCAACAATACAAACATACAACAAAATAATGGTGGTCATATGCATGCACGATGATTTACAATGTCACACTGGTGGTATTTAGTATTCTGAACACTATTATAACACATGATGCATATTAAAAAGCATTTAATGCATAAAAAAATTTATTGATGAACTATATTGATTTAAATACGGTTTAACTCACTTTAACTCACATTCTAGTGTTTTCGTATTATTAAATTGTGAATTAAATACCACTTTATAGGTATCTCAATTTAGAGCTAGTAGCAATTCGAATCATGCAAAAGGATCTATAAATATTTTTGTATGATTTAATTACTATAATAATGCAATTTAGACTTTTGCAAGATTATCTGAAATAACAATGCCTAATAATTTCATGTATATTTTACTGGATAGATATCATCAGAACTAAATAGTACAAATTGGTTTTACTAAATTCAGAGTTATAATCATTTTCTATTATTTAATTAATATTTAATAGAGTTTAAATCATTCAAAATATTTACTTCATCATAAATTATATCTAAGACCAGATCTGTATTCGACATGAAATTGTGAATCCAAACACATATTATTTATATTTTGTCCGATCTATAAATAATATATTTTGAATTTAATAATCTAAATGGCCACTAAAACTAATTAAATCACTACAGTAATTATACACTACAAAATTTATATATAACATCATAATAATGTTGAATATGAAATTAGAATACCACAGATACTTTACTTGTATTTTTTGATCTATAGATAATTTACTATGATTTATTTAGTCAAAAAAGGTTATTAGACTATTAAATTATTATAGTAAATATTTAGAGTACAAGTCAGATCTAATAGCACAATAATATTTTACATATTTTTGTGAATCCATAGGTATATTAATTGCATTTTTTGGACAAGTATTCGATTTACTATGGAGTTTACAAGAATAGTAATTATTCTGTCCTTCTAAAAGTAATTCTAGATTTATCCCGACAATAAACGACACGTGTCGTGATGCTACTATGCGGCACGGGTAAGTTGCTGACTTGGCGCTAACACATATGTGTGCCACGCGGCGATGATGTGGTGATGGTGTGCTAGCTTGTGCTTGCTGATGCAGATTCCACGCGGCGCGCCCTAATTCACCGATACCCCTTCGCGCAATGTTCTAATCTCGAGCGTCAGATGGGGATCTAGCAGCCTGGAAGCAAAGCTCCTTGTGCTTCACCGGAGATGATGTCACCGGCGGCGGGGCGGCTCGGACGTGACGGTGGACGGTGTTCCCATGGTCCCCGGTGGCGATGGAGTAGACTACGAGGCGCGTCTCTTCACGAGCATCTTGAAACGGTGATTGGCGACGATCGTATCCTTCCTGAACGGTCCCAGACTCCGGCTGCTCCTCTCGAGCTCCTCCACGACTCCAGCGACGAATTCCTGGTGCTTCGGTGCTCTGTTGAGAGATAAAATGTGATGAGACAATGCGGTGGATCCAGGGGAACTCGATTAGGGGAAAAGCGGGGGATAAAGCGATGGGAATCGTCGTTCTAAAACTAGACCTCGAGCTTGCTTTAGCTATGGCGGCGGTAGATCAAAGTTGAGCTTGGCGGCTAGGGTTTCGCGATTCCAGAAAGAAAAACAAACATAAAAGAGGGAGGGGTATTTATGACGATGTTTTCATGCATAAGGGGCAAAAATTACAAACGTAACAGTGGAATTAGAAGAGGATTTAGTTTGGGTTCATCCCGTGTTCATCTTGGACAATCGCAAGAGGTAAGGGACGACGGGGGCAGGGCCCACGTGATAGGGAGAGAGAGAGGAGAGTGGCTGCTAGTTATGTGCTGCTCTCTGGGCCGCTCCTGGGCAGTGTAGCCGCTACTGTGCATGGCAGAGAAAGGGAGGGGAGAGCATGTGGGTTGGGCTTGGCCGGGTTGCTAGGTAGGTTAGGTTTTGATTCCTTTTTACTCTTTTTTTCTATTTACTAATTTAGTAATTCTTTTATAGATTTATTTATATAGCTCCAATTTATATGAAATTTGTTTCTAAAATTTTCTAAATTCAAAACACACATTAATATTTATAGACCATAGTTTTGGTCAAAACAAAAATAACAAGATTGCCATGATGCAGTGTATTTTATGGCACTTTGGAGAAATTCAAATTAGGGTTTTGTAGATGGGGATTTTAGCTTAAGGATTTGATATGAAAACGCAAAGATGCAATGATCATAAAGGCAGCATAATGTTTTGGTTTTGTTCAACTTTTTAACCAATTGGTGATAGTTATGTTAATCCACTATTTTAATGTGTCCTAGGAAAGTTTTGAGAAATCCTATAAAGTTTTTTTTTCTATCAGCAATTTCAACAAGTTCAACAATTCAATCAACGTATTAATTTTATTTATTTTGACATTCCAAAATAGGAAAATTTTGGGATGTTACAAACTACCATCCTTAAAAGGAATCTCGTCCTCGAGATTCAAGAAGGCTAGAAAGAAATAGGTTTAAGATACACTAGGGTACTACCACCCTTAAAACATTGTATTTGTTGGGTTCTCCGCGTACAATGATTTGTAAGCTTAACTCACACTAACATAATTCACCATAGCCTAATGGACGGATTGGGCTTCTTTCCATTGACATTGCGATTGCCATTTCCACCGCCATTCTTCCTTTTCTCAGGACAATCTGACACGTAATGCCCTATTTCACCACGCTTGTAGCATGTCACCTGGCTAGGATCTTTCTTGGGCTTCTTGTTGCTGCATCTATTACCATTACCATCATTGTTTTCATCCTTTCCAGCCACATTATCTCGTTCTAGACAATCAACAGCATAATGCCCAGGATTGTGACACTTGAAGCATAGGACTTTTCTTAGATCCTTCCTCTTCTTTGGTAAGGATAACATGTCGTGGCGCATTCCATCTCTAACGTACTGATTCATCCGTTGTACAATAGGGTAGAGGTGACATTGAGAGGGGTTGTGGTTGGTCCCTTCGCACAGGAAGCATGTAACTTGAGAGGTGGGACATTATTCTGATGGGTGCCTTTCTTCATAGTAGGGGCACTGATCACGATGCTCCTTGGAGGTATGTCCTATTTCTCCACAGATCGTGCAAGATGTTTTGGGACTTCAACTTCTTGGGTTTTTGGTATACGAGTGATGAGATGAGATTGTAGTAGAACCTATTTAAATTCTTCCCAAGATATCATCCCTTGATGATCATTAATGGCGTGTTGCATCTCCCACTAGGTTGCAGCCTTGTCCTTTAGGAATTTGGTGGCATAATGAACCATTATATTGGCTTCAATTTTGGCATCCTTGATTCTTTCTTCAACCTTGTGCATCCACTTCTTTGCATCGACATGGCTCATATGCTTGGAGAAGTTGAGTTCCTTGTCTTCCTTATTGATGCGGTCCATCTGTTGAGTTGACCGAGGTTTAGATTAGAAACGAATGGATTATAGAGGAGTAGGAGGAAAACCCATACAAAGAACTTTATTAGAAAATAAGTTTTGCTATCATAACAAACCATAAAAAGACATCAAACAATTCATCACATCTATATTGTAGCGAAATCTATCCGGGTTTGGTTCCTAGTAGGGCACTTGGAATCTTCGAGGCTTCAACTCTTAAAAAGTCTTCATGATCTAGACAATATTCATGTTCTCTTCATGATCTTGACAGTCTTCATGTTCTCTTCATGATCTTCAATATTTTAAGGTCTTAAGTTAATAACCTTGACTTAAGGCCTTCGAAGTCTTTGTTACTTGTAGCTTTTAAGTCTTCAATTATCGTAACTTCAGTCTTGGAACTTTTTTCATGGAGGTATTCAAGTCCTGACTTAAGCGAAACATTGAGATGATCTTCTTTGAAAAGGTAGTCTTGAGAGAAGTTTCGTCTTAAAGTGCGTAGTGGTCATTTCTAATGTTGAAAAGAAGAGACTTAAGAAATTTTAAAACTCCAAAGATAGATGATGAGAAGTATGAGAGTTTTTTGAAATAACTTAGAAAATATTACTCCTAAGTCTTTTCCGATGCTAGGGTCACAATCTACAGTCAACTTATGCTCTGATACCATCTATAGCGACCTCAGATCGAGAAAGATCCTAAGTCTCTATGATTAACATGCTAGTCCCTGGATCAATGGCTAGCATGCACAGTCGATGAAATATCATGTAAAACACAAGTCTTTATTACATGAATCGAATAACCCAGAGTTTAAATTATTACAATTGAAGCGAAATGTATACAACTTTGAGTCCCATTAATGCCACAAGCATGTTGAGTGAAGACCCGCGATCCTAGTGCACCTTTCAACAATCTCCCAAATTCTGCACATGAAACGTGCAGCTAACAAGTTGGGTCAATACTTTGAATATATTATCATATTACACCAAGGAAAGAATAAGACTAACTCTATATGCAAGGCTTGAGTAGGCTTTGGGGTTTAGTTGCATAAAGCCAATTTTTCTCTAATAAGAGGAAAGAGAAAGAGTTTTATCATACGTTTCTAAACATTGCTTAAGTAAAATAGGGTCAAATGGAACATTAGGATATTACTCACCAAGTGTCTAAACAATCTAACACTTGTATATTACTCACCAAGTCCCAAAATCCCATCCATTGGAGATATTACTCACGCCATGGGGTTTAAAAACTTTGTTTAGAAAAGAGAGAGGAAGATCCTTCAGAGGCTCCATCCTTCAGATGCTCAATGTTGTTCTGTTTCCGTGAACATGACTGATCGATCAGATTGCAGTACTCTTGAGAGTTTGTGCACTTTACCCACAATCCACGATCAAGTCCTTTTACAGATGAGACCATGGCGAGACTTTCCCTTAGTAGCCCCTCTACCTTATGGATCCAACCGTGCGAAGAACCTCCAAATGTTGGTACCCAGGTGAGGTTCCCACTAAGTACTAGGCCAATACAGAGCCTGTATGTATTGTGGTTGCACTGGAAGCTTCTGACTTCTTTCATTCCTGGGAGGCCGTCCTCCACCAAAATCTCACTCATTGACCCGACAACCATTCCGCCCAGAAGAAAACTTAGTTTTATTATGAAGTGGCATTGAGAAGAAAAGATCGATCAAGAGAGCCTTTATACTTAGCAATTTTCTTGTCTTTCGAACCCCCCAACGGTAGTTTATATATATAGCATAACACGCAATACTTAGAAAAAACAAGGGTAACCTATTATTAGGGAAAATTCCTAAGTATAGGAATACTCATGGCATACTACAAAATCCTCGCACTTGCAAAATAATACTAAGTAAAAATTCCACGAGAACATCCTACACATGCACACGACATAATTTGAAGATCAAAACATGCCTAGTCAAAACTGGGACAAAAGTATGAACAAGTGGTGTAACTTGCCTTATGTTTGTATTATGAGTGATGATTGAATTTCTTATGCAACAATCGCACTCTCCAAACAATCTATCGCGAGGACAAAATAATTTCTAATCAAAACAATTGCAAACTTAGAAACAATACAAACATACAACAAAATAATGGTCATCATATGCATGCATGATGTTTTACAATGTCACACTAGTTGTATTTAGTATTCTGAACACCATTATAACACATGATCTATATTAAAAAGCATTTAATGCATAAAACTATTTATTGATGAACTATATTGATTTAAATAGGGTTTAAATCACTTTAACTCACATTCTGGTGTTATCATATTATTAAATTGTGAATTAAATACCACTTTATAGGTATATCAATTTAGAGCCAGTAGCAATTCGAATCATGCAGAAAGGATCTCTACATATTTTTGTATGATTTAATTACTATAATAATGCAATTTAGACTTTCTGCAAGATCATCTGAAATAACAACACCTAATAATTTCGTGTATATTTTACTGGATATATATGATTAGAACTAAACAGTAAAAATTGATTTTACTAAATTTGGAGTTATAAATCATTTTATATGATTTAATTACTATTTAATAGAGTTTAAATCATTCAAAATATTTACTTCATCATAAATTATATCTAAGACCAGACCTGTATTCCACATGAAATTTTGAATCCAAAAACATATTATTTATATTTTTTCCAATTTATAAATAATATATTATGAATTTAATAATATAAATGGCCATTCAAACTAATTAAATCACTATAATAATTATACACTACAAAATTCATCTCTAACATCATAATAATGTTGAATATGAAATTAGAATACCACAGATACTTTACTTGTATTTTTTTGATCTACTGACAATTTACTATGATTTATTTAGTCTATCAAGGTTATTAAACTAATTAAATTATTACAGTAAATATTTAGAGTACAAGTCATATCTAATAGCACAATAATATTCTACATATTTTTGTGAATCCATAGGTATATTATTTGCAATTCTTGGACAAGTATTCGATTTACTATGGATTTTGCAAGATTAGTAATTATTCCGCCCTTTTAAAACTAATTCTAGATTTATCCCGACAATAAACGACATGTGTCACGATGCTACTGTGCGGCGTGGGAAAGTTGATGACTAGGCGTTACACGGCGCTGACGTGTACTCGTGCCACACGGCGATGATCTGGTGATGGTGTGCTGGCTTGTGCTTGCTGATGCAGATGCCACGCGACGCGCCCTGATTCGTCGATAACCCTTTGCCCAACATTCTAATCTCGAGCGTCAGATGGGGATCCAGCGGCCTGGAAGCAAATCTCCCTGAGCCTCACCGGAGATGACGTCACCGGCGGCGGTGCGGCTCGAACGTGACGGTCGACGATGTTCCTGTGGTCCCCGGCGGCGATGGAGTAGACTACGAGGCGCGTCTCTTCACGAGCACCTTGAAACGATGCTCGGCGATGTTCGTATCGTTTCTAAATGGTCCGAGACTCTGCCTGCTTCTCTCGAGCTCCCCCGCGACTCCAGCGATGAATTCCTGGTGCTCCAGTGCTCTGCTGAAAGATAAAACATGATGAGACTACGGTGGATCAAGGGGAACTCGATTAGGGGGAAAAGAGAGGGAAAGGCGACGGGAATCGTCATTCTAAAACTCGACATCAATCTTGCTTTGGCTATGGTGGCGGTAGATCGAATCTGAGCTTGGCGGCTAGGGTTTCGCGATTCCAGAAAGAAAAAAACATAAAAGAGGGAGGGGTATTTATGGGGACTTTTTTGTGTATAAGGGGAAAAATTGCAAACGGAACGGCGGAATCAGAGTATTTAGTTCGGGTTCATTTCATATTCGTCCTGGACGATCGCACGAGGTAAGGGACAACGGGGGCGGGGCCCACATGACAAGGATAGAGAGGGAGAGGAGAGCGGCTGCTAGTTATCTGCTGCTCTCTGGGCCGCTCCTGGGCTGAGTGGCCGCTGCTGCGCGCAGCAGAGAAAGGGAGGGGAGAGGAGGTGGGCTGGGCTTGGCCGGGTTGCTATGTAGGTTAGGTTTTGATTATTTTTTACTCTTTTTTTTCTATTTACTGATATAGTAATTCTTTTATAGATTTAGTTATATAGCTCCAATTTATATGAAATTTGTATCTAAAATTTTCTAAATTCAAAACACACTCATTAATATTTATAGACCATAGGTCAATATAAAAATAACAGATTGCCATTATGCAGTGTATTTTATGGCACTTTAGACAAATTCATATTAGGGTTTTGTAGATGGGGATTTTAACTTAAGGACTTAATATGAAAATGCAAAGATGCAATGATCATATATGCAGCATAATGTCTTGGTTTTGTTCAACTTCTGAACCAATTGTGATAGTTATGTTAATACACTATTTTAATTTTTCCTAGGAAATTTTTGAACAATCCTATAAAGTTTTTTTTCAATCAGCAATTTCAACAAGTTCAAACAATTAAATCAACGTATTAATTTTATTTATTTTGACATTCCAAAATAGGAAAATTTTGGGATGTTACAGCAGGCATTCCATTGCAAATCCAAATTGACACCTCCGCTATCACCTAAATTAGGACTGTATCACTACGAAAATTATCGTGGGAATGGCCACGGCAGATGCTGCAATCGGCAGCGAGTAGTAGAACAAGGGGCAAGGGCGGCCATCCATCTGCGGTGCGAGATGAGGGCGGAGACACAAGGGTTTACCCAGGTTCGGCCCCCGGAGGGTAAAGACCTACTCCTGCTAGATTGTATTGATGAGAAAGTACAAAGGGCGAGCTCGACGACTAGGCGGTGAGTCGCAGGGGGTGTATGATGGAAAATGTCCTCTAGCTGTACCCTAGGGAGGTTTATATAGACTCACCTCGCTAGGGTTTACAGATTTACAACCGAATTAGTTAAGGATTCGGAGGGTGTTTGACCTAATCTGACTAGGCCTAGCTACGCTTCTAGGCCTTCAGCTTCAAGTGCCTGGCTCCTTGTTGGGTCTTGATCCAGTTGCCGTCCTACAGGCCCACTCGCTGGCAGCTTGGACCAATAGGAAATGTCCTACTGGGTATACCCCACTCGGCATATCACCATTAGTATTCCCCAAGGCAATCGTTGATTCGTCGCAGGTCTTCGTTGGTAGTCGGAGTATGCGGGTCCAATTTGGACGCCCAGTCGAATCGGCGGTGGACTCCCTGAATGAAAAAGGGAACTTGTTATCTTAGTCCCAATAACGGCGACCAATCGAATCGCAACACAGTGAACGGGTCGGCGAGTAATCAAATCACTTCTATGGTGATCAGGTCGGCGAGCAGTCAAATCGTAGCTAGGGCGATCAGGTCAGCGAGTAGTCGAATCGCAGCTAAGGCGATCAGATCGACGAGTAGTCGAGTCGCTGAAGCCGGTGAGTCGAGTAGACGAAGGTGGACCGTCAGCGTTGGTCAAACTAGCCGTTGGGTAATCCAATGGTAATATCGGCGTAATCACCGCACGGTAACGGCTCGCCAAAAATGGCGGGTAGCAACCGCTATATAAGGAGGGTGACGGGTGAAGGGCGGTCATTCCCCATACTTCCTACGATCTGGCGCATCTCCAAGTCTTCCATTCCTCCATAGCAACCAGAGTCACCCGCAGCCCTAGATCCTTCAACTGATGGCGCCTTCGGCGGAACCATGGGGGAGATCCAAGTGCACGAAAGTGCTGCTGAAATCATTTGAGGAGGCAGGGATCCTCCGTGCTGGGAGATGGCGCATCCCCGCGGCCAGAGAGGTGGTCCCAGATCCGCGTGACGGAGATTTCATCTGCTTCACTAGCCACCTGGAGAGGGGGCTTAGATTCCCCACCTACGTCTTCTTTCGCTGCATCTGCGCCTATTACGGCATCCAGCCGTCCGACCTAGGGCCGCACAACATCGAGCAACTCGCCATCTTTGTGGCGTTTTGCGAGTGATACCTAGGCTGCCAGCCGAATTTCCCCCTATGGCAAGATCTGTTCCACGGGAGGATCGGACGTGAAGAAACAGGCGGCCCGATGCTGGCCGCGGGCGGCCTCACCTTTCAGTTGAAGTCAAAGGCCTCCTTCTTCTACCTAATGCTGCCAAAGAAGGTGGCGAACGAGTGGAAGAAGCATTGGTGCTTCGTGACTGAGTCGCCGCCCGACGACAAGTTGGCGCTTCCGATGTATTCCACCGACCGGCCCGAGCGACGTCCGCTCCAAGTCGCCAAGATTCCGCATGACCAGCAGATGGTGGTCGACGAAATGCTGCAGACAATCCACAACTTGAAGAAGAAGGGCCTCCAGACGATCAACTTGTATAATTGCTAGTTTGGGCGGTGGCTAGTGCCTCTGTCCAGTCGCGCCCACTGCATGTACGAGTACACGGGCAAGGACGACCCGACGAAGTCTTGCACTGCCGAGTGGAGGCTCAATGATTACACCTTGTCCCTGAAGAAAATCACCGACGCAGAATACCTTGACGCGAAGGCCGGGGTTCCCCCTTACACCGCGAAGCACAAGGCTCCATCAGTAAGTCCCCACTTTCTTGTACATTTCACAGTCGCAGATATGCGGTCACGATTCGTGCTAATCGCATTTTATCTTCGCAGTTGTTCCAAGTGGTGGAAGGTTGGCTTCCACCTGCTGATGACAAAAACTCGAACGAGTCCGCCGAGGATGAGAGCGAGTCCTTGTCCGACAAGGGAAACACCAAAGGCGACGATGTCGACGACAGCGACGACAACAACGATGAAGATGATGACGAAGCCGTGGAGGTCGCCACACCCACGGTCCGTAAGAGCCTCGCGGCTCACGATGCGGACGATGATGAGCTCCCCGAGCACACTTCACGACGCGTGGCCATGCCGTCGAAGAATAAATCGCCACAGAAGAAGGAGAAGAAGGGGCCGTATAAGCCGGCGTCCTCACCTCAGTCTGCGAGTAGCTCCGAAGCTACCGGTGCGGCCGGGGAAACTAGGCCACCGCGCCGGCATAGGCGACTGCGGCAGCCGACGCGGCTGTGGTAGAGGGTGAGGTGCCACTGGCGTCGCTGCCACCGCCCTTCACCGCCGTCACCAGGCTCAGGGCCGCTCCATCCGCGGGCGCCTCACCGCCGATGGGAGCGCCTGCAGCGATTGCCGCGGACCCTCCTACCGCGGCTTCATCCACTAAGAAGCCCTCGGTGACTTGGGTTCGGAGCGTTCTTGATACAGGCCTCAGCCGGAAGCTAGGGCCAGAATTAGAGAAGCCAACGAGTATTCGCACCGGCCTTCATTTCATCCCAGTCGCCAGGTGAGTACCTCTTCGAGTTGAGCAGCTATCTTATGTTTGTCCGGCGAACTCGCTGACGTCGCCATATTACAGGACTGGCGTGAAGAAGATAGGCCACCCCTTGGTGGCCAAGGTCCCATTGGGTGCCCCGGGGGCGTAGGTCGATCTCTCGAAGAAGAGGAAAATCGACGAAGTCGTGGTGCCCGTTGAGGGCGCAAAGAGGGCAAAGGGCGACGAGGTTGTCACAATTTCGGAAGAGCTGGTGGTCGCCCAAAGCGAAGATCCGACTGGAGCGGCTGCGGCCTCGAAGGCCGTAGTGGACACGGAGTCGCAGCAGGTGGAGCCCGTGGTGTCAGTCGGGGCGACATGCCCGACCTCGAGTGCCGCGGGAGCAGCAGTAGCGACGTTCCCTCGCTTTGTAGCAAGGGCCTCTGCGGAAAGTTCTTCAACGCAATCGGGCCAGGTGCCCGAGGTCGTCGGCACGGAAGTCGACCAACGTCGCGGGCGCACTCCTCTCGTGCTCCCGTCGGTGGATGCAATGGAGCTCCACGACATGCTAGGTGCCGCCATCCAGGTATGTCCAGTCTCTGAGGATCTGGTCGCTGAATTTCAGCGGTTTATTGATTTCACTGTCCAGTCCTCGAGTGGTTAGTCGCTGAATTTCAGAGGCTAGGCACATAGGAATTTTTTCGCTGTCTTGTCCCCGAGTGGCTAGTCACTGAATTTCAGCGGCTAGGCACTTTGCAATTGTTTCTCTGATTTCTTATTGTTGTGTAGGGGCTTCAGCGCGAGTTGACAGAGCGATTGGCTGCCATGGAGCGTCTGGAGAAGGAGCTCCACTCCGTTCAGGGGACGAACGAGCAGCTTCAGGCGACTACTTGTAAGTGCTTGACACGCTTGTTGTCAAGGATGTCTTTTGCGAATCTCGTACTCATGGTTTTGTTGACGTAGAGGGTCATGCGGCCGTGGTGGAGAAGGCCCGTGAGGGCATGGTCCCTACGAGCGACCTGATGGCTACCCAATCTTCCTTGAGCGCCGCGGAAAAGTGGATCGCTGACTTGGAGCAGGAGCTCAAGGACGTGAAGGCGGAGGCGACCTTGGCCAATGAGAGGGCCAAGGCAGCCGTTGCTACTGTCGAGGAGCGGAAGGTGTCGGATGCGCTCGTCGCCAGGCTGCAGGATGACCTCTTTGGTCTTCAAGATTTCGTCCTTTGATTGGTGAGCTCTTTGGTCCTTTGAATGATTGGCGAGTCCCCGAGCGTGCGGGTCGCCTTTGTTTTGTTTGAGCCTTCCTTACTGTCTGCTTGTGTATTGCAGGGAGGATTCTTGATGATGTGGCCGAAGTGCAGTCATATGACGCGGGGAAGTGTGTCACCACGCTGGTTGACTCTGCCGCTCTATCAGCGACTTGCATTCGCGCGTACCTTCAGGTGATTTTGCCAACGGTGGTGATCCCCAGCGACCTCGTCGATGTCTGGCGCTACCTGGAGAAGGCCCTGGCTGTTGTTGATTTCATGTCGCGGTGGGCCTTCCGCCGTGGTGCCGCGACTGCGCTCAGCGTTGGGCTAACGCACTTCACCGACGACTTCGATCTTGATGACGTCACCAACGGGTACCCTTCATCGACGGGCGCGATCGAGATCTCCCAAGTACTAAAGCTGACCGAGCGGGCTACGGTGTACTCCGACCGGGTATGGGCGATGGGTGACCTCATTCTGTACTAGGAGACGGTCATTGGCCCGAACGACCCCGAGCCGGTGCACCGCGACTTCAAGGTGGAGCAGCCGTTTCGAGTGGCCATGGTGGGTGCTCTCACGACGTACCCTCGAACCCATGGGTTCCCTTTATCCGCGTCTGCGGGAGTGGTGGCGCCTCGTTATCGAATCCTGCGGAGTAAATTAGTTTGCCGAGTGGCGTTAGTTATAACAACTATGTAACTGCCCTTGTAAGAGAACAAGTTTTGCTTCCATAAGGAAGGCAAGAATGCTTTTGTTAGTGTTTGATTTGATTGTGGATTGTGCGAGTCCCCGAGCGCGTCCGCCCTTTTGTGGGGTTTACCTCGTTTTTACGTCTATGTATATTGTTAAACTGTTAGTCAGTTGAGGTCAACTCGCCATGGCTTGAAAAGTCAGTCGCGTGGCGACCCGAAGGGGTGCTCTATACTTAGCTGTTTTCCCAGGCGCGAGCAGGGTCGGGTAGCTGAGTCCCCGATCGTGGTACTTAGCCGTTCTAGTCGCATGCTCTAGGTAGGTGAGGACGAGGCATGTTGTGTTGAGCGCATCACTCCACCTGACTCGGAGGATCAGTCGCGTGGTGAGTCCAGGGCGCGCTCTCGTACTTGGCATTTCCCTAGTCGCTCGGGTTTTGGACTGGTATCAGTCCCCTGGCGTGGCACTTAGCCGTTCGAGTGGCTGCGCCAAGGATGTGGAGGACTGGGTCGCTGTTGGAAGCGAATGCGATCGTCTTGGCTCGGAAAGCCAGTCGAGCAGGGCAACTCCGATGGCGCTCCAGGTTGGCGTTTTTCATGGATGATACGAGGCCCGAGATTTCTCGGTGCCCTCGTATCGCACTACTTGGCCGTGCCGGTCGCATAACCAAGGGTTGACTTCCACGAGTAGCATAGCGTTGTTATTACGAGTGCGAGTGGCACAAGGTATGGAGAGTGAGCACAATTTATGGGAATCGATCTTTATTTCATAGCGGGTGGGGGTACATGTTTGGAGTTCTAGGAGTAGAACTTCCATAGGAGATTTACATTCCATGGCTACTTGATGTCGAGTTTGCCGCCGCTTCGGATGTCGATGAGGTAGTAGGCATCGTTGCCCAGGACTCGCCCGATGCCGAATGGTCCCTCCCAAGGGGGAGTGAGCTTGTGCATGTCCTTCTTGTCCTGGATCAGTCGCAGGACCAGGTCGCCTTCCTGGAAGGTGCGAGTCCGTACTCGCCGGCTGTGGTAGCGGCGTAGTCCTTGCTGATAGATGGCGGTGCGGTAGCGAGCTAGGTCGCGTGCTTCCTCGAGCTAGTCGACCCCGTCCTGGTGCGAGCTTGTTGTCGGCCTCCCATATGATCCACTGCTTGGCGGTATGCCTCCATGGTGGGGTAAACTACATCGCATGTGGCGGCGACTTGGTCGGCGACGAGGTCGGAGTCACCGTAGCAGCACAGGCCATTGATGTTCATTTCCTTGGCTGCTCGCATGCCGTGGAGGAGCACCTCGTACTCGGCCATGTTGTTCGTGCAGGGGATGAAGTCGAGGTACAGGACATAGCGTAGCTTGTCGCCCTTTGGAGATGTGAGGACAATACCTGCCCCTGCACCGTCTGCGTTCTTGGAGCCCTTGAAGTGTAGCGACCAGTAGTGGAGGTACGACAGCTTCTCTGGCTGTTGCGCCTCCTCCCAGTCGGCGAGGAAGGCTGATAGAGCCTGCGACTTGATTGCCTTGCATGAATCGTACCTGATGTTGTGGACTCCGATCTCCACAGCCCACTTGGCGACTCTCCTAGTCGCCTCACGGTTGCGGATGATGTATTGCAACGACGCTGATGAGACGACCGTGGTTGGGTGCTCCTGGAAGTAGTGCGGCAGTCGCCACTGGGCTCTGAAGACCGCATATACCAATTTCTGGTACTGCGGGTAGCGTTGGCACGACTTGGTGAGGACTTCGCTGATGTAGTAGATAGGTTGCTACACCGGGTGTTCCTTCCCCTCTTCTGGTCGCTCGACAACCATGACGGCGCTGACGACTCGCTCGGAGGCCGCGACGTAGATGAGCATGTGCTCCTTGTCGATGGGGGAGGCGAGTAGCGGGGCCACGAGTAGCACTTCCTTGAGTGAGTGGAGCGCGTCGTCTTCCTCCTTTCCCACAGGAATGTGGGATTCTTGCGCATCAGGCGGTAGAGAGGCATTGCCTTCTCGCCTAGCCGGGGGATGAAGCGACTGAGAGCCGCGACTCATCCGGCCAACTTCTAGAGGTCGCGCAGGCACCCGGGTTTGCCGAGCCGGGCGATCGTGTTGATCTTGGTGGGGTTCGCCTCGATCCCTCCTTTGGAGACGACGTATCCCAGTAGCTGCCCAGTAGGTACACCAAAGGTGCACTTTCCTGGGTTTAGTTTGATCTTGTACCTCTGCAGATTTGCGAAAGTTTCGGCCAGGTCGGCGAGTAGATCGCCCTGGTGAGTGGACTTCACCACAACGTCGTCAATGTAGACATGCATGTTGCGGCCAATTTGGCTCGCAAGGCATTCCTGCATGCACCTCTGGTAGGTCGCCCCGACGTTCTTGAGGCCAAAGGTCATGGCGGTGTAGCAGAATGCTGCGAATGGCGTGATGAACGCCGTATTCTCCTCGTCCTCGACTGCCATTTTGATCTGGTTGTAACCAGAGTAGGCATCAAGGAAACACAGCGACTCCGAGCCCGCGGTCGAGTCGATGCTTTGATCGATCTGCGGGAGGACAAACTGCTCCTTGGGGCATGCGCTATTAAGGTTTGTGTAATCGATAAACATTCTCTAGGTCACATTCTTCTTCTCGACCAGGACTGGGTTTGCCAGCCACTTGGAGTGTTTGATTGGACGTATGAAGCCTGCAGCGAGTAGACGCTGTACCTCTTCGGCGATTGCTCGGCGACGCTCTTCATTGAAGGGCCACATCGACTTCTTGATGGGTCGCGCTTTGGGGTCGGCGTTAAGTTTGTGCTCAGCGAGTTCCCTCGGGATACCAGGCATGTCGGATGGCTTCCATGCGAAGATGTCGCGATTCTCACGGAGGAACTCGATGAGCGCGCCTTCCTATTATCCCAAGCTGCCAGTGAGTGGGCCTGCAGGACGACGACTGGATCAAAACCCAACAAGGAGCCAGGCGACTGGAAGCTGAAGGCCCAGAAGCGTAGCTAGGCCTAGTCAGATTAGGTCAAACACCCTCCGAATCCTTAACTAATTCGGTTATAGATCTGTAACCCTAGCGATTAGTAGAACGATGGGTAAGGGCGGCCAGCCATCTGCGGTGCGAGATGAGGGCGAAGACACAAGGGTTTACCCAGGTTTGGCCCCCCGGAGGGTAAAGACCTACTCCTGCTATATTGTATTGATGATAAAGTACAAGGGCGAGCTCGACGACTAGGCGGCGAGTCGCAGGGGGTGTATCATGGAACGTGTCCTCTATGCGTACCCTAGGGAGGTTTATATAGACTCACCTCGCTAGGGTTTACATATATACAACCGAATTAGTTATGTATTCAGAGGGGGTTTGACCTAATCCGACTGGGCCTAGCTACGCTTTTGGGCCTTCAACTTCCAGTCACCTGGCTTCTTGTTGGGTCTTGATCCAATCGCTGTCCTGCAGGCCCACTCGCTGGCAGCTTGGGCCAATAGGAAACATCCTGCTAGGTATACCCCACTCGGTATATCCCCATCAGTAGTCCCCGAGGCCATCGTTGATTCGTCGCAGGTGTTTGTTGGTAGTCGGAGTATGCGGGTCCAATTTGGACACCCAGTTGAATCGGCGGTGGACTCCCTGAATGAATAGGGAACTTGTTATCTTAGTCGCTATGACGGCGACCAATCGAATCGCAGCACGGCGAACGGGTCAGCGAGTAATCAAATCACTGCTATGGTGATCAGGTCAGCGAGTAGTCGAATCGCAGCTAGGGCGATCAGGTCGGCGAGTACTCGAATCGCAGCTAAGGCGATCAGATCGACGAGTAGTCGAGTCGCTGAAGCCAGCGAGTCGAGTAGATGAAGTTGGACCGTCAGCGTTGGTCAAACTAGCCGTTGGGTAATCCAACGGTAATATCGTCATAATCACAGCGCGGTAACGGCTCCCCGAAAATGGCGGGTAGCAACCGCTATATAAGGAGAGTGACGGGTGAAGGGCGATCATTCCCCACACTTCCTCCGATCTCGCGCATCTCCCAGTCTTCCATTCCTCCGTAGCAACTAGAGCGACCCGCAGCCCTAGATCCTTCAACTAATGGCACCTTAAATGGTCCTCTGTACAGAATAGTCTTAAATGGTTCAATTTGTTCAAACTGCACGTGCACATATGTAACACCCTCAGAATCGGATCTATGCAAGTTTCAGCGATTCCCGCCAAACCCGCATAGAAACGATTCAAAGGTGCCCACCAGGCACTTTCGTGCGGGTGGAAAACGAAGTAATAACATTACACAACAGAAGAATAACAGCGACTCAATGAGTCAAGAATACAAATATAATATACAAAGATCCAAATCACCTTGAAAATGGTAGGGCGTCCGACTACGGACAAGATGCAAATGGGGCTAAGAGCCCTGAAGAATAACCAATGGCGTCCATAACCCTGCCCAGGCCAAGCCGGAAGGGTAACCCTGCTAACAACGTCGATCTCAAAACCTGCTTAAACAAAAGGGGTGCCGACAAAGGGCAAAGGAAAAAGAGGAGCGTCAGTACACGGCGAGACTAGAATTCGGCGGTCCTCGCCTACACAGGTATGGTGGACTGAAGCGGCAGCGGCAGCATGCACTAAACAATCTATAGAGACTCGATACAACTGTCGGCTATCAGAGAGGGGTAAGAAAGACCTATTCGGAACCAACCTGATTCTACCATCAGACAAACCCATCCTGGCATTTCCCCCTCGAGACCAAACGAGGAAGTCAACCGAGGAACGCACACAGTTGGCAGTTTTATTTATTCAGTTATCGTTGCAGCAATTACTAGTCAAATATAGATAGTCATCCTGATAAAATAAACAGTGGGCAATTTCAGTTAACCATTCCGTTATAGTTGCACCACTTACTAATCAGATACAAATAGCATGAGATAACCCAAAAACCCAGCAGTTAGCCATTCCGTTGTAGTTGTAATACTTACTAGTCAGATACAATGGTCGCAAGCGACAACCCAAACAATCAATTGTGGGCAGTTTTATGTAGCCATTCCATTATAGTGAAGCTGATTACTAGTCATTATAAAGTCAAATTTATAGCACTATTTTAGTTATAGTTGTCTATGATCGAGATACTGTGCTCCAAGTCGTCCATAACCGTGGACACGGCTTTCAGAAAGTTTTAACCCGGCCGGGGTGCACAAATAGCAACACACACACGATCAACCTCGGAAAAACCAAATCAAAACCCAACGAGGCTTTCACGACAAAGCAATCACAGGATTCAGAAATATTTCAGGGGCCACCCCATTGAGTAGACCCGCAACGAAGTAAGCTAGCTCCGAGACGGACTCAAGGTTTGCGTCAATGGCTATAAACGACTGGGAACCCAAAACTGGGATTGTCGATACCGCGAAAACATTCCTCTTACCTAAACAGTACAATGTGCTCCTCGCACAATCGTAAATAAAGCAGTAAAGCATGGCATAAGTACAGGATCGTAAATAAAACCTCAAACTAGTTTGTGGCCCCAAGAAATAAGACTGAATCAAGATCTGGCTAAGGGGGGCCCATAATTCCCCGTATGTGGATAGCGCGATAAATCAAGGAATAGGTATCAAGTACTCGGGGTCCTACGGGACACAAGTGGGCGGTCGGAAACCAAATATTATCTATCACCCACCGATGCCTCTGCTTACTTACTTCAATTTTAGTTGTTAAACAGGAATTAAAGTGAACGATAAGTAAAACCATGATCATCTCCAACAATAACATGCGGCCATACACCAACAACTGTGGCACTTGACGACACGCAACAGCACTTGAGCAAGCGACTACGACGCGCAAGTCCAACTATCTACCAAACAACAGGTAATAGGAGGTGTCCAAGGCAATATAAGGCGGCAAGGGATATCTCGGGTACGAAAACTAGAGCATCGCAACACAGATAGCAATAGATCAACAGGAGGGAATAAATACTATAAAAGTAAGATAGGTAGAAAGGGGGAGATGCTCGCCTGAAAACATTGCCGAAGGTTCAACCGAAGATCGGGCGAAGCTCACATCAACTCAACGGCCTTATCCGCGAAGAAGCAAAACACTAGAATAAACACCGGATGCACTATTTAATACAACGGCAGAAGATCGGCATGCTGCATGTATGATGCATGACAAGGCAAGGATGCGATGCAATTAGGCCATATTAAGCGGAACCGGGGTCCCGACAATTAATTAAACGGTCCAATTTATTTAACTACCCCGCAATTTAAATGTTGTATTAACATGGCAAGATAAGTTACCGGTTCGCTACACAAATTTAAATGAGGCCAATATAAGACTAGATTTGTCCGCATATGGGCCCCATATTTAATTAGAGGTGAATCGGCATAAGGCCCCCAAACCACACAAATATGCATGCAAGTATGACAGTTTTATATGCAACAATTAATATCATTTTAATATAGGGTTCGAGAAAAGGGGTCGCACATTAGGGGGTCTCGACGAACTTGGGGCTCCGGGGGTTTGGGGTCGGTCTCAGGGTCCAGGGTTCGACGGGATCGGTCTCGGCAGGAACATTCTCGAACAACGGGGCAGATCTTGTCGCATCCGGGTTCTCGGCAGACTCGGCGTCCGGAAAGGGGTACTTGGTTCGGTTTCGGGGGCGCATCGGATCCGCTCTGGCCGGTGTCGATCTTGTCGTGGCGAAGATCTTATCGTTGCGCAGATCTTGTCGGGTCCGCGCCATCGTGTCGGTCTTGGCATCCGGGATGAAGAACTTGGCGTTCCGCGTCGGTGATCTTGGCGTCCTTCAGGTTCGGGTCCTGGCGCTTCGGATCGATCTTCAGGGGTCCGGGAAGGCGACCTTGGCACTCGGGTTCGGTCTCCGGATCCGGATAGGAGGTCTTGGCGCGGCACCGGTTTCGGGGTGTCGAGGCTTGGTCTTCGGGTTCTAGGACAGAGATCTTGGCAGTTCCAAAATCACTTGTCGGTGTGGACTTGAAACCGGCACCGGGGTGTCGTTTTACTGCTTCTGGGCCGCATGGGGATCTTGATTAGAATCGCAGTACACCCCACAAACTCGTTCTTGTACCACATCAGCAACAACAACACATAGGCAGACCAAAACGCAATATAACCCTCATGTGTAAAACACACGGGAACCCTGCCAAACACCATGCGGACACGACACAGAGGAAGGCCGGGACTCAGGGCGTGGCGCCGGGCTTGCTGCCGGGACGAGGTTGGGGCAGACAACGCCGAGGACGGCCACAGCGACGGGGGAGGCGAGCTGGCTCCCGAGCAGCGCGGCAGGGCTCAGAGGCATAGGAAGAGGGAGGATTCCAGCGACGCTGGCGGGAGGAGGGGTCGGCGAGGTTGTTGCAGGGGGGGCCGCGGTGGAGAGCCGCCGGGGCGGTGGCGCCGGCGTGCGGAGAGGAGAGAGCGGCAGGAGGAGCGGAGGTTGGTCGGGGACGCGAGGGGAGCTCGGGCGGCGGAGGCAGAGGCCGGCGGCGGCTCGGCGGGCTCGGCCGCTGCAGAGGAGGTGGGGAGGGCGCGTGGGCCGGGGACGGGCGAGGCGGCCGTCAGCCTGGGAGGAAGGAGGCCGGCGCTGGCGCTCGCTGGGGCCGGGCGGGAGGCGACCGGGGTTCCAGGAAGGAGGGCGACGACGGGAGAGAAACGGGCGGAGGCAGATGCTCAGGGTCGTGGCGGTCGGTGTCGAAGAGGTCCCGGAAGGCGCGGTCGGCTGCGGGGCGAGGAGGAGGGCGAGGCCGCGGGGGTAGGTGGAGTGGGTCGGGGCGGTAGGCGGTGAGAGGAGCAAGGTCGGGGTGGGGAAGAGGAACAGGGAGAGGAGGCTGTCGGGTGGGCCAGCTGCCAGGTGGGGGTGAGAGAGAGAGAGTTGGGCAGCTGTGTGGGGTGAGGTGGCAGCGTGGGATAGGCTAGGGGAAGGGGGGTGGGCTGATGTGGCGTTCAGTGATTGGAGGGGGTGAGGTGGAGGGGCTGGGTATATTAGTATTAGGGAGTTTTAGGATTCTGGGCGAACCGTTTTATTCTGGGGGTGGTCGTCCGGGTCGAATCGGCCCGTTCGACTGCCCCTGTTAAAATAATTTAATATTTTATTTGTTTAAAACAAGGCTTCTGCAAACCGATAGCAGACAAAATAAACTAATCCGGAGACCCGGGTTTTGCGTTTGAATTAAGACGGGGCGTTTAGAAAACAAAACCAGGCTTTTCAAAAATAGTTTTATACGAACAGATGCAAGATGATGACGATGCTCAAATGCAATGTGGCATGATGACATGAGCATGCGGTCATGATGATGCAATGCACAAAAACAACGCGATTTTCTAGTAGTGGTTTTGCGGGATGCCACAACATAACACGTTCGACAGAAGGAACATAGGATTCCAACAAAAGTTCAACACATATGAATCAACGATATGACTGAATCAATAAGCAAGATACTGGAACTTACGTGGCCGTCGCGTTTGTTTGGTCATACGCTGGTATCAGGGTAAAGAAGGCCTGGCGTGCCAAACAATTGAATGTCCATTTCCCGGATCGGCGGGCGGAAGCTAGGGATGCAGCGACCAACGCTACCGGCAGATATGATGTCCAACTCCTTGGAGACCCTGTACACATTCTCAACACTGAGGTTTTTTCCATCCCCAATCCTCGCGGTAGGGGTCACAAGGGCCAGCCGTGTCGTCGTCGTCTGCCTTACGCTTTAGCCTGCTGCTAGCCCAATGTTTATCCATAGAGGCAAAAGGAGGCTAGAATCAGGGAGATTAATAGAGGCGGTGTGAACCGGAGGCAGATGGATTCGTGAGGGGATGGAATCATGAAGGGAAGAAGTTGTTCGAGTAGGGAGTGAGGAACCGCCGCCGCCGGTCTCGTCCACGTGGAAGACAAGGAGGGGGGCTTAATTAATGAGGGTGGGCACGGGGACCATCTAAAGGGGGTGCAAAAATTAATCGTGAGGGGAAATGTATGGTCCCACCTATCGGTGAGTGAAGGTCGGCACACGCAAACGTGAGTACGTTTGACTTGGACCATGCATGACAGACCTTGATTCCACTGCATGCAAGTGGCACAGAACCAATTTCATCCAGCGCTAGGGTTGCCATGTAAGAGCATCACTAGCAATGCAACTGCCACATGGAAATATGGAATGCACCACCAGTTTGACAGAAGCTACATTACCACATCCATTGGAGTGTACATGTGGTCATGTGGATCATTGTGGTTTGGTAAATAACAAATGAAATGACTCTAGGGACTCCACGTGTCAAACCATGTCCAAAAATCCCTAGAAAGCCCCTGTAATGCAACCGTCACATGGAGTGATGCATCGGTGTGACATTAGTTGCATCCCCACATCAACTTGAGTGTGTGGTCATGTGGATCATCGTGGTATTGTAAAGAACACATGATACGACTCTAGGGGCACCATGTATCAAACCATGTCCAAAAATCCCAGAAAGTCCATGGAATGCAGCTGCCACATGGAATGATGCACCACTGTGATAGAAGTTGCATCACCACATCCACTTGAGTGTGTGTGGTTATGTGGATCATTGTGGTTTGGTAAAAAGACATGCAATAAATCTATGGACTCCATGTGTCAAACCATGGTCATAAATTCCTAGAAAGCCACTCGAATGCAGCTGCCGCATGGAATGATGCACCGATGTGACAGAAGTTGCATCACCACATCCGTTGTAGTGTGTGTGGTCGTGTGGATCATTGTGGTTTTGAAAAGAACATATGAAAATGACTCTGGGACTCCATGTGTCAAACCATGGTCATAAATCCCTAGAAATCCACTGGGATGCAACTTCCACATGGAATGATGCACTAGTGGGACATAAGTTGGATCACCACATCCACTTGAGTGTGTGTGGTCATGTGAATCATTGTGGGTTGGTAAAAGCATCTGAAAGTACAGTTGATCTTCTGTGATCCCAATGTAATGTAAAACCAGACAAGCATGCAACTAGAAGGTTTCAAATTGTAGTTTTGCTACTTGCTTCACAAATGAAAGGCCTTTTTGAGTTTGAGGTTGCATTTTTTGAAATTTTCAAACCATAATGGCTAGATACAATGCTACCATCATTAGGAATGTGGTGATACCCCCTTGTTCCAAATTTGAGTCCATTTGAAGAAAGGTAGATGAAAACATGGTACACAAGTTGCTCTTTCGAGTAGTCGAACATGATCATTAACCTAACTACCCCCACATTTCAGAGCGGACTGCTAGGGGGACATTTTTTTCCAAAGTTTGTCATTTATATTCAATGTATTTGCCACACAATGAACAAATTTGAAGGTTTACGAGAGAATTTCTCAATATATTATGAAATTTACAAGGTTTGGTCAACCCAAGGTTGACCAAAGTCTTTCGAGAGATTGTGAAAGTATCTAAAAAGTACAACTGATGTTCTGTGGTCCCAATATGATGTACAACCACACAAGCAACTAGAAGGTTACAAATTTTAGTTTGGTACTTGTTTGACAAATGAAAGCATGTTTTTGAGTTTGAGGGTGAATTTTTTCAAATTATGAAACCATAATGGCTAGATATAATGCTAGCATCATTAGGGACATGGTGATACATCCTTGTGCCAAATGTGAGTCCATTTGAAGAAAGGTAGATGAAAAAATGGTACAAAAGTGGCTCTATCAAGTAGTCAGACATGCTCGTTGACCTAACTACCCCACATTTGATAGTGGACTGCAAGTGGGGCATTTTTCCATGTTTGTCATTTTTATTACAAAGTATTTGTCACACAAGGACCAAATTTCAAGGTTTCAAAAGATTTTAAGAATTTCTAATTTTATTATGAAATTTATAAGGTTTGGTCAAACCAAGGTCCAAATGCGATGTACAACCACACAAGCATGCATCTAGAAGGATTCAAATTGTGGTGTTTGTACTTGCTTCACAAATTGAATCCTATTTTTGAGTTTGAGGGTGAAATTTTTAAAATTTTCAAAACAACATGGCAAGATAGAATGCTTGCTATCATCATTACGTACCATGGCGCAAACACAGGTATATAATTACACAATAAGTCAAGATTATTTCCATACATATTAAACATGGTTCGTACACTAATAATTCCATAGGACCAATAGAAGTTCTTGACAAGCTACCATACATATAGAGAAACATAACTAAAAGAAGTAAAATTTAATTCACTCCTCATCAGACCACTTGATGTGCTTGCCATCTTTCCTAGGAGACCAACGACCATCATTCCATCTATCCCTGGTGTTATTTGCTGCCCACCGCTGACGATATGCAAGTTCATCCCACCTAGAGGAGGCCTTGGCTTCCCTATCTTTAGCTGCAACCTCTCTGTTTGCGGCTTCAATTACACCCTCTCCGTTTAAGGCTTTAGCTACAACCTCTCTCTTTGCAGTTTCAGCATCACACCCAGCTAGGTTGCATTTCCGACAAAGGGCCCCCACCCTCTTGCAACTGGGGAAAAACACGAGGAAATTTTGAAAGAAATGGATCTCAGCATACAGCTGGTAGGTTCATTTTGGTATACGACAGATCGATGATTCTAGCCGTGAGACTAGCCATCCATCCCTCCTCCAGGCCCTTTGATCTTGACAAGATCTTGAATATCGATCCACTTGTGCTCAGGAATTATGATTCCCGCATGAAAAAACTTGACATAATTAGATGTTTTGTCGACAGTGCAAAAAACAATTCCTTTATGCACAAGGAATTGGCGCAGCGCCAGACACTTCTTATCAATCCTGGAAGTATGTAGTTTGTCATCATAAAATGCATGACCAAAAGAATGACAAAATGAGTAACTACAAATGTTTTGTTAATGCAAGATCATCATCTCTGAATATATTTTTAAGGTTTCAAAAGTTTAGTAAATGCAAAATCAAGAATCTCAACATTGGCTTGTCATAATTTTTTTGTCCTAATAAAATTCAGTAGTTGTAACATGACCAAATGGATAGATTCCATACGCAATAAAATTCACTAGTTGCAAAAATACATTACTTGCAAGATCCCCACTATAATAAAATTTGGGACTGCGATTATTTAGACAATGTAATACCATATCCTGAAGAAACATTGAAACTACACAAATTTAGTAAATTCCAAGGTGAACACTCTGAAAGTTATATAGTAATAATTCATGTGGTACTAACAGAATGAAGTACATGCAATGTGAGCATATGGAAATATTGCAGTACTTGAGAGAACAACATTTGAGCAAAATTTGGGATTAAGACTGTTTAGTAAAGGCAATATCAATTAATTAAAATCGTACAAGTGACCATTAAAGGTAAGAAAACCCTGAAAGTGGTAAAGTAAAGAGATCATATCTACAAACCAGGAGTAGTGGTAGACGAGGACGTGTTGCCTCATTAGCAGTTGAATGACAGCGACATTGTTTTTGTACTCTTCCTCCTCCTTGGTGTACTCGAAGTCCAATACGAAAAATTTGTCCTCGTCTTTCTCAAGACATTCCTCGTACATCCTCAGGACTCGCAGAACTATATCCTCCTCATTGGTGTAGACGACATGTATCTTTGTATTGCCATGGGCATTGAAGCTTGTCTCTCGAGTGTAACCTTCTATGGCGGCAAGGAGTAGACAGAAAGAACAACAGATGGGATGCAGAACATAAAGGACATGAGTAAGAAGAAGGCTTTCAGCGAAACAAGGGAAGGTTGGAACCGTCGCTGCGATTCAGACGTCCTTGTGGAGAAGCGTGGAGGCGACAAGGAGAAGACATAACGAACAATAGATGGGAAGCAGAAGACAGAGGACAAGAGGAAGAAGAAGAGGGCTTTCTTCCAAACAGAGGATATGCTGGAACCGTCGCTGCGATTTAGATGTACTTATGGAGATGCGTGGCGGTGGCCATTCCATCTTCTGAGTAAACAAATATTTAAAAGGAGCCCTCATTAAAAAGAGTAATAACGAGGATATATGCGTCTTGTGCTGTCACGTCAATTCAAGCTATCAGTCATTTAGTCCTGTCCATTGCGTCACCTATAGCTCATGTGCTCTGCATCACTACTTATCATGTGTCAAATCCTACCATGCAATTTAATTGCGCATACACAGGTCTCTTCCATGTGGAAGACAAGGAAGGGGGGACGTAATTAGTGACGGTGGGCACAAGGACCGTCTAAAGGAAGTGAAAAAATTAATCGTGAGGGGAATGTAGGGTCTTACCTATCAGTGAGTGAAGGTCGGCACACGCAAACATGAGTATTTGACTTGGATCATGCATGGCGGACCTCAATTCGACTATATGCAAGTGGCACAGAACCAATTTCATCCAGCGCTAGCGTCAGCATGTAAGAGCATCACTAGCAATGCAACTGCCACATGGAAATATGGAATGATGGACCAGTGTGACATAAGCTACATCACCACATCCATTGGAGTGTACATGTGGTCGTGTGGATCATTGTGGTTTGGTAAATAACACATGAAATGACTCTAGGGACTCCATGTGTCAAATCATGTCAAGAAATCCCCAGAAAGCCCCTGGAATGGAACCGCCACATGGAATGATGCACCGGTGTGACAGAAGTTGCATCCTCACATCAACTTGAGTGTGTGTGCTCATCTGTACCATTGTGGGTTGGTAAATAACACTTGACACGACTCTAGGGGCACCATGCATCAAACCATGGCCAGAAGTCCCCAGAAAGCCACTACAATGCAGCTGCCACATGGAATGATGCACCTGTGTGATAGAAGTTGCATCACCACATGCATTGTAGTGTGTGTGGTCACGTGGATCATTGTGGTTTTGAAAAGAACATATGCAAATGACTCTCGGTACTCCATGTGTCAATCCATGGTCATAAATCACTAGAAAGCCCCTAGAATGCAACTGCCACATCGAGTGATGCACTCGTGTGAAGAAGTTGCAGCACCATTGGAGGATGTGTGGTTGTGTGCATCAATGTGGTTTGGAAAAGAACACTTACAATGACTATATGTACTCCCATGTGTCAAACCATGGTCAGGAATTCCTAGAAAGCCCCTGCATTGCCACTGCCACATGGAGTGATGAACCAGTGTGGCAGAAGTTGCATCCCCACATCCACTTGAGTGTGTGTGGTCATGTGGATGAACGTGCTTTGGAAAAGAACACATGATGCGACTCTAGGGACACCATGTGTCAAACCATGGCCAGAAATCCCTAGAAAGCCACTACAATGCAGCTGCTGCATGGAATGATGCACCGGTGTGACAGAAGTTTTATCACCACATCCATTATAGTGTGGGTGGTCACGTGGATCATTGGGGTTTTGAAAAGAACATTGATACGACCAATTTGCATCACCTTTATATATCATAATCTACCTCTGTTCTTTGATATTTGTCTTATTATGAGGTATTACTTATGTCTTTTCCACTGTTTTTGCATGTTTGATGATTCTTGGAGGATGGACTGCATGATTCATTGGGATCATCATCATCATCCACACTATCATCTCCACCAGCACCATCATCATCACTCCGCCCCGCTGTAACAATTGTGTTGGATATTGCTTTAGTTCTTAGGGGAAACTTTCCCGGTGTTTATTACTATTGTAGTTGATGCTTGTGAGTGGAACTATTGGATTATAGTTTATGTTCAAATTGTTATCCATTATCATATCATCTTTGATCTTGATCCATATGATGTATTGTGAGTAGTTCATTTAGTTCTTGAGGACATGGGAGAAGTCATGTTGCTAGTAGTGGATTTGTGTTGAGTTATTATTCAATGGTTTAGTATTTAAGTTGTGGTGCTATTGTGAAAGGGGTGTCATGTGAATGTCGACTACATGATACTTCACCATTTATGGGCCTAGGGGAATACATTGTGTATTTGGCTACTAATTGTGGGGTTGCCGGAGTGACAGAAACCTGAACCCCCATTAGGACACCTTTGCACAAGGGAGCGTAGGATCTCAGAGTTTAAGGTTGTGGTTAGATTTATATCTTAATTACTTTCCTGTAGTTACGGATGTTTGTAGGGGGTTTAATCACAAGGTATGTATTAGTCCAAGTAAGGTCGATATGTTAGCACAGGTTCACCCACACAACACTTACAACACCAGAGAAGAGTACTTAGCTATATGAAGCGAAAGCACTTGACAGCATTCCCATGTGTCCTCGAGAACGTTTGGTCCTTATAAGTATTTCCATCGTCTTGTACTTTGCTAAGACAGGATTGGAGCACTTGCTGCGTTTGCTTGTTGTCTTTATTACTTGCTCCTTGTTTTGTTGCCTTATCAGAAAACCACTAAAAATCCATTTGCTAATTATTCACAGGGATTTCCTGCTCCACACCACTGTTCATTACCTTCTGCTCCTTGTTGGGATCGACACTCCTACTTATCGAAAGTACTACGATACACCCCCTATACTTGTGGGTCATCAAGACTATTTTCTGGCGCTGTTGCCGGGGAGTGAAGCGCTATTGAAGAGTGGAACTGGTAAATGAAACTTCTACTGTGAGTATTTCTTTTGTTACTGCTTGTTACTTTGTTTCCAATATGGATAAACCACTTGGTTTTCTATTTGGGAACACTACTACCACTGCTAGGGCAGTAGATGAAGCACCACCTGTTGAGATAGATCCTTTTAAGATACCTACAAGTATTGTTAATCGTGTTATGGATAATTATTATTTAGGGGATGGAACTGTCCATCCTGGTGATCACTTGCTTTTTATCCATGAATTATGCGGGTTGTTTAAGTGTGCAGGTATCACAACTGAACAGGTGAAGAAGAAGTTACTCTCCATATCCTTGAAAGGGAGAGCTGAAGAATGGTATAAGTTGCTGAAAAATGGACAATCCATGGAATGGGAGGAGATGGCATCTCTCTTTTACTCTAAATTTTATCCTCCCAGTGAGGTTCATAAGGATAGAAATCTTATATATAACTTTTGGCCTCTTCATGGAGAGAGTACAACTCAAGCTTGGGGGGAGATTGAAGTTACTAATGCTTAAATGTCCTATTCATGAACTCTCTAACAATATTATTCTCAATAACTTTTATGGTAGGCTTTCTCTTCATGATAAAGATTTACTAGATGCTTCTTGTGCTGGATCATTCACACGTATGAAGGAAGAAGCTAAATGGGATCTCCTATACTGTATTCAAGAGAACACTGAAGCTTGGGAGAATGATAAAGGAAGAAAGTCAGGTATAAACTATGATTATGAATGCATTAAATCTTTTATGGGATGACTTCCGTGATATTAGTAATGAGTTTGGTCTTGATTCTCAAAGTATTGCCAACTGTTTTAAGGCCTTTGCCTCTTACATAGAAATTCCCAAGAAGAAGTGGAATAAGTACCATGCTCCTTATAAAGATGTTGTTAGTCATGTTCTAGTTAGAAGTACTGAAGTTTGTACTACTAATCATATTGTGCCTGAACCTCATGTTGAGAAAGTTCCTTTCCCAGCTAAGTTAAAGGAGTATTCTGTGATTATTAGTGCAAATAATAAAGGTACAATGAAAACTGTGGAGCCTGATGAGCAATTTAATGATGAACCCGTGGTAGCTATTGTGAAAGACACTATCACTAGAAATATAGAGGATGAGCACATTGTCTTCTATGAAGACGCTTGTAATATCATCTCTCATCCTAGTAAGGCTAGAAAAGCTAGTGTTCCTGTGCTTTCTGTTAAAATTGGTGATCATTGCTATTATGGTTTGTGTGATATTGGTGCTAGTTCTAGTGCTATTCCTTATGAGCTATACAGGGAAATTATGCATGAAATTGGTCCTTATGAGCTTGAGGACATTGATGTGGTTATCCACCTTGCTAATAAGGAAACCATTTGCCCCATTGGCATTGTAAGAGATGTGGAGGTTCTCTGTGGTAAGATTAAGTATCCTGCTGATTTTCTAGTGCTTAATTCAGAAGCTAGCAAAACTTGTCCTATCATTTTTGGTAGACCTTTATTGAACACTTGTGGAGCTATTATTGATTGTAAGAAGGAAATTTTTTTAACTAAGTTTGAAGGAGATTCTTATGAGTTTAACTTTTCCAAATTTGTTAAAGCTCCTTGTGAAAATAGCTTGCCTAATAAAGATGTCAGAATGGAACAACTTGCTTCTGTTGATCCGGTTTATGACCTTGGACCTCTTTTTGGTGACTATAAGTATGCTTATTCTGATGATAAAGTTGTTGCCAGTGACAATTATATTGTCAGCTTTATTCAAAGTGCTACTGAGAGTTATTATGAGAGAGGGAAACACGGTTTTATGCATCTCAATAATGTTAAGTTTCCCGTTTTATGTTGAAAGATTTGAAGTTGCATCTGTTTTGTCTTCCTATGCTAGTGGCTTTTTGTTTCAAAAATTCATTTTATCATGATACGCCCATGCATAGGAAGTGGGTTAGACTCAAATGTGTTGGTTATTTGCTTCTTGATGCTCTCTTTCACTCCAAATATTTATATCCGATGTGAGCATCTTTGAAAGTTTCAAGCCTAACTTAAAGGCATTAAATAAAAGTACTTGTTGGGAGATAAACCAAGAGTTTGGTTGAGTCTTGGAAGTTATTACTTCAGTAATAACCGCCCCTTATCCTTTTTTTGGTTTTTGTGTCAAGTCCAACTACTTTTGTGAAGTAGAGGACATATTTTTGTGCTGTATTGTAAAAATTTGTGAGGAATCTCAGTACGTCAGATGAGCTGCATTTTTCTATGCTTGTTCTTAAAGCTGTTACACAATTTTCATTAGTTCTGCACTTTTTGATTTGAGCAACAGAAGGTTTTCGAAAAAATCAATCTTTACCTGCTGATCTGTTTTGACAGATTTCTGTCATCATTTGCATTTGCCTCTTATAGAAGCTTTTGTTTTGATAGATTTCAGTTGAAGTGTGGACCTAAAGGTTTGTTGTTTTTCTTACACTAATGTTTCCATTGAAGTTTGTGTATAGCCTTGTGAGGAAAGGAAACTTCCAGGAGAAGGAGAAAAGGAGTCTGCAGAGTTCGTCTTTGAATAGGTAAAAGTAGTGAAAATAGAAGGTTCGTGAAAATCCAATCTTTTTATATTTTTGATGTTTTTAATTCATAAGGAAGCTACGAGATAGAACTGAAGAGGAAACAGAGTCCGGGGTGGACAAACCCACCCCAGGCGCGGGCCCAGCCTGGCCACGCCTGGAGGGGGTGTGCCACCCTCGAACTCTGTCTCCGCCTTGTTTCCGTGTCAGAAACTTCCTTATGCATTGAAACTTCATAATATATAACCCCCCAGATTCCCCGAGGTTCTTGCATCGAGTTCTCGTCGTGTTTTTGTTTCAATCTGTTTCTATCAGGCAAATTCTCAGTTTTGGAGCTACAATGTCTTCCTCTGGATCACCCATGGAGGATTCCTCTGCGGATATCCTCAACCCATACATGTATGAGTTGAAGATTCATCCCAAGGAGCTGATCCTCAAAGATGGGAAGGTACAGATGAAAGAAGTTCAAGGCCCCAAGGGAGAAGGAAGTCTGGAAGACAAGATGGAAGCATTGGAGCAGGAGGTTTTCAGGTACAAGAAGATGACGGAATACTAAGTGGATGTTATTCACAAGATAAGTTCAGAACTCATCGCTAAGCACGAGGAGGAGGTGGCTGAGCTCCGAGAAGAAATCATATCGCTCCATCAGACCACCAACCAATAACAAGCATAGTTCTACGACATACACAATCAAAACTGTGAGTACGAGGCTAGATTTGATCGCATAAGCTCTGCTGCTAGTTTCAGGATTGCAGAGACAAGGACATCCTTTTTGGATGGGGAACCATTGCCTTGGAAGTTTTATGATGACAAGAAATCACCACCACCATAGAAGGAGTAATTCGTCATCAGGTTTGGCATCCCCTTGGCTTGTTCCAAGCTTGGGGGAGTGCCGCGGTATCACCACATTATCTTTTATCTTTTACCTTTTTAGTGGATTCATATCTTTGGTAGAGAGGTTATCTTATAGTATGGTTTGCATGTGGAAGTATCTCTCCTTTAGTTGATTATCTATGTATCCCTTGCTGTGAGTGCCTTTATTGGAATTTTAATGAGAAGTCTCATCTTTTACTTTTTGCACATCTTATTTTAGTTTGCAATCTCTATTATATGATGGATCTTGTTAATCAGTATTGGCATCACTTTGGGAGCATCAAGTGTATCTAAATTGGTTTTTGCAAACCGAGTTCTGGTCAGTAGCAATACTTTTTGAAGTTTGAAAGAAAAAGAGAAAAAATTTGCAGGTATTTTGTATCATTTGTTTTTCTTTCTTGTTGGATAATAAGCTTAGTATTCTTTATTTAAGATCTTTTGTGTCTCCAAGGAAGATTGCATGTTTGGCTTTATTGCTTGTATGTTTGCTTGTTTCTTTCAACTCTCTTGCTTGCTACACAGCCTTGCTAGCCAAAAACCTGTTTTGAGAAGGCATACTTCTCATGTTTCTAATCCCTTTGAACCAAAACCTTTGCCACTTGTGTCCACCATATCTACCTAGTAGCTTTTGATATTCCAATCAAATTCTCAAGCTTCATCTACCTTTAGAATTAAAAAGTATTTTGTTATGTGAAAACTAGTTAGTAAAGCTCTCATGAACTTGATGGCACACCTTATTTCCTTGCCTCTAATAGACTTGAACCATTGTGCCATCGAAGTTGTATAGGCTTGCATCTATACGTTGGAATTAGCAGAACCGCGCTGTCATGGGGAACATTTTCAACATTGCACCTGTACTTTGTACTCAGTTGATATCGTGCTCTTTTGTCTATGGATGTCAACGGTGTGAAATAAAGAGGGAACTTGTAAGTCCATGGAGTCTGTATTTTTTGTTAGAGAAATGCCTGGGACGCTAGCCTAAGCCATGCATAATCATGGTGGAAACTTGTAGCATCACCATAGTGAGCTATCTATGAAGCATCCTCAATAAAAAGCTATGCACATAGTAAATAAATAGATCGCTGAGATGCTCACTGTCTGCTTGCCTTGTCATTTTGGTTATGGGATAGCTCCTGTACCATGTGCAAGGGGTACCCCATTGGCGGTTCTCTATGATACGCATGTACTTACAATGACAAGAACTTACCGGTGACCAAAGTTGAGTAGCATGAGGAGTGGCCCTCATATTCAAGGGACATGAGATTGCCAACTTATATTTCGTCAAGCATATACTCCATCTTTGTGCACTTTAACCTTAATCATCTCAAGATGCCTATGATAGGGGCAATGAGGGCTCAAAGCTAGTAAGTACCATAATCTTTTGAAAGATTTTATGACTTTTAATCCCTGCTTCCCTCTATGAAGGGACCTTTCTCCTAGTTACCAGGTTGAGTTAGTAAACCTACTTCCTCTCTATCTCCAGCAAGCAATTGAGTTGTTGTGTTTCAAGCATTCATATGGTGATTTATTCAATCATGTTCTCTATATTACTTGTTTGCACAAACTCTTATATCTTGAGTATTACTTTGAAAGCCTTCACTTGTGAAAAACCTTTTTGAGCAAAGAGTGCTCCTGTTTTGAAACTTCTACAAATATTTATTTGTGAAACTATTGCCAGCTGTTCCCTGACCAGGAACAAAGTTTGCCAATTCCAATTATGAGTTATCTTTATGCATCTCTATTGTGACTGCTGTACTTGGTTGCAAGCTAAGTTTTATAATGATGAGTTGTTTTCTTCTATGAGTTGTGTAATGGTAAGTGTGATGCTTCTTGTTCGTATTCTTTTTATCGACACTTCACTCCGTAAACATTTGGACATGTTTACTGAGATCAGTTTTCGCTTGGGGACAAGCGAAGGTCTAAGCTTGGGGGAGTTGATACGACCAATTTGCATCAACTTTATATATCATAATCTACCTCTATTCATTGATATTTGTCTTATTATGAGGTATTACTTACGTCTTTTCCACTGTTTTTGCATGTTGGATGATTCTTGGAGGATGGACTGCCGGAGTCTGTATTCTGATGGAAGAAGAGGTGTTTTGATGCAATTTCGCGAAGATTAGAAAAATACTAGAAAGAAATGGGAAAATATTATTTTTCCAGAAGATTGAGGAAGGCAGAAGGAGGGACGAAGAAGGGTCGTAGGGGGCCCACACCCCCTAGGCACGGGCCCACCCTAGGCCGCGCCTAGGGCAGGTGTGGCCCACCTGCCCGTCTCCCGACTCCGCCCCTTCGCCTATATCTTCCCTACGGAACCCTAAGGCTAGGAGGGCGACCACAGATAGATTTTCGCCACCTCTGGGGGGCGGAAAACACCAATAGAGAAAGATCTCTCTGGCATATAGATTTCTGCCGGGGGAATTCCTCCCCGGAGAGGGGAGACCGTCGCCATCAACATCACACCGTCATCAAGCTAGGATTCATTGGGATCATCATCATCATACACACTATCATCTCCACCAGCACCATCATCATCACTCCGGCCCACTGTAACAATTGTGTTCGATATTGCTTTAGTTCTTAGGGGAAACTTTCCCGGTGTTTATTACTATTGTAGTTGATGCTTGTGAGTGGAACCTTGGATTATAGTTTATGTTCAGATTGTTATCCATTATCATATCATCTTTGATCTTGATCCATATGATGTCTTGTGAGTAGTTCGTTTAGTTCTTGAGGACATGGGAGAAGTCATGTTGCTAGTAGTGGATTTGTGTTGAGTTATTATTCAATGGTTTAGTATTTAAGTTGTGGTGCTATTCTTCTAGTGGTGTCATGTGAACGTCGACTACATGATACTTCACCATTTATGGGCCTAGGGGAATGCATTGTGTATTTGGCTACTAATTGTGGGGTTGCCAGAGTGACAGAAACCTGAACCCCCGTTAGGACACCTTTGCACAAGGGAGCATAGGATCTCAGAGTTTAAGGCTGTGGTTAGATTTATATCTTAATTACTTTCCCGTACTTACGGATGTTTGTAGGGGATTTAATCACAAGTATGTATTAGTCGAAGTAAGGTCGGTATGTTAGCACATGTTCACCCACACAACACTTACAACACCAGAGAAGAGTACTCAGCTATATGAAGCGAAAGCACTTGACAGAATTCCCATGTGTCCTCGAGAACGTTTGGTCCTTATAAGTATTTCCACCGGCTTGTCCTTTGCTAAGAAAGGATTGGGCCACTTGTTGCCTTTGCTTGTTGTCTTTATTACTTGCTCCTTGTTTTGTTGCCTTATTAGAAAACCATTAAAAATCCGGTTGCTAAGTATTCACAGGGATTTCCTGCTCCACACCACTGTTCAGCACCTTTCTGCTCCTCGTTGGGATCGAGACTCCTATTTATCAAAAGTACTACGATACACCCCCTATACTTGTGGGTCATCAAACATATGCAAATGACTCTCGGGACTCCATGTGTCAAACCATGCTCATAAATCCCTAGAAA